>CM039673.1:14224838-15490123 GCA_022496015.1 Hordeum marinum
ACTAAAAATTTCAGAATTATTTCAAAAAAAAGGAGAATTTTTAGGAAGAGCTATCATGGTGGTTCCTCAAGTAGGAGAGGTCCCCATCCCACGATTCGGGAGCCCGATTTTTATCAGCCGAGAGATGCATCGGTGCAACCATGTGAATGTCCTTTTGATGAATTCATGATTGATGCAGGCTTCAAGGACGAGTCTGATGCATTCACCCGTAACTCCGGGCTCGAAGAATTCATCTCCAATAAATGTGAACAGTATACTTCCCTCACTGCCTCCTTTGTCCGTAGAATCAAATTTTTAGTTGGTCATAACACATCCATATTGCTTGATCTTTATGATAAATCGTATACCATGGATTTCGAGGATTTTAATAGAATATGCAAGATACCTGATTGGAGTAGTACCAATGACCCTCCTATGTCATCGGTTAGAGATTTTATTTATGGTATAACTATTGGAGAGAGTAGGTATATTACGCAGGCTACCATGGGGAGCATTCATTTTCCCGCCTTACATTATTTTGCTCTCTCCATAGGTAGATGCATTAATGGTAAGCGTGATCATAGCCACCTCTGCGCTCCAGACCTCAATATACTTAAGAGTGTAGTAACAGGCGATAGAAGTTTTAAAATTGGAGCTATAATTGCTAGGAGACTAAATAACAATGCCAATGAGGGAGATTTCTTTGGTGGGATCTATGCCACTCGCCTAGCTAATTATCTTAGAATACCCATCCAGACTGGAGATACCCCGCTTCATAGCGCCTACCTTGATCGTGCTGCTATGATACGCTTTCAGTTCCTTGAGAGGAGCAATGAGTCCATCTTATACCGGCTAATATTTGATCGACAACATGTTTTCCATATTACTCTTCCTGCTCCTACCTTCTTTGATTTTCAGGAAAAACAAAGATATTACATAACTAAAAGAGAGGCAGAGGAGTATGAGAGAGAAGTGAAGGCTGCTCACCTTCGTGAGGCAGCTATTCAGGCAGTAGCTGCCGCGTCCCAATACAACCCCCATTACGATTTTGGATATTACACGGACCAACCTTGGAAGTAGACCAACTTAGGCCAAAAGCCTAAGCTTGGGGGATTACGTGTTTCTCACCGACTTCATATTCATGTTCACACATTCACTTTGATAGTCGGTGTTCACACTTTTTCATTATATCATTCATGCTAGTTTATTTTCTTTTCTCACATTCTTCTTGTGTGTTTGGTTAACTTGAGAAAATCCAAAAAAAAATTAAAAATGAGAAAAAACAAAAAAATTAGTTATAACTTTATATTCTTGCATGCTAGGTAGTAACTAACAAGAAAACCCAAAAAGATTTTCCCGTTCTTCTTTTGCTTGTTGGGAGCTTTCCCGTGTAAATAGTTTTCTTTTTCTTTGGGTCGAGGTAGAAGACCATGATTAAAATGATTAGTGGCTCTCATATGCATTATCGTTCATCCGTCAAAGAGCTCTATTACCTTGTCTTCTCCTCTGAGTTTGCTTGCAGATTCCAGCTTAGTCCAATGCACGGACACTCTTATTATTATTCACATCATTCGGTCGTGCCAGTGAAAGGCAATAATGACGATATATGATGAAGTGATTGAGCCTGGAAAAGCTGGTATGAACTCGACCTATTTTTTTTTTGTAAATATGACTAGCTCATCGTTCCTAATTCAGCATTGTTATGAGAGAAACATGTTTGCAATGACAACTTAGAGATCATAGTTTATTATGCCATGCTTAATTAGCTAGGAGCTTATAATGGTTTTTCTTGGATGCCAACATGAAGTTTAAAATGATTGTGATGTAGTATGATAGGATGGTATCATCCTTTGAATAATTCAAGTGGCTTGACTTGGCACATGTTCATGCATGTAGTTGAAACAAAATCAACATAGCTTCCATGATATTCATGTTCATGGTGATTTATATCCTACTCATGCTTGCACTCAATGTTGGTTAATCTCAATGCATGTTTATGACTGTTGTTGCTCTCTAGTTGGTCACTTCCCAGTCTTTTGCTAGCCTTCACTTGTACTAAGCGGGAATACTGTTTGTGCATCCACTTCTTAAACCCAAAGTTGTTCCATATGAGTCCACTATACCTACCTATATGCGGTATTTACCTGCCGTTCCAAGTAAATTTGCATGTGCCATTCTCTAAACCTTCGAATAATAATCTGTTCTGTATGCCCGAACCGCTCATGTTGTGACAAGGGGTGGTCAGTATCTTCCATGCTAGGCGTGGTATCCTCGATATGTGTTTATTCACTATCACTCACGAGAAAGGGGCTGGCAATCGGAATGCCCAGTTCCATGCTTAAATCAAATAAAAATATAATTGCAAACAAAACTCCCCCTGGATTGTTGTTGGTATGGACGGCACCCAAGGATTCGGCTAGTCGTGGAGTGTGATTGATCGGTGGTGGGGGAGTCAAAACTTTACTATTCTGTTTGGGAACCACCTATAATACGTGTAGCATGGAAGATGGTGAAAACTCCTGGTCATCGTGTTGACAATGAAAGCATGCTACCCCAAAAATCATTTATCTCTGTTTTAAAAAGCTTGAGCTCTGGCACCTCTGCGAATCAATGCTTCCCTCTGCGAAGGGCCTATCTATTTATATTTCTATTGAGTCGTCCTCTTCTTATTAAAAGCACCAGCTAGAGAGCACCTCCGTCATTTGTATGCTTTTCTATTAATTGATATTGAGTATGATTATGACTGGATCTACTTTACCATGAATTACATCTTCTAGTCAGCCCTTGGTCTTTGAAGGTGCTCTGCATTTATGTTTTGCGGTCTCAGAAAAGGCTAGCGAGATACCATCTATTCATATTATATCTTGATTGTTTTGATTGAAGTGTTGACGTTTGAAACTTATTATTATTACTCGCTAGTGTATTATGCCATTGATATGAGTATAACGTGAGACAATTATGTCATTGCTTATGTGGTTAGCTTATGATCTTGCTGAAAATATGAATATGAGTTAGACATAATTACAACAACAAGATCAAAGAGAGTTTGTAAAAGTTTTTCTTTTGTCCCTTTCAGTTTATCAACTGAATTGCTTGAGAACAAGCAAGACTTTAAGCTTGGGGGAGTTGATATGTCTCCAACGTATTTACTTTTCCAAACTCTTTTGTTCTTGTTTTGGCCTCTAATTTGCATGATTTGAATGAAATTAACCCGGACTAACGTTGTTTTCAGCAGAACTGCCATGGTGTTGTTTTTGTGAAGAAATAAAAGTTTTCGAAATGACCTAAAAACTTATGAGGATTTTTGTGGAATATATAAAAAATATCGGAGGAAGAATCAACCGAAGGGGAGGTGCTAGTGGGGCACGAGCCCAGGAGCCGTGGCCACCCCCCTGGCCGCGCCTGGTAGGCTCGGGGGGCCCATGTGGCCCCTCTGACCTCATCTCCAGCTCCATATATAATCTTTTGTCTCGGTAAAAATTAAGGAGAAGAAATAATTGCGTTTTACGATACGGAACCGCCGCCACCACATGTTCTTCCTCGGGAGGGAAGATCTGGAGTCTGTTTTGGGCTTTGGAGAGTGGAAATCCAAGCCACCGTCATCATCAACCATCCTCCATCGCCAATTTCATGATGCTCTTCATCGTTCGTGAGTAATATTATCGTAGGCTTGCTGGACGGTGATGAGTTGGATGAGATATATCATGTAATCGCGTTAGTTTTGATGGGGTTTGATCCCTAGTATCCACTATGTTCTAAGATTGATGTTGCTACTACTTTGCTATGCTTAATGCTTGTCACTAGGGCCCGAATGCCATGATTTCAGATCTGAACCTATTATGTTTTCATCAATATATGTGTGTTCTTGATCCTATTCTGCAAGTTGTAGTCACCTACTATGTGTTATGACTCGGCAACACCGGAGTGACAATAGCCTGAACCACTCCCGGAGATGACCATAGTATGAGGATTCCATGTATTCACCATGTGTTAATGCTTTGTTCCGGTACTCTATTACAAGGAGACCTTAATATCCCTTAGTTTCCATTAGGACCCCGCTGCCACGGGAGGGACGGACGAAAGATGTCATGCAAGTTCTTTTCCCTAAGCACGTATGACTATATACGGAATACATGCCTACATTACATTAATGAACTGGAGCTAGTTTAATATTACATTATGTTATAAACTCTACATGATGAATATCATCCGGCATAATCATCCATCACCGATCCAATGCCTACGAGCTTTTCCTATACTGGTTCTTGCTTAGTTACTTTTCCGCTATTGCTATCACACTTGCTACAAAAATCACTAGTACTACTGTTACTGCTATTATTGTTACTACCATATTGCTTTGCTACTAAAACTCTGCTGCACATACTAAATCTTTTAGGTGTGGTTGAATTTGACAACTCAACTGCTAATACTCCAGCATATTCTTTGGCTCCCCTTGTGTCGAATCAATAAATTCGGGTTTAATACTTTACCCTCGAAAACTGTTGCGATACCCTATACTTGTGGGTTATCAAGTACCATCTAGGCTCCTCCATTTGAGCTGAAAATTTGTGAAGACAGTCTTCTTAGTAGATGATCATCCTCAGCCAATACTCACACCCATTTTCCATGTGCATTTCCCGTACCGCTTATCAAACACTTGGTTGCTAATTCATGTTTGAGCATAGTTCATTCTCCTCATGAGAATCTTCTATTGAAATTTTCTTCCTAGCACCTGGGGACATGCCTAGGCCGCCCATAATGCATGGCAACACCACGGTCAGATGGTGACCACGCGGCAGGCATGCGAGTTTACGCGCTCTAGAGTTGGGGCACCCAGCCACTGTCCAAACCTTGACGTATCGCCACCAAACCATGTATTTCCGATTAAATATATACTTATTTACCTAGTAATTATTGTTGGAAAAAATAAAGAGCAAACTATAAGGCACCTCTAGTTCAAATTTGACCCGCTTCCATCTGAATCGACAGAGTTTTGTCTTTTTCACTAGAGATGGATCGAAAGCTCTTGGCACCCAAATATTTTGTCAATTGTGCATTAAATATGTCCTAATGTTTTATAAACATGATTTTGTCCAAGTTTGCAACAAATATTTGGAGGTCCTTCACAAAAAACTCATTTTGGGCACTAGAAAAATGGAAAATGATTTTTTGTCCAAAGAAAATGAAAACTTCCTTAGGCAACAATGTTTGCCATTACAATATGCACCATTTTGCACAATATGAGATCATTTGAACAAACTATGCCATGAATGTGGCCATAAGATTGATCATTTGGCTTGAAAGCCATGAATCTTCACACATGATGGTTCGTTTCTGAGAACACTTTTTAAAAATAATTACCGTATTACAAGTTTATTATTATTCCTGGTAACTTGGTCACATATGATGACACAAAGCGAAGGTTTTGCATTTTTTTGATTTTTTTATTATTTTATGCCCATTTCAAAAAACTGTCGAAATTGCAGGCATGACCGTTCATAGATAGGGGTTGAATCTTGCGATGATTTTGTTGGATCTCTGATTAAATAGATACTTCTTTACCTAGAAATTATTTATGGAAAAAATAAAGAGCAAACTATGAGGCACCTCTAGTTCAAATTTCACCTGCTTCCAACTGAATCGATAGAGTTTCGTCTTTTTAACTAGAGGTGGATCGAAAGCTTTTGGCACCCAAATATTTTTTCAATTGTGCATTAAATATGGCCTCATGTTTTATAAACATGATTTTGTCCAATTTTGCAACAAATATTTGGTAGGTCCTTCACAAAAAAACTCATTTTGGGCACTAGAAAAATGGAAATGAATTTTTTTTCCAAAGAATATGAAAACTACCTTGGGCAACAATTTTTACCATTACAATATGCACCTTTTTCCACAATATGAGATCATTTGAACAAACTATGCCATGAATGTGGCCATAAGATTCATCATTTGGCTCGAAAGCCATGAATCTTCACACATGATGGCTCGTTTCTGAGAACACTTTTTTAAAATAATTATCGTATTACAATTTTATTATTTTTTCTAGTTACGTGGTCACATATAATGACACAATGTTAAGGTTTTTCAATCTTTTGATTTTTTTTGAAATTTTCATGCCCATATCGAAATGTGGTCAAAACGATGGGCATGCCCGTTCCTAGCTAGTGGTCAGATTTTGGAAAAAGTTTTGTTGTTTCTATGATTAAATAGATACTTATGTACCTAGAAAATATTTTTTGCACAAAATACAAAGAAATCTATGAGGCAGTTGCAGATCAAATTTGACCCGGTTCCTACTAGATTGGTGGAAATTTGTCTTTTCTCACGAGAGGTGTCTCAAACCTTTTGACACCTAACCATTTAGTCAATTGTACATTAAACATGCCTTGGTATTTTATAAAATTTATTCGGTGCAATTTTGCAACAAATATATGGTAGGTCCTTCACAAAAAAACTCATTTTGGGCACTCAAAAAATGGAAAATGAAATTTTCTTCCAAAGAAACTGAAAACTTCCTTAGAAAACATTGTTTTTCATTCCATTAGGCACCCTTGTGCATAATATGAGATCATTTGAGCAAACTATGACATGAATGTGGCCATAAGATTCATCATTTGGCTTGAAAGCCATGAATCTTCACACATGATAGCTTACTTTTGAGAACACTTTTTTAAAATAATTGCCTTATTACAAGTTTATTATTTTTCCTCATAACTTAGTCACGTATAATGACAGAATGTGATGGTTTTCCATTTTTTTGTTTTATTTAATTTTTGCGTCCATTTAAATATGTGGTCAAAATGACGGGCATGACCGTTCCTAGCTAGTGGTTGAATCTTGCAAAACATTTGGTGTTTTTATGATTAAATAGATAATTATGTACCTAGAAATGATTTTTGGAAAATTTAAAGAGCAATCTATCAAGTTTCTGTAGTTCAAATTTGACCCTCTTCCAACTGAATCGGAGGAAATTTGTCTTTTTCATGAGAGGTGGATCAAAAGCTTTTGACACCAAATCATTTGGCCAATGATACATTTAATATGACTTAAATTTTTAGAAAAATGATTTGGTCCAATTTTGCAACAAATATTTGGTAGGTCCTTGACAAAAAAACTCACTTTGGGCACTCAAAAAAACTCACTTCGTGGAAAGAAAATGAAAACTACCTTTGGCAACATTGTTTGCAATTCCAAGATGCAAGCTTGTCTACTCCAAGAGCCCATTTTTGGATTTTATCATGTGAAAAAGTAGAAGCAAAACCATAGGAAAAATACTATTGTATATGCTTTATTCTTATTGGTGGAATTGGTTGTGGCACGGATCAATGACATGTCGTCCATCCATCCATCCATCCATCTCTCCATCCCCCATCCATCCATACATCCGTCGGTCCATCCTAGCGCTCCCCTCTCTCTCTCGCATAAAAAGTCTCCCTCTCTCTCGTGCACATGAACCCTAGCCCTCTCACCGATCCAAATCCGCCACCCACCTCCCTCTCCCCATGCCGCCGCCTCCCATCACGGCTCCCCGATCCAAATATGCCACCCACCTCCCTCTCCCATCCCCGCCGCTCTTTACCCTCCCTGTCCCCCACCTTTGCCCCCCATCTTCTCCCTACACGTCAGGAAGAACACCACCATGGCCAAATTGGCGGCCTCCCTGGAGCGACTGGGGCTCCCGATGCTGGCAGTGGTGCTCTCCACTGTTCAGCAGGCCTCTCCGTGCTCTCGTCGCGCCGTAGCTCCCCTACTCCCTCCTTGGCCTCTGGGGCATCCTGCCGCTGTCTCCACCCTACCCCACTCCCTGCCGACTTATTCGGCCTCCATCCTCCCTTCCTTCCTTCCTTCCCTCCTTCAAGGTACGAGCATCTACTAACTCGATTGTTTTGTCTCATCTAGTCCAGCACCAGTTTCTCTCTGTGGTTAAAAAAAATCGATCCCCACAGGGTAGGGAGGGGCCTTCACGATTTCTTGGTGTGTCGGCCCACCATTTAGTTCAGATCCGCCCTTGCTCGTGGCAACGTATTGTGTAGCGTCATAGGTTATTGAATTTCTTCTGTGAGATGAGCATAAAAGCGTCCAAGATTTTCATGCAGACGACACCCCTTGCGTAGATCCAGGGATCTGAATGTCCGAGTATCGCACAACCTGCATCATGTTTACCAAAACCGTAAATTGTTGCATTCTGAATAGGATATGAAGAAATACTAGTGACTCTCGCTGATTTTGTAAGGTGTTGCCTGATACTAACTAGGGAAATTCTCATGGTATGTTTCATTTATGTGCAATTCGCACTCTGGGAATAAATGTCGCAAGTGCTTCTATGTAATTTGAACTGTTGTTTCTCTACAATAATTCATAACTAATTAGTATTGCTGCTTCCTTTCATGTTCAGAATGGAGGGGTAAATAGTTTTCCATCACTTGTTCCATGGATGATGATTGCAAGAAAATATACAGTATAACTTGTCATGTTGTGCTCTCATTACCATTTGTTTAGAGTGTTCCTAGACCTACTCCATGGATGGTGTAATTAGAATCTTATTTTCTACTGTATCAGGCTACTACGTAGTGTGGTTCGATTTTCTTAGATGGAACTTGTAATTACACTCTGCATGTTACCGCCACATATTAATCTCATACAGTTCTGTTCCTGTAGTTGGACATGGCATCAGCTATTACCATGACTTCAGTTAGTGCTCATACTGCTTTGGTTTCAAGGCCAAGGAGTCATGGCACCGCTAGCTACGGTGTCTTAAAGGCGTCATCGTCATCAATTGGCTTCGAATTGGAATCCTCATTTCTTGTCTTAAAGTAATCTTTTTATTCACTGTCTCGCATAATCAATGTTTTGTGATTTTTATAGAGTTGGAAAACTTTAGAAGTAAAGAAAATGTTGCCAATTTGTAGTTGTGATAGATACAATAACAACATACTTTTTAGTTGACAAAATCTTTCATTCATGGCACCAAGAAAAACTTGCATTCATAGTACATATATATGTGCATATACAACAGGTTGCAGACTCGGAAATACATTTTTCGCTGAAAAAATTGCAATCTCTAAATTCTTTCTTCTCAACACAAAATATGTGTAGATTCAATTGACTTGGGTATATATTTTGTTGCAACATAAGAGATAAATCATTTTTGATACGAAGGATTTTTAACATCATTTTCGGGATGAACGCAAATCTTTTTATTTGTAATATTTTTTATATTTCTTTCCTTTTGTTTGATTCATGTGTAGTTTGATGTTCTTATAGGATGAAAAGTTGTCGCATCTCGAGCACGTCTCATAGGAGAGTGGGATGAAGTCCATTGTACTGTTGGGACAGTAGCAGATGTGCCATTGTTCTATTGTGCAATTTTGTTCGTTCCTGTAATATTCATGTGTAAGGAAATGTATTGACGAGATGACTTATTCTGTTATGTAAACCTAGGAGATGTATTATGTGATGTTATATGATGGATGGTTTTAATTCGACTTGGAGTTTTCTTGATTTAAATATTAAATAGTGTTGGATTTAATACTGGACAAATAATTGGGCTGAAAAGGCCTAACAAATAAAATGAAACCAAGTTCTGGAACAAAGACAAAAACAAATCTAATAAGGCTAATGCCCAAATAAGTGGATAACACAAAGAAAATAGAGAAACCTAAATTATTGGGCCAGGCCCATGCAGCTAAGCCAAATAAAGAGAGAGAAAACATTAAATGGGCTGAATTATTTGGCTTGGCTCATGTAGACGCCCGAAATGGACCGGGTTGATTCTAATTTATGACCTTATCATTTGGTCGTAATTCTGCCACGTCAGCTTGCCACGGTGGATCCAACGTGGTGTGGGCAAACTTCTAATGACCCAAATTATCGGTTGTAGAACCTATGACCTTTTTTGGTCGTAAATGTCTGACCTTTTTAGAAGAAAGGTCCTTAATTTACATTAATGGCGGTCAGCTTTTGACCAACTGTTTTTGGTCATAAAAGGTCGTAAATGAAAAACAATGACCATTCGGTGACCAATTTTGATGGTCGCAAGTTAGCAAATGTCTTGTAGTGAATACAGTATAGATGCAAACGCTCATGTATCATCTTGAGATTGACAAAGTCGCCACAGATGCCTTTGTAGAGGTCGGTCAATGTTGAGATGTAAGTTTTGGAACAATTTCTAATAGTGAGAGAAATTAATATTCCTTCATCCCAAAAATCAACTAAAAAAGTCATTCATAAATTTTTTGTGACATTTGAAAAATGTACACATGTTTCAAATATGTTTCTGCAATGTAAAACAATATTCGTATAATTCATACAAACTATTTTCCAATATTCCAACAAATATATGTTAAATTTTAAAAGCTATTCATGGTTTTCAAGAATATGTTCGTGATATTTTATAAAAAAAAACTCCAAAAAATGTTTCAATGTGTACTTTAACATTTTTAACAATTATTTGGAAAGCAGCATGTGTATGAAAAAGGGCTAATCGTGTATTTGTTTAATCTAACATGTGTAATTTTTAGATGTATATACAAACGTAAAATGTGTATGAAAATAGATATCAAAAAATATATTAAAAAAACATTGAACATGCATAAAACATTGTCTTGATATATATAAAAAAAATGTACATTGTATAATAATAGCTATACGTCTATTGGAAAAATCCAAAAAATAGAGAAACTAAAAAGAACCACAAGAAAATCGAAGAAAGAAGCAAAAAAACACAAAAAATATTAGGAATTCACAAAGAATTTTGTACATAAAAAATATATTTGCATTCACGATTTTTTTAATTCGTAAATGTCTTTGAATTGATCATTTTTTCAAAATGATGAACTTTTACTATTGATCAAATTTTTTATTGCGAAAACATCATGAAACATTTTCCGAATTTGACATTCGTTCCAAAGTCATAATAATTATTAGTATAAAATAAAAGAATTGAAAAAAACTCAGCTACGCTTGCTTGATTGGAGATGCTCACTCTCGCCCGCTAGAGGAGACTCGCGTGCATGACCCGCACCCATGAGCAGTTGTGGACCTGAGCCACTCAAGTGACGTATCGCTTCTTGCCGAAATCACTAGTTGATGGCACCCCTTACAAAGGTCACTTTGGCTACATCTGTTGGTGACATATGAGGCATTGCACGTGCGACACTTGTCACCGCGAAGGAGTTTGTGCTCTTTTTTTGTAGATTTATTCTTTCCTTGAATCGTGTATCCAAATCACAAACTATTTTCACCGTTTCGTTTCTCATATCGAGATTTTTGAATGACATCCCATGTTAATAGATTCGGATGATTTTCTTGGGAAACAAGATAAAAGCCACGAGTCAAGAAAGAAGAAAAAACAAGAAAGGGAAAAAAACCTAAAATTAATTGGAAACTAGAAGCACAATTGTGCTTCACTTTTTTGGAAGCATGGTTTGCTTCACTTTTCTGGGGCGAAGCATAACTGCTATTTCACTTTTCAAGGAAAGCAGAAATGTGCTTCATGCGGTAGCACACCTATTTTTTCACTTTTTTAGAGGAAGCATAGATGCACAATTTGTGTTGGGGTACGACACCTACGGGATCGCGTGGATCCCTTTACGATTCCGCAGGGAGAAGGTGTGCACAAAGAGCAGATCTAGCGGGCAACGCGAGGGATTTTTGTCAAGCTTCAGGCCGCTGAGAAGCGTAAAACCCTACTCCTGCTTTAGTATATTATGAGTGTTTGAGCTCTGGCTCCAGGAGCGCTATGTGATGAATAGTACACAGCCACTACCCATGCGTTCGAGCCAGAAGGATCCTTCCTCCATAGCTACGCCTTGGGCATCCTTTTATATGTCGAAGGGGTTATCAACAGTGGCGCATAGTACATACACAAGGTGTACAATTGCTATAGTGTTATCATACCTAACAATGCCGGTATAGGACAAACGCATTAAATGCTCCTTTTAGCTGTCCCTAATCTTCTTGGGGATAAAAAAAGAGGGCGTCCCATCGGCACCGCTCAAACCCATCATCGCAGCACCTTGAGATGTATTCAGGAGGATAAGACATGTCTGATAGGCTAGTCGTTGCGCTGGAGCGGTAACAGGCTGGCGAGGTCTTGCCGGGTCCAGGTCCTGCCAGGGCTCCGTAAGCCATCCCGACAAGATCTTGCCGGGGTCCCAACTTTTGGTCTTCTGTCTTCTGATTATTGACTTTAATGCATTCTTGACTTTCCTATACTTGCATCTAGCAGTCCCTTGTCAGGCCTTGCCACTGGTGTGGCAACAACTGCCCATGCACAAGTAAGGGTTACTAAAGACCCAAACTTTAGTACACTGACAGGAGGCCCCGGGCCTAGGCCACACACGGGTGCGAGGCGTTGTTGGTCTAGGCCCAAACAGTGCATGGGCATGCATGGCAGGAGTTAGTGGTTGTCATTATTTCAGTTACCACGCCAGGCCGTTTCCGCCACGTGCGTCGCATGCATAGCGGGGAGTTGGCAATGGACACCCGTGACTTAAAGTCCTGATCATGGCAGAAACGGCAGCGCCATGGATTCGGGTAATGGGGCGGTTACCTGTTCGCCCGTGATCGTGGGCGATGGGATTGGTAGAGATGGGTGGCGACTGTTGGAGCGGAGGAGAGCCATCCCCCGTGCCTCTCCTTATGAATTGGGGGGTAGTGAGGGGCGATACTCATCCATCCATCCTTCCTCCTTGAGTGCGAACCTCCAAAGCTTGCGCTTCTACACCTTCCCAATCTTGAGTTGTGCTCGCCCTTAGCCATGGCTAGGGGGCAAGGGTGGCCACCGTATTCCGCCGGGATCATGGCACCGCTTTAGCCACGGAGGCGGAAGGTGGCTCGAGCACGCGTGGTGGAAGAACTACGAGGGGTCGTGGTCGATGTGGAGCCCGTGGTCGGGGGAGGCAGAGCGCAGTTCCACCCCTTCCTTCGACGCCACACCCTCTTCTTGAAGAGACCCATGCTAAGGGGACGGTGCTAGAGTTTATCATCAAGTTGTGCGGTCACCTTCGGGGCCATCTGCACCTCCCTCACCCTTTTTAAAGGGTGATGGAGGTTGACAAGTCGCCCACCCTGTTGCTGCACAATGGCGCCGCGCAGGTGGACGTTGAGTACCCGGAGTGTCGCGTCATGCTCCTCAAGTGCGGTTGGAAAACCTTTTCCCATGCCCACAACCTCCTGGATGGGCATCTTCTTCGCTTCAAGATGGTGGAGGCTGACCTACTCTCCGTCAAGATTTATGGGCGTTCGGGCGCCCGCCTTAGCTACTGCGAGGAAAGCTCAAACGGTGCCGAAAGTTCCTCCTCGAGTGATAGTGACGAGGAGGACAGTGTGGGTGAAGACGACGGTGATGAGTCCGAGCCCCAGGCCATCAAGTCGGAGGACGATGACCTAGGCTCTGACTGATTGTCGGCCACACCATCACCGTTAGCTCACGCCCCTCCTCCTACCTGGCGTGCCAAAGATGTTGGGGTATGACACTGCTACTTCTTGAGCAGGTGTTGGTTTCCCGTGAAGAGTAACAGTTTGATGCAGCAAAGTAGATAAGTATTTTCCACAGTTTTTGAGAACCAAGGTATCAATCTAGTAGGAGATACAAGCGAGCCACCAATAGATATACCTGCACAAGGAATGAAACTCTTGCACCCAACGCTAGAAAGGGGTTGTCAATCCCTTCACGGTTATTTGCAAGGATGAGATATAGTAGAGATAGATATAATGGGATGCTTGAACGGAAAGTAAAAGTAAAAGTAAAAATAGGGCAGCAAGTATTTTTGGTATTTTTGGTTTTAGATCTGAAAGTACAATATGGAAAATAGACCCGGGGTTCATAGGTTTCACTAGATGGCTTCTCTCATGATGGCAAGTATCATGGTGGGTGAACAAATTACTGTCGAGCAATTAATAGAAAAGTGAATGATTATGAAGATATCCAAGGCGATTATTATGCATATAGGCATCATGTCCGTGACAAGTAGGCTGAAATGATTCTGCATCTACTACTATTACTCCACACATCAACCGACTCCTGCCTGCATCTAGAGTATTATGTTCATGAAGAACAGAGTAACACATTAAGCAAGGTGGCATGATGTATAGAGATAAACTCGAGCAATATGATGAAAACCCCATCTTTTTACCCTGGATGGCAACAATACAATACATGTCTCGCTACCCCTACTTTGTCTCTGGGTGAGGACACCGCAAGACTGAACCCAAAACTAAGCACTTCTCCTATGTAGTTGGCCAAACCAAACCAATAACTTGAAGACACTTGCAAAGATATGAAATCATGCATATAAGAATTCAGGAAAGACTCAAATAACATTCATGGATAATCTGAACATAAACCCACAATTCATTGGATCTCGACAAACACACCACAAAAGAGTATTACATCGGATAGATCTCCATGAAGATCATGAAGAACATGGTATTGAGAAGCAAAGAGAGAGAACAAGACATCTAGCTACCAACTATGGACCCGTAGGTTAGTGGTGAACTACTCACGCATCATCGGAGGGGCAATGGAGTTGATGTAGATGCCCTCCGTGATCGAATCCCCCTCTGGCAGATTACCGAAAAAGGCTCGAAGATTGGATCTCTCGGGAACGGAGGCTTCTGGCGGTGGAAAGGTGTTTTAGTGGCTCTTTTCGATAATTATGGAATATTTGGGTATTTATAGGCAGAAGATTATGGTTAGGGGAGTTGGCAGTGGCCCACAAGCCTGCCTGGCGCGGGTGGCCCCCCTGGTCGTGGCAAGCGGGCTTGTGGCCCCGTGGCAGCTCCTCTGCCATGGTTCTCAAGTCTCGTGGCTTCCTTGTATTCCAGAAAAAATCATTCGGGAGGTTTTATTCCATTTGGACTCCGTTTAATATTCCTTATCTGCGAATCTCAAAAACAAGGAAAAACAAAAACTGGCACTAGGCTCTAGATTAATAGGTTAGTCCCAAAATAATATAAATAGCATATTAATGCATATAAAACATCCAAAACTGAGGATATAATAGCATGGCACAACCAAACATTATAGATACGTTGGAGACGTATCAAACACCTATGGGATCGCGTGGATCCCTATACGGTTCAACAGGGGGAAGGTGTGCACAAAGAGAATATCTAACGAGCAACGCGAGGGATTTTTACCCAGGTTCGGGCCGCTGAGAAGCGTAAAACCCTACTCCTTCTTTAGTGTATTATCAGTGTTTGAGCTCTTGCTCCAGGAGCACTATGTGATGAACAGTACACAACCACTACCCATGCGTTCAAGCCAGAAGGATCCTTCCTCTATAGCAACGCCTTGGGCTTCCTTTTATATGTCCAAGGGGTCACTAACAATGGCGCACAGTACATACACGAGGTGTACGGTTGCTACAGTGTTATCATACCTAACACAGAGAGTATAGAACAAACATATTAAATGCTCCATTTAGCTATCCCTAATCTTCTTGGGTACGGAAAAAGAGGACGTCCCATCAGCACCGCTTAACCCCATCCTCACCAGCGCCTTGACATGTACTCAAGAGGATAAGACCTGTCTGACAGGCTGGTCGCTGCGCTGGAACAGTGACAGTCTGGCGAGGTCTTGCCGGGTGCGGGTCCTGTCGGGGCTCCGTAAGCCATCCCAACAAGATCATGTCGGGGTCCTTGCTTTTGGTCTTTTGTCTTCCGATTATTGACTTGAATGCCTTCTTGACATTCCTATACTTGCATCCAGCAGTTCCCTGTCAGGCCTTGCCGCTGGTGTGGCTACAACTACCCGTGCACAAGTAAGGAGTACTAAAGACCCAAACTTTAGTACACCAATAGGAGCCCCTGGGCCTAGGCCACACACGGGTGCGAGGTGTTGTTGGGCTAGGCCCAAATAGTGCAGGGCACGTGTGGTAGGTGTCTATGGTTGTAATTATTTCAGTTACCATGCCAGGCCATTTCCGCCACGTGCGCCACATGCATAGCGGGGAGTTGGCAATGGGCGCCCGTGACTTAAAGCCCTGATCGTGGCAGAAACCATAGCGCCATGGATTGGGGTAATGGGGCGGTTACTTGTTCGCCTTTGATCGTGGGTGATGGGATTGGTGGAGATGGGCGGCGACTCTTGGAGCGGAGGAGAGCCAGCCCCCGTGCCTCTCCATATGAATTGGGTGGTAGCGAGGGGCGATGCTCATCCATCCTTCCTTCCTCCTTGAGTGTGAACCTCTAGAGCTTGCCCTTATACACCTTCCCGATCTTGAGTTGTGCTCGCCCTTAGCCATGGCTAGGGGGCAATGACGGCCACCGTCTTCCACCCCAACGGCGAGGGGTTCCCGTCGGGATCATGCAACCGCTTCAGCCATGAAGGCGGAATGTCACTGCCCTAGAATTTGTTTGCAAATAATTAAATTAGTTGCATAAGTGGCATCCATGCATCATGTTGAAATTCAAATGAACTTGAAATGGGGATTGTCAAGATCTATCACTCCCTTATTCAAACAATTACAATTAGCTAAGTTTTCCAATGTTTCCTTTTGGTCTTCAAAAATGTTCACTATTTCCGATAAATGTTGGCAACAACATATCAGGGGACATATCAATTTTCAGAACAATTATAGCATTTTAAAATACTCATTTAGTGCTTCTAAAATCAATTAATAAATCACTATAAATATCTTAGTGGATCCAAATATTCTGAAACTATTTATGGGACTTTGAAATATATAGTTCATGACTCATAAATTACCTCCGGCTATTAAGCTTGGTATTAATTGTTGGGGAACGTCGCATGGGAAACAAAAAAATTCCTATGCACACACAAGAACTATCCATGGTGATGAGCATCTACGAGAGGGAGAGTTGATCCACATACCCTTGTAGACCGCTAAGCGGGAAGCGTTAAGAAACGCGGTTGGTGTAGTTGAACATCTTCGCGATCCAAATCGCCGAGCATCCCGCGATCTCATCATGTTCTGTCCCGCGGTCCAATCACGATCCATCCCGCAAACTCATCATGATCCGTCCTGCAATCTCATCATGATCCATCTCGCAATCTTGATCACGGTCCTTCCGATCTAGCGCCGAACGGACGGCACCTCTGCGTTCAGCACACGTACAGCTTGATGACGATCTCCGTCTTCTTGATCCAGCAAGAGGGGGCAGAGAGGAAGAAGAGTTCTCCGGCAGCGTGACGGTGCTCCGGCGATGGTGGTGGAGCAGTTCTGGCAGGGCTTCGCCTAAGCACTGCAGAAATCCGATCTAGAGGAGAAACTATGCACTAGATGAACGGCTAGCACGTGGCTGAAAATCAGGTGCCAAAAACCCTAAAACCTCTAGTAAAGATAAGAGGAAGAGAGGAGGAGGGGATGTCAAGGAGACAACCCTTGGGTCGGCCGAACCAAGTGGGAGAGGTGGATTCCACCTCCAATCCTAGTAGGACTAGGATTCCTCACTATTTTTGCCTATTTTTGCCTTTTTTTCCACCTTTTCTCCTTGGGATTTCTTTCCCTAGCCGCATGGGCCTTGTGTGGGACTTCCACCAGCCCACTAAGGGCTAGTATTCACTCTCCCACAGCCCATGAAGCCTCTTAGGTCAAAATACCCCTCCCGATGGTGTCCCGGTACACTACCGACACTCCCGGTACACTACCGATGAGCCCGAAACTTTTCAGGCGACCAAAATAGGACTTCCTATATATCAATATTTACCTTCGGACCATTTCAGAGCTCCTCATGATGTCCTGGATCTCATCCAGGACTCCGAACAACCTTCGGTCACCACCATACATAACTCTGTACTACCGAAACATCACCGAACCTTAAGTGTGAAGACCCCGCGGGTTCGAGAACTATGTAGACATGACCGAGACACCTCTACAGTCAATAACCAATAGCGGGACCTGGATGTCCATATTGGTTCCTGCATATTCTATGAAGATCTTTATCGGTCGAACCTCTATGTCAAGGATTCATTTAATCTCGTATGATGTTCCCTTTGTTCTTCGGTATGTTACTTGCCCGAGATTCGATCGTCGGTATCTCCATACCAAGTTCAACCTCGTTATTGGCAAGTCTCTTTAATCGTTCCATAATACAAGATCCCGTGACTAACACTTAGTCACATTGCTTGCAAGGCTTATTGTGATGTCGTATTACTAAGTGGTCCCTGAGATACCTCTCCGTCACATGGAGTAACAAATCCCACTCTTGATCCATGCCAACTCAACAGACACCCTCGGAGATACCTGTAGAGCAGCTTTATAGTCACCCAGTTACGTTGTGACATTTGATACACACAAGGGACTCCTCCGATGTCCGTGAGTTGCATGATCTCATGTCATAAAAACACATGCTTGACATGCAAAAAATAGTAGCAATAAACTGACACGATCATATGCTACATTTGTAGTTTGGGTCTTGTCCATCACATCATTCTCCTAATGATGTGATCCCGTTATCAAATGACATTTCATGTCCATGGCTAGGAAACCTTAACCGTCTTTTGATCAACGAGCTAGTCTATTAGAGGCATACTAGGGACATGGTTTTGTCTATGTATCCACACATGCATCTAAGTTTCCGATTAATACAATTATAGCATGGATAATAAATGATTATCATGAACAAGGAAATATGATAATAACTAATTTATTATTGCCTCTAGGGCATATTTCCAACAGTCTCCCACTTGCACTACAGTCAATAATCTAGTTCACATCACCATGTGATTCACAATGTTATGAATCTAACACCCAATGAGTTCTGGGGCTCGATCATGCTTTGCATGTGAGAGAGGTCTTATAGTCAACGAGTGTGCGACATTCAGATCCATGTGTACTTTGCAAATGTCTACGTTAAACTGTAAATACTGCTACCACACTCCACTTGGAGCTATTCCAAATGGCTGCTCCACTATACGTATCCAGATTGCTACTACGAGTCATCCGGATTGGTGTTAAAGCTTGCACCGACGTAACTCTTTACGACGAACTCTTTATCACCTCCATAATCTGGAAACATATCCTTAGTCTTTTGGTTACTAAGGATAATCTTGAACGTTGTCTAGTGATCCACTCTTGGATCAATCTTGTACCCCTTGACAGACTCATGGCAAGGCACATACATGTGCGGTACACAACATGGGATACTGTACAGAGCCTATGGCTAAGGCATAGGGTACGAGGTTCGTCCTTTCACTTCCTTTTGCCGTTGTCGAGCTTTGAGTCTCACTCAACTTCACACCTTAATAAATCAGGCAAGAACTCTTTCTCTGACTGATCCATTTTGAACTCTTCCAAAATCTTGTCAACGTGTGTACTCATTGAAAGTCTCATCAAGCATCTTGATCCATCTCTATAGATCTTGATGCTCAACAATTAGGTAGCTTTATTCAGGTTTTCCTTTGAAAAACTCTTTTCAAATAACCCTTTATGCTTTCCAGAAATTCTATTTCATTTCCGATCAACAATATGTCAACCACATACGCTTATCAGAAACTCTATAGTGCTCCCACTCACTTTATTGTAAATACAAATTTCTCTTAAACTTTGTATAAACTAAAAAACTTTGATCACCTCATCAAAGTGTATATTCCAACTTTGAGATGCTTGCTTCAGTCCATAGAAGGATCACTGAAGCCTGCACACCTTTTAGCATCCTTAGGACTGACAAAAGCTTCTGGTTGTATCTCATACAACCTTTCCTCAAGGAAGGAAACGGTGTTTTGACATCCATCTGCCGGAATTCATAATTGAAAAACACAGCAACTGCTAACATAATTCCAACAGACTTTAGCATCGCTACAAGTGAGAAAGTTTCATTGTAGTCAACTCCTTGAACTTGGCGGAAACTTCTTTGCAACAAGACTAGCTTAATAAATGGTGACATTCACCATCAGCGTCTGTCTTCATTTTAAAGTTCCATTTGTACTCGATGACCTTCTGTCCAACGAGCAAGTCTACCAAAGTCTATACTTGGTTTTCATACATGGATTCTATCTCGGATTTCATGGCCTCTAACCATTTGTCAGAATCCGGGCCCATCATTGCTTCTCCATAACTCGTAGGTTCATCGTTGTCCAACAACATGACCTATAAGACAAGGTTGTCGTACCACTCATGAGCAGTACACGTCCTTGTCAAACTACGAGGTTCGATAGTAACTTGATCCGAAGCTTTATGATCATCATCATCAACTTCCTATTCAACTAACATATAATTCACAGAAACAACTTCCTGCGCTGCGCTACTCTCTCGTTGAAACAAAGGTTCAACAAACTCAACAAGTTTCATCTTCCTCCCACTCAATTCTTTTGAGAGAAACTTTTTCTTGAGAAAGGACCCAGTTTTAGCAACAAATACTTTATGCTCGGATCTGAGATAGAAGGTTCACCCAACTGTTCTTAGGGTATTCTATGAAGATGCATTTGTCGCTTTGGGTTCGAGCTCATTAGGTGAAAACAATTTTCCCACACAAGTGTTGCAGCCCCAAACATTAAGAAATGACAGCTTAGGTTTCTACCAAACCATAATTCACACGGTGTCATCTCAACGGATTTAAATGGTGCCCTATTTAAAGTGAATGTAGTTGTCTCTAATGCATAACCCCAAAACTATAGTAGCAAAATGATAAGAGACATCATAGACCGTACCATATCCAATAGAGCACGGCTATGACGTTCGGACACACCATCACACTAGGGTGTTCCAGGTGGCGTGAGTAGTGAAACGACTTTCACATTGTATAAAATTGTATGCCAAACTCGTAACTTAGATATTTACCTCCACGGTCATATCGCAGACATTTTTTATCTTCTTGTCACGATGATCTCAAACTTCACTCTGAATTTGCTTCAACTTTTCAAACGATTCTGACTTGTGTTTCATTAAGTAAACATACACTATATCTACTCAAATCATCAGTGAAGGTAAGAAAATAACGATATCCACTGCACGCTACAAGACTCATTGGATTGCATACATCACTCATGTATCATTTCCAATAAATCACTTGCCGGCTCCATTAAACCGGAAAACAGGGTCCTTAGTCATCTTGCCCAAGAGGCATGGTTCGCATGTCTCAACCGATTTGAAATCGAATGAGTCCAAAGATCCATCAGCATGGAGTTTCTTCATGCGATTTATACCAATATGACATTTTAGAGGTAGTGCCACAAGTATGAGGTACTATCAATATTAACTTTGTATCTTTTGGCATCAATGTTATGAACATGTGTATTACTACGATCAAGATTCAACAAACCATTGTCACTGGGTGTATGACCATCGAAGGTATTATTCATGTAAACAGAATAACCATTATTCTCCGACTTAAATGAATAATCTTCTTTCAATAAACACGATCTAATCACATTAATGCTCAACAAAAACACAAAATTACATTTAGGTTTGTCACTAATCCCTAAGGTAGAGAGAGCGTGCGATGTTGATCACATCAACTTTGGAAACATTTCCAACACACATCATCACCTCACACTTAGCTAGTCTCCGTTTATTTTGTAGCTTTTATTTCGAGTTACTAACATTTAGCAACCGAACTGGTATCCAATACCCATGTGCTACTAGGAGTACTAGCAAGGTACACATCAATAACACGTATATCAAATATACTTCTATCGATGTTGCCAGCCTTCTTATCTACCAAGTATCCAGGGTTGTTCCGCTTCAGCAACCGCTCTCCTCATAATTGAAGCACTTAGTCTCGGGTTTGGGTTCAACTTTGGGCTGCTTCAGTGGAGCAGCAACTTACTTGCCATCCATGAAGTTTCCCTCCTTGCCCTTGCCCTTCTCAAAACTAGTGGTTTTACTAACCATCAACACTTGACGCTTCTTCTTGATTTCTACCTTGACGGTGTCGACGCATCGCGAATAGCTCAGGGATCATCATTTCCATCCCAGTCATCTTATAGTTCATCACCAAGTTCTAGTAGCTTAGTGACAGTGAATTGGAGAACTATATCAATCACTATCTTATCTGGAAGACCAACTCCCACTTGATTCAAGCGATTGTAGCGACCAGACAATCTGAGCACATGCTCAACGATTGAGCTATTCTCTTTCATCTTGCAGGCAAAGAATCTTGTTGGAGATCTTATATCTCGCAACACGGGCACGAGCCTGAGATCCTAATTTCATCTCTTGGAACATCTCATATCTTCCGTGACGTTCAAAACGTTTCGAAGCCTCAAATCTAAGTGGTAATGCATGACGCACTAAACTATCAAGTAGTCATCCGAACATGCCTGTCAAATGTTCACAACATCTACAGATGATGCTAGAGGGGTTGGCGCATCGAGCGGTGCATTAAGGACATAAGCCTTCTATGCAACAATGAGGACAATCCTCAAATCACGGACCTAGTCTGCAATATTGCTGCCATCATCTTTCAACTCTATTTCTCTAGGCACATATAAAAATACAAGGGAGCTACGGCGCGAGCTAGTAATCTACAACATAACTTGCAATGACACTAGTGACTAAGTTCATGGTAATGAGTTCAATTAATCATATTACTTAAGAACTCCCACTCGAATTGACATCCCTCCGGTCATTTGAGTGATACATGATCCAAATTCACCAACTCAAGTCCGATCATCACGTGAGTTGAGGTGGTTTCAATGGTGAACATCATCATGTTGATCATATCTACTATATGACTCATGTTTGACCTTTAAGTCTCTTGTGTTCCGAGGCCATGTCTGTACATGCTAGGCTCGTCAACTTTAACCCAAGTGTTCTGCATGTGCAACACTGGCTTGCACCCGTTGTATGTAAACGTAGAGTCTATCACACCCGATCATCATGTGGTGTCTCGACACGACAAACTTTCACAATGGTGCACACTCAGGGAGAACACAATTTATCTTGAAATTAAGTCAGGGATCACCTTATTATGCTACCGTCGTCCTAAGCAAAACAAGGTGCATAAAAGGATTAACATCACATGCAAATCATAAGTGACATGATATGGCCATGAACTTGTGCTTTTCATCTCCATCTAGAAAGCACCGGCATGATCTCCATCGTCACTGGCACGACACCATGATCTCCATCAACGTGTGGCCATCGGGGTTGTCCCGCCCAGCATGCTTCTACTACTATTGCTACCGTTTAGCGATAAAGTAAAGCATTACATAGCGCTTAATGATTGACACGCAGGTCATACAATAATTAAAGACAATCCTATGGCTGATGTCGATTGCCCTACTCATCGACATGCAAGTCGTGATAATCTATACATCACATGATCATCTCATACATAACATATATCACATCATGTAACTGGCCATATCACATCACAACATACCCTGCAAAAACAAGTTAGACGTCCTCTAATTGTTGTTGCATGTTTTATGTGGCTGGTATGGGTATCTAGCAAGTACAATTCTCATCTACGCAAAAACCACAACGGTGATACACTAGTTGCTTTCCAACTTTCTCAAGGACCGCCTTTGTCGAATCCGATCCAACTAAAGTGAGAGAAACTGTCACCCACAAGCCATCTATGCAACAAGTTGCGGTTGAGGGAACCGGTCTCTCGTAAGAGTACGAGTGTTGCTCTGGGCGCTTCATCTCGCAATACTGCTGAACCAAAACTCGACCAAGGGAGGAAGCAATCTAAGCTTCAATGACCACAAACTCCTTTGTGTTCTACTCGAGATCTCATCTACACGTAGACCTAGCTCATGATGCCACTGTTGGGGAATGTTGCATGGGAAAAAAAATCCTACGCACACGCAACATCTATCCATGGTGATGAGCATCTACGAGAGGGAGAGTGGATCTACATACCCTTGTAGATTGCTAAGCGGGAAGCGTTCAGAAACGCGGTTGGTGTAGTCGAACGTCTTCGCGATCCAAATCGCCGCGCGTCCCGTGATGTCATCACGATCCGTCCTGCGATCCAATCACGATCCGTCCCGCAAACTCATCACGATCCATCCCGCGATCTCATCACGATCCGTCTCGCGATCTTGATCACGGTGCTTCCGGTCTAGCGCCGAACGGATGGCACCTCCTCGTTCAGCACACGTACAACGCGATGATGATCTCCGCCTTCTTGATCCAACAAGAGGGAGCAGAGAGGTAGAAGAGTTCTCTGGCAGCGTGACGGCGCTCCGGAGATGATGGTGGAGCTATTCCGGCAGGGCTTCGCCTAAGCACTGCAGAAATCCGATCTAGAGGAGAAATTATGCACTAGAGGAACGGGCAGCACGTGGCTAAAAAACTGGTGCAAAAACCCTAAATCCTCTAGTGTATATAAGAGGAAGAGAGAGGAGGCTTGGCACAAAGGGAAAAGCCCTCTAGGCTTCAGCCAAATAGGGAGGAAAGGAGGATTCCTCCTCCAATCCTAGTAGGACTAGGACTCCTCCTTATTTTTGCCTTTTTGCACCTTTTTTCTTTGGGCTTTCTCTCCCAGCTGCATGGGCCTTGTGTGGGACTTCCACCAGCCCACTAAAGGCTGGTATTCACTCTCCCACAGCCCATGTAGCCTCTAGGGTCGAAATACCCCTCCCGATGGTCTCCCGGTACACTACCGGCACTCCCAGTACACTACCGATGAGCCCAAAACTTTTCCGGCGAACAAAATAGGACTTCCTATATATCATCCTTTACCTCTGGACCATTCTGGAGCTCCTCCTGATGTCTGGGATCTCATCCAGGACTCTGAACAACCTTCGGTCACCACCATACATAACTCTATACTACCAAATCGTCACCGAACCTTAAGTGTGCGGACCCTATGGGTTTGAGAACTATGTAGAAATAACCGAGACACCTCTACAGTAAATAACCAATAGCGGGACCTCGATGTCCATAATGGTTCCAACATACTCTACGAAGATCTTTATCGATCAAACCTCTATGTCAAGGATTCAGTTAATCCCGTATGATGTTCCCTTTGTTCTTCGGCATGTTACTTGCCCGAGATTCGATCGTCGGTATCTCCATACCTAGTTCAATGTCGTTACTGACAAGTCTCTTTACTTGTTCCGTAATACAAGATCCCGTGACTAAAATTTAGTCACATTGCTTGCAAGGCTTATTGTGTTGTATTATTGAGTGGGCCCTGAGATACCTCTCCATCACACGGAGTAAGAAATCCCAGTCTTGATCCATGCAAACTGAACAGACACCCTCGGAGATACCTATAGAGCACCTTTATAGTCACCCAGTTACGTTGTGACGTTTGATACACACAAGGCATTCCTCTGATGTCCGTGAGTTGCATGATCATGAACAAGGAAATATGATAATAACTAACTTATTATTGCATCCAGGGCATATTTCCAACAATGAGATCATGCAACTCACGGACATCGGAGGAGTGCCTTGTGTGTATCAAACGTTGCAACGTAACTGAGTGACTATAAAGGTGCTCTACAGGTATCTCCGAGGGTGTCTGTTGAGTTGGCATGGATCAAGATTAGGATTTGTTACTCCGTGTAACAGAGAGGCATCTCAGGGCCCACTCGGTAATACAACATCACAATAGGCCTTGCAAGCAATGTGACTAAGTGTTAGTCATGGGATCTTGTATTACAAAACGAGTAATGAGACTTGCTAGTAAGGAGGTTGAACTAGGTATGGATATACCGACGATCGAATCTCGGGCAAGTAACATACCGAAGAACAAAGGGAACATCATACGGGATTAACTGTATCCTTGACATAAAGGTTCGACCGATAAAGATCTTCATAGAATATGTAGGAACCAATATGGGCATCCTGGTCCCACTATTGGTTATTGACCGTAGAGGTGTCTCGGTCATGTCTACATAGTTCTCGAACGTGCAGGGTCTGCACACTTAAGGTTTGGTAACGTTTCGGTAGTATAGAGTTATGCATGGTGGTGACCGAAGGTTGTTCAGAGTCCCGGATGAGATCCCAAACATCACGAGGACCTCCGGAATGGTCCGGAGGTAAATATTGATATATAGTAAGTCCTACTTTGGTCACCGGAAAAGTTTCGGGCTCATCGGTAGTGTACCGGGAGTGCCGGTAATGTACCGGGAGACCATCGGGAGTGGTATTTCGACCCAAGAGGCTACATGGGCTGTGTGAGAGTGAATACCATCCCTTAGTGGGCTGGTCTAAGTCCCAAACAAGTCCCATGTGTCTAGGGAAAGAAAGCCCAAAGAGAAAAGGTGAAAAAAGGCAAAAACGGCAAAAATAGGGAGGAATCCTAGTCCTATTAGGACTGGAGGTGGAATCCAACTCTCCCACTTGGTTCGGCCGACCCAAGGGCTGTCTCCTTGGCATCCAAGCCTCCTCCTCTCTTCCTATTATATATACTAGAGGTTTCAGGGTTTTTGGCACCGGATTTTTAGCCACGTGCTACCCGTTCCTCTAGTGCATAGTTTCTCCTCTAGATCGAATTTCTGCAGTGCTTAGGCGAAGCCCTGCCGGAATTGCTCCACCACCATTGCCGCAGCACCGTCACACTGCCGGAGAAATCTTCTTCCTCTCCGCTCCCTCTTGCTGGATCAAGAAGGCGGAGATCGTCATGAAGCTGTACGTGTGCTGAACGCGGAGGTGCCGTCCGTTCGGCCCTTGATCGGAAGGACCATGATCAAGATCGTGAGACGGATTGTGATGAGATTGCGGGACGGATCGTGATGAGTTCGTGGGACGGATGTTGATTGGATCGCGGGACGGATCGTGATGAGATCGCGGGACGCTCGGCGATTTGGATCGCGAAGACATTCGAGTACACCAACCGCGTTTCTTAATGCTTCCTGCTTAGTGATCTACAAGGGTATGTAGATCCACTCTCCCTCTCGTAGATGCTCATCACCATGAATAGATCTTGCGTGTGCGTAGGAAATTTTTTGTTTCACATGCAACGTTCCCAATAGTGGTATCAGAGCTAGGTCTATGTGTAGATGAGATCTCGAGTAGAACACAAAAGGTTTGTGGGGGTTGATGCTTAGATTGCTTCCTCCATTGGTCGTATTTTGGTTTAGCGGTATTGTGAGATGAAGCGGCTCGGACCAACATTACTCGTACGCTTACGAGAGACCGGTTCCCTCAACCACAACTTGTTGCATAGATGGCTTGCGGCTGACAGTTTCTCTCACTTTAGTTGGATCGGATTCGACAAAGGTGGTCCTTGAGAAGGTTGAAAAGCAACTAGTGTATCACCATTGTGGTTTTTGCGTAGGTGAGAATTGTTCTTGCTTGATACCCGTAGCAGCCACGTAAAACATGCAAACAACAACTAGAGGACGTCTAACTTGTTTTTGCAGGGTATGTTGTGATGTGATATGGCCAATTACATGATGTGATATATCTGATGTGTGAGATGATCATGTGATGTCTAGATTATCACGACTTGCATGTCGATGAGTATGGCAACCGGAAGGAGCCATAGGGTTGTCTTTAATTTTTGTATGACGTGCGTGTCAATCATTAAGCACTATGTAATTCTTTACTTTATCGCTAAACGATAGCAATAGTTGTAGAAGTATGTCGGGCGCGACAACCATGATGGCGACACGTTGATGGTGATCAAGATGATGGAGATCATGGTGTCATGCCGGTGATGATGGAGATCCTGCTGGTGCTTTCTATATGGATATCAAAAGAACAAGTTCATGGACATATCATGTCACTTATGATTTGCATGTGATGTTAATCCTTTTATGCACCTTGTTTTGCTTAGGATGATGGTAGCATTATAAGGTGATCCCTCACTTTATTTCAAGATCAATTGTGTTCTCCCCGAGTGTGCACGGTTGCGAAAGTTCATCGTGTCGAGACACCACGTGATGATCGGGTTTTATAGACTCTACGTTCACATACAACGGTTGCAAGCCAGTGTTGCACAAGCAGAACACTCGGGTTAAACTTGATGAGCCTAGCATGTACAGACATGGCCTCGGAACACAAGAGACCGAAAGGTCGAACATGAGTCATATAGTAGATATGATCAACATGATGATGTTCACCATTGAAACCACCTCAACTCATGTGATGATCGGACTTGAGTTGGTGAATTTGGATCATGTATCACTCGAATGACCAGAGGGATGTTAATTTCAGTGGGAGTTCTTAAGTAATATGATTAGTTGCAAATTATGTTGTAGATTACTAGCTCGCGTTGTAGCTCCCTTGTATTTTTACATGTTCCTAGAGGAATAGAGTTGAAAGATTATGGCAGCAATATTGCGGACTAGGTCCGTGATCTGAGGATTGTCCTCATTGCTGCACAGAAGGCTTATGTCCTTAATGCACCACTCGGTGCACCAACCCATCTAGCGTCGTCTGTAGATGTTGTGAACATCTGACAGGCACATTCTGATGACTACTTGATAGTTTAGTGCGTCGTGCATTACGGCTTAGAACTGAGCGTCCAAAAACGTTTTGAACATCACGGAACATATGAGATGTTCCAAGAGCTCAAATTAGGATCTCAGGCTCGTGCCCGTGTTGCGAGATATAAGATCTCCACCAAGATTCTTTGCCTGCAAGATGAAAGAGAATAGCTCAATCATTGAGCATGTGCTCAGATTGTCTGGGTGCTACAGTCGCTTAAATTGAGTGGGGTTGATTTTCCAGATAAGATAGTGATTGATATAGTTCTCCAAGTTAGTGTCACTAAGCTACTAGAACTTGGTGATGAACTATAAGATGCTAGGGATAGAAATAATGATCCCTGAGCTATTCGCGATGTTTGATACCGTGAAGGTAGAAATCAAGAAGGAGCGTCAAGTGTTGATGGTTAGTAAAACCACTAGTTTTGAGAAGGGCAAGGGCAAGGAGGGAAACTTCATGGATGGCAAGTCAGTTGCTGCTCTAGTGTAGCAACCCAAAGTTGAACCCAAACCCGAGACTAAGTGCTTCTATTATGAGGTGAGCGGTCGCACAAGCGGAACAACCCTAGATACTTGGTAGATAAGAAGGCTGGCAATGTCGACACAAGTATATTTGATATACGTGTTATTGATGTGTACCTTGCAAGTACTCCTAATAGCACCTGGGTATTGGACACCGGTTCGGTTGCTAAATTTAAGTAACTCGAAGTAAAAGCTACGGAATAAACGGAGACTAGCTAAGGGTGAGGTGACGATGTGTGTTGGAAATGTTTCCTTGGTTGATGTGATCAACATTGCACGCTCTCTCTACCTTTGGGATTAGTGACGAACCTAAATAAATGTTATTTGGTGTTTTGCGTTGATCATGACCGTGATTAGATCGTGTTGATTGCAACACGGTTACTCATTTAAAGTTAGAGAATAATGGTTATTATTTTTACATGAATAATACCTTCAATGGTCGTGCACCCAGTGAGAATGGTTTGTTGAATCTTGATCGTAGTAATACACATATTCATAACATTGATGCCAAAAGATACAAAGTTAATAATGATAGTACCACATAATTGTGGCACTCTCGCTAAATGTCATATTGGTATAAAGCGCACAAAGAAACTCCATGCTGATGGATCTTTGGACTCATTCGATTTTGAATCGGTTGAGACATGCGAACCATGCCTCTTGGGCAAGATGACTAAGGACCTCGTTCTCCGGATTGATGGAGCGGGCAAGTGGTTTATTGGAAATGATACATGTTGATGTACTCAATGCAATGAGTCTTGTAGCGTGTGGTGGATATCGTTATTTTCTTACCTTCACTGATGATTTGAGTAGATATAGTGTATGTTTACTTAATGAAACACAAGTCTGAATCGTTTGAAAAGTTCAAGCAAATTAAGAGTGAAGTTTAAGATGATTGTGACAAGAAGATGAAAATGTCTGTGATATGATGGTGGAAGTGAATATCTGAGTTACAAGTTTGGCATACAACTTTAGACAACATGAAAGTTGTTTCACAATTCACGCCACCTGGAACACCATAGTGTGATGGTGTGTCCGAACGTCATAGTCGTGCTCTATTGGATATGGTGCATGCTATGATGTCTCTTATCGTTTTGCTACTATAATTTTGGGTTTATGCATTAGAGACAACTACATTCACTTTAAATAGGGCACCATCTAAATCCGTTGAGATGACACCGTGTGAATTACAGTTTAATAGAAACCTAAGCTGTCATTTCTTTCTGTTTGGGGCTGCGACGCTTGTGTGGAAAGTGTTTTCACCTAATGAGCTCGAACCCAAAGCGGACAAATGCATCTTCATAGAATACCCTAAGAACATTTGGGTATACCTTCTATCTCAGATCCAAGTGCAGAGTGTTTGTTGCTAAAACGGGTCCTTTCCCGAGGAAAAGTTTCTCTCGAAAGAATTGAGTGGGAGGAAGATAGAACTTGATGAGGTTGTTGAACCTTTGTTTCAACCAGAGAGTAGCACGGCGTAGAAAGATGTTTCTGTGGAACCTATGTCAGTTGAACAGGAAGTAAATGATGATGATCATGAAGCTTGGGATCAAGTTACTATCGAACCTCGTTGGTTGACAAGGACGTATACTGCTCCTGAGTGGTACGACAACCTTGTCTTAGAGTTCATGTTGTTGGACAACGATGAACCTACGAGCTATGGAGAAGCGATGATGGGCCCGGATTCTGACAAATGGGTGGAGGCGATGAAATCCGAGAAAGGATCCATGTATGAAAACCAAGTATAGACTTTTGTAGACTTGCTTGTTGGATGGCAGGTCGTTGAGTACAAATGGACCTTTAAGATGAAGACAGACATTGATGGTAAATGTCACCATTTATAAAGCTCGACTTGTTGCAAAACCACATCCATCGGTCGCCCTTCTCCTCCCTAGTGAGTCCCCGAGACCTGCCTCGACGGGCAAGTCCTCCTCGCCGAGCCATGCTTCGCCGTGAGCACTCCAACACCCTAACGCCGCCTTCTACACCATCAATTCTCGCGGATGTTGCCGTCGATTCACTCCGTCCAGAAGGCCCCCGAGCTCGCCGACCGCACCAAGCGAACCACCGTGAGACTCTCCCTCTTTCCCTTCCTTCCCCATGGTCGTTCCATCACTACTAGGGAAAGGGCTATAGCTAATACAGACATTAGTGGCGCACTGTGTATGTGGTGCGCCATTATTATCCACATTACTAATGGCACACCTGGTAGGTGGTGCGCCATTACTAGTTGTGTCCTGGCCCCACACCCCTCCCCAGACTTAGCAATGGCGCACCAGGTGAAAGTGCGCCATTACTAGTTTTAACTAGTAACGGCGCAACGCACCCGAGGTGCGCCACGACTATCAATTTTTTTTCAATTTTTTTTCAAAACTAGTAATGGCGCAGCACACACCAGGTGCACCATTAGTAACCCTGGTTACCAATGGCACATTCTTAGGAGGTGCGCTATTGGTGACCTGAGAGCAGCTACATATTTTTGACACACACATCTATCACTCACTTTCCCCACTTCATTCTCTCCACCTCTACCAAGCTTGTATCGACTGCCTCCTCCTCCTCACCTCATTTGCACCATAGATTCACCCAAATTAAGTGCTTAAATTTCCTTTTTTTGATAGGTAAGTAAGGGGAAAGCTTTCTTTATGTTCTAGATCTACTTTTTTCTCCCTCCAACGTACACACTTTTTATGGCTTAGAGATCTACGTATGTTTGTGGTGCGACATTGTTTGTGGTGATGACCCTCCCCTAAATGTTGCCAATATTTTGCCGAAATGTTGATTCATTTCCGTTTCAGCCAGAATTTGGCACTATTGCATTTTTTTGGTCCTATTGTTAGGTAAAGTCATGCCAAATTTTTTTTGGTTCTAAAATATCGTTTTGCTCTACCCTGTAGGCGACCATGGTCCGCACGATGACCGAAGGCATCGTGAATAGGTTTTTGAGATCCGCGAAGGCCGAGATGCTTCAAAATAACGAGACGGAGATAAGATGTCCGTGTCAAAGATGCAACCTGAAGAGCCTTATGGACCGGATTCCAAACAGGTGTGGGGCCACCAGCTCGTGCGTGGTTTCATGGATGGCTATGGGTGGCCAGGAGATTAATATGATTATGAAGTCGTCCATGGGGGCTGGGCAACAAATAAGGGTAGCAAGACAATAGCGGCGAGGGCGGGCGAGAAGACGCAGAATCTCCAGGACATGATCACGAAGTAGATGCAGGACACAATCATCATGTAGAAGATGCCGGACATGATGATGAGGAAGATCAAGATGAAGGGCATGATCATGAAGATGAAGATGCCGGAGAAGACGAGATGGACCATCGATGGCCTGGGCGCGGGACCCTCATATTCAAGAGCTGCTTCTCAAGCAGACGGGTAATGCAAGAGCTGCCGCCCGAGAGAAAGCCAAGCTGGATGAACTGGAGATAGACGCGGTTACTCCATTGTATGAAGGATGCAGGCCCGAGGATACCCGCCTGAAAGTAACGCTCATGGCTCTGGAGATGAAGGTAAAACAAAAAATGACTGACGCATGCTTCAACGAGAACATGTCATTCTGGCACGAACGTCTTCCCAAGGGGAACAAGTGCCCGACCAATCTGGTGGAGGCGAAGAAAATTGTGTGTCCTCTGGATTTAACGCATGTGAAATACCATGTGTGCGTGAATGATTGCATCATTTATTGGGATGATCACGCGGAGTCTACCATAAGTCCGGTGTGCGGCGTCACTCAATACAAGAAGAGGAAGAAAGCTCCTCGAAAAGTGTCTGGTACTTTCCGACCACTCCTCGTCTGCAGCGGTATTTCGCGGACCCTAAGCTAGCAAAGCTCCTGCATTGGCACGCGGATAGGGAGGAGAAGAAGTGAGAAGATGACGGAAATGATCCGGAGATAAATAAAAAGGACAAGATGCTCAGTCACCCTATGGATGCGAGCTAGTGGCAAGCGTTGAACTTCGAACACCCAGAATTTGGGGACGATCCAAGGAACATCTTGCTGGGCGCGAGCACCGATGGAGTCAATCCATTTGGCAACCAGAGAAGCACACATAACACCTGGCCTGTGTTTGTGTGGATGTACAACCTTCCCCCCTGGATGTGCATGAAGAGGAAGTACATTCACATGAGTATGCTAATTGAAGGGCCGAAACAACCAGGGAATGACATCAATCTGTATTTGGGGCTGCTGAAAGAGGAGCTTGACACGCTGTGGAAAACGCCAGCCAATACGTGGGATGCCGCAGCGAAACAATATTTCCTTATGAGAGCCGCACTGCTCACGACGGTGCACGACTTTCTCGGTTACGGATATGTCGCGGGGCAGATGGTCCACGGATTTAGTGCATGCGTTAGGTGCATGGATGACACAACGTATCGCCAGCTAGATAGAGATCCTGGGTCTTCGAAAACCATGTTCATGGGACATCGAAGGTGGCTTCGCGACGATGACGCATGGAGAAAACGCAAGGATCTGTTCGATGGTCAAACCGAACCCCGAAGACCACCACGTACGTGGTGCGGCGAGGAAATAGACGAGCTGTTGAAAAATTGGAAAGAGTGTCCACGTCGGGAAAGAAGCAAAAGGCGCCAGAGCCGCTGTTGAAGGTATGGAAAACGAGTTTTGTTTTTTGGGACTTGCCTGCCTCACAGCCTTGTTGTCATGCAAATCACGAAGAACGTGTGCGAGAGTCTGCTTAGTACCCTCCTCAACATGCCGGAGAGGACCAAAGATGGGCCAACAGCAAGGGCAGACTTGCAATCAATGGGCATCAGGGAGGAGCTTCACGCAAAACGCCCTAATGATGATGATGATGATAATGAGGTGAAGGACACGGAAAGTCGTCGCATAGGAAAAAAGGCCAAGAAGATCGAATATGAATGCCCTCCCACGTGCGTCACTCTAAGTCAGAAGGAGATCGAGAAATTTTTCACCTGCCTCGTAGGAGTAAAACTTCCTTACAGTTACGCGGGGAAGATAAGCAGATACCTAGACTCAGCGAAGCAGAAGTTCAGCGGGATGAAGTCTCACGACTGTCACGTGCTGATGACGCGGATACTTCCAGTTGCAATCCGTGGGATCATGGACACGCACGTCCGTGAAATGCTATTTGGCCTATGCAACTTTTTCGATGTCATGTCTCGGAAGTCGGTTGGCGTGAAGCCACTCAGAAGGCTATAGGAAGAGATCGTGGTGATACTATGCGAGCTTGAGATGTACTTCCCACCCGCATTCTTCGATGTTATGGTGCATCTGCTGGTCCATATCATGGAGGATATCATCCAACTCGGGCCGACGTTCCTGCATAGCATGATGCCGTTCGAAAGGATGAATGCTGTTATCAAAGGATACATTCGCAACAGGGCACGTCAAGATGGTAGCATAGCCAAGGGCTTTCTGACCGAAGAGTGCATCTCCTTCTGCACGAATTATCTAGGCATCGAGAACCCCATTGGTCTGCCTGTCAAAAGGCACCTCGGCAGGCTCGCTGGATGGGCTCACCACGAGGGTCGCCGCGAAATGCATGTCGACTTGAAGGGTCGACTCGTGGACTTTGAAAGAACAAACCTAGTCGCGCTACAACACATAGACATGGTCGATCCTTGGGTGGTAGAGTACAAAACCTTTCTTGAGAAGACGTACAATGACCAAGGCCAACAGAGGATGGACGGAGATATAATCAAAGAGCACAACTCATGTTTCACACGTTGGTTCAAGCACAGGCTTCTATCGTACCCTTTACATGAGGATTCTTCCGCAGAAGAAAAACTCATATTTGCCTTGTCACAGGGCGCCGAGCACAACCTGATGACCTATGAGGCGTATGATATCAACGGCTACATATTCTACACCGAGGAAAAGAACATGAAGAGCGATTATCAGAACTCCGGGGTAACGATGGAATCCTACACCGGTAACGACAAGGACAGATACTACGAAAGGATCGAGGAGATCTGGGACCTGAGCTACGTTGGAGGCAAGGTCCTAATGTTCCGTGTCAGATGGGCCAAGAGCGTCCTAAAAGAAGACCAGTATTTCACCACCATGGTTATACCCGAAGCCAAATCCAAGACCGCGGGCGCAAACGTCACGGCGAAAAATGAGCCATGGGTACTGGCTTGCCAAGTGGACCAATGCTTCTTCATTACCGACCCGTCAAAGACCAGTCGTGTTGTTGTGAGGAGAGGCAAAAGGAACTTCATCGGAATGGATGGAGTCGCCAATGAGCAAGACTTCAACAAGTATGGCGACCCGAAGATGGAAGATGATGACAACGATGAAGTACCATGCACCACAAGAAGAAGCAGGACCACCCTACCTAAAGGACGTCCGCTCAAGAGAAGAACTCAAGGGGTTATGGGGCTAAATTATTCAACCGCGAGAAATAAGGGCAAGAAGATTGTGAAAATATAGCTAAGATAAAATCACGACATGTCGGCCGCGTGTGTGTGTCAGTGGAAAGCTCAATCTTTGATGACTGTTATTATTTCATGTCACTTGATTTCTACCATGTCATCTAATTCTAAATATTTGCACAATGGTTTTATCACTCCATTTGCATTTTATTTTTCTTTTATCTCAAATCTTAAATTATTACATGCAACTAAAAATCCATAAAAAAAGTTAGTAATGGTGCACCAAGAGAAGGTGCGCCATTGCTAACGCGGTTTTTATGGCGCACCCCTAAAAGGTGTGCCATTGCTAACCCTCCCCCCACTACGGCCTTTTCCCTCCCTCCCTTCTCGCCTCCCGCCTTCGATCCCCTTCTTTCACAATGGGCACGCTCCCACCCCCGCTCCGCCGTTGCCTTCCACCCGCGCCCTTGCCACTATCGCCCGAATCTCCGTCGCCAGATCCCCCGCCGCCGCCCGCCTCGCCGCCTCATCCAGCCCGTCCCCCAATCGCGGTGGCCTAGGGGAGCACCATCCACCCCATCCACACCTTCTCCATCATCGAGAACTTCTGGAGGTGGCGCATCTCTCCCTCTCTTACGAGACTCTTTCCCCTGTCGGCTATCTTCTCCAATTGGATCCTCTCCTCGCGACACGATTGTCGTCGATGTGGTGAAATTTTGGTCCTGTCGATGTGCTAGTGCTAGGTTTAATGGATGCGATTTGGGGACTATGGTGGGTTGTTGATCCAGGTGGGCAGCCTTTCTATTTTCGTAGGTAGTTCGTGATTAGGAGGCCGGGGTTTCCTTACCTTGCTTGCACTTAGATAGACGTACTGTTGGCTGTTATAACGATAGTGGGAGATTAATTCAGTAATGGGAAACCTGTAGGTTCTTGACCATCTCTGATTAATTCGGTAGTTGAGTTCCATATTTGTTTTAGGATACAAGCTTAGACCTTTGTGCCGATGCTGACTGTTAGATTTGTCAGACCTTACAAGTTCAATCTGGACTACAAATGCTGCTGGCTGTCTGTCGTTGCTGGCTGCTGGCCTTAGGATTTTTCAAATGTTTCAAGTTCAATTTTCACTAGAAATGCTACTGGCTGCTAGTACGACAGTGCATGATATTCAGTAATGATAAATCTTCTGGTTATTAGTCATCTCTGGTTAATTAGCTATTTGAGAGACAGTAGGGGGATATATCACTCTATAATGCTTAAAATTTGAAGTATGTAACACTTGACATGCATAATGCACCAATATACATTACTAGAATACTTTGTGTTTCATCACAGTGCAAGCAATTCAATTGTGGGGATCTTCAATTACTTTACCATTTTTGACCAATGTGCATTTGAAGGGCGTTACTTATTTGGGGGTGAGGAGTGGTGTATATTACTGTTTAAACACTTCAATTCCTAGCACTGTAAGCATAATATAGTTTTACGATTGATATTTGCGTACTAATGAGACATTATTATAGTTTCTGCTGTCCTTGAGAATATAAAAGATCTCAAGTGCTTCAGTTGTCATTGTTGCCTGTTTATTGCCTGATTTGTCAAACCCTAAGTTCAATTTTTACTAGGAATACAGTTGCTCTGATCAGGGTGCAAGCAGTCACAATAATGGGAAATCTACAAATATTTTATCATCCCTGAATAATTGCCCATTTGACATACATTTCAGGATAAGATTAATATATTACTACATCATTATGATTTTGCTAGTTAGTTAGATATTAGCAAACAAAAAGTGGTCTTTGGGGACAGTATAAAATATCTCAAATGCTATCATTAGACTCATTGCAGTACCACCATATTATTGGCCTATTGGGCCAATGCCTTGTGGTCAATGGCATTTCATGCTTTATGCCACCACCAACAGTTAGTACTTTATGTTACTTCGTCATTGTCCGTGTGTCCAGGAATGTTGACGCTAGGACAAATAGTTACCCCTTTATCCTGAAATGTTGATTAATTTCCGTTTCGGTTGAGAATGGGGCACTCCTAGGTCAAGAAAATTAGCAAAGGTCATGCCCAATTTTCTTGACCTAGAAGGTGCCCAATTCTCAACCGAAACAAAAATTAATCAACATTTAGAGACAATGTTTTATTCTCAGTTTTCCTCTAAATCTGAGAAGAATAGATACTACCCTGATCTCATCCAATAACTCTAGAGTAGCCTTTTTTCCTATTTAGAGCGAACATGGCCAACAACGATGATGCCGGCGGTTCCGGCAAGCCATTCTGGGAGCTGTCCCAGGAGTTGGAGGAAGAATCTCAGCGCTATGAGGACGCCGCAGAAGACACCGATCCCGACTACACAACCCCTAGTGGCGTCGGGGATGACACCACTGATGGTTTCGCCGCGGATGCCACCACTGATGATGGTAGCGAACGCACAGATGGCAGCCAACAGAAGAGGCAACGGAAGGACCGGCGCCTAAACGTGCTCGGCACCATCAAGGAGGAATTTACTGAAGTGTCCTCCAGTGGGCATCCAACGGCGATCAAATAATTAGTCCGTGGGTACACGGGACAACTCGGGTGCATTCTCCGGAGCACCGTCTCGATCAACACCGAGAACCTAAGGCATCCTGACCGCGGGAATTTGCGCATCCTCCTCTTCACGAAGCTACACGAACGATACAAGTTCCCCGGTGACTTCGCAAACACACGCCTCTCAGGGAATAAAGTGAACAGTGCTGCCCTCACGAAGATGAGCACGGCCCTGGGTACTTGGAGAGCCGTGGTGAAGAAAAGGATTCAAAGTGGTGATAATTATGAGAAGATCAAGGTGACAAAATTCTTTGATCAGCGAAGAGGACTACTTGGAGTTCAAGATCATGTGCGAGAGCAACGCATCCGCGAAATCAAGTCAGTGGGGGAAAGATATACGGGACTTGAACTTAGGGGTCCACAAACTCGGTCCCGGGGGTTACAGAGTGGCGGAATCGAAATGGGACAAGGAGGACGCAGAGCGTGCCGTGAAAGGCCTACCGCCCCTCTTCAATAAATACAATGAAAAGCAGACCAAGAACTATGTCAGGGTCCAGTACAAGGTTGACCCGGTAACAGGGGAGCTTACAACGGATCCGAAGGTGCGGGAGCTTGAGCATGTTCTGGGAAGGAATACACCCCCGCGTAATTAGTTCCATATGGTTGCATTCTAATTAATGAAGCCAAATTTCTAAATTGTTCACGTCCTTACGCAGGAAACCAAAACCAGTAGCGCGGGGTCTCAGAGCTCACCGCCTGCTGCCCCTTGGGACACCTCTTTAAATAGGGCGTTGAACGTTCTGGAAAAAAAGGATAAGTTCAGTAAGCCGTCGTCGGCTGGTCGTGTGGCCGGTGAAGGCTTGTCCACGAAATGGTCGGAATACTATAAGGCTGGGCAAAAGGAGAGAAAGAGTAGCTCGGAAAGCCAGGAGCGCGAGGTTAAAGAACTCAAGGCACAAGTGGCGCGAATTCCCGAGATAGTCTTAGAGCAAGTGCGAAACCAACTGGGAGCGACGATCACCGCTATTATGCCTACCTTGGTTGAGGAGCTGCGGGGGTAGTTTGCGGGCGGCCAATAGGGGCCACCCCCAATTCCTAGCTTCACGGGCAGCAACTCGCCCAACGCGCCGGCAATGGTGTCTCCGGCGGAAGCGGCATTGGTGTCTCCGGCGGAGGAGGCATTGGTGTCTCCGGCGTCGGTGCCGGTATTGGAGCTTAATGCACCCGGGTGTGGGAAGATTACGCCGGCCGGCACCTCGGCAGCAAGCGGCCCCTCCGTCACTTGCACGCCCGCTGTTGGCGGTGCCTCAACATTAGCCGAGCTCGATGCCATCACGGTAACTAAGCCTCAGCCGATGACTACTTCATCTCCATGCCTTTGACTGGGCATCCCTGACGCCCTACATGTTTTCGCAGGGCGCCGCCAACATTCCATGCACTCTCCCGCACTTCGTGGCGGCGAGTTGATCGATGTCGCCAAGGCCAAAATCGTTGAACCGGGCAACCGCGTGTTCCACGGTAATCCGATGCCACCCACCATGTATAGGGTTCAACTAGTTCGGGTGCTGCGGGGCTACGACGACTTGTTACCTCCGTATCGACCCCCTGGGGTTGACGAAGATGATGTTATGACCCTCAGCACCTACTTAAACTGGTCCATGCTTTGGGGGCGGGGGACACCACCCCACAGACAACACCGCCAGTCATGTCGGCGCCAAGCCATGGCAAGACTGCCGCAATGCTACCGCCGTCAGCTGATACGGACATGCATATGGCACAAGATCCGGACGACGACGACAACGGTACATTTTCCAACATCGATAATTACATTAACAAAGATGGGTACGGTGACAAATTCTTTTGGCCTCCTTCTCAAGAACCCAACCGTGCAAAAGACGATCGCGATCTAGCTGGTACCGCGCAGAAACCCAGTTGCAACAGGTGTCGTGTGTTCAGTTCTCAGGAGACGCCTCCAGCTGCCGCCTTCACCGAGAGTCAAAGTGCAAAATATTATCTGCCCACACACACTCAATAAGGTGGTCTCTGAGCAGAGCTCGATCCCATTACAGCAGAAGAAGCAGAAGGCACGCAAAAGAAAAAATAACAAGGGTACGAGCCAGCCAGCACCGAGTACGATCCGTGCTCTGGACGGGCCACCAATACCTAAGGATATCTCGAGGAGGGTGCATGTGGCGGGTAGGCCAATGCTACCGCCTAATCTGCTCAATACTGCAACCGGTGCTATGCAGAGTCTACATGACGGTGTTCTTACTATGGAGAAGCGGCATCTCTCCGAGAATGATGTGGCATACCCGGTTTTCGTGGACAAGGTACCAGAGCGCAAGGGCTTTGTCGATAGCAACATCGGTGGTATGATTGTCCTGCGGTTTGATGACATCTTCGCTATGTTTAAACTTTATCCTCTGCACTACACCTTCGTTCGGCTATTTTCGCTCAGTATGGAGATGCGGATCATTAGAGGCAAGACCCCAAACATCGTGATAGTCGACCCCTTCTACATGCATGCCAACATCTTGGGCAGCACTGGGGACCGGCAAGTCGCGAGTTCATACCTCAAAGGCGTCATTCTGGCGAACCAAGATAAGGATAAGTTCCTCGTGCCTTACTTTCCTGAGTAAGTCATCCCGTCACCGCCCCGTAACATATGATTTCTTAGACTTCGATCGTTCTTTTTTTTCTAACATTCCATGTTTTGTGTAGTGACACACATTGCACACTCATCCTCTTAAGCCCAAAATATTCCATGGCCACGTATTTTGACTCAGGTCGCCAGTCAAATAAAGACTACACAAATATCAAGAAAGTTCTTGATGATGCTCTCCCTGGCTATGCCAAATCTGGAGGCACCTTTAGGAGGCCAATTAAGAGGTACGGCAAGCACGTGTTCACCCACGTAACGATGTTCCTCTGCATCAAGTAGTCGCCTGGCAGTCAGAAGGATGCCTACTACGCCCTCCATCACATGCGGGCGATCGTACGGGACCTTCATCACCTTCTGCTACCAAATAATCTTAAAGATTGGGCCGCACGCTTGTCGGAAATCCAGGATGCGGACATCAGACAAGAATTCTTTTGCATCTAGTTGGATATGGTGGAAATCATCTATCAAGATGTCCTTCGTACCTCGGGGCAGTTCTACCTCAAATATCAAACGTCTAACAGTGAAATAGAAACAACGCTACAAATGCACGCTGACAACGACCGCACATTCATGACCATCACGAAAGACGGCGGCTTCATCCACACTCCAGGCCTTGAGCCGAGTCGAAAGTAATGATGCTATGTAGTTATGGAAGAAGAGTTTAGCTCATGTTGTAATTAAACTTTAATGAACTTGTATGTCTCTTTAGTTTGGACAGTCGTTCAACTTATATGTAATCGATGTTATTTATTAGTAGGACCATGAATCATGCTATTAATAATATGCTGCTTTTCTCTTCCGATCCTTTTGTTGCATATTAATATATTGCTTATATATTATCTGTGAATTGCGACTAATTAACATTTTGTTTGTTTAGTGCGTAGAGATGCCGTCGTATGTCGTGTACAAGGGTAAGGTTCCCGGAGTCTACGACGACTGGGAAGAGTGTCGGAGACAGGTTCACCGTTTCAGCGGTAACAGTTACAAAGGGTACACCACTAGGGCGGAGGCGGAAGCTAGATATGCGCGCTATCTAGCGGGAGAGAGGAGGGAGTGGAGGAGGAACCGGATGAAGACCAGTTTCATCGCGATGATGCTCATCGTGACCGCAGCTCTCTTCTATGTGATGGTAGTTTAGATGATCGATATCGACATTGTAATGTGACGACAAACTCGGCTAATACGAGATGAACCTTGCTAATGTCTCGAGACCTAAACTTGGCTAATGTTTGAACTTTGTTCGCTATTTCGAATTTGGAGACTAATATGATGAATTCTATTGTGTGATGTTTATATTCTGTGTTGTAACGTATTTTGTAATCTGTGCAAATACCAGAAAAGCAAAAAAAATTAATTCCTAATATTCACAGAAGTGGCACACCATATTTTGCATTAGTGGCGCACCAGGGCCAAATACCAGTGGCGCATGTTGGGGCATAGTAATGGCGCACCTGGGGGCATAGGTGAAGGCAAATATGGCCCCCTAGGAGGCATTGTAATGGCGCACTGTTGTACATAGCAATGGCGCACTATGTGGTGCACCACCATTATCTGGGATACTAATGGCGCACCAAAGGTGCGCCATTACTATGTGTTACTAGTGGCGTGATAATAGTGGCGCACCTATAGTGCGCCATTAATAACACAAACAGGTGCGCCACTAACAGCCTATTCCCTAGTAGTGCGTGCTCTAACCGCGATCCCCACCGGACCCAAATCCTCCTGCCTCCGTGGCCAGGGCTCCCCAAGATCATGTCTAAGCATGTGGATGAGCTGCATGAGGCTCTAGGAGTCCGTAGCCACTAGCAGCTTCCCCTGCCGAGCCTTTTGCGCCAAAACCGAGCAAGAACGAGCTCCGTCCGCCGCCGTAGTCGACGTCGTGCTCGAACCTGACCGCCCCGCAACCTCCCATGGCCTCCAATGGATACAGGCGAGTGCCAGTAAGCCATAGCCGCAAACCGCGCTCGAAACGGTGGCACATAGCTCGATCCCGAGCACCTCCGCCATCGCGGATGGTCATCGGGGTTCAGCCGCCTGCGAGCGTGACGTGGCAACATCATTAGCGGTTAATGATGCCTCTACTTAGCCCGTTGTGTCACTGAGAAATGGACCCCACGGATTAACTAATATTTGCTTAGAAATTAAAACATGATAATAAAGTTACAGTCACTGACTGATGGGCCCCACATGTCAACTTTGACCTGGCGACGTCAGGGTTGACTGGTCTCACCAGTCAGCCACTATAATTGTCAATTAGTCACTGACTAGTGGGCTCCACTAGTCAGATTTGACCCAGACCCGCCCTGTTGACCTGCTGACGCAATCCTGACATATTGCTAACACATTAATTGATTTTCTAGTAATAAAATAATTCAGGAAACTCCAGAAATTGTTCAAAACTTCTAAAAATCATAGAAAATAATCTGTAAGTCAGATGTAAATAATTTATATACGAAAAATGATCAGAAAAATCCAAAGAATCTGTTTATGCCATGTTCATTCATGTTTGAGAAAGTTTTCATCACCAATTAGGACAAATGATGATTAGGGAAAATTTGATAAATAGTTTGGAGATGGAATTTGATGTCTATTTGAATTCCACTCCAACTAATATGACTAAGTTTTGTACTATGAGAATTCAGTACCTTAACATGCCATATCATGCATCATGTTTGTTGCATTGCATTGAATGTGTTTCTCTCTTGTTTTCTCGGTGTTATTCCTTCTCGATAGACGATGATTCTAATGATGTGATTGTTTACATTGATGGAGACTCATTGTTATCTTCAGAAGTGTCAGGTAAGCAAACCCCCCTGAGCATACTGATATGAACCCACTCTCTCGCTCCTGCTCTCTTTTATTGCATTAGGACAATCTTGATTCAACTGTTACATGTTCTCAGTGGTTGAACCCATTCCTTTGCATGACCTGTCTTTCCCACAGTAAATAGTTGAAACCACTTAACATGAGTAGCAACTGCTTGAACCTTGTTGTGCTTACTCATCCATGCTTGCTTGCTTACTGTGCTTGCTATGCTAAGAGTTGGGTCGGGTCGGGTCTGATCCATCTGGGCGATGAACCGGAATGGCATTGTTCATTTCCTACTGTGTGAGAGCTAAGTGTGTGAACATGATTTGGTAAAGGTAGCGATGAGAGGCCATGTACGATTACATGACGGGTTGTCTAATTGGGACCATCCTTAAGAACTGAGTTATGTGTATGTTATCCAAGACAAGATACAACCACACATTAGGCTCCGGTAGCTAGACCCCTCTTGGCTTATTAATCGCCTAGACCTCTGTCCAGGAGTTGCAACTAGTTTCTAGTGCTTTTAGGAAAAGTGTTGGTGGCCGTGCATAGCACTGCCCGACAAGGTGGGCTATGATGAGGTATAGACACAGTGGCATGGTGTACCAAGTGTCACCCAAACGGTGGACTTGTGGAACCCTGCGCACATCATTTGGGGTCGTAGAGGAGACTTCGGCCGGACTTCCTTGCCAGTTCAGTCGCAAATAGGTGATAAACCTGGACTAGGGTCTTGTGTGGTTGACGGACGTGGCCGACGCCCACACCAGTTCTTCCGCTTGAAGGTTGCCGAGATGCATGACGTGCATATGGCGATAAGTGGCGAGAGTGTGTGTGAAGAAGTATACCCCTGCAGGGTTATGGATCTGTTCGAATAGTCGCGTCTTCGGAGAACTTATGTGGTTCATAGACAAGTGAAATGGATACTTCTAAAATACGCAAAATAAGTGTGAGTGCTATGGATGGCCTTCTCGTAAGGAGATGGGAGTGGATCCATAGTGGTGTATGGATTGGTGAATATGTGGACTCGTGTGCGCTATCCAACCTCAATGAAAGTACTTGTAGTCGTAGTATAGGTTAGCCAATAGTCAAACCTGGCTTGCTGCAATAAACTCCACAACACCCTTTGTTGACAATGATGCATATGTAGATAATTCTGATGTAAGTCTTGCTGAGTACCTTTGTACTCACATTTTCTTAATTTATATTTTTGTAGATGAGACGTGATGACTACTACGCAACCTTCTTCTCGTAGTCTCGTGTTGGGCCTCCAAGCGCAGAGTTTTGTAGGACAATAGCAATTTTCCCTCAAGTCGATGACCTTAGGTTTATCAATCCGTGGGAGGTGTAGGATGAAGATGGTCTCTCTCAAGCAAACCTGCAAACAAATCGCAAAGAGTCTATTGTGTCCCTAACACACCCAATACAGAGGTAAATTGTATAGGTGCACTAGTTCATCAAAGAAATGGTGATACAAGTGCAATATGGATGGTAGATATAGTTTTTCGTAATTTGAAAATATAAAAAAATCAAGGTAACAAATAGTAAACAACGAGCAAAACGTTGTATAAATGCTTGGAAACAAGGCCTAGGGTCCATAATTTCACTAGTGCAATTTCTCTCAACAATATTGGCATAGTTGAATCATATGTAAATACCTCTCTTGCGACGAGTTCACTCCAAAGTCACAAATAGAGGAGAACTAATTAAGAAATTATTGTAGGGTACGAAACCACCTCAAAGTTATATTTTCTAATCAATCTTATGATCTATCCCTACAAGTGTCACAAACAGCCCTAGAGTTCGTACAAAAATAACACCTTAAGACACACATCAACAAAAACCCCAGTGTCACCTAGATACCCCAATGTCATCTCAAGTACCCGTGGGCTTGATTATACTATATGCATCACATAATTTCAGATTCATTATATTCAATCCAATGCAAAGGACTTCAAAGAGTGCCCCAAAGTTTCTACCGGAAATTCAAGATGAAAACACGTGCTAACCCCTATGCATAGATTCCCAAGGTCACGGAACCCGCAAGTTGATCACCAAAACATACATCAAGTGTATAAATAGAACATCCCATTGTCTCCACAAATATCCCATCAGAAGACATACATCAAGTGTTCTGAAATCCTTAAAGATTCAATTAGACAAGAAAACTTCAAAGGGAAAACTCAATTCATCACAAGATAGAGAGGGGAAAACTCCATATGATTCAATCTATATCAATAAAACTCACGGTACACCAAGATCGTGCCATCTCAAGGACACGAGAGAGAGATATCAAACACATAGCTACTGGTACATACCGTCAGCCCCAAAGGTGAACTACTCCCTCCTCGTCATGGATATAGTCAGGATGATTAAGATGTCCTCTGGCGGGATGCCGGAACGAGCTCCCGATTGGTTTTTCGTGCCTCTAAAGGTTTCTGGCGGTGGAACTCCTAATCTAGGTTTTGCGTTCGGTTTCTTGGTATTTATATGAATTTATGGCAGTGGAAATAAGTCCGGATGGGCCACGAGGGAGTCACAAGCCTGCAGGGCGCGACCAGGGGTGTGGTCACGCCCATGAGGCTTGTGACTGCCTCGTGGGTATTTTCGCCCAAATCCAAAGCTTCGTGGGTCTCTGGTCCAAAAAAAGCACCATAAAGTTTTATTCTGTTTGGGCTCCGTTCGATATTCCTTTTCCGTAAAACCCAAAAACAAGGGGAAAATAGGAACTGACACTTGGCTCTAGGTTAATAGGTTAGTCCCAAAAATAATATAACGTTGTGGTAAAATGATTGTAGAACATCCAAGCATGATAATATAACAGCATGGAACAAGCAAAAATTATAGATACGTTGGAGACGTATCAACATCCCCAAGCTTAATTCCTGCTCGTCCTCGAGTAGGTAAATGATAAAAACAAATAATTTTTGATGTGGAATGTTGCCTAACATGTTCATTATATTCTTTTCTTCTATGTATAGCATGGACATTTGGACACGTAAATGATTCAAAGCAATAGTCTAGTTTTAACATAATGACTTGAATAATCAAGCATGTCAACAAGCAACCATGTATTTCAAAATATCAATACTAAAGAAAGTTATCCCTAGCCCATTGTTGGGGATATAACCCCATGGTGAGACCCACCGAGGTGGGGCCGGGTCATATCTGGCGGCTCATAAGCCAGATCAAGGCAGATGTGCCTGGAGACGTAAACCTAGACATATGGCGGCTTCCCAAGATGGGCCTAGGCAAGTCCCAAACAAAGAAAGGCATGAAGACCGGGGCGGTTAAGCCGCCCGGAGATGGCTTGCCCAGGAAGGCAAGGTGACATAGAGACGGAGTCAGACACGTTGTAAGAGTCGATATGAGACTTGTGTAACCCATGGTCTTGACCTCCTATATAAAGGCAGAGACCCGGGGCGACTTAGACAGAAACCAACTAATTGAAATCAATACTCCAATCAATACAATGCAAGCAGGACGTAGGCTTTTGCCTCTTCCGGAGGGGCTGAACCTGGGTAAAGTTGTGTCCTTCGTCCCAACCAACCCCTTTGAGTCCATCACCTTAGTGATGGCCTCGAACTTAAGTCCTTGGACATCTGCCGTGACAAAACCACGATAGTTGGCGCCCACCGTGGGCTTGGTTCTCGGTGGTGTTGAGTTCTAAAAGGGCTCTCTTCCAGGGATCGAGGGATACGTTGTCGGCAGGATGAACAAGAGTCGCCACGGCCGTCTCTACATCGAAGATGCCGGCTTGGGCCCCGAGGCCTACTCTGTCAAGTACAGTTTCCGAGTCCCCTTCGATGGAATCCATGTTTTCATCGGCAAGGTCGGCAGATCTACACCTGGCTCGGCGCACACAACCCACTCGATGCGTGCCACCTGCTCGTGTTAACCCGGGCAAGAAGCATGTCTTCGTCGGTTTTACGCACGGCGTGGATCTTGAGGGGTCCATGTCACAGGAAACTCTCGTCAGTTTGGAGGATGAATCTTCGAGCGGAGAGACGGAATCAATCTACCCGCTTCACGATGGCAGGCTCGGGGGCTACGACGAGCTTTACCCCGAGTCAGAGTATTATGAGTCGGAGGACCATGGGCCGCCGATGCATGCGGCCATCTTCATGGCGGGTTCACCACCAGGCATGAGCAGTACAGCCGCCGGGGCAGCCGGGTCGGGGGCTGACCCGCCGCCGGCTCAATTTCTCCTGGATCTGATGAATGAGCTTAGAGCCCTGATGGCAACTGAGGTCATGGTAGAGAATCAAGCCGCCCGGAACATTGAGATCGCAAGGCTAAACCACCAGATGACTGAAGTCCAACAAGGGATCAGTGTGCTGAAGGCCCAGATGGACGCAGAGGCAGAGCGCCTTAGGGCGAACGCTTTCCGCCTTGAGCTCGAGCGGCAATCAATAGTGGCGATTCAACGGATGAGGCAACAGTCCTGCTTGCCGAAACAGTTCGAGGCCATGAATCTTTTTAACACGCCAGGGACGGGACAGACCACGGAAGCACCAGAGAGTCGGCTGGCAGCTCGACATCAATGCTCTAACCCACCTCGACAAAACCATCCCTCACCAATGGCTTTCCCAACGCCGGTGGGTAACTATTCATGGTGGCGGTGGCAACCCAGCTCGGTGCGATTCCTATCCCGGACGAGGCGCCCTTCACAGAAGATGTGCGGAACGCTATTGGTTACCTGCAGATGGCGATGGCCCAGCAGGAGAAGTACACCCACAGCCGGAGTTGTGTGCTCTTAACCCCCATCCCTAGCCGCAGCTTCAGCCAGCATTATGAGTCGCCGGCGGTTTCTAGCGGTGATCGACACCGGGACCCTCCACGAGATGATCAGGTGGTTCTAGATGCTCAGGCGCTGGTGGACCGGGCGAGGGCACAACACGAGGAGGCGGCTCTGGCGGTGGTGGCAGCTTGTCAAGAACCGGCACCTTCCATCTCGGTAGTACAAGGGGTAACCACCAGGGCCGTGGGAGTGTCGTTCTTAGTACCAGCTTTGTGGAACGAGCGTCTGCCGAAAGATTTCAAGGGCCCTCGCAAGGTCCCAAATTACACCACGGACCTGCCTCCAGAGGTGTGGATTGAGAGCTATGAGCTGGCACTGGAGATGTTAGACGTCAACGACGTAGTATGTGCCAAGTACTTTATTCTGATGCTGGAAGGGCTCGCTCGCACATGGTTGAAGGGCTTGCCACCCAACACCATTAATTCCTGGGCCGGGTTAAAAGCTAAATTCATCAAAATCTTCCAAAGGACGTGCAAGCAGTCCATGACGATTGTGGATTTGGATCATTGCGTGCAGTGGGAGAATGAGTTGGCTCATCATTGGGTCTGATGGGTCTCAACCGTCATCCACTTGTCTGAACATATTACGGCGGCTCAGGAAAATTTGATTCTGGAGAAGAATTGCCACTTTACGCCTCTAAAGCAGAAGCTTGACCGGCTCAAGCGCTTGTGTCAGGACAGGGGGGAGCTCATGGCGGCTCTCACGAAGTATGCCGACTCTGACAGTACGAAAGATCTAGGCTCTGACGAGCAGAAGCCCAATCAGAGCAAGAAGAGTAACAACGGCAAGGGTCCGGCAGGCAATGGCAACCAGAGAAAGAGGAAGAACCCAGATGGCATGTCAGAATTGCTGGCCAACGCCAGTGCCGGGAACAATCATGCTAAGGGCAACAGGAACTTCACATGACCATTTAATAAGGCTAAAACTCCTTTTAATTTGGAGGAGATGCTCAATAAACCTTCTCCAGAGCATAGCCGGCCCGATAGGGTCAAGGGTCACACATAGAGGAATTGCCACATTATGGAAAAAAATCGAGACTACAGCTTGCGGCAGCATAACAACGATGGTGGTGGCCCGCCAGGCGGCTCAAGACCAGGCAGGTTTGGAGTCGGACTTGGGTCTGGCAGTTCAAGATCCGTCTACCAGGGCCAGGGCAACCAAGGAGGGCATCATCAACAGTCTGGTAGCAACAGTCAGCAGCAGAATAACTAATCGGGGTATCAGAGTAATCCAAAGAAGCTTAGCTCGGGTCAGTATCATGTCTTTACAACCAGTCTTAACATGCGAGATTAGAAGTTGCGCAAGCGGGCGGTTAACGCGATCACGCCGGCTCTTCCACAATTCTTGAAGTGGTCAGAGTATGACATAACTTGGAGCAGGGAGGATCACCCACCACGAGTTGACGACCCGGGCTGGTTGGCCTTGGTAGTTGCCCCCCAAGTGGGAGGATATGTGTTTACTTAGGTGCTTATGGATGGTTGCAGCAACATTAACATTTTGTACTATGATACTTTCCGCCGGATGAAGTTGCTTGATAAGGATCTTAGGCCTCCCTTGAGAGTCTTTCACGGTGTGGTGCCTGGCAAGTTAGCTTATCCAGTAGGGAAGATTTCTTTGGAAGTCGCCTTCGGTGATGAAAACAACTATAGGGTCGAGACCTTGTGTTTTGAGGTGGTCAAGATCAAAAATCCGTACCATGTCCTGTTTGGACGTTCGGCTTATGCCAAATTCATGGCTAGGCCTTGCTATGTTTACTTGCAGCTCAAGATGCCAGGTCTAAAAAGGAGCAATTATGGTGCATGGTGATCGGGAGACGGCTATTGAGTGTGAGGAAGGAGACGCGGCTTATGTAGAGTCAAGTTGCGCGGAAGCAAAGCTCAAGTTCTATAAGGAAAATGTCGACCCAGAGGACATGACTCCGCTCAAAAATCCCCCCACAGAATCGGAGCCGCCCCTCAAGTTTTCGGTGGATGACACCAAGATGGTGGATTTTACTCCGGGCGACTCATCGCAACAGTTTACTATTGGGGCCAATATGGATCCCAAATAGGAAAGCGTGCTCATTGAATTCATCCGTGAGAATCGGGACATCTTTACATGGAAGCCTTCTGACATGCCGGGTGTACCGAGAGAGTTTGCTGACCACTACCTTAATGTGGATCATAAGTTTAAGCCGATCAAACAGTTTCTACAGCGGTTCAATGAAGAGAGGTGCAAGGCCATTGGAGAAGAGGTGGCCCGACTTCTGGCGGCGGGTTTCATCGTTGAAGTATTTCACCTAGAGTGGCTTGCCAACCCGGTGTTAGTGCATAAGAAGAATGGCACGTGGCGGATGTGCGTGGATTACACGGATCTTAACAAAGCCTGTCCGGCTGACCCATTTGCTCTCCCATGCATTGACCAGATCATCAATGCAACGGCGGGTTGTGAGACTTTATGTTTCCTGGATGCTTATTCTGGATATCATCAGATCAAGATGGTAGTCAAGGACCAAGAGAAGACAGCTTTCATCACGCCTTTTGGTGCCTTCTGCTATGTGTCTATGCCTTTCAGGCTCAAGAGTGCCCAGGCGACTTACCAGTGTTGTGTGCAAAATTGTCTTCACAGCCAAATTGGGTGCAACGTTCATGCATACGTGGATGACATTGTGATTAAGTACAGGAAGAAGGAGACTCTGCTTGACGACCTGAAGGACACTTTTGAAAACTTATGGCTCTACAAGATGATGTTTAACCCGATTAAGTGTGTTTTCGGTGTTCCTGCAGGCAAACTCTTGGGATTTCTTGTCTCTGAGCATGGCTTTGAGGCTAATCAAGATAAGATCATGGCTATCACTTCCCTATCTGAGCCGGCATGCATCAATGATGTTCAGCGCCTGGCGGAACAGATCGCTGCGTTAAGCCGGTTCATAAGTCGCCTTGGTGAGAAGACCAAATGATGAAAAAGAAAGACAACTTTGTCTGGAGTGCGACGTCGGGTGAAGCGTTTGAGGCCCTTAAAAGGTAGATCATAGAGCCACCATTCTTAGTGGCTCCGGCTGAGATGGAACCTTTGCTCTTATATGTGGTGGCTAATAATAGGGCAATCAGCGCCACAGTGATTTGAGCATAAGGAGGTAGGGAAGGAATACCCGGTTCAACGGCCGGTTTATTATATCAGTGAAGTCCTGACAGAGTCCAAGCAAAGGTATCCACATTTGCAAAAGCTGGTATATGGGGTGTTCATGGCCAATCGTAAGCTGAAGCATTACTTCCTAGGGCACCAGATCACAGTGGTTAGCTCTGCCCCGTTGGGAGACATAATTCAAAACAGAGAGGCCACCGACAGGATTGCTATGTGGGCATTGGAGCTTGGATCTCTTAATCTAAAATGCGTGCCTCGCACGGTGGTCAAGTCTCAAGCATTAGTGGATGTCATAAATGACTGGACGGAGTGTCAGGCACCCGAGGAAAACCTGGATAACATGTATTGGACAATCCACTTTGATGGATCAACGCAACTAGAAGGATCAGAGGCAGGGGTTGTCTTAACTTCCCCCAAAGGTGACAAGTTCTGTTGCGTGTTAAGGTTGATGTTTCCTTGTACTAGTAATGCAGCCGAGTATGAAGCTCTGCTTCATGGCCTCCGGGTGGTAAGGAGATGAACCTGAGCCGGGTTAGATGTCTCGGCGACTCAGACCTAGTAGCCCAGCAAGTGTTAGGGACCTGGGACTCCAAGGACCCGCGGATGGCGGCTTATCGTGAGGCGGTGGATGTCATCGCTGGTCATTTCAAGGGTTATCAGGTGGATCATATTGATCATCGCAGGAACCACGCGGCTGGCGCCCTCTCAAGGCTGGGTTCTCAGCGTAAGCCGGTACCGCCTAACGTTTTCTTAGATGTATTACATCACCCATCAGATAAATTACCTTTAGGGGCAGCTGGTGGCGGCTCTACATGCTATTCCTGATTGGACCATGCATTACTTGGCGTACTTGACTCGCGGCGAGTTACCCGATGATGAAAATCTGGCCAGACGGATCACGAGACGGTCTAAGTCTATGACAATAATCAATGGTGAGTTACATATGTGTTGGAATAATGAGCAATTTAGCAAATAATTTTACTAATAGAAATGCTAGATAAAGCATAACTAATACAGAATAGATAAAACAAATCATGCAATCTGACAAAGAGAAGGTAAATAACATTTGCATATATGAACTAGAGCCAAACAAATCTGGTGCATGCAGTAGGGCAGTAAACTGTAACAGAACATCAAGTAGAAAGAGCATGTATACATACGATGCAGGTGCAGCAGGAGAAGCACTGTTCTTGGGGTCGACATCCTCGCCATTCATGTCGTCGAAAAGGTCATCGACGTCGGGGAAGTAGTCCTCGCTGGGGAAGTGGTTGTCATTGGTGTCCGGAGCGTCCGTGATGAACAAGTCAGTAGTCGCGCAGAGCGCTCCCCAAAAACCTTATCACCCTTCTCCCGTACAGGACTCAAAGAGGTGCGGATTCGGAGGTCTACTGTCCTGACCTGCGGTGCATGCCGCAAGTCGGGATGGGGAGGATCGTGGCAGGAGCTCATTGCTTAGGAACCGGTGGCGAGAGGAAGAAGTAGTTCTGGTGCATCTCTCTGAGAGGAGCGACCTCCCTTTTATAGGCGCAAGAGAAGGAGGTGAAAAGGAGAGGGAGACAAATTGAACGAACTTCAGCCAAAGAGGCGCACCATTCGGATTCAGTGTCCACTACAGAAAAACGTTTTAGCTCCCGCATGACCTTTCGTATACTCGTCGTGCATGGTAAAAATTTAGACATCGGCTCGGCTCATTCCCGCAACCCGCGGCGTGGCACGGCGCATCGTGACGAGGCGTGGCGAGGCGGGCGGCAGAGGAGGAGCGCGTGTGGATGTATCTCTTGTTCTCATCCTCATACATGTGGGGAAAGAACCTCCCTTATAAAGAGGTCCAACTCCCTCTAAACTAGCAATGTGGGACTAAACTTTAGTTCCACCTCTTGCCTTGCACGAATGGGATGCATGGGTCTCTAGGATTTATTAGGAATTTCTGAAACTGCTATTGGGCTTGGCCCATAATAGACAAAAATTACAGCAATAAGTGCAGCATCACTGGTGTCTTTCAACGTTGTGTTTCACCTGAAGAGGGCAAGGAAATCTTTAATGAAATTCATGCTCGCGATTGTGGTCATCATGCCGGCTCAAAATCTCTTGCGGCCAAGGCTTTTCGACGTGGTTTCTTCTGGCTGACTACTCATAAAGATCCAGAGGACTTGGTTCGCAAGTGCGGCGGATGTCAGAAGTTCGGCCAATGTGCTCACGTCCCGGCTCGGGAATTGCGCTTGATTCCAATTACTTGGCCGTTTGCAGTTTGGGGGCTTGATATGGTCGGGCCTTTCAAGAGACCCAAGGACAAGAAGACCCACCTCCTGGTGGCAGTGGACAAATTTATCAAGTGGGTAGAAGTTGAGCCGGTTAGCAAGTGTGACGTGGCTACGATAGTTGAGTTTGTTAAAAAGATAATCTACCGCTTTGGTTACCCTCACAGTATCATCACAGATAATGGTACGAACTTATCCAAGGGGGCTATGCGAGTGTTCTGTGAAAGTGGGCACATCCGACTTGACGTTTCTGCTGTTTCTCATCCACAGTCAAATGGTCAGGCAGAGCGTGCTAACCAGGAAATCTTGAGACGTATCAAACCCCGGCTTATGGTTCCTTTGCAGCGCACGTCGGGTTGTTGGGTAGAGGAGTTGCCGTTCGTCTTATGGAGCATCAGAACCACTCCCAACAGATCAACAGGTTATACACCTTTCTTCATGGTTTATGGCGCATAAGTCATGTTACGAAGTGATATCTGTCATGACTCGCCATGGGTGGCGGCTTACGTTGAGGCTTTGGAGGAACAACGTGATGTGGCGGCAGCTCGATCGGCGATTTATCAGCAAGACCAGCATCGCTGCATAGTCACAGAGTCAAGACCCGGACGTTTCAAGAAGGCGACTTAGTGTTGCGGTTGATTCAAGATCAGACAAATGCACAAAAGTTAGCCCCTCCATGGGAAGGACCATTCGTGGTCAGCAAAAATCTCAACAACGAGTCATATTACCTCATTAACATACGAGATGAGTCAAGCACTTCTGGGCAGGGGACCCGCCGGCCGTGGAACATAGTGCATCTGTGGCCTTACTATACCTGAGTCGTTGAGACTTCACATTGTACACCGTCATTGTATGTAACATACATATGTATGAATAAATTTGGCATCCCTGCAACTCGGGGCATCTGCCGTTTCGCATATCTCAGTTTGTGCAAAAAGGTCAACTAGGGGGCTTCCAACCCGCCGGGTTTAGCTTATCAGTACCTATTGATCGACTTTTAAGCCAAATAGTTTACTCCATCAACAGGCCAACTAGGGGGCTTTTAACCCGCCGGGTTTAGCTTCTCATACCCTATTGGTTGGCTCTGAAGACAAATAGTTTACTCCGTCAACATAATCGTCTTGGGGGCTTCTAACCCACCGGGTTTAGCTTATCAGACCCTATTGGTCGGCTCTTAAGCCAAATAGTTGACTCCATCAACATGATCGTCTAGGGGGCTTCTAACCCACCGGGTTTAGCTTATCAGACCCTATTGGTCGGCTCTTAAGCCAAATAGTTGATTCCATCAACATGACCGTCTAGGGGGCTTCTAACCCGCTTGGCTTAGCTTATCAGACCCTATCGATCAGCTCTTAAGCCAAATAGTTGACTCTGTCAACAAGGCCATCTAGGGGGCTTTTCACCCGATGGGTTTAGCTTATCAGACCCTATTGGTCGACTCTTTACCCAAATAGTTGACTCCATCAACATGATCGTCTAGGGGGCTTTTAACCCATCGGGTTTAGCTTATCATACCCTATCGATCGTCTCTTAAGCCAAACAGTTGACTCTGTCAACAAGGTCGTCTAGTGGGCTTCCAACCTGCCGGATTTAGCTTATCAGACCCTATCGATCGGCTCTTAAGCCAAGTAGTTGACTCCGCTAACAAGGTCATTTGGGGGCTTCCAACCCACCGGGTTTAGCTTACATACCCTCTTGATCGGCTCTTAAGCCACCAGGGGTAAACCTGCCTGTAAGATGCTGCTGCTCCGCTATGTGACCCGCCGAACTCTTGCTAGTTAATCTCGCTTAGAGACCCTAAGACGGTTCAAGGAAATTGAAGGCCAATCTTGTTAGAGACCCTGTACTGGTTAAGGTTAAACCGGCGGTTCTTGTCACATGAGGGGACGGCTTACGGAAAGCAAGGATAAACTATCTCATCTACTTCCGACTCTCCGCTATGGGGCCCATTCGTACTCTTAGTCAGTTAATCTTTTAAATACCCTGCACTATTTAAGGTTAAAACAATGGATTTATGGTATGTGAGAGGCAGTTTATGAGCTATTAGGGTACTCATGCCCTATAGTGTCTCTTTCTGGGACGTTACACTTCCTATAAGTTAATCTCTCTTAGAGACCCTAAGCCGTTAATTGACGGCCAATCTCGATAGAGACCCTGTACTGATTAGGAGTTTTAATTAGCAAGTCCACCGAGAAGAACCGGCAGATGAGTTGTTTAAAAAAATTCAAAATTAAAAAAATCAGGAGAGATACAACATCTTCGGGTTGTGCTATTCTAAGCCGCCCTCCTAACAGTATGGCAAATATTTTGAGAGCTCTCGGAGATTTTTTTTTCCTAAGAAGAGCCGCCACGACATCTGGTATGAATTGAAGCACAAGGCGGACACAATATGTTAAAGCCGTGCGATTTCCTATGTGCACGATGGCACAGTTCAAGCAAGACAAAGTTTTTACTAAAGGCCTATCAATGCTCTCCACAGAGCTCAAAAGCAAGGACTTAAAGTTTTCACACCCCCAAATTTCAGTGGATCAGGAAGCCGGGTTATATCATGATTTGTCAAGATTGATCAGCTGGACGGCGAGTCATCCTGTGGCGGGTCTTCGACCTCCTTTATCTGGAGATTGTCCATGTCCTAGTTGCAGTTGGTTAAAGCTTCAAACTTCTCTTCTTCAAAGAGGGGAGAGGGGTCAATATCATAGGCAACGAGGTGCTTACTGCATGCAGTAATTAAATCCTTGGCCTCAAAAGTCGGGTCAATCACTCGTTTGTTTTTGGCGTTGTAAGCCGCCTGATATGTTGACAAGTTCACCTCTTTCGCTAACATTGATGCAAGGACCCTGTAGGTTTTCATGCAATGAGCATAGTTGGCTTCGGTGAATTCTGAGCCGTCATCCTTGTTTGACGGCAAGCCATCCATCATCTCTTCAGGAGTCAGCTCTGGGTCAAACGCCAAAGCCCTACTTATTGACGCAATGGCTCCCATTCTAGCGGATGATTTTTTGAGCTCCTGGATTTGCTTGGGCAGGGTGGATAACACTTCTATGATTCCCTTCATAGACTGTGGGATACTCTCTTTATTAAGCATCGCTTTGATCGTGCAGAGAATTCCGCAGTATAGCTGTTCTGATAGTGTTTAGATGGCTTTCAGCAAAAATAGGCTATCAGTAGCGAGTTGACGGCTCCTTTGACCTCCATAAGACGGATTTTTGGCTATAAGCCACCTATATAATTCTTCACACAAGGATAACGGCTACATCTGTAGTACTTACCAAAGGTAGCAACAGACATCTTTGCAATGTGGCGCTTCAAGGCATGCAGTCCATCGGATATAACCATGAGCCACTGCTTAGCATTATCTGCACGTTGGGCCAGGGCAGTCTGCTCCATCTCAGCAGTTTTCTGGAAGGTGGCAAAATCAGCTTTAACTTTTCCAAGTTCTTTGGTGATGAGCCAGAACTTCTCCTCTGCTGCATTCCCGGCGTCTTGCTGGGAGGCCAGATTGCTCTTTAACCCGGTCAGTTCAAACTCGGCATTGCTGAAAGCTTCCTGTGACAGATAATAAGTAAAAGAGGTGTAAGTCGCCAGGATAACATATTGCCAGATGGTTAAGTTAACAAGTATAATGCAAGTCTCAAGCAGATTGCAAGAAATATACTTGACACTTGGGGGCTAATGTTTATTTGTTCTCCAATAATACAAGTAAGTCCCGACTCATCTTCATCAAGCTAAGACGGAACTTGGGGGCTGCATCGTTGTTTCCTAAATCTATTATGAAGTTTTGGCTCATATTTGTCGAATATAAGTGAGCACTTGGGGGCTACATTTGGCTCTTTGTTCAAATTTACAGGGAAACCCGGCCCATTATTTCTACGCTAACCCGAACGGGGGGGGGGCTATATTTGATCAACTACTTAAATTTAATACCGGCTCAATATTTACATATTAAGCCGATACCTGGGGGGGCTACAAGCTAAGTGGTTTTGTGTCAAGCATGGATTGGAAGACCCAGTTTACCATTATCAAATATTAAACCGGCTCTTGGGGCTACATAAGGATATAAGGAAAGGAAGGGGTACCTCATATTTTTTCTTCATTAGATTAACAAGCTCGAGCTCCATGTTCCGGCTTGTGGAGAGGCGGTTCAGATAACCGAGGTGTAGTTCATCAGCCGTCAATTACTCTAGCATGGGGAGCTCAAAATCCAGCTTGTCAGAGGCTTCAGTTTTCTTAGTGTGCTTTGTCAACACACGAGGTTGAGGAGTTTGAAAGCCGGTGCCGATAATGATGACGTCCGGAGTATCGAAGTCGTCAACGGAGGGCTTGGCGGCTTACAGTTGGTCCTCGGAGGGCTCTCGGTGGCCGTCTCATGGGCCTCCGGCTCGACAGAATGACGAGCATCTTCGGTAACATCCTTTGAGGCAGAAGAAGGATCAGCATGTGCAACCGGAGAGTCCAGCTTGGCAGCCTCTGGTTCTTGGGCAGTGGGGGCCAAGTTAGAACCGACGGTTTTCCTTCGCTTCGCATGAGCCCTGGAGAGCATAGAAGGTTATTGTATAAAATTCAAGGGTAACAAAGATAGGATGGAATTATGAAAGAACATACTCTGGGTTGATCTTCAAAGGCAGCAGCTTGGTTGCCGTAGAGTTGCCTGATGAAGGGGGCGATTCCTAAAATCAGTTAAAGCAATATAAAGACAGAGTCAAGTTATAAAGGCAAAGTTGACCAAACTAAGCTAAGTTTAACAAAATACCTCAGCCGGCCGTTTCCATTGAACCAGAGAGTTGGACAACCCGGCCATAAGGTCTTCAGAGTCGACACTCCAGGTTTGGCATCGGGAGAGGTGTTGTTGCTTTTTCAAAGACAACCCGCCGTATCTTCTTTGGTGGAAGATGTTCTGAGTCAGATGAAACATAGGTTACCTCAGGAACGTTGGCGTGGCTTGTCTCTGTTTCATCCTATTAATTATTATTGTCAATAGGGCGTATGAAGAGATGGACAAGAGAGTCAAGTTCTACCTCTGAGTCGTCAGCCTCGGGCTGTTCTTGAGGTACAGGCTTCTTCTTTCGGCCGACAGCCTTTTCTTTTGACTTCTTCTGAGGAAGAACGTATTTCTTTTTCTAGAAGCTGGAATTAGCCTGAAAGTAAAAGCCGCCGACAGAGGTCAAAGATTGTAAAGTATAAATGGACAGGTAACTCGGCGCCCTTACATCTGGGGACGGGTTTGCAGCACAGAAGGGTGGCAATCCAATGGTGCGGCAAGATCCTTGAGACTCATGGACAAGGCTTTTGATGGCGACAACGATATCATCTTCTGTCAGCATGGTAGGATAAAAGCAAAGGGGGTCATTGGCATCACCCGTATATTCACACATGAGATGGCTTCTCTGGCTCACAGGCATGACTTTCCAAGAGACCCACCAGCGGGTCAAACCCATACCTGTCACACCATTGGCCATAAGGGCTCTAATTTTGGCGTAAGCCAGAGCATAATTCGCCCGTTCGGAGGCTGACATCCAATTAGGGAGTTCGGTATTGGTGTGGAGTCGTGTCGGATGATAGCCTGACAATGGACGTTCTCCCTCTGGAGAGGTGTCTTTGTAACAAAACCAGGTTTTGTTTCCAGTCCTTGGGGTGGCTGGGCATTCGAACAGCCGGAAAGTTCATATCCCATCTCCTTTGAATAGAGATTCCGCCAAGCTCCAAGCTTGGGCTAGCTGCCACTTTTGGCTGGCAGTTTCCATAAAAGAACTCATGGAAGAGGTCAACCGATGGCTCTTCTTGTAAGTAACCCTCACAGATAATTTGGAGGTGGCACATGTTTGAGACGGAATTGGGTGCAATGTCTTGACTATGCAGCTTGAAGAAATGAAGGACGTCTCGGAAAAATTTAGAGTCGTGCGGGCTGAAACCGCATGCAAGATGGTCTGTGATTATGACTACTTCACCCTCTTGGGGGATGGGTTTCTTGTCTTTGCCTAGAACCCACCAATGGATGACCTCTTTGGCTGGCAAGGTCCCTGCGTCTATGAAATCCTTCAAAAAGTCCTCAGAGACTGTGGAGCCGACCCAGTTACAAGAAGAGGACGCACGAGGCATAATGGCGTCTTACAACGTCGGAAAGTAATAACGCGCGGCGAGTTAGAAGGTGCCAGACAACTAAGGGCGGCTGATGAAATCTAAGTTCTATGAAGCTAAGCCGCCGGAGTCGTACGAGGCGAGATTCGGAAGTTTATGATGAGTTAAATTGGCAGGGCAGTGAAGCAAAAAGTTACTAAGTGTGGAAAACAGGTTTCACATGTTATCTTCATAAGCATGGATCTACATACAGAGGAAAGAGCAGATTTATTCTAAACCTAATGACGAACGGAGGCAGTGGCGATGTTTGAGGACAGTAAAAGGAGACAACAATGGATCTATAATAGGCTACTGGTGTTTTCCTACGGTTTACCGCAGCGGGAAGAGGATCATTACAAGATGTACTAAGCTATTTGTCGTTTGGCATTACGAAGAACGTGCGCCCTGGCAGACCGACGAGCTCCATGGATTCAACACCCTAAGCTACAGATCTAGGGGATAGAGAAGAACATACCGGAAGAGAAGCGACAGTCGTGGGTAATACTCTGGTCCGATTCAGGTTGATGCAACGGCCTAGAGCAACGACGGTTCTGAAGCTTCACCGCAGCGAGGGGGCTCGGCGGCGACAACGTCGAAAGGAAGAAGAAGAGGCGCAGGTGGCGGAGGAAATGAAAAAGTCCCTTTGCACTCCTATTTAAGAGGTAGGAAAGTGGAAACGGGCGCGAGAATCAAGGCGACAGAAATTAACTGACCGGGACGGACGCCTCGATTTTCGGGCCGTCAGTTTAATGATGACTGATTCGTTGTGGTTGCCTGGGAATCTTTTTGGCATATCCAGTATGACGTCACGACGGGTTACATTTCTGACCCTCGGGTGATGAAGGGTGAGACTCGCCGCCAAGTAAAATGTACGATTGACATGAGCGAGCTCAAATCAACCTGGGGCTTAATGTTGGGGATATAACCCCGTGGTGAGACCCGCCCAGGTGGGTCCGGGTCATACCTGGTGGCTCATAAGCCAGATCAAGGCAGATGGGCCTGGATACATAAGCCTAGACATATGGCGGCTTCCCAAGATGGGCCTACGCAAGGCCCAGACAAACAAAGGCATGAAGACCCGGGCAGTTAAGCCGCCCGAAGACGGATTTCCTAGGAAGGCAAGGTGACATAGAGATAGAGTCAGACACGTAGTAAGAGTCAGTATGAGACTTGTGTAACCCGTGGTCTTGACCTCCTACATAAAGGCGGAGATCCGAGGCGACCTAGACAGAAACCAACTAATCGAGAACTAGGTCAAGTGAATCCTCTCCCTTGTAATCGATACTCCAATCAATACAATGCAAGCAGGACGTAGGCTTTTACCTCTTCCGAAGGGGCTGAACCTGGGTAAACCCGTGTCCTTCGTCCCAACCAACCCCTTTGAGTCCATCACGTTAGCGATGGCCTCAAACTTAAGTCCCCGGACATCTACCGTGACAAAACCACGACACCCATCATGCTCAATCATTGATCCATTCATGAAACACACTCAAATATTAGTTATAACCAATGCTCAAGTATGATCATAGTGCCCCCTAGTTGGTGCTTATAAGAGAAGATGGAGACTTAAAGCAAAAAATTAAAAATGCATAAAGTAAATATATAGGCCCTTCGCAGACGGAAGTCGGGATTTGTAGAGGTGCCACAGCTCAAGGTTTGTATTGAGAGAGAAAAATATTTTGAGTGGCATGCTTTTCCTGTCAATGAAAATGACGAAGTAGCTCACAATACTTTCCATGCTAGATACATTATAGGTGGTTCCCAAATAGAAAAGTAAATTTTTTACTCCCCTCCACCCATCAATCACACTCCACGGTGAGCCGAGTCCACGGGTACCGTGCATACCGACAACATTCCTGTGGGAGGTTTGTTTAACTATTTGCATTTTTTTCTTTGATTTCAGGACTGGGAATCCCTATTACCAGCCACTTTCTTGTGAATAACAGTGAATCAACACATATCATGAGAATAGTCCACCTAGCATGGAAAATTATTGGATACTCCTCGCCGTTTCATGAGCGGTACGGGCACACAAAAGAGAAAATTTATTTTGAAGATTTAGATATGGCACATACAAATTTGCTTGCAACGGCATGGAAATAACGCAAATAGGTAGGTATGGTGGAATCATAAGGCAAAAAATTGGTTTAAGGATTATGGATGCACAAGTAGTATTTCTACTTAGTACAAATGAAGGCTAGCAAATAGATTGGGAAGCAACCAAACCAAGGAACGAAAAATCTCATAAGTGAGCATTGAGTCATAACTAACACTGAATAATGCACCACAAGTAGGATATAACTTCATTGCATAACTATTGACTTTCGGGCATGCATAGGAAATCACAAGCCTTAACACCAATATTCTTACTAAGCATAATTACTCACTAACATGACTCGCATATTACTATCATCATGTTTCAAAACTATTACAAGGAATCAAGTTTAATTTGTCCAATGATCTTCATGAAACTTTTTATTATATCCTCCTTGGATATCTATCACTTTGGGACTAGTTTCATGTATTGCCATTGGTTTTTGGCAAGCTCAAACAAATTTAAATGAAGCACATGAGCAAATGACAAGCTACTCTCAAAAAATATAAGTGAAGATTAATGAGTAGTCAAACAATTAAGTAGCTATGTAAAGACTCTCTCTCCCTCAATAAATATTTTCAGATCTGAGTACTTTATTCAAACAGAAAGCAAAAGAAAAATTGCAATCCAAGAATAGCACGCATCATGTGAACGAATAAAAATTTGGGCTCAACATAGGCTAACCGATAATTGTTGATGAAGAGAGGTGGGACGCGTAGCATCCCCAAGCTTAGATGCTTGAGACTTCTTGAAATATTTACTTGGGGTGCCTTGGGCGTCCCCAAGCTTTAGATTTTGTATCTCTTTCAATCCTCTCATACGACGGTTTCACCTATTCTGAAAAACTTCATCCACACAAAACTCAAAAAGAACTCGTGAGATAGGTTAGTACACATAATAATAAATCAACTCTTTATGTACTGAAAAGACAAGTTGCATAAAATTTTCAAACATTAGGTACCGTATACTATCATTTCCACAATTTATATGTACCAGTATAGGCTATGGAAACTATACGAGAAGTCGATAACGAAACTATGACAACAATCTATCTAAACAAAAAAGTCTATAGTTATTTATGAAAACAGTGTACCTATCTAGCTCAAAATATTATGAAAATTTAGGACATGATATAAAATTTAAGTGAAAACACTGCATAAAAATTTCAAAAACTTTGAACATTCCAGTAAAATATGAAAATTCAAACACTACAGCGGAAGTTTATATTTTTACACAGCACTCATGAAAACATGCAATGCAAGCATCCTAAAGGCAATTCTTGGAACTTTTTATTGAAAAATAAGATTCTAAATAACACCTAACATCAAGTAACAAAATATAATGATGATCCAAGTAAAGCACATATTATGTGATGAATAAAAATATAGCTCCAAGTAAGATATACCGATAGTGTTGAAGACGAAAGAGGGGAGCATCCCCAAGCTTAGACGCTTGAGTCTTCCTTTAATATTACCTTGGCGAGATGGGTTAGTGTAGTGAATATACATGATTCACTTAGGTATTGTCAAGACAAGATTCATAATTGTGCCCACATTATACCTACTGTATTAAATCATTAACATAATTTATATTACTCAGTATAAGCTATGGGAACACTTGAAACAAGCAAACTATGTATGCAAAATAGAATCTGTCAAAAACAGAACAGTCTGTAAAGATCTGAATGATCACCAAACTTCCCTGACTCTACAAATTATGAACAATTTTGAAAACTCAAGGAATTTGCATATAAAGTTTTTGTAAAAATTATAATTTTTTGACGCTCCAGTAAAATCAGATAATTCATATGCTGGACGCAAAACTTTTTGTTTGTGCACAGAATCAAACAAGCAAGTTTCCACACTATCCCAAAGGCTTTACTTGGCACTTTATTGTAATAAAAGGCACAAAACATGATTACTATAGTAGCTTAATCATGTGAACACATCAAAACAGAAAGTAAAAGTGTTGGGTTGTCTCCAAACAAGCGCTTTTCTTTAATGCCTTTTAGCTTGGCATGATGATTTCAATGATGCTCGCATAGGAATGATAATTGAAACATGAATCTCATGACACGAACATTTAATTCTAACCCACTTCCTATTCATAGGGATTTTGTGATCAAATAATTTAACAGAACAAGAATCATCTACTATAGGAAGGTAAAACAAGCATAACTTCAAAACTTTGAACACATAGAGAGAAAACTTGATATTATTGCAATTCCTACAAGCATATGTTCCTCCCTCATAATAATTTTCAGTAGCATCATGACCAGCACATAAATCATTATTTTGATGATGCACAAGCATAGAAAATTTGTCACTCTCCTCATAAGAAATTTTCTCCTCGTTCAAAATAGTGGGAGGAAACTCAACAAAATAACTATCATGTGACACTTGATTGACATAACTACTTTGAATATTAAAATCATGATAATAGGTTTCATGGTTACCATTACTCTTCATAGCATACGTGTCATCACAATAATCATCATAGATAGGATGCATGCTATCATCATAATAGTTTTTTTCATCGAAACTTGGGGGACAAAAAATATCGTCTTCATCCAACATAGCATCCCCAAGCTTGTGGCTTTACATATCATTAGCATCATGAATATTCAGAGAATTCATACTAACAATATCCCTATCATGTTCATCATTCAAAGATTTAGTGCCAAACATTTCAATAACTTCTTCTAACACTTGAGCACAGTTTTTGCTTTCCATCATTTTCATGAAAGACAATAAAAAGATAAAGCATATGAGGCAACGTCAATTCCATTTTTCGTAGTTTCTTTTATAAAACCAAACTAGTGAAAAACAAGAAACTAAAAGATTTGATTGCAAGATATAAAGAGAGACCTTCAAGCACTCACCTCCCCGGCAATGGCACCAGAAAAGATCTTGATGTCTACTACACAACCTTCTTCTTGTAGACTCGTGTTGGGCCTCCAAGCGCATAGTTTTATAGGACAGTAGCGATTTCCCTCAAGTGGATGACCTAAGGTTTATCAATCCGTGGGAGGTGTAGGATGAATATGGTCTCTATCAAACAACCCTACAATCAAATAGCAAAGAGTCTCTTGTGTCCCCAACACACGCAATACAATAGTAAATTGTATAGGTGCACTAGTTCGGTGAAGAGATGGTGATACAAGTGCAATATGGATGGTAGATATAGTTTTTTATAACCTGAAAATATAAAAAAAGCAAGGTAAAAAATAGTAAATAGTGAGAAAAACATTGTATAAATGCTTGGAAACAAGGCCTAGGGTCCATACTTTCACTAGTGCAAATTCACTCAACAATATTGGCATAGTTGAATCATATGTAAATACCTCTCATGCGACGAGTTCACTCCAAAGTCACAAATAGCGGAGAACTAATGAAGCAATTATTGTAGGGTACAAAACCACCTCAAAATTATCTTTTCTGATCAATCTTATGAGCAATCCCTATAAGTGTCACAAACAGCCCTAGAGTTCGTACTAAAATAACACCTTAAGACACACATCAACCAAAACCCTAATGTCACATAGATACCCTAGTGTCACCTTGAGTACCCATCGGCTTGATTATACGATTTGCATCACATAATTTCAGATTCGTTATATTCAGTCCAACATAAAGAACTTCAAAGAGTGCCCCAAAGTTTCTATCGGAAACTCAAGACGAAAACAAGTGCCGATCCCTATGCATAGATTCCCAAGGTCACGGAACCCGCAAGTTGATCACCAAAACATACATCAAGTGTGTCAATATGACATCCATTGTCACCACAGATATCCCATCGCAATACATACATCAAGTGTTCTCAAATCCTTAAAGATTCAATCCGGTAAGAAAACTTCAAAGGGAAAGCGCAATTCATCACAAGATAGAGAGGGGAAAACTTCATATAGTTAGATCTATATCAATAAAGCTCGCGGTACATAAAGATCGTGCCATCTCAAGAACACGAGAGAGAGAGAGAGATCAAACATATAGCTACTGGTACATACCCTCAGCCCCGAGGGTGAACTACTCCCTCCTCATCATGGAGACTGTCGAGATGATGAAGATGGCCTCCGGTGATGGCTTCCCCCTCTGACAGGGTGCCGAAACGGGCTCCCGATTGGTTTTTCGTGTCTCTGGAGGTTTGCGGTAGAAGAACTACCGATCTAGGTTCTGTGTTGGGGTTTTTGGTATTTATAGGAATTTATGGTGATGGAAATAAGTCTGGATGGACCACGAGGGAGTCACAAGCCTGCAGGGCACGGCTAGGGGGGCGGCTGCGCCCCTGAGGCTTGTGAATGCCTCGTGGGTCTTTCGACCCAACTCCGAAGCTTCGTGGGTCTAATCTGGTCGGAAAAAAAACACCGTAAATTTTTATTCCATTTGGCCTCCGTTTGTTATTCCTTTTCTGTAAAACCCCAAAACAAGGAAAAAACAGGAACTGGCACTGGGCTCTAGGTTAATATGTTAGTCCCAAAAATAATATAAAGTCGTGGTAAAATGATTGTAAAACATCCAAGAATGATAATATAACATCATGGAACAAGCAAAAAATATAGATACGTTGGAGACGTATCAAGACGTCAGTCTCATTAGTGATCCTTATGACCAGAAGTTCAACGTTGACCGGATTAGCTTGGAAATCCCAAACAGAGGTTTAGTTCCTACGGTAGGGTCATTGTAGCTTTTCAGGCTCCTCTAGCCACTTCTGTAGATGTTTGTACCCAGACATGTTTAACTTTCGCTTGTTTTTTCAATGCTCTGAATGTTGGGTCTTGTGATCCCCGCTTGTAACATCTTATTGTGTTGGCTCTTCCGAGCCTTCTAAATAAATTCTGTAATGTTGTATGGTTATGTTGTGATGCCATAGTTGTATCTACGCATATTGGGCATGTCGTGCGTACGTGTGATGTGCAACGGTATGTATGGGATCCGACACCTAGTTGTGTGCCTTTAGTAGTACTCTTTATGGGGAAATGCCTCTTTGTGCTTCCACTGAGCCTTGGTAGCTAGCTAGTGCTCCGGACACATTGATTGAACGGCGTTATCCTTCTTTGCTATTGTGTCTATCCCTTCGGGGAAATGTCTCGCAGTGTAATGGAGTCCATGTAGCCTGCTACCACTCGTCTACGTGCAACGATGACATTTATGTCCCACGATGTAATGGAGTCCTTGTAGCTTGCTATGACCTGCCTACACATGCTAGAGATCGACACCTGCATTGCTGGCTTATGTATGCCTGTCCCAGTACGGATGTGCCACTTGGGTTCTACGACTAGCCATGTCGGCCTGGGTTCTTTCACATTTGAATGCTAGGGACACATTCACATACGTGAGACAAAAGACGCAAACGGTCCCAGCCCAGGTAAGGTGGCAGCTATGGAGATAACCGTGCGTGAGGCCACAAAGTGATGTGATGTGTTATAGGCTAGATTCTGATGGCTTAGGATCGGGGTCCTGACATGGAAGGTGGCTCGAGCGCACATGGTGGAAGAGGGACGAGGGGTCATGGTTGATGTGGAGCCCATGGTCGGGGGAGGCAGAGCACTATTCCACCCCTTCCTCCGACGCCAGACCCTCTTCTTGAAGAGACCCATGCTGAGGGGACGGTGCTGGAGTTCATCATCTAGTTGCGCGGTCCCCTACGGGGCCATCTGCGCCTCCCTCACCCTTTTGCCAGCGTCATGGAGGTTCACAAGACACCCGCTCTTTGGCTACGGGTGCATGGCCGTTACAATGGCGCCGCACGGGTGGACGTTGAGTACCCGGAGTTCGTGTCATGCTCCTTAGGTGCGGTTGGAAAACCTTGGCCTGCGCCCACAACCTCCTGGATGGGCATCTTCGCTGCTTCAAGATGGTGGAGGCCGACCTGCTCTCCGTCAAGATTTATGGGCGTTCGGGCGCCCATCTTAGCTACTGCAAGGAAAGCTCGAACGGTGCCGAAAGTTCCTCCTCAAGCGATAGTGACGAGGAGGACAATGACGGTGAATACGACGACGACGAGTCCGAGCTCCAGGTCATCAAGTTGGCGTACGACGACCTGGGCTCAGAGTGATCACCGGTCACACCATCACCATTAGCTCACGCCCCTCCCCCTACCTGGCATGCCAAAGATGTTGGGGTACGACACCTATGGGATCGCGTAGATCCCTTTACGGTTTGACAGGGAGAATGTGTGCACAAAGAGCAGATCTAACTTGCAACGCGAGGGATTTTTACCCTGGTTCGGGCCGCTGAGAAGCGTAAAACCCTACTCCTGCTTTTACTGTATTATGAGTGTTTGAGCACTGGCTCCAGGAGCGCTAAGTGATGAACAATACACAGCCGCTACCCATGCGTTCGAGCCAGAAGGATACTTCCTCTATGGCTACACCTAGGGCCTCCTTTTATATGTCCAAGGGGTCACCAACAATGGCGCATAGTACATACACGAGGTGTACAGTTGCTACGGTGTTATCATACCTAACACTCACGGTATAGGACAAACGCATTAAATGCTCCATTCAGTTGTCCCTAATCTTCTTGGGGAAGGAAAAAGAGGCCATCCCATCAGCTCTGCTTAAGACCATCATGGCCAGCGCCTTGACACGTACTCAGAGGATAAGACCTATCTAACAGGTTGGTCGCTATGCTAGAGTGGTGATAGTCTCGCGAGGTCTTGCCAGGCGCGGGTCCTGCCGGGGATCCATAAGCCATCCTGACGCAAATCTTGCCGGGGTCCCAGATTTTGGTCTTCTGTCTTCTGATTATTGACTTGAATGCCTTCTTGACATTCCTATACTTGCATCTAGTAGTCCCTTGTCACGCCTACAACTACCCATGCACAAGTAAGGGGTACTAAAGACCCAAACTTTAGTACACCGACAGGAGCCCCCGGGCCTAGGCCACACACGGGTACGAAGCGTTGTTGGGATAGGCCCAAACAATGCACGGGCATGTGTGGCAGGAGTCTGCGGTTGTAATTATTTCAGTTACCACGCCAGGCCATTTCCGCCATGTGCCTTGCATGCATAGAGGGGAGTTGGTAATGGGCGCCCATGACTTAAAGTTCTGAACGTGGCAGAAACCGCAGGGCCATGGATTGGGGCAATGGAGCGATTACCTGTTCGCCCGTGATCGTGGGCGATGTGATTGGTGGAGATGGGTGGCAACTCTTGGAGCAGAGGAAAGCAAGCCCCCGCGCCTCTCCCTATGAATTGGGTGGTAGCGAGGGGCGATGCTCATCCATCCTTCCTTTCTCCTTCAGTGCGAACCTCCAAAGCTTGCCCTTCTACACCTTCCCGGTCTTGAGTTGCACTTGCCCTTAGCCATGTCTAGGGGGTAGGGGCGGCCACCGTCCTACGCCCCAATGGCGAGGGGTTCCCGTCGGGATAATGCAACCTATTCAGCCACGGAGGCGGAGGGTGGCTCGAGCGAGCATGGTGGAAGAGCTACGAGGGGTCGTGGACGACGTGGAGCCTGTGGTCAGGGGAGGCGAAGCGCCGTTCCAGCCCTTCCTCTGACACCAGACCCTCTTCTTGAAGAGAATCATGCTGAGGGGACGATGTTGGAGTTCATGATGAAGTTGTGCGGTCCCCTTCATGGCCATTTGCGCCTCCCTCGCACTTTTGCCAGGGTGATGGAGGTTGGCAAGCCGCCCGCGCTGTGGCTGCGGGCACATGGCTGTTGCAATGGCTCCGCACGGTTGGACGTTGAGTACTCGGAGTGTCGCGTCATGCTCCTCATGCGTGGTTGGAAAACCTTCGCCCGCGCCCATGATGTCTACTACACAACTTTCTTCTTGTAGACCTGTGTTGCACCTCCAAGCACAGAGTTTTGTAGGACAATGGCAATTTTCCCTCATGTGGATGACCTAAGGTTTATCAATCCATGGGTGGTGTAGGATGAAGATGGTCTCTCTCAAACAACCCTGCAATCAAATACAAGAAATCTTGTGCGTCCCCAACACACCCAATACAATGGAAAATTGTATAGGTGCACTAGTTCGGCGAAGAGATGGTGATACAAGTGCAATATGGATGGTAGATAAAGGTTTTTTGTAATATGAAAATATAAAACAGCAAGGTAACTAATAGCAAATAACGAGCAAAACATTGTATAAATGCTTGAAAACAAGGCCTAGTGTTCATACTTTCACTTGTGCAAGTTCTCTCAACAATATTAACATAGTTGAATCATATATAAGTCCCTCTCGTGCGACAAAGAGTTCACTCCAAAGTCACAAATAGCATAGAACAAATGAATAAATTATTGTATGGTACGAAACCACCTCAAAGTTATCTTTTCTGATCAATCTTATGAGCTATCCCTATAAGTGTCACGAACAGCCCTAGAGTTCGTACTAAAATAACACCTTAAGACACACATCAACCAAAACCCTAATGTCACCTAGATACTCCAATGTCACCACAAGTACCATGGACTTGATTATACGATACGCATCACATAATTTCAGATTCATCATGTTCAATCCAACACAAAGAACATCAAAGAGTGGCCCAAAGTTTCTACCGAAAAGTCAAGACAAAAATGTGTTGATCACCATAACATACATCAAGTGGATCAATAGAACATTCCATTATCACCATGGATATCCCAACGCAAGACATACATCAAGTGTTCTCAAATCCTTAAAGACTCAATTCGATAAGAAAACTTCAAAGGGAAAACTCAATTCAACACAAGAAGATAGAGAGGGGAAAGCTCCATATGATTCATCTATATCAATAAAGCTCACGATACATCAAGATCGTGTCATCTCAAGAACACGAGAGAGAGAGAGAGAGCTCAAACACATAGCTACTGGTACATACCCTCAACCCCGAGGGTAAACTACTCCCTCCTTATCATGGAGGCCTCCAGGGTTATGAAGATGGCCTCAAGTGATGGTTTCCCCCTCTGGCAGGGTGCTGAAACGGGATCCCGATTGGTTTTTCATGGCTTTGAAGGTTTGCGACGGCAGAACTCCCGATCTAGGTTTCTTTTCGGGGGTTTCTGTATTTATAGAAATTTTTGGTGTTGGAATCACGTCAAGGAGGTGCTCGAGGGGCCCACGAGCTTGCTAAGCGCGACCAGGGGGTGGCCGCGCCTAGCAGGCTTGTGACCTCCTCGTCCACTTCCTAGCCCAGCTCTTTGCTCTAGTATTTTTTATATCTTCCAAAAATATTCTCCGTAAATTTTCAGCCCATTCCGAGAACTTTTATTTCTGCACAAAAACAAAACCACGGTAGTTCTACTGAAAACAACGTTAGTCCGGGTTAGTTCTAATAAAATCATACCAAAATCATATGGAATTATTGTAAACATGGGATGAATACTTCATAAATTATGGATACGTTGGAGACGTATCAGCATCCTGAAGCTTAATTCCTGCTCATCCTCGACTAGGTAAATGATAAAAGAAATAATTTATGAGGTGTGAATGCTAGCAAGTACACAAGTTTGATCAATGATAATTCCAATCACTTTTTCTAGCATCATTGTGTATCATAAACTATAGCTCATCTCATAAAACTTCTCATGAAGAAATAACAAGCTATCCACATGTTAAAGTATAGACTAACAAACTATGCTTTCAATCACCAAACAATTGCAATTCATCTTATTTTCAGGAAGGGTCTATGTAAGAGCTTTCATTTAGCAAATTTCACATGCTCAACTATCATATAGTCTTCCATGATTGCTAACACTCAAAGCATATTTTTAGAGCAAATGGCATCCGTCGAACACAAAGAAAGATAGGGGCTTAAAGTTTCACCTCCCAACTTTTTTATCATATAGATAATTGTCACCAATAATAATTCATGAACAAGTATATTTGAATGGCCATATATGCTTGTATCTTTCCCCAACACATGACGCTTTCCAAGAGAAAAAGGCGATATATAGGAAGTGGTGAAGATCACAGTGACTCCTGCACAAAGGTAAGTACACGAAATTAAAAGATAGACCCTTCGCAGAGGGAAGCATTGAATTGCAGAGGTGGCAGAGCTCGAGCTTTTAAAACAGAGATGAATAATAATTTTGCGTAGTATGCTTTCATTGTCACCATAACAACCGAGATATCTCAGTATCTTCCATGCTAGATACATTATAGGTGGTTCCCAAATAGAATAGTAAAGTTTTTACTCCCCCTCCACCAATCAATCACACTCCACGACGAGCCGAATCCACGGGTACCATCCATACCAACAACATTCCTGGGGGAGTTTTGTTTAATTATTTGCATTTTTTCTTTGATTTCGGGGCTCGGAATCCCTATTATCAGCCACTTTCTCCTGAATGATAGTGAATCAACACACATTGTGAGAATAACCGACCTAGCATGGAAGATGCTGACAGCCCCTAGTTCCTATATGAGCAATTCAGGCATACAAAATAGAATATTATTTGAAGATTTATAGTTTGGCACATGCAAATTTACTCGGAACGGCAGTTAAATAGCGCATATAGGTAGGTATGGTGGACTCATAAGGAACAACTTTGGGTTTAAGGGTGCTTGGATGCACAAGTAGTATTTCTACGTGGTGTGGAAGTTTTGTCTCATATGAGGTGGAAGCAAGCACCACTTTTTGAAGGATCCATAAAAATATAACTTCTATTCAAATATACCCAAGCATAACTCATTACATTGTCTTCCTTGTCCAACTTCAACTAATTTGCTCAAGTTTGAAAATAATTAATGGGTATTCACAATTATAGAAGATGTCCAAGATAATATTTTTATATGTGAAATCTCTCTTCCTTCAATATTCTTTCAAGAATGGTTCAAGTGACCAATGCGGTGTTTGCCAACTTTCAATAAATTGTACCACCTATACTTCTGATATGTGAAGTCATTAATCCCCATAGGATAAGCATATAAAACGTATATAATTTCAGATTTATGATATTCAATTCATTCAACCATTTACTCATAGGATATAAGTGAAGGACGAGAGTAAATGACAAAACTACTCCAAAACATATAAGTGGAGATCAATCAGTAGTCAAACAATTAAGTAGCTATGTGAGGAATTTCTCTCTCTCTCTCTCAATAAAGATTTTCAGATCTTATTATTTTATTTAAACAGCAAGCAAAATAAAAGTAGCACTCCAATAATATCTCGCATCATGTGAACGAATAAAATTTAGGCTCAACATAGGCTAACCGATAATTCTTGATGAAGAGAGGTGGGATGCGTAGCCATCCCCAAGATTACATGCGTGAGGCTTCTTGGAATATTTACTTGGTGTGCCTTGGGAATCCCCAAGTTTCATCTTTTATATATTTTTCAATCCTCTCATGTCTCGGTTTCACCTATTCTCAAAAAGTTCATCCACACAAAACTTGAAAAGAACTCGTCAGATAGGTTAGTACACACAAAAACAAATCATCACTCATGTACTGCCAAGACAAGTTTCACAATAATTTTAAAACATTAGGTACTGTATACTATCATTTCCAAAATTTATATCTACCAATATAGGCTATGGAAACTATAGGATAAGTAGATAACCAAACTATAACAACAACCTGTCCAAACAGAACAGTCTATAGAGATTTATGAAAACAGTGTACTTATGTAACTCAGAAAGTTATGAAAATTTAGGAAATGCTATAAAATTTATATGAAATACTGTGTAAAAACTTCAGAAACTTTCCATGTACCAGTAAAATATGAAAATTCAAAAAATACAACAGAAGTTTCTGTTTTTACACAGCACACATCAGACATGCAATTGAAGCATCCTAAAGGCAATTCTTGGAACTTTTTATTGAAAAACAAGATTATACAGAAAACATAACAGAGAAAAACAAAATAAAATTACACTCCAAGAAAATATCATAGTACGTGACAAATAAAAATATAGCTTCAAGTAAGATATATCGATAGTGTTGAAGACGAAAGAGGGGATGCCTTCCGGGGCAACCCCAAGCTTAGATGCTTGAGTATTCCTTGAATATTACCTTGGGGTGACTTTTTCATCCACAATATTAGGTTATTTTTACTCCTTATTCTCCTCATATCGGTGTCTTACCCAAAACTTGAAAACATCAATCACACAAAACATAACGGAACTTTGTCAGAAGGGTTAGTGTAATAAAGATAAATCATTCACTTAGGGACTGTCAAGATAAGATTCATAATTAATCCCACATGGCACCTACTATATTCCATCATTCCCACAATTTATATTACTCAATATAAGCTATAGAAACACTTGAAACCAGCAAACTATGCATGCAAAACAGAATCTGTCAAAAACAGAACAGTCTGTAAAGAACTGAATTATCACCATACTACCCTGACTCTAAACATTCCGCAAAATTATGATAACTCAAGGAATTTTCATATAAATGTTGTGTAAAATTTCAGAATATGTTGACCCTCCAGTAAAATCAGATAATTCATATACTCGACGCAAAACTTTCTGTTTTTGCACAGAATAAAACAAGCAAGTATCCACACTATCCCAAAGGCTTTACTTCGCACTTAATTGAAATAAAAGACAGAAAACATGATTACGAAAATATATTAATCATGAAAACATGTGTTAGGTTGTCTCCCAATAAGCGCTTTTCTTTAATCCCTTTTAGCTAGGCATGATGATTTAAATGATGGTCGTATAGGAATAATAATTGAAACATGCAAAAGAGCATCATGAATCTCATGACAAGCATATTTGAGTCTAACCTTCCTATGCATATGGATTTTGTGAGAAAACAATTTACGGGAACAAGAATCATTTATAATAGGAAGGCAAAACAAGCATAACTTCAAAAATTTGAACACATAGAGAGGAAACTTGATAGTATTGCAATTCCTACAAGCATATGTTCCCCCCTCATAATAATTTTTAGTAGCATCATGAAGCAATCCATAAATATAACCAGCATATAAAGTATTCTTTTCATGATCTACAAGCATAGAAAATTTGTCACTCCCCACATAAGCAATTTTCTTCTCATTCATAATAGTGGGAGCAAACTCAACAAAATAACTATCATGTGACACTTGATTGACATAACCACATTGAATATTAATACCATGATAATAGGTTTCATGGTTGTCATTACTATTTATAGCATACGTTTCATCACAATGATGGTGAAATATGGGAAGCATGCCATAATCATAATAGTTTTTCTCATCAAAACTTGGGGGACTAAAAAATCAACTTTATCAAACATAGCATCCCCAAGCTTGTGGCTTTGCATATAATTAGCATCATGAATATTCAGAGAATTCATACTAACAACATCGCAATCATGCTCATCACTCAAAGATTTGGTGCCAAACATTTTAATAACTTCTTTCTCTAACACTTGAGCACAATTTTCCTTTCCATCATTTTCACGAAAGACATTAAAAAGATGAAGCATATGACGCAACCTCAATTCCATTTTTTTGTAGTTTTCTTTTATAAAACCAAACTAGTGAAAAACAAGAAACCAAAATATTTTATTGAAAGATCTAAAGATATACTTTCAAGCACTCACCTCCCCGACAACGGCGCTAGAAAAGAGATTGATGTCTACTACACAACTTTCTTCTTGTAGACTCGTGTTGGGCCTCCAAGTGCGGAGTTTTGTAGGACAATGACAATTTTCCCTCAAGTAGATGACCTAAGGTTTATAAATCTGTGGGAGGCATAGGATGAATATGGTCTCTCTCAAACAACCCTGCAATCAAATACAAGAAATCTCTTGTGTCCCCAACACACCCAATACAATGGGAAATTGTATAGGTGCACTCGTTCGGTGAAGAGATGGTGATACAAGTGCAATATGGATGGTAGATAAAGGTTTTTGTAATCTGAAAATATAAAAACAGCAAGGTTACTAAAAGTCAACAGCGAGCAAAACATTGTACAAATTCTTGGAAACAAGGCCTAGGATTCATACTTTTCACTATTTTAAGTTCTCTAAACAATATTAACATAGTTGAATCATATATAAGTTCCTCTCGTTTGACAAAGAGTTCACTCCAAAGTCAAAAATATCAGAGAACAAACAAAGAAATTATCGTAGGGTACGAAACCACCGCAAAGTTATCTTTGCTGATCAATCTTATGAGCGATCCCTATAAGGGTCACGAACAGCCCTAGAGTTTGTACTAAAATAACACCTTAAGACACACATCAACCAAAACCCTAATGTCACCTAGATACTCCAATGTCACCACAAGTACCCATGGGCTTGATTATACGCTATGCATCACATAATTTCAGATTCATCGTGTTCAATCCAACACAGCAAACTTTAAAGAGTGCCTCAAAGTTTCTACCGGAAAGTGAAGACAAAAATGTGTGCCAACCCCTATACATAGATTCCCTAGGTCATGGAACCCGCAAGGTTATGACCATAACAAACATCAAGTGGATCAATAGAACATCCCATTGTCACCACGGATATCCCATCGCAATACATACATGAAGTGTTCTCAAATCCTTAAAGACTCAATCCGATAAGAAAACTTCAATGGGAAAACTCAATTCATCACAAGAAGATAGAGAGGGGAAAACTCCATATGATTCATCTATCACTAGTAGAAAATAGACTTTTCGTCCCGTGCATTAGTCTCGGTCTGGTCACGAGCCGGTACTAAAGATGGTATTAGTATCGGTTCGTGCCGGCTCCAACAGCTAGGAGCAGGGCGAGCTTTAGTACCGACTCGTGAGCGATCTTTAGTACCGGTTCGTGTCATGAGCCGGTACTAAAGGGGGCGTGGCAGGCTTTTGGTCAGACCTGGACCCCGCTTGCACCTTTAGTACCAAAGGGCGATCGAAGGGGCTCTCATTGCTCTGTTTTCTCCCCTGTTCTTCTTCTAGATCGAAGCTCATCCTCCATTTGGCCAAGGAAGTGTTCATAAAGGTTAGCAACTTTGCTCCTTCATCTCTCATTGCTAGATTAGCTTGTGGTATGCTCAAAGATATGTGATATGTGATTTGTGGGAGTTTATTTGATTTATATGCAATTTGAGCTCAAATTAACTTGTTAGGTTGCATATGTGTAGGTGTGGTTTATTTGGTGCGCCTTCCCATTCCCGTCCTAACCACCGTCGATCGTCTGCACCATCTCGTCACGGCACCGGCCACCTTGGTGAGCCTCTTGTTATTCTTAAAACTTTTTTGTTAAAAAAATTACTTGTATGATTTAGATAGTTGTGTGTACGATTTACTTACTTGTATTATTTTTAGTTATTATATAGTGCCATGGTTATGGTATCAGCCCACGTCAGCCCTCGTCCAGTCTATGATTCAGATGTGGTATGTCGTTATCTTTTATAACTATTTCATACATCATCTAATGTCCATGAGAATTAATTATGCCACCAAATTGACGTAGATGTTTTTATCTATAGGAAGTAGTTGAACCAGAACTTCCAACCTATGCAATTCGGCTCGAGAAATTAACACAAGCTGAAAAAGAAATTGATCATTTAAAAGAAAAATGAAAAGAACTCAAGAGGAGAAGATGGGATTGGAGTTGCATGTTACCGATATCGTCGATGATCACAAGAACAAGATGGTTGGAATGCGCTTGAAGCTTAGAATGATTAGAAAATATGCCATTGATTAAGAGGCTTGGTATCATTATGCCGTTGGCTCAATTGTTACTTTAGTTGCGATTATGATCGCATTTGTTGTTGCATTTACATGTTTTAGATAGTTGTATGTTGTTTTATGAGATGTATGTATGAACTCTAAGTATCTATTATTTGCAGTAATAACATTTGGTCAATGCTAGCTCTACTTTTGGTTGTAATGTGATGATGAAGTTGTATTAATTTGGTCACTTCGATGTTGTGTAGTAAACATGAGCCAACAATGGATGTACGATGACCAACTAAGTCCAGGGTTTCTTAATGGCCTACATGATTTTATTCGTGTGGTTGAGGCAAACAAGCAGAATGGTTTCATGTGTTGTCCATGTTGTGACTGTAAGAATGAAAGGAATTACTCTACCTCAAAAACCATTCACTACCACCTACTGAAGTCCGGTTTCATGTCCGGCTATAGCTGTTGGACCAAGCACGGAGAAAGACGGGTTCTAATGGAAGACAATGAAGAAGAAGAGGATGATGACAACTATCCTTTTGTCGATACAACAATGGGGGAAGCTGAAGAAGAGGCATCAGATGAGCACGCTGATGATTTGGGTTGGGTCATTGCTGATGCAGAGAGAAACTGCGAAAGTGACAAGGAGAGGTTGAAGTTGAAACGCATGTTAGAGGATCACAAGAAATTATTGTATCCAAATTGTGAAGATGACTAGAAACAGTTGGGTACCACGCTGGAATTGCTACAATGGAAGGCGAAGAATGGTGTAACTGACAAGGGATTTCAAGAATTGCTGATAATGATTAAGAAGATGCTTCCAAAGGATAACGAATTGCCTGAAAGTACGTACGAAGCAAAGAAGGTTGTTTGCCCTCTAGGATTAGAGGTGCAGAAGATACATGCATGCCCTAATGACTGCATCCTCTACCGCGGTGAGGAGTGCGAGAATTTGGATGCATGCCCGATATATTTGATTTCTACCGATCAAGCATATCTTAAGAAAGGCAGGCAACCATTTCAAGGGTGAGCCACATAACCGGAAGAAGCCTGGCCTCCGTACTGGTGAATATATATTTGATATGGTCAAGGATTTACAGGTAATCTTTGGAAAGTGTTCTGGCGGACAATCTATTCCGAATGACGCCTACGGACATGCAACCATGTGGTAGAAGAAATCTATATTTTGGGAACTTGAATATTGGAAAGCCCTAGAGGTCCGCAATGCAATTGACGTGATGCATGTGATGAAGAATCTTTGTGTGAACCTACTAGGCTTCATGGGCGTGTATGGAAAGACAAAAGATACACGTATGCACGGGAGGACAAGCAAAGAATTAACGAAAAAGACGGCATGCCTCGAAAGCAGTCTCAAGGTCCTGCCAGCTATGCTCTTACGAAAGAAGAGAAGGAAATCTTTTTTGAATGCCTTCTCAGTATCAAGGTCCCGTCTGGCTTCTCGTCGAATATAAAGGGAATAATAAATATGGCCGATTTTTTTTTCAAAATCTAAAGTCTCATGAGTGCCACGTGATTATGACATAATTACCTCCGGTTGCACTTAGGGGGCTTCTACCGAAAAATGTTCGATTATCCATTGTGAAGCTATGCGCATTCCTCAATGCAATTTCTTAGAAGGTAATCGATCCAAAAATCCTACCAAGGTTACAGAATGACCTAGTCCAATGTCTTGCCAGTTTCGAGTTGGTGTTCCCTCCATCCTTCTTCAATATTATGACGCACGTTCTAGTTCACCTAGTCGAAGAGATTGACATTTTGGGTCCTGTATTTCTACACAATATGTTCCCCTTCGAAAGGTTCATGGGAGTCTTAAAGAAATATGTTCATAACCGTGCTAGGACAGAAGGAAGCATCGCCAAGGGATATGGAACACAGGAGGTTATTAAGTTTTGTGTTGACTTTTTTCCTGACATTAAGCCGATTGGTCTTCCTGAATCGCGGCATGAGGGCAGGCTGGGTGGAAAAGGCACGCTAGGAAAGAAGGACTCGATAAATATGGACAGGCATTCTTTCACTCAAGCACACTACACGATTCTACAAAATTCCACCCTGGTGACTCCATATATGGAGGAACACAAGGATATTGTATGGTCCAAGAACCCAGAACAGTCTGACCGCTGGATTGAACGTAAACACATGGAGACTTTTGCCGGTTGGTTGCAAACAAAGCTCATCAATGACAACGATGTTCCAGATGAACTGTACTAGTTGGCCAAGACACCATGTTCGACTGTAACGACTTTCAAAGGGTACGAGCTAAATGGGAATGCATTTTACACGATCGCCCAATATAAAAAGAGCACCAACCAAAACAGTGGTGTCCTCTATGTTGCAACCAACTTTGAAGACACATATTATGGTTACATAGAGGAGATACTGGAACTTAACTATGGACCTGATCTTAAGGTCCCTTTGTTTCGGTGCAAATGGGTCAAATATACTGGAGGCGGGGTACAGGTAGACTCGCAGTATGGAATGATAACAGTGGATCTCAACAATCTTGGATACACAGACGACTCATTCGTCCTAGCCAATGATGTGGCTCAGGTTTTCTATGTGAAGGACATGTCTAGCAAACCGAGGAGAAAAAAAGATAAGGAAGCGAATACATCATACGATGAGCCAAAGCGCCACATAGTTCTTTTAGGCAAAAGAAACATTGTGGGAGTGGAGGACAAGACAAACATGTCAGAAGATTATGAAAAGTTTCTTGAAATCCCTCCCTTCAGAGTGAAGACTGATCCAAGCATCTTGTTAAATGATGAAGATTATCCATGGTTACTGCGCAATCATAAGAAAGGGACAAACACGCAGAAAAAGTCTTACACCGCTAGATCCCACTCTGGGATGTGACCGGCTTCGCCGTCATCACTTTCTATATATGTGAAGGACATGCATGCATTTCCTATCTAGCATGGTATCTTTGTAACAATTTGCACACGAAGTGCATCCAGTTTTTTCCGTAACCCTCTCAACTCTTTAGAAGTTGCTATGTGGGTGAAATTATGATGTCATGCCAAGTTACAACCTTTTCAGAGTTCATTTGTACTGCTTTTCAAATTCAGGGTCATCGAGCTCAAAATAAATCACTAAATGCATGAAAAATATCAAATGAAGTCAGAAAGGGTTGAAAATTGATGATGTGTCTTTGAATGGAGCATATTGAACACAAAAAAGGTATGGAGTCAAAATAAGTTACTAAAAATGAAATCCCTTTGTAATAGATGACTTTTCGTCCGAAACCCTCATACTTCTTATGAGATTGTCCAATTTGTACACGAAGTTCATCCAGTTTTTGCCGTAACCCTCTCAACTCTTTAGAAGTTGCTATATGGATGAAATTATGATGTCATGCCAAGTTACAACTTTTCAGAGTTCATTTGTACTGCTTTTCAAATTTAGGGTCATTGAGCTCACACTAGTAGAAAACAGACCTTTCGTCCTGAGCACTAGTCCCGGTCTGGTTACGAGCCAGTACTAAAGAGGCTATTAGTCCCGATTCGTGCCGTCGACCTTTAGTACCGGCTCGTAAGGAACCTTTAGTATCGGTTCGTGTCACGAACTGGTACTAAAGGGGGTGTGCCAGGCTTTTGGTCGGACTGGGCCCCGCGTGCCTCTTTAGTACCGGTTGGTGTCACGAACCGGTACTAAAGGTTGCCCTTTAGTACCGGTTGGTGACACCAACCGGTACTAAAGACTTGGGCCCTCTGTAGCAGGCTTTTCGTCAGACTTGGGCCGTGCGTGCCTCTTTAGTACCGGTTCGTGGCACGAACCGGTACTAAAGGCCCTCTAAAACTGGTTTGAAATTTGTCTCTACCCGTTAGGAAAATAAAAAAAACATAAATTTCAACATGTTTTGCACAAAAATGTTATGAAAACGTAAAACGGCTGTAACTTTTGCATACGATGTCGGAAAAAACATTATAATATATCAAAAATGTTCAGAACAAAAATCCGCATCCGAATATGACGGCCTATGGCCGTTTTGCAATTTTTAGAATCCTCAAATTGTAAAAGGAAAAAAAGTTATGCTCAAACTTCAGTTTTTTTGAATTTTGGTTAAATCTGGTCAAACTACTTATTCAAGAATATTAGTGTTACTAAATAATTATTCAAGAATATTAGTGCTGCTAAATAATTATTTCATTTTTTTGAATTTTGGTCAAATCTAGTCAAACTTTGGTCAAGCTACTTATTCAAGAAATATTAGTGTGTTACTTAATAATGAGGAGTGATTATGGTCAAACTATGGTCATGCTCAAATTCAACTCCTAAGGGTTAATAGGATTGACAGCTTACTATTGTCAGGAAAACAATAAGTGCAGACTTGAAAACAAGGGGGAATAGAACTCGAAAGTTAAGCGTGCTCAGGATGGAGTAGTGAGAGGATGGGTGACCGGTCGGGAAGTTAGACGATTTGGAATAATGAGGGGTGATTAGAGATTAGAAATCAAATTGAGCAGTGATGAGGGGTAGTTAAATGTTAAATTCAAATAATTCAGAAATTTGAAAATCGCCAACCGGTACTAAAGGTCCTCCACCACCAGCCCACGCTTGCAGCCACGTGGTGGGCCTTTTGTACCGGTCCATGGTCCAACCGGTACTAAAGGTCTGGACCTTTAGTCCTGACCCTTTAGTACCGGTTGGGGAATAAAGGTCGACATTCTACTAGTGTCAAAATAATTCATTAAATGCATGAAAAATATCAAATGAAGTCAGAAAAGGTTGAAAATAGATGATGTGCCTTTGAATGGTGCATATTGAACACACAAAAAGTATGGAGTTAAAATAAGTTATTAAAAATGAAATCCCTTTGTAATAGATGACTTTTCGTCTGAAACCCTCATACTTCTTATGAGGTTGCCCAATTTGTACGCGAAGTGCATCTAGTTTTTGCCGTAACCATCTCAACCCTTTAGAAGTTCCTATGTGGGTGAAATTATGATTTCATGCCAAGTTACAACATTTCCAGAGTTCATTTGTACTGCTTTTCAAATTCAGGGTCATCGAGCTCAAAATAAATCATTAAATGCATGAAAAATATCAAATGAAGTCAGAAAGGGTTGAAAATTGATGATGTGCCTTTGAATGGTGCCTATTGAACACACAAAAAGTATGGAGTTAAAATAAGTTATTAAAAATGAAATCACTTTGTAATAAATGGCTCACAATATCTGAACGATTACGGTCATGGATCTGAGGCTGAGGAAGAACAACTTATGTTCCAAAATCCGGAACAAGGAACAATGTTCGGTGAGGTATATACACATATTAGCCTCTGCTCATTACATGTGTATTAATTGATTTGTATATATATATATATCTATATTAACAAATCTTTCTTATTTTAATTATCAGCCCTCCGGATCGAGCCAATCTAGTAAAAATGTACGAGGCGGTGAAAAAATATTCGACGAGAACGTAAAGCTCAATCTTGATGCTTTCAAACCTAATGGCGAACCGACTCACCCTGAAGCCAATGCCAAGACATTTGCGTGTCAAGGTGGAGTGGTTGTTAGGGACGGAGTCCCGATCAAAATGCATGAATGGATTCAGCCAAACGAACCAAAACCAGGAGTGAATTATGTCGATACAAGAATTAAAGATACCCTTTGGCGAGAGCTCATGGAGCATTTCATCCTACCAGATTTTCTCTCGGAGCGTCAAAGGAACAAACTCAAGGAGTTTGCTCTCCAGAAGATGGCCGGTGCGTTCCAGAATTGGAAGACAGATTATGGACCGAGTACAACTCTAGAGGGAAGAAGGCGCCCGAATTCAAAGGAATATACGAGAAGGTAAAGAATCACTAGGACGCATTTATCAAGTACAAGACATCGATAGCTGCTATGGAGAAGTCGGCAAAGTATAAGATAAATGCGGAGAAAAAAAAGTATCACCATAAACTAGGGACAGGTGGATACAAGTCAGCCATTCCTAAGTGGGATGCATTCGAGAATAAGATGATTGCTAAAGGGATCACTCCAGTAAGCTTCAACTGGCCCACGAGGTGCAAGAATTGGTTTTTTGCGCATGGGGGAAAGTTGGACCCAACAATAGGGAAGATTATTGCACTGGCCAGTCTGAAGCATGCATCAGATGAGTTGATTCAAGCAATAAAAGATGACCAAGAAGGACGGTTTCACCCCGATAGAGAGAACGACGAGCTTACACGTGCCCTCGGGAATGCCGAACACGGAGGATGAACACGAGGGGCGGGCGTTGTTCCGTGGTACGAGGGGTTTGCGGGATGGAAGGATAGTTATACAAGTCGTTCGAGAAAAAAGAAGGTGGGAGCAGACCGACTTTCAAAGTTGGAATAGATGTACGAGCAGCAGCAGCTAAAGATACAGGTACTGACCCAACAAAGGGAAACTCCGCAGCAGGAGGCAGGGGAACCCGTCCCATCTACACTGCCGAAAAGCAGTGTGGGTTCCACGGGGGCATCGCTGGGTCACACCCCCGTGGATGATATCACCGAGAAGACATCTTGTGAGCTAATCCAGAAAATCAAGAACATACCCGTGCGGGTCGCGACGGGCTATGCTTTACCAAATACACCTCATGTTCTCTGGCATTGCAATCCAGTTCCAGCTGGGTATGCTCCTGTCGCGGTGGACGCAATCGAGCCATGATATGATGAACTATTGCTTGATATCCCTCGAGGTGAGGGGGAGTCCATATTGGGAGAAGCCGGCCGTGGTCTCATTCTATGGAGTAAGGACTACATCGTCTTTCCACACTCGGCGCTAAGGCCACCGGCTCCTCCGAGTATCGATGTCCAGCGCGAGGGATCACAGCCAGAGGGATCCCCACCTCGCCAGCAGTCCTCCCCACCTCACGAGCAGTCCCCTCGCCAGCTGTCCTCCCCACCTCGCCAGTAGTCCTCCCCACCTCGCCAGCAGTCACCTCGCCAGCAGTCCTCCCCACCTCGCCAGTAGTCCTCCCCACCTCGACCTTCCCCATAGTCCTCCCCACCTCGAGAGGCGTCCCACACGCCAGCAGTCCTCCCCACCTCGCCATGAGCAGTCCTCCCAACCTCGGGACAGAGCACGACGCGAGTCCATATCATCGACAGCGGTCCCACAAGCAGGGCTCCCAAAAGAGGAAGGCCACCAGCAGTCCTCTCCGGAAGAAAGCAAAGAAGAAACGCGAGCCTCCGGCCAAAGGGAAGCTGCCTTACGAAATGACACCAGAGGAAAACAAATTTGAGAGTTATCTCCATGTGAAAGCCTTTTTGCACAATTAAAGAAGACCATGCAACCAAAGGAGGTAATACCCAAGGATGTCCAAGAGCACTTTATGGAAAACTTTATTGATCGACCCCCGGCATATGTCGAGCGTATGCCGACAGACTATGAGCGACAGATTCACAAGGCAAGTGAGCGGAGAAGTCGGCCCAGCCCAAGGAAGAAGTCGGGAAGTACGACATCAACTAGCGGGAAAACAGTTCCCCAGCTCGGAGAACAATCCAAGCAATCGATCTCTCCGCTCAAGGTGAGTACCAATCCAAGCAAGCAATCGATCCAACCAGTCGATGTACAAGGTGACGAGGATATACCCCGTGGTATGACCCGGCCTGGCGAGTCACAGGAGACCCGTTAAAGACATGACATCTTATTAGTGACCCGGCAGGTGAGTCACAGGACGACCAAGCTCGAGACCCGGCGGGTGAGCCGGCGCCAGGCGGCTCACAAGATAAGACCCAGCGGGTGAACCGACGCCAGACGGCTCACAAGAGAAGGCCTGAAGAGAGAAGGATTCCATTAAAGGAAATAAGACCCGGAGTAGGATTCGTGAGAGACGAGTCCTAATCCTACTCCTAATAGGACTCTATTTGTAAGTTACCCTCTCCACTTATATAAGGAGAGAAAGAGCACCCTTAGAGGAACAAGTTAACACAAGTTCTCAAGATTCATAAGTCCACAAGTTTAGACAACACGAGAGATTAGAAGCTCTCGTGATTAGAGGTAGCAATTAGAACCCTTGTAACCGAGAGATCTTCATCATCATCAATACCAGACAAGCAGGACGTAGGCTTTTACCTCCATCGTAGGGGCCAAACCTGGGTAAAACTCCGTGTCTTCTCGATTCCGATCAACCCCTTCAAGCCGCCAAGTACTTGCGTCTCGCCCCGAACCTAAGTCCGTTGAACCGGACATCTGTCGTGACAAATCCACGATATTTGGCGCCCACCGTGGGGCCACGCACGGTGATGTTGTTCTTGGAGGGAGCACTCCCAGGGATCGAGAAGATTATAATCCGCTGGACAGAGAAGAGCCAGCCCTTTTGATGCAACAGATTCAAGATCGAGACAAGAGAAAATTAGGGTTATCACACGCTGTCGTACATGCACATGCCAGGGCGATCCGTTGATTTTGACTGAAGATTGATTTTCGATACTAGAGCCACGCTTCGTGTCACCATCAAATCCATGAGATCGTTGCTGAAACTGATATGGACCGAGTCAAAGTCTTTAGCCTTAAGCGGCTGTCGTTCGCTTGTCGCCAGAGTAATCTCGTATTCCAGTGCTGGTTTCAGAACGAAAGAAGAACAAAGAGAAAGAAAGAGCACCACGATTCGGAGACAGAACCATGGCTTCGCCTCGAGTCGCCGCATCTACGACCGGGAGACCCAGACTCGCCGGTGCGCGCTCGTCTCCGCCTCTGTCTCTGCAGCGTATCCGAATGAGCCTCGCCCCGGCGACCCGGCCCTCTCCGCCTCTGTCAACGCCGCGTATCCGAGTCGCCGGTTCCGCCTGCACCGCGTACGAGCCTGCTGCTGACTCCGTCTCACCCGCGAGTGCCCCCGCCTTCGACCAGTGGCCTCCGCTGCCCGTCGTCGCTACGCCGTGGCCTCCGCCCGCGTCAGTCGCTGCCTCCTGCGCATCCCCATCGCGCGCCTTGCCCCTGGCCACCGGTTCCAACGCTGCAATCGCCACACCTCGCTCGCCCCCGGTTCACTGCTCCTCGTGTCCGAGCCGGCGCGGCTGTACAGGCCTTCGCCATGCCTCGACTCCGGCTTGACTGCGTCCGCCACGGCCTTGCCCTGTTCCTCCGGCGCCACCGGCGCGCGTGCCGTTGCGTCCGAGCCGCCGTACTTGCGGCTTCAACCCGCTCCATCTGCCGTAGCCGCCAGGGCCTTGCTGGCCGTTTGGCTCGCTCTATCCTCGCGAACCTGTCGCGAACGCAGCTAAGCCACCTCTCCAAGCCACTGGCTGCCGTTGTTGCTACTGCAGTCTATGCTTCTGCCTCACGACTACGGCATTGGGTCGCCACCACCAAAAATTCCGCCGTGGAGGGCTCACCAGGTTGTCTTTGCCTCCATCTACCAGGTGCTATTTGCCCTTTTCATTTTCAAATACAAATTAATTTCTTTGAGAATATTACTTTGGCGTGTAATATTTGTACGCAGGACAATCATTGTCAAGATGACATTATACTACATAAGTACAGAGATGGAGCATGCACCAACTTCATTATACACTCTTGCTCGTTTGTGGCGCGTTGTTCAATGAATGCATGCAGGCCGCTGTCGTCGTCGCCGGTTTACCCCAACGCATTGGTGCTGCGCGCGCTCAGCCACCTCTACAAACCGCCCAATGAACGTCATCAAGCCGTCGACGGCACAGTCGAGTCTACATCGACAACATTGCAGCCGTTTCACGTTCTTCATGCTGGCTTACAATGCCGAGGACGACTCGTGCGTCAATACCGGTCTCCAACGGCACGGGCGGTTCACCAACTTCACCGGCTTACAACGCCGCGGCCATCTATCGCGACCGCGCCGTCTTTAAATGACGCGCTGACTTCTGCGTCTACATCAACAATGCCGTGGCCGACCCGCCGTCCTCGTCGGCTTTCAACGCCACCGGCGGCTCGAACGTCCGTGCTGACTTACAACGTTGTGGCCGTCTCTCATCATCGGCGCCCGATCATAACACCGTGGCGTCTTTCACAACATAATTGGATTACAATGCCATTTGTGCCGGCTTACAACGCCGTGGCCATCTCTCGCCACCGCGCCGACTTTCAATGTGGCCGTCTCTAGCCATCCACGCGGTTTACAACATCGTGGCGTCTTCTACAACAGCACCGACTTACAATGCCGCGAGTGGTTTCTATGTTTACATCAACAGATCGGCGCCGCGCTTGCCGATACAAGCCGTCCAACGAACGCGTGCAAAACGCCGCCCACAGTTTGATCTACATCAACATATCGGTGCAGTGCTCATCAATACGAGCCGCCCAACGGACAGGCGAACAAGTCGCCGCCACTACAGTTTGATTCACTTCAACAAGCAGCCGGAACGAATCATCGACCAGATCATTAAGCAATTCATACGGGATCATCTATAACCCGCCACGGCCAAACTCAAAACTTTCAGTGGAGATTCTCAAGCCGCCTCTTCGAGTCAACTTAAGACTCGGGGGCTACAGACATGGCGAGACACACTTGGTCGTTGTCAACGAGAACCCCGGGTCTTCGCAAGAACCCAATCTTGAGGGCTATTACATTATTGGCGGATGATTAAAAGTTGCCCAAGAGGTAAAACCGCCGTGAATGCACCATTCAAACATAATTGCCCCGGATTTATTGGATCATCACTTCGAGCTTCTGCTGTTTCTTTTACGAGATGGCGACTTACAAGATGAATTCTTTCTGGCTCAAACTAACACGGCTTTGACAGCCGACTACTGAGCCGTGATCCGGTTCAATATAAGTTAATCATGGTTGCAGGGGGCTTCTTACCTTCGGGTATAGCTTTATCTCACCCGAAACAACTCGTGTTCGCGATACGCTATTGCAAGGAGGCTTCTTACCTTCGAGTATAGCTTACATTACCCTTGCACAGCCGGCTTTATGCCCAATTTGGTTACATTAAACGCGGTTGTCGATGGAGGCTTCTTACCTTTGGTATAGCTTACATTAGCCTAACACAAACCAGCGCGTATACCAAATTCTAGTTGCTTATCAATTGCGGTCGTCGAAGGGCACTTTTTACCGACGGGATAGCTTATCATACCCTAACGCCCGGCTTTATGCCACTTCTGGTTACTTATTAACCGCGGTTGTTGGAAGGGGGCTTCTTACCGACGGGTTCGCTTATCTCACCCTGAACAACTGGCGTTTATGCCAAAATTTCAGTTGTTTATCAACTATAGCTATTGCAGGGGGCTTCTCACCTCCGGGTGTAGCTTATCTAACCCTAACAGCCGGCCTTCAAAGCCAAACCATGTTGTTTATCAACTATAGCTGTTGCAGGGGGCTTCTCACCTCCGGGTGGAGCTTATCTAACCCTAACAGCCGGCCTTCAAAGCCAAACTATGTTGTTTCTCAACTGTAGCTGTTGCAGGGGGCTTCTCACCTCCGGGTGTAGCTTATCTAACCCTAACAGCTGGCCTTCAAAGCCAATGCAGAATATATTCTGTCTTGTTTATTTTTTGCAGGTATTATCTCTTAAGATGAGCCGCCATTAAGTATTCTGGATCTTTTAATAAGCCAACATGGTTGGATCTTCATGGTTTATCATCACCACTAATGAATGATTGGGGTTCTTCAAACCAGCTCGGAGAAATTATTATTTTCAAGAGCCGCCCTATTAGATATAATGTCGTGTCATCTAATTGTTTGGTTCTCGGATTTCTTTAATTGTGCTCTGTAGTAATCTACAACACTCATGGATTTCTCAAATTTATATTTGCCGGGTTGCACCGCAACCACGAGCAGGGAATTCATGTCAAAGACAGAAGAATTATTTCAGGATATTCATTTCGGGTTATATTACAACCACGGTCAAAGATTCGTTCAACAAATTTTGGTGAGTCATATTATTCTCACATAGTCCCGAGTCGCCGCAGGCAGACGACCCGGCACTTGGGGGCTACATTATTCAAAAGTCCGGTTTATATCAAATATGCAAGTACCATGTCGCTGCAAGCATGCACCACGGCACTTGGGGGCTAATGCAAGCCGGTTTTCAAATCATTACATTGTCAGCAAAGACCTTATTATTTCAAGGAGATGAGCCGGCCTTTCTATATTTTCTAAAGTCCCAGCCAAGTAATTCTTACTGACCCGGAACATGGGGACTACACCACTCAGATCCAATTTTCTAAAAAGTCTCAAGTCACTGCAAGTGAGCGACCTGGCACTTAGGGGCTACAGTATTCAACTGTTTAGCAGATTATGAGACTCAAATTGAAGACCCGACACATCACATTCTGATGAGCCGGCCCTTGGGGGCTACACCCGCCGAAGCTTGCTGATGAGCCGGCACTTGGGGGCTACACCCGCCAAAGCATTATAAGATATAAGCAATTATAAGTCCCAGGTTGCTGCAGGCAGTACAACCCGGCACTTGGGGGCTACCCAGTCCAAAATGTTATTTGCAAAGCACCAAGTTATCATGGATAATCTCGGAGCTTGGGGGCTACAGGTAATATGGACATATCAAAAACTTTGGGAGAATTTCAAGATGTTAATTATGGAGTTCAGTTGTTAGATCCGGCATCACCAACAATAATGACCCGGTATCATCAATGATTATGACCCGGCGGAGATGAACCATCAAGTATATTGGAAGCTGACTCAATGGCATATGGGCATCCTATTTTCAATATTTTTCAAAGGACATGACAAGCAAGATGATTATCAATACAACTCATTCGTGTGCAGAAAAGACCCGGATTTCCGAGGGGCCATTATACAAGCCGGCCAAAGGAGCAAACCGGCCACTTAACATATTTGTTACTCTTGTTTCAGGAGCTTACCATGAATAAATTCAAGCTAACCTGGGGGCTAATGACGGGGATATACCCCGCGGTATGACCCGTCCTGGCGACTCACAGGAGACCCGTTAAAGACATGACATCTTATTAGTGACCCGGCAGGCGAGTCACGGGACGACCAAGCCCGAGACCCGACGGGTGAGCCGGCGCCAAGCGGCTCACAAGATAAGACCCAGCGGGTGACCCGGTGCCAGACGGCTCACAAGAGAAGGCCTGAAGAGAGAAGGATTCCATTAAAGGAAATAAGACCCGGAGTAGGATTCGTGAGAGACGAGTCCTAATCCTACTCCTAGTAGGACTCTATTTGTAAGCCTACCCTCTCCACTTATATAAGGAGGGGTAGAGCACCCTTAGAGGAACAACTTGACACAAGTTCTCAAGATTCATATGTCCACAAGTTTAGACAACACGAGAGATTAGAGGCTCTCGTGATTACAGGTAGCAATTAGCACCCTTGTAACCGAGAGTTCTTCATCATCATCAATACCAGACAAGCAGGACACAGGCTTTTACCTCCATCGGAAGGGCCGAACCTGTGTAAAACTCCGTGTCTTCTCGATTCCGATCAACCCCTTCAAGCCGCCACGTAGTTGCGTCTCGCCCCCAACCTAAGTCCGTTGACCCGGACATCTGCCGTGAGAAATCCACGACACAAGGCAACCCAATCGACCTCGAAGTATTAGAGGCCGCAGGTCTCACTCTTGAACAAATCCTTGGCACGGTGCAACTGAGTACGCAATGAAATATGACGTCGGAAAACCACTTGTCAAACCCAAGGATTACAAGGAACTACCTACTGTGATGCGATGGTTGCATGATTGGTACCTGCGTGAAGCAAAGCGAGGGGAGATCACGGTCATGGTCAAAGTAAGGAAAGAGCATTACGTCAATGCATGTGACATATGTCTTGAATTCTCAGAACTTTTCCAGTTATACCACATGGACTCTATCAACAAAACTCTCGTCAGTTGCTATTGTCTGTAAGTGAATTATATCTCTAATAATTTAAGTCTCTAGCTAAGATATCGTTCATTGGCTTATCCTCACTATATATGTTCTTTTCTACGCTATTATGCAGATTGAAGATGTGAGAATTGAAACAAGAGGGAGTCGATGACGTTGGGTTCATCGACCCAAGTACCGTTCATGGTCATGTGGTAAAACATTTTGCCAAGGACACAGAAGATCTCTTGGAAAAATTTCTAGAGACACTAATGAATACCAAATCTACTATAATATTTCCTTACAACATGGGGTGAGTGTTTACTCTCTTGTATACGACAAATTCTATTTTTCCTTACTAGCTCGCTGTTAAGTGTAGTTGATGAGTTATATGCATGCCTGCTTAATTATATAAACTTCTGCGCAGAGACCACTATATCCTCCTATATATTATCCTCGCGGATGCACTTGTTCAAGTGTACGACTCACTAGATACACCAGAACAATCATACGTGGACTTGTATTTTATGATAGAACGGTAATTTCAATCTTTATCGACGTCGCTTTCTTTTATTATTTCCTGATATCAAAAGTAATTATAATAACTCTTTCGTTCTTTTTCTTTGCTGCATAGTGTTTGGAAAAAAAGATAGAAAAAACACATCACGGTCATCATCAATGGACCATGAAGCTAAAGTGGAAAAGGATGCAGGTAATTAAGTAGTACTACTAGGTCCGCGCATCTCTTTAATTCTATTTTCAATACCATTATCATGCTTGATTATTAATTATCTTATTGAATTCTATTCTTTTGCAAAGTGCACAAAGCAGCCACAGGGGACAAATTTATGTGGATACTTCCTCTGCGAGAACATTCGCATCCAGACCAAAGACCATATACGTCGCAGAGGAGCACGTGAAAGACAACTTAAGCTTTGGCAGATGTCGTCGAAGTTGTCACCCGATAAACGTTTCGTAGCACTTCAAGAGGAATTCGTGGCATTTCTTCTTCAACATGTCATTGATGTAAACAGAGAGCACTATTCCTTACCGCCGCCTCAATAATGCTAGCAAATCAGTAGTAGAAAACTGAGATTCATCCGGAGCACTAGCTAGCTAGTCCCGGCTGGGTTTTGGGAAGTTATAAGTCCAGAATATATATGGATGCGTAATTCCATTTGTATATATACTGTGTATGAGATATTGTATATTATATTACATATATATGTGCATCAACTTGTGTAATTAATGTTTATAGTATGTAGCACCATAAAATAAATTTGAAATGAATGGAAAACCTAATTAAAAGCGAAAACAAAAAAATAGAACGCTTAGTACCGGTTGGTATCACCAACCGGTACTAAAGGTCCTGCCCACGCAGGCAGCCACGTGGAACACTTAGTACCGGTTGGTATCACCAACCTGTACTAAAGGTCCTCCACCACCATCCCACGCAAGCAGCCACGTGGAGGGCCTTTAGTACCGGTCCATGGGCCAACCGGTACTAAAGGTCTGGACCTTTAGTCCCGACGCTTTAGTACCGGTTCGGGAACCGGTACTAAAGGCACATCCTGACCGGGACTACTGATCGACATTCTACTAGTGTATATCAATAAAGCTCGCGGTACATCAAGATCGTGTCATCTCAAGAACACGAGAGAGAGAGAGAGAGAGAGATCAAACACATAGCTACTGGCACATACCCTCAGCCCCGAGCGTGAACTACTCCCTCCTCGTCATGGAGGCTGCCGGGGTGATGAAGATGGCCTCCGGTGATAGTTTCCGCCTCTGGCAAGGTGCCGGAATGGGCTCCCGATCGTTTTTTCGTGGATCTGGAGGCTTACGGTGGTGGAACTCCCGATCTATGTTTCTTTTCGGGAGTTTCTGTATTTACAGGAGTTTTTGGCATTGGAATCACGTCAAGGAGGTGCACGAGGGGCCCACAAGCTTGCTAGGCACGGCCAGGGGGCGGTCGCGCCTAGCAGGCTTGTGACCTCCTCGTCCACTTCCTGGCCCAGCTCTTCACTCTAGTATTTTTAATATTTTCCAAAAACATTCTCCATAAATTTTCAGCCCATTCCGAGAAATTTTATTTCTGCACAAAAACAACACCACGGTAGTTCTGCCAAAAACAATGTTAGTATGGGTTAGTTCTAATAAAATCATACCAAAATCATATAGAATTATTGTAAACATGGCATGAATACTTCATAAATTATAGATACGTTAGATACGTATCAGCCCACAATCTCCTGGATGGGCATCTTCTCCGCTTCAAGATTGTGGAGGCCGACCTGCTCTCCGTCAAGATTTATGGGTGTTCGGGCGTGCGCCTTAGCTGCTGCGAGGAAAGCGCGAGCGGTGCCAAAATTTCCTCCTCGAGCGATAGTGACGAGGAGGACAGTGTCGGTGAAGACGACGATGACGAGTCCAAGCTCCAGGCCATCAAGTCGGAGTACAACGACCTGGGCTCTGACTGATCGTCGACCGCACCATCACCGTAAGTTCGCGCGCCTCCCCCTCACAGTGAGGCGACCTTGCGAGGGATCCTTGTCCCGGGCGCTGCCTCATCTTCCAACTTGATGTCCTGGCAGGCCCATGGTCTTCGGCTTCGTCTTCCCTTCCAGATGTTCCGCCCTCCGTGTAGTGCTCGTCCTAGAGGGGTGAGGCTGGGCTTCTGTCAGGGGTCTCTTCCTATTGTTTTTCTTCTTGTAACCTTCCTCTAGGGGAGAAAGTCAAATATAGATTTATTTAGGAAGAGACACCATCTCGTGTAAATTTCATTCCCTTTGAATGAATGCATGTTATTCCTCTTGTCTGATTTCTCTCTGTATGGTACACGCCCTACGCTTTATCAGAAAACTTGTTGATGCATGCAGCCCTACCGCGAGCGCTTTGAGGAACAGATCCTTAGCAGCCTGCTGGAGGTACCGCTGCCAGCAAGATACCTTGACGTTTTCAGTGCAGCCACTTAAGCTGTTGAGCAGACTCGAAACAGAGTAATGGCGCAACCGATCATGACAAGGTTCCTTCGCGTGCAGATTTCTCATACAATAGTTGAAATTGTCCAAGGAAAATAACTTTATAGTTAAAAAATTACTTAGAGTTTTGCAACTTAGCAATTCGTTGTTATGCTCCTTTCTGCAAGATATCAACTTCGAACATCACCTATTGGTGTCCATACCATCATCCCCGTCGGCAAACTTGTACACGAGGGAACTTTCTATCCTTAAAGAAAGAAGACAAAATAGGGATACGGAACCTTGGTGGTTCATTAGTACATGCCGGAAATAAGCGTAATACAACATCTCAGATAAACATGCATATAAGTAACATGAAAATCGACAAGAATTGTAGAACGCTTAATTTAATCCAACTACGCACAGGATCTGCGCCTGGCTCTATACAAAGGATTACATGCCTTGCCGGCAAGACTTGTACAAAAGATGGTTACCGGGGGACCCGGCAACTGCGCCCTATGGATAGAACTTACGAAGATGTTCGATATTCCAAGAGTTGCTCACTGGAACGCCATCTTCGGTGTCCAGGCAGACTGCACCAGGCCTGGTGACTCGAACTACCCGATAAGGGCCTTCCCACTTTGGCATCAACTTGTTGTAATTCTTGGCCGACTGAATGCGCTAAAGAACAAGGTCGCCTTCCTCAAGGCTTTGGGTATGAACTTTGTGGCTATGGTAGCGGCGCAAAGCTTGCTGGTAGCATGCAGCTCACACAGCAGCCTGAAGACGATCTTCCTCAACGGGCATAGCATCATCTTGCCGCAACTGCTCTTGCTCAAGCTCATCATAGGTGAGCACTCGAGGTGACCCGTATATGAGTTCCGTGGGGAGAACTGCTTCTGTCCCGTATACTAGGGAGAAGGGTGTATGGCCGGTGGATCGATTTGGTGTCGTTCTGATTGACCAAAGAACCGTCGGCAGTTCATCAATCCAGCGTCTTCCGCACTTGCGCAGCTTGTCGAAAGTTCTTGTCTTAAGACCTCGCAACACTTCAGCATTTGCCCTTTCCTATTGGTCGTTGCTCCTCGGATGAGCAACAGAAGCAAAACAGATCTTGCTGCCAAGGTCTTGGACATATTGCATGAAGGTGCGGCTTGTGAACTATGTGCCGTTGTCAGTGTTGATCCTATTTGGTAGACCAAAATGGCAAACTAGTCCTTCGAAGAACTTGACGAAAAGAACTTGATGACTAATTGTGTTGTCACCTTCCTCACCGCTTCCACTTCTGGCCACTTTGTGAACTTGTCGATCGTGACGTACAAGTACTCAAAGCCCCCGGTAGCACAGGGAAAAGGGCCCAAGATGTTGAGCCCCCAAACCGTAAATGGCCAGGAGAGAGGGATTCTTTGAAGAGCTTGAGCTGGTTGATGTAGTTTCTTTGAATGGAACTGGCACGCTTCACACTTGGTTACCAGTGAACTTGCATCCTGGAGAGCAGTGGGCCAAAAGAAACCTTGCCGGAATGCTTTAACAACAAGAGCTCTTGATCCTATGTGGGAGCCACATATGCCTCCATGTATCTCTGCGAATAGCTCCAGTCCATCCTCCCGAGGAATGCACTTCAATTTCACACCATTTTTTCTCTTTCTGTATAGGACATTGTCCACAAGCTGGTACATATTAGACTGACGGGCTACTTTCTCTGCTTCTTCATGTTCTTCAGGGAGTTCTCCTGTTTGAAGGAACTGAACAATGCGTTGTGCCCACGCTGGAGCCTGGGGCTCGACAGACCACGACTAAAGGCATGTCTTCTGCCTTGGGAGCGTTTGTCTCTACGGCAAGGACTCGAGGTCCTACCGGAACCTGTTGCCCATCGGCAGGCTTGGCGTTGTTCCTGGCAACTTCCTTGTCGGTGGCTTCTGAGAGCTCTGCGGGAAAGTACCAACCGGAATTCAACTTCCTTATCTTATCTTGCCTCGCTGATGGTGCTACGGATGGCTGAGTCAATTGGAGCACAAAAGTCCCTGGTTCCACAGGTAACTTGTGGGCAACACACTTTGACATCTCATCGGCAATGTTGTTCTCTGCACAAGGAACATGCTTTGTTTGCAATCAGTCAAAGTGTTCCTCCAACTTCCTCACTTCATCTATGTAGCTTTCCATCAACGGGCTCGGATAATCCTTGTTAACTTGCTTGACGACAAGTTGTGAATCACCTCTGATGATGAGCTTCTTAATTACAAGGTCTGCCGCGCTCCTAAGACCGGCAAGCAGCCCTTCGTATTCTGCAGTGCTGTTTGTTGACCTCTCCCGGGAAAGTGCATCTGGATTACATATTTGAGGTGCTCTCCGGTGGGTGCAACAAGCAGCACGCCAGCATCGGCGCCTTGCAGGGAGAAAGCCCCATCAAAATATATAATCCATTCTTGATTCTTTTCCTTGCTAGGGAGAGTTGTTTCTTGGATCTATTCGTTCGGCGTTGGGGTCCATTCTACAATGAAATCTGCCAAGGCTCTGCTTTGAATAGGTGAAGTAGTTTCAAATTTGAGACCAAAGCTTGACAGTTCCAAAGCCCACTCCACAATCTTGCCGGTCGCATTTGGATTTCGTAAGATCCATTGCAGCGGAAAGCGAGTGACGACGATGATCTCATGTGCCTAGAAATAATGGTGCAACTTCCTCGAGGCCATAAGGAGGCCTAAGAGAAACTTTTGCATGCCAGAGTATCTTGATCTAGCCCCCTGCAAAAGTGAGCTAACAAAATAAACTGGACGTTGCACCATCTTCTTCTTATGTGTCGCTTCTTTTATCTGTGGAGATCCTGCCTTGTCGGCACCAGACCCTATCGGGGAAGATCCTGGCTCGTCACTTGGCGGTCCTGCCTCTGCTTCTTCTTCTTTGTCGACTTCTCTCTGTGCCACTAATGCAGCACTAACCACCTGATTTGTTGCCGCCAGGTATAGCAACAACGACTCTTGTGGTGTAGGTTCGACTAGTGTTGGCAGAGAGGAGAGGTACCTCTTCAAATCCTGCAGCGCCGCCTCCGCTTCCGGAGTCCATTTCATTGGTCCTGCCTTTTTCAAGATTTTGAAAAAGGGCAGGGCAAGCTTAGCAAATTTGGAGATGAACCTACTCAGAGCCGCAACGCAGCCGGCAACACGACGCGCATGTTTGACGCGTCTTGGTGCTTCAATCTGCTCAATTGCCTTGATCTTGTCGGGGTTCGCCTCGATCCCATGCCGTGACACAAAGAATCCGAGAAGCTTGTCGGATGGAACACCAAACATACACTTCTCAGGACTGAGCTTCAAATTGATCTTGCGCACATTTGAAAATGTCTCTTCTAGATCTTGTATGAGTGTTTCTTTGTCCTTTGTTTTCCACTATGTCATCCATATAAGCCTCCCTATTTCTATGTAGCTGGGTCTCAAAACAGATATGGAATGCTCTTGCAAACGTTGAACCAACACTTTTCAACCCGAAAGGCATACGTACGAAGCAATACGTGCCACATGGGGTGATAAATGCGGTCTTCTCTTCGTCTTCCTTAGACATGAAGATTTGATGATATCCTGAATAAGCGTCAAGAAATGATAGCAAATCACAACCGGCAGTGGAGTCCACAATCTAGTCGATGAACAGCAAAGGAAAAGGATCTTTTGGACAGGTTTATTGATATATGTATAGTCAATACACGACCTCCATTTTCCATTCGCCTTGCGCACTACAACTGGATTGGTCAACCATGTTGGATGGAGCACTCCTCCAACCAAACCTGTCGCTTCCAATTTCCTGATTTCCTCGGCAATAAATTCTTGCTGCTCCAAGGCCTTCTTCCTAACTTTCTGCTTGACGGGACGCACATGAGGACAGATAGCAAGATGGTGCTCCATGATCTCTCTGGGAACACCAGGAATATAAGATGGTTGCCATGCAAACACATCAACATTCTCCCGAACAAAGGCAACGAGCGCGCTTTCCTATTTGTTTTCGACGGTGGAACTTATGGTGAAGGTTTCCCCTATACCATCCTCCTTGGCGGGAACCTTCTTGGTTTCGGGTGGAGCTCCCTTGGATTTCTTGCTCTTGCCGGTGGAGCCCTCTGGCACGTCCACAATACGAGCACAACACTCGAAAGAGGTACACTTGCTGGAGTGTGTACCAACGGTCTTGCCGATCTTCTTCCCCCCGGGAGCTTCAATGGTAGGAGCAAGTGCCTTGGCGGCACGTGCTGCAACTGCCTCCCAGTAGAGTTGGTCGGCGCAGATAAGCGCATCCTTCTTGTCAGAGTTGATAGTGATCACGCTCATGGGCCCGAGCATCTTAGTACATTGTAAGTGTAGTATGATGCCACCATGAACATGGCCAGCGCTGGACGGCCAAGGATCCCATTATATGGCAATGGTACCTTGGCGACGTCGAAAACAATCTTCTTTGTCCTGAAGTTCAGGTCACTACCAAATATTACCGGTAGTGTGATCTTGCCCTTCGGCTGGCTCCTCCCTGGATTGATCCCCTGAAACGTGCCCGTGTCCTCGAGATCTTCATCGGCAATTTGCAACCTTTCGATCACATCAGGTGAAATCAGTTCAAACCAGCCCCACCAACCACTAACATTTTTGTCACCATGAGGTTACGAATTGGTGGCGAAACCAACAATGGTAGACACTCGACCGCAGTTCCGCGATCAGGGTGATCCTCGGCATAAAAATGATAGGCGTGTGTACCGGAGTGTGTAGCAGAGGTCTTGCCAGTCTTCTTCCCCCCGGGAGCTTCAGCGGCAAGGGCAGGTGCCTTGGCGTCAGGTGCTGCAACTGCCTCCCGGTAGAGTTGGTCGGCGCAGATAAGTGCACCCTTTTTGTCGGAGTTGATAGTGATGATGCTCATCGGCCCGGGCATCTTCAATACATTGTAAGCATAGTGTGATGCCGCCATGAACTTGGCCAGCGCTACACGGCCAAGGATCCCATTATATGGCAATGGTATCTTGGCGACGTCAAAAACAATCTTCTCTGTCTTGAAGTTCAGGTCACTACCAAATGTTACCGATAGTGCGATCTTGCCCTTCGGTTGGCTCGTCATTGGATTGATCCCCTGAAACATGCCCGTCTCCTCAAGATCTTCATCAGGAATTTGCAACCTTTTGATCACATCAGGTGAAATAAAGTTCAAACTGGCCCCATCGTCCACTAACATTTTCATCACCTTGAGCTTGCGAATTGTTGGCGAAACCAACAATGGCATACACCCAACCGCAGTCGTGCGATCAGGGTGATCCTCGGCTTCGAAAATGATAGGCGTGTTGGACCATTTCAATGGTTTCTGGGCACCGACAGATGGCTCTGTCAAATTAATCTCGCGCACCCATTGTTTAAGTTGGCGGTGATAAGAATGCAACGAGGCACCCCCGTCAATGCACATGATCTTTGTAGCTTTTTGAAATTCGTGCTCACTGGACTCGTCGTCATCCTCGTTGCCATCGGCATCCCCCTCTTCCTTGTCGCGGCCTCAAGCGGGCCTCTCCTTCTACTACTTGGCCTTGCTGTCATGACCTCCTTAGCCACCGTGTTTCTTGCCGGACCCCTATGCACCATCTAGGGCCTTCTCCTTATCTCGCCTCACATACTCATCTTTCTGCCTCTCGACAAGCTGCTCAACTTGTCGGCAGTTTTGGAGATCGTGGCCCTTGGTGCGATGGATCTTGTAGTACTTCTTGTCGGAGCCCTCCGGCTAGTCGGCATCCGCCAAGGCCTGACAGGAGACGCACCTGGCAACCTCCTTGCCAGGGCCGTCAACCTTAGTCTTCTTGGGGGTGTCGAGGTTGTCGGATTCCTCGATGGCAAGAACGGCCTTGCCCTTGCACTTCCCGTTTCGCCATCGGCCTTTCTTTGACGGAGCAGCGATGTTTTCGTCTTTAGAGTCTACTCCAGGACCAGCATCCTTGTTGGGGAGTATCCTCCCTTCTTCAGCTCGAGCACATCTATCAGCCAGAGCATAGAGCTCGGCAACATCCCTAACTTTGTTCATCGCCGGCTCTTTGCGCATCCTGCGGTTGCACACGTTCTGATGAAACATGCTGATAACAACATCAGGATGAACGTCTGGAATGTTGTGATGTCTACGGCTGAATCTCTGAATGTACTTACGCAAGGTTTCGCCCTCTTTCTCGGGAATGAGATGCAAATCACTTTCCTGACCAGGAGCTTGGTGGCCTCCAGTAAAGGTGCCAACAAACTCATGGCACAGATCTGCCCAAGAAGAAATGGAATTCTCTGGCAGATGCATCAACCACGACCTGATGTTGGGCTTGAGTACCAACAGGATGTAGTTGGCGAGTATCTTGTCGTCGCGAGCCCCGGCAGCCTGCACCGCAATGGTGTAGTTGCTCAAGAACTACGACGGGTTAGTCTTGCCATCGTATTTCTATGGGACCTCTGGTTTGAACGTTCGGGAATCAGGCCACTGGACTCGCCGTAGCTCACGGGTAAAAGCTGGACAACCCACCTCACAAGGTAGATCGACAGGATACCCTGGCGCAGGCTTGTCTACAGTGGGTCCTCCGTGCCTATCAGATTGATATCATGCTTCCTGTCTCCACTCAATGGTAGTCCGAGTGTCATCTTTGCTTCACTCCCAAAGAACTTGACACTGATCGCGGCGAGTTCCCGAATAAGATGACGTCGTTGAATCGTCACCACAGGCACCGATCTGTCAAGTCGGTGACCGTTGTTGCCGCCGCGGAGGAGATGCCACCTCCAGCCCTTTCGCCATCGGTGCGTGCCGACTCGATGGACCACCGCTGCGAAGGCTCCGCCCGATGTGGCCCATCTCTATCAGCAAGGCTGAGAAGGCTCTGAATAGTAGCTCCCCATTCTTCAAGCTTCTCCATAGCAAGAGGAAAATTCAGGAGTAATTGTACTCGCGCCAACGCTTCTGCTAATGTAGTCGGTGGCGAAAGGTGCAAAGAACGTGAAGTGCTCTGACTCCTAACCGTGTTAGAAGGAGCTCCAACACGATCCCATGACCATGCACCACTTCCACTAGCATTTTGGTGTGCATGTTGGTCCTGTGCATCTCGGGAGTGATGCTCAGGAATTTTTCCATCGGGACGCTTGGAACCACCAACATCATGGCATTGTTCATCGCGCCCGACCTGAGAAGGACGCGGCGCATGCACTGGTGTGGGTGTCTTGGAAGGCACCCTTCCATCCCTGGAATTCACTATGCCATCCGTAGGTAGTACAGCTCCATCCTAAGGTCCAGCGCCGCATGGGTTGCCGTCACCACTCACTTGGCCTTGATCACTAGAGCGTTGTGGAATCTCAAAATCTCCACCTCCTCTGCCTGTATCCACACCGTCGCCTGTCCGAGTAGCTATAGGCATGCCGGACGTGGATGGATCAACCGCCATAAAACCCTTCTTCGCGAGGCCATGGCGATGAAGATGATGAAGAAACTGGCATGTTTGTCGCTAGATAAGGTTCATGCAACCCTCCCCCCTACCAGGTGCGCTAAAGATGTTGGGGTACGACACCTATGGGATCGTGAGGATCCCTTTACGGTTCGGCAGGGAGAAGGTGTGCAGAAAGAGCAGATCTAACGAGCAACGCGAGGGATTTTTACTCAGGTTTGGGCCGCTGAGAAGCATAAAACCCTACTCCTACTTTAGTCTATTATGAGTGTTTGAGCTCCAGCTCTAGGAGCTCTATGTGATGAACAGTACACAACTGCTATGCATGCGTTCGAGCCAGAAGGATCCTTCCTCTGTAGCTACGCCTTAGGGCTCCTTTTATATGTCCAAGGGGTCACCAACAGTGGCGCATAGTGCATACACGAGGTGTACAATTGCTACAGTGTTATCATACCTAACACTTACGGTATAGAACAAATGCATTAAATGCTCTGTTTAGTTGTCCCTACTCTACTTGGGGCGGAAAAAGATGTCGTCCCATCAGCACCGCTTAACCCCATCAACGCCACCGCCTTGACATGTACTCAGGAGGATAAGACCTGTCTGACAGGTTGGTCGTTGCGCTGGAGCGGTGACAGGGTGGCGAGGTCTTGTCGGCTGCGGAACCTATCGGGGTTCTGTAAGCCATCCCAGCAAGATCTTGCGGGGGTGCCAGCTTTTGGTCTTCTATCTTCTGATTGTTGACTTGAATGCCTTCTTGACATTCCTAAACTTGCATCGAGCAGTCCCCTGTCAGGCCTTGCCACTGGTATGGCTACAATTGCCCATGCACAAGTAAGGGATACTGAAGACCCAAACTTTAGTACACCGACAATTTGGGCTTCACGCCATGAAGCACAGAAGTAAAAACCTAAAGAAACCGGAAAAAATGAGAGAAACCTAGGAGAAACAAAGAAAAAACCCAAAACCCCAAAAAAGAAATCAATAAATAAACCACATTGTAAAAAATAATGCAATTATAGAAAATATCTGCATAATTTATTAAAAATATTCTCGTATCATTCAAAATGTTCGTGATAGTTGAAATAATATGAGTCTTTTTGTACTCGAACTCAAGAACTCCAAAGTAGGTTAGTAGTGATCTACTATAGTTCTTCTAAGTGACTTGTTAATTACATTATTATGATCCGAGGAGCTTTTCTCATGAATATTGAAGCCTAAGCAAAAAAATTGAAATAAATGCAAACAAAAAATCGCTCACCCTCGAAACAAATGAGATTCCACAAAATTCCAATATTTCGTCGAAGTTTCAAACCATGCATTCAACAAAATGGTCCTTGGAAAGTCCCATTGTGAATGTACCGTTAGGCCCTCACAACTTCACCATCACTACCCGGTCAAGGTTGGCCCATCAATAATCAGATTCACGAGAACCAACTTCTGGTTGGATGGTTAGGAGGATAGTGATATCTCATGTGCATCGGAATTTAATTCTCAGACTTACCATTGATGCTCGGATTTTTCTGTATTATTCCAGGCCCTCCGTCAATGCGCTTTCACTCGGAGGAGACATTTTCGACGACTACGAAGGGGTCTGTGGAAACTTCATCAATCTCAATATAGTGTTCCGGTTCAGTCTCTCGAAGGTGCTCATAGGGGTAGGGTGTCCGCACGTGTGTTCAAAAGAATGAGTGTTTGTTGAAAACACATTTGCTCCCTTGGGTGATTTTGGTAATTAATAACAACATATAAGTCATTGAACTAATGTTTCCACCAAGTATATTTCAGGAAAATTTCAATAATAGGGATGGCAAAAGGATTGTGGAATTACCCCATGATGCAAGGAAATAGGTTGGCCAAGCTTCAAGCAAGAGGACTCTACATTTTACATTTGTGAGAAATCACTTTGAGTCCATAGGAAAGCCAATACTATTAAAAGGGGGTAAGGTTTTGTTGGTGAACAAAATGCTCATATGTGCACTAGTGATAGTCACCAAAAACATCCACAAGATCTCCCACCAAAGTCTATCTATAGCCAAACATTCAAAATCGGTGCAACCAACATTCCTATCCCAGTAACACCGATTCCAGAACCTAGACAGACTCAGCCAAACCCTAGCCACTTTTGTGCACCTGATTCCATACCGGTGCCACCGAGTTTAGGTTGCCAAATTTCTGTTACATAAATTCATATTTTCGGTACCATCGAGATTGTTGGGTCGGCGTCACCGAGATTGGAAATCTGACTGTTGGTCACATTATAGGTGCAACCGAGTTTCATATATCGTTCTCACCGAGATTCAAAAGTTGCCACCGTTTGATCACTTTGGTACAACCGAGATTAACACATCGGTGTCACCGAGTTGGTCATTTTGTGTGTAACGGTTGGATTTTTGGGGATGCCTATATATACCCCTCCACCACCACCTACTCGAAAGAGAAGCACTCAGAACTATTCCATACCTATCCTATCAGATTTTCTGAGAAAGAACTACCTAGCCTTGTGTTGAGATCAAGATCTTCCACTCCAACCATATGGATCTTGATTTCTAGCCTCCCCAAGTTGCTTTCCACCAGTCCCATCTCTTCCACCAAGCCAAATCTATGAGAGAGTGATTGTGTGTTGAGGAGTCTATCATCTTGAATCACAAGAGCAAGGAGTTCATCGTCATTACCGAGCCTATTACCTTTTGGCGGGTGGTGCCTCCTAGATTGGCTAGGTGTCGCTTGGGAGCCTCGTACTTCGTGTTATGGAGTGAACCAAGAAGTTTGTAGGGGCAAGGAGATCGCCTACTTCGTGAAGATATTCCCATAATGAGGCTAGTCCTTCGTGGATGGAAGCCATGTGGAATGGTTAAGGTTGCTACTTCGTGGACCCTTATGGGTGGAGCCCTCCATGGACTCTTGTGACTGTTACCCTCCGTGGGTTGAAGACTCCATAAACGTGGATGTACGATAGCGCCACCTATCGCAACCACGGGAAAAACATTGTGCCTTCAATTGCATTTGACCTTCCTACCCTATCCCTTTTACTCCTACTTGTTGTTACTTTCCGCTCCTATACTCTTAGACTTGCATGTGTAGGGTGAAATTGACTTGCCATGAATGCTAAACCTGCAAACACTAAAATTTGGGAAAAGGCAAGACTTTTATTTGGTCAAGTAGTCTAATCACCCGCCCCCCCCTTTAGACCTACAAGTGGTATCAGAGCTTTGGTCTCCATTGCATTGGTCTCACAACCTAGGAGAGTATGGTGTCTAGTGAGGGTAATTATCACCGTAGAGGTCCGTACTTTGATGGTACTAATTTTGCTAGTTGGAAGCACAAAATGAAAATGCATATTCTTGGTTATAACCCCACCATTTGGGTTTTTGTTCGTGTTGGCTTGCAAGGTGAATTCTTTGGTGATGGAAGAGAACCGGATCATGAAGCGACCGTGGATGAATTGAAGATGTTGCAACTCAATGCTCAAGCATGTGACATTCTGTTCAACTGTCTATGCCCCCAAAGAGTTCAACAAAATGAGCCGTCTTGAGAATGCAAAAGAGATTTGGGATACTTTGGTTGATATGCACGAAGGAACCGAGTCCGTGAGAGAATCCAAGTTAGATGTTCTTCAAAGTCAAGTTGACAAGTTCAAGATTAAGGTTGGTGAAGGAGTCGTTGAGATGTACTCTAGGCTAGCTCTCATCGCCAATGAGATTGCCAGTTTATGAAGCGATGAAATGACCGAAAAATTCATCATCAAGAAGATACTTAGAGCTCTGTATGAGAGATATGACACCGTGTGCACATTAATCCAAACGATGCCAAACTATAAAGATCTCAAGCCTACGGAAGTCATTGGAAGGATTATTGCTCATGAGATGACACTCAAAGAAAAAGAAGAGCTCCGCAACAAGTCTAGTGGTGCTTACAAGGACACAAGTGATGCTCCCACAACTTCAAGCGACAACCTTGTCACCAATGAAGAAATAAGCCTCATGGTCAAGAAATTCAACAAGTTCTACAAGAATAGAAGCAAAGATCGAAGCTCCAACTCAAGATATGAAGAGAAGCGGTCGTCAAGTCGTGACCGAAACTGCTACAATTGTGGGAAGCCCGGACAGTACTCCAATGAGTGCCTGGCTGCCTACAAACAAAGAGAAGATTCAACAAGAAGACGAAGCTCAAGAGACGAGTCACCTCAAAGAGAGAGAAGGAGTAGAGATGATCGTTATGAACGAAGACCCTCAAGGAGAAGTAGGGACTCAAAGAAGAAGGAAAAGTACACGAAGAGATACTCAAGAAGGAAACATCAAGCTCATGTTGGTGAATGGGTTTCCGGCTCCGAATCCGACAACCACTCCGAGAGAATCTATCACTCCAACTCCGACAATAGTCAAGATGATGGTGTTGCCAGAATTGCTCTACTGACTACACTACTAGGAAAAAGGTTGTTAGTGGTGCACCTATTTTGGCTATTAACAGCGCACTATAGGTGCGCCACTATTAACATGCCACTAGTAACAAATAGTAATGGTGCACCTCTGGTGCGTCATTAGTATCCCAGATAATAGTGGCGCACCACATAGTGCACCATTACTATGTCCAACAGTGCGTCGTTACTATGCCTCCTAGGGGGCCATATTTACCTTCACGTATGCCCCCAAGTGCGCCATTACTATGCCCCATAATGCGCCACTGGTATTTAGCCTTGGTGCTCCACTAATGCTCAATATGGTGCGCCACTACTAGGGGCCATATTTGCCTTCACCTATGCCCCAAGTGCGCCATTACTATGCCCGATAATGCGCCACTAGTATTTATCTTGGTGCGGCACTAATTCTCAATATGGTGCGCCACTACTATGAATATTAGGAATTATTATTTTTTGCTTTTCTGGTATTTGCACAGGTTACAAAATATGTTACAGCACAGAATATAAACATCACACAATAGAATTCATCATATTCGTCTCCAAATTCGAAATAGCGAACAAAGTTCAAACATTAGCCAAGTTTAGGTCTCGAGACATTAGCAAAGTTCATCATATTAGTTGAGTTTGTCGTCACATTACAAAGTGGATATCGATCATCTAAACTACCATCACATAGAAGAGAGCTGCAGTCACGATGAGCATCATCGTGATGAAACTGGTTTTCATCCGGTTCCTCTTCCGCTCCCTCCTCTCTCCCGCTAGATAGCGCGCGTATCTAGCTTCTGCCTCCGCCCTAGTGGTGTACCCTTTGTAACTGTTACTGCTGAAATGGTGAACCTGTCTCTGACACTCCTCCCAGTCGTCGTAGACTCCGGGAACCTTACCCTTGTACACGACATACGACGGCATCTCTATGCACTAGACAAACAAAACGTTAGTAGCAACTCACAAATAATATATAAGCAATATATAAGTATGCAACAAAAGGATCGGAAGAGAAAAGCAACACATTAATAGCACGATTCATGGTCCTACTAATAAATAGCATCGATTACATATAAGTTGAACGACTGTCCAAACTAAAGAGAAATACAAGTTCATTAAAGTTTAATTACAACATGAGCTAATCGATATTTCAGAACTACATAGCATTAATACTTTTGACTCGACTCAGGGACCGAAGCGTGGATGAAGCCGCCATCTTTCGTGATGGTCATGAATGTGCGGTCGTTGTCAGCCTGCATTTGTAGCGTTGTTTCTATTTCACTATTGGACGGTTGATATTTGCGGTAGAACTGCCCCGAGGTACGAAGGACATCTTGATAGATGATTTCCGCAAAATCCGACTGGATGCGAAAGAATTCTTGTCAAATTTTTGCGTCCTGGATTTCCAACAAGCGTGTGGCCCATTCTTTGAGATTATTTGGTAGCATAAGGTGATGAAGGTCCCGTACGATCGCCCGCATGTGATTGAGGGCGTAGTAGGCATCCTTCTGACTGCCAGGTGGCTGCTTGATGCAGGGGAACATCGTTACATGGGTGAACACGTGCTTGTTGTACCTACAAATTGGCCTCCTGAAGCTGCCTCCAGATTTGGCGTAGCCGGGGAGAGCATCATCAAGAACTTTCTTGATATTTGTGTAGTCTTTATTCGACTGACGGTCCGTGTCGAAATACATGGCCATGGAATATTTCGGGCTTAACAGGATGAGTGTGCAATGTGTGTCACTGCACAAAACACAGAATGTTAGAAAAAAAAAGAACGATCAAAATCCAAGAAATCATATGTTACGGGGCTGTGAGGGGATGACTTACTCGAAAAAGTAAGGCACGAGGAGGTTATCCTTATCTGGGTTCGCCAGAATGACGCCTTCAAGGTATGAACTCGCGACCTACCGGTCCCCAGCGCTGCCCAAGATCTTGGCACACATGTAGAAGGGGTCGACTATCACGATGTCCGGGGTCTTGTCTCTAATGATCCGCATCTCCATACTGAGCGAAAATAGCCAAACGAAGGTGTAGTGCAGCGGATAAAGGTTAAACATAGCGAAGATGTCATCAAACCGCAGGACGATCATACGCCCGATGGTGCTATCAACAAAGCCCTTGCCCTCTGGCCCCTTAGCCATGAAAACCGGGTATGCCACATCATTCTCGGAGAGACGCCGCTTCTCCATAGAAAGAACACCGTCATGCAGACTCCGCATAGCACCGGTTGCAGCATTCAGCAGATTAGTCGGTAGCATCGACCTACCCGCCACATGCACCCTCCTCGAGATATCCTTAGGTATTGGTGTCCCGTCCTGAGCATGGATCGTACTCGGTGCCGGCTGGCTCGCACCCTTGTTATATTTTCTTTTCCGTCCCTTTTGCATCTTCTGTTGTAATGGGATCGAGTTCTGCTCAGAGACCACCTTCTTGAGTGTGTTGGGGCTGATAATATTTCGCACCTCGGCTATATGAGTCTCAGTGAAGACGGCAGCTGGAGGCGTCTCCTGAGAACTGAATAGACGACGCTTGTTGCAATTGGGTTTCTCCGCGGTACCAGCTAGATCGCGATCGTCATTTGCAGGGTTGGGTTCTTGAGAAGGAGGCCCCAAGAATTCGTCACCGTACCCATCTTCGTTGATGTACATATCGACGTTGGAAAATGTACCGTCGTCGTCGTCCGGATCCTGTGCCATATGCATGTCCGGATCAGCTGACGGCAGTAGCGTTGCGGCGGTCTTGCCATGGCTTGGCACCGGCACGACTGGCGGTGTTGTCTGTGGGGTGGTGTCCCCTGCCCCCAAACGAATATGGCTCTTCGGCCAAAGCATGGACCAGTTTAAGCAGGCGCTAAGGGTCATCACATCATCTTCGTCGGACCCAGGGGGTCGATACGGAGGTAACAAGTCGTCGCAGCCCCGCAGCACCCGAACCAATTGAACCCTATACACGATGGGTGGCATCGGATTATCGTGGAACACGCGGTTGCCCGGTTCAACGATTTTGGCCTTGGCGACATCGATCAACTCGCCGTCCACAAAGTGCAGGAGAGTGCATGGAACGTTGGCGGCGCCCTGCGAAAACATGTAGGGCGTCAGGGATGCCCAGTCAAAGGCAAGGAGATGAAGTAGTCATCGGCCGAGGCTTAGTTACCGTGATGGCGTCAAGTTCGGCTAATGTCGAGGCACTGCCAACGGCGGGCGTGCAAGTGAAGGAGGGGCCGCTTGCTGCCGAGGTGCCGGCCGGCGTATTCTTCCCACACCCGGGTGCATTAAGCTCCAATACCGGCGTCGACGCCGGAGACACCAATGTCGCCTCTGCCAGAGACACCAATGCCGCCTCCACCGGAAACACCAATGCCTCCTCCGTCGGAGACACCATTGTCGGCGCATTGTGCGAGTTGCTGCCCGTGAAGCTGGGAATCGGGGGCGGCCCCTATTAGCTGCCTACAATCCACCCCCGTAGCCCCTCAAGCAAGGAAGGCCTAATGACGGTGATCGTTGCTCCTAGTTGGTCTCGCACTTGCTCTTGGACTATCTCCGGAATCCGCGCCACTTGTGCCTTGAGTTCCTTAACCTTGCACTCCTGGCTTTCCGAGCTGGTCTTTGTCTCCTTTCGCACAGCCTTATAGTATTCCGACCATTTCATGGACAAGCCTTCGCCGGCCACACGACCAGCTGAAGACGGCTTACTGAACTTATACTTTTGTTTCAATACGTTCAACGCCCTATTTAAAGTGGTGTCCCAAGGGGCAGCAGACGGGGAGCTCTGAGACCCCGCGCTACTACTTTCAGTTTCCTGCGGAAGGAACGTGAACCATTTATAAATTTGGCTTCATTAATTAGAATGCAACCATATGGAGCTAATTACGTGGGGGTTTATTCCTTACCAGAAAACGCTCAAGCTCTTTCACCTTCGGATCCGTAGTAAGCTCCCCTGTTACCGGGTCCACCTTGTACCGGGCCCTGACATAGTTCCTGGTCTGCTTTTCATGGTATTTATCGAAGAGGGGCGGTAGGCCTTGCTCGGCACGCTCCGCGTCCTCCTTGTCCCATTTAGATTACGCCACTCTGTAACCGCCGGGACCGAGTTTGTGGACACCTAAGTTCAAGTCCCACATATCTTTCCCCCACTGACTTGATTCCGTCGATGCGTTGCTCTCGCACTTGATCTTGAACTCCAGGTAGTCAGCTTCGCTGATCGAAGGATTTGTCTCCTTGATCTTCTCATAACTATCACCACTTAGAATCCTTCTCTTCACCATGGCTCTCCAAGTAGCCAGGGCCGTGCTCATCTTCGTGAGGGCGGCACTGTTCACTTTATTCCCTGAGAAGCGTGTGTTTGCGAAGTCACCGGGGAACTTGTATCGTTCGTGCAGCTTCGTGAAGAGGAGGTTGCGCAAATTCCCTCGGTCATGATGCCTTGGTTCTCGGTGTTGATCGAGACGGTGCTCTGGAGAATGCACCCGAGTTGCCCTACGTACCCACGGACTAATTCTTTGGGCGTCGTTGGATGCCCACTGGAGGACACTTCAGTAAATTCCTCCTTGACGGTGCCGAGCACGTTCGGACGCCGGTCCTTCCGTTGCCTCTTCGGTTGGCTGCCATCTGTGCGTTTGCTACCATCATCAGTGGTGGCATCCCCAGCGGCACCATCAGTGGTGTCATCCCGACGCCACTAGGGGTTGTGTAGTCGGGATCGGTGTCTTCCGCGGCGTCCTCATAGCGGTGAGGTTCTTCCTCCATCTCCTGGGACAGCTCCCAGAATGGCTTGCCCGAACCGCCAGCCTCATCGTTGTCGTCCATGTTCGCTCTAAATAGGCTGCGGGTAGACCAGGCAGATACTGCAGGGGTTGTTGGTAAGATTTGAAGCAAAACCAACTTCCCAGGCAAAACAGAAGAAGGATTAGTGAATGCAACATTTGGGTTTTTATTTAGTCAGAATTTCCCTTGTAGTTTAGGACTGAAAGAGGCAGGTGGAAATACAACATCATTTCCGCAATACATTTAGAAACTAGTGCCATGGTGATCTTAAGCACATTGCTCCTCGTACTATCTATCTTAAGCACATGGCTAATAATTAGCTAGCAACATAAATTCTAGAAAAAATTCGACATGACCTTTGCTATTTGCTTGACCTAGAAGTGCCCGTTTATCGCCGAAACGGAAATGAATCAACATTTCGGCGATCACGGGCACAAATCCCTGCTCAAATAGCAACTGCCAGCAACTATAAACATGAATAATCTGCCAGCAACAGTTCATATGCATCTTCATATCAATCAGTTTTGTTGCAACTATAAGATTTGAGGCAAATATCAGCTAGCTTTGTTGTGAAGTATACATACACCTATAAGGTGAGCAGTATTTATCCATCAATCCATCCATCCATCTAGAGCGCTCATCCATCTATCCAACATCCATCCATCCACACTAGCACGGTAGATCAGAAAACTGGATCAGAACTCAGAAGCGTCGCGGTCACAGAGTTTGCCCAATGGAGGGCCAAGGTGGGCTCTACTGCCAAGGCCTTTGGGCAGGCTCCTGTAAAGGACCATGGAGGTGATCCTCACCAAGGAGGGGTTCCTGACAAGGACCAAGGAGGGGCTCCTCACAAGGACCTGGGAGGTGCTCCTCTCCAAGGACGGGCTCCTGAAAAGGACCAGGGATGTCGTCTTGGGAAGGACAGGGGAGTGCCTCCCATTGATTCTTCGTCACCAGGATTCCTGATACCCGGTATGTAGTTTGCTGTTGATTACTTTGTTCAAATCCTTATTTGTCGGCACAGCATTCTCATTTGCATTTTCTTGCATTGCTCTTGCAGGCCTATGGACACCACAAGTTGCTAGACTAAACAAGTTATATGAAGATGCCAATCAGTCCCTCGTATGAACCTATTGCTTTTCTCTCTGTTTATTACAGCGCTTTCCATATATACCTCTCAATTCTGCTATATGCTGCAGTTCTGTTTAAATATGAAGATGCCCAGCAAAAGTGATCTTACTGTAAACCAGTTTTGGTAAGCCACCAAACCATGTCTTGTGAAGGGAAAGCCTAAGGAAAGTTATTTGGCTTTAAAGATTGTTGATGATCTGCTATGTTCTTTTCTGTATAGGTATCTTATGTCTGGCCGTTTGACTGTCAAGGATCTTTCAGACCGTGTTCGTTACAAAGTTAATCTTGATGTATACTGTCCCCTTCAATTTTCAGTTGATGGGGATGTCCTACCAGAACGTATTTTGTTATACTGTTACTATCATATCAGATTGCCTTGTATAATTCCAATTTAAATGCATCACCCTTGTTTGGATCAGAAATTTGTAGATGGGTTGGAGTTGGATTAACTGGCGAATCATAGATAAACAAGCAGCAGTGGTAGTACTAGTGGCAGCAGCGGGAGCAGATTTACAGCGTGACTAGGTTCGTAAATACTTTTACAGGCATCGTCTTTGCCCAGAGCCAGAGGCATCGATGGAGATCGGGGAATTACAGCTTTTTACCATGCAAAAAAATTATCCAGCAATCCATCCATCCATTCACATACGGCAGAGGATACAGAGAGGGAAAGAGAGGAGACAGAGAGCTCACCGGCGACCAGGAGGGGCCGTCCGGGGGACGGGCGGGGTCGGGGTGGCGACGGAGCGAGGTTGAGCGGCGAGGTGGCCCCCGTCCTGCGGCGAGGCGGGGCGGGGTCGGGTGGCGACCGGCGACGGAGCAGGGTCGGATGGCGAGGGGGCCACCGTCCTGCGGCAAGGCGGGGCGGGGGGGGGGGGGGGTCACCGGACCGGGCGCCGGTGGCGGGCTGCGGTGGCTGCCAACCCTAGCTGATGCGGCGGCTCTCCTCCTGATGCGTGAGCGAGCAGAGAGGGGATGAGGTGTTTGCGTGCGTTTCCTGTGTATAGACCGAGAGGAAGAGTTAGCAACGGCGCACTAGGCGGGATGCACCATAAACAAGGATAGCAATGACGTACTATTCCGAGGTGCGCCATAAACAAGGATAGCGCCATAAAAATTGGTATATCAATGGCGCACCTTTCAGGGGTGCGCCATAAACACCGTGATAGCAATGGCTCACCTTCTTCTGGTGCGCCATTACTAACTTTTTTTATTTTTTTGGATTTTTAGTTGCATGTAATAATTTAAGATTTGAGATAAAAGAAAAGGAAAATGCAAATGGAGTGATAAAACCATTGTGCAAAGATTTAGAATTAGATGACATGGTTGAAATCAAGTGACATGAAATAACAGTCATCAAAGATTGAGCTTGCCACTGACACAGACACGCGGCCGACACGTCGTGATTCGATCTTAGCTATCTTTTCACAATCTTATTGCCCTTCTTTCTCGTGGTTGAATAATTTAGCCCCGGAACCCCTTGAGTTCTTCTCTTGAACGGACGTCCTTTAGGTAGGGTGGTCCTGCTTCTTCTTGTAATGTATGGTACTTCATCGTCGTCGTCAGCTTCCATCTTCGGGTCACCGTACTTGTCGAAGTCTTGCTCATTGGAGACTCCATCCATTCCGATGATGTTCCTTTTGCCTCTCCTCACGACAACACGACTGGGCTTTGACGGGGCGGTAATGAAGAAGAATTGGTCCACTTGGCAAGCCAGTACCCATGGCTCATTTTCGCGGTGACGTTTGCGCCCGCGGTCTTGGATTTGGCTTCGAGTATAACCATGGTGGTGAAATACCGGTCTTCTTTTAGGAAGCTCTTGGCCCATCTGACACAAAACATCGGGACCTTCTCTCCGGCGTAGCTCAGCTCCCAGATCTCCTCGATCCTTCTGTAGTATCTGTCCTTGTCGTTACCGGTGTAGGATTCCATCATTACTCCAGAGTTCTGATAATCGCACTTCATGTCCTTTTCCTCGGTGTAGAATGTGTAGCCGTTGATATCGTACGCCTCATAGGTCATCAGGTTGTGCTCGGCGCCCTGTGACAAGGCGGACATGAGTTTTTCTTCCGCGGAAGAATCCTCATGTAAAGGGTACGACAGAAGCTTGTCCTTGAACCAACGCGTGAAACATGAGTTGTGCTCTTAGATTATATCTCCGTCTGTCCTCTGTTGGCCTCGGTCATTGTACGTCTTCTCAATAAAAGTTTTGTGCTCTACCACCCAAGGATCGACCACGTCTATGTGTTGTAGCGCAACTAGGTTTGCTCTTTCAAAGTCGGCGAGTCGACCCTTGAAGTCGACATGCATTTCGCGGTGACCCTCGCGGTGACCCCATCCAGCGAGCCTGCCGAGGTGCCTATTGACGGGCAGACCAACGGGGTTCTTGATGCCTAGATAATTCGTGCAGAAGGAGATGCACTCTTCGGTCAGAAAGCCCTTGGCTATGCTTCCATCTAGACGTGCCCTGTTGCGAACGTATCCTTTGATGAAACCATTCATCCTTTCGAACGGCATCATGCTGTGCAGGAATGTCGGCCCGAGTTGGATGATATCCTCCACGATATGGACTAGCATATGCAAGATAACATCGAAGAATGCGGGCAGGAAGTACATCTCAAGATCGCATAGTATCACCACGATCTCTTCATGTAGCCTACTGAGTTGCTTCACGCCAACCGACTTCCGAGAGATGACGTTGAAAAAGTTGCATAGGCCAAATAGCATTTCACGGACGTGCGCGTCCATGATCCCACGGATTGCAACTGGAAGTATCTGCGTCATCAGCAAGTTACGGTCGTGAGACCTCATCCCACTGAACTTCTGCTTCGCTGAGTCTAGGTATCTGCTTATCTTCCCCGCGTAACCGTAAGGAAGTTTTACTCCTACGAGGCAGGTGAAAAACTGCTCGATCTCCTTCTGACTTAGAGTGAAGCACACGGGAGGGCATTCATATTCGACCTTCTTGGCCTTTTTGCCTTTGCGACGACTTTTCGTGTCCTTCGCCTCATCATCATCATCATTAGGGTATTTTGTGTGAAGCTCCTCCCTGATGCCCATTGATTGCAAGTCTGCCCTTGCTTTTGGCCCATCCTTGGTCCTCTCTGGCATGTTGAGCAGGGTACCAAGCAGACTCTCGCACACGTTCTTCGTGATATGCATGACATCAAGGCTGTGAGGCACATGGAGGATCTTCCAGTACGGCAAGTCCTAGAAAACAGACCTCATTTTCCATACCTTCAGCAGCGGCTCTGGCGCCTTTCGTTTCTTTCTCGGTGGTGGGCACTCTTTCCAATTTTTCAACAACTCGTCTATTTCCTCGCTGCTCCTCATACGTGGGGGTCTCCGGGGTTCGGTTTCACCACCGAACAGATCCTTGCGTTTTCTCCATGCGTCATCGTCGCGAAGCCACCTTCGATCTCCCATAAACACGGTTTTCAAAGACCCGGGATCTCTATCTAGCTGGCGATACGTTGTGTCATCCATGCACCTGACGCATGCACTAAATCCGTGGACCACCTACCCCGCGACATATCCGTAACCGAGATAGTCATGCACCGTCGTGAGCAGTGCGGCTCTCATAGGGAAATATTGGTTCGCTGCGGCGTCCCACGTATTGGTTGGCTTTTTCCACAGCGTGTCTAGCTCCTCTTTCAGCAGCCCCAGATACAGATTGATGTCATTCCCTGGTTGTTTCGGCCCTTCAATTAGCATACTAATGTGAATGTACTTCCTCTTCATGCACATCTAGGGGGAAGGTTGTACATCCACACAAACACAGGCCAGGTGCTATGTGTGCTTTTCTGGCTGCCAAACGGATTGACTCCCTCAGTGCTCGCGCCCAGCACGATGTTCCTTGGATCGTCCCCAAATTCTGGGTGTTCGAAGTTCAACGCTTGCCACTGGCTCGCATCCTTAGGTTGACTCAGCATCTTGTCTTTTTTATTTATCTCCGGATCATTTCCGTCATCTTCTCGCTTCTTCTCCTCCCTATTCGTGTGCTAACATGGGAGCTTTGCTAGCTTAGGGTCCGTGAAATACTGCTGCAGACGAGGAGTGATCGGAAAGTACCACACCACTTTTCGAGGAGCTTTCTTCCTCTTCTTGTATCGAGTGATGCCGCACACTGGACATACGGCAGACTCCGCATGCTCATCCCAATAAATGATGCAATCCTTCATGCACACATGGTATTTCACATGCGGTAAATCCATAGGACACACGATTTTCTTCTCCTCCTCGAAACTGGTCAGGCACTTGTTCCCCTTGGGAAGACATTCGTGCCAGAATGACATGTTCTCGTCGAAGCATGCGTCGGTCATTTCGTGTTTTAACTTCATCTCCAGAGCCATGAGCATTACTTTCAGGCGGGTATCCTTGGGCCTGCATCCTTCATACAATGGAGTAACTGCGTCTATCTCCAGTTGATCCAGCTTGGCTTTCTCTCGGGCGGCAGCTCTTGTGTTACCCGTCTGCTTGAGAAGCAGCTCTTGAATATGAGAGTCCTGCACCCAGCCCATCGATGGTCCATCGTCGCCTGCTCCGGCATCTTCATATTCATGATCATGCCCTTCATCTTGATCTTCCCCATCATCATCTCCGGCATCTTCTACATGATGACTGTGTCCTGCATCTACTTCGTGATCATGTCCTGGAGATTCTTCGTCTTCTCGCCCGCCCTCGCCGCTATTGTCTTGTTGCCCTTCCTTATTTCTTGCCCGGCCCCCATGGATGACTCCATAATCATCTTCATCACCTTGCCATTGATAGCCATCCATGAAACCACGCACGAGAAGGTGGTCCCGCACCTGTCTGGAATCCAGGTCCATAAGGCTCTTCAGCTTGCATCTTCGACACGGACATCTTATCTCCCTCTCGTTCTTTTGAAGCATCTCGGCCTTCGCGGAGCTCAAAAACCTATTCACGATGCCTTCGGTCATCGTGCGGACCATGGTCGCCTGCGGGGTAGAGCAAAACGATATTTTAGAACCAATTTTTTTTTGCATGACTTTGCCTAAAAATAGGACAAAAAAGAATGCATAGTGCCAAATTCTCGCCAAAACGGAAATGAATCAACATTCCGGAAAAATATTGGCAACTATCGCATTTCAAATACCGGTACCTGCAAACACAAACATATGCCACACCACAAACATACGTAGATCTAGGCCATAAAAAGTGTGTATGTCGGAGGGAGAAAAAAGTAGATCTAGAACATAAAGAAAGCTTCCCCCTTACTTACCTATCAAAAAAAGGAAATTTAACCACTTGATTTGGGTGAATCTATGGTGCAAATGAAGTGAGGAGGAGGAGGCAGCCGAGACCAACCTTGGTAGAGGTGGAGAGAATGATGTGGGGAAAGTGAGTGTGGTAGGTGGCTATCAAAATATCTAGCTGCTCTCAGGTTACCAATGGCATGCCTCCTAAGAATGCGCCCTTGCTAACCAGGGTTACTAATAGCGCACTTGGTGTGTGGTGCACCATTACTAGTTTTGAAAAAATAATTGAAAAAAAATTTGTTAGCAGTGGCGCACCATGGGTGTGGTGCGCCATTACTAGTTAAAACTAGTAATGGCGCACCAATCTGTGGTGCGCCACAGGTAAGTATGGGGAGGGGGGGTGCCCAGGAGAAACTTAGCGGTGGCGCACCACACACAAGGTGCGCTATTAGTAATATAAACATTAGTGGCGTACAGCCCTTTTCCTAGTAGTGCTACCAACTCCTTTGATCTATTTGATTCACCAAACGAAGGGAGTGGAAGTTGATTCATGTCTAAAGGCCCCAAGGTATCACACCCCAAATATGTTGATTTCGATAGTGATGACGATGATTTGCTTTGTGATGATGACTTGCTATGTGACAAAACTAGTGATGTTGATCAAAATGAACTTGATTGTTCTCATTTTAGTCAAGATAGGTCGATTGAAAATGATAAGATGAAAATAGAAGAACTAACTAAAGAACTTAACACTCTTAAGTTAGCCCATGAATCTACTCTCGAAGATCATAGAGAGCTTGTAAGAACTCATGAGAAGCTACGCTTCGAGAAGCTCAATTTGGAGCAAGAACATAAATTTCTTAAAGCTATCAATGATGATCTCTGAAAGAAGACTTCATCTTATCTTGCCAAATTACTACTCTTTTCTACATTCATGCCACAAGTTAAATTTAAGCAAACTAGTAACAAAGGCAAGAAAGGTTATTCATCTAGTAGCAACAATAAAAATGCTAAACCCAATGATGTTGCTCCTAGTAGTTCTATTGATTCCACTAATGATGATTCTCTTAGCCAAGTTACACTTGAGCAAGAAAATGCTTTATTGAAAGGAATTATAGAGAAAGGTATCTACAAGATTCTTGTCGGGTGTAAGCAATTTGAGGAAATTGTACGCAAACACGAAGGATACCGGAAGAATTGTGGTGTTGGCTACTTCAATGCTAATGGATTTGAATGGGAAGAAGGTCAATATCCCGAGCCCATGTTTGTTCCTCAAAAGGAGAAGTATGAAAATACTCTTCCCAAGGGGACAAACACTCAAGATGACCTTCCACCGCAAGACCACAAGCTCAAGGGCAAGAACAAGCCTGAAGAGGACATTGACTCATATGAAGATGAATCCCTAGCTATGGTGGAGTGGGTTCCCAAGGCTACTTCAAGCTCAACATCTACAAACGCTACTACAACACCAAGCATACCCATCAACTTGATGTGGGTCCCCAAGAAGAAGAACTAGAAAGTTCTTGAGGGGTGACTCTACCAATTAAATTCACTCACATTCATTATTGGCAAGATCTATTTGCAATCAACATCAACCCTATGCAATAGTTCAAGGAGTCACACATTCCCTCAAAGGTAAGCAAGGGACAAGGTAATCAACAAATCAATGGACATCATCACACATGCTTTGCACTCCATGGCCATAGATATCCTTGTATTTGTCTCTTGTGTGTTGGGACTAACCCATGTAGGTGAGAAGAGTAAGGAAACAACAAGGATGCTCCCAACTCTTGGTGATCTTCATCAACTTTGAGCATCCACCACTACCTCACCAACATGAAGTCTTCATCGACAAAACCCAAGGTTAGTTTATCCCTCTTATGGGGGGATGTCACATCAAGGGGGAGCTTTACTCTAAGACTTGAGTCAAACCATATCTTAGTATGTGACAACATTAAATGCTTTATGTAAAAGTGGTAACCCCACTTGTGCTTAAATGATGAGTATGACCTATGATCAAGCATTCTTACTTGGCTCCTAAGTCAAATACTCATATAGAGATGACTTCATCATTGCCCAAGTGCTTGTTAGATGTTAGAGTGTTTGCGCATGTTTGTCATGATTTCATTTGACATCTTATTGTGTGAGCATTTTGGTCTGCATTTATTTTCTCATTTGACGATATCCAATTGTTGCTATTTTGTCTTTGATTTATCTTCTGCCTATTGGATGGACAAGAATGCCTAGGAGCACTCTTTATCTATCTATGCTTTCTCACCTCATACTCTATTCATGCCGCATCACAAAATTTGAACAAGTACTTTTCGATCCCTCTATGTGAGGAGAACTCGGAGTTCCCTATCGAAAAGGACTGGCCATTAAAACCTCCCAAGTGCATCTCGGTGGAACCAACCCCAAAATCTCGATTTCACTAAATGCCTAGGGCTTATCTCGTTTTCGAACTCGGTACTACCGATTCCATATTCTCGGTTACACCGAGTTTCCCTGTCAACTGACAGTTGAGGAACTCGGTGACACCGATAATATAGAATCGGCATCACCAACAGTGGTGGGTATATATACTGTGGACCTCGACGCTTTGAAATTCATACTCAAACCATCGCGCCTCAAAACCCTAAGTTTTCGTTTTTAAGACCCCTGGTCAATGCCCTTGTCCCCCTACGCTCCTCTGCCGCTGGGAATCGCCGCCGTCGACGAAATCTTCTCCATCGTTGCCGCCGTAGCGGATCCGTCCCCAAGTTAGGGTACGGATTCGACCTCCTTTGCACTCCCCGTATGATTCTTGCGCACTGGATTTCTTTTTCTCTACGATCCACCTATTGCACATCTTCCTATCCACAAGAAATCCCTATAGTCTAGTTAATGATCGATTTACTAGGGTTTGCCTTCCGCCCGATGGAACTCGGTGGAACCGAAGCAAACAAATCAATGTCACTGATTTGTCTTTCTGTGTTGTTGAGAACTGTCTCGGTGAAACCGAGTACTTCTTTTTGGTCTCACCAAAATGAGTGCCAAGTTTTTGTTAATGGGAAAGTAAGTCTCTGTAGCACCAAAAACTTTGCTTCGGCTATACCGATTTTCATGTGAAAGAATGCAAAACCTTGGAAATATTTTGTTCAATCTTTCAAAAAATCAGCCTCATTTTGTGATGACTCATCTTCTTTTGCTCTTCTATACTCTATTCACAGGGTTAGTATGTCATATGCTGAGGATAGTCAGAATTTGCCACAGCAGGGTGTTGACATGAGTTCGGGCACTAGCCCTGAGCCTATTAGATCTTCAGATCCAGGCACCCCCAACTCCCATGGGTCTCCCAAGGCTGCTAATAGGGCCAGGAGGAAGCTGAATTCAGATGAGGAGGATTCAGACTTTGTCCCTGAGGAGATTCTTGCCAAGAAGCAAGAGAAGGCTGCTAAGAAATCTGCTACTGAAGCCACTTCTTCCAGGAGAGTTGTTAGCAAAGTCTATGCTAGCTCTGAAGATATGAGACCACCTGAGAGTGCTAGGGCTATAGTGATCATTGATCCCCCAATGAAGTCTATGCCTAAGAAGGCAGGGGAGAAGAAAGCCAGAAAGAGGATAATCCATGTGACTAGCAGGCCTACATCTATGTATGAAGATCCAGAGGAGGCAGCTGCTGCTGACAAGGTTGTCAGAATCTACGTTTGTACAATCCTGATAGTGAAGATTCTATGATTTGCGATCCTACCATCGGAGTTTCGATCTGATTCAGAATCGCGATTCTGACAACCTTGGCTGCTGAAGAGGAGGATGAGCCAGTTGCAAAGGCTCCTCCCAAGGAGAAGGCCAAGAAACTTCTAGCTGATGCTATGCCCAAGTCTGGCACATCCAAGAGCACCAAATCCAAGAAGGCTGCTGCTGAAGAGCCTAAGAGAACATCCAGGCAAATTCCAGCTTCTGAAAAGAACAAAGGAACTGCTTCCAGAGCTGAGCATGATGATGACTTGACAACCTTGATGAAACTCAGACCACACCTTCTAGTACATAATGCGAGCTATCCACATGCTGAAGATATGAAGAAGAGGAAAGACTCAGGTTTGAGGGCATGGAGAGCTATAGATCCATATGCCCAAAGGAAGAAGACAGTCGTGGACTACAGATTCTATACCGAAGAGCAACAGGATTTCTATGAGACTGTGCTATTTGACAAGAGTCCGGCTGTGAGTGACATTAGTTATGTAGACTGGAAATTCATTAAGGGGAATGAGGAGTATTTTCCAAGTGTCCAAGACAATTTGCACTGCATTGTTTTGGATGAGTTTGTTGGCAAAGAGCTTACTGCATGAAATGATGAGATGATCATCCAATTCTACTCCACTTCACATTTCTATGGAGATCGTAGGATTGTATGAATGACAGAAGGAGCAAGATATGAGTCCACTGTTGATGAATGGGCTGCACTTCTAGGAGTCCCTGAGGTTCATGATGGAGACTTGTATATCTACACGGAATCCAAGGCGAGCCACAATGCCATGAAGGATATGTATACTCCTATCCCTGCAAACAAAGTACAATCTCACAAGCTAGGATCCATCAAGCTAGCCTCCGCACCATGAACACCATTCTGAGGCATACTTTGATGCCCAAGTCAGGAGATGACAAGATGATCCGAGGCTACTCCATCAACATGTTGATCCACCTTGATAGTCACCCCAGGATCAGAGTCATGGACTTGATTGTTGAGACAGTCAAGAGGATTGCTGCTGATCAGAAGCGCTCTTGCTGCTATGCACCCTATATCCAGATGCTTATCAACTCTCAGATTGAGAAGCACATATTTGCTCTTGACAGTCCCCATTTGCCCCTACAGCCAGAGCATGAGGATAACATCGTGGTGATGAACCCAGATCATCCCACTTCAGCTGCAGCTCGAGCCACTAGTGCTAAAGTCCCTAGATCCAAAAATGAACAAATGGATCTTTTGATCTCATCAGTTCAGGGCATGCAAAAGGACATTAAGGGGATTCTGGACAACCAGAACATTCTTGTGAGGATCTTTGAAACAAGGATCAAGACTCTTAATGATAAGGTGGACAAGGTGACTAAGACAGTCATACAGCTTCAGAAGGAAGTTGACTCAGTGCACATCCCTCGGGTTTCTTCCACTTCTTCAGATGACGATGATGATGAGGATAGATCACCTAGTAGGCTGAGCACACAGTTCACTACTGATGCCAGATCAGCAATTGTGCCTGCTCCAGACTTGAGGCCCTCTTCATCAGCTCCTGTTGCTGTCACCTCAGCTCCTGCTCCATCAACTCCAGTTCCTCCAGTTGCCACTCCAACTCCATCCACGACATCTGCAGAGATCTTCACCGATGTTGTTCTCTCGACTCCTTCATCAACAACCGGAGGAGAACAGCCCAAGAACGCTTAGATATATGCCTTTGAACTTTTTGGTAACTTGTTCCCAAAGGGGGAGAAGTGTATAGTGTATATAGATTTTTAGGCTTCGAGTGAGAGAGCGTTTTGGTGTTTATTGCTTTTTCAAAAACAATTGTTTTGCTTTGACATATTTTGGTTGCTTGTGATACACGTTTGATGATGTTTGATCATACGCTTTAATGTGTGATGCTACTATTTCCTATCATCTTAATGCTTATGTGATGATCATTCATCTTTGCTTGATTGTGTTGTCCTATGATGTTCATTCTAATTATTATCGCACACAGATGTCTACTACGCAACCTTCTCCTTGTAGATGTTGTTGGGCCTCCAAGTGCAGAGGTTTCTAGGACAGTAGCAAGTTTCCCTTAAGTGGGTGACCTAAGGTTTATCAATCCGCAGGAGGCGTAGGATGAAGATGGTATCTCTCAAGCAACCCTGCAACCAAATAACAAGGAGTCTCTTGTGTCCCCAACACACCCAATACAATGGTAAATTGTATAGGTGCACTAGTTCGGCGAAGAGATGGTGATACAAGTGCAATATGGATAGTATATGTAGGTTTTTGTAATCTGAAAATATAAAAAAGCAAGGTAACTAATAGTAAAAGTGATCACGAACGGTATTGCAATGCCTGGAAACAAGGCCCAGGGTTCATACTTTCACTAGTGGAAGTTCTCTCAACAATGAAAACATAATACGATCATATAACTAACCCTCAACGTGCAACAAAGAGTCACTCCAAAGTAACTAATAGCGGAGAACAACCGAAGAGATTATTGTCGGGTACGAAACCACCCCAAAGTTATTCTTTCTGATCGATCTATTCAAGAGTCCGTAGTAAAATAACACGAAGCTATTCTTTCCGTTCAATCTATCCTAGAGTTCGTACTAGAATAACACCTTAAGACACACATCAACCAAAACCCTAATGTCACCTAGATACTCCATTGTCACCTCAAGTATCCGTGGGCATGATTATACAATATGCATCACGCAATCTCAGAATCATCTATTCAACCAACACATATAACTTCAAAGAGTGTCCCAAAGTTTCTACCGAAGAGTCAAAATGTGTACCAACCCCTATGCATAGGTTCCCGAGGTCACGAAACCCGCAAGTTGATCACCAAAACATACATCAAGTACTCACATGAATATCCCATTATCACCACAAATAGACACGTGCAAGACATACATCAAGTGTTCTTAAACGCTCAATCCGATAAGATAACTTCAAAGGGAAAACTCAATTCATTACAAGAAGGGAGAGGGGGAAGAACATCATAAGATCCAACTATAGTAGCAAAGCCCGCGGTACATAGAGATCAAGACATCTCAAGAACACGAGAGAGAGAGAGAGATCAAACACATAGCTACTGGTACATACCCTCAGCCCCGAGGGTGAGCTACTCCCTCCTCGTCATGGAGATCGCCGAGATGATCAAGATGGCCACCGAAGATGGATTCCCCCTCCGGCAGGGTGTCGGAACGGGCTCCCGATTGGTTTTTGGTGGCAACAGAGGCTTTCAGCGGTGGAACTTGCGATCTAGGTTTAGTTCTGTGGGTTTCAGTATTTATAAGACCGTATGGCATCGAGAACAAGTCAAGAGGGGCCACGAGGAGGTCACGAGCCTCCCAGGCACGGCCAGGGGGGGTAGTCGCGCCTCCCAGGCTCGTGACTCCCTCGGGCCACCTCTCCGGTATATTTTCCTTCTGCTATTTTTGATATTTTCCATAAAAAAATCACGGCGAAAGTTTTATTTCGTTTGGACTCCGTTTGATATTCCTATCTGAAAAAGGTCAAAAACACAGAAAAAACAGGAACTGGCACTAGGCACTGGATTAATAAGTTAGTCCCAAACATAATATAAAATAGCATATTCATGCATAAAAAACATCCAAAGTTTATAATATAATAGCATGGAACAATAAAAAATTATAGATATGTTGGAGATGTATCAAGCATCCCCAAGCTTAACTCCTACTCGTCCTCGAGTAGGGAAGTGATAAAGAACGAATTTTTCATGTGGAATGCTACCTAACATATTTGTTTTATGTAATATCTTTATTGTGGCATGAATGTTCAGATCCGTAAGATTCAAAACAATAGTTTAATATTGACATGAAAACGATAATACTTCAAGCATAATAGCAAAGTAATCATGAACTTTCGAAATAACATGGCCAAAGAAAGTTATCCCTACAAAATCATATAGTCTGGCTATGCTCCATCATCCCCACACAACGAATTTAAATCATGCACAACCTCGGTATTAGACAAGTAATTGTTTTCGCACTCTTATATTTTTCAAACTTTTTCAACTCTCACGCAATACATGAGCGTGAGCCATGGATATAGCACTATAGGTGGAATAGAGGGTGGTGGAGGTTGTGAGGCAAAAAGGAGGAGGTCGTCACATTGACTCGGCGTATCAATAGGCTATGGAGATGCCCATCAATAGATATCAATGTGAATGAGTAGGGATTGCCATGTAATGGATTCACTAGAGCTATAAGTGTATGGAATCTCACAAATGAAAACTAGTGGGTGTGCACCCAACTTGCTTGCTCACGAAGACCTAGGGCAATTTGAGGAAGCCCGTCATTGGAATATACAAGCCAAGTTATATAATGAAAATTTCCACTAGCATATGAAAGTGACAAAACAAGAGACTCTCTGTCATGAAGAACAAGGTGCTATCTGAAGCACAAGTGTGGAAAAAGATAGTAGCATTATCCCTTCTCTCTTTTTCTCTTTTTTCTTTGTTTGGGCTCTTTGGATTCTTTTTATTTGGTGGGCATCTTTGGCCTCTTTTATTTCCTCACATGGGACAATGCTCTAATAATGATGATCATCACACTTTTATTTACTTACAACTCGATACTTAGAACAAAATATATGACTCTATATGAATGCCTCCGGTAGTGTACCGGGATGTGCAATGACTCATGAGTGACATGAATAAAAGATATGAACGGTGGCTTTGCCACAAATACAATGTCAACTACATGATCATGCAAAGCAATATGACAATGATGATGCGTGTCATAATAAAAGGAACGGTGAAAGTTGCATGGAAATATATCTCGGAATGGCTGAAATGCCATAATAGGTAGGTATGGTGTCTATTTTGAGGAAGGCATATGGTGGTTTTGTGCACCGGCGAGAGTTGCGCGGCACTAGAGAGAGTAGCACTGGTGGAAGGTGAAAGTGCATCTATACCATGGACTCACATTAGTCATGAAGAACTCATATACTTATTGCAAAAGTTTTATTAGTAATCGAAACAAAGTGCTAAACGCATACTCATAGGGGAAGGGCTGGTAGGAGTTAACCATCGCGCGATCCCGACCGCCACACAAAGGATGACAATCAATAAATCAATTATGCTCCGACTTCTTAACATAGCGGTTCACCATACGTACATGCTACGGGGATCACAAACTTAAAAATAAGTATTTCTAGATTCACAACACTCTACTAACATGACTCTAATATCACCATCTCCATGTCTCAAAACTATATGCAAGGAATCAAAGTTCTCTTATTATTCAATGCACTTGAATATGAAAGTTTTTATTATATCCCTTTTGGATGCCTATCATATTAGGATTAGTTTCATAACCTTAGAAAATTACCATGCTGTTTAAGAATCTCAAAATGATATAAGTGAAGCATGAGAGGTCATCAATTTCTATAAAATAAATTCATAGCAATGCTGTACAAAGATATAAGTGAAGCACTAGAGCAAAAGACAAACTACTCCAAAAGATATAAGTGAGGATCAATGAGTAGTTGAATAATTATTTGGCTATGTGAAGAATCTCCCATCTAAGAATTTCAGATCCTAATTACCTTATTCAAACAAAATAAAATGACACTCCAAGGATAGCACGAATCATGTGAAGAAGCAAAAACTTAGGTTCAACCGATACTAACCGGTAATTGTTGGAGAAGAAAGGTGGGATGCCCACCGGGGCATCCCCAAGCTTAGATGCTCGAGACTTATTCAGGTATGGATTGGGGTTACTTGGGCATCCCCAAGCTTGAGCTTTTGTGTCTCCTTAATTCCTCTCATATGGTGGTTTCCAAAATCTTAAAAACTTCATCCACACAAAACTTAACAAGAACTCGTGAGATAGGTTAGTATAAATCAATGCAAAACTATATCATCCTATTCTGTAGAAAATCACTAAGATTATTATTTGACATTGCACACTAAATGCCTCTGCATATTTAAAACTCCCATCATCAAATGGAATCATTAAACAAGCAAACATATGCGAACAATGCAAACATAACAGCAATCTGCCTAAACAGAAGAGTCTGTGAAGAATGCAGCAAGATCCATACTTAATTAACTCCAAAAATCTGAAACAATTCCAAGCTGTATGGAATTTATAATATCATACTGTGTCCAAATTTCAATTTATTCTTACATACAGAAAATTCTAGGGAATTTTTGCAATACAAGCAAACTTTCTGTTTTGGAACAGCAACTCCTATACTTGCAAATTAAGCATGGTAAAGGCTATCCTTGACATTTTTATTGAACTAAATGATGAAAAACATTAACATTACTATAAATAAAATCAAGTAAGTACTAATAAAATAAAATTATGCTCCAAGCAAAACACATATCATGTGGTGAATAAAAATATAGCCCTAAGTAAAGTTACTGATGGATTGAAGACGAAAGAGGGGATGCCTTCCCGGGGCATCCCCAAGCTTAGGCTCTTTGGTGTCCTTGAATATGGCTTGGGATGACTTTTGCATCCCCAATCTTAGGATCTTTCCACTCCTTGTTCTGTTGTCCCTCTGAACTTTACCCAAAATTTGAAAACTTCACAACACGAAACTTAACGGAACTTCGTGAGATGGGTTAGTATAATAAAGACAAATCATTCATTTTGGTACTGTCAAGACAAGTTTCATAAATGTTCACACACAGTTACTACTGTATCTTATCATTTCCACAATTTATATCACTTAATATAATCTATGGAAACACTAAAACAAGCAAACTATGCATTGAAAACAGAATCTGTCAAGAACAGAACAGTCTGTAATGATCTGAATAATAACCATACTTATGCACCTCCAAAAATTCTTAAAAAATTATGAAAATTAATTAAATTTGTATATAAATCATCATCAAAAAAAATCAACTCAAAATATCTCTCTGGATAAAAACTAAAAATAATTTCGTGAGCACAAAGTTTCTGTCTTTTTCAGCATGATCAAACAACTATCACCCAAACTAATCATAAAGGCTTTACTTGGCACTTTATTGAAATAAAAGCTAGAAAACATGATTAATAAAGTACAATAATCATGTTAACACACATAAATAGTAAGGATACATATTGGGTTTTCTCCCAACAAGCACTTTTCTTTAATGCCTTTCAAGCTAGGCATGATGATTTCAATGATGCTCACATAAAAGATAATGATTGAAACATAATGGAAGCATCATGAAGCATATGACTAGCACATTTAAGTCTAACCCCACTTCCTATGCATAGGGATTTTTTGAACAACCAACTTATTGGAGAAAGAATCATCTAGAATAGGAAGGCAAAACAAGCATAGCTTCAAAAAATTTAACACATAGAGAGGAAACTTGACATTATTGCAATATGTAGAAGCATATGATCCCCTCTCATAATAATTTTCAGCAGCATCATGAATGAATTCAACAATATAACCAGCACCTAAAGCATTCTTTTCATTATCTATAAGCATAGAAATTTTACTACTCTCCACATAAGCAAATTTATTCTCATGATTAATAGTGGGAGTATCGTAGAAGATTTGAATACTACGAATAGTTTCCACATTAAAAGAGTGATGTTTAGCAAAAGGGTACTCATAATTGTGATAAGTTTTATCATCATTCTTCTTTATAGCATACATATCATCACAATAATCATCATAGATAGGGGGCATGCTTTCATCATAATAATTTTGATCATTCAAAGTGGGGGAACTAAAAAGATCATCTTTATCAAACATAGCATCCCCAAGCTTGTAGCTTTGCATATCATTAGCATCATGGATATTAAAAGTATTCATACTAAAAACATTGCAATCATGATCATCATTCACATATTTTATGCCAAGCATCCTATGTAATTCCTCTTCTAGCATTTGAGCACAATTTTCTTTTCCATCATTTTCACGAAAGACATTAAAAAGATGAAGTATATGAGGTAACCTTAATTCCATTTTTTTGTTTTCTTTTAATAAACTAAACTAGTGATAAAAGAAACTAAAATATTTGATTGCAAGATCTAAAGATATACCTTCAAGCGCTAACCTCCCCGGCAACGGTGCCAGAAAATAGCTTGATGTCTACTACGCAACCTTCTCCTTGTAGACGTTGTTGGGCCTCCAAGTGCAGAGGTTTGTAGGACAGTAGCAATTTTCCCTTAAGTGGGTGACCTAAGGTTTATCAATCCGCGGGAGGCGTAGGATGAAGATGGTATCTCTCAAGCAACCCTGCAACCAAATAACAAAGAATCTCGTGTGTCCCAACACACCCAATACAATGGTAAATTGTATAGCTGCACTAGTTTGGTGAAGAGATGGTGATACAAGTGCAATATGGATAGTATATATAGGTTTTTGTAATCTGAAAATATAAAAACAGCAACGTAACTAATAGTAACAGTGAGCATGAACAGTATTGCAATGCTTGGAAACAAGACCTAGGGTTCAGACTTTCACTAGTGGAAGTTCTCTCCACAATGATAACATAATTGGATCATATAACTAGCCCTCAACGTGCAACAAAGAGTCAATCCAAAGTAACTAATAGCGGAGAACAACCGAAGAGATTATTATCGGGTACGAAACCACCCCAAAGTTATTCTTTCTGATCGATATATTCAAGAGTCCGTAGTAAAATAACACGAAGCTATTCTTTCCGTTCAATCTATCCTAGAGTTCGTACTAGAATAACACCTTAAGACACACATCAACCAAAACCCTAATGTCACCTAGATACTCCATTGTCACCTCAAGAATCCGTGGGCATGATTATACAATATGCATCAAATAATCTCAGAATCATCTATTCAACCAACACATAGAACTTCAAAGAGTGTCCCAAAGTTTCTACCAGAGAGTCAAAACGTGTGCCAACCCCTATGCATAGGTTCCCGAGGTCACAAAACCCGCAAGTTGATCACCAAAACATACATCAAGTACTCACATGAATATCCCATTGTCACCACAGATAGACACGTGCAAGACATACATCAAGTGTTCTTAAACACTCAATCCGATAAGATAACTTCAAAGGGAAAACTCAATTCATTACAAGAAGGGAGAGGGGGAAGAACATCATAAGATCCAACTATAGTAGCAAAGCCCGTGGTACATAGAGATCAAGACATCTCAAGAACACGGGAGAGAGAGATCAAACACATAGCTACTGGTACATACCCTCAGCCCCGAGGGTGAACTACTCCCTCCTCATCATGGAGATCGCCGAGATGATGAAGATGGCCACCGGAGATGGATTCCCCCTCCAGCAGGGTGCCGGAACAGGCTCCCGATTGGTTTTGGGTGGCTACAGAGGCTTGCGGCGGCAGAACATGCGATCTAGGTTTAGTTCTGCGGTTTTCAGTATTTATAAGACCATATGGCATCGAGAACAAGTCGAGAGGGGCCACGAGGAGTTCACGAGCCTCCCAGGCGCGGCCAGGGTGGTGGCCGCGCCTCCCAGGCTCGTGACTCCCTCGGGCCACCTCTCCGGTATCTTTTCCTTCTGCTATTTTTGATATTTTCCATATAAAATCACAGCGAAAGTTTTATTCCGTTTGGACTCCGTTTGATATTCCTATCTGAAAAAGGTCAAAAACACGGAAAAAACAACAACTGGCACTAGGCACTGGATTAATAAGTTAGCCCCAAAAATAATATAAATTAGCATATTCATGCATAGAAAACATCCAAAGTTGCTAATATAATAGCATGGAACGATCAAAAACTATAGATATGTTGGAGACGTATCACACACCACCAGGTTGTATGTGACATGTAAGAAGGGACCCATGTACCTAATTGACTGTGCATTTGCATTCAAACGCAAATTTAAAATAATGCACAAATTCAGGGGGAGCTCTTGCTTATCACATACTTCTCAAAGCGACGATTATACTCATTGATTATATCTTTGTCGAAGCTTTGATCTATATGTTGTCATCAATTACCAAAAAGGGGGAGATTGAAAGCACATTTGCTCCCTTGGTGGTTTTGCTAATTAATAACAACATATAAGTCATTGAACTAATGTTTCCACCAATTATATTTCAGGAAAAGTTCAATGATAGGGATGGCAAAAAGGATTGTGGAATTACCCCAAGATGCAAGGAAATAGGTTGGCCAAGCGTCAAGCAAGATGACTATACATTTTACATTTGTGAGAAATCACTTTGAGTCCATAGGAAAGCCAATACTATTAAAAGGGGGTAAGGTTTTGTTGGTGAACAAAATGCTCATATGTGCACTAGTGATAGTCACCAAAAACACCCACAAGCTCTCCCACCAAAGTCTGTCTATAGCCAAACATTCAAAATCGATGCAGCCAACATTCCTATCCCGGTGTCACCGATTCCAGAACCTAGACAGACTCAGCCAAACCCTAGCCACTTATGTGCAACTGATTCCATACCGGTGTGATACGTCTCCAACGTATCTATAATTTATGAAGTATTCATGCTATTATTTTATCATTCTTGGATGTTTTACAATCATTTTATAAAAACTTTATATCATTTTTTGGGACTAACCTATTGACCCAGTGCCTAGTGATAGTTCTTGTTTTTACTTGTTTTTTACATCGCAGGAAATCAATATCAAATGGAGTCCAAACACCACGAAACTTTTTGGAGAATTTATTTGGACCAGAAGGAACCTAATGGGCCAAAGCTGCACCTGGGGGGTGCCCCGAGGGGCACAACCCACCAGGGCGTGCCTGGGGCCCTTGGCGCGCCCAGGTGGGTTGTGCCCACCTTGGTGGCCTCCCGCACCCCCTCACTGCACTATAAATTCCCAAATATTCCGAAACCCTTCGGGCCAACCCTAGATCAGAAGTTCCATTGCTGCAACGCTCTATAGCCACCGAAAACCAATCTAGACCCCGTTCCGCCACCCTCCCGGAGGGGGGAATCATCTCCGGTGGCCATCATCATCATCCCGGCGGCCACCACGATGAGGAGAGAGTAGTCCACCCTCGGGGCTGAGGGTTTGTACCGGTAGCTATGTGTTTAGTATCTCTCTCTCGTGATCTATATCATGTGCTTTGTTAATATAGATGGATCATTTGATGTTTCTCCCCTCTATACTCTTATTGTGATGAATTGAATCTTTACCCTTTGAAGTTTTGTTATGTCGAAATTGAATGTTCAGATTTGGGAACACATGATGTATGTACTGCGGTATGAATACTTGAGGTGACCTTGGGATATCTTATTGGTTCACTTGATATACGTTATGGCACTCAACTTGCGGATTCTCGCGGTGATATTGGGGTAATCTATGCATAGGGGTTGATGCACATTTTTATTATCTTTTCTCTGATAGAAACTTTGGGGATCCCTTGTAGTTCTTTGTGTGGATTGAGTATTGTGAATATGAATTTGTTTTGGTGTTATTCTAGTACGAACTCTTGAGTAGATCGATCGGAAAGAATAGCTTACGTTATTCTAGTATGAACTCTAGGATAGATCAAACGGAAAGAATAGATTTGAGGTGGTTTCATACCCTACAAAAAATTTCTATCTTTTGTTCTCTGCTAATTGGAACTCAGGAGTGATTCTTTATTGCACTTTGACGGATAATCATATGATCCAACTATGTTAGCATTGTTGTGAGATTGCACTAGCGAAAGTACGGACCCTAGGCCTTGTTTTCAAGCATTACAATACCGTTTTTGTGCCCGTTTACTATTTGCTACCTTGCTTTTTTTATTTATTCATATTATAAAAATATATTTCTACCATCCATATTACACTTTTATCACCATCTCTTTGCCGAGCTAGTGCACCTATACAATTTGCCATTGTATTGGGTGTGTTGGGGACACAAGAGATTTCTTGTATTTGGTTGCAGGGTCATTTGAGAGAGATCATTTCATCCTACACCTCTGACGCATTGATAAACCTTAGGTCATCCACTTGAGGGAAAATTGCTACTGTCATATAAAACTCTGTGCTTGGAGGCCCAACACGTGTCTACAGGAATAAAGTTGTGTAGTAGACATCAAGCTCTTTTCTGGCGCCGTTGCCGGGGAGGTGAGTGCATGAAGGTATATCTTTAGATCTTGCAATTGAATCTTTTAGTTTCTTGTTTTATCACTAGTTTGATTTATTAAAGAAAACTACAAAAATGGAATTGAGGTTGCATCACATTATTGATCATCTTTATAATATGTTTCTCGAAAATGATGGATCGGAAAATTGTGATCAATTGTTCGAAGAAGAAGTCAATAAAATGTTTGGCACAAAATATTTGAATGATGAGAATGATTGCAATATTGTTAGTATGAATTGTTTGATTATCCAAAATGTTAATGATGATTGCACAAGTCATGACAAAAATGTTTCTTATAAGCATGTCAATTTTTGCGAAGTGAATTGGGAGTGCAAATGCACACCAAAGAGGCAAGATAGGTTTTGTAAGAAGCATAAATATTTAGAAACGAACAAGTTGCAAGAGACGCTAGATGATTGTGGTGAAAGATGTAAGTTCTTTTTCCATCCTTGTGAACTTTGCAATGAACGTGGTCATTTAAATCTCCAATGCAAATTATTTCATGATCAAATCGTGTCCAAAAATTCTGACAACTTGATTACCCTTGAGCATCATAAAGAGCTTAGTCTTCTTTTGGGGTATGAAGAAATCAAACGTATAACTAAAGGTTTTCCAAATCCCGTGGGATTTCTTAATTTTGATCTAGGGGAAATTTATATGTTTTGTGCGGTAAATTGCATTGAGAATCCTTATATTGCCAACTATCTAAAGACAAGAAAACAAATATAATATTAAGAGAGTACTAATGAAAGGGAAAATATTTCCCAATACCCTCCTAGTGTTTATTATGATGAGTCAGGTAACGAGGAGGAGCTTCCTATCCAATCAATCTCTTCAACAAGAAGCTTGAAAAAATTAATTAAACCCACACATGATGTGGTGAAGAAGAAAACAAGAAAGAATAGAGGTAAAAAGGTATCTCTCCCAAATAATGTTGCTCCTATCACCATTGTGCCTCATGAAAGTGAATCAAATATGTCGATGGAGGATGATGCTATCGAGTATGATTTTGTGATACCTGCTACTTGTTGTAATGATTATGATTGAGAAGGAAATGTTGTCCCCTATGATCTTGAGAATATTTTTAGCACTTGGTTGGAAGAATATGATAATAATGTTTTCTATACTATTAGTGCCATTCAAGCTATTGATAAGAATGATTGTGATGATATTGAAAACCACAAGCTTGGGAATGATAGTATGATATGTTTGAAGATTTATTTGCTGGAAATAATGCTTGTCCTAAGCTTGGGGGTGATTTTCTTAATGAATATGATCCTTTGATTCCCTCTACTTTCGAGAAGAAAATTTATTATGATGATAGCATGCCTCCTATTTATGATGATTACATTGATGAAAGTGGATTTGGAGAGGTCATGACTTTATTTAGTGATAAATCCACTATTTTGGAAGAGGTTTTGATTGACTATGACAATAAATTTGCTATCTATGATGATTATTATGATGACATGTATGCCGTAAAGAGTAATAAATTTTCTATGCTTGTGCATCATGAAAAGCGTGTTGTATGTGATAGTTATATTTTTGAATCCATTCATGATGCCTCTGAAAATTATTATGAGAGAGGAACTTATGCTCTTACATATCTCAATAATATCAAGTTTCTTCTCTATGTGTTGATTGTTTTGAAGTTGTACTTGTTTTGCCTTCCTATGCTAGTTGGTTCTTGTTTTCATGGGTTGCTTGCTGAAAAAATCCCTATGCATAGGAAGTGGGTTAAACTTAAATGTTCTTGACATGTGTTTCATGATGCTCTCTTCATGTTTCAATTCTTTTCTTTTATGCGAGCATCATTGAAATCATCATGTCTAGCTAAAAGACATTAAAGAAAAGCAATTGTTGGGAGACAACCCAACACTTTTACCTACTATTTTTCTGTGTTCACATAATTAATCTACTGTAGTAATCATGTTTTATTGCTTTTGTTTCAATAAAGTACCAGGTAAAGCCTTTGGGATCATGTGGGGTGATAATTGATTTGATCTTGCTGAAAAACAGAAAATTTTGTGCTCATGAAAATAATTCTAATTTTTAACAGAAGAGTGATTTTGAGTTTATTTGCTTTCATAAGATTAATATACAAATTTCTCACGTGGTCCTAATTTTTCAGAATTTTAAGAGGAGCAGAAGTATGGTTGGAGTATAGATTACTACAGACTGTTCTGTTTTTGACAGATTCTGTTTTCAATGCATAGTTTGCTTATTTGCTAGTTTCTATGGCTTATATTGCTCAATATAAATTGTGTAAATGATATGCTATAGTAGTCATTGTGTGAGAACAATTATGGATCTTGTCTTGACAGTACCAAAGTGAATGGTTTGCTCTTTATCTGTAGCGACCCGACTCAAAACGAGTCAAGCCTTTGTGTTTTCTGTGCCATCCCTGGATCAGTATGCTGGCACACACAGTACATCAATGTATATATCAAAGTGCAATCACATGTAAATAGCGTAAAACTGATATATACCTTAAAATAGCAGCGGATACAGTCAACGGGAGTGGAGTCCCAATAACACCAACGGCAAGTTGAGTGCGGACCGTAACCCTGAATCGTACTCTTACCCGTCGTAGAAGAGTATCTGCAACATGATACGTTGCAGCCATATAGGTCAGTACATTGAATGTACTGGCAAGATCACCATAGCAGAACAGAAGAATAAAGACTATTCTATATGCAAAGGCCTTGAGGCTCTGTGTCTAAGTTTTTGCGTAAAAGCTGATTTCATTTTCCTACAACAAAGGAATATTAGGAATTTCACTATGGAGTTACCTATCATAACATGGTTCCGCCAACCAATGTCTCAATGCCCATAAGTATCATAAGTTGCCCACAATTAGTTATTAGTCCAGTGTTGAGAGTTCAGAGATAGATCCAAGTCTAGAAGCTCAAATTGTCCGTAACCGGGGACACGGCTAATCGATTAGGTTTAAACTCTGCAGAGTGTTGTGTACTTTACCCACAAGATTCTTTCCCTCCTGGTAAGTCCTCGCACTGCCTGGTGTTTGAGAACAGGATGAAAGAAACATGGTCTTTCAGAGTGCTTCCCTGGCTGTCCGACAGTGCCCATCCCAATCCTAACGTCGACTACATCTCGTAGCACTGCCCAGCAGAGTCACAACAAAGATCAACCAAGCCAGAGCCCATAATGACTTGTGGTTACACAGGTAAGCTTCCGGGCATGAAGTATTCATCCTTCTCTTTGAGTCTGGGTGAAGCTTTCCGCAAGATGTCATGGCGCTTCTCCATGCATCCCGGCCACTCACTGGTTTCTCCAGGGTGCCCAATCAACCATCCTTCACCCAGTAGTGTGTATTGAAAACTTGTCTTCTCGAGTCTTGAAGTCTTGAGGTCTTGAAGATGCAGGACTTGAAGATGTCTTCATGAAGTCGTCGTTTTGACGTGGAGTCCTTCTTCACACCACTCACGAACACTCATACCAGACCCCGTCTACTTTAGCATAGCATTGCACTAACTAGCGTTCCCGGAGCTTTAGTAACCAGTGGTGGGTTCCTACCTCATGCATTCTACTCAACTACAAGAATTTCAATAACACTACGGGAGGGATATGTTGAATGATGTCACTACATGCAATAAAAACATAGGTATGAAATAGATGGTCAAGGTGAACTTGCCTGTACTGTTGATGAAGAGAAAGATCGCTCTCAGTAATAACTTGATAGACTATTCGGCACTCTCCGATGAAAATCATACTAGCAATCAATTCTAACAATCACAAGATAACACAAGAAACAAAACCAACAAGGTTGATGAAGGAAATACTTAAGACAAAACTCAAAGCCAAGAAAGTTTTCATAAAAACAACTAAGGTAGTTTTCCTCTACAACAACTAGTAACCAAAACAAAAACAAAGTAAAATATAACAAAAGGATTTTAGTAAATATTTTACTAGCAAAAGAATTACTTTTGAAAGACAACTAAAAACTATGAAAACAACATTCTAACAACATGAGTGTTTGCCTAATGAATGTAACTACAAGCACAACTATAAACTAAAAGAAAACATTTTGTAAAATAACTAAGTTAACAGAAAATAATTTATAAAAACCTTTATTACAAAACATAATTAGATCATCAAAAAGTTTTCTGAAAAGATTTTCTATGAAACTAAATTGTTTTTATAACATATTACCTAATGAAAATAATATAGTTTTCCTATCGTAATAGAACTAATCTAAATTATTTTTATTAACTAAGCATTTCTTAACAGAAAGGAATTACTACAAATTTTATTTGAAAACAGAATCTAATTATATAAAACTTTCTTGGAATAAGCTATTACTAACTAGTTTGTTTATCACAAATTAAACCTATTTGAAAATGTATAGTGTTCCTATAACAACATGGTAGTAAACTAAGCAAATTATTTTTTATTTTAACAACAAGTAATTCACCTAAAGTTTAACTAACAGAATATACTAAATCAAATATATAATTAACTCAGATTTAAACTGACAAAATTAAACTAATTAAACTATATTAACAAACTAAATAGATTCTGTTTGGTTTGAAAACACTATTTAAAATTATTATAAAATTCTCAAACTCTACCAAATGATAGCTATGGTCACTAGTGACAAGTAGGAAAAAGAATCATTCAAAAATTCATTTTAGAACTCAGGATATGCAGAAAACAAAATTTAAATCAAATCGCTTCAAATTCAAATTTAAATGTTCAAACATGGTCAAATTTGATATATACAGAAACTAGATAAAATTTTTGATCTAATGCAAAAATAATCAATTAAAAACATTAAGTAGTTTAAAAGATATAAAGAAAATAAAATCAAAACTTATTCTGGAAACAGAAATTAAAACAGAAAAGAAAAAATCTAAACTAACGGTCAGGGGGTACACGTGTCGCTTCCTGATTTGATGAAGGGGTGCGCGCGTGGGCGTTTACGGGCGGACGACCGAAGTTTAGCGCGTACCGGTTCGGTTATAAAAAGGTTCTAATCCTACGCGTCCGATTTTGATCTGACGGTGGAGGGGGAAAGGGAGGCTCACTGCGATGGTGGGTCGCCGGCGAGGGTTTCTCCGGCGAGGCCGAGGCGAAGTGGTCGACGTGGGCGGCGCTCCGGTGGTCCTCCGGTGACGGCGAGGGCACTAGTCGACGGCAGCGAGTACGGCAAGCACGTCGGTTGCGTCAGTGAGGCTCGGGGGCGTCGGAGTTGACGGGCAGGAGCTCCTCGAGCTTCGGGTGGGGAGGTTACTCCGGCGAGGGCGACGGTGAGGCGGGTCTGGGGTCTCTGGGGCTCGGGAAGGGGATGGGGTGGTTCGCACGGGCGAGAGGAGCTCGATGGTGCGCTCGGGAGAGGTCGGGGAGGTCGGAGACGGGCGCTAGGTTGAAAAAGGTGCGGCGGCAACCGAAAGCTCCGGCGAGCGATTCCGGCGAGGAGAGACGTCGGGGTTGGGGGCAACGAGGGGGAATGGGAAGAGGGGAGCGGAGGGTATTTATAGGAGATCAGAGGGGTCGGGGGAGTAAGGAGGGAGGGGGTCCACGGCGAGGGGAACCGGCGACGACGGCGCGTGGGAGGAGGAGGAAGGCGACCGAGCGACGGTTTCGGTCGGGCGCGTGGGTCCCGCTGGTCAGAGAGAGAAAGAGGGAGACGTAGTCAGCGGGCGACCGTTATGAAATGAATTCGGCTTTAAAGGCTGTGGGCCGGCCGTTTAATACCGGAAACGGTTACCGTTTCTTTTTAATAATTTTCCAGAGATATTCAAATACATTTAAAGCATTCAAATCATCTCTAAATATAGGGGTATTATATATCAAAATTAACATAATAATAAATTATATTTAATGAACATTTCTATTCTGTCATTTGAATACCTTGGAAAAAATATTATTTTCAAAAATTGCCCTTTTTGCTTTTAAATCCCTTTGCAAATATTTTTCAGAATAACCCCTTGTTTTTATTATTCAAATAAATCACCAAGAAGTCCCTGGTGTGGAGTGTCATGTTACTCCTCTCAAATTTTTTGTCAGGGGTTTGAATACTTTGAAAATTGGAATAGGAACCAAATATGAAATGATTCCAAAAGAAAATCCAGAGATTTTCACATTCACTATTCAAAGATTTATTTTAAACTTCCAACTCATATTTCATATAATTTGAAGAAGTCATTTTATCTTCTCTCATGAAAATCAGTTGCATAAAGTTTTCTGAATTTGAAATATTTTTCAAATGAAATTCAAATTCTTTTCAAATCCCTTTTCATTTCTTTAAATGGAAGAAGTCATGTCATCTTCACTCTAGGGTTTTGTGATGAAATGAATTTGAATTCCTGGTGATCAAAATGCAAAGTGAAAATTTTGGGAAAGTCATTTCATTCCCTCTCATCAAACTTTCAAAAATTTACAAAAGTTTCAAATTGCACTCACTTTCAATCATTCAAGCAAACAAACAATCATTCTATAATTATTATAACATTCCAAAATTTGGGATGTTACAAACCTACCACACTTAAAATGAATCTCATCCTCGAGATTCGAAAAGGCTAGAAAGAAAAGGTTAGGGTTTTGGGGTCTTCCAACAAAACTCCATTGACCTGGAAATGTGGGTCTACCACACTTGAAATGAGAGTTACTAGTCCTTCAAAATCTTGACAGTCCTATGCAGCATCTGTATGTTCACATTCTTCATAGCATCTTCCTTGGTGATGATCTTTGGTTATATCAAAATCTTGTGTCCTCACAACAAGGTGTACTTCCTCCACTACTGGGTCTTCTTAACTGACAGGTCTCGCGATCATTCTAAGTAACTTATCGACGATCTCATGGTGGTCTACTATTAGTGGTTATCCTGCAGTGAAATGGGTCTTGGCTTTATCCTCACCATAAAATTTCCTACGTGTGACAGCAACTGTCAGTGTACTAGGGTTTTCATCCTACCATTCTAAGGCTTAAACAAAAAGCTTCAAAGAACTTCGTCTCTTTACTATGGGTAAGTCACTCAGATTTACCATTCCGAATAGCAAGAGAATGATAAGAGTAAGTCGTCATGGTGGCCAAGCCATGCCGCACTGAAATCATTACCTTGTATAAGGTTTAGTGAATCTCGTATTCTAGCACTTGGGATTCCTCACAAGCATTGCAGAAAATTTCTCTTGTCAACGAACAAAGTTCGGATAAATCCATTTATTCTGCAAGCTAAGCAAAAACATCTATCGTTTCTTCACAATTCTCAGGTTATCGTAAACTCCTAAGAAAAACGTTTGATAGTCAGTCGTAGCTTCTTCCAAGTTTCTTCCTTCACCAAGGTGGGGCTTGATCCTTATCAATCCTGAAGTCAGTGACTTGTGGATTCACTTGAATACTTGAACAACTTCATCTCACCCATGGGGTTACTATCGTTCCATATTCCAGTATTACCTTCAGTTCACTACACCAAAGCCTTGAGGTAACAAATCACAGACTTATTCTTGTTTAGATTCCACTCAGTGGAATCCATTTTCCTTTCCATTGGTCTGTTTAACCTTGGGCTTGGTTTTATTACAATCATTCTCTATTCCAACTTCAAAAGTACCTTGTCACAAAGGTTATCATCCACACAGTTTGAGATGGTTCCACATTCCCTTCATCTGTATTCACTTATCCAAACTCCTTAATCCGGAAAAGGTACCTGTGGTTACTACCACACTTAAAATGAAATGCACTCATGTATGCATAGACCATATTTTCTCATATCCTCGAAAATTGGTCAGAGATCTTGGGTCATAGAGTAACAACTCACATGTTTCAACATAAGATAAATCATGACACCATAATTTCCATTGACTCATGAATTTATTACAAACTCTGAGACTTCCGTTACAAGATAAGCTCATGAAATCAAAAGTGCTTCATGATACAGGTATTTCCATCTTCAAAACTATTCCATTCTTCTCATATTCAATCCTTGGTTACATTCTCAATCACTTCTTAAAACTCCTAGAAAATACTTTATTACAAATGCTGCCATCCACATAGTTTGGTATGGTCTAGCATCCACTCTCAACTTTATTCATTCATCTCCCTTTGGATATGTTTTAGTACCACTGAAAATTTCCGATGTGCTCCTTGAAATCCTCCATCTTTTCTTTGATTAGGGTGGACATGAGCTTCATCTCCATCATCTCCGTATGCACCTCTTGCAGGTATTCCTGAGTATGACGGAGTCTTGCTTCAAGTATTTCTCCAATATGGCGTATGGCTTCCATGGCAGCTTCACGAACAGCGTCAAATAAAATAGCTTGTGATACACGAGATATGTAAAAGTATCGTCCAGTAGTCTTTGGGCAAACTCCCTTTGCACGGTGAAGGTGTACCTCCACATACCAAAGTTTCACTCCATTATCCATGAATGGGTAGCCTTTGTAGACTGCATCTCCATCAAGATGGATGTGCTTCATCATATCCTTCAGGATCCTTGGGTAGTCATGATCACTGGTCAGGGTCATGATTGTTTCCGGGCCTTTGAGGAAAGACTCATAAAGGGTGGTCATCTGCGTGTGTCAGAAAAGGTACTCAGAATTGACATATGTCTCGACTTGGGTAAACATCCATGTTATTCAAAATCAAACTTCAATTTCACTTTCCAACATCTTTAGAGAGTATTGTCATCCTTAAAACAAATGGATTATCCATTACATAACCTCAAAGGATAAGAGTGCTACCTATTACATTTATTACTTCCGAACTCAAACTACTCATGCTTAGCATTCTTCTCTGGACAGGTATAGGAGTAGTGTCCTGTCTTCTTGCACTGAAAACAAATGATTTCTGACATATCTCGGGTCTTCTTGATGTTGGTTTTTGCTCTTGGGAGTTCTGGTTCCTTTCTTGGGCACTTATCGGCATAGTGGCCTAAATTCTTGCACCTGAAACACATGATCTGACTCAGATCCTTCTTCGTAGAAATGGGGTTGTTCAGAGGAAGTCTTCGGTTTCTTTTCTTGTGTTCCTTGGTTCCGATCAAAAGTTCAATTTCCTGTGGATCAAACTCCACTTCTTCTATCGGGAAGTTTCCCAGATACTCTTTTCTTTCCTTCGTACAGTCCTGTGAGAAATGTCCTTCTGCTCCACATGTATAGCAGACATTTGAGTAAAATCTGGTTAATCCTTCTCCATCAGGGTCTTCAATATCTTTCTTCATTACAAATTCTCCAAATTTTTCTCTGAAGGCTTCCTTCATGGCTTTCTTCTGCTGTTTGATGACTTCTTGTACCTTGGGGTACTCCTGGCATTGAGTAGGGTAATGTGTAGTTCCTTCACACAAGAAACATGTCACTTGCCCAGTTGGGCAGTCCTCAGCAGGGTGATTCTCTTCACAATGAGGGCATCCTTTCTTGTGTTCTTCCTGGGTGTGTCCTATTTCTCCACAGATTTTACATGCTCGGGTCTTCTTCATCGGAATAACACAATGCTTCTGAATGAGACGGGATCTTAACAGAGTCTTCTTGAGTTCTTCCCAATTCTTTGCTCCATTAAATCCTTGTATGGCATGATGCATTTTCCACCAAGTTGCGGCACTTTGGGTAAAGTGCTGGAGAGCATATTGAACCTCATACTTCTGTGCTATCGAGTTGCTCCTGAAGTGATTCTCCATGTTATGTATCCATACTTCTGCCTCTAACTGGGTCATTGGTCCAGAAAGTACAAGTCCAGCTTCATATGCCATCTATTGGGTTCAAGGTTTTGGGATGAGATGGGTAAGGGAGAGAAAGGAGGGGATACACACAATACAAACAATGGTTTTTGAAAATAGTTTTTTTTTGTGGCTGTCGAAAATAAAACTTACACTCAAATGACAGCTCACAAAATCATCGTATCTAACGTAAGTTTACAACAGGGGTTTGGTCTACTAGGGGCATAATATCTTGGAAAATTCTTCATGGTCTTCAATTTCTTCGGGTCTTCATAGTATTCAACTCGTGTAGTTTCAACTCTTGTAATGCATGGTGAAATCTTCTTTACTTTGAGGTGACCATCAGTTGTTTCGATATCTTGTCCTTCTTGGAGTGGCTTCAGTTGATCCTTCGTGTGATCAAAGGGAAAGGGTATTTTCTAACTTTTTGATAAAACTCAGAAGAGAGGAGAAGTAAAAGATCCTTTGAAAACAAAGTTTTTCAAGAAATCATTTCCTAAGGCTTTCCAGTTTCTAGGGTCACGTCCTACAGTCAACATGTGCTCTGATACCATTTCTGTAGCGACCCGACTCAAAACGAGTCAAGCCTCTGTGTTTTCTGTGCCATCCCTGGATCAGTATGCTGGCACACACAGTACATCAATGTATATATCAAAGTGCAATCACATGTAAATAGCGTAAAACTGATATATACCTTAAAATAGTAGCGGATACAGTCAATGGGAGTGGAGTCCCAATAACACCAACGGCAAGTTGAGTGCGGACCATAACCCTGAATCGTACTCTTACCCGTCGTAGAAGAGTATCTGCAACATGATACGTTGCAGCCATATAGGTCAGTACATTGAATGTACTGGCAAGATCACCATAGCAGAACAGAAGAATAAAGACTATTCTATATGCAAAGGCCTTGAGGCTCTGTGTCTAAGTTTTTGCGTAAAAGCTGATTTTATTTTCCTACAACAAAGGAATATCAGGAATTTCACTATGGAGTTACCTATCATAACATGGTTCCGCCAACCAATGTCTCAATGCCCATAAGTATCATAAGTTGCCCACAATTAGTTATCAGTCCAGTGTTGAGAGTTCAGAGATAGATCCAAGTCTAGAAGCTCAAATTGTCCGTAACCGGGGACACGGCTAATCGATTAGGTTTAAACTCTGCAGAGTGTTGTGTACTTTACCCACAAGATTCTTTCCCTCCTGGTAAGTCCTCGCACTGCCTGGTGTTTGAGAACAGGATGAAAGAAACATGGTCTTTCAGAGTGCTTCCCTGACTGTCCGACAGTGCCCATCCCGATCCTAACGTCGACTACATCTCGTAGCACTGCCCAGCAGAGTCACAACAAAGATCAACCAAGCCAGAGCCCATAATGACTTGTGGTTACACAGGTAAGCTTCCGGGCATGAAGTATTCATCCTTCTCTTTGAGTCTGGGTGAAGCTTTCCGCAAGATGTCATGGCGCTTCTCCATGCATCCCGGCCACTCACTGGTTTCTCCAGGGTGCCCAATCAACCATCCTTCACCCAGTAGTGTGTATTGAAAACTTGTCTTCTCGAGTCTTGAAGTCTTGAGGTCTTGAAGATGCAGGACTTGAAGATGTCTTCATGAAGTCGTCGTTTTGACGTGGAGTCCTTCTTCACACCACTCACGAACACTCATACCAGACCCCGTCTACTTTAGCATAGCATTGCACTAACTAGCGTTCCCGGGGCTTTAGTAACCAGTGGTGGGTTCCTACCTCATGCATTCTACTCAACTACAAGAATTTCAATAACACTACGGGAGGGATATGTTGAATGATGTCACTACATGCAATAAAAACATAGGTATGAAATAGATGGTCAAGGTGAACTTGTCTGTACTGTTGATGAAGAGAAAGATCGCTCTCAGTAATAACTTGATAGACTATTCGTCACTCTCCGATGAAAATCTATATAGCAAACATTGCATTCATAAGCAATCATACTAGCAATCAAATCTAACAATCACAAGATAACACAAGAAACAAAACCAACAAGGTTGATGAAGGAAATACTTAAGACAAAACTCAAAGCCAAGAAAGTTTTCATAAAAACAACTAAGGTAGTTTTCCTCTACAACAACTAGTAACCAAAACAAAAACAAAGTAAAATATCACAAAAGTATTTTAGTAAATATTTTACTAGCAAAAGAATTACTTTTGAAAGACAACTAAAAACTATGAAAACAACATTCTAACAACATGAGTGTTTGCCTAATGAATGTAACTACAAGCACAACTATAAACTAAAAGAAAAAAATTTGTAAAATAACTAAGTTAACAGAAAATAATTTATAAAAACCTTTATTACAAAACATAATTAGATCATCAAAAAGTTTTCTGAAAAGAGTTTCTATGAAACTAAATTGTTTTTATAACATATTACCTAATGAAAATAATATTGTTTTCCTATCATAATAGAACTAATCTAAATTATTTTTATTAACTAAGAATTTCTTAACAGAAAGGAATTACTACAAATTTTATTTGAAAACAGAATCTAATTATATAAAACTTTCTTGGAATAAGCTATTACTAACTAGTTTGTTTATCACAAATTAAACCTATTTGAAAATGTATAGTGTTCCTATAACAACATGGTAGTAAACTAAGCAAATTATTTTTATTTTAACAACAAGTAATTCACCTAAAGTTTAACTAACAGAATATACTAAATCAAATATATAATTAACTCAGATTTAAACTAACAACATTAAACTAATTAAACTATATTAACAAACTAAACAGATCCTGTTTGGTTTGAAAACACTATTTAAAATTATTATAAAATTCTCAAACTCTACCAAATGATAGCTATGGTCACTAGTGACAAGTAGGAAAAAGAATCATTCAAAAATTCATTTTAGAACTCAGGATATGCAGAAAACAAAATTTAAATCAAATCGCTTCAAATTCAAATTTAAATGTTCAAACATGGTCAAATTTGATATATACAGAAACTAGATAAATTTTTTGATCTAATGCAAAAAAAATCAATTAAAAACATTAAGTAGTTTAAAAGATATAAAGAAAATAAAATCAAAACTTATTCTGGAAACAGAAATTAAAACAGAAAAGAAAAAATCTAAACTAACGGTCAGGGGGTACACGTGTCGCTTCCTGATTTGATGAAGGGGTGCACGCGCGGGCGTTTACAGGCGGACGACCGAAGTTTAGCGCGTACCGGTTCAGTTATAAAAAGGTTCTAATCCTACGCGTCCGATTTTGATCTGACGGTGGAGGGGGAAAGGGAGGCTCACTGCGATGGTGGGTCGCCGGCGAGGGTTTCTCCGGCGAGGCCGAGGCGAAGTGGTCGACGTGGGCGGCACTCCGGTGCTCCTCCGGCGACGGCGAGGGCACTAGTCGACGGCAGCGAGTACGGCAAGCACGTCGGTTGCGTCAGTGAGGCTCGGGAGCGTCGAAGTTGACGGGCAGGAGCTCCTCGAGCTTCGGGTGGGGAGGTTACTCCGGCGAGGGCGACGGTGAGGCGGGTCTGGGGTCTCTGGGGCTCGGGAAGGGGATGGGGTGGTGCGCACGGGCGAGAGGAGCTCGATGGTGCGCTCGGGAGAGGTCGGGGAGGTCGGAGACGGGCGCTAGGTTGAAAAAGGTGCGGCGGCGACCGAAAGCTCCGGCGAGCGATTCCGGCGAGGAGAGATGTCGGGGTTGGGGGCAACGAGCGGGAATGGGAAGAGGGGAGCGGAGGGTATTTATAGGAGCTTAGAGGGGTCGGGGGAGTAAGGAGGGAGGGGGTCCACGGCGAGGGGAAGCGGCGACGACGGCGCGTGGGAGGAGGAGGAAGGCGACCGAGCGACGGTTTCGGTCGGGCGCGTGGGTCCCGCTGGTCAGAGAGAGAAAGAGGGAGACGTAGTCAGCGGGCGACCGTTATGAAATGAATTCGGCTTTAAAGGCTGTGGGCCGGCCGTTTAATACCGGAAATGGTTACCGTTTCTTTTTAATAATTTTCCAGAGACATTCAAATACATTTAAAGCATTCAAATCGTCTCTAAATATAGGGGTCTTATATATCAAAATTAACAGAATAATAAATTCTATTTAATGAACATTTCTATTCTGTCATTTGAATACCTTGGAAAAAATATTATTTTCAGAAATTGCCCTTTTTGCTTTTAAATCCCTTTGCAAATATTTTTCAGAATAACCCCTGGTTTTTATTATTCAAATAAATCACCAAGAAGTCCCTGGTGTGGAGTGTCATGTTACTCCTCTCAAATTTTTTGTTAGGGGTTTGAATACTTTGAAAATTGGAATAGGAACCAAATATGAAATGATTCCAAAAGAAAATCCAGAGATTTTCACATTCACTATTCAAAGATTTATTTTAAACTTCCAACTCATATTTCATATAATTTGAAGAAGTCATTTTATCTTCTCTCATCAAAATCATTCAGTTGCATACAGTTTTCTGAATTTGAAATGTTTTTCAAATGAAATTCAAATTCTTTTCAAATCCCTTTTCATTTCTTTAAATGGAAGAAGTCATGTCATCTTCACTCTATGGTTTTGTGATGAAATGAATTTGAATTCCTGGTGATCAAAATGCAAAGTGAAAATTTTGGGAAAGTCATTTCATTCCCTCTCATCAAACATTCAAAAAAATTCAAAAGTTTCAAATTGCACTCACTTTCAATCATTCAAGCAAACAAACAATCATTCTATAATTATTATAACATTCCAAAATTTGGGATGTTACATTATCATACTAACTCATCTCACGAAGTTCCGTTAAGTTTTGTGTGATTGTAGTTTTCAACTTTTGTGTGAGATATCGATATGAGTATAATAAGGAGGGACAAGGCCCTAAGCTTGGGGATTCCCAAGGAACCCCCAAGTTAATATCCAAGTAATACTCAAGAGCCTAAGCTTGGGGATGCCCCGGAAGGCATCCCCTATTTCGTCTTCAACACAATCGGTATATCTTACTTGGAGCTATATTTTGACTCGTCACACAATATGAGATTTTCTTGGGTCGTCATTATATTTTTTTATTTTCTGTTAGTTTTTATTTATATTCTATTTTTTGAATAAATAGTTCCAAGAATTGCCTTAGGATGCTTGCCTGGCATGTTTTGATGAGTGCTGTGTAAAAACAGAAACTTTGGCTGTAGTGTTTGAATTTTCATATTTTACTTGTACGTGGAAACTTTCTGAAATTTTTACACAGTATTTTAATATAAAATTTATAGCACGTACTAAATTTTCATAACTTTTTGAGCTACAGAAGTACACTGTATTCATAAATTTCTACAGACTGTTCTGTTTAGACAGATTGCTGTCATAGTTTCGTTATCTACTTATCCTATAGTTTCCATAGCCTATATTGGTAGATATGAATTGTGGAAATGATAGTATACAGTACCTAATGTTTGAAACTTATTATGCAACTTGTCTTGGCAGCACATAAAGAGTTGATTTATTATTATGTGTACTAACCTATCTCACGAGTTCTTGTTGAGTTTTGTGTGGATGAAGCTTTTGAGATTTAGGAAAACCGTGAGATGAGAAGAATTAAGGAGACACAAAATCTCAATCTTGGGGATTCCCAAGTCATCCCAATATAATATTAAATAAGTCTCACGCATCTAAGCTTGGGGATGCCCCGGTAGGCATCCCATCTTTCTTCTTCAACAATTATTGGTTAGTATCGGTTGAGCCTAAGTTATTGCTTCTTCACATGAGTTGTGATATTTTTAGAATGTCATTTTATTTTTGTTTTACTTGATGTTTTAATAAAATACTTAGATCTGAAAGTTTTAAATAAAATAGCGTCCTCAAGTAATTGCCAGGGAGGCTAAGTAAGCGGCATTCACATCCCGTCAACGAAGCTCTTTTCTTTGGAATTGCTCTTGTGCTTCACCTATATCCTATGAGTAAATTTTTGAATAAATTGAATGTCATGAAGTTGAAATCATATCATTCTTAGTGTTAGCTTCACATTGGGTTTAGAAAGAGAAATCTTTTGAGGCTTGACAATCACAATATTGGTCATACAAGCAATTCACGAATAATTAGTATAAGGAAGAGAACTTTCACATGCAAATACACTATCCTGGAAATATTTTGCGATTGTGAGCCCCCATCAAAATATTATATGCCAAAATTGTTGACATTGGACAAGGAATACAACATAATGATTTATGTTTGTTCATATACACATAGAAGTTATATTGTCATAGATCCTTCAACATGTGGTGCCTTCCCCCCATCTGTGCTAGCCAAAAATTCTGCACCAAGTAGAGATACTACTTGTGCATCCAAAAACCCTTAAACCAAAATATTGTTTTCAAGAGACCACCATACCTACCTAAGGATTTAGCAAGATCCTTCAAGTAAGTTGTAATCGGTGCAATAAGGAAATAAAAAATTGCTTCTACAAGTGTTAGATCATTTAGTGTAAGAGAAAATTGAGTGTTGTACGAACTTGTGATGGCAAAGTAATAAAAGAGATAGACTGCATAATAAAGGTTGCTATCATAAGGGGCAATATAACGTGACGTTCTTTTTCACTAAGGGGTTGAGAATACAAACAAATAAGCACATGGCAACCTCTGCTTCCCTCTGCGAAGGGCCTATCTTGTAATTTATGTATTTACTTTTATGCAAGAGTCAAAGTTTTTCTCTCTATTCCTTTTTATTTTTCTCCTTTGGCAAGCATCATGTGGTGAGGAAAGATCTAGGCACATATGCCCAGTTGAATATGGTTAGCATGAGTTATTATTGTTGACATCACCCTTGAGGTGAATACATTGGGAGGCAAAGCAATAAGACCCTATCTTTCTATGTGTCTGGTTGAAACGTTTTGCCCATGTGTATGTGGTGAGTGTTAGCAATCATAGAAGACTATATGATGGTTGAGTATGTGGAGCTCTTACTTAAACTCTGTTGAATAAGTTGAATTGCAATTGCTTGGTGACTCAGAACAAAGGTTGTTGGGTTTCAAGAGAATTCATTGTTTGAACCTTACCATGTGAATTGGTTGCTACTTTAACATGAGAAAACTTTATGAGAAAATAATTGTTGTAACGATGCTAGGAAAAGTGATTGAAATTATCATTGATCAAACTTATGCACTTTGCTGGCATTCACACTTCATAAATTATTTCTTTTATCATTTACCTACTCGAGGACGAGTAGGATTAAACTTGGGGATGCTGACACATCTCCAACGTATCTATAATTTATGAAGTATTCATGTTGTTATTTTATCATTCTTGGATGTTTTACAATAATTTTATAGCAACTTTATATAATTTTTTGGGACTAACCTATGGACCTAGTGCCCAGTGCTAGTTGTTGTTTTTTGCTTGTTTTTTACATCGCAGGAAATCAATATCAAACGGAGTCCAAACACCACTACAGGAATCAGGTACTTTGTTGTCAGCCATCCCGGACGGCAAAGGCATGCATGCCGAATGGCTAAGGCTTTGCCATCCGCCAGCAGACGGCGAAGAGTCCGACTGAATAAGCCACGATAAAGGGCGCTTTGCCATCTGCTGGCGGACGACAAAGATCCTTCGGTCTTTGCCATCCGCCATCGGACGGCAAAGACCATGGACGGCACACGTTGCAGCTTATGGCCGTTAAGGGGTTAACGGCATGCTTTGCTGTCCACTGGCAGACGGAAAAGACCTAAGGTTCTTTGTCGTCTGCCAGCGGACGACAAAGCACCTCTTTATTTGCTGGCCTAGGTGGTTTCTTTGCCGTCCGCTGGCAGACGGCAAAGAACCTTAGCTCTTTGCCGTCTGCCAGCGGACGTCAAAGAAACCAGCTAGGCCAGCCTACTGCTACCCTAGGTTGCGCAGGTAGGTGCCACGTGGCAGCTTTGCCGTCTGCTAGCTGACGGCAATGACCTTTGTCGTTAGCTAGCAGACGGCAAAGTGGCTATATAGCTCTTATTTTTTCTTAAATTCATTCAATTTGACAGAATTTCACATATATACATACACATATTTCAAAATAATTTTAACAAGCATACCAACAATAAGTTTCCAACAACATATCCAACATACAAGTTTCCAACAACATATCCAACATACAATGGTTTCCAACAACATATCCATACATACATATCCAAAACAAGTTTCCAACAAGTTTCCATAAACAAAAAGGAAGCACAAGTAGAAGAGTACACTCCATCAATGCAAGCTTCCTCATCTATAGAAAATCTGCAAATTAGGAAAGATGAAAGTTAGAAAAAGAAGAAGACTAGCTAGAAGAAAAAGAATAAGAATTTATCTTCTCTTTCTTTTTCTCCTCTCCTCTTCTTTATATTCTTCTTCTTATAACTAAGGTATGTAAAAATGGCATTTTTAGCTAAGGTAGGTAAAAATGCTACGTGTGTAGGTCATTTTAGAGCTAAGATATGTAAATAGGTCATTTTGGAGTTAACCTAGGTAGTTATACCATTTTTAGCTAACTAAGCATATTTATTCATTTTGAAGGACAAAATGGTAAGTGTAGGTCATTTTAGAGCTATCCTAGTTAAAATCGGTCACTTTGGAGCTAGGTAAGGTTATTTTGTCATTTTGGAGGAAAATAAACTAATTATATGATAGTTTGGAGCTAAACGAAGGTTATTATAACATATTTTACCTAAGTAAGCTAATTATGTCATAAATGAACTAGGTAAGCTAAGTATATATTATTATTTAGCTATCCAAGGTAGTTATGAAATTTTTCAGCTAACTAAGCATATTAAGTCATTTAGGAGGAAAAAATGCTAAGTATAGGTCATTTTATAGCTATCCTAGGTAAAGCATGTCAGTTCAGAGCTAAGTAAGGATAATATGTCATTTTCGAGGAAAATAAGCTAAGTATAGGTCATTTTGGAGCTACACCAAGGTTATTATACCATTTTTTACCTAAGTGAGCTAATTATGTCATAAATGAACTAGCTAAGCTAATTATAGATCATTATTGAGCTATCCTAGGTAGTTATACCATTTTGTACCTAAGTGAGCTAATTATGTCATAAATGAAGTAGCTAAGCTAGCTATAGATCATTATTGAGCTATCCTAGGTAGTTATGCCATTTTCTAGCTAACTAAGCATATCAAGTCATTTTGGAGGAAAAAATGCTAAGTATAGGTCATTTTATAGCTATCCTAGGTAGAATATATCATTTTGGAGGTAAGTAAGGTTACTATGTCATTTTTGAGGAAGATAAGCTAAGTATAGGTCATTTTGGAGCTAATTAGGTCATTTATTAAGCTAAGTATGCATTTGTTAAGCAAAACACTTGGAAAAACTTGCCATTATCACGAAGGTGAAGGACCGATCAGGTTTGCGCTAGGGTGAGACATAGAAGGACCGGTCGGGGTTGCGACAAACGCACAAAGATCGGTCGATACTTGTCGAGAGGCCCGCTGCACCAAAGATCATTTGCAATGTCTCCTTAGCACGATGCAACTCAAATGTGAATACTATTAACTAATGACCATTCAAATGAAACTCACCATGGGTGCTATAGCAATATGGGGCATTGACGGAGGGGTCTGGCCATTGTTCTGGCACACGGTCTGCACATTTTGTTTTCACGAGTCATTCATATTAGTTAGTGATGAAACGAACATTACGTGCATGATTTGGCTAATATGTAGGAGAAACTTACCATGAGGAACTCGTATAGGGCCCGGTGAGACGTCGTTCCGGTTCCTCTCCTTCTCCAACAGCCTAGCCGTCCTCTCCTCCATGTCCCTCTCCCTCTGCACTGCCTGCCCGTTTGCCTCCACCAGAAGCTCCTGGGCTCTAGCCTCAATGGCGAGATCCGTTGGCCATGGACAAGGCCTTATCTCAGGATCAGAGCTCGCTGGCACTTCTTGATCTCCGGGAGAGTTCTAGGACAACGTATCAGTCCATCCCCAATGGCTATCGAGCCATGGGGCCTCCCGCCACCAGATATCACCATGAGCTCTAGATCAAAAGGACTCTGGCTTGGGTTGAAGTCCTCCCCTTTCCTTGCCTTCCCCTCATCTCTGTACCTCACGAGCTTGTCGTGGGAGGAAATGTTGCTGAAGCTCTCTGGATGATCAAGGTCATCCTCACAGAATGCCTTGGCCTTCTTGTACGAGGCAGTATGGGCCATGGCATAGAGGTCGAACATAGGTGGCACCTCCTTCTTGTTTTCTCGCGCCTAAAAGAGAGTAAAAAATTATTAGTTAAGGGCTCAAGCTAGGATGAAGAATGAAATTGCATGAATCATGAAGCAAACCACATACCCAGTGATCCCCGTACTCAGACAAGTTGGAGCTCCCTTGATGGTGTGGCACACCTCTCATTTGGGCACGCTTATCCATGGCCTTGTTATGTTCGGCTAGCCATTCGGGAGAGCACTACTCATCCACCAATGCCTCCCAATAGTCCATCCTATCCGCAAACCATCTCGAGGGCACCTAATGCGACTCTCACAAACTCCTTGGTTTTTGTTATCCATTCACGGGTCATGTCTTTATGACTAGTGTGACTGGTGTACATCCACCCACGATCACTCATCTTGCCTAGCTACTGGACACACAAAAAATATATACATAATTTAGCAAACCATATTCATCAGTTAATAGAGTTTGTCAGTTTTCTTACGTCGATGCAACTAGATGCTAGTAGGTAAAGATAGGTTCGAATCCCACCCGAGTATGTGTAGATTGGGTTTGTTTTCCCATGCTCCGCTCTGGATCTGACGCACAATTTCGGCAGCACCTCCCCGTTGTTCTCCTAATACACGTCTCGGTAATAAGCAGAGAGGATGTGTACCCGGAGAACAACAGGGAGGCACTAAGAAATTCTGCATCGCAGCCAGAGCAGAGCATATGGGAAAACGAACCCAATCTATACATACTCGGGCTGTCCATGGATAAATGTGGACAATTCAAAAGAATCACGGTTATAAATATGCTAATGAATGCATATTTATAGATGCAACCCTTTCGAATGGGAGACGCATAGTGGTCACACATACTGATGATTGAAGACACCTATAGCTAGCAAGTTTCATCGGCACGAAGACCGCAATAGAGCAAAAAATTTAAGGGTGCCGAGGGAGAAGATGTCATTTGTGCTCACCAACGAACACAACAGGGGAGCCCACCAAATGCACGGGGAGGTCGTTGAACAACTGCACATTGAAATCCACCTGATCAACACAAAATATGATGTTCTTTATAACAAAATAGGAAAATATGTGACCTAGCTCATAATTTACAAAACTATGACCTCCTCGGCCTCACGAAGGCCGAAGAGCACCTTTTTGGTCAACTGGAGGCAGACTAAGTGTCGGGGGTCGGCATCAGTGGAGTCGGGGGTCGATGGCGTTGGTGGTCGGGGGTCGATTGTGTAGGTGGTCGGGGGTCGGGGGTGTCGGTGGTTGGGGGGCGATGGAATCGGTGGTCGGGGGTCCGGGGCGTCGGGGGTCGGGGGCGTCAGAGGTTGGGGGTCAGTGGTGTCGGTGGTCGCGGGGCGATGGCGTCAGTGGTCGGGGGTCCGGGGCGTCGGGGCTCGGTGGCCGGGGGGCGATGGTGTCGGGGGTCGGGGGTCTGGGGTGTCGGGGGTCGGTGGCGTCGGGGGTCGATGGTGTCGGTGGTCGGGGGTCGGTGGTGATGGTGGTCGGGGTGCGATGGCGTCGGTGGTCGGGGGTCGGTGGCATCGGAGGTTGGCGGTTAGTGGCGTCGGGGATCAGGGGCTCTTCTCTTCTTCTTCTTCTTCTTCATCATCTTCTTGTTTTTGCACTAACCTAATAAACCTAAACTAACACTAACCTAATTAACACTAACCTGATAAACCTAAACTAACACTAACCTAACTAACACTAACCTAAACTAACACTATCCTAATTAACATTAACCTAATTAACACTAACCTAATAATCTAAACCCCTAAACTAAAATAAAAAACAGAAAAAAGAGGAGGGGAAGAGCTTACCAGAGGGGGCAGGGCAGGGGGCGTTGGGGAGGGTTGGGGGAGCGCCGGGGAGGGGCGGGGAGCGTCGGGGAGGGCCGGGGAGCATCGGGGAGGGCAGGGGAGCGCTGGGGCAGCGGGGACAGGGGCCCTCGGGCGCGTGGGAGCGGTGGGTGGCAGGGCCGTAGGGGGCGCAGGGGGGCCGCAGGGCACCAGCCGGGCCGGTGGGGCGGCGGGCGTGGGCGCGGGCGGCGGCGCTGGCGAGCGACGGGCGGCGGTGGCGACGGGGCCACAGGGTTACAGAGCAGTGGGGCGTAGGATGGCCCGGGCGCGGCAGCGGGGGCGATGGGACGGCGGGGGCGTCGGGGCGCGGTGGGTCGATGGGGCGGTGGGCCGGTGGGGCGACGGGGTGGTGGGGCGACGGGGCGGTGGCGCGCGTGCGGTGGGCGGCGGGGAGGAGAGGGAGAGAAACAAAGAGAGAGAGAGGCGGGCCGGGGTGGGGCCTTGCCATTAGTTAAGTCCCCTCTTTGTCGTCCGCTAGCAGATGGAAAAGAGGGGGCCGTTAGGTTAACTTGTAAGCGGCTCGTCAGTGGGGCCCCCTCCCTCTTTGCTGTCCACTAGCGGACGGCAAAGGCGGACGACAAACCTCCTTTGCCGTCCGCTAGCAGACGGCAAAGAATTGCCGTCAGCTAGTTTTTTTACGTCCGTTTTTGGGAAACGGATGGCAAAGAGCTACTTTGCCATCTGCCAGTTAACGGCAAAAACTGGCTGACGGCAAAGATGTCGTTTCCAGTAGTGCACCACGAAACTTTTTGGAGAATTTTTTTGGACCAGAAGGAACCCAATGGGCCAGAGCTGCACCTGGGGGGCCTTGAGGGGGGGCACAACCCACCAAGGCGCGCCTAGGCCCCCTAGCGCGTCCAGGTGGGTTGTGCCCACCTCGGTGGCCTCCCGCACCCCTCTTTTCACTATAAATTCCCAAATATTCCGAAACCCTTCGGGGCAAGCCTAGAGGAGAAGTTCCGCCGCCACAAGGCTCTATAGCCACCGAAAACCAATCTATACCCCGTTGTGGCACCCTGACGGAGGGGGGAATCATCTCTGGTGGCCATCTTCATCATCCCGGTGGTCACCACTATGAGGAGGGAGTAGTCCACCCTCGGGGCTAAGGGTTTGTACCGGTAGCTATGTGTTTAATCTCTCTCTCTCTCTCTCTCATGATCTATATCATGGGCTTTGTTAATATAGATGGGTCATATGATGTTTCTCCCCTCTATACTCTTATTGTAATGAATTGAATCTTTACCCTTTGAAGTTTTGTTATGTCGGAATTGAATGTTCAGATTTAGGAACACATGATGTATGTCTTGCGGTATGAATACTTTAGGTGACATTGGGCTATCTTATTGGTTTACTTGATATAAGTTATGGCACTCAACTTGCGGATTCCCGCGGTGATATTGGGGTAATCTATGCATGGGGGTTGATGCATGTTTTTATTATCTTTTCCCCGATAAAAACTTTGGGGATCCCTTGTAGTCCTTTGTGTGGATTGAGTATTGTGAATATGAATTTTTTTTGTGTTATTATAGCACAACTCTTGAGTTGATCGATCGGAAAGAATATCTTGCGTTATTCTAGTACGAACTCTAGGATAGATCGAACGAAAAGAATCGCTTTGAGGTGGTTTCGTACCCTACAAACAACTTCTATCTTTTGTTCTCTGCTAATAGGAACTCGGGAGTGATTCTTCATTGCACTTTGAGGGATAATAATATGATCCAACTATGTTAGCATTGTTGTGAGATTGCACTAGCGAAAGTCCGGACCCTAGGCCTTGTTTTCAAGCATTATACCATTTTTGTGCCCGTTTACTATTTGCTACCTTGCTGTTTTTATTTATTCAGATCATAAAAATATATTTCTACCATCCATATTACACTTTTATCACCATCTCTTCGCCGAACTAGTGCACCTATACAATTTGCCATTGTATTGGGTGTGTTGGGGACACAAGAGATTTCTTGTATTTGGTTGCAGGGTCATTTGAGAGAGACCATCTTCACCCTACACCTCTCATTGATTGATAAACCTTGGGTCATCCACTTGAGGGAAAGTTGCTACTGTCCTAGAAAACTCTGCACTTGGAGGCCCAACACGTGTCTACAAGAATAAAGTTGCATAGTAGACATCACGGTGCCACCGAGTTTAGGTTGCCAACTTTCTGTTACGCAAATTCAGATTTTCGGTACCACCGAGATTGTTGGGTCGGCGTCACCAAGATTGGAAATCTGACCGTTGGTCACCTTATCAGTACAACCAAGTTTCATATATCGGTCTCACCGAGATTCAAAAGTTGCCACCTTTTGATCACTTCGGTACCACCGAGATTAACACATCGGTGTCATCGAGTTTGTCATTTTTTGTATAACGGTTGGATTTTTGGGGATGCCTATATATACCCCTCCACCACCACCTACTCGAAAGAGAAGCACTCAGAACTATTCCATACCTATCCTATCATATTTTCTGAGAGAGAACCGCCTACCCTTGTGTTGAGATCAAGATCTTCCACTCCAACCATATGGATCTTGATTTCTAGCCTCCCCAAGTTGCTTTCCACCAATCCCATCTCTTCCACCAAGCCAAATATGTGAGAGAGTGATTGTATGTTGAGGAGTCTATGATATTGAAGCACAAGAGCAAGGAGTTCATCGTCATTACCGAGCCTATTACCTTTTGGAGGGTGGTGCCTCCTAGATTGGTTAGGTGTCGCTTGGGAGCCTCCTACTTCGTGTTGTGGAGTGAACCAAGAAGTTTGTAAGGGCAAGGAGATTGCCTACTTTGTGAAGATCTACCCATAGTGAGGCTAGTCCTTCGTTGACGGACGCCATATGGAATAGTCAAGGTTGCTACTTCGTGGACCCTTATGGGTGGAGCCCACCGTGGACTCTCGCGACCGTTACCCTCCATGGGTTGAAGACTTCATAAACGTGGATGTACGATTGCGCCACCTATCGCAACCACGGGAAAAATCATCGTGTCTACAATTGTGTTTGATCTTCCTACCCTATCCCTTTTACTCATGCTTCTTGTTACTTTCCGCTGCTATACTCTTAGACTTGCATGTGTAGGGTGAAATTGACCTGTCATGAATGCTAAAACTGTAAACTCTAAAATTTGGGAAAAGGAAGAAAAATTATTTGGTCAAGTAGTCTAATAACCCCCCCCCCCCCCGCCTCCTCTAGACCTACTTCCGGTCCTACATTTGTGCGTATGTATAAGTGTCCACGTCCATATTGTATTAAATATTATAATCAGATTCACCACCGACAGATGACTAGGGTGGCTAGAAGTCATCTAGTTCGGGAAGCAAGCCTATTTTTAGTTTTTTTAGGAAGCAAATTTTATGTTTCACGCCATGAAGCACATATGCAAAAAAATCTGGAAAAAAAATAAGAGTACCTAGGAGAAACAAAGAAAAGATTTTTTTTCAAAAGTAGTACCTTTTTTGTACCAAATTCGAAAAGCATATGTCTAAAATAAAAAAAATTAAAATAGCACCCTGTCGGCCTCTAGTGGGCCGACGAGGGACCAGTCGGCTTGCGGGCAGCCGAAGAGAGCCCGTTAGCCCACGGATGGCCGAAGAAGCTGTCATCGGCCCACGGGAGGCCGAAGAGGGCCCGTCGGCCTCCAGGAGGCCCAAGAACCCCTGGATAAGGCTCGACAGGCCGGGACCTTCCTCTTCCTCTCACTCGCTCATCCTCTCTCTCTCTCATTTTATTCTCCGAATCCCCCCCCCCTCCGATCACCTCCATCCTCCACCCATTGTCCTATCCAATCTGCTAAAACAATAGATCATACCTATCTCCACCGCCCTACGGTCTCATTTTTTTCCATGGGGTAGTTTTTTGTTCGTTTGGAGGAGCCATGGTGGGGTGGTGGAGGTGTGAATGGTGAGGAGGTGGTGTGGTGGAGAGGAAGAAGAAGGAGACACACGCGTCGAAGGTATACCATTTTTTTAGTTTAGGTTAGTTTTTTTGTTGTATGTAAAATTAGTTTATGTAGTGTAGTGATTTTAGTGTACGTGTTGGTAGTGTAAGTTTATTTAGTTTAGTTAGTGTAGTCATTTTTAATGGAAGCTTGCTATTTTTGTGTAGGTTTATTTTAGTGTACGTAGCTATATTTTAGTGTAAATTTGTTCGTTGTGAATAATGAGAAGTTGGCAATGTCTGAAAGGTGAAAATGTCTGAATCCGTAAATTTCACTGTTTATTACGGCCCTGGTAATGTTCGATATAATGAGTTGGGGGTTGATCTTAACGAGTTTAAAAAAGGCGTCATGATACTTTCAGATCCGGACAGACTTGACATTAGGCAGTTAAAGCACTGGTTGACTACTAGTTTTGGCCTGGATCCTGAATTCTGTTTCGTCAGTATTCATGCATTGTGGATCAAATCCTATAAAAATGTCAAGTGGGAGTTGATTGCGATAGATAGGATCCAGCATTGGTTGTTCCTGTTAAGTCGTTCCGGAGACCGAAGAATCCACCCATATGCCCTAGTGCAACCAGTGGCGAAGGAGGAGAATATCGTACAACACAACGTGGGGTATGAACCAGGACAGGATAGTCAAATGGCTACCGAGATTTACGTATTCGGGTCACAGCCACCGGAAGTGGATGCTAGCCAAGCCGAGAAAGAGTCAGATTATGTGCCACACAATGTTAGTGGTCATGATACTGGGCAGAGTATTCAGTCGATACTATTATCTGGCTCTGGTGTTGCTCATGGGGATGAGGAAGGCGATGAAATGCAAAGGGTGATGGAGGAAGACGACGAGGATGGATTTGCGGAGGATCTCGATTCTAAAAAATCTGAGGATGAAGTGGAGGTACCGATTCCTTCTGCATGGGATCAGGACATAACGGCCGGCATTACTGTCAACGATGGCCATGATACTCCATGGAAATATAATGTGAACCAAGTCCAGATCAGGGATATGTTTGACACAAAGAAAAATTGAAGTATGCGGTTATAAAGTGGGCTATGTCTATGCACAGGGTTTTTCGGACACACATATCGAGTCCAACAAAATATACCGTGAAGTGTGTTGAATCAGGTTGTCCTGCAAAGGTGCACAGCCACGTGCCAAAGTATAACATCCACTGGCTTGTCACCAATGTGGTTCCGCATAATTGTGTGAGGAAAAACCTGTTGGTTCGTCATCCAAACCTGACTTCAGCTCTCATTGCACAACTCATGTATACTGAGATAGTTGAGAAGAAAGATATGAAAGCAAAACATATCTAGAAAGTAGTGAAGGTCGGATGAAATTATGACATTCCATATGGGAAGGCTTGGAGGGCTAAGCAGAAGGCTATGGAGGAAAGGTTTGGGACGTTCTTCGACTCATATGATAATGTTGTCCATCTCCTTGACATACTGAAGGAGAGAAATCCCGGCACTTATGTTAACATACAACACACGAGGCTGGAGATTATACCAGATTACAAGGTGTTGAAACGAGTATTCTTCCCTTTCGGTTTGTGCATCGAAGCTTTCCGACATTGTCCTCCTGTGATGTTTGTGGATGGCACATTCCTGACTGGTCAGTACAAAGGGCAAATCCTGACTGCTATTGGTGTGGACGGGAACAACCAAATCATCCCACTAGCCATGACATTTGTGGAGGGTGAGAACTTTCCGAGCTGGGTATGGTTCTTCCGGCAAGTTAAAATTGCGACCGTGAAGGACCGACCAAACCTGTGTGTCATTCATGACAGACATGCTCATATATTGAAGGCCCTGAAGACACTGAGTAATCCAACAGCTGACGAGCCAACACCTTGCAAGGACTTGCAAAGCCGGTGGTGCATGCGCCATCTGGGTGCAAATTTTTTCTCACAGTTCAAGAACAAACGGTTGATGAACTTGTTCAAAAAATTATGCAAGCAGAACCACTAGCGCAAATACGAATTTATGCCATGAAGCACAGATCCAAAAAAAACCTAGAAAAAAATAAGAGATACCTAGGAGAAACAAAAAAGCCAAAAAAAAACAAACTAAAGAAAAAACACATTGTAAAATAATATTCACACAATTCTAAAAAAACAGTTAATTTAGTAAAAATTGTCCGTATCTTTAAAAAATGGTCATGATTGTTAAAAATTATGAGTCTTCATTTACTCAAACTAAAGGCCTGTTGAGTAGGTCGATAGTGATCTACTACAGTGCTTCTGAGCGACATGTTGATCGGTAATGATCCGAGGACCTTTTTATCAAGAATATTGAAGCCTACCCAAAAAAAATGAAACGCAAAAAGGTCGCTCACCCTCGAAACAAACGAGATTGAAAAAATTCCAAAATCTCCTCGATGCTTTAAACCATGCATTAAACCAAATGATCCTGGAAAAGTCCCATTATGCCTTGAGAACTTCACCATCCTTGACCAATCAAGGTTGGCATATCAATAATCAGATCCATGCGAACCAATATTGGGTTAGATGGTTAGGGGGACAGTGTAAAGCTCTGCCCACCTGAGTTCCAGTCCAAGACTTGACATTGGTGCCCATATTTTCCTGGATTATTCCAAGCCTCCTGTCGTGCGTATTGAGTGGGAGGAGACGTTCCCGTCGACTACGAAGGCCTTCCTGGTGACTTTGTCAATCTCAATATAATGTGCCGGTTTAGTCTCTCGAAAGTGATCAGAGGGACAGGATGTGCGTGTGTGCAATCATATGGATGAGTGTTTGTGCGTTTGCAGTTGTAGCTTTTCACCAGAAAAAACAGATTCACCACTGACGGATGGCTAGAGTGGCTAGAGGTCGGTCACTGTTTTTTTAATACAGTATAGATGCAGTCGCTCATATATCATCTTGAGATTGACCAAGTTGGCACAGACGCCTTCGTAGAGGTCGGTCAATGCTGAGATGTTAGTTTTGGAACAATTTCTAATAGTGAGAGAAATTAATATTCCTTCATCCCACAAATCAACTAAGAAAAACACATGTTCCACTGCCCTCGTTTAAAAATATGAAGTGATTCATAAAACATTTGTGACATTTAAAAAATGTACACATGTTTCAAATATGTTTCTACAATGTAAAACAATCTTCGTAAAATTCATACAAACTATTTTGCAATATTCAAACAAATGTATGTTACATTTCAAAAGCTATTCATGATTTTCAAGATTATGTTCGTGATATTTTCCAAAAATATTAATATTAAAAAATTATAAATCCAAAAAATGTTTCAGTGTGTACTTTAACATTTTTAACGACTATTTGGAAAGCAGTATGTGTATGAAAAAGGGCTAATCGTGTATTTGGTTAATCTTACATGTGTGATTTTTAGATGTATATACAAACGTAAAATGCGTATGGAAAATAGATGTCAGAAAATATATTAAAAAAATCAACATGTATAAAAAAATGTTCTTGATATATACAAAAAATGTACAATGTGTAATAAAATGTATAAGTGTGTTAAAAAATGAAAGAGAAAATATAGAAATTGAAATAACCCAAGGAAAATCCAAGAAAGAAAAAAAAGCGAAGAAAAATATATTAGGAATTTACAAACATTTTTTTAATTCAAAAATATTTGGAATCGTCATTTTTTTAATTCGCAAATGTCTTTGAATTGATCATTTTTTGAATTTGATTTCCTTTTTTCAAAATCATAAACTTTTACTATTGATTACCTTTTTTATTGCGAAAACTCCACGAAACATTTTTTGAATGTGACATTTTTTTTCAAAGTCGAAATATTTATTATTTGAAAATAAAAGAAGTAATAAACTCACCTAAGCTTGCTTGATGGGAGACGCTCGCTCTCGCTCGCTAGAGGAGACTCGCGTGTGTGACCCGGGCGCATGAGCAGTTGTCGATCTGAGCCACGCAAGTGACGTCTCGCTTCTCGCCAAAATCACTAGTTGACAGCACCCCTTACAAAGGTTACTTTTGACTACATCTGGTGGTGACACATGAGGCATTGCATGTGCAACAGTTGTCGTAGCCGAGGAGTTTGTGCTCTTTTTCGTAGATTTATTCTTTCAAATGTCATATCCTTGAATCGTGTATCCAAATCAAAAATTGTATTCACCATCCGTTTCTCGTATGTAGATTTTTGAATGAGATCCCATGTTAATAGATTTGGACGATTTTCTTGGAAAACAAGATAAAAACAAACAGTCAAGAATTTGGAAACCAAAAGCTCTAAAAAATAGAAGAAAAAACAAGAAAAGGAAAAACATGAAAACCCAAAATTAACTAAACCGGAAGCACAATTGTGTTTCACTTTTTTGGAAGCACCATTTTCTTCACTTTTCTGGCGGCGAAGCATAAGTGTGATTTCACTTTTCAGGGAAAGCAAAAATGTGCTTCATGCGATAGCACAAAGATCTTTTTTCACTTTTTGGGGGAAGCACAAAAGCACAATTTGTGCTTCAATCCGTGAAGCATAGAAGTAAAATAAACTCAAGAAACCGGAAAAATAAAAATAAAACAAATAAGAGAAACCTAGGAGAAGCAAAAAAAAATCAAAAAATGAAAAAAATCAATAAATAAACCATATTGTAAAAAAATCTTGCAATTATAGAAAAATGTCTTAGCAATTTATTAAAAAGATTGGTGTATCATTCAAAATGTCCGTGATAATTAAAAACAATATGAGTCTTCTTGTACTCGAACTCAAGAACTGCAAAGTAGGTTCATAGTGATCTACTATAGTGCTTCTAAGTGACATGTTAATTAAATTACTATGATCTGAGGAGCTTTTTATCATGAATGTTGAAGCCTCACCAAAAAATTGAACAAAATGCAAAATAAATAAACCACTCACCCTCAAACAAATGAGATTTCACAAAATTTCTACAATCCCGTCGAAGTTTCAAACTATGCATTCAACAAAATGGTCCTGGGAAAGTCCCATTTTGATAGTACCATTAGGCCCTGACAATTTCACCATCACTACCTGTTCAAAGTTGACCCATCAATAATCAAATTCACAAGAACTAATTTGTGGTTGGATGGTTAGGAGGACAGTGGTATCTCATGTCCACCAGAGTTTAAGTCACAGACTTAACATTGGTGCTTGGATTTTCTTGGACTATTCAAGGCCTTCCGTCAATGCGTGTTCACTGGGTGGGGACATGGTCGGCGACTACGAAGGCGTCTGTGACAACTTCGTCAATCTCAAGATGATGTGCTAGCTCAGTCTCTCGAAGGTGCTCAATGAGATGGGGTGTGAGTGCATGCGCTCATAAGGATGAGCGTTTGTGAGTATGTATGAGTGTCTGCGTTTGTACTGTATTAAAAATTATAATCAGATTCACCACTGACAAATGACTAGGTGGCTAGAGGTCATCTATTTTGAGAAGCAAGTCTATTTTTAACTTTTTGGGGAAAGCACAGTTTGTGTTTTACGCCATGAAACACAGATGCAAAAAAAACTAAGAAAGAAATGAGAGATACCTAAGAGAAACAACGAAAAACCCGAAAAGCCAAAAAAAGGAAACCAACAAACTAAAGAAAAAAACACATTGTAAAATAAAATTCACGCAATTCTAAAAAATGTTCACTTAATTTAGTAAAAATGGTTCGTAACTTTATAAAATGTTCATGATAGTTAAAAATTACGAGTCTTCATTTACTTGAACTTCTCAAGACCTATAGAGTAGGTTGATTGTGATCTACTACAGTGCTTCTGAGCGACATGTTGATCACTAATGAGCGACTTGTCAATCCCGAAATTACAGCATACTCATTACAAACTCATCTGCTCATTCGGAAATAATGAAGAATCAATGAATGTACCAACATACCACCATAAGTTATCAACACGAGCATCGCAAAAGAAATACGACAAAAAAATGGTAATAACAATAACATATAGGAATTACATATCCATATCACTCAATTTTTCTGTTGACACATTAAACTATGGAGAATTACATCATTATAACAAATGCAAACATATAAAACTCAAAAACTATTTCTTCAGAGCCACCTAGGTTCAATGCAGCTTTGAAGGACCAGGGTCAACCGGTGATTACACCCTCACACACAGTCCAGGTTGTTCCTCGAGTTTTTCGTTGATGACATCCTCTAGTAACCCCAGCAAGCCAGCAAGCCACCCCTTCGTTGGCTCAGTGCATCCGTCGATCAGTTTTCTTCAACCCCCCCTGAAGCAAAGTTCATCTTTCGAAGATCCAGTGTAATCCACATTGGAGCAGGAAAGTTTGACCAAAGCGGGGGAGACACAAGGTCCTCCCTGCTATTATCATTCAAGTTCAGAATTCCCATATCACAGTGACTATTCTTAAATCCCAATGTCCATAAATAATTATCATCAGTAAAGTAGGCATGATTTGCCGAGAGAGATGGATATTCTTCAGCACTGAGACAAAGAGATTGATTATGCCCAAGAAACAACAGATGGTTAGTCAAGTGATTTATTTCCTTCAGTTTACTTCCCAAGGGATCAAATTCATATATTTTGTATTCCGTACTGTTCCAAAACACAGATGCCCCTGGTTCAGGTTCTAAATCATAATCCTGAAAGATTCTCCAAACAAGCAGCAGATTGCCCAATGGAGCTTGAACAATGTACATGTACCCACAATGATGCATTTTGCGCATTATTATAATCATCTCCATTGTGATCACAGGCCCACGAAAATCAAAAGCATGGAGTTCTCCGGTTCCCGTTACTGCATACAACAGGCCATCTTTGTAAGTGCAGTCACAATAGTCTTCATGAGGAGGCAACCAGGTCCACTTATCATCCCCAATCCTTGCAAAAGAGAGCTGAAACATTGGATTGTGGATGAGCACCACAATGTAGCTTCCAGTGGATGCATCAGGGAAAACAAACGCTTTATAGTGTAGTTCGTGCCGCAGCTTGTCAAGAGCGAAGATTGATGGCGAGCTATAACCATCACGGGTTCCAGTGTGCCCTGAGAACTCATACTTGTGAAGAGCACCGTACTCATCAACGATGAGCTTCACCTGCTCGATGGTGATCACTGATGGGAGAGCAATCTGTTCACATGTGATGGGATTGACGAGGTGCATCTCAGATCTGTCATCAACAGTTACCAGCCAGCCATGAGAGGACCCGATCAAACACCTATTGCGGATAGGCGGCTCCGGGAGGGTTAACTTGTATGATCTCTTCTCTGCCCAGGATCGCCAGGAGGAGCAGACAAAGCCAGCACGCACGAGGTCGGGGATCTCAAGGGTGGCAAAGATAACCATCAAGATGTCCGGAGGGAGCTCCGGCAATGTGCCCAGTGTAGTCTTCTTGGTCAGTTGTAGCTCAACATGTTCAGCTCTACAGAATCTCTTGAGTGAACTGGGAGTGAAGCCTAGCAGCTTTGGCAAAACTCTAAAGATCCCTAAGCTCATTATCCTGTCAACGCTACAGGACTCCATTGGACGCAGGCTCCTGGCTACACTAGCCGCTTCAAACTCGAGTAGGAGAAGCAATACGAGCCCAAGAACACGGACTGAATCAAATTCCCAGGGCGCTTCTAGTGTTAGAACACGGACTGGCACTCGACAAAGATTCGGACTTGTGCTGAATTCCGAGCGAGCTTGTTCCTGCAGGAATTCCGAGTCACGCTCCAACTTCTTCCACGTCAAGCAAAGGGCAAAAACAAAGATTACTAACCGGCGGCGGGGACCAGAGGGGATCGATCGGCCAGAGAATACGGCGGTTCGAACTGTGGCCAGCCGCCGACGGAAACGGGGATCTTGTTGGTCCGAACTGTGGCCAGAGAATACGGCGGTTCGAACCGCGCGGGGAGGAGCAAGCCGGCTTCGCGCCGCCGGCCGCGGCGGTGGTGGCGACAGGCGGCTGCGCTGCAGCGCTGGGATTGGGAGAGGTGGAGCGGCGTGAGGTGGAGTAGCTTCTGGGTCCAGGGACCACGGCGATTCGTGCCACGGGGGTTAGCTTCTGCTTCGCGCCGCCGTCAGCGGCGGTGGTGGCGACAGAACGGCGGCGCTCGGAGTGGGAGCGGTGAGCGGCTTGAGGCGGAGTGGTTTTTTTCTCTTCTGTCCTCGCATTTTCCCATTTTTTAGAGCGGAGACGTCAACGGCGAGAGGCCCACACGCATATTTCACTACATTTTAGAAACAAAATTACCCACATATCAATTATTTTACTCAATTTTAGAAAACACTTAATTTCAGGAAAATAAATTACCCACATATCAATTTTTTGTCACGCAATTATTATTTTAAACAATTTATTTCAGTTAATTTCAGGAAAATAAATAACATATTTTTCAGCTAAGAATACGATTGAGACATGAAAATTTAACCTAGTTTAAAATGTATCCAGGTGGATTTTTTTATAAAGGTCTTATCATTAGGAATTTAAATATATTAAAATTAATAAAACAAATTAGTTCAAATGATATGAATAAACTAACTAATAAAATGGAATATAAAATACTTGACTTTTGTTTGAGGAGAAAAAAACTGGAGGTTTCTTGCAGCGAGGAGGGGCAAGGGGGGGAGCCACGGTGTGGTTAACTCAAGCTCGACCTCACACGAGCTAGAGTGAATGGTAAAATCAAAAACATATTGAAAATAAATTCAAAAAATTATGAACTTTTTTTACCAAATGTTGAAATATGTTTTGATTACTTGGAAAGTTTCATCATCGTATGTCATTCGTGGAAGACAGGGTAAAAAAATTCAAGATCTGGAAATGTTATTTTTAAAAGCATTTTGGAGCATCGGTTTTATTTTTATCGTTGTTAGGTGTAACTGTTGGGAGACGACAGCGCGAGCTATTTACAACCGGTTTGGATGGCGTAAAAAAATAGACTAGGTGCATAGTCATCTAGTGCTATTTTCTTCTGCCGTGACAAATTTACTTTTTATCTAGGTTGGCTCCCTTGAGAGCAACTTTTGTATCATAGACTTTGTGTGCAACATTTTAGCTTAATGGTACGGCTGCAGGCATCATTCAAATAAAAAGGCTAGGGGTGCTCCTCCTTTTCAAAAAAAATAGTGGACCTGCATGCTCGGCCTGACTAACACCTCTCATATCGTGCCCAAATCTGGGACGAGTATGAGGAGGCATGGGGGCGCCTAGCGCATCCGCCACGTCAAAATGACCGCACAGACCAATGCTCAATCAGCCAAAAACATCGGCCTGATGAGTGTATCCGCTGATTTCGATGAGGACGGTGAAGACGCATTGATGGCATTGCATGACGTCATTCCGATGTGCCGCCAGATGACCCAAGATCAGCTATTTAAGTCGGACGGCAACCCCAACCCTAGCGGCATCCCATTTCCATATTTGTCTCCCTTCCCTCCACACGTTGCCACTAGCCATGGCCCGCCTGAAGGTCACCACATATGTCATGCTCACGCCGGAGCAGTGCATATGACTGTTGTGCCTACGACTGCTGGAGGAGATTTGTGCTAAGCATGAAGCTCGCATCACACTCGACATGTTTCCTGACTGGCCAGAGCCGGAGAACGAGGACGTGGAGGCAGAAGTGGAGCAGGATGCCGTCATGGAGGAGGTGCAACTGAAGGAGGAGGACACACAGGTGAAGAAGGATGACAACTACGCGGGTGACACGGATCTAGTGCCTCATCTTGCGAGATTTAGTATGCCCGAGGCGCTGGTGGAGCTTGAGGTGGCTCAGGCGAAGGAGACAGGGCAGTAGACCCTCCTTGAATCCATCTAGCCAGAGGTGGGGTTGAAGGTCAACTCCCGCTTTGTTCGTCGGTCTGGAGGAACCGAAAGAGCCGGAGTTGTGGCAGGCGACCATCTACCCTGTGCTGGCATGGAGATTGTCGACATCACCGATGACTATGAGTAGTAGGGTAACTTAGTATTTAGTTTTTCTTTTGCTGTTTGGATCTAAGGACTAAAATATGAGCTATTCAAATGTAGAAATGGAAAAATGAGGGTTGTCTGGTCACTGTCCGTGGACGTATCCGAGCACACGTTTGAGGGCTCGAATTTAATGTTTGCGGTTTTAGAGCATCTACAACCGGACCCCTTATACCCTTTTCAAACCCCTGGGTAGGCGGCCCGGTCACAAATTTTTTGACCCAGTCGGGCTTCTCAAACCGGCCTCAAAACCTCCGGAATGACCGGCATCCCTCATATCCAGCCCAAATATGGGGCGGATATGTGGGCGCCCGGGCGCGCCCGCCCCATCGGCCTAACGACATGGACCCACATGGAATCTTATGGATCATCCTAAAGGCATTGGGAACAAAGTTTCTGTTTCAGATTCAGTATTGTTTCTACTCATCTTATGGATCATCCTAAAGGCATTACTTGGCACAAACACTAAGAAACATAAAAACACAATCATAACAGAAGCATAATTGTGCAAAACACTCAAAAACAGAAATCAAAAGATAAAAATAATGTATTCATTGCATTGCCTTCCAACAAGTATTATCGTTTTACGCCCTAGCTAGGCATGATGATTTCAATGATGCTCACAAGATAAAGAATTGAAACATAAAGGGAGCATCCTGAATCACATGGCAAGCACATTTAAGTCTAATCCACTTATGCATAGGTATTTTGTGAGCAAACAAATTATGGGAACAAGAATCAACTAGCATAGGAAGGCAAAATAAGCATAACTTCAAAACTTTGAACACGTAGAGGGGAAACTTGATATTATTGCAATTCCTACAAGCATATGTTCCTCCCTCATAATAAATTTTAGTAGCATCATGAAGGAATTAAACAATATAACTATCACATAAATCATTATTTTCATGATGCAGAAACATAGGATTTTCATTACTCTCCACACAAGCAAATTCCTTTTCATCCATGGTAGTGGGAGCAAACTCAAAAAAATAACTATCATGTGACACTTGATTCTCATAACCAAATTGAATATTAAAATAATGATGACAAGTTTCATGGTTTTCATTACCAATTATGGCATACGTGTCATCACCAAAACTTGGGGAACAAAAAATATCATCTTCATCAAACATAGCATCCCCAAGCTTGTGGTTTTGCATATCATTTGCATCACGGATATTCAGAGAATTCATACTAACAACATGGCAAACATGCTTTTCATTCAAATAACTATCATGAATCACATTATAAATTTCTTCTTTCAACACTTCATCAAAATTTTCAGATTTTCAAACAAAACTTCATAGAGATAATCAAGTGCACTCAACTCACTAGCGATTGGTTCATCATAATTTGGTCTTTTGAAAAGATTACCAAGTGGATGAGGATCCATATCAATATATGTTTAGCAAGCGAAGATGCAAGCAAATAGAAGGCACATGGCAACATAAGCAAATATAGCAAACAAGAGATCTGACAAGAAAAAAGGCAAACGAAAAACAAGGCGAATAAAACGACAATTTTTTGTGAAGTGGGGGAGAGGAAAATGAGAGGCAAATGGAAAATGATGTAAATTTCAAGGAGATGAGATTTGTGATTATGAACCTGGTAGATGAGATTGCATCCTCCCCGGCAACAGCGCCAGAAATTCCTTTGACGTGGATTGAAACTGCGTCGGTATTTCCCCAAAGAGGAAGGGATGATGCTGCACGGCGAAGGTAACTATTTCCCTCAGTTATTAAACCAAGGTATCAATCCGTAGAGGAAGATCACGCACCCAAGTAAGTAGCACCTGCACACAAACAACAAATACTTGCAACCCGACGTGGAAGAGAGGTTGTCACGCTCTCTACGGTAATAAGATAGATTAGGTAATGATAGTTTTGGCAAATAGATCTCTCCAAAACACAAAGTAAAATAAATAAGCAAAAAGTGCAGCAAGATATTTTTGGATTTTTTGGAATAATATATCTGAAAACAAAAGTTGCAAATAGTAGATCGGAAAGCAATATGTTAGGAAAGTAGACCCGGGGGCCATAGGATTCACTAGTGGCTTCTCTCATGAGTATAGCACACGGTGGGTGAACAAATTACTGTTGGGAAATTGATAGAAGACAAAATAATCATGACGATATCCAGGCAGTGATCATTATATAGGCATCACGTCCAAGACAAGTAGACCGAAACGATTTTGCATCTACTTCTATTACTCCACACATCGACGGCTATCCAGCATGCATCTAGTGTATTAAGTTTAAGGGAAAACGGAGTATTGCAATAAGAACGGTGACATGATGTAGACAAGATATATTCATGTAGGAATAGACCCCATCTTGTTATCCTCAATGGCAACGATACATGCGTGTCTTGCTGCCCTTTCTGTCACTGGGAAAGAACATCGCAAGATCGAACCCATCACAAAGGACCTCTTCCCATGGCAAGAAAAATCGATCTAGTTGGCCTAACTAAACCAAAGATTCGAAGAAGAAATACGAGGCTATAAGCAAGGTTGGAAAAAGTGGTAGGCGTAAGCGAGGCGCTTTGCCTTCGCCTAGTGCCTTGGTGGTGCTTAAGCGTCCTACGCACAGCCTAGGCGGCAATATAGTTTCTACTATTAGGGTGTATATGTGGTTATTATATGTGTGTTCTCTTCATTCAGGGAATAAATATACGTTAACTACTATACACTACCATTGGAATATGGCTTTTTTGCATATTAGTTGAGTATGACATGATTTCTCTCTTGGGTAGACAATTTCTTGCTTGCCCTGCCTAGACATTTGCTTATGCCATAGGCGATGCGATTAGCCATCGCCCAGCGCCTAGGCGTGCCTAAGCGCCTCTTAGGCACTGCCTTTTCCAACAGAGGCTATAAGTAATCATGCAAATAAGAGATAAAAAAAGACTCAAATCATATTCATGGATAGAAACTGATCATGAACTCAAAATTTTCATAGGATCCCAACAAACACAACGCAAAAGTCATTACATCAAATAGATCTCCAAGAGACCATTGTATTGAGAAACATAAAGAGAGAGGAAGCCATCTAGCTACTACCTACGGACCCGTAAGTCTATGGTGGACTACTCACGCATCATCGGAGAGGCACCTATGAAGAAGATGAACCCCTCCGTGATGGTGTTAGATTGGATCTCGAGATTCTGGAACTTGCCGTGGATGGAATTGTGTTTCGTCGACTCTCCTAGGTTTTTTAGATTTTCGGGGAATTTATAGGCTCGATAGTCGGTTGAGGGGGTGCCCGAGGTGCCCACACCCCACCAGGCCACGCCAAGGGCCTCTGGCACGCCCTGGTGGAGGGTGGCCACCCTGGGCCCCCTCTTCTAGTATTGTTTGGCCCATCTTTCTTCTTCTGGTCCATAAAAAATCCAGAAAAATCCTCGCAACATTTGGGCTCCGTTTGGTATTGATTTTCTACAAAGTAAAAAACAAGCAAAAACAGCAACTGACACTTTGGCACTATGTCAATAGGTTAGTCCCAAAAATGATATAAAGTTGCTATAAAATGATTGTAAAACATCCAAGATTGATAATATAACAACATGGAACAAGCAAAAATTATAGATATGTTTGAGGCATATCAGTAGGCACGGAAGATGGGAGTTGCATGGTCCTCCTATTGGTTCGATAACCTTGGTTCTCACTAAGGGAAATACTTATCTATATTGTGCTGCATCATCCGCTCCTCTTCGTGGAAAAACCCAATGCATATCACAAGTACCAGGAAGGATTTCTGGCGCCATTGTCGAGGAGTATCACAAATAACCCACAAGTATAGGGGATCGCGACAGTCTTCACGGGTAGTATTTCACCCTAAATTATTGATTTGACACAAGGGGAGCCAAAGAATATTTATCGGCCTTGACAGTTAAGTTGTCAATTCGACCGCACCTAGGATATCTCTCTGCAAAAAAGGTTTATTAGCACGGCAAATAATAGTAATATCAGTAACAATGATAGCAGCAATTTTGTAGCAGTAGTGACAGCGACAACAATAAGGGATATTTTGCCCTACCCTCCCGTGGCAGCGGGGTCCTATTGGAAACTAAGGGATATTAAGGCCTCCTTTTAATAGAGAACCAGAACAAAGCATTAACACATGGTGAATACATGAACTTCCTCAAACTATGGCAATCACTAGAAAGAATCCCAATTATTGTCACCTTGGGGTATGCGGATCAGGACACGTAATAGGTGCATACAACTTTCAAGATAGGATCCAAAATCACTCTTATATTCATGAAAACATAATAGGTTCAGATCTGAAATCATGGCACTCGGGCCCTAGTGACAACCATTAAGCATAACAAAGTCATAGCAACATCAATCTCAGAACATAGTGGATACTAGGGATCAAGCCCTATCAAACTAACTCGGTTACATGATCAATTCCATCCACACTCATCACCGAATAGCAATCCTACATAGGAATTACTCACTCCCAATGGTGAGCATCATGGAATAGTTGATGGAGAAGGGTTGCTGATGACGACGGCGACGAATCCCCCTCTCTGGAGCACCAAACAGACTCCAGATCAGCCCTCCCTAGGAAGAACAGGAGGTGGCAGCGGCTCTGTCTCGTAGATTGCGATGAAAACTTCTCTCTTATTTTTGTCTCCGGAGATGTGAATTTATAGGACTGAAATTAGGGTCAGAGGAGACACGTGGGCCCCATGAGCTAACAGGGTGCGGCCAGGTGGGTGGGCATGCTTGTTGGCTCGTGGCCCACAGGCGCCCCCCCTCCGGTGATTCTTCGCTCCATAATTCCTCGCATATTCCAGAAATAATTCACAAAAAGTTTCGTCTAATTCTGAGAACTTCTATTTCTGCACAAAAATAACACCATGGTAGTTCTGCTGAAAACAACGCCGGTCCTGCGTTAGTTTCATTCAAATCCTGCAAACTAGGGTCCAAAACAAGAGCAAAAGTGGATGGAAAAGTAGATACGTTGGAGACGTATTAACTCCCCAAAGCTTAACTAATTGCATGTCCTCAAGCAATTCAGCTGATAAACTGAAAGTGATAAAGAAAACTTTTACAAACTCTTTTTTCTCTATGGCATATATATGCTTAGCTAGTTTTCATGTTTTCAACATAAATCATTGGTAACCATATCCATGATAACAATTAAACATCATATTAACACATAGCAATACATAACCAACTAGCGAGCAATAATCAGATATCTCACGTGACAACAATTTGTCAAAACAATCATGATATAATATGATCACATGGTATTTTGGTAGCCCTTTCTAAGATCGCAAAACATAAATGCAGAGCACCTCTGAGGTTCAAGCAGCGACTAAACATTATAATTCAGGGTAGAAGAGATCCAGTCATGCTCACGTCCATCCTTAACTAGACTCAATGCATAAAAATGACAATAGTGCTCTCCGTTCTGGTGCTTTTAGTAAGAATATGATGACTCTGGAACAACATAAAAGTAAATAGAAAGGCCCTTCGCAGAGGGAAGCATTGATTTGCAGAGGTGTTGTAGCTCAAGTTTTAAACAGAGTTAAAATTGTAATTTTGGGTGGTGCATTTTTCCTGTCAATGTTACGACAAAGGTTTTTAGTATCTTCCATGCTAAACTCATTATTGGCAGTTCCCAAACAGAATTGTGAAGTTTACTCCTGTCCACCATCCATACATCCACGGGTGCCTGTCAACATATCAACTGTCCCAAGAAGTGTTGTTTAATTAATTTTGATTTTGATCCTTTTTACTAGCCTCTCTAGTGCAATGATGACAAAAAAATGACCGTCTTGAGAATAACTTACTCGGCATGGAAGATACCGATCGCCCCATCACTACATGAGTTGCCAGAGTGCACAAAACAGATGTTTGTTTGAATATTAGAGATAGCATATGAAAATTTACTTGGAACGACAGGGTAATACCGCATATAGGTAGGTATCATGGACTCATGTGGAACAACTTTGTGTTCAAGAGTTTGGATGCACAAGCAGCATTTCCGCTTAGTACATGTGAAGGCTAGCAATAGATTATGAAGTGACCAGCTAGAGAGCGTAAACGGTCATACGCATGCATTGTGAATAATTAACATAGGACATTAGCATGAGTAGGATATAAACACACTATTTTTAAACATCGTGAAGGCTGCATTATTTTTGAATCAACTACATGTTTGCACATGGGCCAAGTCAAGCCGCTCGAGTTACTTAGAGGGAAATACCATACTACCATACCACATCACAACAATTTTAATGCATGTCGACACACAATATAAATCATTATCAACTCCTAGATATTTGAGCATGACATGATAAACTATAATCTCTAATTGTTATAATAAACATGTTCACTCATGATATACTGAATCAAGATTGAACGGGCCAAACACATTTACAAAAACGGAAAACAAGAAGAATTCATACCAGCTTCCTTTGCCACGATCAATTCATCAAATATTGTCATTAGTGCCTTTCACTTGCATGACCAAATGATGTGATAACAATAATAGTGCAAGTGTGTCATGGACTGAGCTGAGATCTGTGAAACAATTTAGACAAAGGAGAAGACAATGTAAGATGGCTGGTTTGGATAATAGTTGAAGTGATAGCTCGTGGGGGCGTTCAGTGCCTCCTCCTCAGCCAAGCGAATAGCCTCCACTGCATCTTTGTACTCCTGCACCTCGTTCTTGAGAACATAGTATCTCTACTTATTCTGAAAATCAAAGAGAGCATGCACAGGCAACGTAAGAGGAACATGTCTATATTTGTCAAATATTAGGTTTGTACTCATAACCCCTGGCACTAGTCAAAAGGAAGTCATGACGACGTATGGCTTCAGAATCAAAATATATCTTAGGTAACACGGGGTCATTAGGTTGATGCGAAACTCCTAATTTTGAAGCTACATGGGAGGCATAAATTCCTCCATATAAATCACCACTGCTTGTGTTAGAATTCAGCCTTCGGGCAACAATCGCACCGAGGTTATAATGTCTTTCAGCGGTCAATGTAGTGTGAATAAGACTCAAATCAGGAGCGCACAATGCACTACAATCTTGTTTACCTACGACACATTTCCCATCAGATAGTGCAAAGTAGCAAATAGAGGGTAAATGAATATATTTTTTCTTCTAGCCTGGGTCACCCCTCTGTCTTCTCCTACGCAAAGACTCTCGAGGAACATATTATAATCAGTTTTTGAAGGTTTCTCAAGTGAACCCCAAAATGTGAGCCTGCGTGTGTCACAAATTTCTTTTAAGGATAAACTATAGGACTTGCCATAGAGATTAAACAACACTCTAGAAGTATGAGGATGATATCGAAATCCATGCGTGAATGAATGAGTTGGGTTGTGTTGTTGGATACACTTATCTGCTAGGAAGTCGATGAGGCCGGTATTGTAGATGTACTTATCGAACTCCTCCTTAATGCATGCACCTCTCATGAATTCCTCGCATGGACAACGACACGACCTAGTGTCATCCATGACTACCAAGCTTGTCTGGGGTTCGACATAAGCTTGCCGCACCGAGCCCTCGCTCGATGATTCTCCTGAATAACGCCTTCTGTAAGAGCTCCTCCTAAAGAAGTTCATATTCCTATGAATAAATTTCTGAAATTTTTGGTCCACAAAATTATGTCTAGAGGACATATCGAGCATTCCCACTACCTAGAACTCAAAGAATTAGACATGGAAGTTCATTTTTAGTAGCACCAAGTGTAGCAAAATGTGCAAAATATAAACCACTAAACCAAAAACTAACTGGAGGAATGGAAGAGTCATATATCAAGGAGCAATTCCTGAAAACAGTTTCAGAAACGGAGTTCCAAGAAAAGAGATCGAAAATTTTAGTTCCGGGAGGAAGAACACGAGAGGGAGAGAGCTAGGGAATTTTTGCTGGAGGTAAGGGATGACATGGGTTGGAGAGATAAGGTAGGGGGTCCCCGTGGGTCCAGCCACTCAACAGGGCGCGCCCTAGGGGGGTGGCCGCACCTTATTGCCTTGTGGCCCACATGCCCCTTTCTGATATGTTTCTAGCACTACAAATTATTAAATATTCCAGAAAAAATAATGTTAACATTTTGTGGCATTCTGAGACTTTTTAGTTTTGGGTCATTTTTATTGCACGGAAAACTCAGAAAACAGGATAATCATGGAATTTAATTATATTCAACTAAATACAATAGAGAGCACACTAAAAATACAGATAGTTGTGCCTACTAAATTCATCAACCACATGTCTTTCAAAAAGGATCCATTAATAAGGTTGATCAAATCTTATTAATAACTGTTTCCAATTGACATGAAGCCGGAGAATTTTCGTATGATAGTAATGTACCTCAATGGGGATTTTCATTTCCCCAACAGCAAGATCATAGTATTTCTTCTTGGCAGTAGGTAGGGAATTTTGAATTCTCCAATGATGACAATGGCACTAGGCTCAATGACATTGATATTATTAACCAAGATTTGCCTCTTCGGAAAATGAACGGTATGTTGTTTGCCATTGACATGAAAAGTGACCTTGCTTTTGTTGCAATCAATAACATCCCCTACAATATTTAAAAAGGGTCTACGAATGATGATAGACATGTTGTCGTCCTCTGGCATATCAAGAATAACAAAGTTTGTCAAGATAGCAACATTTGCAACCACAACAGGAACATCCTCGCAAATTCCAATAGGTAAAGCGGTGGATTTATCAGTCATTTGCAAAGATATCTCGGTAGGTGTATACTTATTAAAATCAAGTCTCTTATAAAGAGAGAATGGCATAACACTAACACCAGCTCCTAGATCACATAAAAAGACACTCGCACGCCAACCGCCCAACCGCTAGTTGCCCCCTCTTCTCCCACCACGCGACCACTGAGGGAGTCCTGGTTTAAGGGGTCCTCAGATAGCTGACATGTTTCCCACGGGCCGGACTGTGTGGGCCCATGGATGAGCATTGGATGAGCGAAGGCTCCGTCGCCAGGGTGGAAGCTTCAAGGAGCTATGGCGTGTCCTCCAAGTTGTCGACAGTAGATAGGCATGTTTTTTCCTTCGATGTGCAACCGGCCATGTGTAAACCCTAGGAACCCTCAACATCTATATAAGTCGGAGGTTTTAGGTTGTAGGGTGGAAGACAACTCATCTAGGGTTTAGCTATTTGATCTCGTGGTAGATCAACTATGTAACCCATATATCATCAATACAATCAAGCAGGACGTAGGGCATTACCTCCATAGGAGGGCCCGAACCTGGGTAAACATCATCTCCTGTTACCATCGATTCTAGTCTCATAGCTCGGGACCCCCTACCCGAGATCCGCCGGTTTTGACACCGACATTGGTGCTTTCCTTGAGAGTTCCTCAATGATCGCCAAAGGAATCGATGGATCACCTTGTCACAAGCAACGGGATGTGCAGCCAGGGGATTCTCACCCCCGATCAGATTCTCACAAGCGACGACATCTTGTCGCACGCCGTCCCGATCAACCATCTTGGCTAGATTGGAAACTTTTTCCCCCGATCAAAAAATCAAGTTCGGAACCCTAGAGTTCGTCGTTGATTCACGGGGAGAACTTGTCTTGATGGAACCCTCAACTCTTATGAAGGATCCCGTAGGTCTCGACGCCTCGACGCCTAAGACATTGTGCCCCGCTTCTGATGAAGTCGTCATCCCCGGGCGGTCTAGAACGCCCAATCCGACCGATGTGACCGGATCCACCACGGCTAAATGGGACTCTGATACGTATCCAATGTATCTATAATTTTTGATAATGTCATGCTATTATATTATATTTTTAGATGTTTAATATGCATTAATATGCTGTTTTATATCATTATTGGGACTAACCTATTAATCTAGAGCCTAGTGCCAGTTTCTGTTTTTTTCTTGTTTTTGAGCATTGCAGATATGGAATATTAAACGGAGTCCAAACAGAATAAAATCTTTGGAATGATTTTTTCTAGAACGAAAGAGATCTACCAGAGTTGGAGTGCACGGCAGGGCATCTGCCAGGAGGTCACAAGCCAGGGAGGCGCGCCCACCCCCCTGGTCGCTCCTAGCAGGCTTGCCACCTCCTGGTAGGTCTCCTAACCCTATTCTTCATCGCATAAATACCCAAATATCCCCCCAACACCAAAAATAGTCACGCAAATAATTTTCCGCCAATAGAAGCCCCCGTTCCCGAGCGATCCAATCTTGGAGCCTTTTCCTGTAATCTGCCGAAGGGGGATGCGATCACGGAGGACATATACATCAACTCCATTGCCCCTCCTATTATGCGTGAGTAGTCCACCATAGACTTACGGGTCCATAGCTACTAGCTAGATGGATTCCTCTCTCTCTCTTTGATCTTCAATACTATGTTCTTCATGATCTTGATGCAGATCTATCCGATGTAATACTCCTTTGCGGTGTGTATGTCAAGATCCGATGAATTGTGGGTTTATGTTTAGATTATCCATGAATCTTATTTGAGTCTTCTCTGAATTTTTTTATGCATGATTTCATATCTTTGCAAGTCTCTTCGAGTTATAGGTTTGGTTTGGCCAACTAGATTGGTAATTCTTGCAATGGGAGAAGTGCTTAGTTTTGGGTTCAATCTTGCGGTGTCCTCACCCAGTGACAAAGTAGGGGTAGAGAGGCACGTATTGTATTGTTTCCATCAAGGGTAAAAACATGGGTTTTTTGTCATATTGCTTGAGTTTATCCCCCTACATCATGTCAACTTACCTAATGCGTTACTCTGTTCTTCATGAACTTAATACTCTAGATGCAGGCAGGAGTCGGCCAATGTGTGGAGTAATAGTAGTAGATGCAAAATCGTTTCGGTCTACTTGACACGGACGTGATGCCTATATGCATAATCATTGCCTTGGATATCTGCATGATTATTCGCTTTTCTATCAATTGCTTGACAGTAATTTGTTTACCCACTGTGATACTTTCCTTCAAGAGGGAAGTCTCTAGCGAAATCTATGGCCCCCGGGTCTACTTTCCATAATATGTTTTCAGATCTATAAACCAAAAATACCTTGCTGCAATTTATTTATCTTTTACTTTCCGCACTCGTTTACATCCATCTCTATCAGATCTAATCCTTGCAAATAACCGTGAACGGATTGACAACCCCTTTATAGCATTGGGTGCAAGAGTTTGATTGTTTGTGTAGGTGCATCCATTGGTGACCTGCTTGTTCCTCATACTGTTAGATACCTTGGTTCTCATCAACTGAGGGAAATACTTATCTACTTCGCTGCATCACCCTTTCCTCTTCAAGTGAAAACCAACGCAAGCTCAAGAGGTAGCAAGAAGGATTTCTGGCGCCATTGTCGGGGAGGATACACATCAAGCCTACCAAGTACCCATCACAAACTCATCTCTTTCATTTACATTATTTGACATTTGCCTCTCATTTTCCTCTCCCTCACTTCTAACACGATTTTCAAAAAATACCAAAAAGAGTTGCCTTTTTATTCACCATTCTTCTGTTCGCCTTTTCGTTTGCCTTTTGCTTGCTCGTGTGGTTGATTGATTGCTTTGTCACGATGTCTGAGAATACCAAGTTGTGTGACTTTTCCAATACTAATAATAATGATTTTGTTAGTACTTCAATTGCTCCCGCCACTAGTACGGGATCTTATGAAATTAATGCTGCTTTGCTTAATCTTGTTATGAAAGAACAATTTTCTGGCCTTCCTAGTGAAGATGTCGTTTCCCATCTAAATAATTTTATTGAGTTGTGTGATGTGCGAAATAAGAAAGATGTGGATAATCATATTGTTAAATTGAAGATATTTCCGTTTTGACTATGAGCTCGTGCTAAAACTTGGTTTTCATCTTTGCCTAAAAATAGTATTAGTTCATGGAATAAGTGTAAAGATGCTTTTATTTCCAAGTACTTTCCTCCCACTAAGATCATCTCCCTTAGGAACGATATAATGACTTTTAAACAACTTGATCATGAGCATGTTGCACAATCTTGGGAGAGGATGAAATTAATGATTAGGAATTGCCCCACACATGGTTTGAGTTCATGGATGATTATACAAAAATTTTATGCGAGGCTGAATTTTGCATCTAGGAATTTTTAGATTCAGCCGCGGGTGGTACTTTTATGGAAATCACATTAGTATAAGCTACCAAACTCCTAGATGATATTATGACAAACTACTCCCAATGGCATACCGAAAGATCTCCTACTATTAAAATGCTGCATGCTAATGAAGAAATAAATATTTTGAGTGAAAAGATGGACGAATTGATGAAATTGTTTGCTACTAAGAATGCTCCTATTGATCCAAATGATATTCCTTTGTCTTCTTTGGTTGGAAATAATAATGAATCTATGGATGTGAATTCTGTTGGTAGGAACAATTTTGGTAATAACGCGTATAAAGGTAATTTCAACCCTAGGCATTTTCCTACTAATTCCTCTAATAATTATGGTAATTCCTACAACAATTCTTATTGAAATTATAATAAGATTCCCTCTGATCTTGATAATATTGTTAAATAATTTATTGGTTCACAAAAGGTTTTCAATGCTACGATTGAAGAAAAAGTGCTCAAGATTGATGATTTGGCTAGGAGCGTTGATAGAATTTCGCTTGAGATTGATTCTTTGAAAGTTAGATCTAATCCACCCAAGCATGATATTAATGAATCTTTAAAGGCTATGAGAATTTGTATTTAGGAAATTAAGGAAAGAACCACTAGAATTCGTGATAAGCGTGAGTGGCTTGAAAAGGTGAGTTCTCGTGATAATAATGATGAAAATCTTAAAGTGATTGATGTGACTCCTATTGAATATTTGTTTTCTAATATAAATCTTGATAAGGATGGGACTGTATATAAGTCAACTTTACTTAATAGGTGTCCCAATGATTCAGAGCCTTTAGATCTTAATGCTAAGATATAAAAGTAGGGTGGAAGAGGTCAAAACTTTAAATAGCAATGAACCCACTCTTTTGGATTTCAAGGACTTTAATTATTATAGTTTCTCTTCGATTGATTGTATTTTCTTGTTACAATCCATGATGAATTCTCCACATGCTTATAATCAAAATAAGACTTTTACTAAACATATCGTTGATGCTATGATGAAATCTTTTGAAGAAAAACTTGAGTTAGAAGTTTCTATCCCTAGGAAGCTTCATGATGAGTGGGAACCTACTATTAAGATTAAAATTAAAGATTGTGAATGCCATGCTTTGTGTGATTTGGGTTCTACTTTTTCCATGATTCCGAAAACTTTATGTGATGTGGTAGGATTCCTCGATCTTGATGATTGCTCTTTAAATTTGCATCTTGCGGATTCCACTATTAAGAAACCTATGGGAAGGATTAATGATGTTCTTATTGTTGCAAATAGGAATTATGTATATGTTGTTGTTTTGTCACGGTAGAAGTCTGAGGACTTAGATTCGAGGCCATCACTAAGGTGATGGACTCAAAGGGGTTGGTCGGGACGAAGGACAGGAGTTTACCCAGGTTCGGCCCCTCAAGAAGTGGTAAAATCCTATGCCCTGCTTGTGTTGTATTGATTGGAGTATCGATTACAAGGGAGCGGATTTGCTTGACCTAGTTCTCGATTAGTTGTTTTTTTGTCTAAGTCACCCCGGGTCTCGCCCTTATAAAGGAGGTCAAGACCACGGGTTACACAAGTCTCATACCGACTCTTACAACGTGTCCAACTCTATCTCTATGTCGTCTTGCCTTCCTGAGCAACCCGTCTTTGGGTGGCTTATCCGCCCAGGTCTTCATGCCTTCCTTGTCTGGGCCTTGCCTTGGACCATCTTGGTAAGCCGCCATACGTCTAGGCTTATGTCTCGACGCCCATCCTTGGTCTGACCCATGAGCCGCCAGGTATGACCCGGCCCCACCTGGGCGGGTCTCACTAAGGGGTTATATCCCCAACATTAGGCCCCAGGTTAAATTGAGCTTACTCATTTCATCCTTCCATCTCTCTTGGCGGTGAGTCTGGCTCATTATCACCTGAAAGTAAGATAAAATAACCCGCCATGACGACATATCGGATATCTCAAAAAGATTCCCTAACGACCGCAATGGATCTTTCCACTATTAAACTGATGGCCCGAAAATCAAGGCGTCCATCTCGGTCAATCAACTTATGTTGCCTCGATTTACGCGCTCGCTTCCACCTTTTTCCTGTTAAATAGGATCGCGAAGGGAGGTTTTTATTTCTTCCTACGCTTGCGCCTCTTCTTCTTCCTCTCGACGCCGTCACTCCAGAGTTTCCTTGCTCCGGTGAGGCTTCCACTCCGTCGTCACCCCAGGCCATTGCATCAACCTGATCGGACCAAAGCACCACCCGCGCCCGTCGCATCATCTCCGGTAAGTTCTTCTCCACCCCTAGATCTGCAGCTTTCGGTAGGATATTCATGGAGTTCCTCCGCCCGCTAGAACACGAACCCTTCGCAATGTCAGATAATATGTAGATAGGTGGACTTGATCATTCTTCTTTTTCCATTGCGGCAGATCGTAGGAAGTCAATAATAGCACAACACAGATCTGTAGTTGCCCCTTTTTGATGTCTTCAAATGCTGCTAGTTCCTCTGTTCGTCGCTAGGTTTAGAATAAACCCGCCTTTTTCTCTGTTTTGTAGATCCATAATTATATAGATAACATGTGAAACCTGTTTTCCACACTTAGTAATTTTTGCTTTGTTCCTTGCAAACTTAACTCGCCATTGAATTTCCGACTCTCGCCTAAATTGCTCCGGCGAATTAGCCTTAGAGAACATAGATTTCATCAGCCGTCCGTAGTTATCTATCACCTTCTAACTCGCCACACATTGTTACCTTGCACAGCTTTAAGATGCCACCATGCCTCGTGCGTCCAATTCTTGTAACTGGGTCGGCTCTGCCGTTACCGAAGAGTTCTTGAAGGACTTCGTAGACACAGGGTCCTTACCAGCCAAAGATGTCATCCATTGGAGGGTTCCAGGAAATGAAAAGAAACCCATTCCACAAGAGGGCAAAGTAGTTGTTTTCGCGGATCACCTTGTACGCGGTTTCAGCCCGCATGACTCAAAATTCTTCCGAGACGTCCTTCACTTTTTTAAGCTGCGCCCTCAAGACATCGCCCCAAACTCCGTCTCAAACATTTGCAACTTCCAAATCCTCTATGAAGTTTACTTACAAGAAGAGTCGTCCGTTGGTCTTTTCCGTGAGTTTTTCTATGCAAACCGCCAGACGGAGGTAAAAGCTGGTCCGAGCTTAGAGCTTGGGGGGATCTCAATTCATAGAAGACGGGATGTGACTTTTCCGGCTGTTTGGATGCCAAGTCATCCCAAGGACTGGAATAAAACCTGGTTTTACTGTAAAGACACCTCTCCAGAGGGAGAACATTCCTTGCCGAGTCATCGTCTGACCCGGCTCAAGACTTCAACCGAGCTCTGTGACCGGCTGTCAGCCACTGAACGAGCGAAGTATGCTCCGGCTCACGCAAAAATCAAGGTCCTTATGGCCAATGGTCTGACAGGGATGGATCTGACCTTGTGTTGGGTTTCTTGGAAAGTCCTGCCTCTGAGCCGGTGAAGTCGCCTCATGTGCGAGTATACGGGTGATGATAATGACCCCCTCTACTTTAACCCTACCACGTTGTCAGAAGATAACATCGTGGCCGCCATCAAAAGCCTTGTTCATGAATGTGAAGGATCTTGCCACGCCATCGGGTTAGCACCTTTCTGCACCGCAAACCCGGCCCAAGACGTAAGGGCGACTCTCAATCTCCTTACTTCCGCGTTAGCTATCCATATATACTTTGTAATCTTTTGACCTCTTTCGACGGCTTTCACTTTTAGGCCAATTCCAGCTTCTAGAAAACGAAATACGTACCTCCTCCAAAGAAATCAAAGGAGAAAACCGACGGCCGAAAGAAGAAAACCACACCTCAAGAACAACCGGAATCTGACGACTCAGAGGTAGAACTTGACTCTCTTGGTCGTCTCTTCATGCACCTTATTGACAATAATAATTCTCAGGACAAAATGGAGACTGGCCACGCCAACGTTCCTGAGGTAACTTATGTTTCATCTGACTCAAAACATCTTGCACCATAGAAGGTATGGCGGGTTATCCGGAAAGTCCCATTTTATTATTCTCTTGCTTACTTAGACTACCCACTTTCTTTTGAAAAAGCAACAGCAACTCTCCCGACGCCGGACCTGGAGCACCGGCTCTAATGACCTCATGGCCGGGTTATCTCACTCTCCGGCTCAACGGAAACGGCCAGCTGAGGTATTTTTTTCACTTGGCTTAAGTTTGTCAACCTTGCCTTTATGATTTGATCCTGTCTTATATTGCCTTAACTGTTTTCAGGAATCACCCCCTTCCTCGGGCGACTCTACAGCTACTGCTCTTCCGCATCTGAAGATCAACCTAGAGTACATGCCTTTCATGCTTGCATTCCATCCTTTGTTAGCCATAAAGTTTATACCATGACCTTCTGTGTTTTCCAGGGCTCAAGCGAAACAAAGGAAGACCGGCGGGTCTACCCCTGCTCCCAAGATTTGAGAGCTGGAGCCTGCTAAGCCGGACTCTCCTGCAGCGCACGCTGATCCCTCTACGGCCTCCAAGGATGCGCCTGAAGAAGCTCGTCGTTCTGCCGAGCCGGCGGCCCATGACATGATTCCTGAGAGTCCTCCGAGGACCAACTCTAAGCCGCCGAGCCCTTCAACATCTGTTGACGATTCGGTTACTCCAGACGTCACCATTACTGGTGTCGGCTTCCACACTCCTCAAGCTCATGTGTTGACTTAGCACACTGAAAAGCCTGACGCCTCCGAGAAGCTGGACTTTGAACTCCTCGCGCTAGAGAAGCTAACCACTGATGAGCTACACGCTGGTTATCTGAACCACCTCTCCACCAGCCGGAACATGGAGCTCAAGCTTGTTAGCTTGACGAAGAAAAAATATGAGGTACTCTTGCTCTTTTTTCCTTATACCCTTACGTAGCCCCCAAGAGCTGATTTAGTATTTACTAATGGTAAACCGGGTCTTTGAATCTTGTTATAAATAGAAAACATTTAGCATGTAGCCCTCATTTATCGGCTTAAGACCTAAATAATGGGCCAATGCTTTAGTGCGTAAGTAGTTATTCAAAAAGCCATCTGTAGCCCCCAAAGGCCGGCTTAACTTGATGAAAGATGAGCCGAAACTTTGGTATAGATAGATCAGAGAGCCAGATGTAGCCCCCAAGGGCCGGCTTAACTTTGATGAAGATGAGCCGGAACTTCCTTGTAGATAGAGCAAAGAGCCATATGTAGTCCCCAAAGGCCGGCTTAACTTGATGAAGATGAGCCGGGACTTCCTTGTACATAAAGCAAAGAGCCATATGTAGCCCCGAAGGGCTGGCTTAACTTTGATGAAGATGAGTTGGAACTTCCTTGTAGCCTTGGAGAACAAATAGACATTACCCCCAAGTGTCGAGCATATTGCTTGCAATCTGCTTGAGACTTGCATTATATTGTCTGAATCTTCATCATCTGATAATATACCATCCTGACGACTTAGCCCTCATTTTTCTTTGTTATATGTCCCAGGAAGCGTTAAACGAGGCCGAGTCTGAAGTGACCGGTTTCAGGGGCAATCTAGCCACTCAGCAAGCCGCCCGAAGCGAAGTAGATGAGAAGTGTCAGCTCGACGCTGAAGAACTTACAAAAGGGAAAGAGGACTTCGCCGTTTTCAAAAAATCTACTGAGATGGAACAAACCGCCCTGGCTAAACGAGCAGACAATGCTGCCAGCGGCTCATGGTTGTGTCCGATGAGCTACATTCCTTGAAGCGCCACATTGCGAAGCTGTCTGCCACCATATTTGGTAAGTACTAAATACTTATCCAATACTCTTGTGTGAATACTTATAGCAACGACTTATAACCAAAAATCCGTCTTATGCAGGTCCAAGGAGCCGTCAACTTGCTACTGATAGCTTGTCGCCATTGAAAGTCGTCTATACTTTAACAGAGCAACTGTATTGCAGAGCTCTGTACACAATCAAGGCGGTGCTCTATAAAGATAGTATTCCCTCAACTATGAAGGGAGTCATAGACTTGCTATCCACCCTGCCCAAATAAATCCAGGAGCTCAAAAAATCAGCCGCCAGAAAAGGAGCCATCGCAGCCATAAGTCGGTCTTTAGCTTTCGCCCCAGAGCTGAATCCCAAAGACATGATGGACGGGTTTCCATCAAAGAAGGATCACGGCTCAGAGTTCACGGAGGCTGACTATGCTCGTTGCATGAAGGCTTCCAGAGTCCTCGCATCAGTGTTAGCAGAAGAACTGGACTTGTCAACATACCAGGCAGCTTACAATGCCGAGCAGAAGAGAGTACGCGGCCCAACCTTTGAAGCCAAGGACCTAACGCCTGCATGCCGTAAGGACCTCTTTGCTCCTGATCTTGACCCGTCCCCCACTTTCAAGAGGCAAACTTTGCGGCTTTAACCAACTGCAACTGGGACGTGGACAATCTCCAGATCATGGAGGTCGAAGACCCGCCATCCAACTGACAACCTTGGTAATGCCGTGGATAATCCGGCCTTGTGACCCGCCATAGGGCGGTGTAAAAAACATTAATTCCTCACTTTTGAGCTCTGTAGAGAGCATTGTAATAGGCTTGTAGTAAACTTTGTCTTGCCTGAACTGTGCCATCGTGCACATATGAAATCGTCTGGCTTAACATATAACATCTGCCCTGTGCCTGCAACTCATACCAGATGTTGTGGCGGCTCTTGGTAATTAACCAACCTGCAAGAATAGACTAATATTCGCATTGTCATGAGGACGGCTTAAGATAGCACCACCCAAAGATGCTATATCTTTCCTGACTTGCTTTTTTTTAACTCATGTGCCGGTTCTTCTGGGTTGACTCGCCACTTAAAACTCCTTAGCAGTACTGGGTCTCTATCGAGATTGGTCGTCAATTCCTTTGAGCGGCTCAGGGTCTCTAAGCAAGATTAACTGACAGGAAGTGTAACGTCCCAGAAGAGACTCGGCAGGGCATGAGTACCCTGGTAGCCCATAAACTGCCTCTCACGTGACATAAATCCGTCGTTTTAACCTTAAACAGTGCAGGATCCTTAAAGGATTAACTATCTAAGAGTACGAACGGGGCACATAGCGGAGAGTCGGAAGTAGATGGGAGAGTTTATCCTTGCTTTCGTAAGCCGGCCCTCACGTGACAAGAGCCGCCTTTTTAACCTTGAACCAGTACAGGGTCTCTATCGAGATTGGCCATCAATTTCTTTGAGCTGGCTCAAGGTCTCCAGGCGAGATTAACTGGTAAGAGTTTGGTGGGTCACCTAGCGGAGCAACATCAGCTTACAGGCAAGTTTAACCCTGTTTGGCTTAAGAGCCGATCAAGAGGAGCTAAACCCGGTGGGTTAGAAGCCCTCAAGTGACCTTTGTTGACGGAGTCAACTGTTTGGCTTAAGAGCCGACTGAGAGGGTGTGATAAGCTAAACCCGGTGGGTTGGAAGCCCCCTGGATGATCATGTTGACGGAGTCAACTATTTTGGCTTGAGAGCCGATCAATAGGGTGTGATAAGCTAAACCCGGTGGGTTGGAAACCCCCTGATTGAACTTTTTGCACAAACTGAGATATGCGAAACGACAGAGGCCCCGGCTTGCAGGGATGCCAACTTTATTCATATATATATATATATATATATGTACAATGACGGTGTACAATGTCAAGTCTTGACAACTTAAGTATAGTAAGGTCGTAGATGCGCTATGTTCCCTGGCCGACGGGTCTCTTGCCCAGAAGTGCTTGAGTCATCTCGGATGTCAATGAGGTAACATGACCCATTGTTGAGATTTCTGCTGACCATCAAAGGCCCTTCCCATGGAGGGGATAGTTTGTGGGCATCTGTCTGATCCTGAATCAACCGCAACACTAAGTCGCCTTCTTCAAACGTCCGGTCTTGACTCTGCGGCTATGATAGCGACGCAGGTCTTGCTGATAAATCGTCGATCGAGCCGCCACCAGATCACGTTCTTCCTCCAAGGCATACAATGCGTCTTGACGTGCCGTTTCATTGTCCGCCTCAACGTAAGCCGACACTCGTGGCGAAGCATGACGGATATCGCTTGGTAACACGGCTTCTGCACTGTACACCATGAAGAAAGGTGTATAACCTGTTGATCTGTTGGGGTGGTTCTGATGCTCCATAAGACGGACGGCAACTCCTCCACCCAACAACCCGGCATTCGCTCCAAAGGAACCATAAGCCGGGGCTTGATACCTCTCAAGATTTCTTGGTTTGCGTGCTCAGGCTGACCGTTTGACTATGGATGAGCAATTGCAAAAACATCGAGTCTGATGTGTTCACTTTCACAGAACGCTTGCATAGCCCCCCTGGATAGGTTTATACCATTATCTATGATGATAATGTGAGGGTAACAAAAATGGTAGATCAGCTTCTTAACAAACTGAACCGCCGTAGCCGCGTCACACTTGCCAACCGGCTCAGCTTCTACCCACTTGGTAAATTTGTCAACCGCCCCCAAGAGGTGGGTCTTCTTGTCCTTGGATCTCTTGAAAGGCCCGACCATATCAAGCCCCTAGACTGCAAATGGCCAAGTAATCGGAATCATGCGCAACTCTTGAGGCGGGACATAAGCACGCCGACCAAACTTTTGACATCCATCGCACTTGCGGACCAAGTCTTCTACATCCTTATGAGCCGTCAGCCAGAAGAAGCCATGTCGAAAGGCCTTGGCCACCAGAGATTTTGAGCCGGTGTGATGACCACAATCACTAGCATGAATTTCATTCAAGATTTCCTTGCCCTCTTCAGGTGAAACACAACGTTGAAACACGCTAGAGACGCTGCACTTATGTACCTCGCCATTGACTATCGTCATAGATTTAGACCGCCTGGTGATCTGTCTGGCGAGATTTTCATCATCAGATAACTCACCGATAGTTAAGTATGCCAAATAAGGCACAGTCCAGTCAGGAATTGCATGTAGAGCCGCCACCATCTATCCTTCCGGGTCAGGGATAGCCAAGTCTTCCTCTGAAGGTAACTTAACTGACGGGTTATGTAGTACGTCTAAGAAAACGTTAGGCGGCACCGGCTTATGTTGAGAACCCAGTCTTGACAGGGCGTCAGCTGCCTCATTCCTACGACGATCAATATGATCCACCTAATAACCCTTGAAGTGACCAGCGATGATATCCACCGCCTGACGATAAGCCGCCATCCGCGGGTCCTTGGAATCTGAAGTGCCTAAAACTTGCTGGGCTACAAGATTTGAGTCGCCGAAGCATCTAACTCGGCTCAGGTTCATCTCCTTAGCCACCCAGAGGCCATGAAGCAGAGCTTCGTACTCAGCTGCATTGTTAGTACAAGGGAACATCAACCTTAGCACATAACATAACTTATCACCTTTGGGGGAAGTTAAGACAACCGCTGCCCCTGATCCTTCCAGTTGCGTGGACCCATCAAAGTGGACTGTCCAATATGTATTATCTGGCTTTTCCTTGGGCGCCTGACACTCAGTCTAGTCGTAGATGAAATCCACCAAGGCTTGTGACTTGACCGTCATGCGAGGCACATATTTCAAATTGAGAGGTCCAAGCTCCAATGCCCACTTAGCGATCCTGCCAGTGGCTTCTCTGTTTTGAATTATATCTCCCAATGGGGCAGAGCTAACCACTGTAATCTGGTGCCCCAGGAAATAGTGCTTTAGCTTGCGATTGGCCATGAACACCCCATACACCAGCTTCTGCCAATGTGGATACCTCTGCTTGGATTCTGTCAGGACCTCACTAATATAGTAAACCGGCCTCTGAACCGGATATTCCTTCCCTGCCTTCTTACGCTCGACAATGATTGCGGCGCTGACAGCCCTGTTATTAGCCGCCGCGTATAAGAGCAAAGGTTCTTTCTCAACCAGAGCGGCTAAGATCGGCGGCTCGGTGAGCTATGTCTTGAGTGCCTCAAATGCTTCACCCGCCGCCGTACTCCAGACAAAGTTGCCCGTCTTTTTCATCATCTAGTACAAAGGGATGGCCTTCTCACCAAGGCGTCTTATAAACCGTCTTAACGCAGCAATCCGTCCCACCAGGTGCTGAACATCATTGTGCATGCCGGCTCAGACAGGGAGGTGATAGCCTTAATTTTATCCAGGTTAGCCTCAATGCCACGCTCAGATACTATAAATCCCAAGAGCTTGCCTGTCGGAAGGCCAAAGACACACTTAGCTGGGTTAAGCATCATCTTGTAGACCCGTAAGTTGTCGAAAGTCTTCGTCAGGTCGTCAAGCAGAGTCTCCTTCTTCCTTGACTTGATCACAATATCATCCACATATGCATGAACGTTGCGCCCGATTTGGCTGTGAAGACAATTCTATACACAAAGCTGGTAAGTCGCTTGGGCACTCTTGAGCCCGAAAGGCATAGACACATAGTAGAAAGAACCAAAAGGCGTGATGAAAGATGTCTTCTCTTGGTCCTTGACTGCCATCTTTATCTAATGATAACCAGAATAAGCATCTAGGAAGCATAAACTCTCACAACCCACCGTTGCATCAATGATCTGGTCAATACGAGGGAAGCAAACAGGTCAGCCGAACAGGCCTTGTTAAGATCCGTGTAGTCCACACACATATGCCACGTGCCGTTTTTCTTGAGTACTAGCACCGGGTTAGCGAACCACTCCGTGTGAAAGACCTCGACAATGAAACCCGCCGCCAGAAGCCGGGCTACCTCTTCCCCTATGGCCTTGCGTCTCTTGTCAGGGATATGCCCCACGGTATGACCTGGCCTGGCGACTCACAGGAGATCCTCTAAAGACATGACATCTTATTAATGACCCGGCAGGCGGGTCACAGGATGACCAAGCCCAAGACCCTGCGGGTGAGCCGGCGCTTGGCGGCTCACACGACAGGGCCCACAAGAGAAGGCCCAAAGAGAGAAGGATTACCTTAAAGGAAATAAGACCCAGAGTAGGATTCGTGAGAGACTACTCCTAATCCTACTCCTAGTAGAACTCTATTTGTAAACCTACCCTCTCCACTTAATAAGGAGGGGTAGATCACCCTTAGAGGGACAGGTCCGAAAGATCCACAAGTCCACAAGTTTAGACAACACAAGAGATTAGAGGCTCTCGTGATTAGAGGTAGCAATTAGCACCCTTGTAACCAAGAGATTTTCATCATCATCAATACCAGACAAGCATGACGTAGGCTTTTACCTCCATCGGAGGGGCCGAACCTGGGTAAAACTCCGTGTCTCTCGATTCCGATCAACCCCTTCAAGCCGCCACGTAGTTGCATCTTAGCCTCGAACCTAAGTCCGTTCACCCGGACATCTGTCGTGACAAATCCACGACAGTTGACGCTCACCATGGGGCCCAGCACAGTCGTGTTGTGTTTTGAAGGGATCTCTTCTAGGAATCAAGAAGATTATGACCCGTCAGATCCATGAGAACCGGCAAGGAAGATTCTACAGTAAAATCTAAATTCAGCAATCGTGATTGAAAAAGCTTCGTTCATGCACGCAGCCATAGGCGGCGGGTTAATCCGTCTATCCGAGCAAGGCCGACTTCGACTGGGGCAACCGACGTGATCTGGCGAGACCGAGATCGATTCAGATTGTTTTAGTACTTAAAAGCGCTGAGTTCTGCTCCGAGTTTATGATGCCATCAGTCCGATTGGTAACCGTGAAAGCAAACAGCGGAGGAGACGGATGCATTACGTCAATCAGCCAGGAATTGAATAAAAAGAGAGAGAGAGAGTCGCAGGTCTGCAATTCGTGATGGGTCGCTAGTCTCAAGTTGGCTGCTAAATCAAGCAACGATCAAGGGAAATATTATAATCAAATCAGCCACTAGACGTAAACAGAGTTTGTGCTACACGCCTCAAGATTAATTAATTCATGTATCAGCATGGCAAACCACGGGAAGACTGGTACACTGCAAAATACTAGCAGTCTGACGTACTCAAGCAAACACAGAAAAAGCTGGCTTCGATCCGGAGACAGACTCGGCTCCTCGCTACCGCGCCGTCCGGGCGCCCGCAGCTCGATCCGGAGGCGGACTCGGCTTCTGGGTGCCGCGCCGTCCGCGCCGCCGCAGAGCTCGCCCCGCTTGCTGCGCCTATGCCGGTTTCTCTCCGCTGTGACCGCACTTGCTGTTGTCGTACCGGACTCGCCATCGCGCTGTGAGCTGACGCTCCATGGCTGCCTCGGTGTTTCAGTGCCACGGTCTGGCCTCGCTTTCCTCCGCTGTTACGCCCTCGCTGCGCGTCCAAGCCGCCCCGGCTGTTCGGCAGCCCCGCTCCCGCTGGTTCAGCTTGCCAGCCGACCACGGTCGCGCCTCGCCGCTAGTGTGCCGCCGTGTCTTGTGCCGCAGCACCGCTGCTCCTCCAAGCCGCCCGACCGTCCGCGTTTGAGCCGTCTGGCCGCCGTGGCCCTCGCCTCCACCTCGCCTGTTGCCGCGGCCGATTTCGATTCACCGGTTTCTGCTGCGTCAACCGTCGTGCAAATATATCAGGTGATATCCTTTCAGTGTATTTATTAACACATATTAGTTTATTCATTAACGGTTATTCTGGCCTGCAATATATTTTTATGCGCAGGAAAATTATTCATTACAAAAGTGACATTGTACCGTGAAGATGGAGCTCGTGCTAAACTGGTATTCGTTTGTGTTGTGTGGCACTGGCTTACAACGGCACAGCCGATTCATCGTCCTCGCCGGCTCACAACAGCACTAGCGACCCACATGTTCATGCTGGCTCGGAACACCGCGATCATCTCTCAACAGACTCGTGCCGGCTTACAACGTCGTGGCCATCTCTCGCAACCGCGCTGGCTTACAATGCCGTGATTGTCTCTCGCCATTGGCGTCATATTACAACGCCACAACGACTTACCATCCGTGCTGGTTTTCAATACCCGCGGTCGAGTCACCCGTCAGCACCGGCTTGTAATGCCGTGGCCGTCTCTCGCCGTCCCTGCCGGCTTACAATGCCGAGGCCGTCTCTCGCCATCCGCGCCGGTTTACAATGTCATGGCGTCTTGACAACAACACCGGCTTATAATACTGCGGGTGTTCGATATGTCTACGTCAACCCAACAACGGCTGCATACACCGGTGCGAGCCGCCCAACGAATGCGCGCAAGACACTGCCCACAGTCTGATCTACATCAACATATTAGTGCGGTGCTCATCAATATGAGCCGCCCAATGGACAGGCGCACAAGTCGCCGCCACTATAATTTGCTCCACTTCAACAAACAGCCGGAACAAACCATCGACCGGATCATTGAAACAATTCATACGAGATCATCTATAACCCGCCACGCCCAACCTCAAATTTTCAGTGGAGATTCTCAAGCCGCCTCTTCGAGTCAACTTAAGCCTCGGGGGCTACAGACATGGCGAGACACATTTGGTCGTTTTTTCAATGAGGACCCCGGGTCTTTGCAAGAGAAAATCCAATCCTGGGGGCTATTACATTAAAAGTTGCCAAGAGGACGAACCGCCGTAATGCACCATTCAAACATAGGTGCCCGGATTTATTGGATCATCACTTGGAGTTTCTGCTGTTTCTTCATACAAGATGGCGGCTTACAAGATGGCGACTTACAAGAATTCGCAAACATTCTAGTTGAGATATCAACTGTGGCGGAGGGTGGCTTCCTACCTCCGGGTATAGCTTCTAAACGCCTTATCGGCCAGCTTTATGTCAGACCCGCCAAAATCTTACCAGTTAATCTCGCCTAGAGACCCTGAGCCGGTTCAAGGAAATTGACGGCCACTCTCGATAAAGACCCTGTACTGGTTAAAGTTAAACCGGCGAAGAGGGATACTCATGCCCTGCTGTATCTCTTAGCTGGGACGCTGCGCTCATCAATCCTTGCCTGGCAAACGAGCATTGTTATGAGTTCAAGTAGCGAGTCCTCTCGGCGGAACCAGCGTCCGTGTCTCTTTCTGGTCCGTTGCGCTCATCAATGCTCGCCTGGAAACCGAGTGTTGCTCTCAATTCAAGCAGCGGGTCCACCTGGAAAGAACCGGTGGATGTGTCTCTTGTTGGTTCGTAGCGCTCTTATCAGTTAATCTCGCCTAGAGACCCTGAACCGCTCAAAGGAGTTGACGGTCAATCTCGCCAGAGACCCTGTACTGGTGTGAGTTCAAGCATCGAGTCCACCCAGCAAGAACCATCATACGAGTTTGTTCAAAATAAAGATGAGGAAAAGCAAGATCATCCTGCATTGCATCATACATGGCATCATACATAGCATTGCATCATATTCACATGTCATGCCAGCTTATCAAGCCGGATCAGAGCAAAATTATGAAAGAAGGAGCAATGTTGTAACATCTCCGGGTTGTGCTTTTTCAAGCCACCATCATGACAATGTAGAATATATTCTGTCTTGTTTATTTTTGCAGGTTTTATCTCTTAAGATGAGACACCGTTCTATAAGAGCAAATATATTTTTAATAGCCAACTTGGCTGGACCTTTATGTTTTATGATAACCAATACTAAATGATTGGGGTTTTCAAGCCAGCTCAGAAAACTTATTATTTTAAGAGCCACCCTATCAGATATAATGCCGTGTGATCTAATTGACCGGCTGTCGGATTTCTTTAGTTGTGCTCTGTAGTAATCTACAACACTCATGGATTTCTTCAAATATATATTTGCCGGGTTGCATCGCAACCACGAGTAGGGATTTCATGTCAAAGATAAAGGAATTATTTCAGGCTATTCATTTCCGGTTATATTACAATTATGGTCAAAGATTCATTCAAACGAAGAGCCATATTATTCTCACATAGTCCCGAGTCGCCGTAGGCAGATAACCCGGCACTTGGGGGCTACACTATTCAAAGCCAGTTTATATCAAGTATGCAAGTCCCCTGTCGCTGCAAGCACGCACCACGGCACTTGGGGGCTAATGCAAGCCGGTTTTAAAATCACTATTGTCAGCAAGATCCTATTATCTCAAGGAGATGAGCTGGCCTTTCTATATTTTTCTAAGTCCCAGCCCAGTAATTCTTACTGACCCGACACTTGGGGACTACACCGCTCAGATCAAATTATATAAAGTCCCCAGTCGCCGCAGGCGTGCAACCCGACACTTGGGGGGCTACTGTATTCAAGTGCTTAACAAATTATGAGGTTCAAATTGAAGACCCGACGTATCACATTCTGATGAGCCGGCCCTTGGGGGCTACACATGCTGAAGTTTCATAAGGTATAAGACAGTTATAAGTCCTAGGTTGCTGCAGGCAGGACAACCAGACACTTGGGGGCTACATAGTCCAAAATATCATTGCAAAGCACCAAGTTATCATGGATAATCTTGGAGCTTGGGGGCTACAGGTAATATAGACATATCAAAAACTTTAAGGAGAATTTTCAAGATGTTAATTATGGAGTTCAGTTGTTAGACCCGGCGTCACCAACATTCATGACCCGGTGTTATCAAAAGATCATAACCCGGCAAATTTTATATAAACTGCCCTGCTTCACAACAATGGAAGTCCGGTGTACAACAGATGGATTTGCATCCCAATATTTTTATCAAGTCAGCTGGATTCTAGTTATTTGACCCGGCGTCACCAACGATAATGACCCGGCATCATCAATGATTATAACCCGGCGGAGATGACCCGCCAAGAGTATTGGAAGCCGATTCAATGGCATACAGGTGTTATATTCTCAATATTTTTTCAAAGGACATTGACAAGCAATATGATTATCAAGACGACTCATTCATATGCAGAAAAGATCCGGATTTCTGAGGAACCATTTCATAAGCCGGCCAAAGGAGCAAGCCGGCCACTTAACATATGTGTTACTCTTATTTCAGGAGCTTACCATGAATAAATTCAAGCTAATCTGGGGGCTAATGTTGGGGATATGCCCCGCGGTATGACCCGGCCTGGCGACTCACAAGAGACCCGCTAAAGACATGACATCTTATTAATGACCCGGCAGGCGGGTCACAGGATGACCAAGCCCAAGACCCGGCGGGTGAGCCGGCGCTTGGCGGCTCACAAGAGAAGGCCCACAAGAGAAGGCCCACAAGAGAAGGCCCAAAGAGAGAAGGATTCCCTTAAAGGAAATAAGACCCGGAGTAGGATTCGTGAGAGACTAGTCCTAATCCTACTCCTAGTAGAACTCTATTTGTAAACCTACCCTCTCCACTTATATAAGGAGGGGTAGAGCACCCTTAGAGGGACAAGTCCAGAAGATCCACAAGTCCACAAGTTTAGACAGCACAAGAGATTAGAGGCTCTCGTGATTAGAGGTAGCAATTAGCACCCTTGTAACCAAGAGATCTTCATCATCATCAATATCGGACAAGCAGGACGTAGGCTTTTACCTCCATCGAAGGGGCCGAACCTGGGTAAAACTCCATGTCTCTCGATTCCGATCAACCCCTTCAAGCCGCCACGTAGTTGCGTCTTAGCCCCGAACTTAAGTCTGTTCACCCGGACATCTACCGTGACAAATCCATGACATTTCTCTCATTGAACCGTCGTAGAAACTGATTGACTGGTTTAAACTTAGGATCCACATTAAGGTGGTGCTCAGCGAACTCTCTCGGTACACCCGGCATGTCAAAAGGTTTCCACGCGAAGATGTCCCGATTCTCACGGATGAATTCGATGAGCGCGCTTTCCTATTTGGGATCCATATTAGCTCCAATAATGAACTGCTAAGATCAGTCGCCCGGAGTGAAATCCATCAATTTGGTATCATCCGCCGAAAATTTGAGGGGTGGCTCAACCTCTGTGGTGGGCTTTTTCAGCGAAGTCATGTCCTCCGGGTCAACATTTTCCTTGTAAAACTTGAGCTCCGCCTTAGCACAACTAGACTCTGCATAAGTCGCATCTCCTTCCTCACACTCAATAGCCGTCTCTCGATCACCATGCACTGTAATCGTATCCTTTAGGCCTGGCATCTTGAGCTACAAGTACACATAACAAAGCCTAGCCATGAATTTGGCATAAGCCGGACGTCCAAACAGAGCATGATACGGACTTTTGATCTTGACCACCTCAATACACAAGGTCTCCACCCTGTAGTTGTGCTCGTCACCGAAGGCGACTTCCAAAGAGATCCTCCCCACTGGATAAGCTGACTTGCCAGGCACCATGCCGTGAAAAGCTATTGAGGACGGCTTAAGATCCTTATCAAGCAACTTCATCCGGCGGAAAGTGTCATAGTACAGGATGTTGATGCTGATGCCACCATCCATAAGCACTTTAGTGAACACATATCCTCCCACTTGCGGTGCAACCACCAGAGCCAGCCGCCCCGGGTCATCAGCACGTGGTGGGTGATCCTCCCGGCTCCAGGTTATATCATACTCAGACCACTTCAAGTATTGTGGTAGAGCCGGCGTGATCGCATTAACCGCCCGCTTGTGCAACTTCTGATCTCACCTTTCAAGGCTGATCGTAAACATGATACTGACCCGAGCTGAGCTACTTTGGATTACTCTGATATCTAGATTGGTTATTATGTTGTTGATTGTTACCACCAAAGTGTTAATGATGTCCTCCTTGGTTGCCTTGGCCGTGATGGCCGGATTCTGAGCCGCCGGACCCAAACCCGGCTCCTGACCCGCCTGGTCCTGAGCCGTCGGGTGGGCCACCATCGTTGTTATGCTCTCGTGAGCTGTAGTCCTTGAATTTTTGCATAACGTGGCAATTACCCCACGTGTGACCCACCGGTCTGTCGGGCCGACTGTGATCCGGACAAGGTTTATTGAGCATCTCCTCCAAATTAAAAGGAGTCTTCCCCTTATTAAAAGGCTGCTTGAACTTCTCATTGCCCTTAGCATGATTGTTGCCAGTGCTAGCGTTGGCCACCAGTTCTGACCCGTCGTCCGGGGTTCTTACTCTTGCATTGGTTATCATTGCCTGCTGCACCCTTGCCATTGCCATTCTTCTTACTCTGACCAGGCTTCTCCTCATCAGAGCCCGGATCCTTCGTATTATCAGAGTCGGCGTATTTTGTGAGAGCCGCCATGAGCTCCCCCATGTCTTGACACGTGCGCTTGAGTCGGCCGAGCTTCTGCTTCAAGGGCGTAAAGTGGCAATTCTTTTCCAGAATCAAGACCGCTTGAGCCGCCATAATCTGCTTAGACGAGTGGATGATAGTCGAAACCCGCCGAACCCAGTGATGAGCCGACTCATTTTCCTTCTGTACACAGTGATCCAAATCCACAATCGTCATGGGCTGCTTGCACGTTCCTTCAAAGTTTTTGATGAACTTTGCTTTTAACTCAGCCCAAGAATTGATGGTATTGGGTGGCAAACCCTTCAACCACGTGCGAGCCGGCCATTCTAGCATCGTGATAAAATATTTCGCACCAACTGCGTCATTGACATCCAACATCTCCATGGCTAGCTCATAGCTTTCAACCCAAGCCTCCGGGGGCAGGTCAGCAATGTAATTTGGGACCTTGCGAGGGACCTTGAAGTCCTTCGGTAGACGCTCGTTCCGTAGAGCCGACACCAAGCATGGTACTCCCACGGCCCTGGTGGTTACTCCCACTCCAACTGAGACTAAAGGCGCAGGCTCTTGATGAGCCGCCACTGCTAGAGCCGCCGCCTCATGTTGTGCCCTTGCCCGATCTACGAGCACCTGAGCATCTGAAGCCGCCTGGTCGTCTCGCGGCGGTCCCGGTGCCGAACACTGCTAGAAACTGCCAGCAACTCATAGCACCGGCTAAAGCTGCGGCTGGGGATGGGGGTTGAATGCACGCGACTCCAGCTGTAGGTATACTTCTCTTGTTGGGCCATCGCCGTTTGTAGGTATCCAATAGTGTTCCACACCTCTTCTGCAAAAGGCGCCTCGTCAGGAATAGGGATTGTTCCGAGCCGGGTTGCCGCCGCCACCATATTCCCCGCCGGGTTTGAGTAGCGACCCGCCGGCATTGGAAAAGCCATTAGTGAGGTCTGGCTCCGTCGGGGCGGGTTAAGCTGCTGCCGAGCCGTCGGCCGACTTCGAGGTGCTTTCGTTGTCCGACCCGTTCCCGGCGTGTTAAAAAGATTTCTGGCCTCATATTGATCTGGCAGGCGGGACTGATGCCTCATCCGCCGCACCGTGGCTGTCGACTGCTGTTCTAGCTCAAGGTGAAAAGCATCTGTCTTAAGGCGCTCTGGCTCCGCGTCCATCTGAGCCTTTAACTCGCCGATCCCCTGTTGGACTTCCGTCATCTAGTCTTTCAGTCTTGTGATCTCCAGGTTCCGGGCAGCTTGATTCTCAGGCATGACTTCAGTCGCCATCAAGGTTGTGAGCTCGTTCATCAGATCCAGAAGAACCTGAGCCGGCGGCGGGTCAGCCCCCATGTCTGTCACCTCGGCGGCTGCACTGCTTGGGCCTGACTCTGTTCTCGCCATGAACATGGCCGCATGAGTCAGCAACCCATGATCGTCCGGCTCAGACCGCTTAGACTCAAGGTAAAGCTCGTCGTAGCCCCCGAGCCTGCCATCGTGAAGTTGGTAGATTGATTTTGCCGCTCTGCTCGAAGATCCATCCTCTGAACAGATGAGAGTCTCCTGCGACATAGAAGCCTCAAGATCCATACCTTGAGTGAAGCCAACGAAGACATGCTTCCTGCCCGGGTCAGCACGGGCGGGTTGCACGTGTCGGGCGAGTTGCACGCGCCAAGCTAGCTCGATGATGTCGATGCAGACGTCCGGCCCGGGTGTAGATCCGCCGACTTTGCCGATGAAGACATGGATTCCACCGAAGGGAGCTCGAAACCGGTACTCCATAGAGTCGGCCTTAGGACCCCAGCCAGCGTCGTCGATGTAGAGTCGGCCGCGGGGAGTTTTGTTCATCCTTCCGATCATGTATCCCTCGATCCTTGGAAGAGAGCCCTTCGAGAACTCAACACCACCGAGCGCTAGCCCCACGCTGGGCGCCAACTGTCGTGGTTTTGTCACGGCAGTTGTCCGAGGACTTAGATTTGAGGCCATCGCTAAGGTGATGGTCTCAAAGGGGTTGGTTGGGACGAAGGACACGAGTTTACCCAGGTTTGGCCCCTCAAGAAGAGGTAAAAGCCTACGTCTTGTTTGTGTTGTATTGATTGTAGTATCGATTACAAGGGAGTGTATTCGCTTGACCTAGTTCTTGATTAGTTTTTTTTTGTCTAAGTCGCCCCGGGTCTCGCCCTTATAAAGGAGGTCAAGACCACGGGTTACACAAGTCTCATACCGACTGTTACAACGTGTCCGACTCTATCTCTATGTCATCTTGCCTTCCTAAGCAAGCCGTCTCTCGGCGGCTTATCGGCCCGGGTCTTCATGCCTTCCTTGTCTGGGCCTCACCTTGGCCCATCTTGGTAAGCCGCCATACGTCTAGGCTTATGTCTCGAGGCCCATCCTTGGTCTGGCCCATGAGCCGCCAGGTATGACCTGGTCCCACCTGGGCGGGTCTCACTACGAGTTTATATCCCCAATAGTATCAGTAGACTTTATTCTTCTTTATATATATTGCAATCCCACATGTCCTATTATTCTTGATAGACCGTTCCTTAGAACGATTGGTGCAATTATTGACATGAAAGAAGGAAACATTATATTTCAATTTCCATTGAGTAAAGGCATGGAAAACTTTACTAGAAATACAATAAGATTGCCTTAGAATCTATTATGACAACTAATTTTTGATTGCATACTAAAGATGACAATACCTAGATTTATTGTGTTTTGCCTAGCTAGGGGCGTTAAACAATAGCGCTTGTTGGGAGGCAACCCAATTTTATTTTTGTGTTTTGATTTTTGCTTCTGTTTTTGAGTGTTTAACACATTACTACTTCTGTAATAATTGTGTTTTGGTGTTTTAATTAGTGTTTGAGCCAAGTAAAACCTTTGGGGTGATCTATAGTGGTTGTTGATTTGATCTTGCTGAAAAACAGAAACTTTTGCACTCTGTCCAGGAATTTTCTAAATTTACCAGGGCGTCGAATGCGTCTGAAATTTGTACACAATATTTATATATATATTTACCAGGATTTCCTAATTTTCAGAAAAAAAATTTACATAAGTATACGAAGTTTTCATATTGTTACAGACTGTTCTGTTTTTTATAGATTCTGTTTTCTTGGAGTTGTTTACCTATTTTGATGAATCTATGGGTTGTATCGTGGGATACGAACCATGGAGAAGTTAGAAAAACTGAGGTATTACACCAATATAAATAAATAATTAGTTCACAACAATACCTAAAGTGGAGATTTATTTTCTTATACTAACGGATCTCACGAGTTTTCTGTTAAGTTTTGTGTTGTGAAGTTTTCAAGTTTTGGGTAAAGATTTGATGGACTATGGAATAAGGAGTGACAAGAGCCTAAGCTTGGGGATGCCCAAGACACCCTAAGTCATATTCAAGGATGACAAAGAGTCTAAGATTCAGGATGCCCCGGAAGGCATCCCCTCTTTCGTCTTCAATCCATTGGTAAATTTACTTGAGCCTATATTTTTATTCACCACATGATATGTGTTTGCTTGGAGCGTCTTGTATGATATGAGTCTTTGCTTTTTAGTTTGCCACAATCATCCTTGATGCACACATCTTTTTATAGAGACACGCGTTAATCGTGAATTTATTATAATACTGTATGTGCTTAACTTATGTCTTTTGAGATAGGAAATTTTGCTCTATGTGCTTCACTTATATTTTTTAGAGCACGGTGGTGTTTGTGTTTCATAGAAATAATAGAACTCTCGTACCTCACTTATATTATTTTGAGAGTCTTTAAACAACATGGTAATCAGTCTAGGTTACGAATTTAGTCCTAATATGATAGGCATCCAAGAGCGATATAATAAAAACTTCCATATTAAGTGCATTGCATATTTTTGAGAAGTTTGATTCCTTGCATAAAGTTTTGAGATATAAAGATGGTAGTGTTAAGAGTCATGTCAGGAAGTGATTGTGATTTGGTAAAAAATACTTGTGTAATGGTTTGTGATTCTCGTAACATGCGCGTATGGTGAACCGTTATGTAAGGAAGTCAGAGCATGATTTGTTTATAGATTGTCGACCTTTGTGTGAGGGTCATAAGCACGCGATGGTTATCTCCTACCAGCCTCTCCCCTAGGAGCATGCATCTAATACTTTGCTTCGATGACTAATAGACTTTTGTAATGAATGTGTGAGTTCTTTATGACTAATGTTGAGTCCATGGATTATACGCACTCTCACCCTTCCGCCTTTGCTAGCCTCTCTAGTACCGCGCAACTTTCACCGGTACAATAAAACCACCTTCCTCAAAACAGCCACCATATATATTTCCTAAAAACAGCCACCAAGTAACTTTCCTCAAAACAGCCACCATACCTACCTGTTATGGCATTTCCATAGCCATTCTGACATATATTGCCATGCAACTTCCATCGTTTCCTTTTGTCATGACATGCACCATCACTTTCATATTGCATATAGAGTCATATTTTGTTCTTGGTTTCGAGTTATCATTTTCGTTTGAGTTGTAAGTACATAAAAGTGTGATGACTATCATTATTAGAGCATGTCCCATGAGAGGAAGGGATGATGGAAGCTATGATTCTCTCACAAGTGGGGATGAGATTCCCGGACTTATGAAAAATAAAAGAGGCCAACGAAGCCCAAATAAAAAATAAAAATAAAAGAGGCCTTAGATGCCCACCAAAAATGAGAGAAAAGAGAGAAGGGACATTGGTACTATCTTTTTCCACACTTGTGCTTCAAAGTAGCACCATGATCTTCATGATAGAGAGCCTCCTATTTTATCACTTGCATATAAGTAGTGGAATTTTTCTTCATGATGCACGTCCACTTAGTGTCTTTTTGAGCTTTCATACACTTATAGCTCTAGTGCATCCGTTGCATGGCAATCCCTACTCACTCACATTGATATGTATTAATGGGCATCTCCATAGCCCATTGATACGCCTAGTTGATGTGAGACTATCTTCTCCTTTTCCTTGACAACCTCCACCATATTCTATTCCACCTATAATACTATATCCATGGCTCACGCTCATGTATTGCGTGAGAGTTGAAAAGGTTTGAGAACATAATAAAATTGCTTGACTTGTCATCGGGGTTGTGCATGATATAAATACTTTATGTGGGGAAGATGGAGGATAGCTACACCATATGATGTTGTAGGGATAACTTTCTTTTGTCATTATATTTTGAAGATATACAATTGCTTTGCTAGTATGCTTGAAATATTATTGTTTTTATGTCAATATTGAGCTTTTGTTTTGAGTCTTATGGATCTGAATATTAATGCCACAATAGAGAATATTACATGGATAAATATGTTAGGTAGCACTCCACATAAAAAATTATGTTTACCAGACTTGGAGTGCATGGCGGGGCATGTGCTAGGAGGTCACAAGCCAGGGAGGCACGGACACCCCCTCGTCGCTCCTAGCAGGCTCACCACCTCTTGGTAGGTCTCCTAACCCTATTCTTCATCCCATGAATACCCAAATATTCCCCCAACACCAAAAAGAGTCACACAAATAATTTTCCGCCGAGAAGCCTCCATTACCAAGCGATCCAATCTTGTAGCCTTTTCCGGTAATTTGTCGGAGGGGGATACGATCATGGAGGGCATCTACATCAACTCCATTGCCCCTCCGATGATGCGTGAGTACTCCACCACAGACCTATGGATCCATAGCTACTAGCTAGATCGCTTCTTCCCTCTCTTTGATCTTCAATACCATGTTCTTCATGATCTTCATGGAGATCTATCCGATGTAATACTCTTTTGCGGTGTGTTTGTCAAGATCCGATGAATTGTGGGTTTATGTTCAGATTATCCATGGATCTTATTTGAGTCTCCTATGAATTCTTATATGCATGATTTCATATCTTTGCAAGTCTCGTCGAGTTACTGGTTTGGTTTGGCCAACTAGATTGGTAATTCTTGCAATGGGATAAGTGCTTAGTTTTGGGTTCAATCTTGTGGTGTCCTCACCTAGTGACAAAGTAGGGGTAGCGAGGCACGTTTTGTATTGTTTCCATCAAGGGTAACAAGATGGGATTTTTTTCATATAGCTTGAGTTTATCTCTCTACATCATGTCATCTTACCTAATGTGTTACTCTGTTCTTCATGAACTTAATAGTCTAGATGCAGGAAGGAGTCGGTCGATGTGTGGAGTAATAGTAGTAGATGCAGAATCGTTTAGGTCTACTTGACATGGACGTGATGCCTATATGCATAATCATTGCCTTGGATATCTACATGATTATTTGATTTTCTATCAATTGCTTGGCAGTAATTTGTTTACCCACTGTGATACTTTCCTTCAAGAGAGAAGACTCTAGTGGAATCCATGGCCCTCGGGTCTACTTTCCATAATATATTTTCAGATCTACAAACCAAAAATACCTTGCTGCAATTTATTTATCTTTTACTTTCCGCACTCGTTTACATCCATCTCTATCAGATCTAATCCTTGCAAATAACCGTGAAGGGATTAACAACCCCTTGATAGCGTTGGGTGCAAGAGTTTGATTGTTTGTGTAGGTGCATCTATTGGTGAATTACTTGTTACTCCTACTGGATTGATACCTTGGTTCTCATCAACTGAGGTACATACTTATATACTTTGCTTCATCACCCTTTCCTCTTCAAGGGAAAACCAACACAAGCTCAAGAGGTAGCAGACCCGGATCTGCTTTCGTGCTGCTCCGGAACCGCGAAGCCGCTTATCAACTCCACTCGCTTCAGCGACACGCATCCTACTGTCGCCTCGTTTTTAAATGAGCTATTCGATCAGATTGAGACTATGCGTATGTCTGATGACCAGGTTCCGGTCTATGACCAGCTCGGGTTTAAACCCGACGATAGGGAGATTCACGTCCCCACCATCACCCACCTAGTCGCCACCGTCAAGTGTCCAGTTGGGGGCTCATCCCCCAATGACTGGAATTAAATATTGTTTATACCCCGATCTCCGATCACCAAGACTTCGCTTACAAACGAGATGCTGGAGTTCGCTCTAGAGACAGACCAATATCGGTCCCCGATCTATCACACAATTCGGAGTCCGTGATTCCGAACAGATAATGTGGAGTGGAGTCAAAAAAATTCAACCCACCACCCAAGCTAATCACTCACGCATCTCAGCAGAGCCCAAGCCTTTGGACTTATGGGATGTTAAGCAGTTACCAGGAGAGTCGGTTCACCATTATTGGGCCAGACTCCTCCTTGCTAGAGATAACATACAGGTCCTCAGTGATCAGGAGATAATGACAACCTTCAATTGCAATTGCCATGACAAAGGGATTCTCAACGCCCTGGCTCGCCGACACATTCTGACTTCGCCGGGCTGTCAGACGTGGTGCAAAAATTTGTGCCATGGAAAGCGCTTGGCAAGCCGAACAATTATTTTCGGAACCAACATTCACCGAGCACCCTAGAGGAGATCGGAAAAAGAGGATACCTCCAAAGAGGCCAACCAGATTCGAACCCGTCGAATTGAGAAACAGGCCCCTTTCAACGGTCAGTACTGCCCTTGACGGACTATTGGACAAACCATGCCCTATACATTCCGTATTGCTGAACACAAGCCCGACTCACAGCCTTAGAGCTTGCTGGGTCGCCAGGCAGATCGCAAAAAGCGGTGAGGCAATTCTTGAGGCGCTACCACCAAATAGGCGCTCCACATCGTCACCCGAATACAACGCCGAAGTCCTGACGATCTATGAAATGTTCCCCTCAAGGAACAAGAGGAAAGGAGCTCTTAAAGAACTCGAACAGGTCTACCATGTACCAGCAATAAGTGCATGGGAAGACATACCCATTACCTTCGGAGATACTGACCGACCAACCATTCTTCCCTGTCATTCACCAGATGCACTACTCCTGAACCCCATCATCGATGGCTACAGGTTACACAAGGTGCTAATGGACGGCGGCAGTGGTTTAAACATGATATATGAAGATACCCTGGAAAAATGCAGTTCGGCTGATCTCGCATCGAGAATAGCAACACAACTTTCTGAGGAATCATTTCGGGGAAAGAGGCACGTTGTTCAGGACGCATCGTCCTAGACGTAGCGTTCGACATGCCCGAAAACTACCGATCCGAAGAACTCCTCTTCCATATCGTGCCCTTCCCCAGTGGCTACCACGCTCGCTTGGGACATGACGTCTTCACAAAATTCTAGGCTATACCACATTATGGGTATATGAAACTCAATATGCCAGGACCAAACGGAGTAATCACAATCACCAGTGATCCGAATATAGCCCTTCGGGCCGAAAACAAAACAGCAGCACTCGCCCTCGAGGCACTAGCTGAAACCTTCGCTGCAGAAGAACTGACCGCACTTCGGTCAACAATTGACAAGGATAACATGATCCTTAACAAAAGGCCCAGGCCCACATCGTTTAAACCTGCAGAGGAAATTGTTAAATTTCAAGTGCACCCGACGAACACCAACAAGACAGCGTCCATCGGAGCTCATCTCGATCCGATAGTGGACGAAGCACTATAGACATTTTTACGAGAAAACTGGAACATCTTCACCTGGCATCCTTCCGATATGCCCGGTATCCCACGAGGGCTAGCAGAACATAGTCTGAACATCATTGCAGGCTTCAAGCCTGTTAAGTAGACTCTACGCCGATTTTCCGAACCCAAATGGCAAGCTATGAGTGAAGAATTAGCTAAACTTCTAGAGGCCGGATTTATTCGGGAGATTAAGCATCCCGAATGGTTGGCAAACCTGGTGAAGGTGCCAAAGAAAGAAAAATCCAGGCGGCTATGCACTGATTTCAAAGGCCTCAACAAGGCCTGCCTTAAGGTTCCTTTCCCCTTACCATGCATAGACCAGATCATTGACGCCATAGCCGGACACAACTCATTGTGTCTCATCGATGCTTATTCCGGATACCATCAGAATAAAATGAAGGAATCCGACCAAGTGGCAACCGCACTCATCACCCCCTACGGGCCATTCTACTTCAAAACGATGCCCTTTGGGCTAAAATACGCTGGGGCTACGTACCAGCGCATTATCCAGACTTGTCTCACGAAACAAGTCGATAAGACAGTCGAGGCATACGTGGATGATGTGGTAATTGATACGTCTCCATCGTATCTATAATTTTTGATGATGTCATGCTATTATATTATCTGTTTTGGATGTTTTATATGCATTAATATGCTATTTTATATTATTTTTGGGACTAACCTATTAATCAAGAGCCTAGTGCCAGTTTCTGTTTTTTTCCTTGTTTTTGAGTTTTGCAGATATGGAATATTAAACAGAGTCCAGATGTAATAAAATCTTTGGAATTATTTTGTTTGGAAGGAAAGAGATCTGCCAGACTTGGAGTGCACGCCAGGGCACCTGCTAGGAGGTCACAAGCCCTGGAGGCGCGGCCACCCCCTGGTCGCGCCTGGCAGGCTTGCCGTCTCCTGGTAGGTCTCCTAACCCTATTCTTCTTCCTATAAATACCCAAATATCCCCCAACACCAAAAAGAGCCACGCAAATACTTTTCCGCTGATAGAAGCCTTCGTTCCCGAGAGATCCAATCTTGGAGCCTCCTCCGATAATCTGTCGGATGGGGGGTCCGATCAAAGAGGCCCTCTAGATCAACTCCATTGCCCCTCGGATGATGCGTGAGTAGTCCGCCATAGAACTATGGGTCCATAGCTAGTATCTAGATGGCTTCTTCTCTCTCTTTGATCTTCAATACCATGTTTTTCATGATCTTCATGGAGATCTATCCGATGTAATACTCTTTTGGAGTGTGTTTGTCAAGATCTGATGAATTGTAGGTTTATGTTCAGATTATCCATGAATCTTATTTGAGTCTTCTCTGAATTCTTATATGCATGATTTCATATCTTTGCAAGTCTCTTCAAGTTATTGGTTTGGTTTGGCCAACTAGTTTGATAATTTTTGCAATGGGAGAAGTGCTTAGTTTTGGGTTCAATCTTGCGGTGTCGTCACCCAGTGACAAATTAGGGGTAGCGAGGCATGTATTGTATTGTTGCCATCAAGGGTAACAAGATGGGGTTTTGGTCATATTGCTTGAGTTTATCCCTCTACATCATGTCATCTTACGTAATGCGTTACTCTGTTCTTCATGAACTTAATACTCTAGATGCAGGCAGGAGTCGGTCGATGTGTGGAGTAATAGTAGTAGATGCAGAATCGTTTCGGTCTATTTGACACGGATGTGATACCTATATGCATGATCATTGCCTTTGATATCTACATGATTATTCGCGTTTCTATCAATTTGTTGACAGTAATTTGTTTACCCACCATGATATTTTCCTACGAGAGAGAAGCTTCTAGTGAAACCTATGGCCCCGGGTCTACTTTCCATAATATATTTTTAGATCTATAAACCAAAAATACCAAAAATACCTTGCTGCAATTTATTTCTCTTTTACTTTCCGCAATCGTTTACACCTATCTCTATCGGATCTAATTCTTGTAAATAATCGTGAAGGGATTGACAACCCCTCTATAGCGTTGGGTGCAAGAGTTTGATTGTTTGTGTAGGTGCATCCATTGGTGACTTGCTTGTTCCTCCTACTAGATTGATAACTTGGTTCAAATAAACTGAGGGGGACACTTGTCTACTTTGCTGCATCACCCTTTCCTCTTCAAGGAAAAAACCAATGCAAGCTCAAGAGGTAGCAAGAATGATTTCTGGCGCCATTGTCGGGGAGGATACATAGCAAGTCAAGACAAGAACTCTCCCGTCAACTTGCCTATTTCTGGTGCCGTTGCCGGGGAGGATACACATCAGTCCTACCAAGTAACTATCACAATCTCATCTCTTGCATTTACATTATTTGACATTTGCCTCCCGTTTTCCTCTCCCCCACTTCTAAAATGATTTTTAGAAAATACCAAAAAGATTTTCCTTTTTATGCGCCCTTTTTCCGTTCGCCTTTTCATTTGCCTATTGCTTGCTTGTGCGCTTGAACGCTTGCTTAGACACCATGTCAGAACCTAGGGAGACTTTCATTGAAAAACATAGTAATAATCTTGAGGGGAATTTTGACGGCTTTGCTAATAACAACCCTCATCAAGAACCTACTATCACTCATACAAACAAATTCCGTATAGGTAGTGGCAATATCATTGGAAAAGGTATTATTCAAGACTTCTTTACTTGTGTAGGAACGCTTCCTACCTTAGGAGGTTCCATTCTCAATAACACTAATAGTCTTGCGGATGCTATAACTTTGTTAATAATTGAGCTTGAGAGGCAATTCGTTCATATGCATCCTTGCATACAAAGGATTTTTCTTGAGTTCTCTAATATTCAACATTCTTTCGTTAAGCGTGCCACCACTATATTCCTAGTTCACGAATTTAGATTTTTCATGAAAGAGGCTAGTGAAATTTTTGCTCATTATAAAATTAATGGTGGATGTCCCCCTGCTACTTCTCCACAACGTCACCAGAAATTGGCTAGTTGATAGACGGATTCTTATCTTGCGTTGGTTTTTCCCTTGAACAGGAAAGGGTGATGCAGGAAGGTAGCGGTAAGTATTTCCCTTAGTTTGAGAACCAAGGTATCAATCCATTAGGAGTAACAAGATGGAGCAACAAGAAACCTGCACAAACACAAACAAGCTTGCACCCAACGCGATAAAGAGGTTGTCAATCTCTTCACGATTGATTGCAAAGTGAGATCTGATAGTAGTAATAGATAAACATAAATAAGTAGATAATAATTGCAGCAAAGTATTTTTGGTGTTTTTGTGTTTAAATATGAATATATAATATGGAAAATAGACCCGGGGGCCATAGTGTTCGCTAGAGGCTTCTCTCATGAAAGCAAGTATTATGGTGGGTGACAAATTACTGTTGAGCAATTGATAGAATAGCGCAAAGTCATGATGATATCTAAGGCAATGATCATACATATAGGCATCACGTCCGAGACAAGTAGACCGATACTTTCTGCATCTACTACTATTACTCCACACATCGACCGCGATCCAGCATGCATCTAGTGTATGAAGTTCATGATAAACGGAGTAACGCTTTAAGCAAGATGACATGATGTAGAGGGATAGATTCATGCAATATGATATAAACCCCATCTTTTTACCCTTGATGGCAACAACACGATACGTGCCTCGCTACCCCTTCTGTCACTAGGTGAGGACACCGCACGGTATGAACACAAAACCAAGCACTTCTCCTATTGCAAGAACTATAGATGAAGTTGGCCAAATTAAACCTATAACTCGAAGAGAATTACAAGGATACGAAATCATGCATATAAGAATTCAGAATTGACTCAAATAATATTCATAGATAATCTGATCATAAATCCACAATTCATCAGATCTCAACAAACACACCTCAAAAGAAGATTACATCGGGTAGATCACCATGAAGATCATGGAGAACTTTGTATTGAAGATCAACGAGAGAGAAGAAGCCATCTAGCTACTAGCTATGGACCCGTAGGTCTGAAGTGAACTACTCACGTCATCGGAGAGGCAAGGGAGGCAATGGTTGTTGATGAAGATGGCCTCCGGCGATGAATTACCCTCCGATTGGATGCCCGAAAGGGCTCCCGATTGGTTTTTGGTGGCTCTGGAGGTCTGCGGTGGCGGAACTTGCGATCTAGGTCTAATTCTGAGGGTTTCAGTATTTATAAGTGTAGGAGATATGCCCTAGAGGCAATCATAAATGTTATTGATCATCTCCCTATTCATAATTAGGTTTATGTTCCATGCTATAACTGCTATGGTTCTCGAGTCTGCAATAACCACGAGGCTTGAAGGAAGACTCATATGCACGTGTGGAATGATAAACGGTAAAATGTATTCCTAGTTTGGCCTCTAAGACTGGCTCAATTATTGCATCATGATCCTATTTTCCTGATCATGGGCATGGCTATGCCGACAATTTTGAGGGCACAATGTTAGAAGAACATTTGTATTGAATCGACCCAAATTGATGTTATGCTATGAGATACATTCGTCATAAGTTAATGGTTAATAACACAGAGAAGTTAATGTTTGCATAATTCCTTAGACCATGAGAGTATCGAGTTTCTTCATGCTTTCTTCATGAACTTTGGGGTTTGTTAAACGTCATCCGTAAATGGGTGGCTATTACGGTGGCTTACGGGTTCATGGAAAAGTATGTCAAGTAACTTGATAGCTCAAGATTGGGATTTGCTCCTTCGACGATGGAGATGTATCTCTGGGCCCTCTTGGTGTTACGGTATTCATCATCGTCTGGCCAGACACTTTGTGATTTGATCACGGGGATGTCGGAACACGGGAACGAGAAAAGAGGACAATACCGGTAATGAGGTAACTGGCATAGTGGACAAGTTGTTGATCCATGGGGATGCCAACATGTCTCACCTCGGGTATTTGTAACATATCACGAAGCAACAGGAATAGCACACGGCAACTGGAGGTTCACTCGAATATTCATTCGTGTGGGTATAGGGGTCAATATGGGTGTCCACGTCTCCGATGTTGATCATTGATCGGAAGGGGTTCCGGGTCATGTCTATGCTTCACCAAACCTATAGGGTCACACGCTTAAGGGTCATCTATATGTTGAATACTAGACAGGGAGTCTGAGAGAAAATCACCGAAAAAGTTTCGCACACCGGAAAAGTTCCGCAGGGAGAACACCGGAACAGTTTCGGTAAAACTGAAAAGTTGTTTCAGGGGATACCATTAAGTCAAATTGGTTTCGGCACATGCTTGATAATTCTTGGAGGGTGCCAGATCATTCTGGAAACTTTTGGGAATTTTCCGGAAGAAAAACCGAAAATGTTCCGGAGCTGCCGGAACCGCTTCAGATGCTTTTCGCAGATGAAAATCACTAAACCGGAATTGTTTCAAAAAGTGTTGAAAATTATTTTAGTGGGTACTGGAAATGTTCTAAGCCCACATAAATATTTTCAGTTCGATCAGACGCTGAAAAATGTCGTTGTGAATAGTGAAATCAGCTTTATGGTTACTTTTTGGAAAGCCAATTTTTTGGGCTTTTGCTCCAAAATATCTTGGAGATGACATGGATGGATGTGGCTGAAATTTCAGCCCCTCCACCCCTCCTTCTCCTATAAATAGAGGTGGAGGGGGCAGCCCAAAACTCACTCCTTCTCACGTACAAGTGCCATTGCAATGATCTGGCTTCTTCTCTCCCTCCCAGCGAAATAGTTTCGTAGAGCCGAAAGGCTGTCTGGGTTCCGGTAGGAACTAGTTCTGGATGGCAAAGCCCTGCCGGATAGATGACACCGTATGTGTGCAACTCTGTAGAGAGATCGTAGTTTCGGTCTTAGTTCAAGAGTGCCTCCCGAAGGGCTGTCCGTGTGACCGTCCGAGTTTCGAAGGTCCTCCAGAAGGGTTGTCCGAGTGACAGTCCAAGTTTTGGAGGTCCTCCCGAAGGGCTGTCCGTGACACCGTTCGGGGGACTGTCTGACCGCCTCCCGGAGGGCTGTCCGAGGGGCAGATGAGGGTATACATCCTCGCGGTTGGGAGGTTGTAAATCCTAGCTGCGAGGATCTGCACCGCCGATCATCATCGACTCTACTTCCGCTGCGCTACGAGTCGGTAACGAAAATGATCAAACCTTGTATGTAGTCTCCATAGTGGTCCTGGGCTGGTGCGTAGGTCGGGAATTTTTTGTTTTCTGCTGCGTTACCCTATAGTGGTATCAGAGCCGTGCTATGCGTAGATGCAGGTTGCGATCAAGAATACATAGAGATTTATGGGTGTTGCACAATATAATTAGGTAGTAGATGAGATCTATTGCTGAAAATTATTTGTGCGGGTAGCATATGAAATCTGTTACCCGATGTTCCTTTTGCTTCCCCTGAATTTGCATAGTCCTGATCTTGACGGAATGGTCGAATCTCACAAAGTTCTGGCAATCCGCAATCCTTTCATGCTGCTCCTGAGTATGCTGATTGACAGATCAATGAAGTGCTAACAATTCTTTGGGTTCCACCATAGTTGAGAAAGATGGATGTTTCGCAGACGAAAGGGCAATGCAGATGTGATCTGCATGGGGGTCATGCGTATGACAAAGTTTAGTATGGGGCTCGAGATTTTATTATCTCGTGTTTTATACACCCTAGAAAGTTAATCTAGCAACTTGGATTATCATGCTTGATGATGAACGTTGGTAGTTTCGGTTTGTTTCGAAACCTTAGAAGCCACGTAAAACAAGTTTTTGCATGGACCGATTAGAGGCGTCTAACTTGGTTTTGCAGGATGGTTTGCAAGTGCATGTGATGTGGTATAGCAGTGCTCATTATGATTTGATTATGTATGAGATGACTATATAATGTAAATTGATTAACATGACCTGTGTGTCATGATTCGGCATGATGGCTGGAGCCATATGATTGCACTTTAATGACATGTGTGTCAACCTTATGTAATGCACTTATTTTATTAGCTATAGAGATAGCAATATTATCTTGTGCATTGACAAGGTGGTGGCAATCTTCATGAAGGTGTACACCGACGTGAATGCCGAAGACGAAGAAATGGAAGACTTCTCAGTCAGAAAGGGCTATACCATATCATGCTATTATGAATTGCCTGAGATGTTTATCCCTAATGATGCACCCTTCTTGATTGCGCGGTAGTCGCTTTTATTAGGGTGATCTCTCACAAAAATATCAAGTAGATAGTGTTCTCCCAAGTGTAGCACCGTCACGGTACCTAACTTTTCAGGGTGCGCCATGGATGCATGGGTACGAACGATTAGGAATGTGTGAGGTGGGTGAGTAAAGACCTCGCAGCGAGATCACTTGGTTTTCTTGACGTTCAGGCATGAAAGTCATGAGCTCGGAACACATGCATCGAAAGATGAACAAGAGTCACATAGAGATGTGATCGGCAAGTTGGCCTACCGATTAAAATTCCCGTCATGAGATGATGATTCTATGGCGATGAATTGAAGTCTGGATCTTGTATCACTCAAAATCAATTATGAGAGATATTGATTTGAGTGGGAGCGCGCTATAGAATTAACTTGTTTAATTCTCGGTGCAATTAATTTTGAACTCTGTCTAAGTGTGATTTGCATAACAGTTGTAGAATAATGGCTCGTGTTTCCACCTTCCCTATTAAAATTGAATAGATGTTAAATATTTGGTTAAAACTTTACGGTTGGTAACGTAATTGTGAAGATTGTCCTCAAGAGTGCCGAGAAGGACTTGTCCTATCGCATGCGTTCGATATTCTCCCGCTAATGCTATGGATCATGTGACTCTCGTCCTTCGATACAGAAGGTAGAATTCCGTTTCAGTCAAATGCAATACGTTTGCTTCCATGAGACCCGAACTTCGAAATTTTGGATAGTTATGTGATATTCATGGAATCTGAAAATCATTTTCAGAGACAGACAAAGACTAAAAAATATGAGATATCCAAAGCAATGTTTGTTTGCAAACTATTAGTAAAGGAGTTTACTATGCATTAGACTGATAAGAGAGGGATCCAGAAGAACAAATGTGATATGATGATGGTGAATAAAACAACAACTTAAAGAGAAAGGAAGTGTCCGAAGGGTGTTAGTGAAACTTTCACGCCTAGGAAGTCCGGGGCTATCGCCACTCTTAAGTTGGGTGCTTCTTCTGTGAGTAGGAGAAATACTGAAAGTTAAACTGTTCGAAGTATAATGGCAATAGAAAAGAAGACTGGAATATCCAGCTCATGTATGAATGTCATACAGGTTTTTGATGTATAGAAGGCTGGTCAAAGATATAGTTCTTGGGAATTATGGTTAAACATGTTAATCACTAATTCTTGGGTATTGTGTGTTGGTCACAAAGATACCCGCTCGATTGCATTCTGTTGCAACTCGATGTAAGAACTACTATGGCCTAAAAGACTAGCCAGGGATGAGGTTTAGATACACGCAGGGAACATAGTAAATGTTACTATGCCTTCCATCGGTGTATTACCTATGTATCAAGTTTCATAATTCATTTTAGAGTTTCACACTCTAGCCCTTTGCATAAGGTATCTTGCAAGAAGGTTGTTCATAAGAGAACTTTTCATGTTCGGTGTTATGAATAACATAAGGGCCATACTTTCATTATGAATGAGACGTATGTTATGAATATTGATAATAATACATTACCTCTGGGTTTACTTTTATAATTCATTTTAGAGTTTCATACACTCTAGCCCATTGCACCATGTTTGTTGCAATAGAGTTGTTCATAAAAACAACAATTGTTGTTCAGTATTATGAATAAAATGAAGGGACATGCTTCCATCCTAGATGGGATGTATGTTATGAATATTGATGGTTATATGATACATCCATAAACACTAACGCTAAATGTCGCAAGACTAAAAGAATACCACACAAGTGTGGCACTGCATTTGGTCACATTGGAGAAACCCGCATGGAAAATTCCATTATGATGGATTTTGAAGTTGTTTGATTTTGAATCATCTGACACTTGCAACTTTCCTCCGAAATGTGAAGTGATTGAAATACCGTTCACAGGCCATAAGGAACGAGCAAAGAACATATTGGTGATCATACATTATGATGTATGTAGTCCAATAAATATTGTTGCAAGTAGTGGTATCTTCAGAAATGACTCAAGTAGATATATGGATATTTACTTGATGAGACGTAAGTCTGGATCTTTTGAAATCATTCGAAAGGTTTTCAAAAATGAAGTAGAAGTTATTGTAACAAGAAAGTTATGTTTCTGCGATTTGATTGTGGAAAGGAATATTTGAGTTACAAGTTTAGCGAATGTCTGATGAGTTGTGAAAAGAGTTTCATAACTTGCACCTCCCAGAACACCACTGCAAGTGGAAAGTCCATGAAGATGTAATCAAACCATTTATGACATGGTAAGATCAAAGATGACATAAATAGATTTGCCATTATCCCTTTTATAGAGTGATGCTTTAGAGACTACGGCTTTTACACTGAAAAGAGATCCATCAGGTCTGTTGAAATGACGCCATGGTATGGTATGCCCAACCATGTTATATCTTTTCTTAACATTTGGAATATGGGGCTTGTGTAAAAGGTTACAAATCTATTCCAAATCAGACAAGTGCTACTTTGTATGGTTATCCCAAGTCATTGGGTATTCCCCCACCACTATACCGAGGCAAAGGGTTTTGCCACAAAACGGTATGCTTTTAAAGAGAATAGTTATTACAAAAGGTGAGTGGGAAGACAGTGCAACTCGACGAGATAACCAGTATCTTCGTCATCGGTTCAAAGGAAATAAACCATGGAAGTGATTCCATTGTTTTCCTACTACGACTGATACGGAAGTATCTACAATAAAATGTATGGACTTCGGTCGAACGTGCAGCTGAACCACGTAGGCAAAGCTCGTGCAAACCTATCAGGTGCGCAAATGAGATATTGTTGTTAGACAACAGTATACCTACAATACACAAGGAAGCGTTGATGGGCCCTGACTCCGAGATTGGCTAAATGCCAATACAATCTGAGATAGTTTCCATATAAGTGATTCAAGATTAAAACCTTGATGCACCTTTCAGAGGACTTAGAGTCTAACGAATATTTATGGAACTAAAAACTGATACAGATAAAAATGTTTTATCCATAAAGCTCGACTTGTTGAAATAACAAGTTCAAGGAGTTGACTACGATGAGGTTGTTTCACCGTAGCAATGCTTAAGGTCGGTTAGGATTGAACTAGCAATTAATACATATATCAATCATGAGATATGAAACATGGATGACAAAAGGATTTCCATTTGATGGAAATGAAACCTAGGACTTGTATGTGATACAGTCCAAAGTAATTTGTAAATCCAGAGGATGCTAGTAAGTATGCAAACTTCAGAGTTCCAGCAATGGACAGAAGAGAGCAAAATGGAGTTGGAATCTTCGTGGTTTGATGAAATGGTCAAAAGGGTTTTTGACTTCATCAATGGGTAACGAAGATGCTTGTGATTCAAGAAAGTAAGTCAGAGCATAAAAATATTTCTAAAATGTTGTGTGCTTGACACATTGTTAATTGGAAATGAATTTCTTGACACGAATTAAGAATTCATTTGAAAATAGTTTTTCGATGAAGTGCTTAGGCTAAATAGCCTCAACATTAGGCATGATGATCTATGCAGATAGATTTACCTAATGGGGCTAAGCTATGAATACATATTGACAAGATGCTAAAACTTTTTAGCATTTAAAACACCAAGGAGTGATTCTTGCTGAAGTCACATGGAAAGAGTTTTTGCAAGACTCAGTGTCCTAAAACACTGATGAGTAAAATACATGATGGAGATTCCACACACTCTTGTGTTTGGATTAATCATGTATTCCATGGTATGTAAAACAACCAGATATGTCCGATACTCCAAAGTTGTTGCGAGTATAGATACCAAAGTGATCAAAGCACTGATCATGGGACAACAGTGAAAGATGTCATTAAGTACTAAAGTAGTACTGATGACATGTTTTTCTCGCAAGTAGAAATCAGGAAGAGTTCGCTGTAATATGTTACATCGATACAGTCTTCACCATTTCTCCATGCGATTTTCGATTTAATTGAGGGTTTTATGTGATACACAATATGGTGGCACAGTAGTTGGAAATTGTTCCAAACAAGATACTGTGGCGAATTCTATAACAAAGGCTTAGTATGTTGACGCTTTAGAAGCGAGAAAGAAGTTGTTGAATCATATAGTTCATTCATGAACTTAGTATGGCTCCAAGATGGCTTTGATCTATGGGACACTATTGCAGATAGTTGCTCCATAGCTCAGTCTGAGGAATCAGGTTTTGACCAATGATTCACACATATGCAAAGCCAAGTCCACGCAAAATATGAATTTTGCGGAAATGTGAAAACGCAAGGATATGCGAAGTTACACACGGAGCTGAAGTTGTCAGATCCGTTGGACATCAGGCTATACCACAAGTGAAGCATATTTTACACCAGTATGCCATATGTGTAAAGTGCATTAGCATTGACTAGATTATTGACTCTAGTGCAAGTGGGAGTCTGTAGGAGATATGCACTAGAGGCAATAATAAATGTTATTGATCATCTCCTTGTTCATAATTAGCTTTATGTTCCATGCTATAACTGCTATGGTTCTCGAGTCAGCAATAACCACGAGGCTTGAAGGAAGACTCATATGCACGTGTGGAATAATAAACGGTAAAATGTATTCCTAGTCTGGCCTCTAAGACTGGCTCAAGTATTGCATGATGATCCTATTTTCCTGATCATGGGCATGGCTGTGCCGACAATTTTGAGGGCACAATGTTAGAAGAACATTTGTGTTGAATCGACCCGAATTGATGTTATGCTATGAGATACATTCGTCATAAGTTAATGGTTAATAACACAGAGAAGTTAATGTTTGCATAATTCCTTAGACCATGAGAGTATCGAGTTTCTTCATGCTTGCTTCATGAACTTTGGGGTTTGTTAAACGTCATCCGTAAATGGGTGGCTATTACGGCGGCTTACGGGTTCATGGAAAAGTATGTCAAGTAACTTGATAGCTCAAGATTGGGATTTGCTCCTTCGACGATGGAGAGATATCTCTAGGCCCTCTCGGTGTTACGGTATCCATCATCGTCTGGCCAGACACTTTGTGATTTGATCATAGGGATGTCGGAACACGGGAACGAGAAAAGAGGACAATACCGGTAACGAGGTAACTGGCATAGTGGACAAGTTGTTGATCCATGGGGATGCCAACATGTCTCACCTTGGGTATTTGTAACATATCACGAAGCAACAGGAATAGCACACGGCAACTGGAGGTTCACTCGAATATTCATTCGTGTGGGTATAGGGGTCAATATGGGTGTCCACGGCTCCGATGTTGATCATTGATCGAAAGGGGTTCTGGGTCATGTCTATGCTTCACCGAACCTATAGGGTCACACGCTTAAGGGTCATCTATCTGTTGAATACTAGACAGGGAGTCTGAGAGAAAATCACCGAAAAAGTTTCGGACACCGGAAAAGTTCCACAAGGGAACACCGGAACAGTTTCGGTAAAACTGAAAAGTTGTTTCAGGGGATACCATTAAGTCAAATTGGTTTCGGCACATGCCTGATAATTCTTGGAGGGTGCCAGATCATTCTAGAAACTTTTGGGAATTTTCCGGAAGAAAAACTGGAAATGTTCCGGAGCTGCGGAACCGCTTCAGATGCTTTTCGTAGATGAAAATCACTAAACCGGAATTGTTTCGAAAAGTGTTGAAAATTATTTTAGTGGGTATTGGAAATGTTCTAAGCCCACATAAATATTTTCAGTTCGATCAGACGCTGAAAAATGTCGTCGTGAATAGTGAAATCAGCTTTACGGTTACTTTTTGGAAAGCCACTTTTTTGGGCTTTTGCTCCAAAATATCTTGGAGATGACATGGATGGATGTGGATGAAATTTCAGCCCCTCCACCCCTCCTTCTCCTATAAATAGAGGTGGAGGGGGCAGCCCAAAACTCACTCCTTCTCACATACAAGTGTCATTGCAATGATCTGGCTTCTTCTCTCCCTCCCAGCGAAATAGTTTCGTAGAGCCGAAAGGCTGTCTGGGTTCCGGTAGGAACTAGTTCTGGACGGCGAAGCCTTGCCGGATAGATGACACCGTATGTGTGCAACTCTGTAGAGAGATCGTAGTTTCGGTCTTAGTTCGAGAGTGCCTCCCGAAGGACTGTCCGTGTGACCGTCCGAGTTTCGAAGGTCCTCCAGAAGGGTTGTCCGAGTGACAGTCCAAGTTTTGGAGGTCCTCCCGAAGGGCTATCCGCGACACCGTTCGGGGGACTATCTGACCGCCTCCCGGAGGGCTGTCCGAGGGGCAGATGAGGGTATACATCCTCGCGGTTGGGAGGTTGTAAATCCTAGCTGCGAGGATCTGCACCGCCGATCGTCATCGACTCTACTTCCGCTGCACTACGAGTCGGTAACGAAAATGATCAAACCTTGTATGCAGTCTCCATAGTGGTCCCGGGCTGGGGCGTAGGTCGGGAAATTTTTGTTTTCTGCTGCGTTACCCTACAATAAGACCGTCTGGCATTGGAAATAAGCGAAGGGGGGCCACGAGGAGGTCACGAGCCCTCCAACCGTGGTCAGGGGTGGGGCACGCGGCTGGCAGGCTTGTGGCTTCCTCGGGCTACCTCTCCGATACTTTTTTCTTCAGGTATTTTTCATATTTTCCGTAAAAAATCCCGGTGATAGTTTTATTCTGTTTGATATTCCTATCTGAAAAAGGTCAAAAACACGGAAAAAACAGGAACTGGCACTGGGCACTGGATTAGTAAGTTAGTCCCAAAAATAATATAAAACAACATATTCATGCATAGAAAACATCCAAGGTTGATAATATAATAGCATGGAACGATAAAAAATTATAGATATGTTGGAGACGTATCAAGCATCCCAAAGCTTAACTCATGCTCGTCCTTGAGTAGGGAAGTGATAAAGAATGAATTTTTGATGTGGAATGCTACCTAATATATTTGTTTCATGTAATCTCTTTATTGTGGCATGAATGTTCAGATCCGTAAGATTCAAAACAATAGTCTAATATTGACATGAAAACGTTAATACTTCAAGCATAATAGCAAAGTAATCATGAACTTTCGAAATAACAAAGCCAAAGAAAGCTATCCCTACAAAATCATATAGTCTGGCTATGCTCCATCATCCACACACAATGAATTTAAATCATGAACAACCCCGATATTAGCCAAGTAATTGTTTTCACACTCTTATTTTTTCAAACTTTTTCAACTCTCAGGCAATACATGAGCGTGAGCCATGGTTATAGCACTATAGGTGGAATAGAGTGTGGTGGAGGTTGTGAGACAAAAAGGAGGAGATGGTCACATTGACTCGGCATATCAATAGGCTGTGGAGACGCCCATCAATAGATATCAATGTGAATTAGTAAGGATTGCCATGTAACGGATGCACTAGAGCTATAAGTGTATGAAAGCTCACAAATGAAAACTAGTGGGCGTGCACTCAACTTGCTTGCTCACGAAGACCTAGGTCAATTTGAGGAAGCCCATCATTGGAATATACAAGCCAAGTTATATAATGAAAATTTCCACTAGCATATGAAAGTGACAAAACAAGAGACTCTCTGTCATGAAGAACATGGTGCTATTTGAAGCACAAGTGTGGAAAAAGATAGTAGCATTGTCCCTTCTCTCTTTTTCTCTCATTTTTTTTATTTTTTTTATTTGGGCTCTTTGGCCTCTCTTTTTTATATTTTTTTTGTTTGGGCTCTTTGGCCTCTTTTTATTTGGTGGGCACCTTTGGCCTCTTTTATTTCTTCACATGGGACAATGCTCTAATAATGATGATCATCATACTTTATTTACTTACAACTCGATACTTAGAACAAAATATATGACTCTATATGAATGCCTCCGGCATGTACCGGGATGTGCAATGACTCATAAGTGACATGTGTGAAAGATATGAATGGTGGCTTTGCCACAAGTACAATGTCAACTACATGATCATGCAAAGCAATATGACAATGATGGTGCGTGTCATAATAAACTGAACGGTGGAGTTGCATGGCAATATAACTCAGAATGGCTATGAAAATGCCATAATAGGTAGGTATGGTGCCTGTTTTGAGGAAGGCATATGGTGGGTTTGTGCACCGGCGAAAGTTGCGCGGCACTAGAGAGGGTGGCAATGGTGGAAGTTGAAAGTGCATCTATACCATGGACTCACATTAGTCATGAAGAACTCATATACTTATTGCAAAAGTTTTATTAGTACTCGAAACAAAGTGCTAAATGCATACTCCTAGGGGAAGGGTTGGTAGGAGTTAACATCGCGCGATCCCAACCTCTACACAAAGGATGACAATCAGCAAATCAATTATGCTCCAACTTCCTAACATAGCGGTTCACCATACGTGCATTCTACGGGAATCACTAACTTCAACACAAGTATTTCTAGATTCACAACACCCTACTAACAGAACTCTAATATTATCATAACCATATCTCAAAACTAATTGCGAGGAATCAAACTTATCTTACTAAATCAATGCACTTGAATATGAAAGTTTTTATTATATCCTCTTTGGATGCCTATCATATTTAGGACAAATTTCATAACACACGCCAATTACCAAGTTACTTTAGATAGATCACTCTCAAAATGATATAAGTGAAGATTCGACAGTTTGCATTTCTACAAAATATGACACCGTCGTGCTCTACAAAGATTTAAGTGAAGCACTAGAGCAAAATTATCTAGCTCAAAAGATATAAGTGAAGCACATGTGAGCTGAATTACCTATCTTAAAAGGTATAAGTGAAGCACATGGGAGAAAATTACTAAGCTCAAAAGATATAAGTGAAGCACGTGTCAGAAAAATTATCACACTCAAAAGATATAAGTGAAGCACATGTGAGAAAAATTATCACGCTCAAAAGATATAAGTGAAGCACGTGTGAGCAAAATTGCCTAACTCAAAATATATAAGTGAAGCTCGTTGAGTATTCTAACAAATTCACGATGAATGCATGTCTCTCTCAAAAGGTGTGCATCAATGATGATTGTTAAAAAACATAAATAAAAGACTCTTATAATACACGACGCTCCAAGCAAAACACATATCCTGTGGTGAATAAAAATATAGCTCCAAGTAACGTTACCGATGGATTGAAGACGAAAGAGGGGATGCCTTCCCGGGGCATCCCCAAGCTTAGGCTTTTTGGTTTCCTTGAATTTGTGTTGGGATGCCTTGGGCATCCCCAAGCTTAGGCTCTTGCCACTCTTTATTCCATTGTCCATAAGAACATCACCCGAAACTTGAAAACTTCACAACACAAAACTTAAACAGAAACTCGTGATAGCATCAGCATAAGAGAACAAACCACCAACTTAGGTACTGTAGTAAACTTTAATTCCATTTATATTGTTGTTATATTACTGTATTCTTACTTCTCCATGGCTCGTACCCCCGATACTACCCATAGTTTCATCAAAATAAGCAATCAACACAACAAAAACAGAATCTGTCAAAAACAGAACAGTCTGTAGCAATCTGTATAATTCGAATACCTCTGTTAACTCAAAAATTCTGAAAAAATTATGAAAATTACAGGAATTTTCATATCAATCAGAACCAAAAATAATCAACTCAAAATCTCTTTCTAGATAGGAATGAAAAATAATTTCGTGAGCAGAAAGTTTCTGTCTTTTTATAGCATGATTAAACAACTATCACCATAACTAATCATAAAGGTTCTACTTGGCACAAACACTAATTAAAACATAAAAAATACAATCATAACAGAATCATGATGGTGTTGACTCAACAAAACATAAAGTAAAAGAGCAAAAATAAACATATTCATTGGGTTGCCTCCCAACAAGTGCTATTGTTTAACGCCTCTAGCTAGGCATAACGATTTCAATGATGCTCACAATAAGAGTAGTAATTAAGATATGCAAAAGAGCAGCATGAAAAACACATTTAAGTCTAACCCACTTACTATGCATAGGGATTTTGTGAGCAAACAATTTATGGGAACAAGAATCACTTAGCATAGGAAGGCAAAATAAGCATAACTTCAAAACTTTGAACACATAGAGAGGAAACTTGATATTATTGCAATTCCTACAAGCATATGTTCCTCCCTCATAATAATTTTCAGTATAATCATGAAGGAATCTCACAATATAACTATCACATAAAGGATTATTTTCATGATCAATTATAACATACGTGTAATCATCAAAACTTGGGGAACAAAAAATATCATCTTCATCAAGCATAGCATCCCCAAGCTTGTGGTTTTGCATATCATTAGCATCATAGATATTCAGAGAATTCATACTAACAACATGGCTATCATTTTTTTCATTCAAGCAGATATCATGAACCACTTTATAATTTTCTTCTTTCAACACTTCATCAAAATTTTCAGATTCATGATTTTCAAACAAAACTTCATAGAGATAATCAAGTGCACTCAACTCACTAGCAATTGGTTCATCATAATTTGGTATTTTGAAAAGATTAGCAAGTGGATGAGGATCCATATCAATAGATTTTTAGCAAGCGAAGATGCAAGCAAATAGAAGGCACATGGCAACACAAGCAAACATAGCAACGAAAAGGCGAACGAAAGAGGCAAATAAAGAAAGGCAAATATTTTTGTAATTTTTGTTTTAGAAGTGGGGGAGAGGAAAACGAGATGCAGATAATGTAAATGCAGGAGATGGGCTTGTGATAGGTACTTGTAGATGCTTCACTTGAATACTCCCCGGCAACAGCGCCAGAAATTCTTCCTGCTACTTCTCCACAATGTCACCAGAAATTGGCTAGTTGATAGACGAATTCTTATCTTGAGTTGTTTTTTCCCTTGAAGAGGAAAGGGTGATGCAGCAAGGTAGTAGTAAGTATTTCCCTTAGTTTGAGAACCAAGGTATCAATCCAATAGGAGTAACAAGATGGAGCAACAAGAAACCTACACAAACACAAACAAGCTTGCACCCAACGCAATAAAGAGGTTGTCAATCTCTTCATGATTGATTGCAAAGTGAGATCTGATAGTAGTAATAGATAAACGTAAATAAGTAGATAATAATTGCAGCAAAGTATTTTTGGTGTTTTTGTGTTTAAATCTGAATATATAATATGGAAAATAGACCCGAGGGCCATAGTGTTCGCTAGAGGCTTCTCTCATGAAAGCAAGTATTACGGTGGGTGACAAATTACTATTGAGCAATTGATAGAATAGCGCAAAGTCATGACGATATCTATGGAAATGATCATACATATAGGCATCACGTCCGGGACAAGTAGACCAATACTTTCTACATCTACTACTATTACTCCACACATCAACCGCTATCCAGCATGCATCTAGTGTATTAAGTTCATGATAAACGGAGTAACGCTTTAAGCAAGATGACATGATGTAGAGGGATAGATTCATGCAATATGATATAAACCCCATCTTTTTACCCTTAATGGCAACAACATGATACGTGCCTCGCTACCCCTTCTGTCACTAGGTGAGGACACCGCACGGTATGAACCCAAAACCAAGCACTTCTCCTACTGCAAGAACTATAGATCAAGTTGGCCAAACTAAACCTATAACTCGAAGAGAATTACAAGGATACGAAATCATGCATATAAGAATTCAGAATTGACTCAAATAATATTCATAGATAATCTGATCATAAATCCACAATTCATCAGATCTCAACAAACACACCACAAAAGAAGATTACATCGGGTAGATCACCATGAAGATCATGGAGAACTTTGTATTGAAGATCAAAGAGAGAGAAGAAGCCATCTAGCTACTAGCTATGGACCTGTAGGTCTGAAGTGAACTACTCACGCGTCATCGGAGAGGCAAGGGAGGCAATGGTTGTTGATGAAGATGGCCTCTGGCGATAAATTCCCCTCCGGCGGGATGCCGAAAAGGGCTCCCGATTGGTTTTTGGTGGCTCTGGAGGTCTGTGGTGGCGGAACTTGCGATCTAGGTATAATTCTGAGGGTTTCAATATTTATAAGACCATCTGGCGTTGGAAATAAGCGGAGAGGGGCCACGAGGAGGTCACGAGCCCTCCAGCCGCGGTCAAGGGTGGGGCCCGCGGCTGGCAGGCTCGTGGCTTCCTCGGGCTACCTCTCCGGTACTTTTTTCTTCGGGTATTTTTCATATTTTCCATAAAAAATCACGGTGAAAGTTTTATTCCATTTGATATTCCTATCTGAAAAAGGTCAAAAAACACGGAAAAAAACAGGAACTGGCACTGGGCACTGGATTAGTAAGTTAGTCCCAAAAACAATATAAAACAGCATAGTCATGCATAGAAAACATCCAAGGTTGATAATATAATAGCACGGAACGATCAAAAATTATAGATATGTTGGAGACGTATCACCCCCCACATAGGAGATCATTTTTAATCAAGAAGATATAATGAGATTACAAGCTCCGAATTATGTTGCTTGTAATGAAAAATTGAGAAAAGGGGATGCCACCGAGGTTTTGGTTGATAAGATTTCTGAACTCAATGATAATTTTGCTATACAAAACAACGGATTAGAGTTCATTCTAAGAAAAAGGCTTGTGACCTTCACCCAAAGGAAAGCTTATAATGATGAATTCATTATACACTATATGGGGCCAAAGGAGGAACCTATCCCTCCCGCACTTGATCTTAAGGATCCTTATCCTATTAAATTCAGCCCTTTTGATTATTTTTTCTTACCACAAAGGAAACTTGCAGCTTAAATAAGGGAGTATCAGATGATCATGGATGATCTCCCTTATTATTATGACAATGCCTAGATCTGTTGCATTTTGCATAGCTAGGGGCGTTAAACAATAGCGATGGTTGGGAGGCAACCCAATTTTATTTTTTGTGTTATGTTTTTGCTTCTGTTTTTGACTGTTTCTCACATTATTACTTCTCTAGTAATTGTGTTTTGGTGTTTTAATTAGTGTTTGATCCAAGTAAAACCTTTTGGGTGATCTATGGTGGTTGTTAATTTGATCTTGCTGAAAAACAGTAACTTTGCGCTCAGTCCAGCAATTTTCTAAATTTTGCAGAGCTCCGAATTAGTCTGATATTTTAAAAAAATATTTATATATAAATTTCGAAGGTTTTCCTAATGTTTCAGAATTGTTTGAGTTACATAAGTATACAAAGTTTTCAGATTGCTAGAGACTGTTCTGTTTTTGACAAATTCTGTTTTCTTTGAGTTGTTTACCTATTTTGATGAATCTATGGGTTGTATCATGGGGTATGAACCATGGAGAAGTTAGAATATGGTAGGTATTACACAAATATAAATAAATAATGAGTTCACAATAGTACCTAAAGTGGTGATTTATTTTCTTATACTAATGGATCTCATGAGATTTCTGTTAAGTTTTTTGTTGTGAAGTTTTCAAGTTTTTGGTAAAGATTTGATGGACTATGGAATAAGGAGTAGCAAGATCCTAAGCTTGTGGATGCCCAAGGAACCCCAAGTCATATTCAAGGATGCCAAAGAACCTAAGCTTGGGGATGCCCCGGAAGGCATCCCCTCTTTCATCTTCAATCCATCAGTAAATTTACTTGGGGCTATATTTTTATTCACCACATGATATGTGTTTTGCTTGGAGCGTCTTGTATGATATGAGTCTTTTCTTTTTAGTTTGCCACAATCATCCTTTCTACACACATCTTTTGAGAGAGAGACGCTGAATCATGCATTTATTAGAATACTCTATGTGCTTCACTTATATCTTTCGAGATAGGCAATTTTGCTCTACGTGCTTCACTTATATTTGTTAGAGCACGGTAGTGTTTGTGTTTTATAGAAATAATGGAACTCTCGTACCTCACTTATATTATTTTGAAAGTCTTTAAATAGCATAGTAATTGGTCTAGGTTATGAATTTAGTCCTAATATGATAGGCATCCAAGAGGGATATAATAAAAACTTCCATATTAAGTGCATTGAGTATTTTTTAAGTTTGATTCCTTGCATAAATTTTTGAGATATAAAGATGGTAATGTTAAGAGTAATGTTAGGGGTCAATTTTGATTTGGTAAAAATACTTGAAAGTGTGTTATATCGACTAGAGGGGGTGAATAGGCGATTTTTACAAATTCATCACTTGAGGAATTTTAACTTGAGGAATTTGAAGTGATGAATACCTAACAGCACAATAAGTACTCAAGTGCATGAGGAACATAGCTATAGCATAGTCATCATGATGAAATGAAACATGCACAGATTACGAGTAGCGTGATACAGGATAAGCAGGTGAGGAACAAGATAACTAGAAGAATTTGAGGTGGGGAAATTGTGAAAGTCTTCAGTCAAATTCTTCAAACAGTAATGCTCAATTTCATCAACAGTTATATGAGGAATTGAAAGGGTTGAGGAAATAGAACTAGACATCTTGATGAAGACAATGGTTTGATGACCTAGTTCCAACTGCTGTGACAGTCGTACGTCTGGTTTGGAGCGGCTTGGTATTTAAACCAGAGGACACACAGTCCTTACTGTATTCTCCTTGAGCTAAGGTCACACAGTCCTCGCCCAACACTCATGGTAAGTCTTCAGGGTAGATTCTTCCTCAGGGTATTCTCTCCATTCTTTTGCCCATCTCCTCTCATTCTTTTGTAGACAGATCTTTCTCTGCTTCATCGTCTCTTTCCCATGAGTTTCTTCATCAGGTGTGCAGTATTTATCATACACATCCTATGGGATCTCAAAGGCAGTGTGCACATCTGGCTTCTCCCTCCTTTCTGAGATTTCTTCCCATCAGCCATTTTCTTCACTTGAGGAATATGAACTCTTGAAGACTCTGAAGAGGTACACAGTTTTTGTTCGAGTAGCGCTGCAAATGAGTTAAGTTGATGAGAACCTAGTGATTCATCAGCGGACATGTTGTACCTGTGAATAGAGTATAGGTGCGAGGAATTTGAAGAGGTCATATGCGTTCTCAATTTTTTTGAAGAAAAATAGGTGTGAGGAATTTGACCATGGATGTCTTGAGGAATTTCACTAAGTGTTCTTTGCCTCAGGTTCCAGAGTTTTGCAAATTTGAGGATTCGCACAATTGAGGAATCTTGAAGAAAATCATTACTTAGGGAAAATCATCAAGTATGAGGAGATGTAAGGTGCTTTGCAGTAAGATTCATGATGACTAAACACCTTTTGAGGAATAATAGAAGTATTTGAAGATCAAACTACGGCAGTAAAATAAATTTTTAATTACCTGGTGAAGAACATGATGAACTCAGAGATAAAATGGGGATGTTAGTCCGTTCAGATCTCCCACGCCCTAGCTTGGCTGAGGGAGACAGCTACAGCGGTGGCGGGATGAAGATTTCCGCGGCCGGTGCAAGTATGGCGACGACGAGGTTGAGGCAGTGAAGCTCTTCCTCACCGGTGACGATGACTTTAGTGGCGGCGCTAGGCAGGAACTCGGGGGAGGTAAGGGATGAGGAGTAACCGAGCACAGTTGAAGGGGAGGGGGTATTAATAGAGGGAGTGAAAACGGATCCATCCGAAGATTTTGGACAGGTTTACCCCTGACCCTTTCTCTCCACGCGACAGGTGTCACCCACGTACTCAACGGTGGCGATAGTCGGGGTCGTGGGTTATCCAAGCGGGGAATAGGAACAGTTTGAGCGGGAACCGCCAAAAATTTTGGAAGTGAAGATTGTAAAGTTTCCATTCGCAAATTCTTCAGCTGTCAAGGACACAGTGAAGACTTTGAACGAGTTTCAAAGTAGAACGCATATGAAGAATTTGTGAACTGTCTAGGTTGAGTTTAGCACAGAAGAGGAAAAGGGTCCGATCACATTCACTTAGATGAAAATCAACTCGAAGAATTAGCAATAAGTGAAAGGTGTTGAGGACATTGAAAAGCTCATATATATATATATATATATATATATATAGTCAATGAAGAACATTAGTTTCAAAGTTTCAAGAATTTGAAAAGTTGAGGATTTTGGAACTTGAGGAATTAGCAAATTTGAGGAATTGATGATTTGAAGAATTTGCACGAATGACGAAAAACTCAGTTTTGAAGAATTTCAACTTTTGGTTGGTGGTGTGACCCACCGTATAAGAATGATGATTTCAGACACTGCGTACAATTGTCGTAGGGTTCTAAGAATCAAATTCTTCGCTAATTTCTTCACACTTAGAGGGTTATTCTTCATTGATTGAAGAAAAACATTACTTCGTGTGTTGCACATCCAAGTCATCAATTTTGCTATATAGTTAGGGTGTGTGTCCTTTTCAAAGAACATTCGAAGATTCTAAGGTATTTAGCTCACACCACAACTTGCAAAATCTCTTTTCATCCAAGGGCTTTGTGAAGATATCAGACAGTTGTTCTTCAATAGGAATGTGGTTGATGGCAATGTCGCCCTTGAGTACGTGATCTCGAAGAAAGTGATGACGAATCTGGATGTGCTTGGTCTTGGAGTGCTGAACTGGGTTGTAAGCAATCTTGATTGCACTCTCGTTGTTGCAGTAGAGAGGCACATTCTTCAACTTGATGTCGTAGTCCTTGAGTGTTTGCTTCATCCACAGCAACTGAGCACAACATGAACCAACAGTAATGTACTCAGCTTCAGCGGTGTATAGTGACACGCAATTCTGCTTCTTCGAGGACCAACAGACTAAAGATCGTCCGAGGAAATGACATGGGCCTGAGGTTGACTTGCGATCCACACGATCACCAACATAATCAGCATCTGAGAATCTGACGAGGTGAAGATTTGAGCCCTTGGGATACCATAATCCAAGCGTTGGTGTGTGAGCTAAGTATCGAAGAATATGTTTCACAGCCTTATGGTGTGATTCCTTCGGTGTCGCTTGGAATCGGGCACACATGCAAACACTTAGCATAATATCAGGCCTAGATGCACATATATACAATAAAGAGCCAATCATGGAGCGGTATACCTTCTAATCGAAATCTTTACCATTTTCGTCAGTGTCGAGGTGGCCTTTTGAGGGCATTGGAGTTTTGATGCCTTTGCAGTCTTGCATGTCGAATTTCCTCAGAACATCCTTGAGGTATTTCTCTTGAGAGATGAAGATGTCGTTGTCTTGCTGACGAATTTGAGGACCTAAGAAGAATTTCAACTCTCCCATAATAGACATTTGATATTCTTCACTCATCATATAGGCAAATTCATCACTTCAACGTTTGTCAGTACATCCAAAGATAATATCATCTACATATATTTGGCATATGAACAGTTCATTGTCGTAGGACTTAGTGAAAAGAATTGGATCGAGTGAACCGGGTTTGAAGGCTTTCTTCATGAGGAATTCCTTCAGAGTGTCATACCACGCCCGAGGGGCTTGCTTGAGGCCATAGAGGGCTTTGTTGAGTCTGAAGACTTTGTCAGGATGCTTAGGGTCTTGAAAACCTGGGGGTTGAGCAACATATACTTCTTCCTCAAGCTTACCATTGAGGAATGCACTTTTCACATCCATTTGATATAAGATGATATTATGATGATTAGCATAAGCAAGCAATATGCGAATAGCTTAAAGTCTAGCAACAGGTGCAAACGTTTCATCAAAGTCAATTCCTTCAATCTATGTGTAGCCTTGAGCTACAATACGAGCCGTATTCCTCACCACAAGGCCATTTTCATCTTGCTTGTTGCGGTAGATCCACTTGGTACCTATGATGTTATGCTTGCGAGGATCTGGCCGCTTGACAAGTTCCCACACATTGTTGAGCTTGAATTGATGCAATTCCTCTTGCATAGCTTGAATCCACTCAGGTTCTTTGAATGCTTCATAAACTTTGGTGGGCTCTATGAAAGAGACAAAAGCAAAGTGCCCACAAAAGTTAGTTAAATGTGAAGCTTTTGAGCGGGTGAGAGGACCTGGTGCATTGATGTCATCGATGATTTTATCAATCTGCACTTCAATTGCAACTCTTGGATGAGCAGGTCGACGTGGCCGAGGATTTTCATCAACACCATTTTCTTCAGGTGTGTCTGCATGAATATCTTCATTTGCTGGAATGACTTCCTCAGTGGGTATGATATCTTCAGTATCCTTTAGCTTAATGGATTCCTTAGGAGACTGTTCATCAGAAACAGAAGGCAGGTGCTCTCTTTGCGAGCCATCAGTTTCATCGAACCGCACATCTATAGTTTCAACAACCTTGTGGTGGTAGGTGTTGAAGACTCTGTAGGTGTGCGAGTCCTTTCCATAACCAAGCATAAAACCTTCATGTGCTTTCGGTGCAAATTTGAACTGTGGTGAGGATCTCTAATCTAGCATCTTGCACCGAAGACTTTGAGATAACTTACATTGGGTTTCTTGCCGGTCATAAGTTCATAAGAAGTCTTCTTGAAGAATTTGTGAAGATATACCCTGTTGACGATGTGGCATGCAGTATCAATTGCTTCAGGCCAGAAGCGACAAGGAGTCTTGTATTCATCAAGCATGGTTCGAGCCATCTCAACAAGAGTCTTGTTCTTGCACTCCACGACGCCATTCTGCTGAGGAGTATAAGGGGCAGATAACTCGTGAGTAATACCAAGTTCATCAAGATATTCATCAAGATTAGTATTCTTGAACTCTGTTCCATTATCACTCCTGATATGCTTGATTTTGACGCCGAAGTTGATTGAGGCCCTTGAAGCAAATCGTTTGAAGACATCATGCACTTCATTTTTGTACAAAATGATATGCACCCAAGTGTAACGAGAGTAATCATCGACAATGACAAAGCCATACAAACTTGAAGAATTTGTTAGTACTGAGTAATGAGTGGGACCAAAGAGATCCATGTGAAGCAATTCAAAGGGTCGAGTAGTGGTCATGATTGTATTTGAGGGATGCTTGGATCTGGTCATCTTCCTAGATTCGCATGCAACACAGAGGTGGTCCTTGAGGAATTTTACGCCCTCGATGCCAATGACGTTCTTCTTCTTCACGAGCGTGTGCAAGTTCCTCATACGAGCATGTCCAAGTCGTCGATGCCACAACCAGCCTTCTTAGGACTTTGTAAGTAGGCATGTGGTAGGCTGAGGACCTGTAGAGAAATCAACAATAGAAAAGTCTCCTTTCCTAAAGCCTTTGAAGACTTTGGATTTGTCAGATTCCATGATGACAACACAACAATACTTTCCAAAGATGACAATCATATCAAGATCACAAAGCATTGAGACAGACATAAGGTTGAACCCAAGGGACTCGACAAGCATCACCTTATCCATAGTTCTGTCCTTTGAGATAGCAACCTTACCAAGTCCCAATACCTTGCTTTTTCCTTTGTCTGCATAGGTGATATGCTTCAGATGAGATGGAGTGAGTGGCAAATTCATTAGTAGATTCTTGTCACCAGTCATGTGGTTTGTGCATCCACTATCGAGGACCCACTCAGTAGCTTTTGGAGTTTCATCCTTTGAGCCTTTTGCCATGAAGCAATAAGTGGGAGCATAATCATCATTGCTAATGTCAGAGTCGTTGGAGTAGTCATTTTCTTCATCGTTGAAGATGGACTTTCTAACAAAAGCCATGGCGAGAGCAAGGCATGCAACACCAGATTCTGAGTTGTCCTCAGATTCTTCTTCTTCTTCATATTCTTTAGATTCTTCCTCAGAATCCATTTCTTCTTCTTCTTTGAATCTTTTTCCCAGAGAGGACAGTCAGAGATAAAGTGACCAGGCTTCTTGCAACGATGACAGGTTCGTTTCTTGTAGTCTTCTGAGGAATCTGATTTCCTCAAGCCACTTTTTGATGACTTTCCAAATCCACCTCTCCTTGAGAACTTCTGGAATTTCCTCACAAGCATTGCTAGTTCCTGACTTAGTTCTTCAGGATCACCAAGGCTGCTGTCAGAATCTTCTTCTTTAGATGAGGAAATTGCTTTTGCCTTTAGAGCACGAGATCTTCCATAGCTTGGACCGTAGAGGTCTCTCTTCTCAGCTTGTTGGAATTCATGAGTATTGAGTCTCTCAAGAATGTTGGTAGGATCTAGAGCTTTGTAGTGTCCACGTTCTTGAATCATCAAAACCAGAGTATCAAATGAGGAATCGGGAGATCTTAGCAGTTTCTTCACCACTTCATGATCAGTGATATCAGTGGCACCCAGCGCTTGCAGTTCATTGGAGATATTAGTGAGGCGATGAAAAGTTTGTTGAACCTTTTCATTGTCAAGTCTCTTGAAGTGGCTGAAGAGATTGCGGAGAACATCAACACGAGAGTCACGTTGAGTGTTGACACCTTCGTTCACTTTGGATAGTCTGTCCCAGATAAGCTTCGCAGTCTCCAGGGCACTCACTCTGCCATACTGACCTTTGCTCAGATGGCCACAGATGATATTCTTCGCTTGACAGTCGAGTTGCTTGAATCTCTTCACATCAGCAGCTGTAACAGTGGGATTGACAAAGGGCACACCATTCTCCATGATGTACCAGATATCGTTGTCAATAGCTTCAAGGTGCATACGCATCTTGTTCTTCTAGTAGGGGTAGTTTGTCCCATCGAAGGTAGGACAGCCCGCGGAAACCTTGATCATACCTGCAGTCGACATAACTAGAACTCCAGGTGGTTAAACCAAAATCACACAGAGCAAGGGAGTACCTGCTCTGATACCAATTGAAAGTGCGTTATATTGACTAGAGGGGGTGAATAGGCAATTTTTATAAATTCATCACTTGAGGAATTTCAACTTGAGGAATTTGAAGTGATGAATAACTAACAGCAAAATAAGTACGCAAGTGCATGAGGAACATAGCTACAGCATAGTCATCATGATGAAATGAAACATGCACAGATTACGAGTAGCGTGATACAGGGTAAGCAGGTGAGGAATAAGATAACTAGAAGAATTTGAGGTGAAGAAATTGTGAAAGTCTTCAGTCAAATTCTTCAAACAGTAACTTCAATTTCATCAACAGTTATATGAGGAATTGAAAGGATTGAGGAAATAGAACCAGACAGCTCGATGAAGACAATGGTTTGATGACCCAGTTCCAACTGCTGTGATAGCCGTACGTCTGGTTTGGAGCGGCCTGGTATTTAAACCATAGGACACACAGTCCCAGGACACACAGTCCTTACCGTATTCTCCTTGAGCTAAGGTCACACAGTCCTCGCCCAACCCTCATGGTAAGTCTTCAGGGTAGACTTCCAAAACCCTCACAAACTGGTCACTCGGTGATCCACAATTTACTGTTGGATGCTCTAGACCAAGGTCAATTCGTGATCCCTAATTGACTGCAGGATGCACTAGACCATGACGCCTAACCGTCTGGAGGATGCACAGTCCTCAAAGGTAACAAGCGTCGGTTCCACACAGGAAATTCTTCAGTGATCCTCAATCACTATGGGTTTGGTGGTTTGGTTGTGGGTTTTTCCTCACTGGTGATTTTCTCTCAAAGTCCTCGGAGGATGGGTTGCTCTCAGTTGACAAGTGTCAGTTTTCTCTCAGAGCAACCAACCAGCTAGTGGTTGTGGGGGTCGTCTATTTATAGCCAGGGTGCAACCCAACATGATATGACATAAATGCCCCCAATCATATGACCGTTATGTGGATAGTTGTGAATGGGGACAGCTGGCGCTAAGCACAGCAACGGTCGGATTTTCGAACTATGAAAGTCCTCAGACATATCACGTTCCTCACTTGTAGGCAATTCGCGCTGGCAAAATCCTAACTCCTTAGTCAGATCAATTTCCTCAAAGACCAAAAGAACTCCGTCTCTGTCAGTGAAGAACTTGACTAAGCCGTAAGAGATTTCCAAAGGCTTCACTCAAAGGATTGTATAGGTTGAGGATTTCGGAGTTGAGCATCAGTTGGAAATTTTCCTTAGTATTACCTCGCCCCCCTTTAATAGTACGGTGTTTCCTATGACTCAAAGAAAGGAAATGAAACTATGAAAACAAAGTCTTCATGCTTCATAATCCTTGTTCATATCTTCAAGGTCACACCAACTTCTTCAATTTCAAAGTCTTCACCAAAGTCTTCAGAAAGTCTTCAGCAAAGTCTTCACTTGAAGACATACATTTTTAGGGGTCAATAATCTCCGAATATATTAAACTCCTCATCGACTTATAGAGCCTGTGTACACTCACAGACACATTAGTACCTTAACCTATAAGTCTTCAATACACCAAAATCACTAAGGGGCACTAGATGCACTAACAATACTTGTCTAAAGGTTTGTGATTCATGTAGCATGCACGTATGGTGAACCGTTATGTAAGGAAGTCGGAGCATGATTTGTTTACAGATTGTTGACCTTTGTGTGAGGGTCGGGAGCGTGCGATGGTTAACTCCAACCTCTCCCCTAGGAGCATGCATCTAATTCTTTGCTTCGATGACTAATAGACTTTCGCAATAAGTATGTGAGTTCTTTATGACTAATGTTGAGTCCATGGATTATATGCACTCTTAACCTTTCACCTTTGCTAGCCTCTCTAGTACTACGCAACTTTCACCGGTACAAAAAATCCACCATCCTCAAAACAGCAACCATATACCTTCCTCAAAACAGCCACCATATATCTTTCCTCAAAACAGCCACCATACCTACCTATTATGGCATTTCCATAGCCATTCTGAGATATATTGGCATGCAACCTCCATCGTTTCCCTTTTATCATGACATGCACCACCCCTTGCATATTGCATATAGAGTCATATTTTGTTCTAGGTTTCGAGTTTTAATTTTCTTTTGAGTTGTAAGTAAATAAAAGTGTGAGGATTATCCTTATTAGAGCATGTTCCATGTGAGGAAAGGATGATGGAGGCTATGATTCCCTCACAAGTGGGGATGAGATTCCTGACTTATGGAAAATAAAAGAGGCCAACGAAGCCCAAATAAAAAATAAAAATAAAAGAGGCCTTAGGTGCCCACCTAAAAAATGATGAGAGGAAAGAGAGAAGGAACATTGCTACTATGTTTTTCCACGCTTGTGCTTCAAAGTAGCACCATGATCTTCATTGTAGAGAGTCTCCTATTTTATCACTTTCATATAACTAGTGGAATTTTTCTTCATGATGCACGTCCACTTAGTTTCTTTTTGAGCTTTCATATACTTATAGCTCTAGTGCATCCGTTGCATGAAAATCCCTACTCACTCACATTGATATTTATTGATGGGCATCTCCATAGCCCGTTGATACGCCTAGTTGATGTGAGACTATCTTCTCCTTTTCCTTGACAACCTCCACCACATTCTATTCCACCTATAGTGCTATATTCATGGCTCACACTCATGTATTGCATGAGAGTTGAAAAGGTTTGAGAACATAATAAGTGTGAAACAATTGCTTAACTTGTCAATGGGGTTGTGCATGATATAAATACTTTGTGTGGGGAAGATGGAGCATAGCCAAACCATATGATATTGTAGGGATAACTTTCTTTTTCCATTATATTTTGAATAGATACAATTGCTTTGCTAGTATGCTTGAGATGTTTTTTTACATCAATATTGAGATTTTGTTTTGAGTCTTATGGATCTGAATATTCATGCCACCATAGAGAATATTACATGGATAAATATGTTAGGTAGCACTCCACATCAATTTTTTTGTTTTTATCATTTACCTACTCGAGGACGAGCAGGAATTAAGCTTGGGGATGCTGATACGTCTCCAATGTATCTATAATTTTTGATGATGTCATGCTATTATATTATATGTTTTGGATGTTTTATATGCATTAATATGATATTTTATTTTATTTTTGGCACTAACCTATTAATCGAGAGCCTAGTGCCAGTTTCTGTGTTTTCCTTCATCTTGAGTTTTGTAGATATGGAATATTAAACGGAGTCCAAATGAAATAAAATCTTCGGAATGATTTTTTCTAGAAGGAAAGAGATCTGCCAGACTTGGAGTGCATGCCAGGGCACCTGCCAGGAGGTCACAAGCCCTGGAGGCGCGGCCACCCCCTGGCCGTGCCTGGTAGGCTTGCCGTCTCCTGGCAGGTCTCCTAACCCTATTCTTCGTCCTATAAATACCCAAATATTCCCCGGCAACTAAAAGTAGCCATGAAAATACTTATCCATCAATAGAAGCCTCCGTTCCCGAGAGATCCAATCTTGGAGCCTTTTCCGATAATCTGCCATAGGGGGATCTGATCACGGAGGGCATCTATATCAACTCCATTGCCCCTCCGATGATGCGTGAGTAGTCTGATAACACACAAGTATAGGGGATCGCAACAGTTTTCGAGGGTAGAGTATTCAACCCAAATTTATTGATTCGACACAAGGGGAGCCAAACAATATTCTCAAGTATTCGCAGCTGAATTGTCAATTCAACCACACCTGAAAGACTTAAAGTGTCCGGGCTGGGGGGCTGGATAGTTAACTGTCTCGATAAAGTTTCTCCAGTCCTATTCACATAAAGTTAAAAACTTCAGTCAAAAAAGGGGGGAAATGTAAACCGAACTGTGGTCACGGAGGTGAAAGGCTTACCCATTCGATGGGATTGTGGCTTGAGTATCCCTCCTTGGTCAACTGCCGAATAAAATCTTCTCGCTCCCCTTTGTATAGGTTGGCAAGTGCGGCGGCCAATGCCGCTTGATCGACAGGGCCCAATCTTCGGGAGCGAGTGGTGTCGCTTGTCCCGTTGTAGTGCCACAAGGGTTGTATCCTCTTGTGAAGAGGCTGAACACATCGGGTGATGGCGGCGGCCATGATGTCAATCATGGTCACCTTGTGGTGGGATAGTACCCTCACCAGGGTTGCCAAGCGTTGCACTTCAACGCTGTCCTCTTGGGACGAACTCTTCGGTCGCCAGTTGTGCCTTTTCTTTAAGGGGGAGTCGGAGTATTCGGGTAGACCCCTCCGAGCTGGATCGAACAAGGGGACATCCTCGATATAAAACTATTCTGAAGACCATTCTTTGAACTCCTTCGGTGTTCCCACCGGATACCCCGTCCCCGCTATGCGGCATATTTTGGCTCCTCTGACCTCCAAATTTGTCTGGTCCCGTGTACGAGGGACGAGGTAGAAGTACTTCCTCCACAACTCGAAATGTGCCTCGCAGCCTAGGGACATCTCGCAAAGGGGAACAAAGCCCGGGATGTGCAGGATAGACCCTGGGGTGAGGTGGTGGAGCTGGATCCCATAAAATTCCAATAACCCTCTCGACAATGGGTGAATAGGAAACCCAAGACACCGCAGAAGAAAGGGCATGAAGCATATGTGTTCCCCCCTTTGTGGATTGGGGAAATTCTCCGCGAAGACTTTGCCATTGAATGAAGATAAACCTGCGTGGGTAACTGCCAGATCCGAGGAAGGAAGATACCCCTGGGTCTGAAGATTGCGTAGTTGAAGGAGCGATATGGAGAAGCTGGTCCAATCCACGGGACGGGAGCCGTAGGGGCCTAGGGAAGAGCTGGGGGCGCTCGCCATGTTTTTCGTGGTGATCTTCCGCTGAAAGTTTTCTTGATGGGGAGGAAGAAGAAGGTGTGTCTTAGACCGCGATTCGATTTATTTAAATGGGTGGTGCCTCTTTCGTGGAGGGGTAGTCTTATAAAAACCGTTGAACCGCTTGTCTCCCCACGACACGTGAAGATCGAGAAGCGTTGATAGTTGTTATAATGGACCTGGTGAGCTCGTGACGCTTGGGATTTCACCGATAGTGGAACAGTTGCCGAACAAGAAGGGATGAGGGACTCGCCTCACAAGCCAAAGACCTCGACGCACAAAGATTGTCCGGATATACCTCGGTGTTGGAGGCCAGTCCGGGGGCTACTGAGGGAGTCCTGGTTTAAGAGGTCCTCGGATAGCCGACCTGTTTCTCACGGCCTAGACTGTGTGGGCCGCTGGATGAGCATTGGATGAGCGAAGGCCCCGTCGCCAGGGTGGAAGCTTCTCTTAGGGAACATTGCATGGGAAACAAAAAAAAATCCTTACGCACACGCAAGATCTATCCATGGTGATGAGCATCTACGAGAGGGAGAGTGGATCTACATACCCTTGTAGATCGCTAAGCGGAAGCATTAAGAAACGTGGTTGATGTAGTCGATCATCTTCGCGATTCAATCACGAGCCGTCCCACGATCTCATCATGAGCCGTCCCGCGATCCCATCATGTTCCTTCTGATCTAGCACCGAACGGACGGCACCTCCGCGTTCAACACATGTGCGGCTTGATGACGCCTTCACCTCCTCGATCCAGTGAGTGATGGTGAAGTAGTAGATGAGTTCTGGCAGCACAACGACGTGGTGACGGTGGTGGTGAAGAACAATCTCCGCAGGGCTTCGCCAAGCACAACGGAAACTATGACGGATGATAAACTAGAGGGATGGTGTTGCCGGCACATGGCTTGGGGAAACTTGATGTGTTCCGGGTGCTAGCCCTGCCCCTTTATTTACATGCTGAGCCTTGGGGTCGAAACTTGGAGAAAACTCCTCCTCAAGGTCGGTTTGCCCGCAAGGCAAGAGTCCTCCTCGGACTCCAAAACCAGATGTCAAGGTCCTCCACGTCTGGCCCTAGACGCCGGGGTCCGGGGTCCCTGGCGTCTGGCCCCTGGCCTCCGCAAAACACATTTTGCACCTTCCTGAAGCCTCATGGGCTTTACCCCTTAACCCAAATAAAGTGTTCTTGTACCCCAAACATTTCGGGAAACATCCGAAACTATTCCGCTAAATTTCGGAACTCTTCTGGAGACAAAACACTATTATCCCATATATCAATATTTACCTCCGGACTATTCTGGAGCTCCTCGTCATGTCCGGGATCTCATCCGGGACTTCGAACAACTTTCGGTCACCAACATAATAACTCAACTATACTTATATCGTCACCAAATGTTAAGTTTGTAGACCCTGCGGGTTCGAGAACTATGCAGACATGACCGAGACACCTCTACGGTCAATAACCAATAGCGGGACCTAGATGCCCATATTGGTTCCTACATACTCTACGAAGATCTTTATCGATTGAACCTCTATGTCAAGGATTCAGTTAATCCCGTATAATGTTCCCTTTTTCCTTCGATATGTTACTTGTCTGAGATTCGATCGTCGGTATCCCTATACCTAGTTCAATCTCATTACCGGCAAGTCTCGTTACTCGTTCCATAATACAAGATCCTGTGGCTAACACATTAGTTAGTTTGCTTGCAAGGTTTGTTGTGATGTTGTATTACTGAGTGGGCCCCAATATACCTCTCCATCACACGGAGTAACAAATCCCAATCTTGATCCATGCCTACCCAACGGACACCCTCGGAGATACCTGTAGAGCACCTTTATAGTCACCCAGTTACATTGCGACGTTTGATACACACAAGGTACTCCTCCGGTGTCAGTGAGTTGCATGATCTCATGGTCATAGGAATAGATACCTGACATGGAGGAAACTGTAGCAATGAACTGACACGATCATATGCTACGTTTATAGTTTGGGTCTTGTCCATCACATCATTCTCCTAATTATGTGATAATAAACGATTATGCACCTGTATTTAGTTTCCAATCAAGACAATTATAGCATGGATAATAAATGATTATCACGAACAAGGAAATATAATAATAACTAATTTATTATTGCCTCTCGGGCATATTTCCAACATCTTCAAGGAGACATGGCGTGTCCTCCAAGTTGTCGATAGTAGATAGGCATGTTTTTTCCTTCGATGTGCAGCTGACCATGTGTAAACCCTAGGTACCCTCAGCGTCTATATAAGCCGGAGGGTTTTAGGTTGTAGGGTGGAAGACAACTCAGCTAGGGTTTAGCTATTTGATCTTGAGGTAGATCAACTCTGTAACCCATATATCATCAATATAATCAAGCAGGACATAGGGTATTACCTCCATAGGATGGCCCGAACCTGGGTAAACATCGTCTCCTTTGTCTCATGTTACCATCGATTCTAGTCTCACAGCTCGGGACCCCCTACCCGAGATCCGCCGGTTTTGGCACCGACAACCACCTCCATGCCTTCCCTCACACACTCGCCATCGAGCCGAACCCCGCAGCCAGATACAGCCTTCCCACCCCCTCCCCCCACCCTGTTGCCCGCTCAGCCACCTCACCACCGCCCTTTGACTGAAAATTGGCCGCATCGGCCACTTTTTCGCCATCCACTATCACGACGCCACCAGATCTGACCTCCCACTCCGCCTTCGCTTGAATTCAGTTGCATTGGCCGTTTTTTCGCCGCCACACGATTCAAGTTCCTCTCATTGCCCTGCCACCGCTAGATCCCCCGGCACACCCACCATCACACCGTCGTCGCTCGCCTGCCGCCCCTGTTCTCGGTGTCGAAACCAGTCGGCCTTGGATAGGGGGGCGAGCCGTGAGATCGGATCGAGAGTAATAGGAGCCAAAGAACATGAGGTTTTTACCCAGGTTCGGGCCCTCTCGATGGAGGTAAAACCCTACGTCCTACTCTTGTTGTATTGATGATGTAGCGAGTACAGAGTTGATTTACCTCGAGATCATAAGTTTATGTTCCAAACCCTAGGGCTATGATGTTGTGTATGTGTCCCCTCTACTGGCTAAACCATGTTGGAACTATGCCCTAGAGGCAATAATAAATGGTTATTATTATGTTTCCTTGTTCATGATAATTGTTTATTATACATGCTATAATTGTATTGACTGGAAACACATTGCATGTGTGCATACATAGACAACACTTTGTCCCTCGTGTGCCTCTAGTAGACTAGCTCGTTGATCAAAGATGGTAAAGGTTTCCTAGCCATTGACATGAGATGTCATTTGATAACAGGATCACATCATTGGGAGAATGATGTGATGGACAAGACCCAAACTATAAACGTAGCATATGATCGTGTCAGTTCATTGCTGCAGTTTCCTCCATGTCAAGTATCTGTTCCTATGACCATGAGATCATGCAACTCACTAACACTAGAGGAGTGCCTTGTGTGTATCAAACGTCGCAACATAACTGGGTGACTATAAAGGTGCTCTACTGGTATATCCGAGAGTGTCTATTGAGTGGGTATGGACAAGACTGGGATTTGTTACTCCGTGTGACGGAGAGGTATCTCAGGTCCCACTCGGTAATACAACATCACAACAAGCCTTGCAAGCAATGTGACTAATGTGTTAGCCACGGGATCTTGTCTTGCAGAACGTGTAAATAGAGACTTGACGGTAACGAGATTAAACTAGGTATAGAGATACCGACGATCGAATCTCGGGCAAGTAACATACCAAAGGAAAAAGGGAACATTATACGGGATTAACTGAATCCTTGACATAGAGGTTCAACCGATAAAGATCTTTGTAGAATATGTAGGAACTGATACGTCTCCAACGTATCTATAATTTATGAAGTATTCATGTCATGTTTACAATAATTCTGTATGATTTTGGTTTGATTTTATTAGAACAAACCCGGGTTGACGATGTTTTCAGTAGAACTGCCATGGTGTCATTTTTTGTGCAGAAATAAAAGTTCTCAGAATGGCCTGAAAATTTAGTATGATTTTTTCTGGACCAAAGGAGACCCCCGAAGCATTGGAGTTGGGCCAGAAGAGCCACGAGGAGGTCACAAGCCTGCCAGGTGCGGCCACCCCCAGGCCGCGCCTAGCAGGCTTGTCATCACCTCATGGCCCCCCTTCACGTGAGATCGACGCCAAAAATTCCTATAAATATAGAAACCTTCGAAAAGAAACCTAGATCAGGAGTTTCGATGCCGCAAGCCTCCAGAGCCATGAAAAACCAATCGGGAGCCCGTTTCGGTACCTTGCCGAAGGGGGAATTCATCATCGGAGGCCATCTACATCATCCCGGCGGTCTCCATGACGAGGAAGGAGTAGTTCACCCTCGGGGCTGAGGGTATGTACCAGTAACTATGTGTTTGATCTCTCTCTCTCTCTCTCTCGTGTTCTTGAGATGGCACGGTCTTGATGTACAGCGAGCATTATTGATATAGATGAATCATATGGAGTTTTCCCCTCTCTATGTTCTTCTGATGAATTGAGTTTTCCCTTTGAAGTTTTCTTATCGGATTGAGTCTTTAAGGATTTGAGAACACTTGATGTATTTCTTGTGATGGGATATCCATGGTGACAATGGGATGTTCTATTGATCCACGTGATGTATGTTTTGGTGATCAACTTGTGGGTTCCGTGAGCTGGGGAATCAATGCATAGGTGTTGGCACACGTTTTTGTCTTGACTCTCCGGTAGAAACTTTGGGGCACTCTTTGAAGTTCTTTGTGTTGGATTGAACATGATGAATCTGAAATTATGTGATGCATATCGTATAATCAAGCCCATGGGTACTTGTGGTGACATTAGAGTATCTAGGTGACATTAGGGTTTTGGTTGATGTGTGTCTTAAGGTGTTATTTTAGTACGAACTCTAGGTATCTTTGTGACACTTATAGGGATAGCTCATAAGATTTATCAGAAAACATAACTTTGAGGTGGTTTCATACCCTACAATAATGTCTTCGTTAGTTCTCCGCTATTTGTGACTATGGAGTGAACTCTTTGCCGCACGAGAGGTGTTTACATATGATTCAACTATGTCAGTATTGTTGAGAGAACTTGCACTAGTGAAAGTATGAACCCTAGGCCTTGTTTTCAAGCATTGCAATACCGTTTGTGCTCACTTTTATCATTAGTTACCTTGCTGTTTTTATATTTTTAGATTACAAAAACATTTGTCTATCATCCATATTACACTTGTATCGACATCTCTTCGCCGAACTAGTGCACCTATACAATTTACCATTGTATAGGGTGTGTTGGGGACACAAGAGACTCTTTGTTATTTGGTTGTAGGGTTGTTTGAGAGAGACCTTCTTCATTCTACACCTCCCACAGATTGATAAACCTTAGGTCATCCACTTGAGGGAAAATTCCTACTGTCCTACAAAACTCTGTGCTTGGAGGCCCAACACGAGTCTACAAGAAGAAGGTTGTGTAGTAGACATCAGGAACCAATATGGGCATCCAGGTCCCGCTATTGGTTATTGACCGTAGAGGTGTCTCGGTCATGTCTACATAGTTCTCGAACGCGTAGGGTCTACACACTTAAGGTTTTGTGACGTTTCAGTATAGTAGAGTTATGTATGGTGGTGACCAAAGGTTGTTGGAAGTCCCGGATGAGATCCCGAACATCGCGAGGAGCTCCGGAATGGTCCAGAGGTAAAGATTGATATATACGAAGTCCTGTTTTGGTCACCGGAAAATTTTGGGTACTTTGGCAGTGTATCTGGAGTGCCGGGAGGGTACCGGGAGACCATCAGGAGGGGTGTCTCGACCCAAATGACCTCATGGGCTGTGGGAGGAGTCAAACCAGCCCCTGGTGCGATGGCCAAAGCCCCCACTAAGGCTCATGCAGCTAGGGGTGGGGAAAACCCAAAGGTGGAAAGGAGGAAAGGGTTTCCAAGTGGAGAGGAGGAATCCTACTAGGAGTAGGATTGGAGTAGGACTCCTCCACCTCCAATTTCGGCCAAACCTTGAGGGTTTGAGGCTGCCTCCTCCCCTCCCTCCCTCCTATATATACTAGAGGATTTAGAGGGAAGATCTAACCCTAATTGCCATATGCTCCCTCTAATTCATCTCGATCGGTTTTCTCCTCTAGTCTAGTTTGGCGGTGCTTAGGCGAAGCCCTGCCGAAATAGTTTCACCATCATTCATGTCATGCCGTCGCACCGCCAGAGAACTCATCTATCTCTCCGCTCCCTCTTGTTGGATCAGGAAGGCAGAGATCGTCATAGAGCTGTACGTGTGCTGAACGCGGAGGTGTCGTCCGTTCAGCGCTAGATCGGGACGGATCATTGATTGGATCGCGGGACGCTTGGCGATTTGGATCGCAAAGACGTTCGACTACATCAAGGGCGTTTCTTAATGCTTCCCGCTTAGCGGTCTACAAGGGCATTTAGATCCACTCTCCCCCTCGAAGATGCTCATCACCATGGATAGATCTTGCATGTGCGTAGAATTTTTTTTGTTTCACATGCAATGTTCCCCAACAGTGGCATCTGAGCTCGGTCTATGTGTAGATGAGATCATGACCAGAAGACAAAGGATTTTGTGGGCATTGATGCTTAGATTTCTTCCTCCCTTGGTCGTGTTTTGATTCAGCGGTATTGTGGGATGAAGCGGCCCGGACCAACCTTACTCGTACGCTTACGAGAGACCGGTTCCATCGACTGACGTGTAACTTTGTTGCACAAAGATGGCTGGCGGGTGTCTGTCTCTCGAACTCTAGTTGGATCGGATTCAACAAAGGCGGTCCTTGAGAAGGTTGAATAGCAATTTATGTATCACCGTTGTGGTTTTTTGCGTAGGTGAGAATTGTTCTTGCTAGATACCGGTAGCAGCCACGTAAAACTTGCAACAACAATTAGAGGATGTCTAACTTGTTTTTGCAGGGTATGTTGTGATGTGATATGGCCAATTACATGATGAGATATATGTGATGTATGAGATGATCATTATTTGTATAGAATATCACGACTTGCATGTCGATGAGTACGGCAACTAGCAGGAGCCATAGGGTTGTCTTTAATTATTTTTGCCGTTTTTGCTTTATTTTATCACTATGAGTTAGCAATAGTCGTGAAAGCAACAGCCAGCGCGGCAACCCCGATTGTGACACGTTGATGGAGATCAAGATGATAGAGATCATGGTGTCATGCTGATGACGATGGAGATCATGCCGGTGCTTTCAAGATGAAGATCAAAAGCACAAGTTCATGGTCGTATCATGTCACTTATGATTTGCATGTGATGTTAATCCTTTTATGCACCTTGTTTTGCTTAGGACGATGATGGCATTATAAGGTGATCCCTCACTTAAGTTTGAAGGTGAATTGTGTTCTCCCCGAGTGTGCACCGTTGCGAAAGTTTGTCGTGTCGAGACACCACGTGATGATTGGGTGTGATAGACTCTACATTCACATACAACGGGTGCAAGCCAGTGTTGCACGTGCGGAACACTCGGGTTAAACTTGACGAGCCTAGCATGTACAGACATGGCCTCGGAACACAAAAGACCGAAAGGTCGAACATGAGTCATATAGTAGATATGATCAACATGATGATGTTCACCATTGAAACCACCTCAACTCACGTGATGATCGGACTTGAGTTGGTGAATTCGGATCATGTATCACTCAGATGACCTGAGAGATGTCAATTTGAGTGGGAGCTTTAGTAATTTGATTAACTAAACTCATTATCTTGAACAATAGTCTTAGTAACATTTGCATATTTATGTTGTAGATCAATGGCTCACGTAGTAGCACCCCTGAATTTTAATGCGTTCCTAGAGAAAGCTAAGTTAAAATATGATGGAAGTAACTTTGTGGACTGGGCCCGTAATCTAAGGATTATCCTCACGGCTTCCCAAAAGGCTTATGTCCTTGATGCATCGCTTGGTGATCCACCCGCTCCAGTTGAGTCTACAGCCGTTGCGAACGCCTGGCAGACATGTTCTGATGATTACTCAACGGTTCAATGTGCAATGTTTTATGGCTTAGAACCAGGACTTCAAAGACGTTTTGAACATCATGGAGCATATGATATGTTCCAGGAGTTGAAGTTTATCTTTTAGAAGAATGCCCGGATTGAGAGGTATGAGACCTCCGATAAGTTCTATGCTTGCAACATGGAGGAGAACAGGTCTATTAGTGAACACATACTTAGAATGTCTGGGTATTCCACCCGTTTGGCTGAATTGGGGATGCCCCTTCCGGGAGAGGCGATCGCTGACACAGTTCTTCTATTATTGCCACCTAGCTACAAGAGCTTCATGTTGAACTATAACATGCACTGGATGAACAAGTCAGTCGTCAAGCTGTTTGCGATGTTAAAAGTCGTTGAGTTTAAGATTCAGAAGGAGCATTAAGTGATGATGGTCAATAAAACCACTAGTTTCAAGAAGAATGGCAAGGGCAAGTAGGGTAACTCTAAGAAGAGTGGCAAAGCATTTGCCCCTCCCGTGAAGGAACCCAAGGCTGGACCCAAGCCAGAAACTAAGTGCTTTCATTGCAAGGGAACTGGTCACTAGAAGCGGAACTGCCCAAAGTATCTGGCTGACAAGAAGGCGGCCAACACCAAACAAGGTATATATGATATACATGTTAATGATGTGTACCTTACAACCTCTCATTGTAGTGCTTGGGTATTTGATACCGGTTCGGTTGCTCATATTTGCAACGCAAAACAGGAGCTACGGAATAGACGAAGGCTGGCAAAGGACGAAGTGACGATGCGCGTGGGAAATGGTTCCAAGGTTGATGTGATCGTCGTCGGCACTCTCGCTCTTCGGTTACCATCGGGATTAGTGATGAACCTAAATAATTGTTATTTAGTGCCTACGTTAAGCATGAACATTATATCTGGATCTTGTTTATTGTGAGACGGTTACTCATTTAAATCGCAGAATGATGGTTGTTCTATTTATATGAGTAATATCTTTTATGGTCATGCACCCAATGTGAGGGGTTTATTCATATTGAATCTTGATAGTGATGATACACATGTTCATAACATTGATGCCAAAAGATGTAGAGTTGATAATGATAGTACCACTTTCTTGTGGCACTGCCGTCTAGGTCATATTGGTGTAAAACGCATGAAGAAGCTCCATGTCGATGGACTTTTGGAGTCACTTGATTTTGAATCACTTGACACACGTGAACCATGCCTCATGGGCAAGATGACTAAAACCCCGTTCTCTGGAACAATGGAACGAGCAAGTGACTTGTTGGAAATCATACATACTAATGTGTGCGGTCGAATGAACATTGACTCATGCGGTGGATATCGTTATTTTCTCACCTTCACTGATGACTTGAGTAGATATGGGTATATTTACTTAATGAAACAAAAGTCTGAAATGTTTGAAAAGTTCAAGAAATTTCAGAGTGAAGTTGAGAATCATCGTAACATGAAGATTAAATTCCTATGATCTGATCGAGGAGGTGAATATCTGAGTTATGAGTTTGGCAGTCACTTAAGACAGTGTGGAATTTTTCACAATTGACACCACCTGGAACACCATAGCATAATGGTGTGTCTGAACCTCGTAATCGAACCTTATTAGATATGGTGCGTTCTAGGATGTCTCTTGTCAATTTGCCACTAGTGTTTTGGGGTTATACATTAGAAACAGTTGCATTCACTTTAAATAGGGCACCATCAAAATCCGTTGAGAGGACGCCATATGAATTGTGGTTTGGCAAGAAGCCAAAGTTGTCGTTTCTTAAACTTTGGGGATGTGATGCTTATGTCAAAAAGCTTCAGCCTGAAAAGCTGGAACACAAAGCAGAGAAATGCGTCTTCATAGGATACCCAAAAGAGACAGTTGGGTATACCTTCTATCTCAGATCCGAAGGCAAAGTGTTTGTCACTAAGAACGGAATATTTCTTGATAAAGAGTTTCTCTCGAAAGAAATGAGTGGGAGGAAGATAGAACTTGATGAGGTTGTTGAACCTTTGATTCAACCAGAGAGTAGTGCAGCGCAGAAAGATGTTTCTGTGGAGCCTACGACAATTGAAGAGGAAGTTAATGATGATGATCATGAAGCTTTGGATCAAGTTAATATTGAACCTCGTAGGTTGACAAGGGCACGTACTGCTCCTGAGTGGTACGACAACCCTGTCTTGGAGGTCATGTTGTTAGACAACGATGAACCTATGAACTATAGAGAAGCGATGATGGGCCTGCATTCCAAGAAATGGTTAGAGGCCATGAAATCCAAGATGGGATCCATGTATGAAAACAAAGTATGGACTTTGGAAGTATTACCTGAAGGGCGAAAGGCCATTCGGAACAAATGGATCTTTAAGAGGAAGACGAACGCAGGCGGTAATGTCACCCTCCATAAAGCTCGACTTGTGGCAAAGGGTTTTTCACAAGTTCAAGGAGTTAACTACGATGAGACCTTCTCACCCGTAGCGATGCTTAAGTCCGTCAGAATCATTTTAGCAATAGCTGCATATTTCGACTATGAAATTTGGCAGATGGATGTCAAAACAGTGTTCCTTAATAGTTTCCTTAAGGAAGAGTTGTATATGATACAAACATAAGGTTTTGTCGATCCAGAGAATGCTGACAAAGTTTGCAAACTCCAACGATCCATTTATGGACTGGTGCAAGCATCTCGGAGTTGGAATCTATGCTTTGATGAGGTGATCAAAGCGTTTGGGTTTCTACAAGTTTACGGAGAAGCTTGTATTTACAAGAAAGCGAGTGGGAACTCTGTAGTGTTTCTCATATTATATGTGGATGACATATTGTTGATTGGAAACAATATAGAAATGCTGGGAAGCGTGAAGGAATATTTGAACAAGAGTTTTTCAATGAAGGACCTAGGAGAATCTGCTTTCATATTAGGCATTAAGATATATAGAGATAGATCAAGACGCTTAATAGGACTTTCACAGAGCACATACCTTGATAAAGTTTTGAAGAAGTTCAAAATGGATCAGTCCAAGAAGGGGTTCTTGTCTGTCTTACAAGGTGTGAAGTTGAGTAACACTCCATGCCTAGTGACTGCAGAAGATAGAGAAAAGATGAGTGTCATCCCCTATGCTTCGGCTATAGGCTCTATCATGTATGCAATAATTTGCACAAGACCCGATGTCAGCCTTGCCATAAGTATGGCCGGAAGGTTTCAAAGTGATCCAGGAATGGAGCACTGGACGGCAGTCAAGAATATCCTTAAGTACCTGAAAAGGACTAAGAAAATGTTTCTCGTTTATTGAGGTGATCAAGAGCTCTTCATAAAGGGTTACGTCGATGCAAGCTTTGACACTGATCCGGATGATTCTAAGTCGCAAACCGGATATGTATTTATTCTTAATAGGGAGCGGTAAGCTGGTGCAGTTCCAAGCAGAGTGTGGTAGCTGATACTACATGCGAAGCGGAGTACATCACAGCCTCGGAGGCGGCGAAGGAAGGTGTCTGGATGAAGGAGTTCATGACATGTCTTGGAGTAGTGCCCAGTGCACTGAATCCAATGGATCTGTTCTGTGACAACACTGGTGCCATTGCTCTGGCCAAGGAACCAAGGTTTCACAAGAGGACCAGACACATAAAGCGACGCTTCAATTCCATCCGCGAGTACATCAAGGAGGAGGACATAAATATTTGCAAAGTGCACACGAATCTGAATGTTGCAAACCCGTTGACTAAACCTCTTCCAAGGGCTAAACATGATCAACACCAGAACTGTATGGGTGTTAGATTCATTACAATGTAAATCACGGTGATGTGAGCTACATTATTGGCTCTAGTGCAAGTGGGAGACTGTTGGAAATATGCCCTAGAGGCAATAATGAATGGTTATTATTATATTTCCTTGTTCATGATGATTTTTTATTATCCATGCTATAATTGTATTGACTCGAAACACATTGCATGTGTGGATACAAAGACAACACTTTGTCTCTAGTGTGCCTCTAGTAGACTAGCTTGTTGATCAAAGATAGTCAAGGTTTCCTAGCCATTGACATGAGATGTCATTTGATAACGGGATCAAATCATTGGGAGAATGATGAGATGGACAAGACCCAAACTATAAACATAACATATGATCGTGTCAGTTTATTGCTATAGTTTTCTGCATGTCAAGTATATGTTCCTATGACCATGAGATCATGCAACTCACTGACACTGGAGGAGTGCCTTGTGTGTATCAAATGTCGCAACACAACTGGGTGACTATAAAGGTGCTCTACAGGTATCTCCGAGAGTGTCTGTTGAGTGGGTATGGATCAAGACTGGGATTTGTTACTCCGTGTGACGGAGAGGTATCTCAGGGCCCACTCGGTAATACAACATCACAACAAGCCTTGCAAGCAATGTTATTAAAGTGTTAGCGACGGGATCTTGTATTATGGAACGAGTAAATAGAGACTTGCCGGTAACGAGATTGAACTAGGTATAGAGATACCAACGATGGAATCTCGGGCAAGTAACATACCGAAGAACAAAGGGAACAACGTACGGGATTAACTGAATCCTTGACATAGAGGTTCAACAGATAAAGATCTTCTTAGAATATGTAAGAACCAATATGGACATCTAGGTCCCGCTATTGGTTATTGACCGTAGAGGTGTCTCAGTTATGTCTACATAGTTCTCGAACCCGCAGGGTCTGCACACTTAAGGTTTTGTGACGTTTTGGTATAGTGGAGTTATGTATGGTGGTGACCGAAGGTTGTTTGAAGTCCTGGATGAGAACCCGGACATCACGAGGAGCTCCGGAATGGTCCAGAGGTAAAGATTAATATATAGGAAGTCTTGTTTTGGTCACCGGAAAAGTTTCCGGTACGTTGGTAGTGGGGAATGTCGGGAGGGTACCAAGGGACCATCGGGAGGGGTGTCTCGACCCAAAGGACCTCATGGGCTATGGCAGGAGTCAAACCATCCCTTGGTGGTCTGGCCGAAGCCCCCACTAAGGCCCATGCAGCTAGGGGTGGGAAAACCCAAAGTTGGAAAGGTGGAAAGGGTTTCCAAGTGGAGAGGAGGAATCCTACTCCTAGTAGGATTGGAGTAGGACTCCTCCACCTCCAATTTCGGCCAAACCTTGAGGGTTTGAGGCTTCCTCCTCTCCTCCCTCCCTCCTATATATACTAGAGGATTTATAGGGAAGAGCTAACCATAATTGCCACGTGCTCCCTCTAATTCATCTCGATCGGTTTTCTCCTCTAGTCTAGTTCGGTGGTGCTTAGGTGAAGCCCTGCCGGAATAGTTCCACCACCATTACCGCCACACTATCGTGTTGCCAGAGAAATCATCTACCTCTCCGCTCCCTCTTGCTGGATCAAGAAGGCGGAGATCTTCATCGAGCTGTACGTGTGCTGAACGCGGAGGTGCCGTCCGTTCGGCGCTAGATCGGGACGGATCGTGATTGGATCGTGGGACGCTCGGCAATTTGGATCGCGAAGACGTTCGACTATAGCAACCGCATTTCTTAACGCTTCCCGCTTAGCGGTCTACAAGGGTCCACTCTCCCCCTCATAGATGCTCATCACCATGGATAGATCTTGCGTGTGCGTAAGAATTTTTTTGTTTCCCATGCAACATTCCCCAACAAACCCTACGGTTTATATAGGCACCAAGGGTATCTAGGGTTACATTAATGTCGATTACCATCTACGGATTACATGCCAGACAAGTCATCCTCTTCCAGGAGTGCATGCCAAGTTGTTGGTAGAATCTGATATGCTCACGTTACTTCATTGCGCCTCCAAAGTCCTTCCTCCAGGGTGGGCCTCTAGCACAACCCATGGACTAGACCATGTCGGTTGAGACCCCCTAGTTCAGGACTCCCTTAGTAGCCCCTAGTAGCACTGAAGTGCGGCAGTACCGCTGGAGCGGTACTATCGCTTGTCAGCGTGGTACTACCGCTTAGCTGCCTCTAGTAAGCACAAGCATAGGAGGAGAAAGCTACAAATGCCGGGAAGAGGGGTGCAAAGTGACCGTGTACGTGTTATTCCATCCTAACCTTTGTAAAAGCAAACCCCCTCTTGGTAGTGTAGACTTCCTACGACTCAAATCCACCAAAAAATCATCGGAAAATAATTGTTTTCTCTTTTAAACACCAAAGGGAAATAAACTGTCTCGTGCCATGTGATAATGTCTGAAATCTCAATGCACACGGTTAGTTCGCAAAAGCATTGTCATCAATCATCAAAACCACTAATGAAGAAATATGCACTAACAGGTAGGGAAGGAAGGAGGAGATTTACTTTCCCTCCTTTAGTGTGCAGCTCCTAAGGTTTGGGGGAGCAGCCAAGCCTCCTCCCCCATGCCTATAAATAAAGGAGGGGAGGGTTGCTCGCAGCATCCAACATCCCGTTGTTGGCCGTCTCCCACTCCATATGTGTCTCATCCCCGCAGTTCTTAGCGAAGCTCTGCCGAATTTACATCATACTTCTGCCACCACGTCTTCGACCTACCGAGATCGATCTCATCCACCCCCACCTTCATGCTTGCTGGATCAACAAGGAGGATGCAACATCAAGCTGCACGAGCGTGCAATTCGAAGGCATCATTTGTGCAGTTCTACATCGCCCACGATCATTGGATCTTGGGAATATTTGTGTTTTCCTTGCAATGAATCCCATCATTAACATGGGATGTAATTTCAAAGATCTCCACGCGAGAAATTCAACGGGAAATATGGTTCGTGATTTTCACGCACAATTTAAGAGATAAAACGTTTTGAATAAACAAATCTTAAGAAAAAGGGAATGTTCTCATATTATAACGAATGGCACATATGCAGTGCACCATTTATCGTGCAGCTGATAATAATTTTTTGCAAAGGGTATCCTTAATTAATAATTTCAGCACCTCACTAACGACAGGCGAAAACAAGAAACATCAAAAAAACTCAAAAGAAAAACCACAGAAGAACGGATGCGCGTTTGTCTTGCTTATAACGAGGCAGAAGTACGCCTCGCCTTAGGAGCAGCTAAGTGGCCAGCCCAGTGGCGTTATTTCACTAACTTCGTTTTCTTCTTCTTTCTAAATATTTGTTTATAATTTGAAACATTCTAAGTACATAAATTTTAGAAATAATTATTTTAGTTTTCTAAATTTATTTAAATAAGTTACTTCAAATATTCAAAATTCAGCGTAGTTTAAAAATTAGTGACCGCAATTTTAAAAATGTGAGGTCATTCAATAAAATGTTTGTGACACTTGAAAAATGTACACGTGTTTCAAATATGTTTCTACAATGTAAAACAATATTCGTAAAATTCATACAAACTATTTTTCAATATTCAAACAAATGTGTGTTCCATTTCAAAAACTATTCATGATTTTCAAGAATATGTTTGTGATATTTTACAAAAAAATATTATCTAAAAAATTGTTTCCAAAAAATGTTTCAATGTGTACTTTAACATTTTTAACAACTATTTAGAAAGCAGCATGTGTAAGAAAAAGGGCTTGGCGTGTATTTGGTTAATCTAACAGGTGTAATTTTTCGATGTATATAAAAATGTAAAATGTGAATGAAATATAGATATCAGAAAATATGTTTGAAAAAACATTCAACATGTATACAAAACTTCTTTATAAATACAAAAATTTGCACTGTGTAATAAAATGTATACGTGTGTTGAAAAAAAATAAAAAAAATATAGAAACCGAAAAGAACCACAAGAAAATCGAAGAAAGAAACAAAAAACACACGAGAAAAACATATTAGGAATTCACAAACAATTTTGTAAATCAAAAAACATTTGCATTCACGATATTTTTTAATTCGTAAATGTCTTTGAATTGATCATTTTTTCAAATACATAAACTTTTACAATTGATTAAAAAATTATTGCGAAAACTTCACGAAACATTTTTCAAATTTGACATTTATTTCAAAGTCGCAATATTTATTAGTAGAAAATAAAAGAATTAAAAAAACTCACCTATGCTTGCTCGATTGGAGACGCTCGCTCTCGCGTGCGTGACCCGGACCCCTGAGTAGTTGTCGACCTGAGCCACTCAAGTGATGTGTCGCTTCTCACCGAAATCACTATTTGATGGCACCCCTTACAAAGGTCACTTTGACTACATCTGCTGGTACATATGAGGCATTGCATGTGCGACACTTGTCGCAGCGAAGGAGTTTGTGCTCTTTTTTGTAGATTTATTCTTTCAAACTTTATATTCTTGAATCGTGTATCCAAATCACAAACTATTTTCACCGTTTCGTTTCTCCTATCGAGATTATTGAACGAGATCCCATGTTAATAGATTTGGACGATTTTCCTGGGAAACAAGATAAAAACTAAGAGTCAAGAAAGAAGAAGAAAACAAGAAAAGGAAAAAAATAAAAACCTAAAATTAACTGGAAACTGAAAGCACAATTGTGCTTCACTTTTTTGAAAGCATGGTTTGCTTCACTTTTCTGGGGCGAAGCATGTTGGAAATATGCCCTAGAGGCAATATATAAAGTGTTTATTATTATATTTCCTTGTTCATTATAATCGTTTATTATCCATGCTATAATTGCATTGATTGGAAACACATTGCATGTGTGGGTAAATAGACAACATTGTGTCCCTAGTATGCCTCTAGTGAACTAGCTCGTTGATCAAAGATGGTCAGGGTTTCCTAGCCATTGACATATGATGTCATTTGATAACGGGATCACATCATTAGGAGAATGATGTGATGGACAAGACCCAAACTACAAACGTAGCATATGATCGTGTCAGTTTATTGCTACTGTTTTCTGCATGTCAATGTATATGTTCCTATGACCATGAGATCATGCAACTCACGGATATCGGAGGAGTGCCTTGTGTGTATCAAACGTCGCAACGTAACTGGGTGACTATAAAGGTGCTCTACAGGTATCTCCGATGGTGCCTGTTGAGTTGGCATGGATCGAGACTGGGATTTGTTACTCCGTGTGACGGAGAGGTATCTCGGGGCCCACTCGGTAATGCAACATCACAATAAGCCTTGCAAGCAATGTGACTAATTGTTAGTTGCGGGATCTTGTATTACGGAACGAGTAAAGAGACTTGCCGGTAACGAGGTTGAACTAGGTATGGAGATACCGACGATCGAATCTCGGGCAAGTAACATACCGAAGAACAAAGGGAACGTTATACGGGATTAACTGAATCCTTGACATAGAGGTTCGACCGATGAAGATCTTCATAGAATATGTAGGAACCAATGTGGATGTCTCGGTCCCGCCATTGGTTATTGACCGTAGAGGTGTCTCGGTCATGTCTACATAGTTCTCGAACCCGCAGGGTCTGCACACTTAAGGTTTGGTGACGTTTCGGTAGTGTAGAGTTATGTATGGTGGTGACCGAAGTTTGTTCGGAGTCCCGGATGAGATCCTGGACATCACGAGGAGCTCCGGAATGGTCCGTAGGTAAAGATTCATATATAGGAAGTCCCAGTTTGGTCGCCGGAAAAGTTTCGGGCTCATCGGTAGTGTATCGGGAGTGCCGGTAGTGTACCGAGAGGCCTCCGGGAGAGGTATTTCGACCCCCAAGAGGTCCATGGGCTGTGGGAGAGTAATAAACAGCCCTTAGTGGGCTGGGGAAACAGCCACAAAGGCCCATGGCGCAGGGGAAGAAATTCCTAAAGGAAAAAATAGGAAAATCAGCCAATAGGAAGCAATCCTACTCTAACTAGGATTGGAGGTGGAGTAGGATTGCTCCCCTCCACTTCGGCCGACTCCTAGAGTACTTGGCCTTGCGCCAAGGCTGCCTCCTCCTTCCTCCTTTATATACAGGTGGGGTGGGTGGTTTTTGGACAGAATTTCCGGCCACGTGCTACCCAATCCACCGGTGCATAGTTTCTCCTCTAGATCGTAGTTCCGCAGTGCTTAGGCGAAGCCCTGCCGGAATTGCTCCACCACCATCACCGGAGCGCCGTCACGTTGCCGGTGAACTCTCTATCCTCTCCACCTCCTCTTGCTGGATCAAGACGGTGGAGATCGTCATCAAGCTGCACGTGTGCTGAACGCGGAGGTGCCGTCCGTTCGGTACTAGATCGGAAGGATCGTGATCAAGGCCACGGGACGTTCGTGATCGGATCGCGGGACGGATCGTGACGAGATCGCGGGACGGTTCGTGATTGGTTCGCGGGACGGTTCGTGATTAGATCGCGGGACGCTCGGCGATTTGGATCGCGAAGAAGTACGACTACACCAACCGCATTTCTTAACGCTTCCCGCTTAGCGATCTACAAGGGTACGTAGATCCACTCTCCCTCTCGTAGATGCTCATCACCATGGATAGGTTTGCGTGTGCGTAGGAAAATTTTTGTTTTCCATTCGACGACGTTCCCCAACAAAGCATAACTATGATTTCACTCTTCAGGGAAGCAGAAATGTGCTTCATGCGGTAGCACACCTATTTTTCACTTTTTGGGGGAAGCATAGAAGCACAATTTGTGCTTCAGGGCTTCAAGCCCTCAAGCACAGAAGTAAAAAAACCTAAAAAACCGGAAGAAAAATAAAAACAAATGAGAGAAACCCAGGAGAAACAAAGAAAAAACAAGAAACCAATAAATAAACTATATTGTAAAAAGATCATGCAATTATAGGAAATATATGTGTGATTTATTAAAAATATTCTCGTATCATTCAAAAATGTTCGTTATAGTTATAAAAATAAAAGTCTTTTTGTACTCGAACTCAAGAACTGCAAAGTAGGTTAGTAGTGATCTACTATAGTGCTTCTATGTGACTTGTTAATTAAATTATTATGGTGCGAGGAGCTTTTCTCATGAATATTAAAGCCTAACCAAAAAATTGAACGAAGTGCAAACAAAAAATCGCTCACCCTCGAAACAAATGAGATTGCACAAAATTCCAAAAATTCCGTCAAAGTTTCAAACCATGCATTCAACAAAATGGTCATTGCAAAGTCCCATTGTGATAGTACCGTTAGGCCCTCACAACTTCACCATCACTACCCGGTTAAGGTTGCCCATCAATAATCAGATTCACGAGAACCAACTTGTGGTTAGATGGTTAGAAGAACAGTGATATCTCATGTGCATCAGAATTTAATTCTCAGACTTAACATTGGTGCTCGGATTTTTCACTAGGAGGAGACATTTTCGACGACTACGAAGGTGTCTCTGGCGACTTCGTCAATCTCAAGATGATTGCCAGTTCAGTCTCTCGAAGGTGCTCATAAGGGTAGGGTGTCCGCACGTGTGTTTATAAGGATGAGTGTTTGTGCGTATGTATGAGTGTCCGCGTCTGTACTGTATTAAAAATTATAATGAGATTCACCACCGACAGATGACTAGGGTGGTTAGAAGTCATCTAGTTTGGGAAGCAAGCCTATTTTTCGTTTATTAGGAAGCACATTTTGTGTTTTAGGCCATGAAGCACAGATGCAAAAAACCTGAAAAAAATAAGAGATACCTAGGAGAAACAAAAAAAAACTAAAAAAACTAAAGAAAAAACACATTGTAAAATAAAATTCATGCAATTCTAAAAAATGTTCACTTAATTTAGTAAAAGTTGTCCGTATCTTTAAAAAATGGTCATGATTGTTAAAAATTATGAATCTTCATTTACTCAAACTAAAGACCTATAGAGTAGGTTGATAGTGATCTACTACACTGCTTCTGAGTGACATGTTGATCGGTAATGATCCGAGGACCTTTTTATCAAGAATATTCAAGCCTACCCAAAAAATTGAATGAAACGCAAAAGAAATCGCTCACCCTCGAAACAAACGAGATTGCACAAAATTCCAAAATTTCCTCGGCGTTTTAAACCATGCATTCAACCAAATGGTCCTGGAAAAGTCCCATTATGCCTTGACAACTTCACCATCGCTGACGAATCAAGGTTGGCATATCAATAATCAGATTCATGCAAACCAATATTGGGTTAGATGGTTAGGAGGACAGTGGTATCCTCTGCCCACCTGAGTTCCGATCCAAGACTTGACACTGGTGCCCATATTTTTCTGGATCATTCCAAGCCTCCTGTGGTGCTTATTGAGTGGTAGGAGACGTCCCCGTCGACTACAAAGGCCTCCGTGGTGACTTTGTCAATCTCAAGATAATGTGCCGTTTCAGTCTTTTAAAAGTGCTCAGAGGGACAGGATGTGCGTGTATGCATTCATATGGATGATGTTTGTGCGTTTGCATCTATACCTTTTCACAAGGAAAATCAGATTCACCACTGACGGATGGCTAGAGTGGCTAGAGGTTGGTCACTGTTTTTTTAATATAGTATAGATGCAGACGCTCATATATCGTCTCGAGATTGATAAAGTCGTCACAGACGCCTCCGTAGAGGTCGGTCAATGTTGAGATGTTAGTTTTGGAACAATTTCTGATAGTGAGAGAAATTAATATTCCATCATCCCAAAAATCAACTAAGAAAAAACACATGTTCCACTGCCCTCGTTTAAAAATGTCAAGTCATTCATAAATTTTTTGTGACATTTCAAAAATGTACACATGTTTAAAATATGTTTCTATAATGTAAAACAATATTCGTATAATTCATACAAACTATTGAGCAATATTCAAACAAATGTATGTTACATTTCAAAAGCTATTCATGATTTTCAAGAATATGTTCATGATATTTTACAAAAAAATACTATTAAAAAAAATATAAATCCAAAAAATGTTTCAATGTGTACTTTAACATTTTTAACAACTATTTGGAAAGCAGCATGTCTATGAAAAAGGGCTAATCGTGTATTTGGTTAATCTAACATCTGTAATTTTTAGATGTGTATACAAACATAAAATGCGCATGAAAAATAGATATCAAAAAATATTTTTAGAAAAATATTTAACATGTATAAAAAATGTTCTTGGTATAAACAAAAAAAGTCAAATGTGTAATAAAATGTATTAAGTGTGTTGAAAAAATGAAAGGGAAACTATGGAAATTAAAATAACCCAAAGAAAATCCAAAAAAGAAACAAAAAAACCCAAGAAAAATATATTAGGAATTCAAAAAAAAAATTCAATTAAAAAAATATTTGGACTTATCATTTTTTTAATTCGTAAATTTCTTTGAATTTATCATTTTTTTAATTTGCAATCCTTTTTTCAAAATCATAAACTTTTACTATTTATTAGATTTTTTATTGCGAAAACTTCACGAAACATTTTTCGAATGTGAAATTTTTTCAAAGTCAAAATATTTATTATTTGAAAATAAAAGAAGTAAAAAAAACTCACCTAAGCTTGCTCGATGGGAGATGCTCACTCTCGCTCGTTAGAGGAGACTCGCATGCGTGACCCGGACCCGTGAGCAGTTGTCGACCTGAGCCACGCAAGTGATGTGTCGCTTCTCGCCAAAATCACTAGTTGATGGCACCCCTTACAAAGGTTACTTTTGACTACATCTGGTGGTGACACATGAGGCATTGCATGTGCGACAGTTGTCGCAACCAAGGAGTTTGTGCTCTTTTTCATAGATTTATTCTTTCAAACGTTATATCCTAGAATCGTGTATCCAAATCACAAACTGTTTTTACCATTCCATCTTTCATATCTAGATTTTTGAATGAGATCCCACGTTAATAGAATTGGGCGATTTTCTTGGAAAAAATATAAAAACCAAGAGTCAAGAATTTGGAAACCAAAATCTCTAAAAAAATAGAAGAAAAAGACAAGAAAAGGAAAAAAATTGAAAACCTAAAATTAACTGGAAGCTGGAAGCACAATTGTGTTTGACATTTTTGGAAGCACCGTTTTCTTCACTTTTCTGGGGCGAAGCATAACTGTGATTTCACTTTTCAGGGAAAGCAAAAATGTGCTTCATGCGGTAGCACAACTATTTTTTTCACTTTTGGGGGAAGCACAAAAGCACAATTTGTGCATCACCCCATGAAGCACAGAAGTAAAATAAACTAAAGAAACCGGAAAAACAAAAACAAAACAAATGAGAGAAAACTAGGAGAAACAAAGAAATAATCGAAAAACAAAAAAATAAACAAAAAAACCACATAAAAAAATCTTGCAATTATAGAAAAATGTCTGCGCTTATTAAAAAGATTGGCGTATAATTCAAAAATGTCCGTGATAATTAAAAACAATATGAGTCTTCTTGTACTCAAACTCAAGAACTACAAAGTAGGTTTAAGGTGATCTACTATAGTGCTTCTAAGTGACATGTTAATTAAATTAGTATGATCCGAGGAGCTTTTTATCTTGAATATTGAAGCCTCACCAAAAAATTGAACGAAATGCAAAATAATAAATCGCTCACCCTCAAACAGATGAGATTTCACAAAATTCCAGCAATCCCGTCGAAGTTTCAAACCATGCATTCAACAAAATGGTCCTGGGGAGGTCCCATTGTGATAGTACCATTAGGCCCTGACAATTTCACCATCACTACCCGTTCAAAGTTGGCCCATCAATAATCAAATTCACGAGAACTAACTTGTGGTTGGATGGTAATTAGGAGGACAATGGTATCTCATGTCCACCAGGGTTTAAGTCTCTGACTTAACATTAGTGCTTGGATTTTCCTGGACTATTCCAGGCCTTCCGTCAATGCGCATTCACTGGGTGGAGACATTGTCGGCGACTATGAAGGCATCTGTGACGACTTCGTCAATCTCAAGATGATGTGCCAGCTCAGTCTCTCGAAGGTGCTCAATAAGGTAGGGTGTGCCAGTGCACTCATAAGGACGAACATTTGTGAGTATGTATGCGTGTTTGCGTCGGTACTGTATTAAAAATTATAATCAGATTCACCATTGACAAATGACTAGGTGGCTAGAGGTCATCTATTTTGGGAAGCAAGCCTACTTTTAACTTTTTTGGGAAGCACAGCTTGTGTTTTACACCATGAAATACAGATGCAAAAAAAACTAAGAAACAAATGAGAGATACCTAAGAGAAACAAAGAAAATGCCAAAAAGCCAAAAAAGAAAACCAACAAACTAAAAAAACACATTGTAAAATAAAATTCACGCAATTCTAAAAAATGTTCACTTTAATTTAGTAAAAATTGTCTGTATCTTTAAAAATTATTCATGATAGTTAAAAATTATGAGTCTTCATTTACTCAACTACTCAAGACCTATAGAGTAGGTTGATTGTGATCTACTACAGTGCTTCTGACCGACATGTTGATCACTAATGATCCAAGGACCTTTTTATCATGAATATTCAAGCCTACCCAAAAAACTGAATGAAATGCAAAAAAAAATATCGCTCACCCTCGCACAAAAATCCAAATTTTTCTCGAAGTTTTAAACCATGCATTGAACAAAATGGTCCTGGAAAAGTCCCATTGTGACAATACCATCATGCCTTGACAAATTCACCATCGCTGGCCAATCAAGGTTGGCCTATCAATAATCAGATTCACATGAACCAATCTTGAGCCGGCACAACATCTCACGTTTTTCTGGATTATTCCAAGCCTTTCGTCGATGTGTGTTGAGTGGGAGGAGATGTTTCCATCGACTACGAAGGCCTCCGTGATGACTTTGTCAATCTCAAGATAATGTGTTGGTTCAGTCTCTCGAAAGTGCTCAGAGGGGCAAGATATGTGTGTGTGTGCATTCATATGGATGAGTGTTTGTGCGTCTGCATCTGTATTTTCTTCAAAAAAAAGATAATCAAATTTATTACTGACGGACGGCTAGAAGGCTAGAGGTTGGTCAATGTTATTTTAATATAGTACAGACACATACGCTCATATATTATATTAAGATTGAGATTTATATATTATATTAAGATTGACGAAGTCGACACAGTTTTGAAGCAATTTATAATAGTGAGAGGAATTAATATTTCTTAATCCCAAAAACCAACTAAGAAAGAAAAGTTGGTAGTGTCTATTCAACCCATCTCCCCCTCCCCTAGCTGACATCTTTGATCCTTCACGTTTGTTGTCGCGATGATGGTGTCTCCAACCTCATGAGCATCCTTCATATCTTTCAGGACGACATCAAATTACGTAAACATTTTCTACTATTTTTTGTGACTCCAAGTAGATCTGAAGAATGTGAGTGCATTAATCGTCAACACACGGGGCCATTGTTGTTAGCATGTCTCAGGCTCTTATCGATGTGAAAAACGTCGATTGCTCCAGGATAAGCACTTGGTGCTGTTCTCAGCATGTCAGGAGTGACATGGCATGTCTCTAGGGCAGTTAGTCGTTGGCTCCCTCACTGTAGTCTGCTACCGGGGCATCGACAAGGCCATGATAACGGCGATCACAACCTCATGTGCCTCTTGTGTATCATGGACGACTTCAACAAGCTTTGGGCAAGGTTTAAGTCACTCTTGTGTGCGCGCTTCCCGGCTATATCAAACAACATGGCTCAAAGTGTGGTTGTCCCCTTCTCGTGACCGCCAACGATGTACTTCTCCACCAGAGCTGACGGCATACTTACGGCTGGATTTTAACCAAGATTCCGGGTTAGCCAGGGTCACATTTCTTTTCTCTGTAAATTTTCATTACCATTTTCTAGTATCCGAAATTACCAAAAGGAAGAATTGTGTGTTTTTTTCTAAAGAGAAAGTGGAACATGGGCCAAAACTCTCCTGGGCTGGAAGGGAGCAGAGGAAAACCTCCGCTTCATGTATAAATAATGGCCCTCCCCTCTTCCCTCTTTCTCATCTCCGAAAACTTTGCCTAAAAAAAATCCGAAAATTCCCCCGGCTCACCTCCGGGCTCCGGCAGCTCCTCCCGGCAGACCGGCGGCGGCGCACCGGCCCTCTTCGCCCCGTACCCCGCCCGGCGGCCCCGCCGCCGAAGAAATCCAGCTTTCTTGGCACAGGAAGCCGTTTCTTGGCCGGAGACACCGTTTCTTGGCAAGCCAAGAAACCGGCGCCGGCGAGATGGCCAGAAGGCCCCGCCGCGTCCAGGCGCAGCCCGCAGCGGCGCAGCTTGGATACGAGGGGCGCCCCCTGCGCGAGCGCCTCCGGTTCGTCGTTCGGCGCGGGATGGCGCACGGCGGCCCTGCCGTCCGCGCTCTCCTCCGCCCGCTTCGGCGCGCGGTGGCGCTCGGCGGCCCCGCCGTCCGTGCTCTCCTCCGCCCGCTTCGTCTCCTCCTGGCTCTCGTCCCTCGGCGCGCGGTCGCCCTCGGCCGGCGCCTCTTCCTCGCCCGCGTCGGACGCCAGGCGACGGTGTACGGAGCCGGCGACGGCGAGCCGAGGACGCCTCCGAGGCCGAGAGCGCAGGGAAGTGCCATTTTCTACGACCCCCGTGGTGCTGATGATCGTCGTCGCCCTCGTCCTCCCTCGCCGCGGCCGCCGCCCCTGCTGCCGCAGCCGCAGCCGGCTGCTCCTCCTCCGCCGGTGGTAAGTCCTCCTTGGGCTCTTCAGTTCGATTTTGCGTGATAGATTAGATGATCGCTAGGCTATCCTGAGAATTTGACTACCTCACGTACATTACATTAGATGATTGCTAGCATCGTAGATCCTGAGAGTTGAGAAAATTCAGAAAATTGCAGAAAGATTCAGATAAGTTGATACTGACATCGTAGAAAGATTCAGAAAGATTCAGTTAGAGGCTTAGAGCGACCACAGAATCATTCTTAGCAGGATTAAATTTTCGTTGTGTTGGGGCTCATAGAAATACAATTAAATTTTCGTAGCAGGATTTGTTGCTAGAATAAAATGCACTTCATTTCAGTGCATTTTGTTGCTAGAATTTGTTTCTAGAATTTGTAGCACACATGCACTTGGTTTCATCGGGGCTGTTTAATTTGTAATGGGGGTGAAAATTTGTGTGGCCACAGTTTACCTCTGTTCGAACTTTGAAGCCATTAACTTACTCAAGGGAAGCTTCTCTCTGTAAACTTTTGGGGTTGTTAATTCAATAAAATCGGCCTTTTTAGAGGGCTCCAGTTTGCCAAAAATCATTCCTTTCTCCGCCTAAATTCCTGATCCAATGCAAATTGTCATGTTGATAGTAACATCATTTCCTTATTTGTAGCTTGTCGATGGAGAGGTTGTGCCCAAGGGTGTACACGCTCTCTACGTCAAGTATTGCTCGGCTAGGCTAAAGTGCTCGGACAAGTCAACTCTATGCCATTTTTGCATGTTTGAAATCCAGAAGTCACAAAACTTTATGGTCGCCACATCTAATGTACGTACGTCGTCAATTCATATCTCTCTCTTACATTAGCAAAGTCTTCACTTGAGTTTCGACCTAATCTTATTTTTCTTTTGCTAGATGTTTCTGCATTGTATGCAGTGCCACAGCAAGGAAGGGGCGAGTGTGCGGTGCAATGAGGCTGGCTGCAGCGTTCGGGTACGCCCAGGCCAGGATTTCAGACGCCATGTTTACTTCTGCCACCAGCTGCCTCCTGATTGGTGGACAACTTTTGTTTGACTCCTGGTCAACCTGTCAAAACGTATGTTCTCGAACCTCTCAATAATAAATTCTTGCCATGTTTGCATATAGAAATGTTAGTGCATCTGAAAAAGGTTAATGTAAATTGATTGACATGCATTGCTGGGATGATTCTTGTGTCAAATAATCCAAAATTGGTCCAAATTGCAATTGTCTCTTCTCTGCTAAATATGTGGTCTTCCTTTTTTGCGAAGATGCTAACTACTGTGCTCTGATATGCAGGCTTACGACTGATCTTAGATATCCAACAGCTTTGATGATAGAGAGGAGAAAGCTCCTGCACAAGTGATACTGCCGAGAAAGATCTTACGATTGATGAAAATGTAAAGTAGCGGTTTTGACGAGAGGAGAAAACTAATGTCGAGTGCTACTTGATAATTTGTACTCCTTTATTAGATGTATTGAATGAATGTAGCATTGTGACTCATGTTCTGCAATTTAAATCTCTGTGAAACAACAGCTTAAATCGACAGCCATATTGAAGTTGAAAGTCTGCAATTGAAATCCATATGTATGGTGAGATGTGCTTTTATCTCTAAATTTTATTTTAGTAAGTACTGGTGCATGGTTGCTTTCCTGTTTACGATCTATAATTATTTCAATACTGCTACCCAGTTGGTAGGTAATACCATTTTAGCAGGCTTACAACTTTCTCATATTGGAAGGAAATACCATTACGATTCCTTGCTGTTATTCCAAACCCATCAGGGTTACAGTAGAGTAACATGTCAATCCAAAATTACAGTATACTCATTACAAACTCATCTGCTCATTCGGAAATAATGAAGAATCAATGAATGTACCAACATACCACCATGAGTTATCAACACGAGCATCGCAAAAGAAATACAACAGAAAAATGGTAATAACAATAACATATAGGAATTACATATCCATATCACTCAACTTTTCTGCTGACACATTAAACTGTGGAGAATTACATCATTATAACAAATGCAAACAGATCAAACTCAAAAAATATTTATTCAGAGCCACCTAGGTTCAATGTAGCTTTGAAGGACCAGGGTCAAGCGGTGGTTCCTTGAGTTTTTTGTTGATGACATCCTCTAGTAACCCCAGCAAGCCAGCAAGCCACCCCTTCGTTGGCTCAGTGAATCCGTCGATCAGTTTTCTTCAACCCTCCCTGAAGCAAAGTTCATCTTTCGAAGATCCGGTGTAATCCACATTGGAGCAGGAAAGTTTGACCAAAGTGGGGGAGACACAAGGTCCTCCCTGCTATTATCATTCAAGTTCAGAATTCCCATATCACAGTGACTATTCTTAAATCCCAATGTCCATAAATAATTATCATCAGTAAAGTAGGCATGATTTGCCGAGAGAGATGGATATTCGTCAGCATTGAGACAAAGAGATTGATTATGACCAAGAAACAACAGATGGTTACTCAAGCGATTTATTTCCTTCAGTTTACTTCCCAAAGGATCAAATTCATATATTTTATATTCCGTACTGTTCCAAAACACAGATGCCCCTGGTTCAGGTTCTAAATCATAATCCTGAAAGATTCTCCAAACAAGCAGCAGATCGCCCAATGGAGCTTGAACAATGTACATGTACCCACAATGATGCATTTTGCGCATTCTTATAATCATCTCCATTGTGATCACAGGCCCACTAAAATCAAAAGCATGGAGTTCTCCGGTTGCAGTTACTGCATACAACAGGCCATCTTTGTAAGTGCAGTCACAATAGTCTTCATGAGGAGGCAACCAGGTCCACTTATCATCCCCTACTCTTGCAAAAGAGAGCTGACGCATTGGATTGTGGATGAGCACCACAATGTAGCTTCCTGTAGATGTATCAGGGAAAACAAACGCTTTATAGTGTAGTTCGTGCCGCAGCTTGTCAAGAGCGAAGATTGATGGCGGGCTATAACCATCACGGGTTCCAGTGTGCTCTGAGAACTCATACTTGTGAAGAGCACCGTACTCATCAATGATGGGCTTCACCTGCTCGATGGTGATCACTGATGGGAGAGCAATCTGTTCACATGTGATGGGATTGACGAGGTGCATCTCAGATCTGTCATCAACAGTTACCAGCCAGCCATGAGAGGACCCGATCAAACACCTATTGCGGATAGGCGGCTCCGGGAGGGTTAACTTGTATGATCTCTTCTCTGCAAGGCTGTAGAGGCACGCAACACTCTCGCCGGCGGATTCGGAAGTGTAGAGGAGGCATGGCGTCTGCTGGAGTTTGTACTGCCCAAGGCTCCGTAGGCTTGTGTATGCGGATCGCCAGGAGGAGCAGACAGAGCCGGCACGCACGATGTCGGGGATCTCAAGGGTGGCAAAGATACCCATCAAGATGTCCGGAGGGAGCTCCGGCAATGTGCCCAGTGTAGTCTTCTTGGTCAGTTGTAGCTTAACATGTTCAGCTCTACAGAATCTCTTGAGTGAACTGGGAGTGAAGCCTAGCAGCTTTGGCAAAACTCTGAAGATCCCTAAGCTCATTATCCTGGCAACGCTACAGGACTCCATTGGATATCTTGAGCTTCGGCCAAACTGACAAATTTGACAGTCTCTCTCTGCAGATATCTTGAGCTTCGGCTAAACTGACAAATTTCTCCGGTATAAGTTGGACGCAAATTTCTGCAGAGAAAAGGCAGGATCCTGGCTACACTTATATAGATAGATCACCAACCGCTTCAAATTCCAGTAGGAGAAGGAATCCGAGCCCAAGAACAACACGGACATCAACTGAACCAAATTCCAGTGTTAGAAGACAAAGATTCGACTTGTGCTGAATTCCGAGCGAGCTTGTTCCTGCAGGAATTCCGAGTCACGCTCCAACTTCTTCCACGTCAAGCAAAGGGCAAAAAAAAAAGAGAGCACTAACCGGCGGCGGGGGACCAGAGGGGATCGATCGGCCGGGGGAGGAGCAAGCTGGCTTCGAACTGTGGCCAGCCGCCGACGGAAACGGGGATCTTGTTGGTCCGAACTGTGTCCAGAGAATACGGCGGTTCGAACCGCGCAGGGAGGAGCAAGCCGGCTTCGCGCCGCCGGCCGCGGCGGTGGTGGCGACAGGCGGCTGCGCTGCAGCGCTGGGATTGGGAGAGGTGGAGCGGCGTGAGGTGGAGTAGCTTCTGGGTCCAGGGACCACGGCGATTCGTGCCGCGGGGGTTATCTTCTGCTTCGCGCCGCCGTCAGCGGCGGTGGTGGCGACAGAACGGCGGCGCTCGGAGTGGGAGCGGTGAGCGGCTTGAGGCGGAGTGGTTTTTTCTCTTCTGTCCTCGCATTTTCCCATTTTTGAGAGCGGAGACGTCAACGGCGTCAGGCCCACCAAGCCACGGCTGTGCATAGCCCACGCGCATATTTCACTCCTTTTTTTAGAAAACAAATCACCAACATTTCAATTATTTCACACAATTTTAGAAAACACTAAACATGTATTTTGTTTGTCACTCCATTATTTTTTCAAACAATTTATTTCCCTTAATTTCAGGAAAATAAATAACATATATTTCAGCTAAGATACGATTGAGACATGAAAATTTAACCTAGTTTAAAATGTATCCAGGTGGATTTTTTATAAAGTTCTTATCACTAGGAATTTAAATATATGGAAATTAATAAAAAAAATTAGTTCAAATGATATGAATAAACTAAACAATCAAACAGAATATAAAATACTTGACTTTTTGTATGAGGAGAAAAAAAAATCTCGAGGTTGCTTGCAGTGAGGAGGGGGAGGGGGGAGCCACGATGTGGTTAACTCAAGCTCGACCTCACACGAGCTCGAGCGAATAGTAAAATCAAAAACATATTGAAAATAAATTCAAAAAATTATGAACTTTTTTTACCTAATATTGAAATATGTTTTGATTACTTGCAAAGTTTCATCATCGGATGACATTCGTGGAAGATAGGGTAAAAAAATTCAAGCTCTGGAAATGTTATTTCTAAAAGCATTTTGGAGCATCGGTTTTATTTTTATCGCTGTTAGGTGCAACCGTTGTGAGACGGTAACGCGAGCTATTTACAACACGTTTGGATGGCGTTCCAATAATAGACTAGGTGTATAGGCATCTAGTGCTATTTTCGTAGGTTGTGACAAGTTTACTTTTTATCTAAGTTGACTCCCTTGAGAGCAACTTTTGTATCACAGACTTTTTGTGCAACGTTTTAACTTAATAGTATGGTTGCATGCATCATTCAAATGAAAAGGCCAGGGGTGCTCCTCCTTTTCAATAAAAATAGTGGACCTGCATGCTCGGCCTGACTGACACCTCTCACATCGAGCCTAAATCTGGGACGAGTATGAGGAGGCATGGGGGCGCCCAGAGCATCCGCCATGTCGAACTGACCGCACAGACCAATGCTCAATCAGCCAAAAACATCGGCTCGATGAGCGTATCCGCCGATTTCGATGAGGACGGTGAAGACGCATTGATGGCATTGCATGACGTCGTTCCGATGTGCCGCTAGATGACCCAATATCGGCTATTTAAGTTGGACGGCAACCCCAGCCCTAGCGGCATCCCATTTCCATATTTGTCTCCCTTCCCTCCACGTTGCCACTAGGCATGGCCCGCCTTAAGGTCACCACATATGTCATGCTCACGTCGGAGCAGTGCCGACGACTACTGGAGGAGATCCATGCTAAGCGTGAAGCTCGCATCACACTCGGCATGTCTACGGACTGGCTAGAGCCAAAGGACGAGGACGTGGAAGCAGAGGTGGAGCAGGATGCCACCATGGAGGAGGTGCAACCGAAGGAGGAGGACACGCAGCAGAAGAAGGATGACAACTACGTGGGTGACACGGATCTGGTGCCCCATCTTGCGGGCTTTAGTATGCCCGAGGCGCTGGCGGAGCTCAAGGTGGCCTAGGCGAAGGAGATGGGGCACGGTAGACCGTCCTCGACTCCATCAAGCTAGAGGCGGGGGGTGAAGGTCTACTGCCGCTTTGTTCGTCGATCTGGAGGAACCGAAAAAGGCGGAGTTGAGGCAAGCGGCCATCTACCCTATCTTGGCATGGAGATTGTCGACATCGCCGATGACCATGAGTAGTAGGCTAGCTTAGGTATCTAAGTAGTATTTTTTTTTCTTTTGTGTTTTGAACATAAGCCATCAAATACGAGTAGGGCGTTTTGGAGCTCGGCCTCCATGAAGCCCTTTGTTTTTGAAAAATTTAAAATTCAAACTTCCCTGATTACAAAAAATCTGAAAAAAATATGCAAGTACACAAGGTTGAAATGTATATGTGAGCGAAAAATTAGGATGAAATGCCATAAGATGCGATCTGTGCAAAAAAGAATAAATTCATGTACTTTTGAGATGAATAGTATCATGTGTTAAAAAGGCATAAATTTGTCTTTTTTGCACATACCTCATTTCAACGTATTTTGTCCTAAAAATTTACACACATATGTGTTATGCCTCCATGTATATGCGCAATTTTCTTTGGATATTTTTGAAATGTAAAAATATGAATTTCAAAGAATTGTTTAAAAAAAAAAACCGGCCTTCATGGAGGCCGAGCTTCAAAAGGCATTTTCGATCAAATACGAGGTATTCAGATGCAGAGAAGGAAATAATAAGAATTATTCGATCAATGTTCACGGACGCGTTCAAGACCTGAATTTAATGCTTGCGGTTTTAGATGCTCCAACGGACAAGAGAAGCCGGTCTCGTTTTGGCTACAGGTCTTTCCTAGAAAAACCACGGCTTAGCCAAGGTCTACCACACCACACGTTGACCTTATAATTATTCGGCTCAGCCTACAAGGTTGACTGTTGGTAGAATCCGGCGACGACCAACTCGACGGTGATGGCAAAGCCAAAATCTCTGCGTGCATACATAACTTTTGCATAATAAGATTGTTCAACCTTGAAAGATTGCGTCCACTCTGCCTTGGCATACAATATTGCTGGGGTTCAGCTTTCCCAACGTGGTCGATCGGGCGATGAGAACTGGGGTCCAACCTCTCACATGCATGCACTGATCCACGCATGCACTGATCCACGCGTGCTAGCTAGTAAGTAGTCTCTCCATCCGAAAATACTTATTCTAAAAATGAATAAACTGGATGTATCTATAACTAAAATAAGTCTAGATACATTCATTTATAAGATAAATATTTCCGGACGGAGGGAGTAGTACTTAAGATCGGTATCGTCTCTTATGATGGTGATAGATCCAGATGTAGTGCCCCCAGCACACTGATTAAACAGCCCTTAATTATATATTAACACATAGCTAGCCTGTGGAACGAAAGCATCATTCCTTTGATTGAGTTCATTAGTTGCAACCTGCAAGTGTGCTTCAGATAATGGAGTCTATCGATGGGTGGGTCCTTTGTGCTGGATTATTCGGACATAGTAGCAGCATGTGCTCGGCAACTCGGAGATGTGTTGTCATCTTCACCATCACACCACGGCTCTGCATGTATGTTGACAGGGTCCGGCTCACCCCCTTGCTCGGAAAGCTCCGTGTCGAGGTCCGAGCGCGACCGCTGACAGGGACTGCATCAAAACCCAGCACATCAGATATGCTCATAGGCGTTCTCCGTCAGACAAACAGACAATTTTTTTTGGAGAGATTTGGTATACCCGGCTACCCGTCATCGTCGTGCGTGGATGCATGTGCGCGGTTCCGGGCCGGACGCGACGCCCGGATGCGCTCCAAATGACGCGATCCCGTGTTGAATCCCTGCCGCCGGCGGTCGGCCCCTGCCTGCCTGCCGCGTCGATTTGTCTGCACTCTGCTGCCGTGCCCAAACTCGTTCTCGTTCCCGCGGACGCAGAGGAAGACGGCGAAATCGTGTCGTCTCTCTCTCTCTCTCTCTCCGGCCGGGGTGTCCAATCGAACTGACCGGAGCGCGCATCCCTCATGCCCATCGATCCTCTGTACATCACAAATTTGAAATCTGTAATGCTCGTGTCCAAATTACTGATTCTCGCGCCACACCCATCGTAGTGCTCATCGATCCGATTCGGCCGGCAGGTTTGATGCTGTCGTCACCGACACTCCGGCGTGCGTATTGCATGACGCGGGCGTCTCATTTACAAGGTTATTAAAACCTATCGATGGCATACTTAAAGCATCTGAGTTCGCACTAATCGAGATTAATCAACGCCTGGTGGAGAGAAAGAAACAGTCCGTTGACCCGCCCACATGGCGGCGGCGACGGGCTCGTGAGCTAGCCGTGACTCGCGATCGCGGCCGAGACAAGTCAAAGCGCGACGAGCCTCGCCGCGGAAGCTCCCGGAGGCCCCCACGGGCTCACTGCTCGTGCTCGTTTTCATTTCTGCAACCGGACGAACCGGAGACGCATGAGTCGCACAAACAAAATCATGGAATCTGAGTATAAACCTTAAATATGCCAGAAAGGACTTTTTTTCTTTAGCTCTCATTTCAACATATTTTTACCTGAAAATTTACAGTCATGTACACCGCGTCTCTATGCATATGTGTATATTTACAGATTTTTTTTGAAACTAAAAAAGTTAAATTTTGATACTTTCAGATTAAGCTATCCATAGAGCTTCGGTCTTCATTTGGCATTCTCAAATAAAAAGGTTTATTAAAGTTTTAACGCTTCTTTCCATCAGGGGTGCTATACACATCGTCATCCAGGGGTACACTAGTGGGTGACGGCCTAAACCGAAGTCAAGGCCAAACACTTTCTAGGAAAATCATTTATATAGCGACCACATTTTCTCTCACGGAGTAAACTAACGATCTCTTTGACCAGATCCATGTCAGACGAAAATCGCTTCTATGCTTTAGACACAAATAATAATATACATATAGGCGATACTGAATAGTATCATAGTATTGATTTTTTTGTTGTTAAGAAAAGGAAAACCGATAGTTTGTGACCACGTCCGGCACACGGAAGCACAACTAGCTAGTTTACGACTCGAGTGGCGTTGGGCTTTGCTTCTTTTTTTTTTGGCGAGACGTTGGGCTTTGCTTTGACAAGTTCAATGTTCTTTTAATATAGAATATACGTGTGAACTAACCAAATCAACTACAATATATTAATCAAAAAGGAGAAAAACAGAAGAAATTCTTTTTTTAAAACGAAGGCAAAAGTTTTGCCTCATCAATTAATTAAGAAGAAGAGAATTGCGTAATTAATTTACGGAAAACCGAACAAAAACTAGAAATTCTTATTTTAGAAAAAAACTCTTTTTTCATTTTTTTCAAACTCAGCTGAGAAATCCTGTAGGGAACTGATTGTAAAGAAAACAGTTTTTTTTTCGGGAATAAACCTTTAAAGGAAACTAGGGAAGCAAAAAAAAAAAGTTCCATGGTCTCCCAAAATATCACGCAATGTAAAAAAAACTTAAATTCCTAAAAACCTTTTTCATGAACATGACATTGGTAAATTAATATATCCGTTAGTAGCGGGCTGCTTGAACTCCCCTCCATCCTCTTGAAAATGTGGGTTAGCGGGTGGTGTACCGGAAGCAGTGTTTGAAGTAGTACCAGCATGATATGGTTTCTTTGCAGGCGTGGCTTGTTCAACGTCCACGGCTCGCGGGGCCGGGGTACGTATTACCAAAACGTCTCCCATGCATGTCTTTTCCTGTTACTATTCTCCAGAGAAGAAAGACGCGTGTGGTTTTTGACAGGGGCTAGGCTGCCACGCGGGCGGATCGGATCTCTTGGGCAGCACAACGTCGTCAAAGCCGTTTGTAGCAGCGTCGTTTCTGCTGCTCCAGGGGTGAGTCAAAATGGGCAAGCGTAGAGGCGAAGGCGCAGGCGCGTAGTTCAGATACATCTATTTTTAGAACAAGTATTTTCGGACAAAAGGAATACTTTTCTGCGCCAGACGGTACGGTATGTGCGTAGGAAATTCCACCAACAGATCCGATCCAGCACTGCAACTGCCAGTATGACAAGAGAAGCAGTCCACAAGCAGATCCATGGCAGGAAAGAAAGTGAAAGTGGCCAAATCAAAGCCAGAGCGAGCGAAGCTGCCACCAACCCCTCTGCAGTGCTCCCTCCCTTCCTTCCTCCCGTTCTGCCCTGCCGCGTGCATGCGTCGTGGCCCCACCGCTGTTTTCCGGTACGAGTGTTAATAATTTTTTAACACACAATGATCCAAGTCGTTCACGCATACACTCACTCGTCCTACCAAGTCTGAACGCACGCACACACGCAGGCTGAGCTGATATAGATTGATGAAATTGTCATAAATATATTCGTTAATCCATGGAAATATTATTTTTTATTAAACGCACATCATCAAAAGACCAGAAAGAAAAAAAAAAAATGAAAACCACAATGTCAAGTCTAGGACTCTTATGAGCAGGGAGACTTCTTTTTGAGCCTATCTCTTACGCCATCTTCGACGCCGATCTTTAAACCGCCCACATATGTTCGGACCATGCGGTTCCGACATGTTGTGCAATTAGACGCGAATCTACATCGGTTTGCAGGACGGTCTGAATGTAATTGGTTCTACGGGAGTCCGGACTGCAGACACGCAAGACTCTGACACCCCTGTCCATCCAAAAGGTGGGCGAAGCCCTGCACTTTTTGTAGCGGCCCGCCTTGTTGCCGCGGCAAAATCCTTAATCCCTTCTTCTATCCTGCCGCTCTTCACCCAACTTCGGCCCTTCTCTCCCACTCTCTCCTTCCCTCCCGCCACCGTCGCCCCATGGAACCGGAGGAGAGCCTGCCGGAGATGGGGGACGTGGTGGAGGTGTTGGAGGATCCGACTATCGCGCTCGTTCGGAAGATCAACTTGACGATGCGACAAAAGCGTCGCGTCAAAAGAGAAAGCCGCAAAGGAGGAGACCCTCAAGAAACGGGCCGCCGACGAAGGGTGTGTCGGTGGGGGCGTGTTGGTCACGGGCGAGGCGAAGGTCGTGGCCGCGGTGCGCAGATGGTGTCGCCCACCGTACAGACGCCGCCTTAGCTGGAGCATTACAATTTACAAGGGCCCTTACTTATACGCCGCGAAGCATCTGGGTAGGCCGTCCCCCGCTACCACCACCATGCCGTTCATCCTCAACGTCAACAAAGCGTTGCTGCTTTTCTCGAAGTGTTCTTCGCTACAGCTTGTCTGGAATGGCGAGCAGGGAACAGATTGGTGCCCGCACATTGTTCGTGTGCATGCCTAAAACGGAGGAGCCGGCCTACGATAAGGATCAGGAGATGATGAGCATCATTCACGACGAAAACGGAGGATGAGGTGCCTATGAGGACGGATAGTTGGAAGACTCGGGTATCACCTAGTTGGACAACTACACTCACACGGCCCGTCGCCAAAACCGATTTTAGCAGTCTTATTTCTGCTAGTGATGAGTTAAAACGGGCAAGCGTAGAGGCGAAGGCACACACATACTTTTTCTGTAGCAGACGCGGAAAAGTAGTGGTGCTACTGCTGGTACACGCACAACAGTACCGTATGAAATTCCCTGGCAAGTACGTAGCGGTGCTACTGCTGGTACGAGCAGCAGACCACGAAAACAGATCCATGGCACGAAAGAAATGGCCCCCGCCGGCACGGCGCTACTCATCATCAGCTTCTGCGGCCATGGGTCTGTTAGTGTACAGTAGAGTGGACTGCTTCAGGGCAGAACGGGCGCCGCGCCACCACCAACCCCGGCCGCCACCGGACCAAACCGTTTGTTTCTTTGTTTATCATCATCATCAATTCATCGTCCCGACAACGTGCTCTTTTTATCCCCTTCTCGTGTGCTAAATTTCGTGTTTAGATCCTTTTTACGATAGTCGATTCAGATCTAACCATACTTTACAAAAAAACAATCAAGATCTGATCATTTTCCTACCGTCGGGGTTCATAATAATATGATATAACATCCTACCGCCGAGGTCCCTGATGATAAGGAACTCATCCACGTTAGTGCGACGCACCCTACCGTCAATTATGTTGACGGCGGCTTGTACAATCCTATCGCTAAGGTGTTCGACGGGAGGTGTGAATATGCATTGTGTCTGGTACTTAAATTTTTCTTTACGGGATTGCAACCATACCGCTAGGGTCATTGGCGATAGATTTACATTTGGGCATGGACAGCCTGGCCCGAGCCTGGCCTGAAAAACCCGGGCCGGGCCTGGTCAGGCTTTATATCCGGGCCGGGTTCGGACTTGCACACCAGGCCTAGGTAGCACTTCGGACCGGGCTCGGGCGACATTTTACATGGGGCCCGACCCGGCCTGGCTCGGAATTAGTGTTTTTAGGCCGTTTGGGCCGGGCTCGACCTTATAAAAACATCACTTAACACGGGGTCCGACTCGGAATTCATGTTTTAGGCCGTTCGGGTCGGGCTCAGGCCTGGATATTGCTATTTCTGACCGGGTCGGACCGGGCTCGGGCTTGCGATTTCCAGTTAGGGCTTTGTAAAGCCCGGCCCGGGGTATGCTCAGGTTTAGATAAGTTGTTATATCATATCGCCATGAACCCCGATGATATGAAAAAAATCATATCTTAACTTTTTTACAAAGTAGGAGTAGAAGAATCAGATGCGGATCAAGTATCAAAATAAGGGTGAAAACACAAAATTTGACCCTCCCGTGCCGCCCTGCCGCGTGCCTGCCTGCCTGCGTGGCCCCACCGCTGAGTAGTTTAAATCCGGAGGCCTCTTACCCGTAGGCAGTAGCACCATCCTGAGGTCTCCGTCTTCCCCCCTCTGCTGCCTCTCTCTCTCCCTGACTCCCTCTGCACTCCCAGGCAGCCCCTCTCCGGTCTCCGCTGCTGCTCCGGTCTCTGCCTCGGAATGCGCGATGCAGAGCGCTCGCGGTACCGGCGGCGGGCGAGCCCGGCCTTCCCCGTGCTCCTCCTGCTGCTCGCGCTCGCGCTCGCGCTGCTCGCCGGGGGCGCCAGAGGGCAGCCGCAGCGGCCGGTGCCGCCGGAGCTGAGGGCCGTGGAGGCGCAGCTCACGGGGCTCACCAACAACGTCGCCAAGACCATCTCCGACCGCTTCAGCTTCTGCGTCTCCGACACGTGAGTCCTCCCCTCTCTGCCCGCGCCGTCCGGGCCGGTTTGCTCCGTCTTACCAGCTCCGGCGGCGACTGAGATTGATCCTCCCTCCGGTTTGCGCAGGCAGGAGGACTGGAACGGCGCCTTCAACTACACCTCCGACCTCGGCTTCGTGCAGCGATGCCAAGCCGAGACCAGAGGTGATTCATCCATCCTGACCCCTTTCGGGCTTGGTTTCTGCGCTTGATCCATTCAATGATATATTCGTGCGTGCGTGCAGCTCATGTGTTTGCTGAATTGCTTCCAAGCTGGTTGTTGATTTGATTTGGGTTCATTGACCACTGCTACTAGTTCCCTTGACGCGATTTGCTTCCCCTTTCTTGATATTTTTATTCCGCGTTGAGGATTCTCTATGGCTACACAGAGTCAGTCTCTCCAATTAAATACTTGCTAGCGACGGCTAACCTGCGTCTCATCTTTTTGACTGGATCGCATCTATATGCTTCGGTCCAATGCGCCCTGCTCTGTAGCCTCATTTCAAATATATTTTTGTCGATGCAGATGATATTGTTTACATTTTTCTACCTACTACTAAAATTTATGTTATTTACATCTTGGTAATACTGTCAGTGCAACCAGAATTACTCAAGTTAGTAGAGTATAAACAAAACTGCAAACTTCCTGGTTTTGTAAAGTGGCGTTGTGTCTGGGAAGCAACATGTGCAGATTGAGACGGTTTCTTTTGGAATTGAACTCTTCGCCGGCGCGTTTTCTCGAGTTGGAAGGGTCTGATAGTGACCTGGTATTAGGTGGTCATGGCAAGTGGCGTTCTAACATAAAGTTTATCTGTTTAATAACACTTGACCGTGACTTTAACACCATTGGGTTTGACAGGATCAACTCTAAATAATGTTGTCTGATCTGATCATTTGTTTGATCGTCACGAGTTAGCCACTAGTTTGACTTGCCATCGTTTCCGACAAATCTGACCTTCTTATTTTATTTTACATTTTCACTTTTATTTTTTATTTTTTGCGGGGGAAAGAACATCCCGGTCCCGGGTTCCCAACTGAAAAATCACTTGCTGCAGAAAAACTGTTACCAATATCATGTAAAATGTTGTATTAGGTCTAGATTCACATCCTTTTCTTTTCACATTGCATCACACAGAAAGAGTCTAGTTTCAGGTAATGAGTAAGGTGTCTGATGTGTGAATGATGCACTCAGGTGACATGCCGCAGCGTTTATGCACGCCGGCAGAAGCGAAATTCTACTTCACAAGCCTGTATAACCCGAAAGGGGAGAAAAATCTCTTCCTGGAGACGAACATCAACTGTGGCATCTCCGCTTGGTCGCCGGGTTGTGAGCCAGGGTGGGGTTGCTCTGTTGGTCCAAACCCTGTGCCCACCGAAAACGACACCATCCCGCTGAGGGCTACCAACTGTCAGGCGTGTTGCGAGGGCTTCTTCTGTCCCCGTGGTCTCACCTGCATGCTGCGTAAGTTTCCTTCGGACACTTCCACGTAACTGCATTTACTATGAACTGAAATTTGCAGCAAAGATCAGGCATCGGCTTGTGAAATGACTCGAGTTTTTGTGTCTCCTCTGTCTATAGCTTGTCCGTTGGGATCGTACTGTCCGCGCGCCAAAGGGAACTCAACCACTGGTCTTTGTGATCCGTAAGATGTCCTCTTTGTATATTTGTTTAGGAACTTTGTTTTGTCGTAACAGACAAATGCAGAAGCCATGTTAGCTGAGTTGCTAAATTTATATCAGGTACAAGTACCAGATAACTCCAAACTCAACCAATGGGTGCGGTGGCGCTGACAAATGGGCTGATTTTGGGAGCACCGAAGAAATCTTCTGCCCAGCTGGTTACCACTGCCCAAGCACAACATCGAAATTGTCCTGTAGCAGTGGGTAATGATCTAATCCTATGGCGGCTCTATCCCGCGATTACATGCTACAGAATCTGTTTTTAACTTGTTTCTTGGTTTTTTCCTCTGCAGGCATTATTGCAAATTGGGTTCCACCAGAGAAGAGAGTAAGCACAACCAGCATGCCTTCACCAATACCATCTTTAGTGATGCCACCATTGTATTCATTTCATTCTTGGATAAGCTGACTTTGGATCAAAAATTACAGAATGCATCATAAAAGGCCAATGCGAGGAAAATGAAGAGAATGAAAACATCATCATTTTGGGCGCTTGCTTAGTGGTAATAAATCCTGTCATACTTCTTCAGCATTTCAATATTTTGCTAGCTTACCAAGTTCTGTGTTTGCACCATGGAGGACAAAATTCAGGCTTGCTACTTGATGCAGGGTATAATAGGTGTGTTGCTCTTGGTCGTATACAACTGCTCAGGTCAGTTCCTCACTATTCGTGAACGGAGGAAAGCGAGGTCAAGGGAGAACGCGATTCAGCTTGCTCGGCAGCAGCTCAAGGCCCACCAGGGATGGAAGGCAGCCAAACAGATGGCGAGGAAACATGTAGCCGGCGTGCAGGATCATGTGTCACGCACATTTTCACGCAGGAGATCCTTTCGTCAGCAGACAGATCTCGAGAATTCTAGCCACAGGGTGCAGGAAGCGCGCCTGATGGGTTCGACCGGGCCACAGGATAGGTCTGACTCCATAGTGTTTTCATCTCAGAACACAAGCGAGATATCTGAAGTCATGCCTTCGGTTGTCATGGACATAAGCAACGATGGAGAAGTTGTTGCTAACAAGGACAAACCGGCACCAAAAGGCAAGCACAGATCAACTCAGACTCAGATATTCAAGTATGCGTATGGCGAGATTGAGTTGGAGAAGGCCAGACAGGAAGAGAACAAAAACATGTCCTTCACCGGAGTACTCACCAAGGTAAAAGAGCAACAAAAGGAAATGACTAGACCTTTGCTAAAGGTTGAGTTCAAGAACCTGACCTTGTCACTTGGAAAAAGGAAGCTGCTGAGGTCCGTCACAGGCGAACTCCAGCCAGGCCGTGTCACCGCTGTCATGGGTCCCTCTGGAGCCGGCAAGACCACGTTCCTTAATGCCGTGGCCGGGAAGGTTACTGGTTATCAAGTGACCGGTTCAGTCCTTGTTAATGGAGCGCATGGAAGTATACGTTCTTACAAGAAGATCATTGGCTTTGTGCCTCAAGACGACGTCGTTCATGGGAACTTAACTGTGGAGGAGAACCTTTGGTTCAGTGCAAATTGCAGGTAATGGTTTTACAGCAGATACACTTTCAGGAATAATTATCTATTAGTTTCTGAGCATTTCTATTGTAATCTTTCAGGCTCCCTGCGAGAATGTCGCACCGTGACAGGGTCCTCATTGTGGAGAGGGTTATAGACTCCCTGGACCTTCAGGGGGTCAGAAATTCGGTGGTTGGGACGGTGGAGAAGCGTGGGATCTCTGGCGGGCAGAGGAAGCGTGTCAATGTGGGGATTGAGATGGTGATGGAGCCATCTCTGTTGATCCTGGATGAACCGACCTCTGGCCTGGACAGTTCCTCATCGCAGCTGCTCCTCAAAGCTCTTCGTCACGAGGCACTTGAAGGGGTGAACATCTGCGCTGTTGTTCACCAACCGAGGTAGTTCTCGAGCCAATATTTATTTTCCTGGAGATAACTTTGATCTTTCTGAAAGATTTCTTATATGTTCATCTGTACATTCTTCAGCTATACATTGTACAACATGTTTGATGATTTGATACTTCTGGCAAAAGGAGGCCTTATTGTTTACAATGGTCCGATCAAGACCATTGAGGACTACTTCTCAACTCTTGGAATTCATGTCCCCGACCGTGTAAACCCGCCAGACCATTACATTGACATTCTTGAAGGCATTGTCAAGCCTGAGTCAGGCATTAATGCGAAGCATTTACCAGTGCGCTGGATGCTGTACAATGGCTACGAAGTGCCAAGTGACATGAAAGATGATCTCAAGGCAATGGGTGAACAAAGCCCGGACGTCGATATCAATCGTTCAATGTCTGGATCAACCCCTCATTGCCTCCCCGGCGTAAGTAATGCTTTTGCAGAAGAGCGCAACCGTCTTGAGCACCGTTTGTCGAAACCTAGTGATCTGTCCAGCAGAAGAACACCAGGAATCCTAAAGCAATACAAGTTCTTCCTCGGGAGGTACACTCAGTACATACAGTTACAAGCTTCTTCTCAAAAATTTGAATGCATATCTGATTAGTTGTTACTTCATGTATTTCTTTGCAGAGTTACGAAACAGCGGCTGCGTGAAGGTAGACTGCTTGGGGTTGATTTCCTGATACTAGGTCTAGCTGGGATTTGCTTGGGAACAATCGCAAAACTCAGTGACCCGACATTTGGGATGCCTGGCTATATTTACACTATCATTGCCGTTTGTAAGTTCAATTATTCAGACACCACCTTGTTATACCTAACTTTGTGAAAGTTCTTTGACTCAAGTTACTATGAATCCATGGTGCAGCTCTTCTGTGCAAGATTGCAGCATTAAGGTCATTTTCACTTGAGCGAATGCAGTACTTGAGGGAAAGAGAATCTGGGATGAGCGCATTGGCATACTTTCTTGCCAGGGATACAATCGATCATTTCAGCACAGTTTTAAAGCCAATCATTTACCTCTCCATGTTTTACTACTTCAACAATCCGAGATCATCAATTGAAGATAATTACATCATACTCCTCGCACTTGTATATTGTGTGACTGGGATAGGATACACTTTCGCCATTTGTTTCAATCCTGGCTCGGCGCAGCTGGTACGTCTCGTGCTGATTAATCATACTGTCCAGTTTCTGACCTGAAGATTGGTTACATATACCGAGACTAACTCCCCTGTTTTTTTCCTGCAGTGTTCTGCACTGATACCTGTTGTTCTGACCTTGTTATCCACTCAAAGGACTACCCCTACATTTCTGAAGAATATGAGCTATCCAAAGTGGGCACTTGAGGGCTTCATAATCGTGAACGCAAAAAGGTTATTTATTTCTCATGAACATCTGCCAATAAATACTGCATCGAAATGCAAGATTCTCAAGTTATGGAAGGAAGACTGTATTTCCTATTTGTAAACTTGCGTTCATTCTGATTTGCTACTCTTGTTTCTTTCAGGTATCCTGGAGTTTGGCTAATAACTCGCTGCGGCTTGCTGTTCAGGAGTGGTTTCGATATTCACAACTACCATCTCTGTATTTTGGTTCTGTTCATGTATGGTCTGTTCTTCAGGATTGTTGCATTTGTGGCAATGATTCTTCTGAAGAAGAGATGAGGGGAGTGCAATTGCACCAATTTTTTCATATTTAATCTCTTCGTTTTTTCCTCTGTACATTTGTAAATATTTTTTGATGTTCTTTCTTACTGAAAATTATAGAATAGTCACAGAGGGATGCAAGTAACAGAATTCAGACACAGATGCACAAAAGAGTTGACATTATTGACACCATATTTGTTTGGTCACATTAATTTTCGCCACTCGGCATGTACAATTGCCCTTTCATAGACTCCCTCCACTCCTAAAAATAAGTTTTTTAGAGGTTTAACTAAAAAACTACATACAGATGTATATTGACATATTTTAGAGTGTAAATTCATCTATTTTGTTCCGTATATAGCCCCTTAGTGAAATATCTAAAAAACTTAGAAACGGAGGAAGTACTTCAAGTTGTTCCTTTTTTTTTGCGGGTAACATGTTCTTAGATCCTACTTACAGGTTTATGTCATGATTCAAGTAGTCCAGCAATGGCAGCTCCGAGGAAAAGGCATTCACGAGTTACATATGTTGTTGCTGATTGCGGAGGTTGTTGGGCATTTCTGTATAAATATATTATAACCAAACAATCTTTTCTCAGTTGTAAGATGATTGATTGATGCAGAACAAGTGTTCATGAAGCGACTTAAAAGGCATAAATTTGAAATATAGAGTAACAAACTTGAATTTTCAAAACTATAGATAAGCACCCTGGAGAAATCAAATCACACTAAAATATTAAAAACAACCTATGTTTTACATAATTGACTTGATGTTTAAATTTCAGAATGTTATTGGATGCTAAAATACAGTATGCGTTAAAATTCATTTTTTTTGCGGGAAAAAGGTGAATTCATTAATTAAGCAGCAGCCATGTCTGCATTACATAGGTCCGGAACCTCGTGCAGACCGGACTGAAGCCACACCCGCAGTGCGCTTCTTTATTCGACCAAAGTTTGCTAAAAAGTGACTAACAACATTTTGTTCTTGTCTAACAAGCTTAACTAAGAATTCACCGTGTTCCCTCTTTATTCGACCAAAGTATGCTAAAAAGTGACTAATAACATTTTGTTCTCGTCTAACAAGCTTAACTAAGAATTCACCGTGTTTCTGAAGACGTGAAGTAACCTCGCGGATCAACATCACATGCTCCGACCGGTCACCAACACCTCCCTCGATCAGCTTTACCACTTCCGCGCAGTCTGTTTAAATCACAAAAGGTAGCTCAGACCAACGGGTTGCAAGGGAGACACGTTCTGAACATGTAGCAAGTTCAGACTCGAGCGGTGATGCACACTGCCTTAGCTCGCGGCAAGAGGAAAAAATAATAGCTCCATGCTCATCTCGGAGGATCATGCCAGCTCATGCAGTCCCATCCTTGGCAGAGAAGGAACCGTCGATGTTGAGCGCTGCCCAGCCGGCCGGCGGTGCCTTCCATCCACGTACTGGTGGCTTCACCTGCTAGACGTGTGGCAGCAGTTTCCTGTTTAATAGTGGTACAACCATCCTTTCTTCCTTTGAGATTATCTCCATGAGGGTATGCCTGAATGTCCAGCAATGAGTTGATGTAGCTGGTTAGGAATCTGGTTGAGGCTTCGACCGACGGTGGGCGTTTGCCGTGGACGATCTCATTCCTGACATGCCAGCACCGCCAAATCGTCATGAGGGTGTACATTCGCTCCTCCTGCTCCAAGTCTGCGAGCACATGAACAAGCCACTCCGGCCCTACTCGCCGGACGTTCGGAATATTCCATTGTCGCGCCATAGCTTGCCACAAGGCGACCGCTCGAGGGCATCTACAAAGAGCATGAAAAGTGTCCTCTGGCTCTGTGGCACACACGGGGCACAATTTAGATACTTCAAGGCTACGAGCATGTTTATTAGTCCACGTGGTCAGGCAGTTCGTCGCCACCCGCCAAGGAAACACACGCACCTTAGGAGGAGCATGACACCTCTATAAAAAAGAGTTAATTGCAGAAAACCACCACATTGACGCGTAGGATTGCAGGAAACACTCGTTTGAACATTCTTTACAGAAAACACAGCAAAATTGTCTAATTTTTTGCAGAAAACACTGAACGCTCTGTTTGTCCGTTTTAAGCCCGATTATGACATGTGGGCCCCACTTTTGCTGGCGTGGCATAACGGTCGGTCACAGACGGCGTCAATCATTGCGGATAGGTCAAAGCCGAGTCGAAACCCTTCTCCTCTCGTCATTTCTCCCCCGGCGGCTCTCCCCTTCATGGCAACAACAAGCTCGGAGATGCAAACCGACGACGGAATGGATGGCGAAGGCTGCGACGGCGCGGGAGGGTTGCTTGGCGGCGGAAATCCAAACCCACCCCAGGATTTCTGTGGGAGCTCTAACCCTAGCCAGGCCCCGCCGAGACCTCTCCCTAATGTCGCCGTCCCTCTCCCTCATGCGGTGCAGGCTCCGATGGGGAGCCATCAGCTGGCATATGCAGTTGGCATTTCAAAGTAAGATTCCTCCTCTGTCATTATCCCCCTCATATTCTGTAGATTCGAGGTTTAGGGTGTTGGGAAACGTCGCATGGGAAACAAAACTTTTCCTACGCACACGCAAACCTATCCATGGTGATGAGCATCTACGAGAGGGAGAGTGGATATACGTATCCTTGTAGATCGCTAAGCGGGAATCGTTAAGAAACGCGGTTGGTGTAGTCGTACTTCTTCGCGATCCAAATCGCCGAGCGTCCCGCGATCTAATCACGAACCGTCCCGCGAACCAATCACGAACCGTCCCGCGATCTCGTCACGATCCGTCTCGCGATCCGATCACGAACGTCCCGTGGCCTTGATCACGATCCTTCCGATCTAGTACCGAACGGACGGCACCTCCGCGTTCAGCACACGTGCAGCTTGATGACGATCTCCACCGTCTTGATCCAGCAAGAGGAGATGGAGAAGAGAGAGAGAGTTCACCGACAGCGTGACAGCGCTCCGGTGATGGTGGTGGTGGAGCAATTCCGGCAGGGCTTCACCTAAGCACTGTGGAAAAGTAATCTAGAGGAGCACCGGTGGAACGAGTAGCACGTGGCTGCAATAGTTAGCCAAACCCTAGCTATTCCACTAGTATATATAGGAGGAGAGGATAGGAGAGGCAGCCAAGGCCTTTGGTTCGGCCGAATAGGAGGTGGGAAGCAATCCTACTTCACCTCCAATCCTAGTTAGAGTAGGATTGCCTCCTATTGGCTGATTTTTCACCTTTTCCTTAGCCTTTTTCTTTCCCTGCGCCATGGGCCTTTTGTGGCTGATTTACCAGCCCACTAAGGGCTGGTTAATAATCTCCCACAGCCCATGGTCCCTCTAGGGTCGAAATACCCCTCCCGGAGGCCTCCCGGTACACTACCGGCACTCCCGGTACACTACCGATGAGCCCGAAACTTTTCCGGCGACCAAACTGGGACTTCCTATATATGAATCTTTACCTCCGGACCATTCCTGCTTGGGGCAGTTCCGCTTCCAGTGACCAGTTCCCTTGCAATGAAAGCACTCAGTTTCTGACTTAGGTCCATGCTTAGGCTTCTTTGTAGGAGCAGCAACTGCTTTGCCATCCTTCTTGGTTTTACCTTCTTGCCTTTGCCCTTGCCATTTTTCTTGAAACTAGTGGTTTTATTGACCATCAACACTTGATGTTCTTTCTGGATTTCAGACTCAGCGACTTTCAGCATCGCAAACAGCTCGGATGATGACTTGTTCATCCCGTGCATGTTATAGTTCATCACAAAACTCTTCTAACTAGGTGGCAGTGATTGAAGAACTCTATCAATGATCGCCTCTTGCGGAAGGGCAATTCCCAACTCAGCTAGACGGTTTGAGTACCCAGACATTCTGAGTATATGCTCACTAATAGACCCGTTCTCTTCCATCTTGCAAGCATAGAATTTATCGGAGGTCTCATACCTCTCGATCCGGGCATTCTTCTCAAAGATAAACTTCAACTCCTGGAACATCTCATATGCTCCATGACGTTCAAAACGTCTTTGAAGTCCCGGTTCTAAGCCATACAATATTGCACACTGAACTATTGAGTAGTCTCCAGCACGAGCCTCCCAAGCGTTCTTAACGTCTTTGGAGGTCATGTCTTCTGGTTAGTCACCAAGCGGTGCATCAAGGACATATTGTTTCTGGGAAGCCATAAGGATAATCCTCAGATTACGGGCCCAATCAACAAAGTTACTTCCGTCATCTTTCAACTTAGCTTTCTCTAGGAACGCATTAAAATTCAGGGGTGCTACTGCGCGAGTCATTGATCTACAACATAAATATGCAAAGGTTACTTAGACTATTGTTCATGATAATGAGTTTAGTTAATCAAATTACTAAAGCTCCCACTCAAATTGACATCCCTCAGGTCATCTGAGTGTCACATGATCCAAATTCACCAACTCAAGTCTGATCATCACGTGAGTTAAGCTGGTTTCAATGGTGAACATCATTATGTTGATCATATCTACTATATGACTCATGTTCGACCTTTCGGTCTCTTGTGTTCCGAGGCCATGTCTGTACATGCTAGGCTCGTCAAGTTTAACCCGAGTGTTCTGCACGTGCAAATCTTGCTTGCACCCGTTGTATGTGAACGTAGAGTCTATCACACCCGATCATCACGTGGTGTTTCGACACGACGAACTTTCGCAAGGGTGCACACTCGGGGAGAACACAGTTCATCTTGAAATTTAAGTGAGTGATCACCTTATAATGCTACCACCGTACTAAGCAAAACAAGGTGCATAAAAGGATTAACATCTCATGCAATTCATAAGTGACATGATATGGCCATGAACTTGTGTTTAAGATCTCCATCTTCGAAACACCGGCATGATCTCCATCATCACCGGCACAACACCATGATCTCCATCAATGTGTTGCCCTGCTTCTACTTCTATTGCTACCGCTTAGCGATAAAGTAAAGCATTACATAGCGCTTAATGATTGACACGCAGGTCATACAATAATTAAAGACAACCCTATGGCTCCTGCCGGTTGCCGTATTCACCGACATGCAAGTCGTGATAATCTATACATCACATGATCATCTCATACATCACATATATCACATCATGTAATTGGCCATATCACATCACAACATACCCTGCAAAAACAAGTTAGACGTCCTCTAATTGTTGTTGCATGTTTTACGTGGCTGCTACAGGTATCTAGCAAGAACGATTCCCACCTACGCATAAACCACAATGGTGATAGATAGATTGCTTTTCAACCTTCTCAAGGACCGCCTTTGTCGGATCCGATCCAACTAAAGTGAGACAAACTGTCGCCCGCAAGCCATCTAAGCAACAAGTTGCATTGAGGGAACCGGTCTCTCGTAAGCGTATGAGTAATGTTGGTCTGAGCCGTTTTATCTCACAATCCCGCTAAACCAAATTCCGACCAAGGGAGGAAGCAATCTAAGCATCAACGCCCACAAACCTTTTGTGTTCTACTCGAGATCTCATCGAACCATCAACCTAGCTCATGATGCCACTGTTGGGTAACGTCGCATGGGAAACAAAAATTTTCCTACGCACACGCAAACCTATCCATGGTGATGAGCATCTACGAGAGGGAGAGTGGATCTACGTACCCTTGTAGATCGCTAAGCGGGAAGCGTTAAGAAACGCGGTTGGTGTAGTCGTACTTCTTCGCGATCCAAATCGCCGAGCGTCCCGCGATCTAATCACGAACTGTCCCGCGAACCAATCATGAACCCTCCCGCGATCTCGTCATGATCCGTCCCGCGATCCGATCACGAACGTCCCGTGGCCTTGATCACGATCCTTCCGGTCTAATACCGAACGGACGACACCTCCGCGTTTAGCACACGTGCAGCTTGATGACGATCTCCACCGTCTTGCTCCAGCAAGAGGAGGTGGAGAAGAGAGAGAGTTCACCGACAGCGTGACGGTGCTCCGGTGATGGTGGTGGTGGAGCAATTCCGGCAGGGCTTCGCCTAAGCACTGCGGAAAAGTAATCTAGAGGAGCACCGGTGGAACGAGTAGCACGTGGCTGCAATAGTTAGCCAAACCCTAGCTATTCCACTAGTATATATAGGAGGATAGGATAGGAGAGGCATCGAAGGCCTTTGGTTCGGCCGAATAGGAGGTGGGAAGCAATCCTACTTCACCTCCAATCCTAGTTGGAGTAGGATTGCCTCCTATTGGCTGATTTTTCACCTTTTCCTTAGCCTTTTTCTCTCCCTGCGCCATGGGCCTTTTGTGGCTGATTTACTAGCCCACTAAGGGCTGGTTAATAATCTCCCACAGCCCATGGTCCCTCTAGGGTCGAAATACCCCTCCCGGAGGCCTCCCGATACACTCCCGACACTCCCGGTACACTACCGATGAGCCCGAAACTTTTCCGGCGACCAAACTGGGACTTCCTATATATGAATCTTTACCTACGGACCATTCCGGAGCTCCTTGTGACGTCCAGGATATCATCCGGGACTCTGAACAACCTTCGGTCACCACCATACATAACTCTACACTACCGAAACGTCACCGAACCTTAAGTGTGCAGACCCCGCGGGTTCGAGAACTATGTAGACATGACCGAGACACCTCTATGGTCAATAACCAATGGCGGGACCTGGACGTCCCCATTGGTTCCTACATATTCTACGAAGATCTTTATCGGTCGAACCTCTATGTCAAGGATTCAGTTAATCCCGTATAACGTTCCCTTTGTTCTTCGGTATGTTACTTGCCCGAGATTCGATCGTCGGTATCTCCATACCTAGTTCAACCTCGTTACCGGCAAGTCTCTTTACTCATTCCGTAATACAAGATCCTGCAACTAACAATTAGTCACATTGCTTGCAAGGCTTATTGTGATGTTGCATTACCGAGTGGGCCCCAAGATACCTCTCCGTCACACGGAGTAACAAATCCCAGTCTCGATCCATGCCAACTCAACAGACACCATTGGAGATACCTATAGAGCACCTTTATAGTCACCCAGTTGTGTTGCGACGTTTGATACACACAAGGCACTCCTCCGATATCCGTGAGTTGCATGATCTCATGGTCATAGGAACATATACTTGACATGCAGAAAACAGTAGCAATAAACTGACATGATCATATGCTACGTTTGTAGTTTGGGTCTTGTCCATCACATCATTCTCCTAATGATGTGATCCCGTTATCAAATGACATCACATGTCAATGGCTAGGAAACCCTGACCATCTTTGATCAACGAGCTAGTTCACTAGAGGCATACTAGGGACACAATGTTGTCTATTTACCCACACATGCAATGTGTTTCCAATCAATGCAATTATAGCATGGATAATAAACGATTATCATGAACAAGGAAATATAATAATAAAATTTTTATATATTGCCTCTAGGGCATATTTCCAACATATGGTTAGTGATGTAATCAAATGCATTGTTTTATGATTTCATATGCTCTGTTTAGTGTTAATTCATATGCATTGTTTTGTTGTTAATATAAATTCTTATGCATTGTGTAGTGTTAATTATATGCTCCATTTTAGTGTTAATTATATGCTCCGTTTTAGTGTTAATTTATTTCATATGCTCTGTTTTTAGTGTTAATTCATTTCATATGCTCTGTTTTAGTGATAATTTAAGTTGCTAATGTCTGTTTAACTAATTAGTTCTGTTTTTTCCAGTTTGTCAGATGATAGTTGGGAAGTTAGACTGCATTTTCATGATAGGGAAAACTTGGAAAGAACTATGTGTGTTTCAGACATCACTTTTTACAATCTGCTAGCACTCATGAAGACAGCAGGATACAGAAGTAAAGATTACATGTATTATGTGAGGGATGCTGGGTTGGGAATAGCTGGTTTGGAAGAGATATGTGATGATGACAAGGTTGATGAGATGTTGGACCACATAGCAAACAAAGATCAAAACATAGTAAACCTGACAGTAGTTAGGGGTAGTGAGCCCACCCCTGCAGATGTAAACACTGGTTATATTTGTGATCAGCAAGTTATAGCCAATGTTGGAGAGAGAACTGTATATGAGGTCAATGATGCTGGTGTGCTGTACAAGTCACTATCCAAAGTATCAAAAAGAGTTGTTGTAGTTGGGGAGCCTGAGCCAATCCATATGGAGCAAGGCAATGCAGCAGATATGGAGCAAGAGGAGTTGTAAAGAATTATGGAGCATAAAAGGAGATCAAAAATTGAGAGGTTTAAGAAGTATCAGAAGAATGTTGAGAGGGTGCAGGCAGTGAAGAGGAAACTTCCAGTGCTACTGACTGAAGATGACTCTGAGTTGGAGGATGATGATGATTTCATGGATAGGATGGTTGAGCTGAGGAGGCAGAGAGAGGACCCACTTTTACACTTTGAAGGTGACACTGATGTTGAAGAACCTTATGAGCTAGAAGAAGAGGGAGTGCAAGAGGAACATGCAGAGCAATATGAGCATGGGTCTGGTGAGGATGTTGAAAAGGAGGTGTTACCAGAGGAGCCAAAGAAGAAGAAGTTGAGGGTACGAAAGGGACCAACCACAAGATCACATGCTAGTTTGGAGCAACAATTTGAGGATGTTTGGGTTCCATCTTCTGATGAGGATGGTGATCCTGGTGATTTGAGGGAGGAGGAAGATGATGGGGCTGTACCCTTGCCATATGTGCTTGCCAATAAGAGTAGGGCAAAGAAACCAAGGCCAAGGATATGGTATTCTGAGGATAGAGAGAACCCAGAGCTGCAGTTTGTTAAGAAGCTTTGTTTTCGTGATGTGTATCAATTAAGAAGGGAACTTATCACATTTCACATAACACAGAACAAGAATTATCAGTTTCATAGGAACTGCAATGATAGAATTATAGCTGTGTGCACACATGAAGACTGCCCTTTCTTCATTGCAGCTTTAGTGCACTACTAGGAGAAACCCTACTAGTAGCACTTGAAAAACCTATAGTAGTAGCGTTGGGTCCAGCGCTACTGCTAAGGCGCTACAGCTAAGTTATAGCAATAGCACTGGTTGGTGCAGCGCTACTGCTAATTCTGGTTAGCAGTAGCGCTGCACTTACCAGCGCTACTGCTAACTATTTGTAGCGCTGCTGCTAATCCAGCGCTGCTGCTATATGTATTCCAGCGCTGCTGCTATAACTCCTGTTGTCACAGATTCATATCCTCTCTACGTATTCGTTATGTATTTATACAGGCTCTATACAGTAGTTTCATCAGGTCACAATAAACATACACATACAGTACATCATCATCATTCAACACAAATATCATCACATCTCGAAAATAACGATAAACAAGTCATATCATGTCTCGAATAAGTGCGATTGCATGGTCATGGCACACACACACAAGTTTCATCATCTCTATCTAAACCATGATGTACAAGAGAAGAGCGATCAGCATCATCAAGACCGCGACTATGTAGTACTTGAGGCACCGGCGGTTCCGCCCCCGCTCTTGCTGGAGCGTCCACCTCAAGTAACTCCTTTCCGCTTCGGCTCTGCTGTCGAACCCTCTGTAGCTAGCACCCGGGAACTTGTCCACCTGGGCCTGAGCGTCTGGCCAGTGGTCGTAGACTCTTGGAACCTTCCCAAGGAACACGACGTAGCAGCCCTTCGCCATCTCTGATCTATGTACCTGCATCGTGAACGATAATATGCAACATAATGTACTTAAAAACACAAAGAGACATAATTAGCAAAATACAAGCAACCTATAGTAAGTAAAACCCAAACTAATTAACTAGAGCGATCTACGCTAGTTTAGGACCACGATTTAATTACATCACATAGTTTCGTCTAGACGCTAGTGACACATATATTGTCAACGACAATCAGTCTTCGATCCAATCTTCATAGTCAGGGAGGAAGGACCCGAGCATCTTGAAAGGCTTCAGGTCCAGACGCTGAGCGATTAGCAGTGCTCGTACATCATCCTGCGTGATTGGCCCATGGTAGAACATCCCTGTTTGTTCGAGGACCTGCTTCATGATCACTTGGGCAAGTTCACACTGCACGTGATAAAACTCAGCTCAGAGTCGATGATCCGGTGTCTTTCCTATGCTTGTGTCCCAGTTGACAATCTCGGCATCGTTGGTAGTAGCTGACATGCGAAGGTGTTGATTATCCCTTCTGAACTCGAGCAGGTGATGTATGAGGTAGAATCCATCAGCTACTGATGTGCGGTTGCTGGATGCAGCAGAAGTCGGTCTTATGGCTGAAACCCAGCCCGTTCCTCCTATACTTTTTTTCCTTGATATATCCACCAGACATGCGGAAGGTTAACAGGGCACTATCGAGAACACTCTTTATGTGCTTGTAATCCTTTTTCTTGATGTTCTTCGATGAGTCCAAGTATATAGCATGGGAGTATTTTGGGTACAGAACGATGAGGACGCCCCCCCCCCCGCTGTGCAAATTAAGTATGCCTCAAATTAGACTCCATGCTTGCAAAGGAATGATTAACACTTATGAAAGGATATGCGTGAATGACTTACATGGGATGATAAGGCAGGAGAATCGCTTCCTTGTCCTTATTAGCGATCATGAAGCCGCCGATGTACTGGCTCGCATAGTCACGGTGCTCTTTGCAGACATCCAAGAAGCTCTCGTGCATATGGTACGGGTCCGCGAATTAGATATATTTTATGTTCTCGATCCTGATGATGTAGTTGAGATACAGCGCATACATGCGGATGAACTGGAAATCTAGCTTGGTCATGTGGAACATGTCGTAGATGTAGTCAAATCGTAGGATGAACTTATTCGCGGGCCATCCCTCGACATACAACTTCCCAGCCGGCACCTGAGCCGCGTAAAGCTGGTATCCTGGTTTTCCCGAGATGAGAAGGCTTTCCTCTCTGGCCAGCGTATCATCATGAAGTCTCCTTAGATCATTGTTCAGTATGTCCTCTAGCGCTTTTTGAGGTAGGATCGGGTGGCCGGCGACATGGATTCGCTCCGCACCTACGACATGTATTCTTTCTACCTCTCGGGGCTTCAGAGGCGGCTGGCTGCTTGAAGCAGCTCTGGCGCCTTTAGGGCCTTTCTTTTCCGGTCTCCTCCTTGCCTTCTGTTGGAAATATGCCCTAGAGGCAATAATAAATTAGTTATTATCATATTTCCATGTTCATGATAATCGTTTATTATCCATGCTATAATTGTGTTGATCGAAAACTCAGATACATGTGTGGATACATAGATAACACCATGTCCCTAGTATGCCTCTAATAGACTAGCTCATTGATCAAAAGATGGCTATGGTTTCCTAGTCATGGACATGAGATGTCATTTGGTAACGGGATCACATCATTAGGAGAATGATGTGATGGACAAGACCCAAACTACAAACATAGCATATGACCGTGTCAGTTTAAATGCTACTGTTTTCTGCATGTCAAGTATGTGTTCCTATGACCATGAGATCATGCAACTCACGGACATCGGAGGAGTGCCTTGTGTGTATCAAACGTCACAACATAACTGGGTGACTATAAAGGTGTTCTACAGGTATCTCCGAGGGTGTCTGTTGAGTTGGCATGGATCAAGACTGGGATTTGTTACTCCATGTGATGGAGAGGTATCTCAGGGCCCACTCAATAATACAACATCACAATAAGCCTTGCAAGCAATGTAACTAAGTGTTAGTTGCGGGATCTTGTATTACGGAATGAGTAAAGAGACTTACAGGTAATGAGATTGAACAAGGTATGAAGATACCGACGATCGAATCTCGGGCAAGTAACAGAGCGAAGAACAAAAGGAACATCATACAGGATTAACCGAATCCTTGACATAGAGGTTCAACCAATAAAGATCTTCGTAGAATATGTAGGAACCAATGTGGACATCCTGGTCCCTCCATTGGTTATTGACCGTAGAGGTATCTCAGTCATGTCTACATAGTTCTCGAACCCGCAGGGTCTGCACACTTAAGGTTTGGTGACGTTTCGGTAGTATAGAGTTATGTATGGTGGTGACCGAAGGTTGTTCGGAGTCCCAGATGAGATCTCGGACGTCACGAGGAGCTCCGGAATGATCCGGAGGTAAAGATTTATATACAGGAAGTCCTATTTTGGTCGCCAGAAAAGTTTCGGGCTCATCGGTAGTGTACCGGGAGTGCCGATAGTGTACCGGGGGACCATCGGGAGAGGTATTTCGAACCAAGAGGCTTCATGGGCTGTGGGAGAGTGAATATCATCCCTTACTGGGCTGGTGGAAACTCCCACACAAGGCCCATGTGGCTGGAGAAGAAAACCCAATAGGAAAAAGGTGGAAAAAGGAAAAAAAAAAGGGACGAATCCTAGTCCTACTAGGATTGGAGGAGAGTCCTCCAATCCTAATAGGTTCAGCCGACTCCTATGGGCCTTGGCCCTTGTGCCAGCCCTCCTCCTCCCTCCCTCCTATATATACTGGTGGTATTGAGGCTTTTGCACTTGATTTTACGGCCACGTGCTACCCGTTCCACCGGTGCTCCTCTAGATCGGATTTCTATGGCGCTTAGGCGAAGCTCTGCTGGAATTGCTCCACCACCATCATCGGAGCGTTGTCATGCTGCCGGTGATCTCTTCTTCCTCTCCACTTCCTCTTGCTGGATCAAGACAGTGGAGATCGTCATCAAGCTGCACGTATGCTGAACGCGGAGGTGCCGTCCATTCGGCGCTAGATCGGAAGGACCATGATCAAGATCGCGAGACGGTTCGTGATGAGTTCGCGGGACGGATCGTGATGAGTTCACGGGACGGATCGTGATGAGATCGCGGGACGGATCGTGATGAGATCGCGGGACGGATCGTGATGAGTTCACTGGACGGATTGTGATGAGATCACGGGACGGATCGTGATGAGATCGCGGGACGCTCGGTGATTTGGATCGCGAAGATGTTCGACTACACCAACCGCGTTTCTTAACGCTTCCCGCTTAGCGATCTACAAGGGTATGTAGATCCACTCTCCCTCTCGTAGATGCTCATCACCATTGATAGATCTTGCGTGTGCGTAGGAATTTTTTTGTTTCCCATGCAACGTTCCCCAACAGTGGCATCATGAGCTAGGTCTATGTGTAGATGGGATCTCGAGTAGAACACAAAAGGTTTGTGGGCGTTGATTCTTAGATTGCTTCCTCACTTGGTCGGATTTTGGTTCAGCGGTATTGTGAGATGAAGCGGCCCGGACCAACATTACTCGCACGCTTACGAGCGATTTAGGTTTTTTGCACCGGATTTTCAGCCACGTGCTACCCGTTCCTCTAGTGCATAGTTTCTCCTCTAGATCGGATTTCTGCAGTGCTTAGGCGAAGCCCTGCTGGAATAGCTCCACCACCATCGCCGGAGCGCCGTCACGCTTCCGGAGAACTCTTCTACCTCTCCACTCCCTCTTTCTGAATCAAGAAGGCGGAGATCGTCATCAAGCTGTATGTGTGCTGAACGCGGAGGTGCCGTCCGTTCGGCGCTAGATCGGAAGGACTGTGATCAAGATCGCGAGACGGATCGTGATGAGATCGCGGGACGGATCGTGATGAGTTCACGTGACGGATCGTGATCAAGATCATGAGACGGATCGTGATGAGATCGCGGGACGGATCATGATCAAGATCGTGAGACGGATCGTGATGAGATCGCAGGACGGATCGTGATTGGATCGCGGGACGGATCGTGATAAGATTGTTGGACGCTCGGCGATTTGGATCGCGAAGACGTTCGACTACACCAACCGTGTTTCTTAATGCTTCCTGCTTAGCGATCTACAAGGGTATGTAGATCCACTCTCCCTCTCGTAGATGCTCATCACCATGGATAGATCTTGCGTGTGCGTAGGAATTTTTTTTGTTTCCCATGCAATGTTCCCCAACAGTGGTATCAGAGCTAGGTCTATGTGTAGATGAGATCTCAAGTACAACAGAAAGAGTTTGTGGGCATTGATGCTTAGATTGCTTCGTACCTTAGTCGTGTTTTGGTTCAGCGGTATTGTGAGATGAAGCGGCCCAGACCAACATTACTCATACACTTACGAGAGACCGATTCCCTCGACCGCAACTTGTTGCATAGATGGCTTGCGGGTGCTAGTTTCTCTCACTTTAGTTGGATCGGATTCGACAAAGGCAGTCCTTGAGAAGGTTGAAAAGCAACTAGTGTATCATCGTTGTGGTTTTTGCGTAGATGAGAATCGTTCTTGCTAGATACCCATAGCAGCCACGTAAAACATGCAACAACAATTATAGGACGTCTAACTTGTTTTTGCAGGGTATGTTGTGATATGATATGGCTAATTACATGATGTGATATATGTGATGTATGAGATGATCATGTGATGTATAAATTATCACGACTTGCATGTCGATGAGTACGGCAACTGGCAGGAGCCATAGGGTTGTCTTTAATTATTGTATGACATGCGTGTCAATCATTAAGCGCTATGTAATGCTTTACTTTATCGCTACGGTAGCAATAGTAGTAGAAGCATGTTGGCACGACAACCCCGATGGCGACACGTTTATGGAGATCAAGATGATGGAGGTCATGGTGTCGTGCCGGTGACGATGGAGATCATGCCGGTGCTTTCTAGATGGAGATCAAAAGCACAAGTTCATGGCCATATCATGTCACTTATGATTTGCATGTGATGTTAATCCTTTTATGCACCTTGTTTTGCTTAGGACGACGGTATCATTATAAGGTGATCCCTCACTTAATTTCAAGTTAAATTGTGTTCTCCCCGAGTGTGCACCGTTGCGAAAGTTCGTCTTGTTGAGACACCGCGTGATGATCGGGTGTGATAGACTCTACGTTCACATACAAAGGGTGCAAGCCAGTGTTGCACATGCAGAACACTCGGGTTAAACTTGACAAGCCTAGCATGTACATACATGGCCATGGAACACAAGAGACCGAAAGGTCGAACATGAGTCATAGAGTAGATATGATCAACATGATGATGTTCACCATTGCAGCCACCTCAACTCACGTGATGATCAGACTTGAGTTGGTGAATTTGGATCATGTATCACTCGAATGACCGGAGGTATGTCAATTTGACTGGGAGTTCTTAAGTAATATGATTAATTTAACTCATTATAATGAACTTAGTCAGTAGTGTCTTTGCAAATATGTTGTAGATTACTTGCTCGCGCTGTAGCTCCCTTGAATTTTTTATATGTTCCTAGAGAAATAGAGTTGAAATATGATGTAGCATTATTGCGGACTGGGTCCGTGATCCGAGGATTGTCCTCATTGCTGCACAAAAGGCTTATGTCCTTAACCGCTCGGTGCGCCAACCCCTCTAGCGTCGTCTGTAGATGTTGTGAACATCTAACATGCACGTTCTAATGACTACTTGATAGTTTAGTGCGTCATGCATTACGGCTTAGAATTGAGGCTCCAAAACATTTTGAACGTCACGGAACATATGAGATGTTTCTAAGAGCTGAAATTAGGATCTCAGGCTCGTGCCCGTGTTGCGAGATATGAGATCTCCAACAAGATTCTTTGCCTGCAAGATGAAAGAGAATAGCTCAATCGTTGAGCATGTGCTCAGATTGTCTAGGTGCTACAATCGCTTGAATCAAGTGGGAGTTGATCTTCCAGATAAGATAGTGATTGATATAGTTCTCCAAGTCACTGTCACTAAGCTACTAGAACTTGGTGATGAACTATAAAATGCCAGGGATAGAAATAATGATCCCTGAGCTGTTCGCGATGTTTGATACCGCGAAGGTAGAAATGAAGAAGGAGCATCAAGTGTTGATGGTTAGTAAAACCACTAGTTTCGAGAAGGGCAAGGGCAAGGAAGGGAAACTTCATGGATGGCAAGACAGTTGCTGCTCCAGTGAAGCAACCCAAAGTTAAACCCAAACCCGAGACTAAGTGCTTCTATTATGAGGTGAGCGGTCGCTGAAGCGGAATAACCCTAGATACTTGGTAGATAAGAAGGCTGGCAACATCGACAGAAGTATATTTGATATACGTGTTATTGATGTGTACCTTGCTGGTACTCCTAGTAGCACCTGGGTATTGGATACCGGTTCGGTTGCTAAATGTTAGTAACTCGAAGTAATAGCTACGGAATAAACGGAGAATAGATAGGTGTGAGGTGACGATGTGTGCTGGAAATGTTTCCAAGGTTGATGTGATCAAACATCGCACGCTCTCTCTACCTTTGGGATTAGTGACAAACCTAAATAAATGTTATTTGGTGTTTTGCGTTGAGCATGAACATGATTAGATTGTGTTTATTGAAATACGGTTATTCATTTAAGTTAGAGAATAATGGTTATTCTGTTTACATGAATAATACCTTCAATGGTCATGCACCCAATGAGAATGGTTTGTTAAAATCTTGATCGTAGTAATACACATGTTCATAACATTGATGCCAAAAGATACAAAATTAATAATGATAGTACCACATACTTGTGGCACTGCCGCTAAATGTCATATTGGTATAAAGCGCATGAACAAACTCCATGTCGATGGATCTTTGGATTCACTCGATTTCGAATCGGTTGAGACATGCGAACCATGCCTTTTGGGCAAGATGACTAAGGACCCCGTTTTCCGGATTGCTGGAGCGGGCAAGTGGTTCTTTGGAAATGATACATGTTGATGTATGCAATCCAATGAGTCTTGTAGCGTGCGGTGGATGTCGTTATTTTCTTACCTTCACTGATGATTTGAGTACATATACTGGATATTTACTTAATGAAACACAAGTCTGAATCGTTTGAAAGGTTCAAGCAAATTCAGAGTGAAGTTTAAGATCATCGTGACAAGAAGATAAAAATGTCTGCGATATGATCGTGGAGGTGAATATCCGAGTTGCGAGTTTGGCATGCAACTTTAGACAATGTGAAAGTTGTTTCACAACTAACGCCACCTGGAACACCATAGTGTGATGGTGTGTCCGAACGTCATAGTCATGCTCTATTGGATATGGTGCGTGCTATGATGTCTCTTATCGTTTTACTACTATAATTTTGGGGTTATGTATTAGACACAACTACATTCACTTTAAATAGGGCACCATCTAAATCCGTTGAGATGACACCGTGTGAATTATGGTTTGATAGAAACCTAAGCTATCATTTCTTAATGTTTGGGGCTGCGACGCTTGTGTGGAAAACGTTTTCACCTAATAAGCTCGAATCCAAAGCGTACAAATGCATCTTCATAGAATACGCTAAGAACAGTTGGGTATACCTTCTATCTCAGATCCAAGTGCAAAGTGTTTGTTGCTAAAAATGGATCATTTCTCGAGAAAGAGTTTCTTTCAAAAGAATTGAGTGGGAGGAAGATAGAACTTGATGAGGTTGTTAAACCTTTGTTCAACCAGAGAGTAGTGCAGCGTAGGAAGATGTTTCTGTGAAGCCTACGTTAGTTGAAGAGGAAGTTAATGATGATGATCATGAAGCTTCAGGATCAATTTACTATCGAACCTCGTAGGTCGACAAGGATGTGTACTGCTCCTGAGTAGTACGACAACCCTACCTTGGAGGTCATGTTGTTGGACAACGATGAACCTACGAGCTATGGAGAAGCGATGATGGGCCTAGATTCTGACAAATGGTTAGAGGCCATGAAATCCGAGAAATGATCCATGTATGAAAACCAAGTATAGACTTTGGTAGACTTGCTCGTTGGACGGCAGGTCGTCGAGTACAAATGGACCTTTAAAATGAAGACAGACGCTGATTGTAAATGCCACCATTTGTAAAGCTCGACTTTTTGCAAAGATGTTTGTGACAGGTTCGAGTTGACTGCGATGAGACCTTCTCACTCGTAGCGATGCTAAAGTCTTTTGGAATTATGTTAGCAGTTGCTGCATTTTTCAATTATGAAATCTGGCAGATGGATGTCAAAACATCGTTTCCTTAACGGTTTACTTGAGGAAAGGTTGTATGTGATACAACCAGAAGGTTTTGTCATTCCTAAGGACGCTAAAAGGTGTGCAAGCTTCAGTGATCCTTCTATATACTGAAGCAAGCATCTCGGAGTTGGAATATACACTTTGATGAGGTGATGAAAGTTTTGAGTCTATACAAAGTTTATGAGAAACTTGTATTTGGAATAAAGTGAGTGGGAGCACTATAGAGTTTCTGATAAATATATGTGGATGACATATTGTTGATCGGAAATAATGTAGAATTTCTGGAAGGCATAAAAGGTTGTTTGAAAGGTGTTTTTCAAAGGAAGACCTGGATAAAGCTACCTAATTGTTGAGCATCAAGATCTATAGAGATAGATCAAGATGCTTGATGAGACTTTCAATGAGTACATACCTTGACAAGATTTTGAAAGAGTTCAAAATGGATCAGTCAGAGAAAGAGTTCTCACCTGATTTGTAAGGAGTGAAGTTGAGTGAGACTCAAAGCTCGACCATGGCAGAAGAAAGAGAAAGGACGAGCGTCGTCCCCTATGCCTTAACCATAGGCCCTGTACAGTATGCCATGCTGTGTACCGCACCTGTGTGTGCCTTGCCATGAGTCCGTCAGGGGGTACAAGAGTGATCCAGGAGTGGATCACTGGACAACGGTCAAGATTATCCTTAGTAACTAAAAGACTAAGGAGAGGTTTCTCGATTATGGAGGTGATAAAGAGTTTGTAATAAAGAGTTAAGTCGATGCAAGCTTTAACACCAATCCGGATGACTCATAGTAGCAATCTGGATACGTATAGTAGAGCAGCCATTTGGAATAGTACCAAGGGGAGTGTGGTAGCAATGTTTACAATTTGACATAGAGATTTGCAAAGTACACATGGATCTGAATGCAGACCCGTTGACTATAAGACCTCTCTCACATGCAAAGCGTGATCGAGCCCCAAAACTCATTTGGTGTTAGATTCATAACAATGCGAATCACATGGTGATGTGAACTAGATTATTGACTCTAGTGCAAGTGAGAGACTGTTGGAAATATGCGTTAGAGGCAATAATAAATTAGTTATTATCATATTTCCTTGTTCATGATAATCGTTTATTATCCGTGCTATAATTGTGTTGATCGGAAACTCAGATACATGTGTGGATACATAGACTACACCATGTCCCTAGTATGCCTCTAGTAGACTAGCTCGTTGATCAAAAGATGGTTAAGGTTTCCTAGCCATGGACATGATATGTCATTTGATAACGGGATCACATCATTAGGAGAATGATGTGATGGACAAGACCCAAACTACAAACGTAGCATATGATCGTGTTAGTTTATTGCTACTGTTTTTTGCATGTCAAGTATATGTTCCTATGACCATGAGATCATGCAACTCACGGACACCGGAGGAGTGCCTTGTGTATCAAACGTCGCAACATAACTAGGTGACTATAAAGGTGCTCTACAGGTATCTCCGAGTGTGTATGTTGGGTTGGCATGGATCAAGACTGGGATTTGTTACTCCGTGTGACGGAGAGGTATCTCAGGGCCCACTCGGTAATACAACATCACAATAAAGCCTTCCAAGCAATGTGTCTAAGTTATAGTCACGGGATCTTGTATTACAAAATGAGTAAAGAGACCTTCCGGTAATGAGATTGAACTAGGTATGGAGATACCGACGATCGAATCTCGGGCAAGTAACATACCGAAGAACAAAGGGAACATCATACGGGATTAACTGAATCCTTGACATAGAGGTTCGAACGATAAAGATCTTCGTAGAATATGTAGGAACCAATATGGGCATCTAGGTCCCGCTATTATTTATTTACTGTAGAGGTGTCTCGGTCATGTCTACATAGTTCTCGAACCCGCAGGGTCTGCACACTTAAGGTTTGGTGACGTTTCGGTAGTATAGAGTTATGTATGGTGGTGGACGAAGATTGTTCGGAGTTTCGGATAAGATCCCGGACGTCACGAGGAGCTCCGGGATGGTCCGGAGGTAAAGATTCATATATAGGAAGTCCTATTTTGGTCGCCGGAAAAGTTTCGGGCTCACCGGTAGTGTGCCGGGAGTGCCGGTAGTGTACCGGGAGACTATCGGGAGGGGTATTTCGACCCAAGAGGCTACATGGCCCGTGGGAGAGTGAATACCAGCCCTATGTGGGCTGGTAGAAGTCCCACACAAGGCCCATGAGGCTGGGAAGAAAAGCCCAAAGAGAAAAAGGTGGAAAAAGGCAAAAATAGGATGAATCCTAGTCCTACTAGGATTGGAGGTGGATTCACCTCTCCTACTTGGTTTGGCCGACCCAAGGGCTGGATCTTTGACAGCCAAGCCTCCTCCTCTCTTACTCTTATATATACTAGAGGTTTTAGGGTTTTTTGCACCGGATTTTCAGCCACGTGCTACCCGTTCCTCTAGTGCATAGTTTCTCCTCTAGATCGGATTTCTGCAGTGCTTAGGCGAAGCCCTGCTGGAATAGCTCCACCACCATCGCCGGAGCGCCGTCACGCTGCCAAAGAACTCTTCTACCTCTCTACTCCCTCTTGCTGGATCAAGAAGGCAGAGATCGTCATCAAGCTATACGTGTGCTGAACGTGGAGGTGCCGTCCGTTCGGCGCTAGATCGGAAGGACCGTGATCAAGATCGCGAGACGGATCATGATGAGATCGCGGGACGGATCGTGATGAGTTCACAGGACGGATCGTGATCAAGGTCATGAGACGGATCGTGATGAGATCGCGGGACGGATCGTGATGAGATCGCGGGACGGATCGTGATGAGTTTGCGGGACGGATCGTGATTGGATCGCGGGACGGATCGTGATGAGATCGCGAGATGCTCGGTGATTTGGATCGCGAAGATGTTCGACTACACCAACCGCATTTCTTAATGCTTCCCGCTTAGCGATCTACAAGGGTATGTAGATCCACTCTCCCTCTCGTAGATGCTCATCACCATGGATAGATCTTGCGTGTACGTAGGAATTTTTTTGTTTCCCATGCAACGTTGCCTAACAGGATCGTGATGAGATCGCGGGACGGATCATGATGAGTTCACAGGACGAATCATGATGAGATCGTGGGAAGGATCGTGATGAGATCGCGGGACGCTCGGCGATTTGGATCGCGAAGATGTTCGACTACACCAACCGCGTTCCTTAACGCTTCCCGCTTAGCGATCTACAAGGGTATGTAGATCCACTCTCCCTCTCGTAGATGCTCATCATCATGGATAGATCTTGCGTGTGCGTAGGAATTTTTTTGTTTCCCATGCAACGTTCCCTAACACCTTCTTGTTGGGTCGCAGCGGTAGTGAGCCCAACATACCTTCCCTAACCCCCCCCCCCAAGTGTCGTCGGGCTAAACATTGGACGGGCCTCGGGGGGTTGCTGGGTAGAGGCGGCATCTTGAGGCGTCTCCTGTGAGGATCACTTGAAGAGAGACTTTTTGCATTCCACCTTAGGACGTTCCGACTCCAGCAAATCAGGCAGCATCAAGTCATCATCTCCACGCTCAAAGCCCGAGTCTTCGTTGTCCTGATCCATCAATCCTCCATCATCACAGGCGGTATTGAAATACTTGTCTGGGTCATCATCCTCATCCTCCATGTCATCATCAGCATTTGCTTCTTCGACAACGGGGGCGACGTCATCTGGAACTAATGGAGGCTCTCCCTCGCGTCGTCCGCTATCACCCGCCATGACAGGTGCAGGTAATTTGGTAGGTGGGGTGGTGTTCATACCTTCTTGAGAAGCTGTCGTTGGTGTGATACTGGGCGCCTCGACACGAAGAAGAGTCTTCGGCCAAGGCAAGAACCAGATCTTGCATGCACCAATCCGTTGAGGTGTCTCCTCGTCATCGATTGGTACCGGAGGAGTCAAATCCTCGAAGCCCGGTAAGACACTGGCCATGTTAACCTTGAAGACGCCATCAGGCATCTCTCGGTTGTAGAACATGCGGTCCTTCGGCTTCACGATCGTTGCCTTTCCCACGACCACGTTCTGGCCCTTGATGTCGTACAGTAGGGTGCACGGGGTATCGTTGGCCTACGAAGACATGTCTGCGACGTCAAACATCCGAAAGGCAATTGAAACGGAAGACTATATAGACATGCTGGTGAAAAGGGTATGACACGTAATTACCATGAGGGCGTCGAGCTCGGCCATAGACGAAGGCCTGCCGAGTTGGCCAGAGATGGAGGATGGGCTGCTATGAACAGGAGTGGGAGCATGTGCGGTGGCATGAGCAGGTGCTAGTGGTGCGATGTTCACCAAATTGCTCCCGACGTAGCTGGGCATCGGAAAGTCCGCTGGCCCTTTATCTGGATTGTTCTTCACCCATTCAAAAAATGCCGGAAGCAAGCTAGAAATGCCGGAAGCAACCGCTTCACTGAACCTTGCATCGACCTTCTGTTCGATGGTCTGTTCCAACTCATCTTTGGACTTATTGAACACAAGCGCGACCTTCTGGTTGATGGTCTGTTGAGTAAGAAACTTTCTCTTCTTTCTTTCCTCTAGCTCCTCGTGGTAGCACGTCTTCCACGAGGCGCCATCTCCGACGCCGTGCACACGTCCATAGGACGGCGGTGTGGCCTCCGGGACCTTTTTCAGTATGTTTAGGGCCCGGTTGAAATGGGTGTCCCACTTGGGCCTCGCCGACGATTGTGACGACTCGTCGGTTTCGGCTGCCTTTTGGTGCTGCTCTTTCTGCAAAAGGAACATGGATGGTTTACTAATAATGTGACAAAACTTGTAGTCGAATTGATTGGAAGCTAATATGATAATATGGTAATATAACAATTACCAGAAGTCTCATGAACTACCTCATGTTCGGGTCCGTGTAAAAGGTCTTCTTGACACGGTCCCACTTGTACCGGGCCCTGATCCAGTCACGCTCCAGCGGGTCGGTGAACTCCGCCAAGGGGTCTGGGATTCTTGTAGCCTTCGGAGCTGCTTCACACTTATGGACTTTCGAGAGATAACATCGAAGAAGTTGCAGAGACCAGTAAGCGTGTCACGGACGTGCTTGTCCATTCTCCCTCTAATGGCAACTGGGAGTATCTGCATCATCATCACGTGACAGTCATGAGACTTCATCCCGCTGAACCTTTTCTTCTTGGGGTCTAGAAATCTGCTTATCTTCCCACAGTAACCGGAACTGACTTTGATTCCCATAAGGCACTTGATGAATTGATCGATCTCCTTCGCACTTAAGGTGAAACAAAAAGGGGGGCAATAATTCTCCTCCTTCTTGTTAACTTTTCTACCCCTTTCCCTCTCCTGCGTCTCCATCTCCGTCTCCTCCGTCGACTTTTTACGATGGAGATCTTTCCTGATCTTCAAATCTTCCAAGTCTTTCCTTGCCTTCGGCCCGTCCTTGGTCTTCTCTGGCATGTTCATCAGTGTGACAAGCAAGCTCTCGAGGACATTCTTCGTGATATGCATTTGATCAAGGCAATGAGGCGTGTCGTGTTGAGCCAGTACTCCAAGTCCCAGAAAACAGACCTCGTTTTCCATACCTTCAGTAGCGGCTCCGGTGCCTTTTTCATCGTTCCTGGCGTGGGGCACCGTCCCCAGTTATTCAACAACTCATTGATTTCGTCCCCGCTTCTCTTACGTGGAGGTCCTCGATGCTTAGTCAACCCATTGAATATATCTCCATGCTTTCTCCACGGGTCATCCTTCTCGATCCATCTACGATGCCCCATGTGCATGATTTTCCCAGACCCACCATCTTTCGTTGACGTAAACTGCTGAGACATTGTATCATCCATGCACCTCGTGCATCCGTAGTATCCGTGGCACACCTGGCCTTAGGTGTACCCGTAACCGAGATAGTCGTGCACCGTCGTCATCAGCACGGCTCTCATATAGAAATACTCTCCTTTGCTGGCGTCCCATGTCCATGCCGGTGTTTTCCATGATGTGTCATGTCCTCTTTTAGAAGCCCCATATACAGGTTAATATTATTTCCTGGTTGTTTTCGGCCCTTGAATCAGCATGCTCATGTGTATGTACTTTGTCTTCATGCACTTCCATGGGGGGAGGTTGTACATCCATACAAAGACGGGCCATGTGCTGTGGTTGGTATTTTGGTTTCCAAACGGATTCATGCCATCCGTACTCGCACCAAGCATGATGTTCCTTGGATCTTCTGCAGCAAATCAATATACGGTGTTGAATGCTCTCCACTGACTACCATCTACGAGGTGTCTCAGCTTCGGATCATCTCCATCGTCGGGCTTCTTCCTCTCCGCGTGCCAGCGCATGAGCTTTGCTTCCTTAGGATCTACGAAATACCGCTGCAGACGGGGAGTGATCAGAAAGTACCATACAACTTTCTGAGGAGATTTCTTTCCTGCCTTCTTGTATCGAGAAGCATTGCACACTGGACAACTGTTTTTTTCCGCATGCTCCCCCCGATAAATGATGCAATCGTTGATGCATGCATGGTACCTAATGTGCGGAAAATCAAAAGGGCAAACGATTTTCTTGGCCTCATCGATACTAGTAGGACAAGGTTCCCCGCGGGAAGAACTTTACTATTTAGATACTTCAAATGCTCATTGAGGCTTTTGTCTGTCCATTTGGTTTTGGCCTTCGTCTTTAGAAGTTCGAGCGTGAAACTCAAGCAGATCACCTCGGGATCGCAACCATCATACAATGGAGTCTTCGAGTCTACTTCAAGTTGCGCCAGCTTGGCCTCCTCTCTTGAAGCAACTCTGTCGCTAGTCGTACTCTTGCGAAGGAGGTCTCGAACATGAGGGTCCTGCACGACTGCACTTAGTCGCGTCGAAGACTGCGGCATGACCGCCGCCTCTGCTTCGCCGTGTCCGGAATCTTCTCCGCCGCCATGTTCGGAATCTTCTCTACCACCGTCATTTAAGTCTTCCCCACCGCCATGTCCGACGCCATCGTCTTCGTGTCGATCGGTCATCTCTTCGTCTAGCCCCATGTCGTTATTCCCTGCCATGTGGATGTCCCCATCATCATCATCATCTTCACTTATCCACCGAGTATAGCCATCCATGAAACCATTCATCAGCAGGTGCGCCTTCAAACTGCCATGATCATAAGGGTCCAAAAGGACTCCTTCTTTGCATCTTGTACACGGACATCTAATCCTAGTCCGATTATTTGCATGCATGTCCATTATCGCGGATTGCATGTATCGCTCCACCTTCCATCCACTCACCTTCATGACTGACTGCATGCACAGTATAACAAGCAAAAGGGTTATAAACAAAATGCATGCATGCATCAAAGTCATATAAAAATTTGGCATGACCTTGCCTAAAAATAGGACATATCGAGTTTGCTCGAAATTCACCAAAACGGAAATAAATCGACATTTCGGCAAAACATAAGCAACTCGGGGGCATGCCACTCGCACAAATCTCTCCATATCCCAAACACACATATTCCCATTCACACACACATATTCCCATTCTTGAAATGAACAACTTTTTACTCACGTATATATCAAACTAGATCTAGCTACATCTAGTTGTTGGGGACATATCAATAGCTAGCTAGATCAAGTTGTTGGGAAGGAGAGATGACTCTAGGTAACTAATGGAGAGGGAGAGAGATGAGCTAGCTAGATCTATATCTAATGGAATGGAGGGAGAGCCAAACAAATGAGATAGGGGGACATTTAATTATGGAGCTAGTTAGAGATGAGAAGGCCATTTATGGAGGAGAGTTATGGTGGAGGGGGGCATTAATGGGGAGAGAAAAGAGGTAGGAGGAAGAGAGAAGAAGGGCAACAATGGTGAGAGGATAGGGGAAAGGAGGGGGAGAGAGGGCAATGGGAAGGAGGGGAGGGGGGTGGTGGTGAAAAGGTGGCACCAGCCACGCGTAGCAGTAGCACTGTTTTTCAGCAAGCGCTACTGCTATGTTACTTAGCAGTAGCGGTTTCCAAAAAAACGCTACTATTAAGTGGGCCCCATTATCAGTAGCGGTTCCAACAAATAAAGCGCTACTACTAGAGTATTAGTAGTAGCGCTTTATTCTAGAGAGCGCTGCTACTACCAATAGTGTCGGTGGGCTCGTCTGTTCCCGCTTAGCAGTAGCGCTCTTTTTGTTTACAACGCTACTGCTAAGTCTTTACTGGTAGTGCTTGCTAAATAAAGCGCTACTGCTAACTAGCAGCAGCGCCTGTTACATTCCAGCGCTACTGATATTGTCCTGCCTATAAGGTTTTCCCTAGTAGTGGTGGTGGGAAAAGAGAGGACTTTCTGTATTAGGAAAACCAACTTGGTGCACACATGTCCAGCTATAGTAGAGAGCACCAAGGTGACTACAAAGTGGGTCACACATCAGGTTTTAGAAGCAGTAAGAACAGACTTGAACACATCCATAGGTACAATAATTCAAAATCTTAAGAGCAAGTATGGAGTTGAGATTAGCACTCATATGGCCTACAGGGCTAAGAACAATGCTATTAACATGGTGCAAGGAGATCAGAGGGGGCAATATACAAGGATAAGGGATTACTTGTAGGCTGTGTTAGACACAAATCCAGGTAGTAGGTGCATTGTCACTACTAAGTTCCTAAAAGAGCATCCAAGCAAGAATCCAAGGTTCCATGGTTTGTTTATCTGTTTGAATGCTTGCAAGGAAGGATTTCTAAATGGTTGCAGACCATTCATAGGTGATCACTATGATATTGAACTATGTTTCAGCCTTAGTACTGCATGCTTTGTTTTTAACATGTGTTTTGTGTCATGGCAGGTGTGGATGGCTGCTTCATCAAGCTGTCTACTGGCCAACAAATACTTGCTGCCACAGGAAGGGATGAGAATAATAACATCTATCCCATTTCTTTTGGAGTTGTGGACAAAGAAGACACAAATAGTTGGACTTGGTTTCTCAATGAATTAAAGACAACAATTGGTGGAGAAGCAGGGAGATTTGGTTATTATACCATAATCTTTGATAGGCAGAAGGTACCATCTTTGTTCTTAATAGTAGTTGCTATTCATTGCTAGTAACTAGTTGATATTCATAACTTATTACTCATAGGGTCTTCTCAAAGTTGTGAGCCATGCTTTCCCCAATTGCAATCAAAGATTCTGCCTTAGACACATCTATCAAAATTTTCAAACAGTTGGTTTTAGGGGCGCGCAATTAAAGAAGTACATGGATAAGGCATGTTACTCCTACACTGAACATGACCATATTGCTCCAATGGATGCTCTTAAAGTTGAGTGTAAGGATGCATGGGCTTAGTTAAATAAAATTCCTAGAAATTGTTGGGCTAGATTTTCCATGGACTTGAATTGCAAAACTGACTTAGTTGTCAATAATATTAGTGAGGTTTTTAACAAGATGATATTAGATGTGAGGGGTAAACCAATAAAGACCATGGTAGATGGAATCAGGACCAAGTTGGTGGTCAGGTTTAATGGAAATAGGACTAAGACATAGATTGCCAAGTGGGAAATATTACCAACATATGCTGAGTTGCTTGAATAAGCAAAGAAAGACTCCAGGAACTGTCAAGCTTTGATGGCTGGCCCTAATATTTATGAAGTGACAAGCCATGATAGGACCTATTCAGTTAACTTGCAGCACAAGACAGTGCAGAAAATGGGATATGACTGCAATGCCATGCAAACATGTAGTCTCTGCTATTACCAAAGCCAAACTAGTGCCTGAAGATTATGTGCATGACTTCTTCAAAAAGCCTATGTATCTGGCAGCATACAGTCCCATCATTTTTCCTGTACCTGGATATGATCTCTGGCCCAAGACCAATACTATAGACATAGAACCTCCTGTTATGAAGGATAAACCAGGGAAGCAACAGACAAAGAGGAGAAAGAGCAAGTTTGAGCTAGCAGCACCTAAAGATACATCTAGGATGGCCTCAATTACATGCAGTAATTGTAATCTTGTGGGTCACAGGTATACATCTTGCAAAAGTACCCTTAAGCCAGGCCTAGCAATGAGAAAGAATAAGCATCAGGTTAGTAATTCATGACATACATGTTGCCATTCTATATATTTTGTAACACTTAAATGTATTAACTAGCTGGCTTTCTTAATTGCAGTCAACCAGAACAGAGGAGGGGACCACATCTACTACTGCAGCTTCATCTGTTACTGCACCAACCAGGAGGGCAACTACACAAGGAAGCAGGGCAAGCAGCACATCAGCTGCAGCAACCAGCAGAGCTACAACAGCTGAAGAAGGCACCTTAACAACTCCAGCAAGCAGGGCAAGCAAGACATTAGCTGCAGCAACCAGGAGATCTACAATAGCTACAGTAGGCACCTCAAGAGCACCAGCAAGCAGGGCAAGCAACACATCAGCTGCATCAACCAGGAGAGCTACAACAGCTGCAACAACACGCTTCTTGCCACCAAGGCAGAGAAAGAAACCATCAAGACTGAAGGATTACTTTTATGCCTTAGGGAACTAATGTGGCTATCCTCTGTCAAAACTAGTTGATGATGTGATCTGTTTTGGCAACAACTTTACTGCCTTGATGATCTATTATGGTAGTATTAATGTTATGGTACTGAAATCACTGCTATGTTATGATATTATGGTACTGATCACTGCTATGTTATGGTACTGTAATCACTGCTATGTTATGATGTTATGATACAATGCACTGTTATGGTGATCCATATGATGGTCTTGCAATGAAGGTAAATGATAGCCTAGGTTCACAGATTGGACTGAGATTCATCATTCACCATAAAACAACAAATTGGGCTGACAATCATCATTCATAAAGTACTTGGTTCATAGATTTAAACTAAGGTACTTGGTAGATGATTATCATCTCCATTAAAACAGCTACAGGATCCAACACCATAGTTCACAAAATACACAATTAAGGTACTTAGTTCACAAATTCATACTAAATTACTAGATAGATGATCACCATCTACATGATGATAGATGATTATCATACTAGAAGCATCCTACTCATCTAACATGGCCTTCACACCCTAAATCTTCAACTTCAACTTTTCCTCAGACTTCTGAAGCTCAGAAATGTGCAACTGCAGTTTATGCCTCTCTTCTGTCAGCCTTTCCTTCTCCTTCAAATGATTGTCCTTCAAGTTCCTAATCATATTGGCTTGAGCAGCTTTCAGGTTCTTAAGAACATCATACTTCTGCTGCAGATTGGTACTTTCTTTCCCTTTCTTTGATAGCTCTGACCTCAAGTTATTGTCCTCCACACTGTCCACAACCCTCTGTTGTTAATCCAAGAGAGCATTCACATCACCATATAAATTTTCATAGTTCTCTTGTAGTTTCTTCTTCTCTTCTGTCAGGTTGTGAATTACAAAAGAACTCTCAAGATTCTCATTGGTCCTAGCTGCCTTACTATCCTCATACATATCCCATAATTTGGCCAATGCCTTCTCCATTCAGTCTGGCCATTCAAAGTCAATCCACTGAACTACTCCACAATTTATGCCTTCCTATTAAACAAACAACAAATAGAGGAATATGCTAAGTGAGTGGGATCAACAAACTAATAAAAGAGGTCAATGACAGAAATAGTAAACAATGAGCAGCTTTTTAGTTTAAGTTAACATAGCTTTAAACAGTAGTGCTCTAATAAACAATGACCAAGTGCTGACCTAGGTTAAAAAATGGCATCACTAATCGGGGCATTTAACAATGACTGCCTTTCTCTACTACCCAAGACTTAGCGCTAAACAACATGATAAACAATGACCTAATCACTGACCCAGGTTAAAGAAATGCAAAGAAAGAGGTAAACACAGCTGAGGTACACATGTTTAGTTTCATATCATACCTTCTCAGCACACCCAAGAAACCTCCTGCCCGTGTTCATCCCTTCAAATGCAACGAATCGCTCTATCGGCTTGCCGTGATCACACAACACATTCTCATCTACATCAACCCCATTGAAATTTGGATCATGCATGGTAGCAGGAAGCTACGGGAGCCAATAGAAGCAAACTGAGCTTCAGATCGAGCTCGTGCACAAAATCCCCAATTCACAAACCCTAAACCTAACCCTAGCAACAGACCTTGATGATGCCGTTGCAGGAGGAGCAGAGGTTCATGGCTGAATCCTCGCTGGTCTCGCCGTCATTCCACGACACCATGGTGAGGCGGAGCAGCGGTCGGCACCGGACGGATCGAGCGGCGACAGAAGAGAAGAACAGAGAGCGTCCGAAGAGCAAGAGAGTGAGGACAGTGAGACTAGCGTGTCGATTTGGTTAGGTTTTGACCTATCCGCAACGATTGACTCCGTCTGTGACCGGCCGTTATGCCACGCCGGCAAAAGTGGGGCCCACATGTCATAATCGGGCTTAAAACGGACAAACAGAGCGTTCAGTGTTTTCTGCAAAGAATGTTCAAATGAGTGTTTCCTGCAATCCTACGCGTCAATGTGGTGGTTTTCTGCAATTAACTCCCATAAAAAAGCCCAGACGGCTCGTCGTCCGTTTCATCTAGCGCCAGCCGATACACGCTCCGAACCGTGAAAACACCATTGCGCTCCAATTCCTAGGTAAGGACATCCTCATCCAGTCGTGGAGACGTCCGAATTTTAACAATCTGCTCGATATCTACCGTGTTGAAATATTGTTGCACCAGGTCCATACGCCATGCCCCGAGTTCATCCAATAACTCAAAGACTATTCTCAGCCGGCACCGCCCCTGCACAGTGATAGGTTTGTCGGAGCCACCGTTCGGGATCCAATGATCTCTCCATACAATAGACTGCCCATTGCGTACCCGCCATATAATACCACGCTTGAGAAGCTCCAGCCCGTGCACCACTCCTTGCCAAGTTGGTGAGGGGTTGGACCGAAAAATAGTGTCCACTAGATGACCAAATGGAAAATATTTAGATTTCATTACTTGTGCGCACAAACTGTTCGGGTTAGAAAGGATTCGCCAAGCTTGACGTGCCAGCAACGCTTGGTTAAACAAGCGGAACTCCTGGAATCCCATGCCTTCGTGTGACTTTGATCGGATCAGCTCTCTCTCCCGCTTTGTGCCATCGAGTCACACCACATGACGAACCTCTTTGTAAACTTTTTCTGGATGTTCCGAAAACGACCCTTACTCATACGCCCATTGGGAGTGGGGAATCCGAGATATTTCTCTTCAAAGCTAATATTCTGTACATCTAGTACTCGTACCACATCATCCTTGTCACCTTGCCTATAATGTTCACCAAAAAGGATGGAGCATTTGAGGATTAATTCAAATTCAAATTTAAGTGACTTTATTTTTGCGACTCAACTGAACTGTCATCAAATGGACTAGCGTTTTGAACGTTTTGGGCAATGGACTAACTGTGCTTGAGCAAAATTGCAAGTGTAATTAAGCAACATAGTTTTTTTTTCCGAAATGGCAGTTATCCTGCATTCTTTAAGAAGAAAAGAGTTGCTCAGTTAATTAGGGAAAATCGAGCGAAAACCAGATTGTCCACTTAATTATGGAAAATCGGACGAAAACCGTTACAACCGTTGAGCGGCACACATAAAAAAGGCCACACACACCACTCCACAGAGGGTCTCGGCGAGACATCACGCAGGCGTCATCGTCATCACTCCTCCGCTAGAGGCATCATTGCCATCCCTACACTCTGAGCAAACGACTCCGACTCCGCCGCAAAAAAAACCTCACCCTAAAATAAATGAATTAATAAATTTGTATCCAAATGAATAAATGAATGTATATAGAAAATAATACATCTGATAATAAGTCTGCAAAAGACAATCATCTCACGGACGGTGTTGCTCGCCCGTCAGCTGGAAAGGGGACGGCCAGCCGCCCAGATCTTATTCGGCGCCCAAAGCACCGCTTACTATTGTTTTTTTGCATACACCATTCGATCTGAATGGGCCGGCCCACCTAAACACATAGCGAGCAATCTCGTCCCATTTTTTGGGAAGCTTCTGAAACAGTTTCGGGAAAGCTTCTGGAAGAATCAACTCCGTCTTTTTCCTTTTCCGTTTCGAGTTAATTGTGATCGGTTGTTTCATCTCTTTTTTATTTTCATCTTTATTTCCAAATTCCCAAACTTTTTTGAAATTCTGATATTTTTCAACTTCGTAAACTTTTTCCAAAATAGTGTGAACCTTTTCAAATTCATGAGTTTTTTATCATTTCTTCACATTTTCAAATTTACAAACTTTTTCATTTTTATGAATATTTATTAAATTTATTATATTTTCAAATTATTAAAAAAATATCATAATTTTGAACATTTACTCAAATTCATGAATTCCCCATTTTCTGTTCTTTTCTTAATTCATGATTTGTGTGTTCCAGTTTTCAAAAAATTGAATTAAGTAAACATTTTAAAAAAAAATATAATTTTTTAAATATTTATGATTTTCTTTCCAAATTTATGATCTTTCTAGATTCGTGATTTACTTAAATTCAACGATAAACCGGTCAATAGTTAAATAGCCAAACTTGAAAACCGAGTGAAGGGAGCGAGCATTGTTATGTTCGTCGTTGGCCAGCCCACTTGCCTCACACATGAGTAGCCCTGCGGTTACCTGGCCCAGAAGGCGCTAATTAGGAGAACCTTTCCCCATGCCCGGCCAGCCACTATAGTGCGGTGGTTCCAGGCCTACAACCTCGCCTCATCCGTCTCTGGTCCCGACTAGTTCTTCTGGAAGTAGTCCTACCGGATCCATGCTCCAACTAGACAGGCTCTTTTGAACGTTGGGTTAGCTGCTAGGGCAAATGTGCTCTAGCTATATTAAGCCTTCGTCTGTTGTCTTGACTCGAGACTTTACCACGGAAGGGACTCCCTATATGACACATTAAGCATCAAGCTGTTGCAATTTTTTGAAAACTTGAGACCAATTTGTGCCATGTTAGCGACCTTGGACTTTGTCATGAGAGCATCGAAAGCAAATTTCAAAATTTCACATTTTTATAAAAGTCCATTTTTAATGAAACAAAAACAATTTTCAGTTTTTTTTAAATTACAACAATTTATTCAAAATACTCACCAATATTTTAAATTCAAAACAATTTCTCAATTTCAGGAATATTTCGAAAAACACAATTTTATTTGAATTCCATAGAATTTTAAAAATATCAAAACATATTATTTAAATCACGAATAAATTAGTAAATTGTAAACAATTTGTGAAGTTACATTCTAAGGAATTTCGAAGGATTTTTGAAATTCATGTGAACATTTTTGAAGTTCCAAAAGTGTTATTGCAAATTTTGAATTCCTAACATTTTTCAAAGGTTTGATTCTTAAAAGGATTAGAAAAAAACCTTGAAACCAATAAATAAACAACATGAAAAAGAATAACCGATTTAGGAACCTTCTTGAAGGTTCCCCAAACCATGGCCTATAGTTTTGCGGAAGACAATGTTTTGACAGAAATAGAATTCTGTGCCACGGCAAGTGATTCATATCTGCTGCTCCCTGCACGTGGGTGTGTTTTAACTCGCTTAGAACGTGCCCTATGGAAGCGTTGCCCTAAATCTTTAGTTAAATTTGAAAAAACATAGCCACGCATTTAGATAATGTTGACGTAGTGAAAAAATTTGTTTGTGTAATATTTTAAAAATATTGATACCATTTACAAAAATGGTCACATCTCAAAATTTAACGATGAAATTATTTAAATATTTTGACGAAAATATAAATATTTTTCTCTTATTTCTTAGAAAGCATTCATGTCTTTCACCCAATTATTTATAACATTTAGAAAATGTTCATACTTGGAAAGATATATTTTGTTAGATTTTAAAAAATGCTCTTGAAATGTAAAACAAAATTCTCACCATTTTTTAGAATAGTTCATAACATATAAAAAAATGTTTGCATGTTTTTCAATAATTTTCATGAAAGTTTGAATAAAATGTTCAACGTGTGTTTAAAAATGTTCAGTGTGTAGTGTGTACTTAAAAACAATAGTCAATGTGGATTTTACAAATGTTTAACATGTATTCAGATAAATGCTCAACATGTACTTAAAATATTCAACATGCATCTAAAATATTTCCAGTCTATATACGATTTTTTTTCAATATTTATCCATAGATGTCATATTTATTTTGAAAAATGGAAAATAAAGGAATATAAAACAAATAAAATGAACATGAAGAAAAATAGTCGGTGGGCTCATGGCATGACGCACGGCTACCTACGGGAGGTGGGAAACGAAGCAAAGTGTACAGAAACATATCGCCTGAAGCGCGAAAATTGGCAGTTGTGCACGGGCACCATGGTGCCGGATACAAAAAAACTATTTCCTTCCATGCAAAAAAATAGATTTTTTTTTGTGAACACATAGACAAATCGGTGAACGTCTAAATTTAGACATGTTTTTTTGTTTTTCTAGCATACTACATTTGCTTTTTATTTTTTGTTTTTGCGTGCCCCTTGTGAAGTATAAGTTGCATCGGGAGCACATGTCACGTCATGTGAAGTACAACTTTAATGGGGGAGTATATTTTCATTATGCATGAAACACAAGTTGCACTGGACTTGAAACACTCTTGCACTGTTATGTTTGTTATGACAAAATAGTGTAGTCCTTCAAATATGTTATTAGCATGCTATGTCATGCTATAATGTGCTATTAGCGAGACATTAATGTTCATAGTTGGTAATAATGACATTAAATACTTGAGTTTAACATTAATTTGAGTTACATTGTATCAAATATCAAACAATTTGATTCCATCGTAACTACACTATGTGGTGCAAATCGTAGTTTAATTTTCAGTGGGATGAGGATATAGCCACACTTAGCTATTTAACAAATAGTTGGTGCTCTTATTGATCTCAACTTAACATTATGTAAGTGTTGGACTTTTCAAGGTGGAAATTTCGAACGTATCTCGCTCTACAGTTGTAAGTGATCAATGTACAGTATTTTACATTTCAGTATGAAATATTTAACACATAGCGTGTCCTTCGATTTGTTTTGGTTAACGTTGGCATGACAGAGCATGTTCAATAGTTGAGATGAGATTTTTTTCCAATTCTGACATGTTTTTTATAGCAATTTCGAAAACAAGCAGTGCTAACACGTTTTTTGTTGTTGCAAAACTAGCACTCCGTCGGTCGTTCGTTGGCCAAAAGGAGTCTTCGGTCATCCATTGGACGAAGAGGGACTCTTCGGTCAGATGTTGGCCGAAGACTTGCGGTGCTGGGCCGAAGACCTGTCTTCGGCCAGCAGATGGCCGAAGAGTCCTTTTCTGTCTTTCGTTGGCCAAAGAATTCATACTCTTTACCGAAGTTGCATGGGAGTACTCTTCGGCTTACACAATATGGAAGTGTTATTTTTTCCACTTAAATGCATTATAATTCCTGCACAACCATCCCCCTCTTTCACATTCCAACTTTGTACTTTCCCGCAACCATTTCCCGACATTCTATCTCATCATTTTCTTTCCTGCCATTTTCCTTCCCGTCATTTTCTTTCCCACCCTTCTTTCCCACCATTTTCTTTTCCGCCTTCCTCTCCTGCCATTCTTTCCCGCCACCTTCTTTTCTAAACCTATAAAACCCCCTCCGCACTAAGGTGGGTGAGCAGGCAAGTGTAGTCTCGTGAAGATGTCCGGTTATCCTTTCGATCGTAGTTGTTTTCACCCTGGTATGTCCAAAACTCTTCTTAGTTTAGCCGCCAATTTCAAGATAGACAACAAGATAGTTTCACTGGACGAACTCCTCGGTAGTGAAATCTTCATGAATGAGTTGGCTCACCAGTTAAGTAGGAGCGGGTGGCCTGCAAGGACCTTTGAGGAGATACGGAAAGAACTTCTCAGGTTGCATGGTAGGTGGAAAAAAGTACAATATAAGAATGAGGCTTTTCAAAGGGCTACAGTAGAAGATACTTGGTTATGGAGCCAAGACAATGAGGACGAAGACAATCTTTTCATGCCGAGCACCAAGCCCAAGATACTCGCATCATCGAAGTCCAAGAGTACCGCACCGTTGAAGGGGAAGAGTGCTGCATCAACGGAGGATGATGACAATGACTTCATGCCGAACACCAAGCCAAGATACGCACATCGTTAAAGTCCAAGACTACCGCACCATTGAAGGGGAAGAGTGCTGCATCAACGAAGGATGATGACGATGACTTCATGCCGAGCACCAAGGCCAAGAGACCCACATCGTCGAAGTCCAAGACTACCACATTGTCCAAGGGTAAGAGTGCTGCATCAACGGAGGATGACGATGATGACTTCATGTAGTTTGTGGGATGTATTTTTCTAGTTGTATCTTGTATCGTTTAGTTGAGTTGTACCGTTTAATTCAGATGTACTACTAATATGAAGTAGACAAGTGTCTTGAAAACAAATCAGTCTTTTACATAGATAATGACTCATAGATAGATAGTAACACATACATGAAGGATGTCTGATACATAGATAAGTCCTCACACATGAGAATAGTCTGAAACTAACATGGATGTCTCATACATATATAATCATATCACTGCTGGGGATGGCGATGGGTCTTGACCTTCCTCTGACGAGGACCGGAAGGCGATAAGCGCTGCCGCGGTGGGCGAGGGTCACGAAAACCACGACCATACATAACCTTGCTTGTCACGGTATGTGTCTCCTGCGTCGGTGGTGGTGGTGGAGTATGATACAATGGCTGAGATACAAGCCGAACTTGTCCCAGTCAAAGGGTCGAACCTCATCCCAGATATGTGTTGGCATGGTCGTCCATTCTAGAACATAAGGGCCAATGTTCTAAAGCCAGAAATCCATGGACTTGTTCCCTCCTACGCGGCTCAACCTGACATTGACATCTAGGTAAGGTGGTAAGCAAAATTCTGAAAGCAGTGCTGACAACTAAATTAGAATTACTTACTTATACATGTGTGCTGGTATGTGTGGAATAACTGGAATTTCATCCTCTTGAAATCGACCGAACTGTCTCATCACCCTATGAAGAGCCATCTCCTCCACCGTCACGTCGAACACCAATCTTGCCTTGGTCATCTAGTAGTGCCGATCTTTAGTGCACAAGTCAGATATACCAACTGGATACCTAGATGTTATAGCCTGATGCGAGTAGGGCTCCCAGATAACAACATCCTCACGCAAAGCATCAAACTGCGCCGTGAAGGATGGGTAGCAGCTCTTCACCTGTACATAAGCCTCTGCTATGTCTTCCAACCCAAATGGCTTATCAAGGCTGACATAGGGTCGTCCAATAGGGAACCTCTCATATGACCAGAGCTGCAACAATAGTGGACATCCAACCAAACCTGATCTATGGGAGCTCAACATGCAACCCAAAAGGACCTATGGCAGCACCGACCAATGGTAATCCCAACAAGTAAGACACATCCTCTAGAGTAGGCGCCATCTCTTCCTAGGTAAAGTGAAATGTATGTGTCTCCGGTCTCCATCTATCTACTAAGCAGGTAAGGAGTGACCTGTCATAAGAGAAGCTTTTCATTTGCCTCTTGCGTAGCTGCATTGGTTCACCAGCTTCATCCAACTCCGGATGATCAACCCACTCATCCAATGTATCCTTAACCAGCCGTGCCAAGGGTAGCAGTCCAGCCCACATTAACCTACCAAATAAAGAGAATGTACATCAAACAGTTAGCGGAAATCAAATATTACAAATTACGAATTAAAACACTATATGCACACATACCTATCAACCCATTTAGGGTGTATCATCCAGTTAGACTTTGGGGTGCGAGGGACCAACACGTCTAAGTTCTTGCCCGCTTGCATAAGTGCGGTCCGGTGTTTTTTATCGATCGTATCTTTAAGCAATGAATACGAAGACATATCTGAAATTAAAACTTAGTTCGACATATTAGAAAATAAAATATAGTCCCACATATTACAAAATAAAACATAGTCTGACGTATTATAAAATAAAACATAGTTCGACATATTACAAATTAAAACATAGCCTGACGTATTACAAATTAAAACATAGTTCCGACATATTATGAAATAAAACATAGTCTGACTCATTATATAGCTTCTGAGTTATTTCTTCCTCGTCGTCCCCTTCGGCCTCGACTGCCTCGACCACGTCCGCCTCTTTCTCCTGTTGGCGCACTCGTCGACGTGGACGGACCGTCTTTGTTAAGGTCAGGACAATATTTCATCCTATGCCCATAATTCGCCTATAGCAAACACTGTCGGGTTGCTCCACCAGCTTCAGATTGGTCCACATTATTATGGATGCGACGAACCTTACGTCTACCCCTACTGGTTTGCCGAAGATCAGGATCCGGGATGTATACTCTCTCATCATCGTTTACCTTGTTGAAATTGCCGACGACTCTAAACCCTATCATCTCACCGGTGCATGTGTTGAGTACTGACTCTTTCAAATAGTATGGAGATACGAAGGAGATGGCATCCAACTAAATCTGGCCGCACGCAGCCAACACATGTGAGCAAGGAAGGTGCAACAACTTCGGTTTGTTGCATGTACATTCACACTTTGGATAAAATTTCGTTCCAATTTTTACCTCATGTGTCTTCACCTCATTCGACGTACCAAAACCATAAGTAGGTAGCTGAACCTCATACCTCCTTTCATGATTACCTATGACTCTGACAGTGTGCTTCTTTGCTTTCTCTATCTTCTTTGCCATGTACTCCATGACATGGCTACAATAAGGTGTCTTCGGATGATCTGCAATATGCTTCTTTGCTAACTCGTGGCTTTCTCTGAAATATCTCAAAGTGCCATGGAATACAACCTCCAGAATAGATGTGAGTGGCAATGCTCTATTCCCTCTAAGTACAAAGTTATACACCTCAGCAAGGTTGGTTGTCATGTGGCCATACCTAGCTTCATGGGTGTCATGCAGGAAAGACCAATTCACGGGAGGCTCCTTAACTATCCATTGAGTAAAATTCTTTATTGCCCTGCTGACGAGGATATGTACCTAGGGTAGGGTCCTAGGCCTGACCTAGATCCCCTACCTAAGGACATGACTTTGTAGGACTTGAATATCACGAACAAGATTCCGACTGGATTCCCGGTGGCGCTCAAGTCACTCGACGAGCAATCCACTCGGAGACTTCTTCCTTCACTCGACGGTCTACTGTCACTCGGAAGACCTCGTTTCCACTCGACGCTAGAGGACCAGAAGCCACCTCCAGGAGGCCAACGGGCAGGCGTTAGGTTTTACGTCATTAGTAGCTTTTATTATGTACGTTACCAGTAACGGCAGTCTTTAAACCCACGACCGGACCCTTAGATGCTGGGCAATTATGAGGGGCAGCGCACTCTGTATAAGCCGCCCCTCCCCTCTGACACAAGGGTTCACAACCACTGTAATCTCAACATTCCTCACGACAAAGCTCCCGAGCACTGAGACGTAGGGCTGTTACCTCCACGAGAGGGGCCTGAACTCATACATCCGTGTGTACACCCTCGCCATAGCTAGCACTCTGCCCTCTCCCTTTGTACCCCTACCTTATACTGTCAGGCTCGTTCCCACGACAGTTGGCGCCCACCGTGGGGTAGGCTTCTAAGCGACTTCCGGCGAGGTTGCATTTTTCATCCTTCGACATGTATTCCGGCGATGTTTTCGCTCTGGGCCACAAGATCCGTTTCAGAGCGCTCACCTTCATTGCCGACGATTCGGCATGGCTTCAGGAAGCGCCTCTCGATGTCGAGGCGCTCCCAGTCCACGGGGCCGCGCACTTCCACGCTAGTTCCTGCGGCATGTTGTTGCGTCAGCCGTCGACTCCTTATGCGTCGGCTCCCCTAGCTGTTCGCGGTCGCAAGCGGTCCGGCCGCTCACGACTCAGCGCTGGGTCAAGCATCCAGTGGCACATCAAATTTCTTCTCTGCAGATCGCAACACTCGAGCCTGCCGAGTCTCTTAACGGCATGTTCGAGTCGGATTTTGATCCGTCCGACATCTCTTCCGAGTGCGAGAGCTGTGATCCAGCAGCAGAGGTCCTTATGGCGGGCTCTCATCAAAGCCCGCCGCCGGGCTTTGGCCATGGCAAGCGCGATGCTGGCAGTGTGTCGAGTGATCATCCTCGACGTGATGGTGAAGTTCTTCATACTCCCATCGTTGGTACGACCGCCAAGGCTCAGGCCTTGGAGGCCACGCGTATTCAGTTGGAGGAGCTCCAGAGGTAACTCGATGAGCATGCGCACCAGCACCCACCAGTTGCCGGTCGACGACAGCGACAGCTGTTCCTGACTGGACCCCGCAACGACGTCGAGGTATATCGTACCCCTGTGTTAAATGTAGCAGCTGCCGCCAGGATAGCAGACTCCATTGAGCCGTCGTGGTCAGAAGCTGGAGGAGGGTTGATGCAGATCATAGCCCTGTTAGATGCAGCGCATCGTCAGAATTCTATAGTTTCACAGTCCTGCAACAGGATACACAACAACTCACCCAGGGCAGAAACCGTTCAGTCGGCACACAGCCCTGGATCGCCATTGCGTCGTAGGGGTGGAGGCTTTCGCAAAGATCAGGTCAGAGATCAGTTTCACCATGAAGACCACCGTTGAGTGTCCGTTCCTCCGCAGGGTGGTCCGCGTGTGCCCCGGCACCCGGACGAAAGGCGCTTGTTCGGTGATGAACGGAATGCGGAGTTTGATGCTCGTGATCTCCTCACCCAGAAGCGGATCGACAGGGGTAGAGCACACAAAGAAGGCCAAGATAGAGACTTTCCGAGTGGTAGCTCGGCCGTGATTTATGGTCCTGAGTGTTTTAGCAGAGCCATCCATTCTGCAGAGATTCCCCCCAACTTGAGGTTGGCGGCTGGGATCGGAAAATTTTCTGGTGAGTCCAAGCGAGAGACTTGGTTAGATGATTACCGAGTGGCTGTACAGATTGGTGTTGGCAATGACAATGTCGCAATGAAGCACTTGTCCTTGATGTTAGATGGTTCAGCTCGTGCTTGGCTGAATCGCTTGGCACCTTCCAGTATATATTGCTGGGAGGATCTTGCCCGAGTATTTATCCGAACCTTCGAGGGCACTTGTAAGCGTCGTGCAGGTCTGGTCGACTTACAACATTGTGTACAGAAGCCCAATGAGACTTTGAGAGATTATATTCAGTGGTGGTCCACTCTGCATCATACAGTGGAGAATGTGTCGGAACACCAGGCTGTGTGTGCTTTCAAGGCTGGTGTGAGATACGAAGAGCTTTTTCTGAAATTCGGTCGAACGGGTGATATTTCACTCGGCAAGATGATGGAAATCGCCACTCAGTACGCCAATGGCGAGGAAGAAGACTGCCTCCGTAGCGGAAAAGGAAAGGCAGTTGTCAATGATAATGGCGGCAACTCCAATAGGAAACAAAAGCGAAAAGCTGAAGGTTCGGTGCAAGCAGAAGCACCCGCGCTGGTGACCCAAGGAAAGAATAAGGCGAAGGCTAAAGCACAGTATGCCCCCAAGAAAGGAAAAAATCAGTGAGGGACTGATATTATGGATCAGCTGTGTGTAATTCACACGAGGAAAGATGAGGAGGGCAACGTGATTCTGCCCAAGCACACCACTCGACAGTGTCGAACACTCATTCAGCAGTTCAAGGAGACTCCTTCGAGTGACAAAAGTCCCGAAAAGGAGGAAGATGAAGATAAAGAAACATTCCTAGATGTCACCGCTATGCTTGTGATTTTTTCTGATGTCGAGAGCAAGAGTTGACTGAAGGTCATCAACAGACAAGTCAACATGGTTGTACCTGCTACCCCCACCTACCTCAAGTGGTCCCAGTATGCTATCACATTCGACCATACATACCATACTTCTCATGTGGCCACTCCTGGTCGACAGGCTCTGGTAATTGATCCAGTGGTGGGGGCACTCGACTCAGAAAAGTCCTCATGGATGGTGGCAGCGGTCTGAACATCCTCTATGTGAATACCCTGAAAGGAATGGGCATTCCGATGTCCTGACTAAGTGAAAGCAACATGCAATTTCATGGAGTCATCCCAGGGAAGAAGGCCAAGTCGCTCGGCCAGATTGCGTTGGACGTGACATTCGGGAACGACAAAAATTTTTGAAAGGAAAAGTTGACGTTTGAAGTCGTGGATTTCCAGAGTGCCTATCATGCCATTTTGGGTCGACCCGCATATGCTCGTTTCATGGCCCGACCATGTTACGTGTATCTCAAGTTGAAGATGCCGGGCCCTAAGGGTGTGATCACGGTCACTGGCAATCGACAACGAGCTGAAGAATGCCTCCAGCAAGGTTCCAAGAGCGCCGATCATCAGATGGCCATGGTCGAGCTGGAGGAGTACAAGAAGAGCACTGACGCTGCTGATTTGCTCTGCGCAAAGAAGCTCGCTTCTGAGTCGGCGTTGCAGTCGGCAAGGGAAGTAAAGAAAGTGCACATCCACCTGATGGACCCAACTGCTGCCCCAACGAATATATCATAAAAAATCGACAGCAAATAGGAAGACGAGCTCATCCAGTTCCTCCGTGAGAACTGGGACATCTTCGCATGGAAGCCTGCTGACATGCCGGGTGTTCCCAGGGGACTGGATGAGCACCGTCTGAGAGTTGATCCAAAGGCTAAGCCTGTCAGGGAGCATTTGCATCTATTGGTGGCGGAGAAGCGCAAAGCAGTCGGTGAAGAAGTGGCCCGTCTCTTGCAAGCCAAGTTCATTCGGGAGATTTACCACTCCGAGTGGCTCTCGAATGTAGTAACGGTGCCCAAAAAAGATAAGTCGTTACGCATGTGCATTGACTTCAAACATCTCAATCGGGTCTTCCCAAAGGATCATTTTCCGCTCCCCCGCATAGATCAGATTGTTGACTCGACTGCGGGATGCGAGCGCTTATCGTTTCTAGATGCTTATTCTGGGTATCATCAGATCCATCTCTATGGCCCAGATGAAATAAAGACAGCCTTCATCACCCCATTCGGGTGTTTTTGCTACACCACTATGCCATTCGGCCTGAAAAATGCCGGTGCTACTTTTATGTGCATGATTCATAAGTGTTTACTCGACCAAATCCCTCGGAATGTCAAGGCGTACATGGATGATATAGTGGTCAAGTCCCGCAAAGGTTCCGACATGCTAGCTGACTTGGCCGAAACATTCGCCAATCTGAGGAGATACGACATAAAGCTGAATCCCGCCAAGTGTACTTTCGGCGTCCCTGGCGGCAAGTTACTCGGTTTTCTCGTTTTTGAATGAGGGATTGATGAAGACCCCCGTGCGAGTGCACGATGTTCAGAAACCCATAGGTTGCCTGGCAGCATTGAGTCCATTCATTTCTCATCTCGATGAGAAGGCATTACCTCTGTACCAATTGATGAAGAAGTCCAATACATTCGAGTGGACTCCACAAGCCGAAGCAGCGTTTGTTGAACTCAAAGCCCTGCTCTCCACCCAGCCGGTGCTTGCCGCTCCATGCAGCAAAGAGCCATTTTTCTTGTACATCGCGGCCACTAATCAAGTCATCAGTACGGTGCTAACTGTCGAGCGAGAGGAGGAGGGTAAAGCTTACAAAGTCCAACGACCATTATATTATGTCTCCGAAGTTCTGCCCCCCTCGAAGCAAAGATATCCACACTACTAGAAGCTGGTTTATGGTATTTACCTATCAGCGAAGAAGGTGACGCATTATTTTCAAGACCACTCGATTTCAGTCGTCAGTGATGCTCCATTGTCCGAGATTTTCAATAATTGAGACGCATCTGGACGACTGGCTAAGTGGACAATCGAACTCAGACATTTTGACATCAAGTTTGAAGCCAAAAAAGCAATCAAGTCCCAGACATTGGCAGATTTCATGGCCGAGTGGATTGAACAACAACAGCCAATCCAAGTTCACTCGGCACATTGGACCATGTTCTTCGACGGTTCTAAAATGTTGAATGGGTCCGGTGCTGGTGTTGTCTTGATATCTCCCAGGGCGACAAGCTCAGCTATGTCTTGCAAATTCACTTTGATTCCCCCAACAATGAGGCAGAATATGAAGCACTTTTGTATGGGTTGCGCATGGCTATGTCACTCGGCGTGAATCGCCTAGTGGTTTATGGTGACTCAGATTTGGCGGGGAATCAAGTGATGAAAGAGTGGGATGTTTGAAACCCTGCTATGACTGGGTACTACAATGCCGTCAGAAAGTTGAAGAAGAAATTCGAAGGCCTGGAACTTCATCATGTTCCCCGACTGAAAAATCAGGCGGCCAACGAACTAGCAAAGATTGGGTCCACTTGATGGCCCGTCCCCAGTGATGTGTTCTTGGATCACTTACACACTCCTTCGATGCAAGAAGATCCTTTCACCAAAGAACCCCCGCAAGCTTTGAGCTCCACTGATCCGTCTGAAGTCGATGTCCCTGCAGTAATCGATTTGGTCATGGAAATTCTGGTTGTCGTTCCTGATTGGATAGTGCCTTACATTGCTTATATCCTCCAACAAGAACTCACTGAAGATGAAATAGAGGCTCGGCAGATTGTGCATAGATCTAAGGCCTTTACTGTGATGGGAGATCAGCTGTTCAAAGAAAGCGCGACCGGCATGACGCAACGTTGCATCTCCCCCGAAGAAGGTCAAATGATTCTGGATGAGATCCACTCGGGAACTTGCGGCCATCATGCGTCCTCACGGACCATCGTCGCTAAAGCATACCGAGCTGGTTTCTTCTGGCCACGAGCTAATGAGATGGCCAAAGACATTGTTGATCATTGTGATGGATGCCGGTTCTATGCAAACTTGTCACATAAACTGGCCTCTTCTCTGAAGACGATTCCCTTCGCCTGGCCATTTGCTGTTTGGGGACTAGACATGGTTGGTCCCTTTCAGACCGGAAAAGGCGGTTTCACTCATTTGCTGGTTGCATTCGACAAGTTTACCAACTAGATAGAAGCCAAGCCCATCAAGAAATTGCACTCCCGTACGGCGGTTACATTCATGATAGAAATGATTTTTTGGTACGGCATGCCTCACAACATTATCATGGATAATGGCACCAACCTTGACTCGGAAGAGTTCAGAAACTTCTGAACATCTCAGGATACTCGGGTAGATTATGCATCTATTGCTCACCCGCAAACCAATGGGCAAGTCGAGCGAGCCAATGGACTCATCCTGCAAGGTCTAAAGCCTCATCTCATGCGCGATCTGGATCATGTCGTTGGTGCCTGGTAACTGAGCCGCCGTCTGTGTTATGGGGCCTAAGAACTACGTCAAATCGGTCGAGCCTCTATTTCATCTTCAGGGAGTTCTTGTCGGAGGATATAAGCAATGTAAGGCACTGTCCAATCAGGAACGCCAACCAGAATTTCCATGACCAAATCAATTACTGTAGGGACATCGACTTCAATCAGATCATGCCGCTAGTGCCTGGGTAACTGAGCTACCGTCTGTGTTATGGGGCCTGAGAACTACGCCAAATCGATCAACTGGACGGACTCCTTTTTTCCTGGTCTACGATGATGAAGCTGTCTTGCCGAGTGACTTGTTTCACAATTCTCCCCGAGTGGAACTTTATTCTGAGGCTGAAGCTGAACAGGCTAGGTAGGATGGTGTTGATGTTGGGAGACGTAGTAGTAAATCAAAAATTTTCCTACGTGTTCACCAAGATCTATCTATGGAGAAACTAGCCACGAGTAAGGGGAGAGTGGATCTTCATACCTTTGAAGATCTCTAAGCGGAAGCATTACAAGAACGCGGTTGGTGGAGTCATACTCGTAGCAATTCAGATCGCGGTGGACTCCAATCTTAGCGCCGAACAACGGCGCCTCCGCGTTCAACACACGTGCAACCCGGTAACGTCTCCTATGCCTCGATCCAGCAAGGAGGAAGGAGAGGTTGAGGGAGAGCTCCGGCAGCACGACGGTGTGGTGACGGTGGAGCTGCGTGGTCTCCGGCAGGGCTTCGCCAAGCGCTACGGAGGACGAGGAGAGGGAGGAGTTGGGCTCCGCCGAGAGAGAGGGAAACTCGTGTGTTGGCAGCCCCAAAACTCACCACTATATCTAGGAGGAGGGGAGGGGAGGGGCTGCGCCCTAGGGTTTCCCTTAGGGAGCCGGCGGTAGCCCTAGATCCCATCTGGGAGGCGGCCAGAGGGAGGGAGAGGGGAGGGCGCAGCCCTAGTGGGCCTTAGGCCCATCTCGGGCTAGGGTTTCCCCTTCCTCCCACCTTCCCGTGCCTTGGGCTGGGGTAGGAGGCACACCGGCCCAACTAGGGGCTAGTTCCCTCCCACTTGTGGCCCATGCAGCCCTCTGGGGCCGGTGGGCCCCCGGAACCCTTTCGGTGGTCCCGGTATGGTACCGGTGATGCCCGGAACACTTCCGATAACCAAATCCTTACTTCCCATATATCAATCTTTGTCTCCGGACCATTCCGGAACTCCTTATGACGTCCGGGATATCATCCGGGACTCCTAACAACCTTCGGTAACCACGTACACTATTTCCCCATAACCCTAGCGTCATTGAGCCTTAAGTGTGTAGACCCTACGGGTTCGGGAGACACGTAGACATGATTGAGACACTCTCTGGTCAATAAGCAACAGCGGGATCTAGATACCCATGTTGGCTCCCACATGCTCCATGATGATCTCATCGGATGAACCACGATGTCGGGGATTCAATCAATCCTGTATACAATTCCCTTTGTCTACCGGTATGATACTTGCCCGAGATTCGATTGTTGGTATCCCTATACCTTGTTCAATCTCGTTACCGGCAAGTATCTTTACTCGTTCCGCAACACATCATCCCGTGGCTAACTCCTTAGTCACTTTGAGCTCATTATGATGATGTCTTACCGAGTGGGCCCAGAGATACCTCTCCGTCACACGGAGTGACAAATCCCAGTCTCGATTCATGCCAACCCAATAGACACTTTAGGAGATACCCGTAGTGCACTTTTATAGCCACCCAGTTATGTTGTGACATTTGGCACACCCAAAGCATTCCTACGGTATCCGGGAGTTTCACAACCTCATGGTCTAAGGAAATGATACTTGACATTGGAAAAGCTTTAGCAGACGAACTACACGATGTTGTGCTATGCTTAGGATTGGGTCTTGTTCATCACATCATTCTCCTAATGATGTGATCCCGTTATCAACGACATCCAATGTCCATGGCCATGAAACCATGACCATCTATTGATCAACGAGCTAGCCAACTAGAGGCTCACTAGGGACATGTTGTGGTATATGTATTCACACATGTGTTACGGTTTCCGGTTAACACAATTATAGCATGAACAATAGACAATTATCATGAACAAGGAAATACAATAATAACCATTTTATTATTGCCTCTAGGGAATATTTTCAACAGTCTCCCACTTGCACTAGAGTCAATAATCTAGTTACATTGTGATGAATCGAACACCCATAGTATTCTGGTGTTGATCATGTTTTGCTCGTGAGAGAGGTTTAGTCAACGGATCTGCGACATTCAGATCCGTATGTACTTTACAAATATCTATATCTCCCTCCTGAATGTAATCACAGATGGACTTGAAGCGGCGCTTGATGTGTCTTGTCTTCTTGTGAAACCTGGGCTCCTTCGCAAGGGAAATAGCTCTAGTGTTGTCACAGAATAGAGTCATCGGGCCCGATGCACTTGGAATTACTCCTATGTCGGTGATGAACTCCTTCATCCAGACTCCTTCCTTTGCTGCTTCCGAAGCAGCTATGTACTCCGCTTCACATGTAGATGCTACCACGACGCTTTGCTTGCTGCTGCACCAGCTGACTACCCCTCCGTTCAAAATATACACGTATCCGGTTTGCTACTTGGAGTCGTCCGGATCTGTGTCGAAGCTAGCATCGACGTAACCCTTTACGACAAGCTCTTTGGCACCTCTATATACGAGAAACATGTCCTTTGTCCTTTTCAAGTACTTCAGGATATTCTTGACCGCTGTCTAGTGTTCCGCTCCGGGATCACTTTGGTACCTCCCTACCAAACTTATGGCAAGGTACACATCAGGTCTGGTACACAACATGGCATACATAATCGAGCCTATGGCTGAAGCATACGGGATGACACTCATCTCTTCTCTATCCTTTGTCGTGGTCGGGCATTGAGTCGTACTCAATCTCACACCCTGTAACACAGGAAAGAACCCCTTCTTGGACTGATCCATATTGAACTTCTTCAATATCATGTCAAGGTATGTGCTTTGTGAAAGACCTATGAGGCGTCTCGATCTATCTCTATAGATCTTGATACCTAATATGTAAGCAGCTTCTCCAAGATCCTTCGTTGAAAAACATTTATTCAAGTAGGCCTTTACACTTTCCAAAAGTTCTATATTATTTCCAATTATCAGTATGTCATCCACATATAATATGAGAAATGCTACAGAGCTCCCACTCACTGTTGGGGAATGTTGCATGGGAAACAAAAATTTTCCTACGCACACGCAAGATCTATCCATGGTGATGAGCATTTACGAGAGGGAGAGTGGATCTACATACCCTTGTAGATCGCTAAGCGGGAAGCGTTAAGAAATGCGGTTGGTGTAGTCGAGCGTCTTCGCGATCCAAATCACCACGCGTCCCGCGATCTTATCACGATCTGTCCCGCGATCCAATCACGATTCGTCCAGCGAACTCATCACGATCTGTCCCGCGATCTCATCACGATCCGTCCCGCGATCTCATCACGATCCGTCTCACAATATTAATCACGATCTGTCCCGTGAATTCGTCACGATCCATCCCGCGATCTCATCATGATCCATCTCGCGATCTTGATCACGGTCCTTCCAATCTAGCGCCGAACAGACGACACCTACGCGTTCAGCACACGTACAGCTTGATGACGATCTCTGCCTTCTTGATCCAGCAAGAGGGAGAGGAGAGGTAGAAGAGTTCTCCGGCAGCGTGACAGTGCTCCGTCGATGATCGTGGAGCTATTCCGACAGGGCTTCGCCTAAGCACCGCAGAAATCCGATCTAGAGGAGAAACTATGCACAAGAGGAACGGGTAGCACGTGGCTGAAAATCAGGTACAAAAAACCCTAAAACCTCTAGTATATATAAGAGGAAGAGAGGAGGAGGCTTGGCTATCAAAGAGCCATCCCTTGGGTCGGCCAAACCAAGTACGAGAGGTGAAATCCACCTCCAATCCTAGTAGGACTAGGATTCATCCTATTTTTGCCTTTTCCCACCTTTTTCTCTTTGGGCTTTTCTTCCCAGCCTCATGGGCCTTGTGTGGGACTTCCACCAGCCCACAAAGGGATGGTATTCAATCTCCCACAGCCCATGTAGCCTCTTGGGTAGAAATACCCCTCTCGATGGTCTCCCGGTACACTACCGGCACTCCCGGTACACTACCGGTACTCCCGGTACCCTACCGGTGAGCCCAAAAATTTTCTAGCGACCAAAATAGGACTTCCTATATATGAATATTTACCTCCAGACCATTCCGGAGGTCCTCGTGACGTCCGGGATCTCATCCGGGACTCCAAACAACCTTCGGTCACCACCATACGTAACTCTATACTACCAAAACGTCACCAAACCTTAAGAGTGCAGACCCTGCGGGTTCGAGAACTATGTAGACATGACCGAGACACCTCTACGGTCAATAACCAATAGCGGGACCTGGATGCCCATATTGGTTCCTACATATTCTACGAAGATCTTTATCGGTCGAACCTCTGTGTCAAGGATTCAGTTAATCCCGTATGATGTTCCCTTTGTTCTTCGGTATGTTACTTGCCCGAGATTCGATCGTCGGTATCTCCATACCTAGTTCAATCTTGTTACCGGCAAGTCTCTTTACTTGTTCCGTAATACAAGATCTTGTGACTAACACTTAGACACATTGCTTGCAAGGATTTATTGTGATGTTGTATTACCGAGTGGGCCCTAAGATACCTCTCCGTCACACGGAGTAACAAATCCCAGTCTTGATCCATGCCAACCCAACAGACACCCTCGGAGATACCTGTAGAGCACCTTTATAGTCACCCAATTACGTTGCGACGTTTGATACACACAAGGCACTCCTCCGGTGTCCGTGAGTTGCATGATATCATGGTCATAGGAACATATACTTGACATGCAGAAATCAATAGCAATAAACTGACACAATCATAAGCTACGTTTGTAGTTTCGAGTTACTAACATTTAGCGACCACTCACCTCATAATAGAAGCACTTAGTCTCGGGTTTGGGTTCAACTTTGGGTTGCTTCACTGGAGCAGCAACTGTCTTGCCATCCATGAACTTTCCCTCCTTGCCCTTGCCCTTCTCGAAACTAGTGGTTTTACTAACCATCAACACTTGATGCTCCTTCTTTATTTCTACCTTCACGGTGTCAAACATCGCGAACAGCTCAGGGATAATTATTTCTATCCCTGGCATTTTATAGTTTATCACCAAGTTCTAGTAGCTTAGTGACAATGACTTGGAAAACTATATCAATCACTATCTTATCTGGAAGATCAACTCCCACTTGATTCAAGCGATTGTAGCATCGAGACAATCTGAGCACATGCTCAACGATTGAGCTATTCTCTTTCATCTTGCAGGCAAATAATCTTGCTGGAGATCTCATATCTCGCAACACGGGCATGAGCCTAAGATCCTAATTTCAGCTCTTAGAAACATCTCATATGTTCCGTGACGTTCAAAATGTTTTGGAGCCTCAATTCTAAGCCGTAATGCATGACGCACTAAACTATCAAGTAGTCATCAGAACGTGCTTGTCAGATGTTCACAACATCTACAGACGACGCTAGAGGGGATGGCGCACTGAGCGGTGCATTAAGGACATAAGCCTTTTGTGCAGCAATGAGGACAATCCTCATTTCACGGACCCAGTCCGCAATATTGCTACCATCATCTTTCAACTCTATTTCTCTAGGAACATATAAAAATTCAAGGGAGCTACATCGCGAGCTAGTAATCTACAACATAATTTGCAAAGACACTACTGACTATGTTCATGATAATGAGTTCAATTAATCATATTACTGAAGAGCTCCCACTCAAATTGACATCCCTCCGGTCATTTGAGTGATACATGATCCAAATTCAGCAACTCAAGTCCGATCATCATGTGAGTTGAGGTGGCTGCAATGGTGAACATCATCATGTTGATCATATCTACTATATGACTCATGTTCGACCTTTCGGTCTCTTGTGTTCCGAGGCCATACCTGTACATGCTAGGCTCATCAAGTTTAACCCGAGTGTTCTGCATGTGCAACACTGACTTGCACCCGTTGTATGCGAACGTAGAGTCTATCACACCCGATTATCACGTGGTGTCTTAACACGACGAACTTTCACAACGGTGCACACTCGGGGAGAACACAATTTATCTTGAAATTAAGTGAGGGATCACCTTATAATGCTACCGTCGTCCTAAGCAAAACAAGGTCCATAAAAGGATTAACATCACATGCAAATCATAAGTGACATGATATGGCCATGAACTTGTGTTTTTGATCTCTATCTAGAAAGCACCGGCATGATCTCCATCGTCATCGTCCCGACACCATGATATCCATCATCTTTATCTCCATCAACGTGTCGCCATCAGGGTTGTGGCGCCCAACATGCTTCTACTACTATTGCTACCGTAGCGATAAAGTAAAGCATTACATAGCGCTTAATGATTGATACGCAGGTCATACAATAATTAAAGAGAATCCTATGGCTCCTGCCGGTTGCCGTACTCATCGACATGCAAGTCGTGATAATCTATACATCACATGATCATCTCATACATCACATGTATCACATCATGTAATTGGCCATATCATATCACAACATACCCTGCAAAAACAAGTTATACGTCCTCTAATTGTTGTTGCATGTTTTACGTGGCTGCTACGGGTATCTAGCAAGAACAATTCTCACCTATGCAAAAACCACAACGGTGATACACTAGTTGCTTTTCAACCTTCTCAAGGACCGCCTCTGTCGAATTCGATCCAACTAAAGTGAGAGAAACTGGCACCCGCAAGCCATCTATGCAACAAGTTGTGGTTGAGGGAACCGGTCTCTCATAAGCGTACGAGTAATGTTGGTCCGGGCCGCTTCATCTCACAATACTGCTGAACCAAAACATGACCAAGGGAGGAAGCAATCTAAGCATCAACGCCCACAAACTCTTTGTGTTCTACTTGAGATCTCATCTACACATAGACCTAGCTCTGATACCACTATTGGGGACGTTGCATGGGAAACAGATTTTTTCCTACGCACACGCAAGATCTATCCATGGTGATGAGCATCTACGAGAGGGAGAGTGGATCTACATACCCTTGTAGATCGCTAAGCAGGAAGCATTAAGAAATGCGATTGGTGTAGTCAAACGTCTTCGCGATCCAAATCACCGAGCGTCCCGCAATCTTATCTCGATCCGTCCCTCGATCCAATCACGATCCGTCCCGCGAACTCATAACGATCTGTCCTGCGATCTCATCACGATACGTCCCGCGATCTCATCATGATCTATCTCACGATCTTACTCACAATCCGTCCCACGAACTCTTTATGATCCATCCCGTGATCTCATCACGATCCGTCTCGCGATCTTGATCACGATCCTTCCGATCTAGCGCCGAATGGACGACACCTCCGCCTTCAGCACACGTACAACTTGATGACGATCTCCGCCTTCTTGATCCAGCATGAGGGAGCGGAGAGATAGAAGAGTTCTCCGGCAGCGTGACGGTGCTCCAGCGATGGTGGTGGAGCTATTCCGGCAGGGCTTCGCCTAAGCTCTGCAGAAATCCGATCTTGAGGAGAAACTATGCACTAGAGAAACGGGTAGCACGTGGCTGAAAATCAGGTGCAAAAAACCCTAAAACCTCTAGTATATATAAGAGGAAGAGAGGAGGAGGCTTGTCTGTCAAAGAGCCAGCCCTTGGGTCGTCCAAACCAAGTAGGAGAGGTGGAATCCACCTCCAATCCTAGTAGGACTAGGATTCATCCTATTTTTGCCTTTTTCCACCTTTTTCTCTTTGGGCTTTTCTTCCCAACCTCATGGGCCTTGTGTGGGACTTCCACCAGACCACAAAGGTCTGGTATTCACTCTCCCACAGCCCATGTATCCTCTTGGGTCGAAATACCCCTCCCGATGGTCTCCCGGTACACTACCGGTACTCTCGGTACACTACCGGTGAGCCCGAAACTTTTCTGGCGACCAAAATAGGACTTCCTATATATGAATCTTTACCTCTGGACCATTCCGGAGCTCCTCGTAACGTCCGGGATCTCATCCGAGACTCCGAACAACCTTCGGTCACCACCATCCATAACTCTATACCATCGAAACGTCACCAAACCTTAAGTGTGCAGACCCTGCGGGTTCGAGAACTATGTAGACATGACCGAGACACCTCTATGGTCAATAACCAATAGCGGGACCTGGATGACCATATTGGTTCCTACATATTCTACGAAGATCTTTATCAGTCGAACCTCTATGTCAAGGATTCAGTTAATCCCGTATGATGTTCCCTTTGTTCTTCGGTATGTTACTTGCTCGAGATTCGATCGTCGGTATCTCCATACCTAGTTCAATCTTGTTACCGACAAGTCTCTTTACTCGTTCCGTAATACAAGATCCTGTGACTAACACTTAGACATATTGCTTGCAAGGCTTTATTGTGATGTTGTATTACCGAGTGGGCCCTGAGAAACCTCTCCGTCACACGAAGTAACAAATCCCAGTCTTGATCCATGCCAACCCAACAGACACCCTCGGAGATACCTGTAGAGCACCTTTATAGTCACGCAATTACGTTGCGACGTTTGATACACACAAGGGACTCCTTCGGTGTCCGTGAGTTGCATGATTTCATGGTCATAGGAACATATACTTGACATGCAGAAATCAGTAGCAATAAACTGACACGATCATATGCTACGTTTGTAGTGGGTCTTGTCCATCACATCATTCTCCTGATGATGTGATCCCGTTATCAAATGACATCTCATGTCCATGGCTAGGAAACCTTAACCATCTTTTGATCAACGAGCTAGTCTACTAGAGGCATACTACGGACATGGTGTTGTCTATGTATCCACACACGTATCTGAGTTTCCGATCAACACAATTATAGCATGGATAATAAACGATTATCATGAACAAGGAAATATGATAATAACTAATTTATTATTGCCTCTAGGGCATATTTCCAACACTCACTTTCTTGTAAATATAGGGTTCTCCATAAACCTGTACAAACCCAAACGCTTTAATCACCTCATTAAAGCGAATGTTCCAACTCCGAGATGCTTGCACCAGCCCATAGATGGAGCGCTGGAGCTTGCATACTTTGTTAGCATCTTTAGGATCGACAAAACCTTCCGGCTGCATCATATACAGTTCTTCCTTAAGGAAGCCATTAAGGAATGTCGTTTTGACATCCATTTTCCAGATCTCATAATCATAAAATGCAGCAATTGCTAACATGATTCGGAGAGACTTTAGCATCGCTACAGGTGAGAAATTCTCATCATAGTTAACTCCTTGAACTTGTCGATAACCCTTAGCGACAAGCCTGGCCTTATAGACAGTCACATTACCATCCGCGTCAGTCTTCTTCTTAAAGATCCATTTATTTTCAATGGCTCGCTTATCATCAGGCAAGTCCACCAAAGTCCACACTTTGTTCTCATACATGGATCCTATCTCGGATTTCATGGCTTCAAGCCATTTGTTGGAATCCGGGCTCGCCATCACTTCTTCATAGTTTGAAGGTTCACCGTTGTCCAACAACATGATCTCTAGGACAGGGTTGCCGTACCACTCTGGTGCGGAACGTGTCCTAGTGGACCTTTGACATTCAATAGTAACTTGATCTGAAGTTTCATGATCATCATCATTAACTTCCTCTCCAGCCGGTGCAGGCTCCACAGAAACAACTTCCTGTGCTGTGCTACTCTTCGGTTCGAGTGGAGGTACAATTACCTCATCAAGTTCTATTTTCCTCCCACTTACTTCTTTTGAGAGAAACTCTTTCTCGAGAAAGGATCCATTCTTGGCAACAAAGACTTTGCCTTCGGATCTAAGGTAGAAGATATACCAAATAGTCTCTTTGGGATATCCTATGAAGACGCACTTTTCCGCTTTGGGTTCGAGCTTCTCAGGTTGAAGTTTCTTCACATAAGCATCGCATCCCCAAACTTTTAGAAACGACAGCTTAGGTTTCTTTCCAAACCATAATTCATACGGTGTCGTCTCAACGGACTTTGACGGTGCCCTATTTAAAGTGAATGCGGCAGTCTCTAATGCATATCCCCAAAATGATAGCGGTAAGTCGGTGAGAGACATCATAGATCGCACCATATCCAATAGAGTGCGATTACGACGTTCAGACACACCATTTCGCTGAGGTGTGCCAGGCGGCGTGAGTTGTGAAACGATTCCACATTTCCGTAGGTGCGTGCCAAACTCGTGACTTAAATATTCTCCGCCACGATCAGATCGCAGGCACTTTATTTTCCGGTCACGTTGATTATCTACCTCACTCTGAAATTCCTTGAACATTTCAAAGGTTTCAGACTTGTGTTTCATTAAGTAGACATACCCATATCTGCTCAAGTCATCAGTGAGGGTGAGAACATAACGGTAGCCACCGTGAGCCTTGACGCTCATTGGACCGCATACATCGGTATGTATTATTTCCAACAAGTCAGTTGCTCGCTCCATTGTTCTGGAGAACGGAGTCTTGGTCATCTTGCCCATGAGGCATGGTTCGCACGTGTCAAATGATTCAAAATCAAGAGACTCCAAAAGTCCATCAGCATGGAGCTTCTTCATGCGTTTGACACCAATATGACCAAGACGGCAGTGACACATGTAAGTGGCACTATCGTTATCAACCTTACACTTTTTGGTACTCACACTATGGACATGTGTAACATCACATTCGATATTCATCAAAAATAAACCATTGACCAGCGGGGCATGACCATAAAACATTTCTCTCATATAAATAGACCAACCATTATTTTTAGATTTAAATGAGTAGCCATCTCGCATCAAGCGAGATCCAGATACAATGTTCATTGTCAAAGCTGGTACTAAATAACATTTGTTAAGGTTTAAAACTAGTCCCGAAGGTAGATGTAGAGGTAGCATGCCGACGTCGATCACATCGACCTTGGAACCATTCCCGACGCGCATTGTCACCTCATCCTTTGCCAGTCTCCGCTTATTCCGCAGCTCCTGCTTGGAGTTACAAATGTGAGCAACTGCATCGGTATCAAATACCCAGGAGCTACTACGAGCGCTGGTTAGGTACACATCAATAACAAGTCTATCACATATACCTTTAACGTTTCCGGCCTTCTTATCCGCTAAGTACTTGGGGTAGTCCCGCTTCTAGTGACTGGTACCCTTGCAATAAAAGTACTCAGTCTCAGGCTTGGGTCCATTCTTGTTCTTCTTCCCGGCAACTTGCTTACCGAGCACGGCAACAACTTTGCCGTCCTTCTTGAAGTTCTTCTTACCCTTGCCTTTCTTGAAACTAGTGGTCTTATTGACCATCAACACTTGATGCTCCTTTTTGATCTCGACCTCCGCTGATTTCAGCATCGAGTACAACTCAGGAATGGACTTCTCCATACCCTACATGTTGTAGTTCATTACAAAGCTCTTGTAGCTAGGTGGGAGCGACCGGAGGATTCTGTCAATAACCGAGTCATCCGGGATATTAACTCCCAGCTGAGTCAAGCGGTTGTGCAACCCAGACATTTTGAGTATGTGCCCACTGACAAAACTATTCTCCTCCATCTTACAGCTGAAGAACTTGTCGGAGACGTCATATCTCTCAACCCGGGCATGAGCTTGGAAAACCAGTTTCAGCTCTTGGAACATCTCATATGCTCCGTGTTTCTCAAAATGCTTTTGGAGCCCCACTTCTAAATTGTAAAGCATGCCGCACAGAACAAGGGAGTAATCATCGCAGCATGACTGCCAAGCATTCGTAACGTCTTGGTCCGCTGGGAAAATGGGTGGGTCACCTAGCGGTGCATCAAGGACATACAATCTTTTGGAAGCTATGAGGATGATCCTCAAGCTACGGACCCAGTCCGCATAGTTGCTTCCATCATCTTTCAGATTGGTTTTCTCTAGGAACGTGTTGAAGTTGAGGGTGACATTATCGTTGGCCATTGGATCTACAATATAGATTGTAAAGACAATTTTAGAATAAGTTCATGATAATTAAGTTTACATAATCAAATTATTTATTGAACTCCCACTTAGATAGACATCTCTCTAGTTATCCAAGTGACACATGATCCATGTCAACTAGCCCGTGTCCGATCATCACGTGAGACGGACTAGTCATGCATGGTGAACATCTCCATGTTGATTGCTACTTCTTGAGCTTGCGTTGGTTTTTCCCTTGAAGAGGAAAGGGTGATGCAGAAAAGTAGAGATAAGTATTTCCCTCAGTTTGAGAACCAAGGTATCAATCCTGTAGGAGTATCAACATGAGGCACCAAGGCACCTACACAAACACAAACAAACTTGCACCCAACGCGCAAAATGGGTTGTCAATCCCTTTACGATTACTTGCAAGGTGAGATCTGATAGCGATAATAGGTAAATATAAATAAGTAAATAAAAGTGCAGCAAGGTGTTTTTGGTATTTTTGTATTTAGATCTGAATATATAATGTGTAAAATAGACCCGGGGGCCGTGCTCTACAAAGATTTAAGTGAAGCACTAGAGCAAAATTATCTAGCTCAAAAGATATAAGTGAAGCTCATGGAGCAAAATTACCAATCTCAAAAGATATAAGTGAAGCACATGTAAGAAAAATTATCTAGCTCAAAATATATAAGTGAAGCACATGGGAGCAAAATTACCAAGCTAAAAAAAGATATAAGTGAAGCACATATGAGCTAAATTTCCTAACTCAAAAGATATAAGTGAAGCTCATTGAGTATTCTAACAAATTCACGATGAGTGCATGTCTCTCTCAAAAGGTGTGCAGCAAGGATTATTGTGATAAAAAAAATCAAAGACTCCTATAATACACGACACTCCAAGCAAAACACATATCATGTGGTGAATAAAAATATAGCTCCAAGTAACGTTACCGATGGATTGAAGACGAAAGAGGGGATGCCTTCCTGGGGCATCCCCAAGCTTAGGCTTTTTGGTGTCCTTGAATTTGGATTGGTATGTCTTGGGCATCCCCAAGCTTAGGCTCTTTCCACTCTTTATTCCGTTGTCCATAAGAACATCACCCAAAAGTTGAAAACTTCACAACACAAAACTTAAACAGAAACTCGTGATAGCATTAGCATAAGAAAACAAACCACCAACTTTTCGATACTTTAGTAAACATAATTTCCATTTAGATTGATTTTATATTACTGTATTCTCACTTTTCCATGGCTCGTACCCCCTGATACTAACCGTAGTTTCATCAAAATAAGCAATCAACACAACAAAAACAGAAACTGTCAAAAACAGAACAGTTTGTAGCAATCTGTATATTTAGTATACCTCTGCTAACCAAAAATTCTGAAGAAATTATTATTATTAGGGCAATTTGCGTATAAATCAGAAAAATAAAGAATCAACTCAAAATCTCTTTCTGGATAGGAATGAAAAGTAATTTCGTGAGCACAAAGTTTCTGTCTTTTTTTAACATGATTAAACAACTATCACCAAAACTAATCATAAAGGTTCTACTTGGCACAAACACTAATTAAAACATAAAAAACACAATCATAACAGAATCATGATGGTGTGGACTCAACAAAATAGAAAGTAAAAAGAAAAAATAAATTTATTCATTGGGTTGCCTCCCAACAAGCACTATCGTTTGACGCCCCTAGCTAGGCTTAACAATTTCAATGATGCTCACATAAAAAGTAGTAGTTGAGATATGCAAAAGAGCACCATGAATGGAAAAAAACACGTTTAAGTCTAACCCACTTCCTATGCTTAGGGATTTTGTGAGCAAACAATTTATGGGAACAAGAATTAACTAGCATAGGAAGGCAAAACAAGCATAACTTCAAAATGTTGAACACATAGAGTGGAAACTTGATATTATTGCAATGTGTAAAAGCATATGTTCCTCTCTCATAGTAATTTTCAATAACATCATGAAGGAATCTTACAATATAACTATCACACAAAGCATTCTTTTCATGATCAATTATAGCATAAGGGTCATCACCAAAACTTGGGGAACAAAAAATATCATCTTCGTCAAGCATAGCATCCCCAAGCTTGTGATTTTGCATATCATTAGCATCATAGATATTCAGAGAATTCATACTAACAACATGGCAATCATGTTTTTCATTCAAGCAGATATCATGAACCCCTTTATAATTTTCTTCTTTCAACACTTCATCAAAATTTTCAGATACATGATTTTCAAACAAAACTCGATAGAGATAGTCAAGTGCACTCAACTCACTAGCAAATTGTTCATCATAATTTGGTCTTTTGAAAAGATTAGCAAGTGGATGAGGATCCATATCAATAGATTTTTAGCAAGCAAAGATGCAAATAAATAGAAGGCACATGGCAACACAGGCAAACATAGCAACAAAAAGGTGAACAGAAGAAGAGAGAATAAAAAGGAAAATCTTTTTGGTATTTTCGGAAAATCGTTTTAGAAGATGGGGAGAGGAAAACGAGAGGCAAATGGCAAATAATGTAAATGCAAGAGATGAGTTTGCGATAGGTACTTGGTAGATATGCTTCACTTGAATACTCCCCGGCAATGGCGCCAGAAATTCTTCCTGCTACTTCTTGAGCTTGCGTTGGTTTTTCCCTTGAAGAGGAAAGGGTGATGTAGAAAAGTAGAGATAAGTATTTCCCTCAGTTTGAGAACCAAGGTATCAATCTAGTAGGAGTATCAAGATGAGGCACCAAGGCACCTGCACAAACACAAATAAACTTGCACCAAATGCGATAAAGGGGTTGTCAATCCCTTTACGATTACTTGCAAGGTGAGATCTGATAGCGGTAATAGGTAAATATAAATAAGTAAATAAAAGTGCAGCAAGGTGTTTTTGGTATTTTTGTATGTAGATCTGAATATATAATGTGTAAAATAGACCCGGGGGTCTTAGTGTTCAGTAGAGGCTTCTCTCATGATAGCAAGCATTACGGTGGGTGAACAAATTACTGTCGAGCAATTGATAGAATCGCGCAAAGTCATGACGATATCAAAGGCAATGTTCATACATATAGGCATCATGTCCAAGACAAGTAGACCGATACTTTGTGCATCTACTACTATTACTCCACACATCGACCACTATCCAGCATGCATCTAGTGTATTAAGCTCATAACAAACAGAGTAACGCCTTAAGCAAGATGACATGATGGAGAGGGATAAATTCATGCAATATGATATAAACCCCATATTTTTACCCTTGATGGCCACAACACAATGCGTGCCTCGCTACCCCGTCTGTCACTAGGTGAGGACACCGCACGGTATGAACCCAAAACCAAGCAATTCTCCCATTGCAATAATTATAGATCAAGTTGGCCAAACGAAACCCATAACTCGAAGAGACTTACAAGGATACGAAATCATCATATAAGAAATCAGAGGAGACTCAAATAATATTCATAGATAATCTGATCATAAATCCACAATTCATTGGATCTCGACAAACACACCACAAAAGAGAATTACATCGGATATATCACCATGAAGATCATGGAGAACTTTGTATTGAAGATCAAAGAGAGATAAGAAGCCATCTAGCTACTAGCTATGGACCCGAAGGTCTATGGTGAACTACTCACGCATCATCGGAGAGGCAATGGTGTTGATGAAGATGGCCACTGGAGATGGATCTCCCTCCGGCAGGATGCCGGAATGGGCTCCCAATTGGTTTTTGGTGGCTATAGAGGCTTGCGGCGGAGGAACTTTTGATCTAGGTTTAGTTCTGGAGGTTTTCGTATTTATAAGACCAGGTGGCATCGAGAACAAGTCGGGAGGACCCACGAGGGAGTCACGACCTCCCTAGGCACGCCCAGGGGGGAGGCCGCGCCTCCCAGGCTCATGGCTTCCTCGGGTCTCCTCTCCGGTATCTTTTTCTTCTGGTATTTTTTGACATTTTCCATAAAAAATCATGGCGAAAGTTTTATTCCGTTTGGACTCCGTTTGATATTACTATCTGAAAAAGGTCAAAAACACGGAAAAATCAGAAACTGGCACTAGGCACTAAGTTAATAAGTTAGTCCAAAAAATAATATAAAATAGCATATTCATGCATATAAAACATCCAAAGTTGATAATATAATAGCATGGAACAATCAAAAATTATAGATACGTTGGAGACGTATCATTGATCGTATCTTCTATACGACTCATGTTCGACCTTTCGGTCTTCCATGTTCAGAGGTCATGTCTGTACATGCTAGGCTCGTCAAGTCCACCTAAGTGTTTCGCGTGCATAAATCTGGCTTACACCTTTTGTATGCAAACATTAGAACCAATCACACCCGATCATCATGTGGTGCTTCGGAACAATGATCCTTAGCAACGGTGCACAGTTAGGGTGAACACATTTCATGAAATTTTATTGAGAGATCATCTTATTTACTACCGTCGTGCTAAGCAAATAAGATGTAAACATGATAAACATCACATGCAATCAATATAGTGACATGGTATGGCCAATATCATCTTTCTCCTTTGATCTCCATCTTCGGGGCACCATGATCATCACTGTTACCGGCACGACACCATGATCTCCATCATCGTGTCTTCATGAAGTTGTCTCGCCAACTATTACTTCTACTACTATGGCTAACGTTTAGCAATAAAGTAAAGTAATTACATGGCGTTTATGATTGACACGCAGGTCATACAATAAAATAAGACAACTCCTATGGCTCCTGCCGGTTGTCATATTCATCAACATGCAAGTCGTGAATCCTATTACAAGAACATGATCAATCTCATCCATCACAATGCATCACATCACATCCTTTTGGCCATATCACATCACAAGGCACATGCTGCAAAAACAAGTTAGACGTCCTCTAATTTGTAGTTGCAAGTTTTTACATGGCTGGTATAGGTTTCTAGCAAGAACGTTTCTTACCTACGCCAACACCACAACGTGATATGCCAATTGCTATTTACCCTTCATAAGGACCCTTCTCATCGAATCCAATCCGACTAAGGTAGGAGAGACAGACACCTGCTAGCCACCTTATGCAACAAGTGCATGTCAGGTGGTGGCACAGGTCTCACGTAAGCGTACGTGTAAAGTTGGTCCGGGCCACTTATATTGGAAATATGCCCTAGAGGCAATAATAAATTAGTTATTATCATATTTCCTTGTTCATGATAATCATTTATTATCCATGCTATAATTGTATTGATCGGAGACTTAAATGCATGTGTGGATACATAGACAAAACCATGTCCCTAGTATGCCTCTAATAGACTAGCTCGTTGATCAAAAGATGGTTAAGGTTTCCTAGCCATGGACATGAGATGTCATTTGATAATGGGATCACATCATTAGGAGAATGATGTGATGGACAAGACCCAAACTACAAACGTAGCATATGATCGTGTCAGTTTATTTCTACTGTTTTCTGCATGTCAAGTATGTGTTTCTATGACCATGAGATCATGCAACTCACGGACATCGGAGGAGTGCCTTGTGTGTATCAAATGTCGCAACGTAACTGGGTGACTATAAAGGTGCTCCACAGGTATCTCTGATGGTGTCTGTTGAGTTGGCATGGATCGAGACTCGGTTTTGTTACTCCGTGTGACGGAGAGGTATCTCGGGGCCCACTTGGTAATGCAACATCACAATGAGCCTTGCAAGCAATGTGACTAATTGTTAGTTGAGGTATCTTGTATTATGGAACAAGTAAAGAGACTTGCCGGTAACGAGGTTGAACTAGGTATGGAGATACCGACGATCTAATCTCGGGCAAGTAACATACCGAAGAACAAAGGGAACATCATACGGGATTAACTGAATCCTTGACATAGAGTTCGAGCGATAAAGATCTTCATAGAATATGTAGGAACCAATGTGGACATCCAGGTCCTGCCTTTGGTTATTGACCGTAGAGGTGTCTCGGTCATGTCTACATAGTTCTCGAACCCGCAGGGTCTGCACACTTAAGGTTTGGTGACGTTTCGGTAGTGTAGATTTATGTATGGTGGTGACCAAAGTAATAACCAGCCCTTAGTGGGCTGGTGGAACAACCACAATAGGCCCATGTGACTGGAAGAAAGAAACCCAAAGGAAAAAGGTGGAAAAAGGCAAAAAGGAAGAGTCCTAGTCCTACTAGGAGTGGAGGAGGAGAGTCCTCCTCCACCTCCCACTTCGGCCGACTCCTATAGGAGTTTCTTCCTTGCGCCAGCCTCTCCTCCTCTCCTCTTATATATACCGGTGGATTTTAGGGTTTTGCACTAGATTTGACGGCCACGTGCTACCCGTTCCACCGGTGCTCCTCTAGATTGGATTTCTGCAGTGCTTAGGCGAAGCCCTGCCGGAATTGCTCCACCACCATCACCGGAGCGCCATCACGCTGTCGGTGAACTCTTCTACCTCTCCACTCTCTCTTGCTAGATCAAGACGGCGGAGATCGTCATCAAGCTGCACGTGTGCTGAACGCGGAGGTGTCGTCCGTTCGGCGCTAGATCGGAAGGACCGTGATCAAGATCGCGAGACGGTTCGTGATGAGATCACGGAACGGATCGTGATGAGTTCGCGGGACAGATCATGATGATATCGCGGGACGGATCATGATGTGTTCACGGGACGGATCATGATTGGATCACGGGATGGATCGTGACGAGATTGCGGGACGCTCGGCGATTTGGATCGCAAAGATGTTCGACTACACCAACCGCGTTTCTTAACGCTTCCCGCTTAGCGATCTACAAGGGTATGTAGATCCACTCTCCCTCTCGTAGATGCTCATCACCATGGATAGATCTGCGTGTGCGTAGGAAATTTTTTGTTTCCCACGCGACATTCCCCAATAGTGGTATCAGAGCTAGGTCTATGTGTCGATGAGATCTCGAGTAGAACACAAAAGGTTTGTGGGCATTGATGCTTAGATTGCTTCCTCCCTTGGTCGGATTTTGATTTAGCGGTATTGTGAGATGAAGCGGCCCGGACCAACATTACTCGTACGCTTACGAGAGACCGGTTCCCTCAACCGCAACTTGTTGCATAGATGGATTGCGGGTGCCAGTTTCTCTCACTTTAGTTGGATCAGATTCGACAAAGGTGGTCCTTGAGAAGGTTGAAAAGCAACTAGTGTATCACCGTTGTGGTTTTTGTGTAGATGAGAATTGTTCTTGCTAGATACCCATAGCAGCCACGTAAAACATGCAACAACAATTAGAGGACGTCTAACTTGTTTTTGCAGGGTATGTTGTGATATGATATGGCCGATTACATGATGTGATATATGTGATGTATGAGATGATCATGTGATGTATAGATTATCACGACTTGCATGTCGTTGAATACGGCAACCGGCAGGAGCCATATTGTTGTCTTTAATTATTGTATGACCTGCGTGTCAATCATTAAGTGCTATGTAATGCTTTACTTTATCGCTAAACGGTAGCAATAGTAGGAGAAGCATGCAGGGCGTGACAACCCTGATGGTGACACATTGATGGAGATCAAGATGATGGAGATCATGGTGTCGTGCCGGTGATGATGGAGATCATGCCGGTGCTTTCTAGATGGAGATCAAAAGCACAAGTTCATGGCCATATCATGTCCCTTATGATTTGCATGTGATGTCAATCCTTTTTATGCACCTTGTTTTGCTTAGGTCGACAGTAGCATTATAAGGTGATCCCTCACTTAATTGCAAGATAAATTGTGTTCTCCCCGAGTGTGCACCGTTGCGAAAGTTCATCGTGTTGAGATACCACGTGATGATCAAGTGTGATAGACTCTACGTTCACATACAACGGGTGCAAGCCAGTGTTGCACATGCAGAACACTCGGGTTAAACTTGACGAGCCTAGCATGTATAGACATGGCCTCGGAACACGAAAGACCGAAAGGTCGAACATGAGTCATATAGTTGATATGATCAACATAATGATGTTCACCATTGCAGCCACCTCAACTCACGTGATGATCGGACTTGAGTTGGTGAATTTGGATCATGTATCACTCGAATGATTGGAGGGATGTCAATTTGAGTGGGAGTTCTTAAGTAATATGATTAATTGAACTCATTATCATGAACATAGTCAATAGTGTCTTTGCAAATTATGTTGTAGATTACTAGCTCGTGCTGTAGCTCCCCTAATTTTTTATATGTTCCTAGAGAAATAGAGTTGAAAGATGATGGTAGAAATATTGCGGACTGGGTCCGTGATCTGAGGATTGTCCTTATTGCTGCACAGAAGGCTTATGTCCTTAATGCACCGCTCGGTGCGCCAACCCCTCTAGCATCGTCTATAGATGTTGTGAACATCTGACAGGCACGTTCTGATGACTACTTGATAGTTTAGTGCGTCATGCATTATGGCTTAGAATTGCGGCTCCAAAACATTTTGAACGTCACGGAACATATGAGATGTTTCTATGAGCTGAAATTAGGATCTCAGGCTCGTGCCCGTGTTGCGAGATATGAGATCTCCAACAAGATTCATTGCCTGCAAGATGAAAGAGAATAGCTCAATTATTGAGCATGTGCTCAGATTGTCTGGGTGCTACAATCGCTTGAATCAAGTGGGAGTTGATCTTCCAGATAAGATAGCGATTGATATAGTTCTCCAAGTCACTGTCACTAAAGCTACTAGAACTTAGTGATGAACTATAAAACACCAGGGATAGAAATATTGATACCTGAGCTGTTCGCGATGTTTGACACCGCGAAGGTAGAAATCAAGAAGGAGCATCAAGTGTTGATGGTTAATCAAACCACTAGTTTCGAGAAGGGCAAGAGCAAGGAGGGAAACTTCATGGATAGCAAGTCAGTTGCTGCTCCAGTGAGGCAACCCAAAGTTGAACTCAAACCCGAGACTAAGTGCTTCTTTTATGAGGCGAGCGGTCGCTGAAGCGGAACAACCCTAGATACTTGGTAGATAAGAAGGCTGGCAACATTGACAGAAGTATATTTGGTATACAAGTTATTGATGCGTATCTTGCTAGTACTCCTAGTAGCACCTGGGTATTGGATACCGGTTCGGTTGCTAAATGTTAGTAACTCGAAATAAAATCTATGGAATAAACGGAGAACTAGCTAAGGGTGAGGTGATGATATGTGTTGGAAATGTTTCCAAGGTTGATGTGATCAACATCACACGCTCTCTCTACCTTCAGGATTAGTGACGAACCTAAATAAATGTTATTTGGTGTTTTGCGTTGAGCATGGACATGATTAGATCATGTTTATTGCAATACGGTTATTCATTTAAGTTAGAGAATAATGGTTATTCTGTTTACATGAATAATACCTTTAATGGTCATGCACCCAATGAGAATGGTTTGTTAAAATCTTGATCGTAGTAATACACATGTTCATAACATTGATGCCAAAAGATACAAAGTTAATAATGATAGTACCACATACTTGTGGCACTGCCCCTAAATGTCATATTGGTATAAAGCGCATGAACAAACTCCATGTCGATGGATCTTTGGATTCATTCGATTTCGAATCGGTTGAGACATGCGAACCATGCCTCTTGGGCAAGATGACTAAAGGACCCCGTTGGATGGAGCGGGCAAGTGATTCATTGGAAATGATACATGTTGATGTATGCAATCCAGTGAGTCTTGTAGCGTGCAGTGGATATCGTTATTTTCTTACCTTCACTGATGGTTTGAGTAGATATAGTGTATATTTACTTAATGAAACACAAGTCTGAATCATTTGAAAGGTTCAAGCAAATTTAGAGTGAAGTTTAAGATCATCGTGACAAGAAGATAAAAATGACCGCGATATGGTCGTGGAGGTGAATATCTGAGTTATGAGTTTGGCATAAAACTTAAGACAATGTGAAATTTGTTTCACAACTAATGCCACCAGGAAAACCATAGTGTGATGGTGTGTCCAAACATCATAGTCATGCTCTATTGGATATGGTGCGTAGTATGATGTCTCTTATCGTTTTACTACTATAATTTTGGGGTTATGCATTGGAGACAACTACATTCAATTTAAATAGGGCACCATCTAAATCCTTTGAGATGACACCGTGTGAATTATGGTTTGATAGAAACCTAAGATGTCATTTCTTAATGTTTGGAGCTGCGACACTTGTGTGGAAAATGTTTTCACCTAATGAGGTCGAACCCAAGGCGGACAAATGCATCGTCATAGAATACCCTAAGAACAGTTGGGTGAACCTTCTATCTCAGATCCAAGTGCAAAGTGTTTGTTACTAAAACAGATCCATTCTCGAGGAAAAGTTTCTCTCGAAAGAATTGAGTGGGAGGAAGATAGAACTTGATGAGGTTGTTAAACCTTTGTTCAACCAGAGAGTAGCACAACGCAAAATGTTGTTTCTTTGAAGCCTACGTTAGTTGAAGAGGAAGTTAATGATGATGATCATGAAGCTTCAGGATCAAGTTACTATCGAACTTCGTAGGTCGACAAGGATGTGTACTGATCCTAAGCGGTACGACAACCCTGTCTTGGAGGTCATGTTGTTGGACAACGATGAACCTACGAGCTATGGAGAAGCGATGATGGGCCCGGATTCCGACAAATGGTTGGAGGCCATGAAATCCGAGAAAGGATCCATGTATGAAAACCCAGTATAGATTGTGGTAGACTTGCTCATTGGACGACAGGTCGTTGAGTACAAATGGATCTTCAAAATGAAGACATATGATGATGGTAAATGTCACCATTTATAAAGCTCGACTTGTTGCAAAGTAGTTTACGACAAGTTCAAGGAGTTGACTACGATGAGACTTTCTCACTCGTAGCGATGCTAAAGTCTGTTGTAATTATGTTAGCAGTTGCTGCATTTTTCAATTATGAAATCTGGCAGATGGATGTCAAAACATCGTTTCCTTAACGGTTTAATTGAGGAAAGGTTGTATGTGATACAACCAGAAAGTTTTGTCAGTCCTAAGGATGCTAAAAGGTGAGCAAGCTTCAGTGATCTTTCTATGGACTGAAGCAAGCATCTCGGAGTTGGAATATATACTTTGATGAGGTGATCAAAGTTTTTGAGCACTTTACAAAGTTTATGAGAAACTTGTATTTGCAATAAAGTGAGTGGGAGCACTATAGAGTTTCTGGTAAGCATATGTGGTTGACATATTGTTCATCGAAAATGGTATAGAATTTCTGGGAAGCATGAAGGATTGTTTGAAAAGAGTTCTTCCATAGGAAGACCTGGATAAAGCTACCTAATTGTTGAGCGTCAACATCTATAGAGATAGATCAAGATGCTTGATGAGACTTTCAATAAGTACATACCTTGACAAGATTTTGAAAGAGTTCAAAATGGATCAGTCAGAGAAAGAGTTCTCGTCTGATTTGTAAGGTGTGAAGTTGAGTGAGACTCAAAGCTAGACAATGGCAGAAGAAAGATAAAAGACGAACGTCGTCCCCTATGCCTTAACCATAGGCTCTGTGTAGTATGTCATGCTGTGTACCGCACCTGTGTGTGCCTTGCCATGAGTCTATCAAGGGGTACAAAAGTGATCCAGGAGTGGATCACTGGAGAGCGGTCAAGATTATCCTTAGTAACTTATATACTAAGGAGATGTTTCTCGATTATGGAGGTGATAAAGAGTTCATCATAAAGAGTTACGTCGATGCAAGCTTTAAACACCAATCCGGATGGCTCGTAGTAGCAATCTGGATACGTATAGTGGAGCAACCATTTGGAAATGTACCAAGTGGAGTGTGGTAGCAGTGTTTACGGTTTGACATAGAGATTTGCAAAATACACACGGATCTGAATATTGCAGACCCGTTGACTATAAGACTCTCTCACATGCAAAGCATGATCAAGCCCCAAAACTCGTTGGGTGTTAGATTCATAACAATGCGAATCACATGGTGATGTGAACTAGATTATTGACTCTAGTGCAAGTGGGAGACTGTTGGAAATATGCCCTAGAGGCAATAATAAATTAGTTATTATCATATTTCCTTGTTCATGATAATCGTTTATTATCCATGCTATAATTGTATTGATTGGAGACTTAAATGCATGTGTGGATACATAGACAAAACCATGTCCCTAGTATGCCTCTAATAGACTAGCTCGTTGATCAAAAGATGGTTAAGGTTTCCTATCCATGGACATGAGATGTCATTTGCTAACGGGATCACATCATTAGGAGAATGATGTGATGGACAAGACCCAAACTACAAACGTAGCATATGATCGTGTTAGTTTATTGCTACTGTTTTCTGCATGTCAAGTATGTGTTTCTATGACCATGAGATCATGCAACTCATGGACATCGGAGGAGTGCCTTGTGTGTATCAAACGTCGCAACGTAACTGGGTGACTATAAAGGTGCTCTACAGGTATCTCCGATGGTGTCTGTTGAGTTGGCATCGTTCGAGACTGGGATTTGTTACTCCGTGTGATGGAGAGGTATCTTGGGGCCCACTCGGTAATGCAACATCACAATGAGCCTTGCAAGCAATGTGACTAATTGTTAGATGCAGGATCTTGTATTACGGAATGAGTAAAGAGACTTGCCGGTAACGAGGTTGAACTAGGTATGGAGATATCGACGATCGAATCTCGGGCAAGTAACATACCGAAGAACAAAGGGAACATCATACGTGATTAATTGAATCCTTGACATAGAGGTTCGACCGATAAAGATCTTCATAGAATATGTAGGAACCAATGTGGACATCCAGGTCCAGCCATTGGTTATCGACCGTAGAGGTGTCTCGGTCATGTCTACATAGTTCTCGAACCCGCAGGGTCTGCACACTTAAGGTTTGGTGACGTTTTGGTAGTGTAGATTTATGTATGGTGGTGACCGAAGTTTGTTTGGAGTCCCAGATGAGATGCCGGACGTCACGAGGAGCTCCGGAATGGTCCGGAGGTAAAGATTCATGTATAGTAAGTCCCAGTTTGGTCGCCGGAAAAGTTTCGGGCTCATCGGTAGTGTATCGGGAGTGCCGGTAGTGTACCGGGAGACCTCCGGGAGGGGTATTTCGACCCAAGAGGCTTCATGGGATGTGGGAAAGTAATAACCAACCCTTAGTGGGCTGGTGTAACAACCACAATAGGCCCATGTGGCTGGAAGAAAGAAACCCAAAGGAAAAAGGTGGAAAAAAAGGCAAAAAGGAAGAGTCCTAGTCCTACTAGGAGTGGAGGAGGAGAGTCCTGCTCCACCTCCCACTTCGGCCGACTACTATAGGAGTTTTTTCCTTACGCCAGCCTCTCCTCCTCTCCTCTTATATATATCGGTGGATTTTAGGGTTTTGCACTAGATTTGACGGCCACGTGCTACCCGTTCCACCGGTGCTCCTCTAGATTGGATTTCTGCAATGCTTAGGTGAAGCCCTGCCAGAATTGCTCCACCACGATCACCGGAGCACCGTCACTCTGCCGGTGAACTCTTCTACCTCTCCGCTCTCTCTTGCTGGATCAAGACGGCGGAGATCATCATCAAGCTGCACGTGTGCTGAACGCGGAGGTGCCGTCCGTTCGGCGCTAGATCGGAAGGAGCGTGATCAAGATCGCGAGAAGGTTCGTGATGAGATCGCAGAATGGATCGTGATGAGTTCACGGGACAGATCGTGATCAAGATCGTGAGACGGATCGTGATGAAATCTTGGGACGGATCGTGATGTGTTCACGGGACGGATCGTGATTGGATCGCGGGATGGATCGTGATGAGATCGCGGGATGCTTGGCGATTTGGATCGCGAAGATGTTCGACTACACCAACCGCGTTTCTTAACGCTTCCCTCTTAGCGATCTACAAGGGTATGTAGATCCACTCTCCCTCTCGTAGATGCTCATCACCATGGATATATCTACGTGTGCGTAGGAATTTTTTTGTTTCCCATGCGACGTTCCCCAACAGCTTCATCCCACAATACGGCTGAATTTAGATAAGACTAGTAGTGGTAAGAAAATTAACAAGATCGACGCCCACAATTGCTTTGTGTTCTACTCGTGCATAGATTCTACGCATAGACCTAGCTCATGATGCCACTGTTGGGAGACGTAGTAGTAAATCAAAAAATTTCCTATGTGTTCACCAAGATCTATCAATGGAGAAACCAGCAACGAGTAAGGGGAGAGTGGATCTTCATACCTTTGAAGATCGTAAGCGGAAGCGTTACAAGAATGCGATTGGTGGAGTCATACTCGTAGCGATTCAGATCGTGGTGGACTCCGATCTTAGCGCCGAACAACGGCGCCTCCGCGTTCAACACACGTGCAGCCCAGTGACATCTCCTATGCCTTGATCCAGCAAGGAGGAAGGAGATTTTGAGGGAGAGCTCCGGCAGCACAACGGCGTGGTGACGGTGGAGCTGCATGGTCTCCGCCAGGGCTTCAGCGAGCGCTACGGAGGACGAGGAGAGGGAGGAGTAGGGCTGCACCGAGAGAGAGGGAAACTCGTGTGTTGGCAGCCCCAAAACTCACCACTATATCTAGGAGGAGGGGAGGGGAGGGGCTGCACCCTAGGGTTCCCCTAAGGGAGCCGGCGGCAGCCCCAGATCCCATCTGGGCGGCGGCTAGAGGGAGGGAGAGGGGAGGGCGCAGCCCTAGTGGGCCTTAGGCCCATCTGGGGCTAGGGTTTCCCCTTCCTCCCACCTTCCTATGCCTTGGGCTGGGGTGGTAGGCACACCAGCCCACTTAGGGGCTGGTTCCCTCCCACTTGTGGCCCATGCAGCCCTCTGGGGCCGGTGGCCCCTCCCAGTGGGCCTCCGGAACCCATCCGGTGGTCCCGGTACGTTACCGGTGATGCCCGGAACACTTCCGGTAACCAAATCCTCACTTCCCATATATCAATGTTTGGGTCCGCACCATTCCGGAACTCCTCGTGACATTTGGGATCTCATCTGGGATTCCGAACAACCTTCGGTAACCACGTACACTATTTCCCTATAATGCTAGCGTCATTGAACCTTAAGTGTGTAGACCCTACGGGTTCGTGAGAGACGTAGACATGACCGAGACACTCTCCAGTCAATAACCAGTAGCAGGATCTGGATACCCATGTTGTCTCCCACATGCTCCACGATGATCTCATCGGATGAACCACGATGTCGGGGATTCAATCAATCCCGTATACAATTCCCTTTGTCTACCGGTATGATACTTGCCCGAGATTTGATTGTCGGTATCCCTATACCTTGTTCAATCTCGTTAATGACAAGTCTCTTTACTCATTCCACAACACATCATCTCCTGGCTAACTCCTTAGTCACTTTGAGCTCATTATGATGATGTCTTACCGATTGGGCCCAGAGATACCTCTCCGTCACACGGAGTGACAAATCCTAGTCTCGATTCAGGCCAACCCAACAGACACTTTCGGAGATACCCATAGTGCACCTTTATAGCCACCCAGTTACGTTGTGACGTTTGGCACACCCAAAGTATTCCTACGGTATACGGGAGTTGCACAACCTCATGGTCTAAGTAAATGATACTTGACATTGGAAAAGCTTTAGCAAACGAACTACACGATCTTGTGCTATGCTTAGGGTCTTGTCCATCACATCATTCTCCTAATGATGTGATCCCATTATCAAATGACATCCAATGTCCATGGCCATGAAACCGTGACGATATATTGATCAACGAGCTAGCCAACTAGAGGCTCACTAGGGACATGTTGTGGTCTATGTATTCACACATGTATTACGGTTTCCGGTTAACACAATTATAGCATGAACAATAGACAATTATCATGAACAAGGAAATACAATAATAACCATTTTATGATTGCCTCTAGGGCATATTTCCAATAGTTGATATCCTGGAGGAAGAATGAGAGAGGGCTTTGATCCGGACTACAACCTATCAGCAAGATCTACGACGCTTCCATGCGAAGAATGTCAAGAGTCGATCATTTCATGAGGCGGACTTGGTGCTCCGAATGAATCAACGCCAACCTCAGAAGCTTGCTCCTGCATGGGAAGGTCCTTTCATTGTCACTAAAGTGCTGAACAATGGAGCTTATCATCTGTACAATCTCATGAAGCGGATAGACGAGCCATGGGCCTGGAATGCAGATATGCTCCGACGTTTTTATACTTAGAGACAGAAGAGCCTTCTGATGTAATAAGAATACTTCATCTATGCAATTCAAACTTCTGCAATATATATGTTCAATTCTAATCGTACAGTTTCACTCTTGGGAATACTCCGAGTGTTGAGCAATCCTCACACTCGGGGGCTTAGCTATGAACATGCCTTCGCCTAAGTTGAAAACCCTGTCGGGTGGATAGCAGTCCATTCACTCGATGACCTATTTGCGAATCAGTCTTTGCTTAGGTTCAAAAATACTCAAAGTGGCAAGCAATCCTCACTCTCGGGGGCTTAGCTGCGAACATGTTTTCACCTAACTTAAAAACCTTGTCGGGTGGATAGCAGTCCATTCACTCGACGACCTATTTGCGAATAAATCTTTGCTTAGGGTGAAAAATATTCCGAGTGGTGAGCTATCCTCACACTCGGGGGGCTTAGTCGCGAACATGTTTTCGCCTAAGTTAAACACCCCGCCAAGTGGATTGTAATACATCCACTCGATGCCCTAGCCGCGAATAAATCTTCGCCTAGGGTCAAAAATATTCTGAGTGTCGAGCAATCCTCGCACTCGGAAACTTGGTTGCAAACATGTTTTCAGCTAAGTTAAAATTCTTCGTCGAGTAGATAGTAATACATCCACTCGACGCCCTAGACACGAATGAATCCTTGCTTAGAGTCAAAAATATTCCGAGTGTTGAGCAATCCTCACACTCGGGGGCTTGGTTGCGAACATGTTTTCGCCTAAGCCTAAAAAGAAATTCAGTCGAACAAACGATTGAAAGCCAAATACGGATAAATGCAAAGGTTTAATCGCAGATAAAAGTTTTGCGAGAAATAAAAAGTGCTCAGGCCTAAGGCCTGAATGAAGTTTTAAAGTTGATACAGTTTCACTCGGCATACCAAGGAAAATAAAGTTTTCTCCAAAGATATAGTTTTCAAGCGCCCGACGGGCTTGCTGGCTCGACGAAAGTGTCCAAGTCGATGCCATCCGCGATCCTAGTGGCTACGTCAATGAAGGTCTCCATGAAATCCTCAAACTGGAGATTCTTAGTGTTAACCACTCAGAGCTCCTTCAGCTTTTCTTCCCTCACTTCCTTGCAATGGACCCTCACAAGGGAGAGCGCCACGTCGGCACCGCAGCGAGCAACAGATTTCTTCCAGGATTGCACTCGACTGGGGAGGTCATTTAGGCGTGTCATCACAGATGAGAGGTCGAGCTGAAGAGTGTCCTTAGGCCATAGCTCCTTGTCGATCCTCTCCGTTGCAGTTTTCAATCGAAGGACATATGCTTGGACACCCTGAAGCCTGAAGTTGAGTCTGAGCATGTTCATTTCCACCGCGCCCCAACAGGTGACTTGGTGGGATCCAGGTTGGGCTCGATCTGCTCGGTCTCTTTCTCAAAGTCTTGGTAGAATTCTGGGAAAGAAGAATGAGAGAATGGGATAAGGACTGGTGAGATGCAGTCGTCAAGGATTCCATAAAGTTCAGTCGACAAAAAAACTCACCGTCGAGTAGAATATACATCTTCCTCGAGAACTCTCCCAGATGCCTCTCCAGGCCGTTGCTTCTCTTGGTTAATTTCTCAGTCTTCTTGATGAGGTCCACACGCTCTTGCTTCAGCTTCGAGTTTTCTTCCTCCATCCTCTTCGCGGCAGCCAACCTCTTGTCAGCAACTTCAGTTTTCTCCTTCGTAACACGCTGAGCATCGGCGAGCGTTTTGTCCTTGTCCTCCAGCGCCTTCTTCATGGAATCTAAAGAAAAAACATTGTTGAGTCGCGCTTGGAGTCGACGGTTTTCATTGCGTACGTCTGTTCAAGTGAAAGCACTCGGTTCAAAGCATGGAAAGTGAAGATGAGAATGCAGTGGGTCAAAGAAAGTTACCTCCCTGAGTTTTCAGCTCGGCGTGCACCCGCTCCAAAGCATTATTGGAGGTATCCAAGTCCATGCGCAACCGGTTCCTTTTATCCTCAAGATCCTTGTACTGGGTTCTAAGTTCACAAGCCCTCTGTAATCAACAAAGAAAGAAATTCAATTGACAAAGAATTCTAGCACGGAAATACCGAAGACCGAAAACGGTTGATTGGGCAACGCACATCGCCCCGCCCCACTACCCTGGAATAGCGTCATATCATGGTTGATCAATGATGTCCAAGAAACCTGCGTCCAGAGGAAAGAGAATTTAACAAAAAGTACACTCGACATGTCGAGTGGCTTGTGTACTCCGTGTACTATAAATGAGTTCAAGACAGTCTTTATTAGACCCCCGCCAGTGCAAGCACTCGACAACGGTCTCGGGGACTACACCCAGTGGGTTCACTCAGAGTGTCCCCACTGGAACGGTTAACACGTGATCCATCGAGTGTTCCGTCGACCCCGTTCCGCACCTTTGAAGCAGCGTCTTCGAAGCGGAACGGTCAAATAGGAAAAATAATATACTCGACATGTCGAGTGGTACTCGTACTCCACATATGATAGAAATTAAGATTTCAAGTTTTCAAGACTACTGCTTATCACCTGCAATTAACAGTAGCCTCGGGGACTACACCCAGTGGGTGCACTTAGCGTGCCCCCACTGGTTACAAAACAATCGACCAGGTTTGCCCTATCAAACTTCCGTCACTCGATCTGTCGAGTAACGTGCTCCCCCCACTCAGTGAAGTGTAGTCTATCCTTATGTAGCGTCATATCATGGTTGATCAACGATATCCATGAAACCTACAAGGTAGCCTCGGAGTGGTGAGATGGAAGACAAACGTATCCTGCATACGACAAACTCTAAGACCCCTGCCGGTGCAAGCACATGACAGCGGTCTCGGGGACTACACCTAGTGGGTGCACTTAGCGTTCCCCCACTGGATTTGCCAATTGTCGACCTGTCGAGTAGCAGAAAATATCCATCAATGGAACATCCGTCACTCGATCTGTCGAGTGACCTACACTTCGTGAAGTGCAGTCTATCCTTATGTAGTGTCATATCATGGTTTATCATTGATACCCATGAAACCTAAAAAGTAGATGCGAAGTAGCACGGTCAAGGGCAAATGTATCCCGCATACGGTAGACTCTAAGACCCCAGCCGAGTCAAGCACTCGACAGTGGTCTCGGGGACTAAACCCAGTGGGTGCCTTAGCGTGCCCCCACTGAACCAAAACCTACTCAACTAAGACCTGATCTATTCAAGTGGAGAGCTCCAAAACATTCTATGAATGGATAATAAACACCCACTGGGTGTGCAGTCAAAGAAGACATGAATTCAATCAGAAATGTACTTACAATCGAACTTACTCGGACATTCGTGCGAAGTGCTGTGCTGGAATGACAAGCCAACTTGTTGGCCTCGTACGCCTCCTTGGTGCGTAGCATCATCTGTGTCGTGGTTTTGTCACGGCAGATGCCATGGGTAGGCTTATCGAGAGGGGCCCAAAGGACACCTGTGGACTCCGGGAACGGGGTTGGGCACAAACGATGACTGACACGCGGTGTGCCCAGGTTCAGGGCCCTCCGTGGGAGGTAAAGCCCCTACTCCTGCTTGGTCTCGTTGAGATGATGGTAAAGGTTACAAAGGTGCTCCTTGAGCTGTATGAATCGAGGTGGGAGCTCGGGGCTCCGGCTCGAGAGGTTCCCGTGGGGGGTGCTACGTAGGTGTTCTTCCTTGTGTATCCGTCGTCATCTTTTGCGTCTGCGTGGGTGCGACCGTCCTCGTTTGCATGGGGAGGCCCGGGGGGTTTTATAGGCCAACCCCCGGCTTACAATATGAATATAATGGTTGTGGGGGGACCCGGCCGGCAGCCGCTACGGCCGCCTGCGGGGGCCACTAGCTTTGATCTCGTCGTAGCGGGCCCCAAGCCTGGTCACGTCGCGGCACGGGGTGCCACGGGCGTCGTCGTCTTGCGGCGGCCGGCCGAAGTCAGCGGCCGGCCGGCTATCCTGTAGCCATGCTGGGGTAGGTAGGGGAGTGGTTGGGGGCAGGCCGCCACTGTTGGAGGCCTGGTCGCCGTCCAACAACGGCGAGAGGCCACTGTGGCCATGCGGGCGCTGATCCCCGATGGGATAGGGGCCACTGTGGCCATGCGGGCGCCGACCCTCGATGGGACGGGGCCCACTGTCACCGCGCACAACCCGTCAGGGACATCCGATGCCAGGCCGGCTCGGGGAAAGAGCCGGGCGGCGAGGCCCCAGCCGGCCACCACATCGTGGCTGGAGAAGGAGTGGCCGGCACGTCGGTGCCAGGAGGGGGATTCGAGCCGGTGGGGGATTGGAGCTGGCGGGGGATAGCCAAGCCGGCTCCTCGAAGGCGGCCCACCCATTCGCCCTATAGGCGAGCCGGAGCATTAGGGGCGTTTGAGGCCCCCCGGAGGTCATCCCCCCGTAAGTAGTCCCCGAAGCCGGGGAGGCCCGCCGTCGAGACACGGCGGACCTCGCCGGTTTGAAGAATACCCGAGCGCCGAGAGCGTCCGGAAGGTCGGGTGGTGCCGGCACACGAGGACCGGCTACGCAGTCGTCCGAGGCCACCCGAGCCGCCAGGGTCGCCCCACCAGGCAGAGGAAACCGTGCTGCGCGGGGGGTTGAAGCAGGCGACGGCCCGATGGGCCGAGCGACGGTTGGCAACCAGGCGGGGCCCGCCACGACCGCGGAGCTGAACCGCCCGCGAAGATTCCGCGCGTGGTGGGCGGACGTTTGGTGTTTCGGGGCGCCATGATGCCCGTCCTGTGTGCATCGGGAATCGTGGGGGACGGGGGCGCGGGGGGCGCCCCCACCACCGCTGCCCGCACGGGTATAAATTGGCAGGGGAGGTGAAGGGGGAGGCCTGTTTGCTCCCCTCACCTTCGTCGCTCTGCTCCTCCCCCTGCCCCCCTCACACACAGAGAGAGAGAGGGCGAGAAGGGAAGGAAATAGTTCGAGAGAACCCCCGCGCTCGTGCCGCCGCTCGCCACCGCGAAGAGGACAACCCGTCGATCGAGTCCTGCACCGCCGTCACACCCGCGCGCTGCCGCCATGGAGGCAGTGACCAAGGGCGCCTGGGACGGCAGCAATGTAGATGCCACCTTTGTTGAGTACCTCCGCGCGCGCCGCAAACTCCCGGCGGCGGAGTTCTTGGAGGTCCGCATGCCGGGGGCGGAGAACTCCCCTAGGCCGCGGTCCAGCGAGGTTGTGGTATTCGCCGACCATTTCCACCGTGGGCTGGGGCTGCCGGCGAGCGCCTTCTTCCGGCACTTCCTGACGCACTTCGGGATGTAGCCACACCACCTCGCCCCCAACTCTGTCCTGCAGCTGGCGGCGTTCGTCACGCTCTACGAGGGGTACCTGGGGTTCGAGCCCCGGCTCGACTTTTGGTGCCGGCTCTTCTATTTCAAGCGGCAGACGGCGAAGGATCCGGCGATACAAAAGATGAAGATGACCGCCTGCGGGGGCCCCTTCATCCAGGTTCGTCAGGGGACCGGCTTCCCCAAACTCCCGCTGCATGAGTCGGTGAAGCGATGGCAGCGGGGATTCTTCTACGTGAAGAATGTGAAGCCGGAGGCGGACTACATCAACCTCCCCGACTTCGCCAACCACAGCGCCGGAGACAGCTGACCGGCTCCAAAACCGGCTCCGCGAGTTGACCGGGACGGAAGGCCTCACGGCCATGGACCTGCTGGCGGCGATGATGGTGCGTCGGGTGTTGCCGCTGCAGCGCCGGCCGCATCTCATATGCCAGATGGGAGGGCGCCACGACCCCTGCCGGATCTCCTCCAAGGAGCTGAAGGCAACCCATGTGGTGAGGAAGGTCAACGCCGTGTCAACGGCGAAGATGAAGGAGGGGAAGTGGCAGTGGGGGAAGATCCCCTACAGCCGGAGTCACCCAGCACCGCGGGTAAGTGAACAGTCGGCCCCACCTCCGTTTCTGCGGCCGTCGGGTCGTAGTCCCCCTTTGGTCTAACATCGCCGTCCGGCTTGCCTGCAGAGGTTCGCGCTTCTGCAGCACTACGCGAGGCCGGCGCTGGACTCGACGGAGTCCGACTCGGAGGAGGTCAAGGATGACGTCGACGTGGAGCCGGCCACCACCGAGCAAGCCGGCGAGGCGGAGGCGGGCGACGATGAGGCGGAGGAGGAGGAGGACGACGAGGCCGAGCCGCCGGGTGAGTCCTCGTTCTAGGCGCCATTAAGGGATTGGCCCGACGACGATGTTGAGCTGGAGCCGTCCCCTGCTACAGAAGAACCGGCGAAGTTCTCGGAGGGGGAGGTCACGGCGCCGCGAGGGCATCGGCCACGAGGCGTCAGCGACCCGGCCGTGGCGGACAAGAGGAAGGGACCGGCTGCCCCCAAGCCGGCGCCCAAGCGCGCGGCCGCCGCGTAGCCGGGCGGCAGCCGCGCCAGAGGGTGCAAGAGGAAAAGGGGAAACCCGACCGGGCCCTCACGGCGGGCGGTGCCGGTCGTGATTGGGTAAGCCTCGAACTTTGTTGATTTGGATCTTGGTTTCTCCTCCTCCTCCCTCGTCTAATGCCCCGCCGCCATCAGGGAGGCGCGCTTGCTGGGAGGAGGGCCAGGCGGCAGGATGGTGAAGACGCCGCTGCCATCGACGGCCGAGGAGAAGGAGCACCAGGTGTGGCTCGACCTGGACAAGGCCGAGCGGAGCTGCGGGAGGAGGAGCGCCGCCGATGGGAGGAGGTGGCGGCGAAAACGGGGGCGGCCAGCGGGGAGGCCGCTGGCCAGACGTGGGAGCCCTTCCCAGACGTCCCAGAGGAGACGACGCCGGGCGGCCATGGTACCGACCGGCCCGCGGGCGATGGCGGGGAGACTGCGGGGGACTTGGCGGGGAAGAGCCGCCAAGCTCCTCAGCCGGCTAGGAACGACGCGCTGTCAGCGTCGAGCGACGCGCCACCCAAGGCGAGCGTCGTGCCACCGGGCGCGGAGGTGGTGGACTTGGAGGCGGAGATGCAGGAGGCGCCGGCCTCGGGAGTGCCAGCGCCGGAGGCGCCAGCAATGGGGGCGCCGGGCGCAGGAGCGACGGCGTCGGAGGCGCCGGCTATGGGGGCGCCGGCTTCTAGCACTCCGGCTCCCGACATGCCGGCACCGGACACGAGCCAGCCAAGGGGAGCCGGCGGTGAAGAGTCTGGGACGGCGGCCACAGCCGCCGAGGGCGTGGCCGCGGGGAGCACATCGTCGATGGCCCCCGGAACTACGACGACGACGGGGACCGGAACCATCGTCGTCTCCCAGGAAGGGAGGCCCGCAGACGGGGGCCGGCCCCAGCAGCTGTGGGCGACGGCCGGGATCTCGGCCTCCGGGGAGCCGGCAAGCGCCCTTGGGGCCGCGGTGGCCGCTGTCGTGGAGTCCTTCGTGGCCTGCCGCGCCCAAGCAATGGAGGACGCCCGGGCCGCCAGCGAGCGGCTGGTTGGCCTGGAAAGGGCGGTTGCGATAAGCGCCCCATCTTTCTTTCCTCCTTTTCCTTTTCCAGTGGGGGTGCGCTAGTGCACCCACTGGGTGTAGCCCCCGAGGCTCGAGCTGGCTGGGTAGCAGGCGGGTCGAGCCTAAAGCAGTATCTTCCTCTTTGTTTTTGCAGGAGGCCCATGACCGCCGGGCGGAGGCATACAACACCCTGCTGGGGTTGTACCGGGGGGCGGAGAGCCGGCTTGCCACTGCGACCGCCGACCAGCAAGGTAAGTGTCCTTGTGTTTTTTGGTGGGGGGGCGAGGGCCAAGCCGGCAGCCCCGGGACGGCTCCCTTGTCATTCCTTTCTTCTGACCGTGATCCCATCCTTTCCGCGCAGCCGCCCAGAGGGAGACGGTCGGCCTCCGCGGGAAGGTGGTCCGGCTCCTTGGGAAGCGGGACGTCGTGGCGGCGGAGTGCCGTAAGTTCCGCGAGAAGGTGGTCCCGCTCCTTGGGGAGCGGGACGTTGTGGCGGCGGAGTGCCGTAAGTTCCGCGAGAAGGCGGAGGGGCTGATGGCGGACCGGAAGAAGCTCGAGGAAGCCCACAGCCGGGAGCTGGCGGACCGAGAGGCGGTGATCCGCCGGGAGGCGGAGGAGCGGGAGAAGGTGCTTCGGGACAAGCTAGAGGCCCAGGATGTCGAGCTGATGAAGGCGCTCAAGGAGAGGCACGCGGATTAGGACGAGACTGAGCGCCTCTGCCACGAAGCGGTGGACCGGGAGGCGAAGCTGACGGAGCACAGCCACGGGGTGGATCGGATGCTACGCTGTAAGTCCCCGGCCTTCCTTTTCCTTTTTTCTTCTTGGTGCGTCTCCTTCTCCCTTTCTTACTTCTTGTCTCTTCTATGGGCTCTTCCCCGGTACCCAAGAGAGCGCCGAGGCGGCCGCGGAGTCCGATCATGAGGACTGGCGGGCCCGGGGAGAGGTCATCGAGCCGGGCGCCCCTTGGACATCGGAAGAGGTGGGGGTTGCCGCCAAGGTGCGCCTGGAGATGGTCATCCTCACCCTAACGAAGTTTCGGAAGGCCGGCATGGCGCTCGTCCGGGCCCTCTGGCCCCGGGCTATGAATCCGGGATCCCTGACCCGGCTTGCCCGTTGGTTGGACGCCGGCTCTGCGCGGGTGAACGCCTGGGGGGCCTCCGCGGCTTGTGCTGGCGCGGAGATGGCACTCCGCGTTGTCAGGTCATGGTATCCTGGGCTTGACCTGGGGGTGCTCACGGCCCAGCGCGCCAGCACCGAGGCGGAGCTGTCGGCGGTGGCGGACGAGCTGCAGAGGCGGGCGAGCGAGCTCGCGTCCTTTGCCGCGTGGGATGAATACATCCTGGAGCATGGTGCAGACGTCACGACCATCCTAGAGGACTCGTACGGCCTCGCCTTCGATGACCCGGAGGGGAGCGAGTGCGAGAAGGTCGACGACGGGTCTGATACCGATGACTACACTCCGTCCGAGCCGGCTGACGATGCGGGGGCCTCCACCTCGGCCGCCCCGAAAGCGCCAGCCTCGAAGGCGCCAGTGCCGCCGGCATGAACGCAGCCGGCCATAGAGGTGCCAGCGCCGGGGGCGAGACGGCTCAAGATTGCCCCTGCTTGGGTCCTCCCTCCTTGTACATTTTTTGTCTGCGTTTTATCTTTAGTGCCAGAGTTCCACCCACTGGGGTTGTATTTGAAACTTATTGTAATGAACTTGCGGCCGTGGGCCTTTTGTTATTTTCAATCGAAGTTTCGTTACTAGAAATGAAAAGGGGGGCGTACCGGCTCGACTTTTGCCTTTTGCCTATAGATTTGCTCGTGCGCGCTCGAATTCCCTTCGGCTTCTGCCCCGCCTGCCAGCTAGCCGGGAGCCGGTCTGGGACAGGGACGGGGCATCACCCTTAGTAAAAGGTAGCGGGCCCTTAGAGTCATCCGGCTAGGACTAGGTCGAGCCGGCAGAGGCCGGCCACGGGGAGTGATGTGTTGGGCTGACCCGGCCACCACGCATTGGCAGACCTTTGCGTGACAAACTCCTTCGTACCCCGCGGTCCCTTCAGCCGAACAGCCGGGGGCCGGTCTGTGGCTGGTTAGGGCGGGGGAGGCGAAGGGCCGCTTGTTCACACTTATTCGTCCGCCTCGAAGGGGAGCCGGGCGAGCCCCCGGGACCGCGAGCCGGGCCCGGGCCTTAGATAGTAGGAGGAAGCTTGGAGAAAACGAGAAGGGGTGTGCCTCAAGCACCGGCTTGAGGTCCCTCATTGCATTCATGGGCCCTAAGGGGCAAAAGTACAGGGTACATACACTGGATTTTTAGCAGCAAAAGGGGTGGAGGAGCGCCGCGTTCCACGGGCCCTCCGTTTCTTCGCCGGATGCATCTCTCTTGCGCTTCTGCGGCTTCTGGGCGTCTATCAGGTAGTAGGCGTTGTTGTGCAACGCCCGGCTGATGATGAATGGGCCCTCCCATGGGGAGGACAGCTTGTGCTGGCCGGCTGACCGCTGAACCCGCCTGAGCATCAAGTCCCCTTCGCGGAAGGAGAGCGGTCGGATCCGCTTGCTGTGGTAGTGCCGGAGCTTTTGCTGATAGATGGCCGTCCGGCTCAAAGCTAGCTCGCGGGCTTCTTCGAGGAGGTCGATGTCGTCCTCCCTTGCCTCTCTTGCATCCTTCTCGATATACAGGGCGACCCGAGGCGAATCAAACTCGATGTCGGTGGGGATGATCGCCTCGGACCCGTAAACGAGAAAGAACGGGGTGAAGCCGGTCGACCGGTTGGGCGTGGTCCGGAGGCTCCACAGGACGACCGGCAGCTCCTCGACCCAGCAGCCGGTCGATCGGACTAGTGGTGTGATGAGCCGGGGCTTGATGCCGGCCAGGATCAGGCCGTTTGCCCTTTCGACCTGGCCGTTGAACTGGGGGTGGGCGACGGACGCCAGATCGAGCCGGAAGCCCTGTCGTGAGCAAAAAAGCGCCAGCACGCCTTTGTCGAAGTTCGTGTCGTTGTCGGTGATGATGCTGTGGGGAATGCCGTAGCGAACTGTGATGTCTTCGATGAACCAGACTGCAGTGGGGCCGTCCAGCTTCTTGATGGGTCGCGCCTCGATCCACTTGGTGAACTTGTCGACGGCAACCAACAGGTGCGTCATGCCGCCTCGGGCGGTCTTGAAGGGCCCCACCATATCGAACCCCCAGACGGCGAAAGGCCACGAGAGGGGGATGGTCTGGAGGGCGGTAGCGAGCAGGTGGCTTTGTGCGCGGAAGCGCTGGCAGCCCTCGCACTTGTCGACCAAGTCCTTGGCCGCCTCCAGAGCAGTCGGCCAGTAGAAACCGTGGCAGAACACTTTGGCCACCAAGGACCTGGAGGCGGCATGATGCCCGCACTTGCCTTGGTGGATGTCAAGGAGGATCTCCAGCCCCCTCTCCGGCTCGACGTGGCGTTGGAAAACGCCGGTGGTGCTGCGGTGAACGAGCTCGCGGTTGATGATGCCGTAGGCCAAGGCCCGACGCTGGATTTGTCTTGCGGTGGCTTCGTCGGAGGGGAGCTCGCCGTGCTCGAGGAATGCCAGGATGGGTTGAGCCCACGAGGGGGCCGAGACGGGAGCCGGCTAGGGCTCGAGCGGGACGTCAGAGGCGGCAGCCCCCGAGGCCGGCCCGCCAGCCCCCGGGGCCGGCTCGTCAGTCCCCGGGAGTGAAGTGGCAGCGGGAAGGTCGGCCGTCGTCATGACGGTGTTGAGTGCCGGCGGGGCCGGCTGGTTTGCAGCAGTGGGAGGCGCCGGGGCCGGCGAGGCGGCCGTGATCATGGGGGCCGGCATGGCAGCCGGTGCAACTGCGGCGCCGGCAGCATCCGCCGGTATAAAGATGGACTCCGACTCAGGAGACGGCTTGATCGAGGGCTTCAGCAACCGCTCGAGGGAGACGCCGGCGGGAATAGCTTGCCGAGTGGAGCCGATTTTGGCCAGCGTGTCGACCGCCTCGTTGTCCGCTCGGGGGACGTGATGGAACTCACAGCCCTCGAAGGAGCTGGTGAGCTGCTGGACGAGGAAGCGGTAGCTGGCCATGTTGGTGTCTCTGGCGTCCCATTCACCAGAAACCTACTGAACCACGAGGTCAGAGTCGCCGAAGCATAGTATGCGCCGGATGCCAATCTCCTTGGCGAGCCGGAGGCCGTGGACGAGGGCTTCATACTCGGCGACGTTGTTGGAGGTGGCGAAGTGGATCTGGAGGGTGTACTTCAGTTGATCACCTTTCGGAGAGGAGAGGACAATGTCGGCACCCAAGCCGGTCCTCATCTTGGAGCCGTCGAAATGCATGCGCCAGTGTGTGGAGTCCGGTGGAGGCGGCACGAACTGGGTCTCGGCCCAGTCGACGAGGAAGTCAGCCATCGCCTGGGACATGATGATGGTGCGCGGCTCGTACCGGATCTCGTAGTCGGCCATGGCGATGGTCCATTTGGCTATCCGGCCGGTGGCATCCCGGCCGGCCATGATTTCGCCTAACGGGGTTGTGCTCACGACGGTGATGACGTGCTCTTGGAAGTAATGCTTCAGCTTCTGGGTGGCGAAGTAGACGCCGTAGCACATCTTCTGGTAGTGGGGATAACTCTGCTTGGAGGCGGAGAGGACTTCGCTAAGGTAATAGACCGGGCGCTGCGTCGTGAGCGCCTTGCCTTCCTCCGGCCGCTCCACCACTAGAACGATGCTGACGACGCGCGTAGTGGCCGCGACGTAGGCAAGTTGGGGCTCCTTCTCAGCCGGCACAGCCAGAATAGGTGCGCTGGTGAGAGCCCGCTTGAGGTCGCGGAACGCCGCGTCCGCCTCGCTGGGCTAGTCAAACAGGGCCGTTTTCTTCGAGAGGTCTCGGCCCGGCTCGACCAAGGCCGACTTGCGCAGGAGTCCGTAGAGGGGCAGGGCCTTCTCGCCGAGCCGGCTAATGAACCGGCTGAGGGAGGGGAGGCAGACAGTGAACTTCTGAATATCGTGAAGCCGGACCGGCTTGGGCATGCGCTCGATCGCCCGGATCTTCTCAGGGTTGGCTTCGATGCCGCGCGCGGACACGAAGAATCCCAGAAGCTGGCCGGCAGGGACGCCAAAAACGCACTTCTCCGGGTTGAGCTTGATCTTGTACTCACGCAGATTGGCGAACGTCTCCCGGAGGTCGTCGAGGAGGCTGAAGTGCTTCTTGGACTTGATGACGATGTCGTCGACGTAGACATGGACGTTCCTGCCTATCTGAGGCAGGAGGCACTTCTGCATGCAGCGCTGGAAGGTGGCGCCTGCGTTCTTCAGGCCGAAGGACATGGTGATGTAGCAGTAGGCCCTGAAGGGCGTGATGAAGGAGGTCTTGAGCTGGTCCTCCGGGTCCAGCTTGATCTGGTGGTAGCCAGAGTAGGCGTCCAGCAAAGACAGCAGGTCGTAGCCGGCCCTGGAGTCGATGACATGATCGATCCGTGGTAGGGCGAACGAGTCCTTTGGACACGCCTTGTTCAGGCTCGTGTAGTCGATACACATGCGCCAAGTGTTGTTCTTCTTCAGCACCAGGACTGGGTTGGCCAGCCAGTCCGGGTGGAAAACTTCCATGATGAAGCCGGCTGCGAGCAGCCGGGCGATCTTTTCTCCGATGGTACGCCGCTTCTCCTCAGAAGCGGCGCAGGGGTTGCTTGACCGGCTTCGCATCCGGCCGGACGTGTAGTTTGTGCTCGGCGAACTTCCTCGGGACACCTGTCATCTCTTTGGGGGACCATGCAAAAATGTCCCGGTTCTCACGGAGGAAGTTGACGAGCTTGCTTTCCTATTTGCTGTCGAGGCGTGAACCGATGGTCACACACTGGGTGGGGTTGGCCGGATCGAGCGGCACTTGCTTGGTGTCCCGAGACGGCTGGAAAGAGCCCTCGCCGACGGACAGGGATGGAGGAGCCGGCACGGCCGGCTGTGCAGAGGCGAGGGCCACCGGCCGGTCGAGCTGCCGCTTCTCCTCCGCTATCTCCAGGTCTTCGGCCAGCCGGCTGCCATCGTGTGCACATGCCATGGACATCTGGTACTTTCCGGCAACGGTGATGATGCCTTTGGGGCCCGACATCTTGAGCTTGAGGTAGGCGTAGTGGGGAACCGCCATGAACTTGACGAGCGTGGGCTGGCCCAGCAAAGCGTGGTAGGGGCTGCTTAGGTCCGCCACCTCGAACCAGATCGGCTCGCGGCGGAAGTGGTTGGCATCGCCGAAGAGGACGTCGAGCCTGATCTTGCCGAGAGGGGTGCAGGAGTTGCCCAGGACGATGCCATGGAACACGGTCCGGCTTGCCTTCAGGTCCTCCACCTTGAGTCCCAGCTTGAGTAGGGTGTGAAGGTAGAGGATGTTGATGCTGCTGCCGCCGTCGACCAGCGCCCGCGAAAAGCGGCAGGAGCGCTTCTCAGAGGCAATGGTGGGGTCGAGGACGATGGCATAGCTTCCCGGGTCCAGCATCACAGCCGGATGGTCTGCCGGGCTCCAGGTGACCGGCTTCTCGGACCAGTGCATGAACTGGGGAGTCGCGGGCGCGGTGGCATTCACCTCACGATGGAGCCGGCGTTGAGTGTGCTTGTCCGTCTCTTCACTCGTGAAGACGACGTAGCAGCCGTCGGGCTCGGTGTGTTGGTCCAGCAGCCGGCCATCGTTTCGAGCCGGGGCTAGGGCCGTGTGGGCCGGCTGGGGGGCCGGAGGCGAAGCCTGGGCCGGAGCCGGCCCACGGGCTGGCGGCGCGGGGGGAGACGGGAGGCCGTCCCCCCGGGCCAGACGCTGTGAGAAGCTGCACTACCAGAGCGTGTGCGTGGGCGGTGTGGCACCGGAGTGGTTCCTGCAGGGGAGGTCCAACAGCTGCTCGAAAGTCAGCTTGGGCTGCCAGGCGGCCTTGCCGGTGCGCTGTCGCTTACCGGAGGCCTGGCCAGTCATCTCCTCGCGATGAGCCGGCTCCCGTATCGGGGATCGGGCTGGTCGTTCTTGCATTTGCCGTTGGGCTATTGCCGGTTGTCGGCGGCTGGCTTGGCCAGAGCCGGAGCCGGTTTGGTTGGTGCCTTGGCCTTCATCCTCATGGAGGAATCGGCCGTGGCGTATTTGTCCGCCTTGGACATTAAGTCCGCCAGGGAGTTTGGCTCGGAGCACAAGAGTTTGTGCTTGAGGGGTGTGTCGTCGCGACAGCCCTCGATGAAGTATTGGATTGCCTGCACCTCGTGCACGCCCTCGCAGGAGTTGTGGAGCTCGGTCCAGCGCGTGAGGTAGTCGTGGAGGGGCTCGTCCGGGCCCTGGACGCACATGGCGAGCTCGCGAGGGCGACCGGGTAGCTTGTAGGTGCCGATGAAGTTGTGGACAAAGGCTTCCTCGAAATCCGTCCAGGTGCTGACGCTGCCGGCAGCCAGGCTGTTCAGCCAGGTGCGGGCAGAGCCAAGTAGGATCAGGGGGACGTAGCGGACGGCTACGCGCTTGTTGCCTCTGGCGATGCCGACGGCGGTGGTGTTGTCGACCAGCCAGTCCTCCCGCTTGGCAGTCCCGGTTTACTTCGGGGTGTCACGGGGGAGCGTGAAGCCGGGCGGAAACGGCTCGTTGCGAACCCGCGGCTGAAGCAGGCCGGGCCAATCGAGCCCCCCTCCTCGAGGAGAGCCGACTGCGCCAGCCGGTCGAGGCGGAGCCGGGCGTCGTTGTCGCTGTACGGAACGTGCAGCCCGAGCCGGGCCGTGAGCTCAGGTCGGACGGCCGGTGGGAGGGACCGCACTAGTTCCTGCCGCGGAGGCGGGGTGTGTTCGTGGCTGCGCCGGCTTCCGCCAGCCGGCGCCTTGTCGAGTCGGCGGCTGCCATCCGGGCGATTGCTGCGCCGGCTATTCACAGCCGGTTGTTCGTTCCCACGCGACGGGGGACGCTGAGCGTTGCTCCCCCCGGCGTTCCAGCCGGAGGGACAAGGGGTGCTGGAGTGCTGAGCCTGTCGAACGTCAACAGCTCCAAAGCCCTCGCCCTCAGGGCGGGGGAACTCGGAGATGGCCCCTCCGGGAGTGAGGGCGACCTACTGCGCGTTGGCAGTGTCGATGAGGTCCTCGTGTGCCGGCACCGCCAGACCTTCCGGGCGCCCCTGGCGCTTGGGTATTCTTCAAGCCGGCGAGGTTCGCTGTGTCTCGACGGCGGGCCTCCCCGGCTTCGGGGACTACTGACGGGGGGATGACCCCCAGGGGGCCTCAAACGCCCCTAATGCTCCGGCTCGCCCATAGGGAGAATGGGTGGGCCGCCTTCGAGGAGCCGGCTTGGCTATCCCCCGCCGGCTCCAATCCCCCTCCCGGCACCGACGTGACGGCCACTCCTTCTCCAGCCACGGTGCGCTGGCCGGCTGGGGCCTCCCCGCCCGGCTCCTTCCCCCAGTCGCCGGGCATCGGGTGCCCCTGACGGGCTCTGCACGGTGACAGTGGGCCCCGTCCCATCGAGGGTCGGCGCCCGCATGGCCACAGTGGCCCCTATCCCGTCGGGGGTCAGCGCCCGCATGGCCACAGTGGCCTCTCGCCGCTGTTGGATGGCGACCAGGCCTCCAACAGTGGCGGCCTGCCCCGAACCACTCCGCTACCTACCCCGGCATGGCTACAAGACAGCCGGCCGACCGCTGACTTTGGCCGGCCGCTGCAAGACGATGCCACCCGGGGCACCCCGTGCCGCGACGTGACCAGGCTTGGGGCCCGCCCATGACAAGACCGGAGCTAGTGGCCCCCGCAGCCGGCCGTAGTGACTGCCGGCCGGGTCCCCCGACGACCATTATATTTATATTGAAGCCGAGGGGTTGGCCTATAAAACCCCCCAGACCTCCCCATGCAAACGAGGATAGATACACGCGCCGACACAGAAGAGAGCGACGAACGACACCCTAAGCAGAAGAGCGAAGAACACCTATGTAGCTCCAAGCTCCCACCTCGATTCATACAGCTCAAGGAGCACCTTTGTAACCTTTACCATCATCTCAACGAGACCAAGCAGGAGTAGGGGTTTTACCTCCCACAGAGGGGCCTGAACCTGGGTACATCGCGTGTCAGTCACCGTTTGTGCCTAACTCCGTTCCCAGAGTCCACCGGCGTCCTTTCGGCCCCTCGATAAGCCTACCCATGGCATCTTCCGTGACAAAACCACGACACCGGATCAGTGTCAAAGCTTGCATCGACGTAACCCTTTACAACGAGCTGGTCTTGTGCACAGCATTGCATACATGATAGAGCCTATGGCTGAAGCATATGGGATGACACTCATCTTTTCTTTATCTTCTGCAGTCACTGGGCATTGAGTCTTACTCACCTTCACACCTTGTAACACAGGCAAGAACCCTTTCTTGGACTGCTCCATTTTGAACTTCTTCAAAACTTTATCAAGGTATGTGCTCTGTGAAAGTGCTATTAAGCGTCTCGATCTATCTCTATAGATCTTAATGCCTAATATGAAAGCAGCTTCTCCTAGGTCCTTCATTGAAAACTCTTATTCAAATATTCCTTCACGCTTTCCAGCATTTCTATATTGTTTCCAATCAGCAATATGTCATCCACATATAACACTAGAAACGCCATAGAGCTTCCACTCACTTTCTTGTAAATACAAGCTTCTCCATAAACTTGCATAAACCCAAACGCTTTGATCACCTCATCAAAGCGCTTATTCCAACTCCGAGATGCTTGCACCAGTCCATAAATGGATCGCTGGAGTTTGCAAACTTTGTCAGCATTCTCTGGATCGACAAAACCTTTGGGTTGCATCATATACAACTCTTCCTCAAGGAAACCATTGAGGAACGCCGTTTTGACATCCATCTGCCAAATTTCATATTCGAAATAAGCAGCTATTGCCAACATGATTCTGACAGACTTAAGCATCACTACGGGTGAGAAAGTCTCATCGTAGTCAACTCCTTGAACTTGTGAAAAACCCTTTGCCACAAGTCGAGCTTTATAGACGGTGACATTACCGTCCGCGTCCGTCTTCTTCTTAAAGATCCATTTGTTCTGAATGGCCTTTCGCCCTTCAGGTAGTACTTCCAAAGTCCATACTTTGTTTTCATACATGGATCCCATCTCGGATTTCATGGCCTCTAACCATTTCTCGGAATCCGGGCCCATCACTGCTCCTCCATAGCTCGTAGGTTCATTGTTGTCTAACAACATGACCTCCAAGACAGGGTTGCCGTACCACTCGGGAGTAGTACGCGTCCTTGTCGACCTACGAGGTTCAATAGTAGCTTGATCCGAAGCTTCATGATCATCATCATTAACTTCCTCTTCTACCTTCGTAGGTTCCACAGAAACATCTTTCTGCGTTGCGCTACTTTCTGGTTGAAGTAAAGGTTCAATAACCTCATCAAGCTCTATTTTCCTCCCACTCAATTCTTTCGAGAGAAACTCTTTCTCAAGAAATGTTCCGTTCTTTGCGACAAACACTTTGCCTTTGGATCTGAGATAGAAGGTATACCCGACTATCTCTTTCGGGTATCCTATGAAGGCGCATTTTTCCGCTTTGGGTTTCAGCTTTTCAAGCTGAAGCTTTTTGACATAAGCATCACATCCCCAAACTTTAAGAAACGACAACTTTGGCCTTTTGCCAAACCACAGTTCATATGGCGTCGTCTCAACGGATTTTGATGGTGCCCTATTTAAAGTGAATGCAGCTGTCTCTAATGCATAACCCCAAAACGATAGTGGCAAATCAGCAAGAGACATCATAGAACGTACCATATCTAATAAGGTTCGATTATGACGTTCAGACACACCATTACGCTGTGGTGTTCCGGGCGGTGTCAACTGTGAAACAATTCCACATTGTCTTAAGTGACTACCAAACTCATAACTCAGATATTCACCTCCTCGATCATATCGTAGAAATTTAATCTTGTTGTTACGATGATTCTCAACTTCAATCTGAAATTGCTTGAACTTTTCAAACGTTTTAGACTTATGTTTCATCATGTAAATATACCCATATCTACTTAAGTCATCAGTAATGATATCCACCGCGCGCTGCAACATTCATCGGACCGCACACGTCAGTATGTATGATTTCCAATAAGTCACTTGCCCGTTCCATTGTTCCAGAGAACGGCGTTTTAGTCATCTTGCTCATCAGGCATGGTTCACATGTGTCAAGTGATTCAAAATCAAGTGACTCCAAAAGTCCATCAGCATGGAGCTTCCTCATGCGTTTTACACCAATATGACCTAAACGGCAGTGCCACAAGAAAGTGGTATCATTAACAACTCTACATCTTTTGGCATCAATGTTATGAACATGTGTGTCATCACTATCAAGATTCAATATGAATAAACCCCTAACATTGGGTGCATGACCATAAAAGATATCACTCATATAAATGGAACAACCTTTATTCTCTGATTTAAATGAGTAACCGTCTCGCAATAAACAAGATCCAGATATAATGTTCATGCTTAACGCAGGCACTAAATAACAATTATTCAGGTTCATCACCAATCCTGATGGTAATCGAAGAGAGAGCGTTCTGACGGTGATCACATCAACCTTGGAACCATTTCCCACGCGCATCATCACTTCGTCCTTTGCCAGTCTTCGTTTATTCCGTAGTTCCTGCTTTGAGTTGCAAATGTGAGCAACCGAACCGGTGTCAAATACCCAGGCAAACTACGAGAACTAGTAAGGTACACATCAATAACATGTATATCATATATACCTTGTTTGTCGTTGGCCGCCTTCTTGTCAGCCAGGTACTTGGGGCAGTTCCGCTTCCAGTGACCAGTTCCTTTGCAATGAAAGCACTCAGTTTCTAGCTTAGGTCCATGCTTAGGCTTCTTTGTAGGAGTAGCAACTTCTTTGCCATCCTTCTTGGTTTTACCCTTCTTGCCTTTGCCCTTGCCATTTTTCTTGAAACTAGTGGTTTTATTGACCATCAACACTTGATGTTCTTTCTGGATTTCAGACTCAGCGACTTTCAGCATCGCAAACAGCTCGGATGATGACTTGTTCATCCCGTGCATGTTATAGTTCATCACAAAGCTCTTGTAACTAGGCGGCAGTGATTGAAGAACTCTGTCAATGATCGCCTCTTGCGGAAGGGTAATTCCCAACTCAGCTAGACAGTTTGAATACCCAGACATTCTGAGTATATGCTCACTGATAGACCCACTCTCCTCCATCTTGCAAGCATAGAACTTATCGGAGGTCTCATACCTCTCGATCCGGGCATTCTTCTAAAAAATAAACTTCAACTCCTCGAACATCTCATATGCTCCATGACATTCAAAACGTCTTTGAAGTCCCAGTTCTAAGCCATACAATATTGCACACTGAACTATTGAGTAGTCTCCAGCACGAGCCTCCCAAGCGTTCTTAACGTCTTCGGAGGTCATGTCTTCTGGTTGGTCACCAAGCGATGCATCAAGGACATATTGTTTCTGGGAAGCCATGAGGATAATCCTCAGATTACGGGCCCAATCAACAAAGTTACTTCCATCATCTTTCAACTTAGCTTTCTCTAGGAATGCATTAAAATTCAGGGGTGCTACTGCGCGAGCCATTGATCTACAACATAAATATGCAAAGGTTACTTAGACTATTGTTCAAGATAATGAGTTTAGTTAATCAAATTTACTAAAGCTCCCACTCAAATTGACATCCCTCAGGTCATCTGAGTGACACATGATCCAAATTCACCAACTCAAGTTCGATCATCACGTGAGTTAAGGTGGCTTCAATGGTGAACATCATTATGTTGATCATATCTACTATATGACTCATGTTCGACCTTTCGGTCTCTTGTGTTCCGAGGCCATGTCTGTACATGCTAGGCTCATCAAGTTTAACCCGAGTGTTCTGCACGTGCAAATCTAGCTTGCACCCGTTGTATGTGAACGTAGAGTCTATCACACCCGATCATCACGTGGTGTCTCGACACGACGAACTTTCGTAACGGTGCACACTCGGGGAGAACACAGTTTTATCTTGAAATTTAAGTGAGGGATCACCTTATAATGCTACCGCCGTACTAAGCAAAACAAGGTGCATAAAAGGATTAACATCTCATGCAATTCATAAGTGACATGATATGGCCATGAACTTGTGTTTAAGATCTCCATCTTCAAAACACCGGCATGATCTCCATCGTCACCGGCACAACACCATGATCTCCATCATCTTGATATCCATCAATTGCCATTGGGGTTGTGGCGCCAGCCCTGCTTCTACTTCTATTGCTACCCCTTAGCGATAAACTAAAGCATTACATAACGCTTAATGATTGACACGCAGGTCATACAATAATTAAAGACAACCCTATGGCTCCTACCGGTTGCCGTACTCATCGACGTGCAAGTCGTGAAATTCTATACATCACATGATCATCTCATACATCACATATATCACATCATGTAATTGGCCATATCACATCACAACACACCCTGCAAAAACAAGTTAGACGTCCTCTAATTGTTGTTGCAACTTTTACGTGGCTGCTACGGGTATCTAGCAAGAACAATTCTCACCTACGCATAAACCACAACGGTGATACACTAGTTTGCTTTTCAACCTTCTCAAGGACCGCCTTTGTCGGATCTGATCCAACTAAAGTGAGAGAAACTGACACCCGCAAGCCATCTATGCAACAAGTTGCGGTTGAGGGAACCGGTCTCTCGTAAGCGTACGAGTAATGTTGGTCCGGGCCGCTTCATCTCACAATACCGCTAAATCAAAATCCGACCAAGGAAGGAAGCAATCTAAGCATCAATGCCCACAAACCTTTTGTGTTCTACTCGAGATCTCATCAAACCATCAACCTAGCTCATGATGCCACTGTTGGGGAACGTCGCATGGGAAACAAAAAATTTCCTACGCACACGCAAACCTATCCATGGTGATGAGCATCTATGAGAGGGAGAGTGGATCTACGTACCCTTGTAGATCGCTAAGCGGGAAGCGTTAAGAAATGCGGTTGGTGTAGTCGTACTTCTTCGCGATCCAAATCGCCGAGCGTCCCGCGATCTAATCATGAACCGTCCCGCGAACCAATCACGATCCGTCCCACGATCTCGTCACGATCCGTCCCGCGATACGATCATGAACGTCCCGTGGCCTTGATCACGATCCTTCCGATCTAGTACCGAACGGACGGCACCTCCGCGTTCAGCACACGTGCAGCTTGATGATGATATCCACCGTCTTGATCTAGCAAGAGGAGGCGGAGAGTAGGAAGAGTTCTCCGGCAGCGTGACGGCGCTCCGGCAATGGTGGTGGAGCAATTCCGGCAGGGCTTCGCCTAAGCACTGCAGAAATCCGATCTAGAGGAGAAACTATGCAATAGAGGTTAGGGTTTGCACGTGGCTGAAAATCGAGTGCCAAAACCCTAGAAATCCTGTAGTATATATAAGAGGAGAGGAGGAGGCTGCCTTGGCGCAAGGGCAAAGCCCTTTGCAGCCGGCCGAGCCAAGGAGGAGAAGTCCCACTTCTCCTCCACTCCTAGTAGGAGTAGGACTCTTCCTTTTTGCCTTTTTTCCACCTTTTCCTTTAGGTATTTTTCCCTCCTGCGCCATGGGACTTTGTGGCTGTTCCACCAGCCCACTAAGGGCTGGTTATTATTATCCCACAGCCCATGGACCCTCTAGGGTCGAAATACCCCTCCCGGAGGTCTCCCGGTACACTACGGGCACTCCCGATACACTATCGATGAGCCCGAAACTTTTCCGGCGACCAAACTGGGACTTCCTATATATGAATCTTTACCTTAGGATCATTTCGAAGATCCTCGTGATGTCCAGGATCTCATCCGGGATCCCCAACAACCTTCGGTCACAACCATACATAACTCTACACTACCGAAACGTCACCGAACCTTAAGTGTGCAGACCCTGCGGGTTCGAGAACTATGTAGACATGACCGAGACACCTCTGCGGCCAATAACCAATGGCGGGACCTGGACGTCCACATTGGTTCCTACATATTCTACAAAGATCTTCATCGGTCGAACCTCTATGTCAAGGATTCAGTTAATCCCATATAACGTTCCCTTTGTTCTTCGGTATGTTACTTGCCCGAGATTCGATCATCGGTATCTCCATACCTAGTTCAACCTCGTTATCGGCAAGTCCCTTTACTCGTTCCATAATACAAGATCCCGCAACTAACAATTAGTCACATTTCTTGCAAGGCTTATTGTGATGTTGCATTACCGAGTGGGCCCCGAGATACCTCTCCCTCACACGGAGTAACAAATCCCAGTCTCGATCCATGCCAACTCAACAGACACCATCGGAGATACCTGTAGAGCACCTTTATAGTCAGCCAGTTACGTTGCGACGTTTGATACACACAAGGCACTCCTCCGATATCCGTGAGTTGCATGATCTCAGGGTCATAGGAACATATACATTGACATGCAGAAACAAATAGCAATAAACTGACACGATCATATGCTACGTTTGTAGTTTGGGTCTTTTCCATCACATCATTCTCCTAATGATGTGATCCCGTTATCAAATGACATCACATGTCAATGGCTAGGAAACCCTGACCATCTTTGATCAACGAGCTAGTTCACTAGAGGCATACTAGGGACACAGTGTTGTCTATTTACCCACACATGCAATGTGTTTCCAATCAATACAATTATAGCATGGATAATAAATGATTATCATTAACAAGGAAATATAATAATAAACACTTTATTTATTGCCTCTAGGACATATTTCCAACAAATACGTTGGAGACGTATCAAGCATCCCCAAGCTTAATTCCTGCTCGTCCTCGAGTAGGTAAATGATAAAAACAGAATTTTTGATATGGAATGCTACCTAACATATATTGTGGCATGAATATTCAGATCCATATGATTCAAGACAAAAGCTTTAATATTGACGTAAGAACAATAATACTTCAAGCATACTAACAAAGCAATCATGTCTTCTCAAAATAAGATGGCCAAAGAAAGTTATCCCTACAATATCATATAGTCTGGCTATGCTCCATCTTCCCCACACAACGTATTTAAATCATGCACAACCCCGGTATTAGTCAAGCAATTGTTTTCACACTTTTACATTCTCAAACCTTTTCAACTCTCACACAATACATGAGCGTGACCCATGGACATAGCACTATAGGTGGAATAGAATATGGTGGAGATTGTGAGGAAAAAAAAGGAGATGGCCACATCAACTAGGCGTATCAATGGGCTATGGAGATGTGCATCAATAGATATCAATGTGAGTCAGTAGGGATTGCCATGCAACGGATGCACTAGAGCTATAAGTGTATGAAATATCAAAAAGAAACTAATTGGGTGTGCATGCAACTCGCTTGCTCACGAAGACCTACGGCAATTTGAGGAAGCCCATCATGGAATATACAAGCCAAGTTCTATAATGAAAATTCCCACTAGTATATGAAAGTGACAATATATGAGACTCTCTATCATGAAGATCATGGTGCTACTTTGAAGCACAAGTGTGGTAAAGGATAGTAGCATTGTCCCTTCTCTCTTTTTCTCTCATTTTTTTGTTTGGGCTCTTTGGCCTCTTTTTTTTTAAATATAAGTCCAGAGTCTCATCCCAACTTGTGAGGGAATCATAGCTTCCGTCCTTTCCTCACATGGGACAATGCTCTAGTAATGATGATCATCACACTTTTATATACTTACAACTCGAAACTTAGAATAAAAGATATGACTCTATATGAATGCCTCCGGCAGTGTACCAGGATGTGCAATGACTCATGAGTGACATGTATGAAAGATATGAACGGTGGCTTTGCCACAAATACAATGTCAACTACATGATCATGCAAAGCAATACGACAATAATGGTGCGTGTCATAATAAACAGAACGGTGGAAGTTGCATGGCAATATATCTCAGAATGGCTATGGAAATGCCATGCTAGGTAGGTATGGTGGCTGTTTTGAGGAAGGATATATGGTGGGTGTGTGCACCGGAGAAAGTTGCGCGGTACTAGAGAGGCTAGCAATGGTGGAAGGGTGAGGGTGCGTATAATCCATGGACTCAACATTAGTCATAAAGAACTCACATACTTATTGCAAAAGTTTTATTAGTTATCGAAACTAAGTGTTAGATGCATGCTCCTAGGGGAAGGGTTGGTAGGAGTTAACCGTCGCGCGATCCCGACCGCCACACAAAGGATGATACTCAATAAAAACATCATGCTCCGACTTCCTAACATAGCGGTTCACCATACGTCCATGCTACGGGAATCACACTCTAACACAGATATTTCTAAGAATCCATAATTACTCACTAGCATGACTCTAATATCACCATCCTTATATCTCAAAACTGTGTGCAAGGAATCAAACTTCTCATAGTATTCGATGCACTCTATATGAAAGTTTTTATTATATCCCTCTTGGATGCCCATCATATTAGGACTAGATTCATAACCTCAGCAAATTACCATGCTGTTTAAGACTCTCAAAATAATATAAGTGAAGCATGAGAGTTCAACTATTTCTATAAAGTAAAGTCATCGTAATGCTCTACAAAGACATAAGTGAAGCACTAGAGCAAAAGAAAAACTACTCCAAAAGATATAAGTGAAGATCAATGAGTAGTTGAATAATTATTTGGCTATGTGAAGACTCCCCCATATAAGAATTTCAGATCCTAAGTACCTTATTCAAAGAAAATAAAATGAAATTCCAAGGATAGCACGAATCATGTGAACAAGCAAAAACTTAGGTTCAACCGATACTAACCGATAATTGTTGAAGAAGAAAGGTGGGATGCCAACCGGGGCATCCCCAAGCTTAGATGCTTGAGACTTCTTGAAATATGTATTGGGGTGCCTTGGGAATCCCCAAGCTTGAGCTTTTGTGTCCCCTTAATTCCTCTCATATGGTGGTTTCCAAAATCTTAAAAACTTCAGCCACACAAAACTTAACAAGAACTCGTGAGATAGGTTAGTATAAATCAATGCAAAACTATATCATCCTATACTTTAGAAAATCACTAATATTATTATTTGAAATAGCACACGGAATGCCTCTGCATATTTAAAACTCCCATCATCAAATGGAGTCATTAAACAAGCAAACATATGCTAACAATGCAAACATAACAGCAATCTGCCTAAACAGAAGAGTCTGTGAAGAATGCAGCAAGATCCATACTTAGTTATCTCCAAAAATCTGAAAAAAATCCACGCTCTAGAGAATTTATAAGAGCATACTGTGTCCAAATTTCAAGTTATTCTTACATACAGAAAATTCTAGGGAATTTTTTCACTACAAGCAAACTTTCTGTTTTGGAACAACAACTCCTATACTTGCAAATTAAGCATGGTAAAGGCTATCCTTGACATTTTTATTGAACTAAATGATTAAAAACATTAACATTAATATAAATAACATCAAGTAAGTACTAATAAAAGAAAATGACACTCCAAGCAAAACACATATCATGTGGTGAATAAAAATATAGCCCCTAGTAAAGTTACCGATGGATTGAAGACGAAAGAGGGGTTGCCTTCCTGGGGCATCCCCAAGCTTAGGCTCTTTGGTGTCCTTGAATATGGATTGGTATTCCTTGGGCATCCCCAAGCTTTGGCTCTTTCCACTCCTTGTTCCGTTGTCCATCCGAACTTTACCCAAAACTTGAAAACTTCACAACACAAAACTTAACGGAACTTCATGAGATGGGTTAGTATAATAAACACAAATCATTCATTTTGGTACTGTCAAGACAAGATTCATAAATGTTCCCACACAATTCCTACTGTATCTTATCATTTCCACAATTCATATCACTTAACATAATCTATGGAAACACTAAAACAAGCAAACTATGCATTGAAAATAGAATCTGTCAAGAACAGAACAGAGTGTAATGATCTGAATGATAACCATACTTCTGCACCTCCAAAAATTCTTTACTTTTTCTTCTTTTCTTCTTATTCACCCCATCATGTGAAGGTTTATTAATTTTTCCAAGCTTCTTTTTGGAGAGGTTGGTTGAATAGAAAGCTCCTCCTCGTTACCTGATTCATCATAAAAAATAATAGGAGGGTATTGGGAAACCTCTTCCCCTTCGTTAGTATTATCTTTATCTTCCATTTGTTTTCTTGCCTTTAAGTAATTGGCGATATAAGGATTCTCAATGCAATTTACCACACAATATAAATAAATTTCTTCTAGATCATAATCAAGCATTTTCATGACAACCCAATCTGGGAGGCTCTTAGTTATACGTTTCATTTCTTCATATCTCAGAAGCAAACTAAGTTCATTATGATACGCAAGGGAAATCAAGTCATCACAATTTTTGGACACGATTTGATCATGAAACAATTTGCATTGGAGATTTAAATGACCATGTTCATTTCAAAGTTCACAAGGACGCCTATCAATATTAAATATTTCAGCACAATCATCTAGCCTCACATGCAACAACTTAGTTTCTAAATACTTATGCGTCTTACAAAATCTATCTTCCCTTTTTGGAATATATTTGCAAACTCTATGTATTCCACAGAAATCAACATGCTTATAGGAAATATTTTCATCATGAATAGTGCAATCACGATTAGCATCATGGATATTCAAAGTATTCATACTAACAACATTGCAATCATGCTCATCGTTCACATATTTTATGCCAAGCATCCTATGTAATTCTTCTTCTAGCATTTGAGCACAATTTTCTTTTCCATCATTTTCACGAAAGACATTAAAAAGATGAAGCCTATGAGGTAACCTTAATTCCATTTTTTTCTTTTCTTTTAATAAACTAAACTAGTGATAAAACAAGAAAATAAAAGATTCGATTACAAGATCTAAAGATATACCTTCAAGCGCTAACCTCCCCGGCAACGGCGCCAGAAAAGAGCTTGATGTCTACTACGCAACCTTCTCCTTGTAGACGTTGTTGGGCCTCCAAGTGCAGAGGTTTGTAGGACAGTAGCAATTTTCCCTTAAGTCAGTGACCTAAGGTTTATCAATCCGCAGGAGGCGTAGGATGAAGATGGTATCTCTCAAGCAACCCTACAACCAAATAACAAAGAGTCTCTTGTGTCCCCAACACACCCAATACAATGGTAAGTTGTATAGGTGCACTAGTTCGGCGAAGAGACGGTGACACAAGTGCAATATGGATAGTAGATATAGGTTTTTGTAATCTGAAAATATAAAAACAGCAAGGTAACTAGTAGTAAAAGTGAGCATGAATGGTAATGCAATGCTTGGAAACAAGGCCTAGGGTTCATACTTTCACTAGTGGAAGTTCTCTAAACATGATAACCTAATTGGATCATATAACTATCCCTCAACGTGCAACAAAGAGTCACTCCAAAGTAACTAATAGCGGAGAACAAACGAAGAGATTATTGTCGGGTACGAAACCACCACAAAGTTATTCTTTCTGATCGATCTATTCAAGAGTTCGTAGTAAAATAAAAGGAAGCTATTCTTTCCGTTCAATCTATCCTAGAGTTCGTACTAAAATAATACCGTAAGACACACATCAACCAAAACCCTAATGTCACCTAGATACTCCATTGTCACCTTAAGTATCCGTGGGCATGATTATACAATATGCATCACACAATCTCAGAATCATCTATTCAACCAACACATAGAACTTCAAAGAGTGCCCCAAAGTTTCTACCGGAGAGTCAAAACATTTGCCAACCCATATGCATAGATTCCCGAGGTCACGAAAGCCGCAAGTTGATCACCAAAAACATACATCGAGTACTCACATGAATATCCCATTGTCACCACAGATAGACACGTGAAAGACATACATCAAGTGTTCTTAAAGACTCAATTCGATAAGATAACTTCAAAGGGAAAAATCAATTCATTACAAGAAGGGAGAGGGGGAAGAACATCATAAGATCCAACTATAGTAGAAAAGCCCACGGTACATAGAGATCAAGACATCTCAAGAACACGAGAGAGAGATCAAACACATAGCTACTGGTACATACCCTCAGCCCCGAGGGTGAACTACTCCCTCCTCGTCATGGAGATCGCCGGGATGACGAATATGGCCACCGAAGATGGATTACCCCTCCGGCAGGGTGCCGGAACGGGCTCCCGATTGGTTTTTGGTGGCTACAGAGGCTTGCAGCGGTGGAACTCCCGATCTAGGTATATTTCTGGAGGTTTCTGTATTTATAAGACCAGATGGCATCGAGAACAAGTCAGGGGGACCCACGAGGGAGTCACGAGCCTCCCAGGCGCGCCTAGGGGGGGTGGGCGTGCCTCCCAAACTCGTGGCTTCCCCGGGACTCCTCTCTGGTATCTTTTTCATCTAGTATTTTTAATATTTTCCATAAAAAATCACGGCGAAAGTTTTATTCCGTTTGGACCCCGTTTGATATTCCTATCTAAAAAAGGTCAAAAACACGGAAAAAACAGGAAATGGCACTCGGCTCTAGGTCAATAGGTTAGTCCCAAAAATAATATAAAATAGCATATAAAACATCCAAAGTTGATAACATAATAGAATGGAAAAATCAAAAATTATTGATACGTTGGAGACGTATCAAATATGTAGGAACCAATATGGGCATCTAGGTCCCGCTATTGGTTATTGACCGTAGAGGTGTCTCGATCATGTCTACATAGTTTTCAAACCCGCAGGGTCTGCACACTTAAGGTTTGGTGACGTGTCGGTAGTGTAGAGTCATGCATGGTGGTTACCGAATGTTGTTTGGAGTCCTGAATGAGATCCCGGATGTCACGAGGAGCTCCGGAATGGTCCGGAGGTAAAGATTCATATAGAAGAAGTCCTGTTTTGTTTGCCGGAAAAGTTTCGGCTCATCGGTATTGTACCGGGAGTGCCAGTAGTTTACCGGGAGACCACCGGGAGGGGTATTTAGACCCAAGAGGCTTCATGGACTTATTGGGCTGGTGTAACTTCCACACAATGCACATGCGTCTAGGAAAGAAAAGCCCAAAAGGAAAAGGTGGAAAAAAGGCAAAAAAGGAGGAATCCTAGTCCTAGTAAGATTGGAGGAGGAGTCCTCCTCTCCTTCCCACTTCAGCCGAACCAAAGGAGGCTTGGCCCTTGTGCCAAGCCTCTCCTCCACTCCTCCTATACTGGTGGGTTTTAGGGTTTTGCACTAGATTTTCAGCCACGTGCTACCCGTTCCTCCAGTGCACAGTTTCTCCTCTAGATCGGATTTCTGCAGTGCTTAGGCGAAGCCCTGTCGGGATAGCTCCACCACCATTGCCCGAGCACCGTCACGCTGCCGAAGAACTCCCCTACCTCTCTGCTCCCTCTTGCTGGATCAACAAGGCGAAGATCGTCATCGAGCTATACGTGTGCTGAACGCGGAGGTGTCGTCCGTTCGGTGCTATATCGGAAGGACTGTGATCAAGATCGCGAGACGGCTCGTGACGACATCGCAGGACGGATCATGATGATTTCGCAGGTTGGACCATGATTGGATTGCGGGACGGATCGTGATGAGATCGCGGCACGCTCAGCGATTTGGATCGTGAAGACGTTCGACTACACCAACCATGTTTCTTAACGCTCCCCGCTTAGTGATCTACAAGGGTATGTAGATTCACTCTCCCTCTAGGAAAATTTTTGTTTCCCATGCAACGTTCCCCAACAGTGGTATCAGAGCCAGGTTTATGTGTAGATGAGATCTCGAGTAGAACAAAAAGAGTTTGTGGGTGTTGATGCTTAGATTGCTTCCTCCCTTGGTCGTGTTTTGGTTCAGTAGTATTGTGGGATGAAGCGGCCCGGACCAACATTACTTGTACGCTTACGAGAGACCAGTTCCCTCAACTGCAACTTGTTGCAAAAGAGGGCTGGCGGGTGGCAGTTTCTCCTACTTTAGTTGGATTAGATTCGACAAAGGTGGTCCTTGAGAAGGTTGAAAAGCAACTTATGTATCACAGTTGTGGTTTATGTGTAGGTGAGAATTGTTCTTGCTAGATACCCGTAGCAGCCACGTAAACCATGCAACAACAATTAGAGGACGTCTAACTTGTTTTTGTAGGGTATGTTGTGATGTGATATGGCCAATTACATGATGTGATATATGTGATGTATGAGATGATCATGTGATGTATAAAATATCACGACTTGCATGTCGATGAGTACGACAACCGGCGGGAGCCATAGGGTTGTCTTTAATTATTTTATGACCCGCGTGTCAATCATTAAGCGCTATTTAATGTTTTACTTTATCGCTAAACGGTAGCAATAGTAGTACAAGCATGGTGGGCGCGACAACCCCGATGGCGACACGTTGATGGAGATCAAGATGATGGAGATCATGGTGTCATGCCGAAGACGATGGAGATCATGCCGGTGCTTTCAAGATGGAGATCAAAAGCACAAGTTCATGGCCATATCATGTCACTTATGATTTGCATGTGATGCTAATCCTTTTATGCACCTTGTTTTGCTTAGAACAACGGTAGCATTATAAGGTGATCCCTCACTTAATTTCAAGATAAATTGTGTTCTCCCCGAGTGTGCACCGTTGCGAAAGTTCGTCGTGTCGAGAGACCACATGATGATCGGGTGTGATAGACTCTACGTTCACATCCAATGGGTGCAAGCCAGTGTTGCACATGCAGAACACTCGGGTTAAACATGACGAGCCGAGCATGTACATACATGTCCTCGGAACACAAGAGACCGAAAGGTCGAACATGAGTCATATAGTAGATATGATCAACATGATGATGTTCACCATTGAAACCACCTCAACTCACCTGATGATCAGACTTGAGTTGGTGAACTTGGATCATGTGTCACTCGAATGACCAGACGGATGTTAATTTGAGTGGGAGTTCTTCAGTGATATGATTAATTGAACTCATTATCATGAACATAGTCAGTAGTGTCTTTGCAAATTATGTTGTAGATTACTTGCTCGCGTTGTAGCTCCCTTGAATTTTTTATATGTTCCTAGAGAAATAGAGTTGAAAGATGATGGTAGCAATATTGCGGACTGGGTCCGTGATCTGAGGATTGTCCTCATTGCTGCACAGAAGGCTTATGTACTTAATGCACCGCTCGGTGCGCCAACCCCTCTAGAGTCGTCTGTAGATATTGTGAACATCTGACACACACGTTCTGATGACTACTTGACAGTTTAGTGTGTCATGCATTACGGCTTACAATTGAGGCTCCGAAATGTTTTGAACTTCACGGAACATATGAGATGTTCTAAGAGCTAAAATTAGGATCTCAGGCTCACGCCCGTGTTGCGAGATATGAGATCTCCAACAAGATTCTTTGCCTGCAAGATGAAAGAGAATAGCTCAATCGTTGAGCATGTGCTCAGATTGTCTGGGTGCTACAAATCGCTTGAATCGAGTGGGAGTTGATCTTCCAGATAAGATAGTGATTGATAAAGTTCTCCGAGTCACTGTCACTAAGCTACTAGAACTTGGTGATGAACTATAAAATGCCAGGGATAGAATTAATGGTCCCTGAGCTGTTCACGATGTTTGCCACCGCGAAGGTAGAAATCAGGAAGGAGCGTCAAGTGTTGATGGTTAGTCAAACCACTAGTTTCGAGAAGGGAAGGGCAAGGAGCGAAACTTCATGGATGGCAAGTCAGTTGCTCCTCCAGTGAAGCAACCTAAAGTTGGACCCAAACCCGAGACTAAGTGCTTCGATTATGAGGAGAGCGGTCGCTGAAGCGGAACAACCCTAGATACTTTTTAGACAAGAAGGCTGGCAATGTCAACAGAAGTATAGTTGATATACGTGTTATTGATGTGTACCTTGATAGTACTCCTAGTAGCACCTGGGTATTAGATACCGGTTCGGTTGCTAAATGTTAGTAACTCGAAATAAAAGCTACAGAATGAACGGAGAACTAGCTAAAGGTGAGGTGACGATGTGTGTTGCAAATGTTTCCAAGGTTGATGTGATCAACATCACACCCTCTCTCTACCTTTGGGATTAGTGACGAACCTAAATAAATGTTATTTGGTGTTTTGAGTTGAGCATGAACGTGATTAGATCGTGTTTATTGCAACACAAGTATTCATTTAAGTTAGAGAATAATGGTTATTCTGTTTACATGAACAATACCTTCAATGGTCATGCACCCAGTGAGAATGGTTTGTTGAAATCTTGATCGTAGTAATACACATGTTCATAAAATTGATGCCAAAAGATACAAAGTTAATAATGATAGTACCACATACTTGTGGCACTACCGCTAAATGTCATATTGGTATAAAGTGCATGAAGAAACTCCATGCTGATGGATCTTTGGACTCATTCAATTTCAAATCGGTTGAGACATGCGAACCATGCCTCTTGGGCAAGATGACTAAGGACCCCGTTTTCCGAATTGATTGAGCGGGCAAGTGGTTCATTCGAAATGATACATGTTGATGTATGCAATCCAATGAGTCTTGTAGCATGTGGTGGATATCGTTATTTTCTTACCTTCACTGATGATTTGAGTAGATATAGTGTATATTTACTTAATGAAACACAAGTCTGAATCGTTTGAAAAGTTCAAGCAAATTTAGAGTGAAGTTTTAAGATCATCGTGACAAGAAGATAAAGATGTCTACGATATGATTGTGGAGGTGAATATCTGAGTTACTAGTTTGGCATACAACTTTAGACAATGTGAAAGTCGTTTCACAAATCACGCCACCTGGAACAACATAGTGTGATGGTGTGTCCGAACGTCATAGTCATGCTCTATTGGATATGGTGCTTACTATGATGTCTCTTATCGTTTTGCTACTATAATTTTGGGGTTATGCATTAGAGACAACTACATTCACTTTAGATAGGGCACCATCTAAATCCGTTGAGATGACACTGTGTGAATTATGCTTTGATAGAAACCTAAGCTGTCATTTCTTAATGTTTGGGGCTGCGACGCTTGTGTGGAAAATGTTTTCACCTAATGAGCTCGAACCCAAAGCGGACAAATGCATCTTCATAGAATACCCTAAGAACAGTTAGGTGAACCTTCTATCTCAGATCCAAGCATAAAGTGTTTGTTGCTAAAACGGGTCCTTTCCAGAGGAAAAGTTTCTCTCGAAAGAATTGAGTGGGAGGAATATAGAACTTTATGAGGTTGTTGAACCTTTGTATCAACCAGAGAGTAGCGCAGTGCAGGAAGATGTTTCTGTGAAGCCTACGTTAGTTGAAGAGGAAGTTAATGATGATGATCATGAAGCTTCGGATCAAGTTACTATCAAACCTCGTAGGTCGACAAGGACATGTACTGCTCCTGAGTGGTACGACAACCCTGTCTTAGAGGTCATGTTGTTGGACAATGATGAACCTACGAGCTATGGAGAAGCGATGATGGGACCGGATTCCGACAAATGGTTAGAGCCATGAAATCCGAGAAAGGATCCATGTATGAAAACCAAGTATAGACTTTGGTAGACTTGCTCGTTGGATGGCAGGTCGTTGAGTACAAATGAACCTTTAAAATGAAGACAGACACTGATGGTAAATGTCACCATTTATAAAGCTTGACTTGTCGCAAAGAAGTTTCCGCCAAGTTCAAGGAGTTGACTGCGATGAGACTTTCTCACTCGTAGTGATGCTAAAGTCTATTGGAATTATGTTTGCAGTTGCTGCATTTTTCAATTATGAAATATGGCAGATGGATGCCAAAACATCGTTTCCTTCCTTAAGGAAAGGTTGTATTAGATACAACCAGAAGGTTTTGTCGGTCCTAAGGATGCTAAAAGGTGTGCAAGCTTCAGTGATTCTTCTATGAACTGAAGCAAGCATCTCGGAGTTGGAATATACACTTTGATGAGGTGATCAAAGTTTTTGAGTCTATACAAAGTTTATGAGAAACTTGTGTTTGCAATAAAGTGAGTGGGAGCACTATAGAGTTTCTGGTAAGCATATGTGGTTGACATATTGTTGATCGGAAATGATGTAGAATTTCTGGAAAGCATAAACGGTTGTTTGAAAAGAGTTTTTCAAAGGAAGACCTAGATAAAATCTACCTAATTATTGAGCATCAAGATTTATAGGGATAGATCAAGATGCTTGATGAGACTTTCAATGAGTACATACCTTGACAAGATTTTGAAAGAGTTCAAAATGGATCAGTCAGAGAAAGAGTTCTCGCCTGATTTGTAAGGTGTGAAGTTGAGTGAGACTCAAAGGTCGACAACGGCAGAAGAAAGAGAAAGGACGAATGTCGTCCCCTATGCTTTAGACATAAGCTCTATATTATGCCATGTTGTGTACTGCACCTGTGTGTGCCTTGCCATGAGTCTGTCAAGGGGTACAACAGTGATCCAGGAGTGGATCACTGGATAGCGGTCAAGATTATCCTTAGTAACCAAAAAGACTAAGGAGATGTTTTTTGATTATGGAGGTGATAAAGAGTTCATCGTAAAGAGTTACGTCGATCCAAGCTTTAACACCAATCCGGATGACTCGTAGTAGCAATCTGGATACGTACAGTGGAGCAGCCAGTTGGAATAGTACCAAGTGCAGTATGGTAGCGGTGTTTACAGTTTGACATAGAGATTTGCAAAGTACACACAGATCTGAATGTCGCAGGCCCGTTTACTATAAGACCTCTCTCACATGGAAAGCATGATCGAGCCCCAGAACTCATTGGGTGTTAGATTCATAACAATGCGAATCACATAGTGATGTGAACTTGATTATTAACTCTAGTGCAAGTGGGAGACTGTTGGAAATATGCCCTAGAGGCAATAATAAATTGGTTATTATCATATTTCCTTGTTCATGATAATCGTTTATTATCCATGCTATAATTGTGTTGATCGGAAACTCAGAACCATGTGTGGATACATACACAACATCATGTCCCTAGTATGCCTCTAATAGACTAGCTCGTTGATCAAAGATGGCTATGGTTTCCTAGTCATGGACATGAGATGTCATTTGATAACGGGATCACATCATTAGGAGAATGGTTTGATGGACAAGACCCAAACTACAAATGTAGCATATGATCGTGTCAGTTTGTTGCTACTGTTTTCTGCATATCAAGTATGTCTTCTTATGACCATGAGATCATGCAACTCAAGGACATCGGAGGAGTGCCTTGTGTGTATCAAACGTCGCAACGTAACTAGGTGACTATAAATGTGCTCTACAGGTATCTTCGAGGGTGTTTGTTGAGTTGGCATGGATCAAGACAGGGATTTGTTACTCCGTGTGACGGAGAGGTATCTCAGGGCCCACTCGGTAATACAACATCACAATAAGCCTTGCAAGCAATGTGACTTAGTGTTAGTTGCGGGATCTTGTATTATGGAATGAGTAAAGAGACTTGCCGGTAATGAGGTTGAATTAGGTATGGAGATACCGACGATCGAATCTCGGGCAAGTAACATACCGAAGAACAAAGGGAACATCATACGGGATTAACTGAATAATTGACATAGAGGTTCGACCGATAAACATCTTCATAGAATATGTAGGAACCAATATGGGCATCTAGGTCCCGCTATTGGTTATTGACCGTAGAGGTGTCTCGGTCATGTCTACATAGTTCTTGAACCCGCAGGGTCTGCACACTTAAGGTTTGGTGACGTTTCGGTAGTATAGACTTATGCATGGTGGTGACTAAAGGTTTTTAGGAGTCCCGGATGAGATCCCGTACATCACGAGGAGCTCCAGAATGGTCCATAGGTAAAGATTCATATATAGGTAGTCCTGTTTTGGTCGCCGGAAAATTTTGGGCTCATCGGTAGTGTACCGGGAGTGCCGGTAGTGTACCGGGAGACCACAGGGAGGGGTATTTCGACCCAAGAGGCTTCATGGGCTGTGGGAGAGTGAATACCATCCCTTAGTGTGCTGGTGGAACTTCCACACAAGGCCCATGCAGCTAGGGAAGAAAATCCCAAAAGGAAAAGGTGGAAAAAAGGCAAAAAAAAGAGGAATCCTAGTCCTACTAGGATTGGAGGAGGAGTCCTCCTCTCCTCCCCACTTTGGCCGAACCAAAGGAGGCTTGGCCCTTGCGCCAAGCCTCTCCTCATCTCCTCCTATATATACTAGTGGGTTTTAGGGTTTTGCACTAGATTTTCAGCCACGTGCTACCCGTTCCTCCAGTGCATAGTTTCTCCTCTAGATCGGATTTCTGCAGTGCTTAGGCAAAGCCCTGCCGAAATAGCTCCACCACCATCGCCGGAGCACCGTCACGCTGCCAGAGAACTGTCTGACCTCTCCGCTCCCTCTTGCTGGATCAACAAGGCGGAGATCGTCATCGAGCTGTACGTGTGCTGAACGCGGAGGTGCCATCCGTTCGGTGCTAGATCGGAAAGACCGTGATCAAGATCGCGAGACGGCTCGTGATGAGATCACGGGACAGATCATGATGAGTTCGCGGGACGGATCGTGATTGGATCCCGGGATGGATCTTGATGAGATTGTGGGACGCTCGGCAATTTGGATCGCGAAGACGTCCGACTACACCAACCACGTTTCTTAACGCTTCCATCTTACAGATCTACAAGGGTATGTAGATCCACTCTCCCTCTCGTAGATGCTCATCACCATGAATAGGTCTTGCGTGAACGTAGGAAATTTTTTGTTTCCCATGCAACGTTCCCCAACAGCAATTTTGTATGGGGCTTGAGATTTTATTATCTCGTGTTTCATACACCCTGGAAAGTTAATCTAGCAACTTGAATTATCATACTTGATGATAAACGTTGGTAGTTGCGGTCTGAGTAAAAACCTTAGAAGCCATGTAAAATAATTTTTTGCATAAACCAATTAGAGGCGTCTAACTTGGTTTTGCAGGATGGTTTGCATGTGATGTGGTATAGGAATGCTCATATTAAATTTATTATGTATGAGATGACTATATGATGTAATTAACATGACCTGCGTGTCATGATTCGGCATGATGGCTGGAGCCATATGATTGCACTTTAATCATCTGCGTGTCAACCTTATATAATGCACTTATCTTATTAGCTATAGATATAGCAATATTATCTGGTGCATCGACAAGGTGGTGGCAATCTTCACGAAGGTGAACTCCGACGCGAATGCCGAAGATGAAGAAATACTTGACTTCTCCGTCAGAAGTGCTATACCATATCATGCTATTATGAATTGCCTGAGATGTTTATCCCTCTTGATGCACCCTTCTTGATTGTGCGGTAGCCGCTTTTTATTAGGATGATCTCTCACAAAATATCAAGTAGTTAGCGTTCTCCCAAGTGTAGCACCGTCACGGCACCTATCTCTTCGGGGTATCACATGGTTACATGGGTACGAACGATTAGAGAAATGTGAGCCGGGTGAGTTGAGACCTCGCAGCGAGATCACTTGGTTGTCTTGACGCTCAGGCATGAAATTCATGAGCTTGGAACACACGCATCGAAAGATGAACAAGAGTCACATAGATATGTGATTGGCAAGTTGGCCTACCAATTCAAATTCTCGTCACTTGAGATGGTTACATCCTTGACGCTGAATTGAAAGTTGGGTCTTGCATCACTCACAATAAATTATGAGAGATATTGATTTGAGTGGGAGCGCACCTTAGATTAAAACTGCTTATTCACTAGTGCAAATATCATTATGAACAAAGTCTAAATGAACGTGTGTTTTCCGTTGTAGATCAAATGGCTCGCAATAGTGTGTTCAACTTAGGCCCGATGTTAGAGAAAGAGAAGTTAGCTGCGAATGGACACGACTATGCGGACTGGATCCGTACCCTGAGGATTGTCCTCAGGGGTGCTTGACGGACCTCTTCCTCCTAAACCGGTGGCAAATGCCGTGGCAGACATACAAAATGTCTGGGCCACTAAGGATGATGATTACAACTTAGTGCAGTGCCTCATGCTGTCTTGCATGAGTTCAGAGCTTCAAAAACATTTTGAATTCCATAACTCCTTTGATATGATCAAGGATCTGGATGATCTTTACAAGTTTAATGCATGGTCTGAACGTTTTGACATCATGAAAATGATAGCGGAGACCAAGATGGCTGAGGGCAGTTTAGTTGGCGAGCACGTAGTCAATATGATTGGCTACGCTGAAAGGCTTAAAACCCTGGAATTCCCACTTCCACCAGAGCATGTTATGGACTTGTTTCTAGGTTCACTCCCCCCGTCTTATGGCGGTTTTATCATGAACTACAACATGAATGGGATGGACAAAACAGCAAATGAGGTGCTTGTCATGCTGAAAACTGCTGAAGGAGGACTGCAGAAATATCACAAGCAAGTGTTGCTTGTGAATAAAAATGCCAGTTTCAAAAAGAAAGGCAAGCCAAAGAAGGGCAAGGGCGCCGGTAAGACCGACTTCCAACGCAAATCTAAGGGCGGAGCCAAGAATGAAACTGAGTGCTTCTACTTCAAGGGCACAAGTCACTGGAAGAGAAACTACAAGAAGTATCTGGAAGATAAGAAGTCCGGGAAAACCAGAAAAGGAATAATTGTTATACAAGTTAATGTCATTGACGTTTTGCTTGCTAGAAAAAATTCGAAGTCTTGGTATTTGATACCAGATCGGTTGCTCACATTGCAACTCGATATAGGGGCTTCAGAAGGTGCGCAAGCTGGCAAAGAATTAAGTCGTGATACATGTCGGGAACGGCGCTGGGATCGCCGCTCAAGCCGTCGGCATTATGCCTCTATGTCTCCCTTCAGGAATTATTTTGGAACTTAGTAACTATTATTTTGTTCCGTTGTTGTGTAGAAACATTATTTCTGGATCATATTTAGTACACGATGGGTACTCCTACAAGTCCGAGAACAATGGTTGTTCACTTTATTGTAAGGATATGTTTTATGGATTTGCACCCATTGTTGGGGGCCTTTTCATACTAAATCTTGAATGTGAAAATGATGTCTCTAACCTGAATGCTAAACGTCTTAAGAAGGCTCATACCACCACCACTTTCATGTGGCACTGTCGGCTTGGCCACACCAAAAAGAAACACATGCAAAGACTCCATAATAATGGAGTTTTACCGTCCCTTGATTTTGAATAATTTGACACATGTGAAGCTTGCTTGATGGCAAAAATGACCAAGACGCCGTTCACGGGTCATCCTGAATGGGCGGGTGAATTATTGGAAATAATACATAGTGATGTATGTGGTCCAATGAACACGGCTGCACGTGGTGGGTATTTTTACTTCGTGACTTTTACTGATGATTTAAGTCGGTATGCCTATATCTACTTGATGAAGCATAAGTCAGAAACCTATGAAAAGTTTAAAGAATTTTAGAATGAGGTAGAAAATCATTGTGACAAAAAGATTAAGTTTCTGTGGTCTGATCGCGGAGGCGAATATCTTAGTCATGAGTTTGGCCAACATCTGAGTGATCGTGGAATCGTTTCATAGCTTACGCCTCCCGGAACTCCACAGCGAAATGGAGTGTCGGAACAACGTAACCGAACCCTGTTAGACATGGTAAGGTCGATGATGTCTCTTACAGATCTACCGATATCTTTTTGGGGTCATGCACTAGAAACTGCCGCTTATACATTAAACAGAGCACCATCTAAGTCTGTTAAGACGACACCACATGAGATGTGGTATGGGAAGATACCTAGTGTGTTGCATCTCATGGTTTGGGGTTGTGAGGCATACGTAAAACGTTTACAGCCAACCAGGCTAGAACCTAGATCAGACAAATGTTACTTTGTAGGTTATCCAAATAACACCATTGGATATTCCTTCTACCACCAGTCCGAGGGCAAAGTGTTTGTCGCAAAGGTTGCACACTTTCTCAAGAAAGAGTTTCTCGCTAAAGAATTGAGTGGGAGGACAGTACAACTTAATGAGATTAGTGAATCTTTGGCAACCGTTGATATGGCTAAGGAACCGTAAGAAATTCCGCTAATTATCCCTACAACCGAGCTAGAAGTTGTCACATGTGATGCGGAGACTTCAGACAATGTTGTAACTGAACCGTGCAGATCAGGTAGGGCTATCCAGCCACCTGAGTGGTTTCGTAACGAAATCTTCATTCTTGAAGACGATGAACCTGCGCACTACAAGGAAGCGATGGCGGGGCCTAGCTCAAGGGAATGGCACAAGGCCATGAGATCCGAAATGGAATCCATGTATGAAAACCAAGTTTGGAACTTGGAAGAACTTCCAGATGGCATAAAACCCATTGGTTGTAAATGGATTTTCAAAAGAAAGACGTACGCGGATGGTAACATTACTATCCACAAAGCTAGACTTGTCGCGAAAGGGTTCATGTAAGTTCCAGGAGTGGACTACGACGAGACTTTCTCGCCCGTAGCTATGCTTAGGTCAGTTCGGATATTACTAGCAATTGCTGCTTATTTCGATTATGAAATATGGAAGATGGATGTCAAAACGGCTTTCCTAAATGGAAACCTTGAAAAGGATGTATACATGATACAGCCAAAAGGTTTTGTTGATCCTAAGAATGCTGGAAAGGTATGTAAGCTTCATAAAGCCATTTATGGTCTGAAGCAAGCATCAAGGAGCTAGAACATTCATTTTGATGAAGTGGTCAAAGAGTTTGGCTTCATCAGGAACGATGAAGAATCTTGTGTGTACAAGAAGTTTAGTGGGAGCGCAAAAGCATTTCTAATCTTGTATGTGGATGACATATTGTTGATTGGAAATGATGTGAATTTTCTTAGCGAAATAAAAGACTCATTGAAGAAGAGTTTTTCAATGAAAGACTTAGGCGAAGCGGCATATGTATTAGGCATCAGGATCTATAGAGATAGATCAAGACGCCTGATAGCGCTAAGCCAAAGCACGTACATTGACAAGGTGTCGAAAAGGTTCAACATGCAGAACTCCAAGAAAGGCCTACTCCCCCTGTCACCTGGCACAGTGCTTTTCAAGAATCAGAGTCCTCGGACCCTCGATGAGCAAGTACAAATGAATGATATTCCATATGCTTCGGCAGTTGGTTCTATTATGTATGCATGCTATGTACAAGACCGGATGTTTCCTATGGGCTAAGTGTTAGCAGCCGGTACCAAGGTGATCCAGGATTGGAACACTGGGACGCAGTCAAGGGTATTCTTAAGTACCTCAGAAGGACCAAGGATTTACTCCTTGTGTACGGAGGTGATGAAGAGCTCATTGTAAGTTGTTACACTGATGCAGGCTTCATGAATGACCCAGATGACTTCAAATCTCAATCTGGCTATGATTTCATATTGAACGACAACACAGTTGATTGGAAAACTTCCAACAAAAGACTATGGCGGATTCTACGACGGAGGCGGAATATGTTGCTGCTTCAGAAGCCTCCAAGAAAGTTGTCAGTATCAAGCAATTTCTTGAAGACCTTGGTGTGGTTCCAAGTGCTCTGGACCCGGTGGAGATCTATTGTGATAATAGTGGCGCTGTGTCTCAGGCAAGAGAGCCATTTTCGCACCATAAGACAATGCATATTCAACGCAAATATAAACTCATTCGACATCATGTCAAAGAAGGTTTAGTGAAAGTACGCAAAGTTCACACGGATCTGAATGTGTCAGACCCGATGACAAAGCCTCTACCACGAGCAAAGCATGAGCAACACCGGATAGCCATTGGTGTTAGGGAAGCCATGTAACTGGATTATGACTCTAGTGCAAGTGGGAGTCAATAGGAGATATGCCCTAGAGACAGTAATAACAGTTATTTTGTATCTCCGAGTTTGTAATGAATGTTTATGTTCCATGCTATAACTGCAATGATTCTCGAGTTTGCATATTAAACGAGGCTTGGAGGAAAACTCATGTGCACGTGTGGGATAATAAACGGTAAAATGTATTCCTAGTCAAGCCTCTATGACTGGCTCAAGTATTGCATGATGATCTTGTTTTCCTAATCATGGGCATCGCTATGCCGGCAATTTTGAGGGCACGGTGTTGGTAGAACACTTGTGTTCAATAGACCCAAATTGATGTTATGCTATGAGATACATTCGTCACTAGTTAATGGTTTATAACACAGAGATGGTTAACGTTTGCATAATTCCTTAGACCATGAGAGTATCGAGTTTCTTCATGCTTGCTTCATGAAGTTTGGGGTTTGTTAAACGTCATCCGTAAATGGGTGGCTATTACGGCGGCTTATGGGTTCATGGAAAAGTATGTCAAGTAACTTGATAGCTCAAGATTGGGATTTGCTCCTCCGACGATGGAGAGATATCTCTGGGCCCTCTCAGTGTTACGGTATCGATCATTGTCTGGCCAGACACCTTGTGCTTTGATCACGGGGATGCCGGAACACGGGAACGAGAAAATAGAACAATACCGGCAACGAGGTAACTGGCATAGTGGACAAGTTGTTGATCCACGAGGATGCCAACATGTCTCACCTCGGGTAATTGTAACATATCGCGAAGCAACAGGAATAGCACACGGCAACTGGAGGTTCACTCGAATATTCATTTGTGTGGGCATAGGGGGTCAATATGGGTGTCCACGACTCCGATGTTGATCATTGATCGGAAGGGGTTCCGGGTCATGTCTATACTTCACAGAACCTATAGGGTCACACGCTTAAGGCTCATCCATCTATTGAATACTAGACAGGGAGTCTGAGAGAAAATCACCGAAAAAGTTTCGGACACCGGAAAAGTTCCCAGAGAGAACACCGGAACAGTTTCGATGAAACTGAAAATTTGTTTCAGGGGATACCAAAAAGTCAAATTGGTTTCGTCACATGCCTGATAATTCTTGAAGGGTGTCAGAATCGTTCTGGAAACTTTTTGGAATTTTCCGGGATGAAAACCGGAAATGTTTCGGAGCTGCCGGAACCACTTTAGATGCTTTTCGCAGATGAAAATCACTAATCCGGAATTGTTCCGGATCGCGTTGAAAATTATTTTTGTGGGTACTAGAAATTTTCTAGGACCACATAAATATTTTCAGTTCAACTGGACGCTGAAAAATGTCGTCATGAATAGTGAAAGTGCTTTTTGGATTACTTTATTGGAAAGCCACCTTTTTAGGCTTTTGCTTAAAAGATCTTGGGGTATGACATGGATGTATAGGATCCCCCTTTTTGGGGGACCCACTAGGGGTGGCCGGCAACAATGAGGCTCCTGCATGGAGCCCCCACTTGTTCCTTGGTTTCACCTTTTGGATCCTTGGGAAGGACTCCTTTCCATGTGGTTTTTGGTTTTTCTTGTAAAACCACCCAACCCCTTGGTTTTCCTATAAATAGGAGGTGAGGGGAAGCCCAAACCTTCATCCTTTGCACTCATACACATGCTATGCATTTGCTAGCTCTCTCTCTCTCCCTCCCACGAAAAGAGTTTTTCATAGAGCCAAAAGACTGTCTGGGTTCCGGCAGGAACTAGTTCTGGACGGCGAAGCCCTGCCGGATAGATAACACCGTATGTGTGCAACCCCGTAGAGAGGTCGTAGTTTTGATCTTTTTCCCGAGGGGTTGTTCGTGTGTCCTCCTGAAGGGCTGTCCGAGTCTCCGTTCGAGTTTCGAGGGTCCTCCCGGAGGGCTGTCCGCGACATCGTCCGGGGGACTTTCCGACCGCCTCCCGAAGGGCTGTCCGCGACATCGTCCGGGGGACTTTCCGACCGCCTCCCGAAGGGCTTCCGACGAGGGAGTACATCCTCACGGTTGGGAGGTTGTAAATTCCTAGTTGCGGGGATCTGCACCAACGATCTCCACCGACTCTTCTTCCGCTACGCTTCGAGTCGGTACGGATCAGATCAAACCTTGTATGCAATCTCCATAGTGGTCCTGGGCGTGCTCGCTATACCGGAATTTTTTTGTTTTCTGTCGCGTTACCCAACAGGATCCTCTTGGGTCTCAAAGGGTTGTCGCATGCTCCAGTGATGATGTGAAGCCACTGCTCGACAGTTTTTTGCGAAACCTCTTCTGGGTGCGCCCTGGTCGAGTCCTTAGGGCCCGCGTAGCGGCACATGATGTGATCTCTGGCTTGGAGCGGCCGAATACGTCGACTCAGAAATGTTTCCAACAGATCCATGCCAGTCACTCCACCTTGAATCAATTGCGCCACAACTTCAACCAATATTCCCACTTGGACACGTTCCTCTTCGGTCACCCTCAGAGACTTGGGGACAGCTGGACGGTCAGTTGTATAGGGGGGAAGGCCAGTCGACATGTTGGGTGATGCTACATCTTTGCAGTAGAACCAAGTCGATTGCCAGCCTCTAATAGACTCAGGAAAAGTCATGGCAGGGAAAGAACTACGGGCTCTTTTCTGAAGTCCTAAACCCCCACACAACTGAAGCACATGAGTCTTCCCATCAGCAGGGAGAGCTTTCTTCATAGTCTGGGATCTGACCGTAAAGATGTGCTTGAATAGCCCCCAATGAGTAGAACAACCTAGAAAACACTCGCACAAGGTAATAAAGGCACACAGATAGGAAATAGCATTCGGTGGAAAGTGGTGGAGTTGAGCGCCGAAGAAGTTCAGAAAACCCCTAATGAATGGGTGGGGACGCATAGAAAAACCTCTTTTGACGTGGGAGAGAAGGAGGACCCGCTCTCCGTCGCGTGGCTCCGGCTCGCGCTCTCCCTCCGGCAGCCTCCAAGCACTGTCCGCCACAAGCCCATCGGCGACCAATCCCTCCATATCCTCACGAGTGACCACAGAGGGGAGAAAATCCCCCTGCATCCATCCCGCCGGCGTTGTGAACCAAGCCGTCGAGGGCTTCTTGCCCTTGCTCTTCGATGCCCCTCCTTGGCGCGCTCCAGTTTCTTCGTCACGCCCTTCGTCATCGTGGTGGCCGCTCTCGTCGGAGAAGAATAGGATGAGGCGCTGGAGACAGGGGAGGCGGAGGAAGAGAGGAAGTAGTTTGGGGAAAGTACTGTGCGACCTGCGGTGCTCCAAAATTTATATCCCGCCGAGTGCCTCGCTAACTGATGGGCCCGCGAGATCACCACACACGCCAACCGCAGTCTGCGTCCAGTACGTGACAAAATGACCGGCACGAGAATTGAGACGTCATGCCCCCACATGCTTTGATCGTGGCGTCATCATCGCACGCGCGCGCGCTTCCCAAATTTTTGTATCCCGCAAAATCCGGGTCTGACAGATCGACCCGTCACCTCCGAAGATTCCTTCGGGTCATTCGGAACAAAATTGACACGAAGCATTCACTCGGGTATTTTCAAGGCTGAATGGACCCGGGCGACTGGCGACAAGTTCAGTCGACGCAAGCTTTGTTGGAAGTCCCGAATATCATTCGGAAGATTTGATACCTTATGTTGCAATGGCATCGATATAGCCATTCACCACTCGAACCCCGATCTGTTCGGGGGCTAATGACGAGGATATGTACGTAGGGTAGGGTCCTAGGCCTGACCTAGACCCCCCTACCTAAGGACATGACTTTGTAGGACTTGAAGATCACACACAAGATTCCGACCGGATTCCCAGTGGCGCTCAAGTCACTCGACAGGCAATCCACTCGGAATCTTCTTCCTTCACTCGACGGTCTACTGTCACTCGGAAGACCTCGTTTCCACTCAACGCCAGAAGACCAGAAGCCACCTCCAGGAGGCCAATGGGCAGGCGTTAGGTTTTACGTCATTAGTAGCTTTTATTATGTACGTTACTAGTAATGACAGCCTTTAAACCCACGATCAGACCCTTAGATGCTAGGCAATTATGAGGGGCAGCACACTCTATATAAGCCGCCCCTCCCCTTTGGCACAAGGGTTTGCAACCACTGTAATCTCAACATTCCACACGACAAAGCTCCCGAGCACTGAGACGTAGGGTTCTTACCTCCACGAGAGGGGCCTGAACTCATACATCCATGTGTACACCCTCGCCGTAGCTAGGACTCTGCCCTCTCCTTTCATACCCCTACCTTCTACTATCAGGCTCGTTCCCACGACACCTACCCTTCGGCCTCTTAGTGCAAGGAGGGTCAATTGTTGGCAAGTCATAAAGAGCTACATGTTGCTCTAGCTCCGCGATGATTATTGCTAATTTAACCTGATCATTTCCATTTTCTGTCTGGCTTTAACCTTCTTCTTAATAAAATCATCTAGTTTTGACCAAATAAAATTGTATTTGCATGGCTGGTTCTACTTGCATATTTTTTTGAATAAGTTCATCAACCGCTTGTTCTTGAATTGTGAGAAAAAATTTGCCCCAAGATGGCGCATGCACCACCGGGTCTGCAGGTCCTTCCATGGTGTTGATTAGTTCTCATTTGGATCCTTAGTGTCTTCACGACCTTTAATATACCAGCATATTTGTCATGAATGACACACATGTTCAGTCGGTCCTTCACTATGGCAATTTTCACTTGCCTCAAGAACCATATCTAGCTTGGAAAGTTCTCATCCTCCATGAATGCCATAGAAAGTGGGATGATTTGATTGTTCCCGTCAACACCAATTGCCGTAAGGATTTGCCCTCCGTACTGACCAATCAGGAATGCGCCATCCACAAACATCACAGGAGGACAATGCCAGAAAGCTTTGATGCAAATGGCAAAAGAAAAGAATACTCTCTTCAACATCTTAAAATCTGATATACTCGCCAATCTTGTGTGTTGTACGTTAACATAAGTGCCGAGGTTCCTCTCCTTCAATACGTGAAGGAGCCGCACAACATTATCATCTGAGTCAAAGAACGTCCCAAACCTTTTCTCCATAGCCTTATGCTTATCCCTCCAAGCCTCCCCGTAAGGAATGACATAATTCCATCTGACCTTAACTGCTGTCTGGATGTGTTTTGCTTCCATGTCTTTCTTCTACACTATCTCAGTATACATGAGTTGCGCAATGAGAGTTGAAGACACGTTCGGATGATTCACCAGAAGGTTTTTCCTTACACAAGTATGTGGAACAACATCGGTGACAACCCAGTGGATGTTATACTTCGGCACGTGCCCGTGCACCTTCCCAGGACAACCTGTTTCAATACATTTCATGGTATAGTTTGTTCGATTTGATATGTGTGTCCGAAAAACCCTATGCATGGACATAGCCCACTTTACCACCGCATAATGCAATTTCTTCTTTGTATCATACATAGAACCTATCTGGACTTGGTTCAGATGATACTGCCATGGAGTCTCATGGCCATCGTTGACCATGAGACCAGTAGATAGGTCCTGATCCCATGCGGCAGGAATCGGTACCTCCACTTCATCCTCGGAATTTTTAGAATACAGATCCTCAGCCAGTCCATCCTCGTGCTCTTCCTCCATCACCCTCTGCATTTCCTCCCCTTCCTCATCCCCATCAGCAAAACCAGAACCAGCTAATATTAGCGACCGACTACTCTGTCCAGTATCATTACCATACAAATTGTGTGGCACGTAATCTGACTCTTCCTCGGGTTGGCTAGCATCCACATCCATTGGCTATGACCCAGATAAATAAATCTCGTTAACCACTTGACTGCCCTGCCCGGGTTCATACCCCCCCTCTGGTTGTCTAGTATTCTCCTCCTTCGTAATAGGTTGCACTAGGGCATATGGGTCGATTTTTCGGTCTCTACAATGCCTTAATAGGGTCAACCACTGTTGGCTCCTATCTATCAGCATCAACTCCCACTTGACATTTTTCCACGATTTGGTCCACAATGCATGAATACTGATGGAACATACCCCAGGATCCAGCCCAAAACTATTTGTCAGCCAGAACTTCAACTGTCTAATGTCAAGTCTGTCCGGGTCCGGAAGTGTCATGACACATTTTTTATACTTGCTAAGATCAAACCCCAAATCATTATATCGAACATTGCCACGGCCATAGTAAACAGTCAAATTTACTGATTCAGACATTTTCACCTATCAGACATTTTCATCATCTCATTATATGACTTAGCTACACTAACTAATAAACTGCCCAACTAACAGATAATTTGTTATACCTACGACGCGTGTGTCCGCTGCTTCTTCCTCCTCTCTTCAACTCAACGGCACCGGCTACATCCCGAAGGACTTGCACCACCGGACAACACCACCGCCACTCCGGCTAGCCCCCTAGCTGCACGTCGTCCTCCCAACCGCACCTTCTCCTCACCACCAACTCCTCCCCAACCGCACCATCACCTCCTCCTCACCACCACCACCACTTCACCATGGCTCCTCCTCCTCACTTCTATGCAAAAAAAAACTACTCCATGTAAAAAATATGACCGTAGGGTGGAGGGGATGGCTACGGTCTACTAGTTTTTAGGCTGGGATGCGAAAATGAGTGGACAACGGAAGAGATCGGTGCGGGGTGGCGAGATGAGCAGAGAGAATGGAGAGAGGAAGAAGAGAACGGGACAAAAAAAGAAGAAGACCGCGTCGGCCTTATCCTGATCTCTTCGGTCGCTGGTTGGCCGAAGACTCTCTTCGCTGGCTGGTAGGCCGAAGACAGACTCTTTGGTCAGCCAGCCACCGACAGCTGCTCTTCGGCCCAACTGGGCGTCTCTTCGGCCCGCAGAAAGCCGAAGACCCATTTTCGGCCAACGGAAGACTGAAAAGGCCGTCTTCGGCCAACGGCTGACCGTCGGGGTGCTACTTTTGAAAATAGTGCGTTAGGCCTGCTAGTTTTCGAAATTGCTATAAAAACGTGCTAGTTTTGAAAAAAAATCTTGAGATGACACAGTAATAATCATACATCCATGTGACAACAACTCACAGGTGCATTAGCATTTAGAACCAGACTGCCACGAAGGTTATTTAGTTAATTCCTAGCACACAACTTGATGATATATGAGAACATATTAGGACGTCAGCTCTTCCATCCAATCATGACATTTCAAAATAGTGTGTTATGAAAAAATAGTGTAGTCCTTAAAATATGTTATTAGCAATGCTATATCATGTTGTAATGTGTTATTAGCGAGACATTGTATATTATTTTATTTAACGAGGCATTGATTTGAATGCTATAGCATACTGTCAGCGACGCTATACCGTGCTATTTTTTTTACTGAGTACACTACTTGTGGGCGAGTACAAATTGTATTGTGTGGGGAGCACAAGTTGTACTATAGCCCTAGGGTAAAGCACTAGATAAAGGTGAACATGAAGTGGACTCTCCGAGAAGCCAAAGTGCACTACAGTAGTTAAAGCCAATTTTTGGCGCACGGGGCATTGCGGCACATTTTTTGAAATGGCTCAAAAACAGTGTTTAAAAGTTTCAAAAATAGTTGACTTTATTTACACAAATACATATACCTGTTCTATAAGTATATGTTGATTTCCCAAAGTGGCATTTTGGCTCCCAGGATCAGATGAGCTCATGTGTGAACATTAAATTAGTTAAAAGTAGTAAAAAAATCAAGAAAAAACTGATTTTTTTTGTGTGGTGAAATATGTTTGAGTGCGTCATGCCTATGAAAATTTCATCATGTTTGGACATCTGAGTAGCTCACAATTTTTCTTTTGTGGTCAGTAAGAAAGTTTAATGTTCGACACACTCGGGCCGATTTTGTCTATTTTTCCATGAGCTTCTCGGATGTCCTATCATGATGAAATTTTGCATGGACATCACACACTTGAACATCTTCCATGCAATAAAAGTTTTGTTTTGAATTTTTCTAGCATTTTCTTTGAATTTACTATTCACCGGGAGGAGATGAGCCCAGGCTTAGGGATGAATATTTGTTGATTTATGTTCAAAATTATGTTATAATCTACGTTGCACAAAAAAGACAAATTTTCAGCCAAAATTTAGCAAAAAAAATCATTTTTTTGCGTGTGTTTTTGTTTTTTGTATCTTTCACATGGAAGCGCATGTATTGATGAAATCTTGCGCAGCTATAAGACTATTCTATATTTGTAGGTAAACAAAATTTCAGATTTTTTCCAAACTGCAAAAATCAGTTTTTTTTTTTGAACTTCAAAAAGCAGGCTCATAGTGCTCATGCTCCAAAGTGACTTTTGGGCACAGAGAGTGCACCACACCAGAGCACAGTAGTGCACTATGATAGGTGTTGGGTTTACGCCCACATAACGTGTGTAAGGACGCAGAACGCTAGTTTTTTTTTAGTCTAGACATAACGGAAGGGGTGTGCAACACATCACATCCGTCGGCTGATCGTTTTGAAAGAACAGCAGCCTCGTGAGCCGTCAGCTTTACCGTATCGAGCGAGCCACGCCTTAACCACTGCAACACGTTTTTTGTTGCAAAATTATTTTTGCCAGATAGGTCTTGTTGCAGAATTCTTTTGTAAAAAAAACATTACAATTAAGGTTTTGTTGCAAATATTTTTACTACTGAGGATTTGTTGTAGATAATTTCCGTAACATAGATTTTGATGCAAAACGTAGAGCCGTCATAAACAATTGAAATACTATATATGTTTTGGAGATACTAGTAAACATGCCCGTGCGTTGCAACAGGAAAGAAAATATCGCACACACATAATATAACTCATGCAAGGACACGTCCTTCGTTTCAAGATGACGTCTCATCTGTGTTAGTCATTGCTACAGAATATCAATTCTTTTTTCATGCCAAAGCGGCTACCCAAGTGGTCAAGCAACATGACGATTGCATAAGCAAACATTTATTCATAGTATTTTTCTTTGCCAGTGCTTGCAATCTCACATATGCAGAAGGAACAAACAAAAAAACTAGTAAGTAGAGATCTCACATAGTGCTTGGCCAGCATGAAGTAAGAGATGCCATGAAAAGAGACCTTGATGATGCCCTCCACTCACTCAATGGGTCAGCATCCACCGTTGTCGCCCTCCGCGATAGCCCCACATGCCAGTTCCCTTTTGCTGATGTGGCGAGCACCAACGTCCTCCTCCTCGATGGTGCTTCGTCTAGCGGCTAGTCCGTTGCTTCTTTGCCTCCTCCCTGGCGGCGTATTCATGGGAGGGGTTAGGTTCGAGGAGGACTTGGACACAAATACGAACGTCAGGTGACAAACATGCTATAGAATTCAGTGAAAGGGTAAATCCATGTTTACCAGTGGACAAGAAAAATATCACCTCCCTTTATCAGTAGGTAGTATAGAAAAAGGGTCCGTGCATTCCGACGGATACAAAATCAATAAATACGTGCTTAGAATTGTTTATAAAAAACACTCGAACTACTTTGCAAGTCGCAAAACAGTATTAGAAGTACTCAAAAGTACGTTTTATATCCCATATTGAAGGACCAATCTCATAATTCAGAAAAAAAAATTCTAATTATTAAGTCATACTGAAACACATAACAAAATTTGTTAATTTTCTACATAAAATAAAAGACATTGTTGCTACAAAGTTGTTGATGGAACATCACACGTCGGGCGGTCGGAATGTCGATGCGGGAGAGTATCACTATGCTAGCCATAATATTTGTATGTTCATATAGAGGCAAGGATAAGAGCAGCATTGAGAGGGGAAAGATAAGGCTTCCATGAAAATACAATGTAATGCATATTCGCCAAGAACATAATTAAAATCACTACATTAGATCATAGTATGATAAATCATTTATGTCGAGATACATACAGAGCAACATATAGATTAAAGTCAAATCTAGCAATATAGATCTCCACTCAAAGCACGATTTGGTACATTTGGCCCTGGATGAAATCCCAGATTAAAGTGTGGTAGATAGTTCTTCACGTGAATGCTGACAGAAGTATAACAAGTAGCAGAGCTAGTTACAGTCAAAGCTCAATGGTCAATGCCTCCAAAGTCCAAACCAAAGTTTAACTCCTATCAGGAAATGTCTTCAAATCAAGCTAGATGCGGCCAAGCCTTGGAACCTAAAAGAATGGAGAGAGAAAAATGAAACCAGGAAATGTAAGAGAAAGAAAGTCACATAGGATAAAATTACCTCATTACTCCAGACATATACAGTAGTGCTAGGAAATTTCCTTATCAGTTATTTTGTATATTGTTTTATAGAATTAGCTCATTGATGAGAGCCAACTGAAACTTTGTTGAAATATAATTTGATGTAATAAAATTTTTATAATAGCTAAAATTGAATGTGCATATATTCTTCAGAACAGGAGAATCAGCATGCATATCATCTGTTATTTGTTTTTAATAAAAATGCTTCATTACCATTCAACAGGTTAAAACCTTCGGTGTACGGGTAGGAGGGAGTCGACAGCTCTTCCTCCTTCGGCTGTCCGTTTGGTAGGGAATGGGACGGTGATCTAGGACCATGTAGCATCTCTTCTAAATAATCATTAGGCCTGCAAATGAGAGAAGAGTGTAATTTTAGCATAACCGAAAAAGGATCAATAAGTAGATTTATGGCACGATCAGTAATGCCAAAAGGAAATCTGCACATAGATAATAACCTGACAGTTAAACTGTATGATAAGATAAGCTGGAACAAAACGATTTTGCAAAATGCACAAACTTAACTCTACAGCCTCTAGTGCAGGCTATAAAAAAGTATAATCCTATTTCTTACTGAAGAGGCTCTACTATACTTCAGTTACCTACTATACTTCAGTTACCTGACTAAATTTCTTTTCTGAACTTTTGCTCAACTTCAGTAAGTCTCAAAAGTTCCATTTGCATCATCTTGATGTTGTCACCACTTCCAACAGATCTCTTTTCTAATTCCGCATTAAATCCTTGCCTCAACCCATTTATTGGTTTCTCCTGCTTATTAGATGCCCTTTGTAACCTTGAATCACATTGTGTAGTTCCCTAGTGCTATCTATCTTTAGATTTTCAGCATTCTTGTATCTTGTCCCTTTCTTCTCCATATTTCTACAGCTATCATGCAACTCTACCGAGGATCTGTGAAGACTGGTGTGCTCACCTTTAACTTCCTCAAGCTCATCATCCAATTGTTCGTTTATTAGTTTCAAATTTCTAATCCTGTTAGGAACTTTCTCAGGCTCACCAACTCGATTCGACTCAAGCAAAGTAGCTTCTCTCTGAAATGGAACATCTGCTCTGCTAGCTCCTCCAGCAGCCGGAATGACTCATTGGCCCAGAGTCACCATGATTTCCCACGGTGGATCGGACACCCCACCCCTCGGCAGGGCTGTGACTCTTTATATAAATACCACAACAGTTACCAACTTCATGATGTGTGTTTTTTTTGAAAAAAGAGGTTAAACCCCCAACCTCTGCATCAATCGATGTGTTCATGATGTGTGTATCAGGACTACATAAACTTTCTGGAGTTTGCATACTATACTCCAAAGTAAAAAAAGGTACATCATATAATTTTCCGAAGTGTTGATAAAAATTTCCAAAAACAACAGCCCATTGATATTTGGAAAAGAGGTTTGAGGTGAACCAGATCTTCAAGCAAGTTAATTCTTAATCATATGTCAGGCGTATAACACATTCTTTCCTCGGGGTCCCTAGAACTAAATTTAACAGTACGAATATCATATATAGGTGGTTTATGATGGTCATCACAATACATCAAACCAAACAAAATAAGAACATCTTTGTGATGACGAAATTACAGGAAATCAATATGATTCTATCTACATCAATCTACCAGAAGGTACAGGTTACAGTAAGCAACTGAAGGGTATATAAAATCCTATCAAAACTCATGCTCTTTTCAAATTTCAGTTTCGAAAAGATTCTGAATCATAACAGACATGTCGTAAAAATCCATCAAAAGAAACCAATCAATCAATTCAGATCAAATTCTACCGACACGCCCATCTCCCTTGTTCATACCGAAGGAAGCATAAATAGGCGTTCTAACAGCCAGCGACACCAAGACAATCACATGAAGCACGACTGTCGGCCACACACCAAGATTCTGGCTCGCACGGTCGGTCAACGTGGCTCTGCTACAGGACAGCCACATGGGCGTCCCACTGAATCGAAGACCACATCCATGTGGAGCATGAGCGTGGTGGCAGACTCCGACGACCACAAGTGCAGCAACTCCGACGGCAATCAAATTGCTAGGTACTGTTGTGAAATAGAAGGAACTTGCAAGCTAGCTATGAATGTGAGGGAAAATGGCATTGTAGTGTATTTGTATTAGTTAAAAATGATTCATTCGCTGTACAATTTTATCTCTGAAAGATGGTTGAAAGAGAAATCTTATCAACATGTAGGTTAATTCTGCAGATGACAGGTCCTGGTTTTGCTTGCTTCCAACCTACCACATCTGAATTTCTTTACTTTGCACATGGAATATGTAGTTGGATGGAATTTGACAGCATAACAACATCTATATATTACAAAATCTGATAGGCCCATACAATTTGACAGCATATTAGCAATATATCAGAAGACTTGGTTGACCAATGGTTTCTGTGACTCAAGTACATGGAGAATGAGTGATTTCTGCAGCTGAAGAACCAGATCGTGGAGAAGTAGGAAAAGAGGGGAGATGAATGGATTACCTGGTGTGAAGTCCTCATTCATACGCCACTCGTGACCTGGTTGGCGTCGCCCATCCGGCCGGCTCTGGATCCCTCCGTCTCCCACGCCCGTCCGCCGTAGGCCGAATCCGGCGAGATCCCGCCTAGGACGTCGCACCTTCCCGTCTTTCTTCCTTCTTCTCTCCCTCACCTCCATTCTTCTTTTGCCCAGAAGCTGTGGATGCCATGGATCCGCCCGGGAAACCACGCTCTGGCCTTCCTCATCATCACCGACGACCCCCGTCTCGCCGCCCGCCTCTGAATCGGCCTTCCAATCCTCTGCCGCGCACGGATGCGGCCCCTGCCGAGTAGCCGCCGCCGTCATTCCGCATCGGGCGGCCATCACCATCGTTCCGCATCGAGGAGAAGGGGGGAAAGGGGGAGGGGGAGAGAGGAGGAGGAGGTGCGGACGCTGCCGTGCTGTCGCTGCCGCGAGATGCGCCGGAGAGACTCTGCCCAGGGGGCTTTTTATAAAAATGCGAAACGTTTTTTTCCACTAAGTTAAGGACTACGGGTTCAATTACCATAAAACACAGAGCCTTTTTTGCAAAAACAACGACGACGTACGACGCACGACCAGAAGCGATGGCTGCTTTATTATTAGGGAGGGATAGTCTCTATTGTAGAAGCGCGTCCGACAATGACGGTATGCAGACCCTCACTTAAACGCATGTTATGCAGAGGAGGTGGCGGACGCCACAGATGCGATCCACCGGGTGATGGTAAGCTTTTTCCAGAAAGAGAAAATATTTTCCCTATAACTAGCAAAACAGTCAGTGCGTTGCAACGGCAGAACAAAATCCTCGTATGTGCCAAGCGACTCATTCGTGTTGCCACTTCCATCATCCATCTTCTCCTTCCAATCTAATCGAGGTTTGAGGTTTAATATGCTATCGTTCTTCATCACTATCTCTCTTCTTCCTATCTCGTCAGTGACATTCAGAGTTGCGGAATATCTTGATAGCCAGCAAGTACCGGTGAATTTCAAATATCATATTCCTTCATAAATATTTCTTTTCAAAATTTTCACTCATTTTGAATTATTATACTCTCATCGCTTTAAGATAAGTAACTATAATATAAATTGTACTAAATTTAAGACATTCATTTCAAAACGAAGATATATATAGGCAACATATCTTGTGAATCCGCTCCATACGTGTATCCCTGCATCCCTTTGTTCTCAAGCCCCCGATGTGAATCTTTTGCTTTGAGTTAATTTCCAGTAATTTTGCCAAGCAAAGAATGTTTTTATATACATTAAGTTTTACTGTTTGATGTACATGAGCCATGTAATGGATGGAGATTTGCACTATGTTAAATCAAATTTGACTTGATTGATAACAATTATATGAACACCAATCAGCGGATGATTGTCACATTTTTATTATGTTAAATAAATTGTTTGCTCAGACCTGCATCATACCAGAGCACAAAATGCAGTTTGTCAATATACTTGTTATACATGATCAATCAAGAACTACAGTAAATATACAGGAAATTCTGGGTATGGACTTGTTTTTTATAGCCCTTTTTTTATCTCAAAACTGATTACGGCCATCCTACGCCACTTCTGGTAATTCACAGGATTTTCTGAATAAGTCAATGATTTTGTTCAACACATATGGAGCCTAGTCAGTGAACTTTGTGATTGTTCAGGATATTTCGGATAGTGACTTCTTCTTATAGCTTAGATATAAAAACTGGAGAAAGCCATCCCAGCCCACTTCTGCAAATAAAAAGCTTTACTGAACAATATATGCTTTGTTCACATGACTGAGAAAATCACTGATTTTTTTTTCATCACATAAGTTCAGAACAGGACTAGTCACTGAATTTTGTGGCAACAGCAAACAAGATTTTTTAACAAGGAAAAAGTTCAACCAAAGCCTCTGATCCGAACAAGCTTGGTAAGGCATATCATCGTATTGGTAAAGAATTTAGAAAAGAAAAGAAACACTTAGAAGAATCTCACATGATGTCATTGATTTAGGTGCAGATACTGATACAGTTTACTCATATGATCATAGCACCAGCACATTTTGTACGGGCTATAGGCTACAGGTTACAGCCGACAGGTTTCCATGGACAAGAGGCTGCAGCTACGTATGTAGGAATCATCGCCGGCGGGGGAGGCCATCTAGCGCGGCGTTAGCACCTCATCAGACTCGTCGTCACCGTCTCCTCAGACTCGTCGTCACCGTCGCGGCGGAACGATATAGGTTGTCATGGTCGCCGTCGAGACGACCGGACGGCCGGGTCTAAGTGACCATCGAGCCGTTGCTGTCGCTAATTGCTCGCCGTGGCCAGAGAAATTCGTGGGAATCATCTGGGCGTTGCCATCGTAGGAGGACTTCGGATTGAAACTTGATTTGAAAGTTGATGGGAGAGATCTGGCAAGGAACGATTTGGGGCTAGAGTCGCAGGATGCACGACTTGAGATTGGGTCGGGATGATGGATAGGAGGGTTTCTGTAAACAATAATATTTCTAAAGTTACAAAATGGGAGGGTGACTGCAAATTTTCACTTGGTGAAACGTGAGGGGAAGGATTTAGATCGGGAGGCCGAGAGACAGATGGATACAGGAATACATGTAGCCATCGGATTCACAATATATATATAACAACAAACACCATCAAGTAACATCAAACAACAAGTAACAACAAACACAACAACTAATAATGGGTGTTCTTCCAAAAAATAGAAATTAGTAATCGATGGCAGCACACATGTATCTAGCAGCTTCTAGCCGGTACGTTAACTTCATTTCATTTCATTAAAAAAAAAAAGCACCGACCGCCCAGCGCCACTCCTCATCCACCCACGTGGCTCTCTCTTATCCACATTGCTATTCCTCCTCTCATCCCATGAATCACCCAGCGCTGGCCCTCCTCTTCTTCTCTAGCCACACTATCTATCACCTGACGCTGGTCCTCCTCGTCTTCTCAAGCCACACGTGATGCGCCGACGATGCACTCCACTCTCTTGGAGTGTGCGGCCGTGGTGGCTGGCCAGAGCCAGTGCAGCACCCCCTTATTTGTCGTTTGTCTGATCTGGTCGTCCTGCTCGAGTCGTCGGTCGCGTGTTCCGGATCTGGCCAGCAGCCTCGTCCCCGATCCGATTCAGACGCCCGCCCACAGCCTCCGCCACCTGCGCCATGCCCCAGAGGTTCGGTCCGGCCGATCCCGTGCCGTTCATCCCCACAACCTCGTGGCTCGCGTTGACCGCGAGAGACCAACCCACCTGCTGTGTCAGCCCAAACGCCTCGCCCGCCGTGTCCTCAAATGCTTCGCAGCGCCTCGGTCGGTGGCTACCCTCTCTTCCTCTGCTCCAAAGTTGCTACGTCGTGAGCGGCTGAGCTCCACGGCAACGGCGACCAGTTTATTCCTCCTTCTCATTCCGTTTCCACCACAACAATGGCGCCGCCCATTGATCTCGAAACGGCCGCCGTCATGATTACCGCCGTCGCGGTCCAACATGCGCGCGTCAGGAGGAGCATCTCCCGCATGCTTCACCCCGGTCTCCCTTCTCTCTTCTCATCCCATCTGCCCTTCCTTTCCTTCTCCTCTGCTCCGTCTCTCTCTCTCACCCCGTGGCCATTGATGCATGCTCGACCTGGGCCTCCTCTTTGCCATCCTCGCGAGCCTTGTGTCGTCCTCCTATTGAGTAATCGCTGCAGCCATGAGAGTGTTGAGAAACGTAGTAGCGAATCAAATTTTTTCCTACTATCATCAAGATCTATCTACGAAAAAACCAGCAACGAGTGGGGAGAGATTGTATTTTCATACCTTTGAAGATCGCTAAGCGAAAACGTTATAAGAACGCGGTTGATGGAGTCATACTCGTATCGATTCAGATCGCGGTGTACTCCGATCTTAACGCCGAACAACGATGCCTCCGCGCCTTGATCCAGCAAGGAGGAAGGAGAGGTTGAGGAAGAGTTTCGGCAACACGACGGCGTGATGACGGTGAAGCTGCGTGGTACTCCGGCAAAGCTTCACTAAGCATTACGGAGGACGAGGAGAGGGAGGAGTAGGGCTGCACCGTGAGAGAGAGATGCGTGTCTCCGGCTGCCCCAAGGGCTTCACTATATATAGGAGGAGGAGGAGGGAGGGCTGCGCCCCAGGGTTTTCACCCTAGGGTGGTGCGGTAGCCACCAGATCCCATCTGGCCGGCGGCCAAGAGGGAGAGGGGTGCGGCTGCCCAAGGGTGGGCCTTAGGGCCCATCTGCCCTAGGGTTTGCCCCCCTCCCACTTCAGTTGCGCCTTGCGCCCTTGTGGGGGGCGCACCAGCCCACCTAGGGACTGGTTCCCTCCCACTTGCGGCCCATGCAGCCCTCTGGGGCTGGTGGCTCCACTTGGTGGACCCCCGAAACCCTTCCGGTGGTCTCGGTACGTTATCGGTAATTCTCGAAACACTTCCGGTGGCCAAATCCTCACTTCCTATAGATCAATCTTTGTCTTCGGACCATTCCGGAACTCCTCGTGACGTTCGAGATCTCATCCGGAACTCCGAACTACATTTGGTAACCACGTACACTATTTCCCTATAACCCTAGCGTCATCGAACCTTAAGTGTGTAGACCCTACGGGTTCGGGAGACACGTAGACATGACCGAGACACCTTTCCGGTCAATAACCAACAGCGGGATCTGGATACCCATATTGGCTCCCGCATGCTCCACGATGATCTCATCGAATGAACCACGATGTCGGGGATTCAATCAATCCCGTATACAATTCGCTTTGTCTATCGGTATGATACTTGCCTGAGATTCGATCGTCGGTATCCCTATACCTTGTTCAATCTCATTACCGGCAAGTCTCTTTACTCGTTCCGCAACACATCATCCCGTGGCTAACTCCTTAGTCACATTGAGCTCATTATGATGATGTCTTACCGATTGGGCCCAGAGATACCTCTCCGTCATACGGAGTGATAAATCCCAGTCTCGATTCGTGCCAACCCAACAGACAATTTCGGAGATACCTGTAGTGTACCTTTATAGCCACCCAGTTACGTTGTGACTTTTGGCACACCCAAAGTATTTCTACGGTATCCCGGAGTTGCACAATCTCATGGTCTAAGGAAATGATACTTGATATTGGAAAAGCTTTAGCAGACGAACTACACGATCTTGTGCTATGCTTAGGATTAGGTCTTGTCCATCACATCATTCTCCTAATGATGGGATCACGTTATCAACGACATTCAATGTCCATGGTCATGAAACCGTGACCATCTATTGATCAACGAACTAGCCAACTAGAGGCTCACTAGGAACATGTTGTGGTCTATGTATTCACACATGTATTACGGTTTCCGGTAAACACAATTATAGCATGAACAATAGACAATTATCATGAACAAGGAAATACAATAATAACCATTTTATTATTGCCTCTAGGGCATATTTCCAACAGAGCGCACTTCGAGCTCCATGACCTCGAGACGCGCAGCCCAGGAGCCCCGCCGCCATCGTGAATGGGGAAGGCGTCCCAGATCCTTCTCTTCGACCAGTTCCCATCCGGATTCGTCGCCACCAAGTTATCCTCGTCTATGCTGCGCCAGAGCCGGAGTAACGTTGCCTAGGGGGGATTTTATAAAAAAACGAAACACTTTTCACTTATAACATAGGACTACGAGTTGATTTTGATTAAATACAGGGGCCTTTTTGCAAAAATGGCGATGAAGTATGCCCAGCTGTTCTCCCTGCTTTATTATATTATTATTATTATTATTACTGCCCGTGCGTTGTAACGGAAGAAACATGCCCGTGTGTTGCACAAAAACATAAAGATGTGATAATTTTTTAAGTGTATTTAAGGCGTTTCTAATTTATTAGACAATTGTTTCGCAAAAACCTAGTTGCAGCTATCTCTTTATGCATTTGTTGCCGTTTCTCATCGGTGATGAAAATAACAAAGTCCATTTTTTCATTAATGATAACATACGCATAGGAACATTATTTTTGTCTTGCTGATATATGTGTTTGCAATTGTAATCCAAGTGAAGTCTTAATTTGGTTGCAAACATATTAGAGAGTTATATCAAAAACGATCAATTTGTTAGGACATGCATATCCAATGTTTAAGTTTGCCACGCACCGACATGTTTGCTAGTTTTTTGTTTGTTAGGAAAACAATTTAGAACAATATGAAAATCAAACTTAAGTCATTGGCTCATGTAAAGCTTCTATCAACAACATTATATATTTTTTATACATAAAAAATATTTATATTTACATGTTTAATATTTTCCAATTTCATGGTCAACATCTTTCAAAACATATATAGTTTTGATGTCTACCATTTTTATACACGTTCTACATTTCTGGTATACATCAAGAATATTTTTTATATATGTTTGAAATTTTTGAAATACATGGTTAACATTTTTTCAAATTAATTTGTCATGTCTAATTTGTTCGACATGCATTGTATTTTTTTGTGAACATTTTTATTATACATTGGAAATATTTTCTATGCAAATTTAACATTTTTTTAATGCATGATCAAAAATTTCGAAAATGAATTAAAATGATATTGTTATTTTTCCATACGCATTGTATATTTTTTGTATATAATGGAAACTTTTTTTTTTCAAGTTTGGCATTCCTTTAATGCATGATTAACATTTTATCAAAGTTTGCATATTAGTGATTTTTATAGTTAAAATATTCAAAGTATATCCAAATAAAGCCAAAAGAAAATAAGTGCTCAAGGCCTTCCTTTAATGCATGATTAACATTTTATCAAAGTTTGCATATCTGTGGTTTTTATAATTAGAATATTCAAAGTATATCCAAATAAAGGCAAAAGAAAAATAAGTGCTCAAGGCCACACAGGGCAGGCCCAGTTGGGCTGCTGGCGAGAGAGAAAAAGGGGGATGGTGAGGGATCAAACCCGGGTTTGCAGGTTTGAGGCGTGACGCTCCAACCAGTTGGGATGGCGGTGAACTTGTGATATAAATGGTGGATCGACTCCTCTTGAATCATCAGAGGAGGTAGACTTATAAAGAAAAAAAAACGAATCGTTTTTTCTCATTTATCGATGGCATAGGGGGTAATTCACATATCAAGGCATAGCATCATAAGGAGTACGAGAGGGCTTGCAGTCGCTATACCCAAAACGACTCAAAACCTTTTCCACATAGTGAGACTGGAGAAGTGTAATCCCACCATTCTCATCTCTCAGCAGCTTGATGTTTAGTATAACGTCAGCCACACCAAGGTCCTTCATCTCAAAACAGTGAGATAAGAAATCCTTAACTTCCTTCATTAAATCAAGGTTGGTTCCAAAGATCAGTATGTCGTCGACATACAGACAGAGAATAACTCCTTCGCCCCCACCATGGCGATAGTATACACACTTGTCAGCTTCATTACCGACAAAACCTGCAGCAGTTAATGTTCTTTCGAACTTCTCATGCCACTGCTTAGGAGCTTGTTTATGGCCATATAAAGACTTCAATAACTTTCACACCTTTCCTTCACGACCAGGTACTACATACCCATCGGTCTGATCCATGTAAATTTCCTCGTCCAACTCTCCATTGAGGAAAGCCGTCTTGACGTCCATTTGATGAACGAGAAGACCATGTGAAGCAGCCAACGATAGTAGCACTCGAATAGTGGTAAGTCTAGCCACAAGTGAGTAAGTATCAAAGAAGTCTTCACCTTCTTTCTGGGTATACCCCTTGGCCACAAGCCGCGCCTTGTACTTTTCAATTGTACCATCAGGCCTAAGCTTTTTCTTGAACACCCACTTACATCCTACAGGTTTACACCCATAAGGATGATCAGTGATTTCCCAAGTTCCATTAGCTAAGATGGAATCCATCTCGCTACGGACAACTTCCTTCCAGTAGGCAGCATCAGAAGATGCATAAGCTTCTGAAAGGGTCTTGGGTGTGTCATCCACGAGGTACACAATGAAATCATCACCAAAGGACTTTGTAGTCCTTCGTCTCTTACTCCGTATAGGAGTTTCATTGTCATCCTCCTCAGGATTCTCAACATGTTCCATCGCAATGGTGAGTTCAGGAATCATAGAAACTTCCTGAGTAGATAGATCAGGTATCTCCTGATTTGACGAGTTAGGCATATCCTTCATAGGAAATATGTTCTCAAAGAAAGTCGCATCATTCGACTCCATGATCGTACCAACATGCATGTCGGATACCTCAGATTTTATTATCAAAAATCTATAGCCAATGCTATGAAAAGCATAGCCCAGAAGAACACAATCGACGGGTTTTGGTCCAAGCTTGCGCTTCTTGGGAATTGGTATATTGACCTTCGCCAAACAACCCCAAGTACGTAGATAGGAGAGTTTCAGCCTTTTCCTTTCCCATTCCTCAAATGGAGTAATGGTTTTATCCTTTGTGGGAACTCGGTTTAGGACATGACAAGCAGTCATTAGCGCCTCCCCTCACCATGCCTTGGAGAGACCCGATGTGTCTAACATGGCGTTAACCAGATCAGTTAGAGTTCGGTTCTTTCTTTCGGCCACCCCATTTGACTGAGGTGAATAGGGAGGCGTCCTCTCATGAATTATACCATGTTCCGCACAAAAAGAATCAAATTCATTGGAAAAATACTCTCCACCACGATCGGACCTAAGCCGTTTAATTTTCCGATCAAGTTGGTTCTCTGCTTCAGCTTTATAGTTTTTGAAAAAGTTTAAAGCCTCATCTTTCGATTTCAGAAGATACACATAACAATATCTAGTGGAGTCATCAATTAACGTCATGAAATATTTCTTTCCACCTTTTGTCAACACGCCATTCATCTCACAAAGATCACAATGTATAAGCTCTAGTGGTGCCAAGTCTCTCGCCTCTGCAGTCTTGTGGGACTTGCGAGGTTGCTTAGCTTGCACACACACTTGGCACTTGGAGCCCTTGACAGTAGTGAATTTCGGAATTAAACTCATATTTACTATCCGCGTCATGCAACCAAAGTTAATATGAAAAAGTCGCGAATGCCAAATATTGGACTCATTATCATGGCAAACGTTATTAATAACTTTAGTGCAAATATCTGACAAAGATAGGCGGAACAAGCCTCCGCACTCATAGCCTTTTCAACCACTGACGAGATTTTTATTGATAGAGGGCACATGATGAACGTTCTTCAGACGCACGATCTTTCCCGAAGTAAACTTCAGATCGACCGTACCGATCCCTCGAACAGTAGCATGTGACCCGTTCCCCATCAGCACGGGGAAGTCCCTGTGACCTGGTAAGAAGAAAACATAGAGGCATCAGCACAAACATGTACACTGGCACCGGTGTCAATTAATCAATCTAGAGAATGACAAACTGAAAAGATGGTAGGGAAAATACCGTACCCAGAATCTTTCATATCAGTATCACCGATGACCACATTAGCAGACTTGCCTCTCTTCTCATGTTCGCGCTCCTCATAGCGGTTAGGACATCTCGGAGCCCAGTGATTTGGATCACCGCAGACATGGCATAGTCCCTTCCCCTTCTTATGAGAGTTCTTCTTGAAGTTGGTAGATTGAAACGGCTTGTTCTTTGCAACAAACTTGCCTTTGCCCTGAGTTTTGTTCTTGTTGTTCTGGGGCTTGTTGAGATGGAAGTTCTTCTTCTGCACCACATGGGCACTAGAAGCTCCCTCAACCACTTGAGCACGTGTGTCTTTTGCTCTCGCCTTTTCTTCAACATCAAGAGTCCCAATGAGATCCGAAACGGAAAACTCATGTCTCTTGTGTTTCAGAGAAGTAGCAAAATTGTTCCACGAAGGTGGAAGCTTGGCAATGATGCCTCCGGACACGGTAACACAACTTGAAGTACTCAAATTCCTTCGCGAGCGACTGTATCTCATGAGCTTGTTGAACCACAGGGCGCTCATCAGTCATCTTGTAATCATAGAATTGCTCCATGACGTACAACTCGCTGCCAGCGTCCGAGGCTCCAAACTTGGCCTCGAGCGCAGCCCACATGTCCTTGCCGTTGTCAAACGACATATACGAATCCACAATGGAATCGTCAAGTATACTCAGAAGGGCAGCCTTAAAATGGGTATCGATCTTCTAAAACGCCTCCTGCTGTGCAGGAGTAAGATCGCCCTCGGGCTTGCCCTTGGTGGCATCATAGCAGGACATGGTCTGAAACCAGTAGACTGCTCTCGGGCGCCACCTCTTATATTGCGCCCCCTTGAAGACGGTCGGCTTTAGATGCGCAGCAAAACCACTTGGAGTAAATTGCCTAAGATCAGGTTTTTGGATTGTTGAATATATAAGCAAGTTACTACAAAGTTTAATCCGAATAAACAGAAAGTAGACCACGACAGCAAAAGCATAAACTAAACTTATCATGCAGACTAGCATAGTAACCGCATAAAACGAATCTACGATACACAGTAGATAAAGAAATTGCAGCATGATCTGAAACAGAGAGGGCAAGGTTGCGTACGGTGCAGCGGGAGCAGGACCACCAGCGTTGCCGTTGTCGTCCATGTCGTTGATGAAGTGGTTGGCAAAGTTGGGGAAGAAGTCGTCGTCCGGGAAGTCGTCGCTGCTAGCAGTCGCGCAAACGCGCTCCCCAAAAACTTGATTGCCCCTCTCCCATACAGGATCACAAGAGGCGGGGTTCCGGAGGCCTGCTGTCCCTTCTCGCGGTGCACGCCGAAAGGAGGGATAAAGTAGACCTAGATGGCGGCGCAATGTTCTGGAACGATGCGAAACCATATGTTGTGGTGACGGCTAGGGTTGACGGGGACCTCACGTATATATATGCACGGCGGTGGAGAGACGTGGTCTAGACCCACGTCCGAGTCGGTTACAACCCATGATCCGACGTCTCAGATCGTGCCGTGTCTGTTAAGGACTCTCCTTTCCTGACCGGAAAAAATAAGTGCGTAGGTATGAGCTCGGCTCGACTCAATCCCGCAACCCGCGGCGCGTCGTGACGAGGCATGGCGTGGCGTGGCGAGGCGAGCGAGAGGGCCTCTTCTCTTCTCACTCTCTTACAAGTGCTAGAAAAGCTCACCTTATAAAGAGGTGTTGCTCTCCCTCCACTAGCAATGCGGGACTAAACTTTAGTCCCAACCACACCACACACATGGGCCATGAGAATTTCAGATTTTAGAATGGGCTTTAGGCCAAAGGCCTTAGCAAAATCCAGCAATCCCCCACAAAGTCTCATTGGCACATCTCATCATTGCTTAGTTCCAAAACATTGTTTATATACCGGTCCTTGACGGAGACTGTTAAGTTGAACTTCCATCTAGAGATTGATGCTAAACTAGATCACAACTTGAATAGTGGACTATGCCTTGAACTACAAGTTTTCTACGAGTCTAGTTTTACAAAAATCCTTGACCGATACTAGGCTACCGCAAGGATTCCCCGCGGGTGGAGCATATACGTCATACTCCAAGGACTTTCGTGAATTTATTAGAGAACACCCAATTTTCATAGACTACGACGTTTACAGTCAAATTCATATAGGTGTGTTCCTCAGGAGATGTCCTGCAGAACAACATCTCCGCCTAACCAAATAAGCCACTTGGAACACATTAAGATAGGTATCAACCTGCCATGCAGATTACGAGAGTATTGCATCTTCGCGGAGTGGGATATCAAGTATAGGGATACTCTCCTTCTAGCTGTCCAACAGCTTGTCTCCCACTTCTACTTCACGGGATCTCCAATCACATAGAGTAGGTTACCACTATGCACAACTCATACGGTGGGTCTCAAACCCATCTCCATCGATGCATTATCTATCACATTACATGATAAACCCTTTGTGAAGGGATCTGCCAAGTTTTTAGACGTTTGAATATAATCCAACGCAATAACTCTGGAGTTCTTCATTTTTCTGACAGATTTCAATCTCCTCTTCACATGCCTTGAGGACTTCATATTATCCTTAGAACTATTTATCTTTATGATCACAGTTTGATTATCACAGTTCATCAGGATAGCGGGGATTGGGTTTTCAACCACAGGTAGGTCCATCAAGAGCTGACGAAGCCAATCTGCTTCAACAGTAGCTGTGTCTAACGTTGTGAGTTCTGCTTCCATAGTTGACCTCGTTAAGATGGTCTACTTGCAAGACTTCCAGGAAATAGCACCACCACCAAGTGTAAAAACATAACCACTTGTGGCTTTAATCTCATCAGCATCAGATATCCATTTTGAGTCACTATAACCCTCCAGTACCCTTGGGTACCCGGTGTAGTGAATCCCATAGCTCGCGGTGCCTTTCAAATAGCGCATAACTCTCTCAAGCGCATTCCAATGATCATCTCCTGGTTTTGAAACAAACCTGCTTAGTTTGCTCACAGCAAACGAGATGTCAGGCCTCGTGGCACTCGCCAAGTACATAAGCGAGCCAATAATCTGAGAATATCTCAGTTGATCTCTAGCAACCCGTCGATTCTTTCGAAGCAACACACTAGCATCATAAGGAGTAGGAGAGGGCTTGCAGTCGCTATACCCAAAACGACTCAAAACTTTTCCACATAGTGAGACTAGAGAAGTGTAATCCCACCATTCTCATCTCTCAGCAGCTTGATGTTTAGTATAACGTCAGCCACACCAAGGTCCTTCATCTCAAAACAGTGAGATAAGAAATCCTTAACTTCCTTGATTAAATCAAGGTTGGTTCCAAAGATCAGTATGTTGTCGACATACAGACAGAGAATAACTCCTTCGCCCCCACCATGGCGATAGTATACACACTTGTCAGCTTCATTAACGACAAAACCTGCAACAGTTAATGTTCTTTCGAACTTCTCTTGCCACTGCTTAGGAGCTTGTTTAAGGCCATATAAAGACTTCAATAACTTGCACACCTTTCCTTCATGACCAGGTACTACATACCCATCGGGCTGATCCATGTAAATTTCCTCGTCCAACTCTCCATTGAGGAAAGCCGTCTTGACATCCATTTGATGAACGAGAAGACCATGTGAAGCAGCCAACGACAGTAGCACTCGAATAGCGGTAAGTCTAGCCACAGGTGAGTAAGTATCAAAGAAGTCTTCACCTTCTTTCTGGGTATAACCCTTGGCCACAAGCCGCGCCTTGTACTTTTCAATTGTACCATCAGGCCTAAGCTTTTTCTTGAACACCCACTTACATCCTACAGGTTTACACCCATAAGGACGATCAGTGATTTCCCAAGTTCCATTAGCTAAGAGGGAATCCATCTCGCTACGGACAACTTCGTTCCAGTAGTCAGCATCAGAAGATGCATAAGCTTCTGAAAGGGTCTTGGGTGTGTCATCCATGAGGTACACAATGAAATCATCACCAAAGGACTTTGTAGTCCTTCGTCTCTTACTCCGTATAGGAGTTTCATTGTCATCCTCCTCAGGATTCTCAACATGTTCCATCGCAATGGTGAGTTCAGGAATCATAGAAACTTCCTGAGTAGATAGATCAGGTATCTCCTGATTTGACGAGTTAGGCATATCCTTCATAGGAAATATGTTCTCAAAGAAAGTCGCATCATTCGACTCCATAATCGTACCAACATGCATGTCGGATACCTCAGATTTTATTATCAAAAATCTATAGCCAATGCTATGAAAAGCATAGCCCAGAAGAACACAATCCACGGGTTTTGGTCCAAGCTTGCGCTTCTTGGGAATTGGTATATTGACCTTCGCCAAACAACCCCAAGTACGTAGATAGGAGAGTTTCAGCCTTTTCCTTTCCCATTCCTCAAATGGAGTAATGGTTTTATCCTTTGTGGGAACTCGGTTTAGGACATGACAAGCAGTCATTAGCGCCTCCCCTCACCATGCCTTGGAGAGACCCGATGTGTCTAACATGGCGTTAACCAGATCAGTTAGAGTTCGGTTCTTTCTTTCGGCCACCCCATTTGACTGAGGTGAATAGGGAGGCGTCCTCTCATGAATTATACCATGTTCCGCACAAAAAGAATCAAATTCATTGGAAAAATACTCTCCACCACGATCGGACCTAAGCCGTTTAATTTTCCGATCAAGTTGGTTCTCTGCTTCAGCTTTATAGTTTTGAAAAAGTTTAAAGCCTCATCTTTCGATTTCAGAAGATACACATAACAATATCTAGTGGAGTCATCAATTAACGTCATGAAATATTTCTTTCCACCTATTGTCAACACGCCATTCATCTCACAAAGATCACAATGTATAAGCTCTAGTGGTGCCAAGTCTCTCGCCTCTCCAGTCTTGTGGGACTTGCGAGGTTGCTTAGCTTGCACACACACTTGGCACTTGGAGCCCTTGACAGTAGTGAATTTCGGAATTAAACTCATATTTGCTAGCCACGTCATGCAACCAAAGTTAATATGACAAAGTCACGAATGCCAAATATTGTTAATAACTTTAGTGCAAATATCTGACAAAGATAGGCGGAACAAGCCTTCGCACTCATAGCCTTTTCCAACAAATTGTCCACACTTAGAGATAACAACTTTATTGGACTCGAAAACCAACTTAAAACCATCTCGACACAAACGGGAACCACTGACGAGATTTTTATTGATAGAGGGCACATGATGAACGTTCTTCAGACGCACGATCTTTCCCGAAGTAAACTTCAGATCGACCGTACCGATCCCTCGAACAGTAGCATATGACCCATTCCCCATCAGCACGGGGGAAGTCCCTGTGACCTGGTAAGAAGAAAACATAGAGGCATCAGCATAAACATGTACGTTGGCACCGGTGTCAATTAACCAATCTGGAGAATGACAAACTGAAAAGATGGTAGGGAAAATACAGTACCCAGAATCTTTCATATCAGTATGACCGATGACGACATTAGCAGACTTGCCGCTCTTCTCATGTTCGCGCTCCTCATAGCGGTTAGGACATCTCGGAGCCCAGTGATTTGGATCACCGCAGACATGGCATAGTCCCTTCCCCTTCTTATGAGAGTTCTTCTTGAAGTTGGTAGATTGAAACGGCTTGTTCTTTGCAACAAACTTGCCTTTGCCCTGAGTTTTGTTCTTGTTGTTCTGGGGCTTGTTGAGATGGAAGTTCTTCTTATGCACCACATGGGCACTAGAAGCTCCCTCAACCACTCGAGCACGTGTGTCTTTTGCTCTCGCCTTTTCTTCAACATCAAGAGTCCCAATGAGATCCGAAACGGAAAACTCCTGTCTCTTGTGTTTCAGAGAAGTAGCAAAATTGTTCCACGAAGGTGGAAGCTTGGCAATGAAGCCTCCGGCCACAAACTTGTCCGGTAACACACACTTGAAGTACTCAAGTTCCTTCGCGAGCGACTGTATCTCATGAGCTTGTTGAACCACATGGCGCTCATCAGTCATCTTGTAATCATAGAATTGCTCCATGACGTACAACTCGTTGCCAGCATCCGAGGCTCCAAACTTGGCCTTGAGCGCAGCCCACATGTCCTTGCCGTTGTCAAACGACATATATGAATCCACAATGGAATCGTCAAGAATACTCAGAAGGGCAGCCTTAAAGAGGGTATCGATCTTCTCAAACGCCTCCTGCTGTGCAGGAGTAAGATCGCCCTCGGGCTTGCCCTTGGTGGCATCATAGCAGGACATGGTCTGAAACCAGTAGACTGCACTCGTGCGCCACCTCTTATATTGCGCCCCCTTGAAGACGGGCGGCTTTAGATGCGCAGCAAAACCACTTGGAGTAAATTGCCTAAGATCAGGTTTTTGGATTGTTGAATATATAAGCAAGTTACTACAAAGTTTAATCCGAATAAACAGAAAGTAGACCACGACAGCAAAAGCATAAACGAAACTTATCATGCAGACCAGCATAGTAACCGCATAAAACGAATCTACGATACAGAGTAGATAAAGAAATTGTAGCATGATCTGAAACAGAGAGGGCAAGGTTGCGTGCGGTGCAGCAGGAGCAGGACCACCAGCGTTGCCGTTGTCGTCCATGTCGTTGATGAAGAGTTTGGTGAAGTTGGGGAAGAAGTCGTCGTCCGGGAAGTCGTCGCTGCCAGCATTCGCGCAAACGTGCTCCCCAAAAACCTGATCGCCCCTCTCCCGTACAGGATCACAAGAGGCGGGGTTCCGGAGGCCTGCTGTCCCTTCTCGCGGTGCACGCCGAAAGGAGGGATGAAGAAGACCTAGATGGCGGCGCAATGTTCTGGAACGATGCGAAACCATATGTTGTGGTGACGGCTAGGGTTGACAGGGACCTCACGTATATATATGCGTGGCGGTGGTGAGACGTGGTCTAGACCCACGTCCAAGTCGGTTACAGCCCACGATCCGACGTCTCAGATCGTGCCGTGTCTGTTAAGGACTCTCCGTTCCTGACCGGCAAAAATAAGCGCGTAGGTATGAGCTCGGCTCGGCTCAATCCCGCAACCCGCGGCGCATCGTGACGAGGCGTGGCGAGGAGAAGGAGTGCGCGAGGGCCTCTTCTCTTCTCACTCTCTTACAAGTGCTAGAAAAGCTCACCTTATACAGAGGTGTTGCTCTCCCTCCACTAGCAATGTGGGACTAAACTTTAGTCCCAACCACACCACACACATGGGCCATGAGAATTTCAGATTTTAGGATGGGCTTTAGGACAAAGGCCTTAGCAAAATCCAGCAGAGAAAGCGCATAGAACCGGCCTAGCTCTCCCTGGATGCCCTTGGCTTCGCCCTCCGAGCCGCCACCATCACCTCGATAAACTCTTGTAGCTCTTCTTAATCAATATATATATATATATATATATATATATATATATATATATATATATATATATATATTGGCGATAAAATAAACAAGAAGATTATTTGGTCTCATCTCTCGCTCTTCTATGTTTATTATACCACTTCCTGATAGTCAACAGGGAGTTATTTTATAACAACTGTAAGCATCAATAGTACCAACCAGAATTATTAATACAAGAGAGGCATTTCTTTTGTCGAGATTTCACAAATGTAGTATCAATGATTGACCCAACCAATAAGCATATGAAACCAGAACACTGGTACGGGCTTATACATTAGTTTGCAAACTGTACTAATCGATGTCCTGGTGTATCAGATATATTTCCCTTTTTCTGTAATAAAAACAATAGATAGAATATGTAGGAACCAATGTGGACGTCCAGGTCCCGCCATTGGTTATTGGCCGTAGAGGTGTCTCGGTCATGTCTACATAGTTCTCAAACCCGTAGGGTCTGCACACTTAAGGTTTGGTGACGTTTTGGTAGTATAGAGTTATGTATGGTGGTGACCGAAGGATGTTCGGAGTCTCGGATATGATCCCGGACATGACGAGGATCTCCGGAAGAGTCTGGAGAAAAAGAATTATATATGTGATAATAGTGTTTTGATCTCTGGAAGAGTTCTGGAATTAACCGGAAGGGGTTCCGGATGATTACCGAAGTGTTCGGGTACAACAACACTTTATATGGACCAATGGGGTAAAACCCACGAGGTATTGGAAAGGTAAAAAGGAAGTTTTGCTGCTGCATTAAGAAGCAAGGCAGTACTACCGCTTGTGAGGCGGTACTACCGCTCGTGAAGCGGTACTACCGCTTGTGCGTGGGACTGCAGGGATCCGAGTTGGACTCTTTTCTTGCGGGCCAAACCGACCTTGTGCGGGAAAAATCGACCTTGTAGAGGTTTTTGCTCCAAGTTTAGACCCCAGGGCTCAACATATAAATACAGAGGCAGGGCTAGCACACGGGACACAACTTACAGCCACGTGCTACCCGTTCCACCGCTGCTCCTCTAGATCGGTTTTCTGCAGCGCTTAGGCGAAGCCCTGCCGGAATTGCTCCACCACCACCATCACCGGAGCGCCGTCATGCTGCCGGTGAACTCTCTCTCCTCTCCACCTCCTCTTACTGGATCAAGACTATGGAGATCGTCATCAAGCTGCACGTGTGCTGAACGCGGAGGTGCCGTCCGTTCGGTACTAGATCGGAAGGATCGTGATCAAGGCCACGGGACGTTCATGATCGGATCGCGGGACAGATCGTGACGAGATCGCGGGACGGTTCGTGATTGGCTCGCGGGACGGTTCATGATTAGATCACGGGACGCTCGGCGATTTGGATCGCGAAGAAGTACGACTACACCAACCGCGTTTCTTAACGCTTCCCACTTAGCGATCTACAAGGGCACGTAGATCTACTCTCCCTCTCGTAGATGCTCATAACCATGGATAGGTTTGCGTGTGCTTAGGAAATTTTTTGTTTCCCATGCGACGTTCCCCAACATACCAAACCTTAAGTGTGCAGACCCTGCGGGTTCGAGAACTATGTAGACATGACCGAGACACCTTTACGGTGAATGACCAATAGTGGGACCTAGATGCCCATATTGGTTCCTACATATTCTACGAAGATCTTTATCGGTCGAACTTCTTTGTCAAGGATTCAGTTAATCCCGTATAATGTTCCCTTTGTTCTTCGGTCTGTTACTTGCCCGAGATTCGATTGTCGGTATCTCCATACCTAGTTCAACCTCGTTACCAGCAAGTCTCTTTACTCGTTCTGTAACACAAGATCCTGTGACTAACACTTAGTCACATTGCTTGCAAGGCTCATTGTGATGTTGCATTACTGAGTCGGCCCTGAGATACCTCTCCGTGATACGGAGTAACAAATCCAGTCTTGATCAATGCCAACCCAACAGACACCCTCGGAGATACCTGTAGAGCACCTTTATAGTCACCCAGTTACGTTGACATTTGATACACACAAGGCACTGCTCCGGTGTCCGTGAGTTGCATGATCTCATGGTCGTAGGAACATATAGTTGACATGCAGAAAACAGTAGCAATAAACTCACACGATCATATGCTACGTTTGTAGTTTGGGTCTTGTCCATCACATCATTCTCCTAATGATGTGATCCCGTTATAAAATGACATCTCATGTCCATGGCTAGGCAACCTTAACCATCTTTTGATCAACGAGCTAGTCTATTAGAGGCATACTAGGGACATGGTTTCGTCTATGTATCCACACATGCATCTAAGTCTCCGATCAATACAATTATAGCATGGATAATAAACGATTATCATGAACAAGGAAATATGATAATAACTAATTTATTATTGCCTCTAGGGCATATTTCCAACAATCTCATGTCCATGACTAGGAAACCATAGCCATCTTTGATCAACAATCTAGTCTATTAGAGACATACTAGGGACATGGTGTTGTCTATGTATCCACAAATGTATCTGAGTTTCCGATTAATACAATTATAGCATGGATAATAAACGACTATTCTGAACAAGGAAATATGATAATAACCAATTTTGTATTGCCTCTAGGGCATATTTCCAACAACAATAACTCCACATTGATTCTTGAACTTGGTCGCATTTTTCTTATGTTCAAGTGGTTCGCCCGTTGATGTATTGATGGAATCGATGTTGAACTTTATGCCAGGGTCCAACTTTTTGGCCGGGCCTCGAACTATGCTGTTGCTTATAGAAGATTTGCTTGATCCGGAGGCCTAAAAGAAGAAAGATCGATTCGTTAATACATATACAACTCAATTAAGACATGTAATGATCACCGGATGGCTTATACAATAAATATACCTCGCCGGTCTTTGTTATTTTAACAACATTTTATTTGTCAACATCTTTGTCGAATTCATCTATTCTTTCGTCTTCATCAAACATACAACCCACGCCATAATTGTTCATATATTGCGAGCCGTCATCATCTTCATGTTCATGCTCTGGGCTCGTGGAGCGTATGATGTTGAACTGAACCTCTTCTCCTTCTCTACCGGTATTGTCCATAGCTTTTATTTAACTAACCCAGAAAAAATATAAAATAATTCAGTATTCAAATTAGAATGCATGCAATCAATAAGGAAAACTGAATCATAGTACATAATATGCATTATCGAATATAATCCCGAATAAATCGTCTCAAATATTATCGAATATATTCTCGAATATTATTACTAATACATCTCGAATATTATTGATTATATAATATCACTATACAGATCCAGTTGACATCTCGCGCGGCAGGCGGTGGACACCCAAAGAGAACTATGATAGGATCATAGCTCAGGTGAGATCCCTGAAGAACCTGCCAGGTATTGGAGAACCCGACGTCCAACGCATCCATGTAGCGACGGACGTGCTCATCCTCCTCCCTGACACGGCGACGTACCACCTCCGGCGGGGCCAGCTGCCTCCACACCAAAAGTGGCCCACACGAACGCCACCAAAGAAGCTCCGTGTCGATGAAGAGACCCGGGTTCCTCACCAAGCTGCGCCCCCCTGAAGGTAGCACCTCCGAGTGCCAGCCCAGCGGAGCCCAGTCCCGGACATGACGCCTCTGAAGCAGGACATCGTCACGAACGAGTCAACGACGAGGATAGGGGGCATGCATCTTTGACTCCGAGAAGAAATTCTATGCAAATTAAACAAATGCTTGATTGTGATTTCTTATATACGAGGAACCTTCAGAATCCTAACGGAATCTCTTAACCTTACAACCCGCAATTTTTGCAAATACATAACAAATACTAATTGCAAATTAATACATAACAAACTTTTTCAAGTACAACATTAAAATATGCAACTTTTGCAAATTCTAATTGCTATACATTGGATCAAATGTCAAAATTCATCAACTTTTTCTATAGATTGTATTCATACATATACATACATACATATATATATATATATATATACACACACACACACACACTAATTTCTATACATATATTGGATCAAAAATGTAAAAAATCCATATATTATTTCTCTCTCTATATATATATAGAAATTACTATATATATATAGAAATTAACATATATATATATACTAATGTCATATATTTCTATAGTAATTTATATATATACTAATTTCTATACATATATATACTAATGTCAAAATTTTGTGTGTGTCTTTGTGTGTGTGTGTTCATCAAAATTGGGGGGGTTCGGGGCGGGGCAGGCGGCCATCATGGAGGCACAGGGGGCGAGGGAGAGGGGGAGAAGGGGGAGGCCACAGCGGGGCGATGGCGAGGCGAGGCGAGTCGGGGGCGGCGACGGTGAGGAGCTCAGGGCGGAGGAGTGGGCGCGGGCGGCATCCCTGGTGGCGTCAGGCCGGACTCGGGGAGGAATGGGCATGGATGGCATCGGTGATCGGCGCGAGGAGGCGTGGGCGGCCGGCGTCGGGGACGGCGACGAGCTCTGGCGTCGGGGAGGCGAGACGGCGACGACGCGACGATGTCGCGAAGAGGTCAAAGAGCAGAGTAACTTAAAGTTTTTGAAGTGTTGTATATATAAGGAGACCTTTAGTCGTGGTTGGTGGCTCCAACCGCGACTAATGACCCTCCTTTAGTCGCGGTTGGAGCCACCAACCGCGACTAAAGGTGAATTTCACCAACCGAAGCGGCGGGAAGCGTAGCCCTTTAGCCGCGGTTGGTGGCTCCAACCGCAACTAAAGGGGGGGGTCCTTAGTCACGGTTGGGGCCACCAACCGCGACTAAAGCATGGTGCTCACGCAGGCATGGTGCGGGGCAAGTTTAGTCCCACCTCGACAAGCGAGGGGCGCCCGCACGAGCTTATAAGCTTCCCCGTTGCTTCTCTCGAACTCCTCTCTAAGCAGGCCTGTGTGGGCCTAATGAACCTGTGCGGCCCTGTTGGGCCTAGTGGGCCTTGCAAGCTTGCATCCTGGCCCAACTAAAGGTTGGGTTCTAGTCGTATGCAGGCCGTGGCGGCCCAGTAGGCGGCCTATTTTTTATTTATTTCTCATTTTTCATTTTTTGCTTTATTTATTTTCTTTTGTTTCTGAGTTTTTTTGTGCTTTATGGAGAGTTAATGAGTGAATCTTCTTGCGTTAGGTCAAAAAAATTTGTAAACTTTCTGTTAGTGGCAGTAGTTTGGAAATTCGAATCGTTTAAATTTGAATTATTTGAAATTTGTGTAAATCACTAGTTTGTGAATAACTTATTTTAAAAATAGATTTTCCAATGATTCTTTTTTTACTATTTAATATTATCGTGTTTTATCATTATATCCAATTTTGTAATTCTTAGGTTATTTAAAAATTGAAATGCCTTTGTAACAGGCGAGTTTTCGTGTGAAACCCTGATACTTCGAAAGAGATTGTCCATTTTGTACACGAAGTGGATCCAGTTTTTGCCGTAATCCTCTCAACTTTTTAGCACATGCTATATGGGTGAAATGATGATACCATGCCAACTTTCTACCTTTTCAACGTTCATTTGTAGTGCTTATCAATTTCAGGGTCATTTAGCTCAAAAAATCAGTAAATGCATGAAATATAGCAAATGAAGTCAGAAAGGGTTGAAAATTAATGGCCTCCCTTCGAATGATGCATACTAAACGCACAAAAAGTCTAGAGTTGAAATAAGTTAAAAAAATGAAATGCCTTTGTAACAGGCGAGTTTTCATCTGAAACCCTGATACTTCGAAAGAGATTGTCCATTTTGTACACGAAGTGCATCCCGTTTTTCCGTAACCCTCTCAACTTTTTAGCACATGCTATGTGGATGAAATGATGATACCATGCCAACTTTCAACCTTTTCAAAGTTCATCTATAGTGCTTATCAATTTCAAGGTCATTTAGCTCAAAAAATCAGTAAATACATGAAAAATAGAAAATGAAGTTAGAAAGGGTTGAAAATTGATGGCCTCTCTTCGAATGGTGCATACTGAACGCACAAAACACATAAGTACACTGCTATTGCAAAGATTCCCTTTGGTTTCTCCGAAGTGGGACTTTCTAGATATATAAGTCCGAAAACTAACTAGAGAAGCCGGTCACATCCCAGAGTGGGATCTTTGGGTGTAAAAATTTTCTTCGCGTGTGTCCTTTGAGTCGTAACTATGGACAATCTTCATCGTTTAACTTGATGCTCGGGTCAATATTCACTGTGAAGGGAGCAATTTCATGAAACTTCTCTTAATCTTCTGACATGTGTGTCTTGTCCTCCACTCCCACGATGCTTCTTTTCCTTGAAAGAACTATGTGGCGCTTTGGCTCATCGCATGATGTATATGTTTCCTTATATTTTCTTTTTCTCGGCTTGGTAGACATGTCCTTCACATAGAAAACTTGCGCCACATCATTGGCTAGGATGAATGGTTCGTCTGCGTACCCAAGATTGTTGAGATCCACTGTTGTCATTCCGTACTGCGGATCTTCCTTTACCCCGCCTCCTCTCAGATTGACCCATTTGCACCTAAACAAAGGGATCTTCAAATCAAGTCCATAGTCAAGTTCCCATATCTCCTCTATGTAACCATAGTATGTGTCCTTTGGCCCATTGTTGTTTGCTGCATCAAAGCGGACACCACTGTTTTGGTTGGCGCTCTTTTTATCTTGCGCGATCGTGTAAAATGTATTCCCATTTATCTCTTACCCTTTGAAAGTCAATATAGTCGAGATGGTAACTTGGAAAGCAAGTACAGGTCATCTTCAATAGTGTCATCATGCATGAGACATGTCTGCAACCAATCGGCGAAAGTCACCATTTGTTCATGTGTAATCCAGTCGTCAGACTTCTCCGGGTGTTTGGAGCGTAGAATATTCTTGTGTTGCTCGATATACGGAGCCACCAAGGTGGAACTTTATAGAACTGTGTAGTGTGCTTGCGCCAAAGAATGCCCGTCCCGGCATATTAGTGAATTCTTTCCTAGCGTGCCTTTTCCACCCAGTTTGCCCTCATGCCACGATTCAGGAACACCTATCGGCTTAATGTCAGGAATAAAGTCAACACAAAACTCAATGACCTCCTCTGTTTCATGGCCCTTGGAGATGCTTCCTTCTGGCCTAGCACAATTATGAACACATTTCTTTAAGACTCCCATCAACCTCTCAAAGGGGAACATATCGTGTAGAAATACAGGACTAGAATGGCAATCTCCTCGACTAGGTGAACTAGGACATGCGTCATGATATTGAAGAAGGATGGTGGGAACACCAACTCGGACCTGACAAGATATTGCACCAAATCATTCTCTAACCTTGGTAGGATTTATGGATCGATTACCTTCTGAGAGATTGCATTCAAGAATGCACATAGCTTCACAATGGCTAATCAAACGTTTTCCGGTAGAAGCCCCCTCAATGCAACCGGAAGCAGTTGCGTCATAATCACATGGTAGTCACGAGACTTTAGGTTCTGGAACTTTTTCTTTGCCATATTTATTATTCCCTTTATATTTGACGAGAAGCCAGACGGGACCTTCATACTGAGCAGGCATTCGAAGAAGATTTCCTTCTCTTCTTTGGTAAGAGCATAGCTGGCATGACCCAGAAACTACTTTGGATCCATGTCGTGTTCTCCGTGCATACGTTGCTGGTCCTCCCGTGCCTCCGGTGTATCTTTTGTCTTCCCATACACGCCCAAGAAGTCTAGAAAGTTCACGCAAAGATTCTTTGTCACGTGCATCACATCGATTGCAGAGCGGACCTCGAGGTCTTTCCAATACGGTAGGTCCCAAAATATAGATTTCTTCTTCCACATGGGTGCGTGTTTGTCAGCGTCATTTGGAACAGATTGTGCACCAAGACCCTTGCCAAAGATTACTTTTAAATCCTTGACCATATCAAGTATGTCATCACCCGTACGGTGGCGAGGCTTCTTCCGCTGATCTGCCTCACCTTTGAAATGCTTGTCTTTCTTTCTTACGGGATGCCTGCTCTGAAGAAATCGACGATACCCCAGATATACATTCTTCTTACATTTCTCCAAATATATATTGTCGGTATCATCTAAACAGTGCGTGCATGCATGGTATCCCTTGTTTGTCTGTCCTGAAAGGTTACTGAGAGCAGGCCAATCATTGATGATTACAAACAACAACGTATGTAGGTCAAATTCCTCTTGATCTTTCATATCCCACGCACGTACACCTTTTCCATTCCACGGCTGTAAAAGTTCTTCAACCAATGGCCTTAGGTAAACATCAATGTTGTTGCCGGGTTGCTTGGGGCCTTGTATGAGAACTGGCATCATAATGAACTTCCGCTTCATGCACAACCAAGGAGGAAGGTTATAGATACATAGAGTCACAGGCCATGTGCTATGATTGTTGTTCTCCTCCCTAAAAGGATTAATGCCATCTGCACTTAAAATAAACCATACGTTCCTTGCATCCTTTGCAAAGTCCTTCCACTTTCTCTTGATTTTTCTCCACTACGACCCGTCAGTGGGCACTCTCAACTTCTCGTCTTTCTTACGGTCTTCGTTGTGCCATCGCATCAACTTGGCATGCTCTTTGTTTTGGAACAAACATTTCAACCGTGGTATTATAGGAGCATACCACATCACCTTGGCAGGAATCTTCTTCCTGGGGCGCTCGCTCCCAACATCACCAGGATCATCGTGGTTGATCTTATAGCGCAATGCACATCATACCGGGCATGCATTCAAATCCTCATACTCACCGGGGTAGAGGATGCAGTCATTAGGGCCTGCATGTATCTTCTCGACCTCTAATCCTAGAGGGAAGACAACCTTCTTTGCTTCGTACGTACTCTCTGGCAATTCGTTGTCCTTTGGTAGCTTCTTCTTTAACATTCTCAGCAACTTTTGAAACACCTTGTCAGATACACCATTCTCTGACTTCCATTGTAGCAATTCCAGTGTGGTACCCAGCTTTTTATTGTCATCTTCGCAATTTGGGTACAACCCTTTTTGTGATCCTCTAACATGCGCTACAACTTTAGCTTCTCCTTTTCACTTGTGCAGTTTCTCTTTGCATCAGCAATGGCCCGACCAAGATCATCAGCGGGCTCATTTGATGCCTCTTCTTCAGCTCCTTCCTGCATTGTAGTCTCGGCTTCTTCCCACATTGTTGTACCATCGTATTCATGAAACCCATGGCCAGGATAGCTGTCGTCATCCTCTTCTTCTTCATTCTCTACCATTAGGACCCCTCTTTATCCGTGCTTGGTACAACAGTTATAGCCGGACATGAAACCAGACTCAAACAGGTGGACGTGAATGGTTCTTGAGTTAGAGTAATTTCGATCATTCTTACAGCCAGCACATGGACAATACATAAAACCATCCGGCCGCTTGTTTGCCTCAGCCGCAACAAAAAATTATGCACGCCATTAATGAACTGGGGAGAGAATCCATCGTCGTACATCCATTGTCGGCTCATCTTCATTACACAACACCGAAAAGACCAAATTAATACAAGTTCGTGCATAAAGTTCATACACACTTGTTCTCATAGAACAACATACAAACTCTCTAGCTAAAGCATTTAAATGCAACAACAAATGCGATCAACATCGCAACTAAGGCAACAGTCGATCCAACAGCATAGTGATACCAAGCCTCAGTATCAATGGCATATCTTTTAAATTTTCTAATCTTCAAGTGCATTGCACCCATCTTGATCTTCTGTATCATTGACAACATCGGCAACATACAACTCCAGTTTCATCTTCTCTTCTTCAACTCTTTTCAATTTTTCTTTCAAATACTCGTTTTCTTTTTCAACTAAATTTAACTTCTTGACAAGAATATCTATGTCAGTTGGAATCTCCGGTTCACATATATACCTCCTAGATAAAAACATCTATGTCAACTTGATTGGCATAATTGTCATGAACATGAAATGCAACAAAGATTTATAAAATAGAGTATATACCACATTCGCATCATAAACCAGACGAGGGCCAACGGGGACGGATTTCAAAACCATGCCACTATGTATAACAAACAACCATATAGGTAAGAAAACTATACAAGTAACTAACTAAATCTTACAAACATGATTTTTTTATTATAAAAAGGATAAGAACGGGAGGCTCACCAAGGTGGTGCTGGCGACGGGACGGTGCAGGCGATCGGCGGTGGTTGGGACGGGGACGGGAAGGCACTAAGTAAACCACACCTACAAATGCAAAGTAAGAAGTTAATTTTGAGCTCAGATTGCATAAATAAAATAAATTACCACATACAAACTAAAACCCACAAATTATTATACTTATAGAGCTTTGCAAGAGCTAATCTAGCAATGAGAGATGAAAGGACAAAGTTGCTAACCTTTGTAAACACTTGGATGGATGGGATGCTTCCAAATCTTGACAATTTTTGGCAAAAATGGAGGATGAGCTCAAGGAAGAGAGGAAGAACAGAGAGAAGAGGAAAGGGGAAGAACAGAGAGGAGTGTGCTTGGGCTGGCGCCGAAGGGTTTCATATAGCAGACCTTTAGTCCCGGTTGGTGGCTCCAACCGCGACTAAAGGTTAGCCTATAGTCGCGGTTGGAGCCACCAACCGAGACAAAAGGTTCCTGTGGGGCCCCAGGCTGACGCCAGCCCGCCACCAGAACTTTAGTGCCGGTTCATGGCACGAACCGGGACTAAAGGTCCTGAATGAACCGGCACTAATGATGCCCGTCATGAACCGGGACTAATGGGCACATTAGTGTTGGTGCAAAACCCAACCGGGATTAATGATGAGGACAAAAGGTTTGTTTTCTACTAGTGCCTGTTCTTTGGAGGTGCTCTGCATTTATGTTTTGCGGTCTCAGAAAGGGCTAGCGAGATATCATTTCATCATATTGTATCATGATTGTTTTGAAAAAGTGTTTTTATCCAAGAGTTATTATTATTGCTTGCTAGTTGATTATATCATTGATATGAGTAAATGTGAGACCTAAATTTTATTGTGAACGTGTTTAGTCCATGATCTTTGATGAAAATCTAAACATCAATTAGACGTATTTACAACAATAAGATCAAACGGAGTTTGTAAAAGTTCTTCTTTATCACTTTCAGTTTATCAACTAAATTTCTTGAGGACAAGCAATGGGTTAAGCTTGGGGGAGTTGATACGTCTCCATCGTATCCACTTTTCCAAACTCTTTTGACCTTGTTTTGGACTCTAATTTGCATGATTTGAATGGAGCTAACCCGGACTAACACTGTGTTTAGAAGAATTGCCTTGGTGTTATTTTTGTGCACAAATAAAAGTTTTCGGATTGTCCTGAAAATTTACGAAGAATATTTTTGGATTTAATAAAAAATACGGGCGCAAGAATCAACTAGAGGGGGGCCACCTGCAGGCCACAAGCGTGCTAGGCGCGGCCACCCCCTGGCCACGCTTAGCAGGCTTGTGGGGCCCCTACAGCTCCTCCGGCCTCATCTCCAACTCCATATAACCCTATTGGCAAAGAAAAAAAATCAGAGAGAAGAGTTCATCACATTTCACCATACGGAGCCGCCGCCACCTCCCATTCTTCCTTGGGAGACTAGATCTTGAGTCCGTCTTGGGCTCTGGAGAGGGGAAATCGACGTCATTGTCATCACCAACCATCCTTCATCACCAATTCCCTGATGCTCTCCGCCGTTCGTGAGTAATCCCATCGTAGGCTTGCTGGATGGTGATGGGTTGGGTGAGATTTATCATGTAATCTAGTTAGTTTTGTCAGGGTTTGATCCCTAGTATTCAATATGTTCTGAGATTGATGTTGTTATGACTTTGCTATGCTTAATGCTTGTCACTAGGGCCCAAGTGCCATGATTCCAGATCTGAACCTATCATGTTTTCATGAATATATATGTGTTATTGATCCTCTTGCAAATTGTAGACTCCTATTACGAGTTATGATCCGCATCCCCTAGGGTGACAATAACTAGGATTCTTTCCGGTGATTACCATAGTTTGAGGAGTTCATGTATTCACTAAGTGTTAATGCTTTGGTTCGGTTCTCTAATAAAAGGAGGCCTTAATATCCCTTAGTTTCCAACAGGACCCCGCTGCCACGGGATGGTAGGACAAAAGATGTTATGTAAGTTCTCTTCCATAAGCACATATGACTATATATGGAATACATGCCTACATTACATTGATGAATTGGAGCTAGTTTTGTGTCACCCTATGTTATAATTGTTGCATGATGAATGCCATCCAACATAATTATCCACCACTGATCCATTGCCTACTAGCTTTCCACATATTGATCTCTGCTAAGTTACTTCTCCGTTGCTACTTCTACAATCACTACAAAACTGCTACTCTTACTTTTGCCATCGTTATTGTTACTTCCATACTTCTTTGCTAGTAAATACTTTGCTACGGATATTAAGTCTTTCAGGTCTGGTTGAATTGACAACTCAGCTGCTAATACTCGAGAATATTCCGTGGCTTCCCTTGTGTCGAATCAATAAATTTCGGTTGAATACTCTACCCTTGAAAACTGTTGTGATCCCCTATACTTGTGGGTTATCAGCTGTCGTGCCTGGCGCGCCTGATGTGGCTAACGTTGACGCGTCTCCTGGATCATTCTCGGAATCGGTTGTAGTTTTGGCTGATGATTCAGCAGGGTCTCCTGGATCTGTTGTCCATATTTTAGCTACACCACCATGCACACATCTTAGAGAAGGTGTTATTCAACCAATCAATTATAAGATTAAATTTGGTTTGGCTGCATCTACAGGAGAACCTCACACACATCATGAAGCACTTGTGGATCCAAATTGGGAGAAAGTTGTGGATGATGAGTTCGAGGCTCTTCAAAGAAACAACACATGGCATCTTCTTCCTTCACGTCCAGGTAAAAATGTGATTGACTGCAAATGGGTATTCAGGATAAAACGAAAATCTGATGGCACCTTAGATCGTTACAAAGCTAGGCTCGTTGCAAAAGGATTTAAGAAAAGATATGGCATAGATTATGAGGACACCTTTAGCCCTGTTGTCAAGGCTATTACTATCTATCTTGTTTTGTCTATTGCTATATTTAGAGGATGGAGCCTCAGACAGATAGATGTGCAGAATGCGTTTCTTTATGGTGTTCTGGAAGAGGAAGTGTAGATGAAACAACCTCCTAGGTTTGAAGACAAAAATAAACCATTTCATGTTTCCAGGCTTGACAAGTCTCTCTATGGGCTGAAGCAAGCACCTAAACCATGGTACTCCCGCTTAAGCACAAAACTACAACAGCTTGGTTTTGTTCTTTCTAAGTTTGATACTCCACTATTTATTTTCAATCAGTCAAATACATCAATCTTTGTGCTTATATATGTTGATGACATCATTGTTACAAGTTCCTCCAATGAAGCTATCAATGCCCTATTATCAGATTTAAACTTAGAGTTTGTGCTCAAGGACTTGGGAGATTTGCACTACTTTCTTGGTATTGAGGTAAAGAAAAAGAGTGAAGGTGGCCTTCATCTCTCCCAAGAAAGGTATGCAGATGATCTACTAAGAAGAGTTGGGTTGCAAAACTGTAAGCCCTCACCAACACCTCTGTCTAGTCCTGAAAAACTGTCTCTCATAGAAGGTGAACTCTTGAATCAAGAGGATAGTACCAAGTATAGAATCTTGGTTGGTGCACTTCAGTACTTGACCCTTACTAGACCAGACATTTCCTTTGCAGTGAATAAAGTATGTCAGTTTCTTCATGCACCAACCACTTTTCATTGGACTGCTGCAAAATGTATTTTGAGATATGTCAGAAATACCTTGAGTGTTGGACTCACTTTCAGCAAGTCATCCTCTACTCTAGTAAGTGATTTCTCTGACTCTGACTGGGCAGGTTGCCTAGATGACAGAAGGTCAACAGGTGGATTTGCGATTTTCTTTGGACCTAAACTAATTTTATGGTGTGCAAAGAAACAGGCTACAGTTTCTAGGTCCAGCACTGAGGCAGAATATAAGGGTTAAAGCAATGCTTAAGGAGTTTGGGTTGCATCACACTAAAACTCCATGTCTTTGGTGTGATAATCCTGGTGCAACCTATCTATCTGCAAATCCTGTGTTTCATACTAGGACTAAACATATTGAGATTGATTACCATTTTATGTGAGAAAGGGTTGCTGACAAAGAACTGGACATTCTGTTTGTGCACTCCAGAGATCAAACTGCGGATGGGTTCACAAGAGCCTTGACTACAAGATCATTTGAGGAATTTCGTCGTAACCTTAACTTGTGAAGTTTCGATTAAGGGAGGGTGTTAAACATGTAATGTTGTATGCCAAGGCCTGTCTTGTGCGGCACTCTTAGGCTAGATATAGACTTGTAGCTTAAACCCTTTCATCCTTATCTTTGTATCTCTAGTTGAGATTCTGTAAACCGGTTGAAACCGGACTCTGTACTCTCGCGAGATCCTCATCTCGCTACAATCAATATAAGCACCGCGGGCTCCCCTGTTGGGAGTTGAGACGCTTCAACCATCGTTGACAATACAACCTTTTTGAAAGCTCTCTGATTTAAGTTACTATGAATTCATGGTGCAGCTCTTCTGCGCAAGATTGCAGCATTAAAGTCATTTTCACTTGAGCGAATGCAGCACTTGAGGGAAATAGAATCTTGGATGAGCGCATTGGCATACTTTCTTGCCAAGGATACAATCGATCATTTCAGCACAGTTTTAAAGCCAAGAGAAAGGGGTGATAGCTCCCGGGTGTCTAGACACCCTCTACGAACAGTAAAATCAAAAAATAGAAAACAAAATCAAAAAATCTGAAACTTTACAGCATCAAAGATGAACAAAGTTTGTAGGTTCTTGCAAGTTTTCATGCCAAAATATCATGTAGAGAAAGGTATACAAACGAGTTTCAAATTTCAGTGCTAAAAGTGCTTAAAACTTCAAGCATTGAAATCTTTTTCGTGTGCAGAGCTCCTCAAATAGTTTTTCTGCATGAAAAGTTGCAAACACCTACAAATTGTGATCATCTTTGATGCTGCAAAGTTTCAGATTTTTTTAATTTTGTTTTCAATTTTTATTTATTTTACTGTTCATAGAGGCACCCGGGAGCTAAAAATCCACTCTCTTAAAGCCAATCATTTACCTCTCCATGTTTTACTACTTCAGCAATCCGAGATCATCAATTGAAGATAATTACATCATACTCCTCGCACTTGTATTTTCTGTGACTGGGATAGGATACACTTTCGCCATCTGTTTCAATCCTGGACCGGCGCAGCTGGTATGTATCGTGCTCCCTGTTCAAGAATTCATCGGATTAACCAGTTAACTTGCCGGTTAATCCCTACTCATAGGGTCACCGAGTAGACGATTAACTGATAAATCGCTCGATTAATTGATTAAATGTCCAATTAGCTTGCCGATTAGCCTGTTAGTCCTCTGCTCGCCAACCGACCGAGCAACTACCAGTTAACGATTTCCTCAACAATGATCGTGCTGATTAATCATATTGTCCAGCTTCTCACCTGAAGATTGGTCACATATGCAGAGACTAACTCACCTTATTTTTTTCTGCAGTGTTCTACACTGATACCTGTTGTTCTGACCTTGTTATCCACTCAAAGGACCACCCCTACATTTCTGAAGAATATGATCTATCCAAAGTGGGCACTTGAGGGCTTCATAATCGTAAACGCAAAAAGGTTATTTCCTTCTCATGAACACCTGTCAATAAATACTGCATCCCAATGCAAGATTATCTCGTTATGGAAGGTTGTATTTTATAGTGTAAACTTCCATTCATTCTAATTTGGTACTCTTCTTTCTTTCAGGTATCCTGGAGTTTGGCTAATAACTCGCTGCGGCTTTCTGTTCAGGAGTGGTTTCGATATTCATAACTACCATCTCTGTATTTTGGTTCTGTTCATGTATGGTCTGTTCTTCAGGATTATTACATTTGTGGCAATGATTCTGTTGAAGAAGAGATGAGGGGAGTGTAATTGCACCATTTTTTTCATATTTAATCTCTTCATTCTTTTCCTGTACATTTGTAAATATCTTTTGATGTTCTTCCTTACTGAAAATTATAGAATAGTCACGGAGGGATGCAAATAACAGACTTCAGACACAGATGTACAAGAGAGTTGACACTATTGACACCATATTTGTTTGCCCAAGTTAATTTTCGCCACACCACTCGACATGTGCAATTGCCCTTTCATATATTTCGACTCCTTAGGTTCTTTTGTTTTGGGGGTAACAAGTTCTTAGATTCAGTTTGCTGGTTTATGTCACTGATTGAAGCAGTCCAGCAATGTCAACTCAGAGGAAAATGCTTTCACGAATAGTGGAGTCCGTTGCTTGTTGCGGAGGCTGTCAGGCATATTTAAAAATAATTATAATTATATAAAAATATTATATATTTTTTTCTCATCTCAATGTTCTCCATTTTTTTTGAGTTGAATATACTCCGCTTCTAACACCGAATCGTAAGATGATTAATTGAAATAGAACAAATGTACACGAAATACAGAGTAACAAGATTGAATTTTTAAAACAATAGATATGTACCCTAGAGAAATCAAATCAAACTAAAATTTGCACGTGGGGCTTGCTCTGCTAGGCCAAATGTGCTCTAGCTAGATTAATCATTCTTTTTCTTTTTTCGGAAAACATCCGATCTATCTATCTTCAATCATGGCAGTATAAAAATCAGAAATAATAAAAATTAAATCCAGATCCGGAGACCATCCAATGATGACTACAAGCGCTCAAACGAGCTGAGGCGCGCCGGCTTCATCACCCCTCCCTCAGCGGAGCAGGGCAAAAGAACAGCGCAACAGAACATCAAGCGCCGCCGATGAATAGTAGCGTAGATAGGGAAGATCCAACCTAAAGTCACATGAATGTAAATAAACGACGAACATATCCGAGCAAATTCTCCAAAGACAGATCCATCAAAGACACACATCCACACGACCACCAACGATGCTAGATGCACCACCGGAATGGAGGCTAGGCAGGGAGAACCTTATTCCATCTTTAGGAAGCCACTGCCGTCTGGCCTTCCCAAATAGGACACAAACCCTAAAGAAATCTCAAAGACATGTCTAAAAACGGAGCCCTCCCACTGGCAAGGGCCGGGATCCACTGCGCCCCATGACCCTAAGGCCATCGAAGATCTACCGCCATCTCACCTTCCTAAGTAGGACACAAACCCTAACAAAATCTCAAAGACACATCTAAAAACAGAGCCCTCCCATCGACAAGGGCCGGGATCTACTGTGCCCCCCCCCATGGCCCTAAGGCCATCGGAGATGAGGCAGACCGACGACGGCGCCAATAGGAAGCTGAGAAACCCTAATTTTCTAGGGAAGGAGACGGGTCGTACGTGTTAGCTAGATTAATCCTTCATCTGTTGTTTTGACTCTAGACTTTGCCACGACATGGATTCTCTATATCACGCAACAAGCGTCAAGTTGTTGCATTCTTTTAAAAACTCTTGAGAACAATTTTTGCGATGGCAGGGACTTTGCAACAGGGAGGAGCGAGAAATATTTTGGAAAAACCAAACATATTCTCAAAAACCCATGCATTTTTTCCTTCCAAAAAATTGAACCAAATTTAAAAATTTGAACATTTCTTGATAAGGTGAACAACTTTCAAAATTCCGAGAAAAATTAGAATTTAAAGATTTAGTTTTAAAACAAAAACATTTTTTTAATTCCATGCATTTATAAAAAATGCGATTTTTTGGGGGAAAACATGGAAAAAATCGTAAAGTGTGAACACTTTGAAATTTTTTTTTTTTAGAAGTGATTCGAACAAATTTTTAAGCGTGAACTTTTTTTGAAACTGTGAACACTTTGTTTCAGAAATTATTTATTTAGAATATACCGAACATTTTTGGTTAATTTTGGATTCCAAACAAATTTCTTTTCTATTGTTATAAAAAAATAGAAAAAGAACTTGAAAAGGCCAGTAAAAAACAAGTTAAAAAAGAAATCCCGATTTAGGAATCCTATAGAAGGTTCCAAAAATTGGGCCCTGTAGAACCAGCAATGGTCAGCCCATTTTACATCCCTCGCTGCCTTGTCTGTGAGGAACACCAACTTTGACGCAAAGCTGGTCAAATAGGATTCATGGCCTCCACAGATGATTCCTATCTACTGCTCATTGCAAAGAGTGGAAACTAAATGAGCATTGCTTCATGTACGACAAAATAGCTACGATTTCTGACAATGGAGTACGGCCACCGTTGATCAACATTTTTCATCTTACGAGAGGTAATTCCATAACTAAATAGGTTAATAAGTCCATAACTCGTTTAGAGTGAGTGCTAAGTAAGCATCAGCCTAAGAGCGCTTGCATGGGCCTGCCTAGTAGTGCTCTGGTGATGGCGAAAACTGGGGTTGGCTGCTTTGCTCGTATACGTAAGGCAGTGAAGCATTTTTCTATTGTGTTTTACCTATTTCATATTTCAAAATTTTCTAAATATATTTATTAAGTACTGTGCTTATTTTTCTTTCCAAAACCTTAGTGGCGCATTTGGGAAATGCTCATGCAGTGTAAAGAATTAGTTTCTGCATTTTTTTTAAGAATAGTCGTACCATTCAATAAAATGTTCACATTCCAAAATTTGTTCATGAACATGTAAAAACAATATTCACAAGATTCGTAATAATGTCCATGCCATATAAAAATTGTTCATGACATTGAGAAGATGTTTCCGCGTTTTACAAATATGTTTTATGGAATTTTAGAACAATGTTCATGAAATATAAAATTTGATTTTTTCCATTTTAAAATTAACTCCCTCCATCCCAAAATAAGTGTCGTTGGTTTAGTACAAATTTTGGGACGGAGGGAGTAGTTCATAACATACAACATTATATGTTACATTTAAAATAAAGTTTGCATGTTTATAAATAATGTACATAATTCTTTTGAAAAATGTTTCACATGTGTTGAATTTTTTTCACTTTGGATTTAAAAATTGTTCATTGTGCATTTTACAAATGGTTAGCATGTATTCGGATATATCTTCATCATGTAATTAAAGAGGTATTAACATGCAAATAAAATGTCTTCAGTCTATATACGAAAAATTCAACGTTTATTCAAAAATATCAAGATGTATTTTGAAAACGAAAATAAAAGAAAAATGAACTGGAAAAAATATTAAAAAAAGAAGAAAAAAATGGAGAAAAACATAGGAAAAATAAATAAATAAATCATGTAGAATCTTCCCAAAAGCGGAAGCAAGGTTCCATGACCCGGTCCTTCAAAGGTCCCAAAAGCGCCCGCTACCACTTATTGGGCTGACCCACTTCGACCTGTGTAGAGCACAACTTCCATTTCGAAGTAAGCCATTTGTAGCATATGTGGCAACTAAGAAGAAGATGCTTCCCATGGGGGACACTTTTTGGTGGGCCTGATGTGTTGCGTGCCCATGCGAGGTGAATAAGGATGCACACCATATGGAAATGTGACGCATGGATCAAGGCTACACGACTCTTTTCCTGCTTTTTTACACCCGTTTTTTGTTTTCCTAGCATACTAGTACATTGTTATTTACGTGCCCTGTGTCGAGTACTAGCTTGCACCACTTGTGAAGTATAAATTGCATTAGGAGCACATGTTGCGCCACGTGAAATACTTGTTGAGTCCGGGTGCACATATGCATTATGCATGAAACCGAAGTTGAGCGGGACATGAAGCACTACTTGCACTACATGGGAGTACACAATGTGGGGGACGTACAAATTGTATTGTGTGGGGAGCATAACTAGCAGTATAGCCCCATAGTAAAGCACTAGATAAAGGGGGACCGAGAATGCACAAACAGAAAAGTACAAATGCATTGCAGTATGGAGCACAAAGTGCATTAAGATAATTTTTGGGTTCAGTTCCACATAAGTTGTGAAGGAGTCGTAGGCCGCACGGCCTCTTCCCTCAAAATAATTGCATTACACGGGACACCCTCTCTCTTATAAGTCGTGCTCTAACTTCTCTCACAATTAACGTGGGGCTAAATAAAAAAAAATTCCCCATCACACATATGTCAACATGGGCCCGTTAACACCAGCTTTACAGCCTAAAATCCATGTTCTGCTCCCTGTGAGCCCATCGAGATTTATTTATGGTACCCGAGCTCTGATGCCATTTGTTACGCAATCCTTACTTCGGACGTATGATGCTTTTCAACATTTGTTATCTATCATTATGTTTATTCTATTTCTTTCAGGACCAAATGACAAATGATTGGTGGTTTGACACAACCACAGTAGGATACTGGCCGAGTCCACCCCTCAAAGCCTTGAACAATGGAGTGGGGTGACACTCTTCGGTGTATACGTTTCAGGCTCAACAATTCTGGCACATCTGTCATGGATGGGCAGCGAGCATGTTACAGAAGAAGGACACGAAAGGGCTGCCTATGTTAGGGACATCAAAATTGTAGATAAGGCAAACAATTTTGCAGATCTCAACTTTGACTGAACCATCACATAATTTTGCAGACCACCATGCTTCACCGTTGATGCATATGATCACAACAACAATGGCACACATGCGTACTACAGCGTCCCGGGCCGACTGGCTATCAAGATCGTCGAATGTATTGCCATATATATATGTATGTGCAAGATGCAAATAAGTTGGTACGTGGCAAGACCAAAAAAATATCCTCTAACATTATAAGTCTAAGGGAAATCTAATTTGTACCCATGGGTTTGTTGAGCAATTTTTCTCAGATGAGATTACTCGACCCAATTTAAAGGAAGAAACGTAGGGGTGTTCTATTTCTCTTTTGGGGCTAAAAGCGGAGTTCTATTTGAACCTATGTGTTTATAGCTTCTGTTGATAGGGGTAAGTGGACCTGCTTGTAAGTGAGCGTTTGTGTTTGGGTTCATATTGCTCCCCTGTCCTTTCCTATTTTGTCCATATTTTAGACTAGAGTGTGCACTAGGATTTTCACCGAGGATGACTATGCGGTTAAATCCTAGGGTTCAAATCTCGTCAGGCGAAGGAAACTACCAAGCTGGAATACAACAATCGATATAGTTGAAGCCCAGTCGAAATATGTGTTTTCATAATCATCTCTGGATATTTTTTCCTCAAAAAATATCTCCGAATATTTGCCTCAGAAACCGGAAAAAATGTGGTACCACCCTGTGAAGCGCTGCAAGGAAAATAAATAGTGTGGGGGAGATTCCATTTTAGCTCTCGGGGAAATATACCCTACCCCTGGATGAAAAGGTAAAACCATAGAAAGCTAAAAATAATGTTATTTTTCCGGTAATGATAAATCCCGAACGTCCGCATTTTAGCATCTCGTCCCGAACTGGCAACTTTAGTTGCCACGAGGTGGCAAGTTTAGTTGACAGGAGGTGACAACTTTAGTGACAAACAGGGCATTTTTCTGAACTGGGACAAAGTTGCCATATCTTAATAACTAAAATTGCCACCTCTCGTCAACTAAAGTTGCCATAAAAAAAGTTTGGTGCGAAATGTAAAAAATGCAGACGTTCGGAACTTATTGGATCCCTATTTTTTACTTTTTAACTTTGCAAGAAAGACAAACCATATATTAGAATATCCTGCCCTTATAAGACTTACCTTTTGTTTGGTGAGAACCTTATAAGACTTCTTACAAAAACAGAATATAAAACACAAGTGTGGAGTATATCGACGTAGTCTTTCTCTTGCACTCGCTGATGATGCACCGTGAGCAAAGTTTAATGTCTCCTCTGATTTTTTAATAACATATATACATGTTTATATCTTAAACTGTGACCAAAATTTTGTGGTGGCCAAAGTTCCGTGACTGATTGGATGTCCCTTGTAGGTTATCATCTCTCTATCTTTGTGCCCACATGAAACTTTATCTTTCGCACATATATCATTCAAAACATATTTACATATGCATGCAGCTGCTGCAATCAGTGAGTGTCCAACATTTTGTGTGTATGTCCCCAGAGTTTGTACGGTCTACGAGTGAGAATTGTTTTGTGTATGACTTTTGTGGTGGCGTAGATCCTACGTACCTCCTTGCCCTCTCTCTATATATATAGGGTCGCGCTATTTATCATCCTGGGTGAAAAATAATTATTCTTCACCTTCCGTTAATTTTACCTTCAATGCATCATAATTTTACGTCCCGTAATTTTTGTCTCATTTCATACGTAAAAAGAGACCGTAAGAAAATTTATAATCGGCGTAAAAAATATTTTATGTCACGTAAAATTATAAACATACAAAAATAGTGAAAAATATACAATAAATTCATTTTTTTGGTCTTCTGACTTATATTTTTGTTTTATTACATGAAATTTTACATCGTGATTCAATATAAATGTAACTTTTTGTATTCCGAACATAATTTATTTATAAATTGATCGTAAGATTATCTCGGGTGAAGAATAACTTAATCTGCACCCTGGGTGATGAATAGACTTTCTATATATATATATATATATATATTACAATTATTTCATAAATAAATTACATTTAAATGCAAAGAGTTATATTTATATTGATTCACTGCGTAAAATTTGACATAAGAAAACAAAAATATATGTCGTAAAGCTAGAAAAATCGCATTTTATGTATATTTTACACTATGTTTTTATGTTTGTAATTTTACATGACGTAAAATAGTTTTTTACGATAAGTATACGTTTTCTTACGGTCTCTTTTTACGTATGAAATACGATAAAATTTACGGAACGTAAAATTACGGTGCATTGATGTGAAAATAGAAAGGGGTGAAGAATAACTATTCCTCACCCAGGGTGACGAATAGTATATATATATATATATATATATATAAAGTCCACCGAGAGCCTAAGGCAGCATTCCACTTCTTCAAGCAAAGCAAGCTTACTGATCTTGCAGTCTGCACATCATCAAAGAATACGTTCCCTTTAAAGCAAAGCAAGCTTTCTATCATGGCTGCTCCTGCTAATGGCTCAAACGAGGTTATTGCTGACCTGCACAAGCCCCGACGACATTACATCCCCAGCGTCTGGGGTCACTTCTTCCTCAACCACAACCCATGCACTCAATCACAGGTAGTTAACAATTTGTTTTTCTTTCAGAAAAAGAAGAGGTTCCCTTAATTTCTGTCCTTGCACCAATAGTATTATCGAATACATATGCAAATGTAGTATGCCAATGTGTTCATGTATGAACGTTTTCAGAATTTTGAAACATTCTTGAACCCGAGCATGCACTCTTACCTCTCACAAATTTCCAAGATGACATACGTTTACCTGCCTCGCAGTATTTGGCAATGACGGAGATGGCGAGTATCAAGAAGGAACGAGTGAGGAAATCCATCTTGGCCGCCGGATCTTCTTCCGATCTACCTACGAAGATGGAGCTTGTCGACACGTTGCAGCGGACTGGTGTGGCCTATCACTTCGGTAAGGAGATTCAAGAGTTACTTCGTGGCATGCATGGTGACGATCAAGGCTCCAGTGACGATCTGCACACAACAGCAGTGCGGTTCTACTTGCTGAGGACGCATGGGTACCACGTCTCACCTGGTATAATCACCATCACAGTTGTTCATTCCTACATATATGTATTATTATGTTAATTAAGTATTAGATGTTGTGTATCAGCCCTGATATATGCAATATTTACTTGCTCATGCAGATGTGTTTATGAAGTTCAGAGATGATCGAGGAAACTTTGTAAGCAATGACGCGGACTCGTTGTTGGCACTATATAACGCATCATACCTTAGGACTCGTGGGGAAGAAGTGTTGGATGATGCTATTATTTTCACCAACAGCCGTCTACAGTGCATGCTAGAACATCTAGAACCACGGTTGGCAGAAGAGGTTCGGTGTGCACTGGAAACACCCATTTTCAGGAGAGTCCAGACAGTGGAAACTAGACGTTACATCCCGGTGTACGAGAAAAAGGCTGCGCGAGATGAGGACATATTGGACCTTGCTAAGCTTGACTTCAACATTTTGCAAACAATCTACTGCAAGGAGTTGAAAACTCTTACGACGTAACAAGACTAACTAAACTATAAGTAAAATCTGAACGTTTGGGATTTATCGGTGTCCAGTGTCAGAAATAATTACTATTTAAATAGTATAGCTTGCACTAATACATGTTTCTATTAACTTGCAGTTGGTGGAAAGACCTTACGTCACAAACAGATTTACAATTTGCATGAGACAGAATAGTGGAGATGCATTTTTGGGTAATTGGAGTTGTCTATGAGCCGCAACATTCATATTCACGTGTAATGCTGACAAAACTGAACATATTTATCTCATTATTTGATGACTTCTATGACAACTATAGCACCACAGAAGAAGGCAACAACTTCACCGCAGCAATGGAAAGGTATGTTCACATTGTTTTTTTCTTTTCTGGATGGTATGTTACTAACCTTGCACCAAGAGAATGCAATGCAAAATATTTATCATGTATGAAGTTTCCAATAAAAAAATTGTAAGCAAAAAGCACCCTACCTGCAGTTTGTTTTCAACAACTTGCTATACAGCTGGAATCATGTCGAACATATATTGTTCTCTTTCAAAAGAGAAAATCATGTATAATAATAAAATCGCTAGGAACATTGAATCTCCAAGTAAGATTACTCATTTACCGCTGACAGTGTACTAAGCCAAATTCATAATATATTATTTGAATTTTCATTATAGTAGAAGCAGTGTCATGCTGTAGCGAACTCTTGTAAGTCAGTAGAGACTGGTCTACATAGCCCTTACAGCTTAATACATGCAACATATAAATATTTCTCATAGCCCACACATGATGAGTTAAATACACATTTGCAATTTTCATAATTTTGAAAATAATCCTGATATAATCAATCTTGCCATCGCCAGTCCATACTCTTGTTTTCCTCAAGAGTTTCCCAATTCCATTTGCCACATCAGTTCCTGATATTTACTTCCTATTTGCCTATGTTTACAAACATATTCAACAATATTTAATTATAGATCTTTTTGTATTAATATTTGGGTACTAGATAATGCAACAATGTAAAAAAAAGCATAATGTCAAGAGTTGCACAGATAAAAGGCCTTCAAGTTATCCATCTAAATGGTTGGGTCCCAAAATAAACTAAGTTTCACCAACCAATTTTTTCTTCATATTTTTGTATACAATAATGTAACTATTTTTCATCATAATTTAAATGCAACATTATTCGTTCAATGTCATATTTATTTATTTATAACTAAACACTTATTTGCCTGAAATACAGGTGGGATGAACAAGCCGCAGAGCAATTACCGACACACTTGAAGGCATTATACATCAACATACTTAACACTACAAATGATATTGAGGAGGAGTTAAAGCGTCAGAAAAATAAGAATGCCAAATTGTTAAAAAAGCTGGTAAGTGTTTCTCAAAATCGTACCAAATTAGTTAAAAAATAGATGTATACCAGAAAAGTAAGTATCCTAGTATACATGCTAATGCAATGGTCAATCTTGCAAATTTAGAATTATTTACTGATCATTCACTGAGCATCAACCAATAAAATAATACTATCTTTAAAAATGATATTGAGTGGTGGAATTTGGTGATTTTGTATCAAGTAATATATGATTTTTTGTCAAGTAATATACAATAGGATCTATGTGTTAGATATGATATCTTGTGGAGGTGGGACAAGTAAATCCAAATAGTAGTAGTTTGAGAATGTGCATCTGGTAGCTTGTAACTGCAATAATTAGATAGTATTATTATATCGGTTGATGGTTTTCTAATGTAAACTTGTGGTCAAGCACACACCTTCATTATCACTTGAAAAATGGATAACATATTTGGAGGAAAGTGTGAAAAATCATCATTTTCGTAGTTTTCCTCTTAGATAGAACATATTGTATATAAAATCCATATAAAGCTACATATGAATGATGTATCCTTTCATGCATGTTGCATGCAGTTTAACAAATATCATTTCACGCTTCAAAGTCTATTCATGCATTAAACTTTCAATTGTATAGAAATTGTGGTTGATGTTGCATTTCTCAATTAGTATGATTAAGTTTTGAAAGTATATTATTTATGCTTTCCGAGTTATTATCCAATAGTCTGCAACTATAAAGGCCAAACATTCTCCATGCATGCATTTATATTTTATATTTCACCTTTAACTTTAACATTGCTTAGGTAATTGACATCGCAAAATGCTATCATGCCGAGGTGAAATGGCGTGATGAATACTATGTACCAACTAGTGTTGAAGAGCATCTCCAAATATCAGTGGGCACGAGTGCATGTATGCAAATAATAAGCCTTGTATTCATTTCAATGGGCAATGTGACTACAAAGGAGGTTCTTGAGTGGGCTTTAACATATCCAAAAATTGTCAGATGTGTATGCATCATTGGGCGCATTGGTAATGACATGGTGTCACATGAGGTACAAACTCTCTCCCTCTTTTTAATGTTGTAAACATGTATTTTCTTATAAAAGAATCTTTTCTAGTAGTCACTTAATCCAAAATATGTGTACTAATATACCAACATCATCCTTTTCTTACGGGACCTCGTCAGAGGGAAGGGTGTTCATGCACTTCCATATAGACATTTTTTTAATGATTGGACTAGTTGATGAGGCAAATTAGGATGCAAATCTTACATATTACCAGCTAAACTAGGCTAAGACCACATGAAGCACATAACTAAACTAGGGTTGAATCATGGAAATTCGTGCAAAACTAGACAACATGAAGCACACAGTTAAACTAGGCAAAAAGTACCACACAACGAAATAAGCACTCTGAGGACACAACCGCACATTAGAAGAACATGCAATCCGATGCCACAACTAAAAGTTTTAAGCCAACTTCTAACACAATTGCCTAAAAGGGTAGGGTGTGAACATATTTCTTAGTTTAATCCTAATGGGGGGGGGGGGGGGGCGGAGAGCGATCTCTATGGATGTTACCTCACAAAATTCGTAGGGAGGGTCTCTTATTTTTTGAATAGGGGAATATATTAATATCGCAAAGATGGTCATTACACCCAACCTTTACACCAACAAGATGTCACAAAGACATCTAGGATGCACACAACCAAAGGAGAAAATAAAAAGAAAGGTCCCGCGATAGCGATCAACTCCTCTCAAGAGTAGCACACATACCACCACCTAATACAACACCCAAAAACATAGAAGGTTTCCAAAACCAACGCCTCCAAGAAGGTAACAGGGCACAAGCAATGAAGGTTAGACCTTAGGTTTTCACCCTAAAAGTCACGTCTCGACACCCGAGGAGTACCACCAAAGATGAATTCCGGTAGTGTTGCCACTCCCACTTATTACTGCTCCTCATAAGAGTTATCTGACACCTGGGTGACTCTATAGCCACCAAGGCTCCGTCCGTCCAACTGATCTTCCGAGTTCGGCCACCATGACCTTCTTCATCATTGTCTTCACTATGGAAGTCGATAACCGACATGTCCCAAGGTGTCATCAACCAACAGAGCTGTGCACCACGCCCTCAGACCCTTGTAGGCTGATATGGACGTGCACGACTGGATTCTGCCTGATCCAGGTATCCTGGGCAAGATATTTGGCAGTAGTTCCAGAACACGTCGATGACCAGATCGAGGATGACTGCTCTTGTAGGGCATTTCCATGATGCGAAAAGAGAACAAGGACCGCCACCATAAGCATCGTGGCAATAGGCCCCCACATCGCCCCGATCCACCCCCCCCCCTCCGCCTAGCTGGCCGTCGACACCAACATGATGTCTAGCAGCACAATGGTCATATAGCACACTTGCCCACAAACACATATGGTCCAAGATGAACCCCGTAGGGCTGTAGGTTGTGCGCCGACCGCGCTACAACACCGCACGGTCTAGAGCTCCCAATTCACTGCCGAACAGGAACAACCCCACGATGGACGAGAAAGATGCCATCGAGACCCCACAGAGCTGCCCAGATTTGAGCACGCTGCCGCGAGATAAAATGCCCCGCCGCGACCCTCATAGGATCCCACACGAGCTTTGTCGGTGGTCCCTTTAAGCAGTGGTAAGACGAGGGTAAGGAGAGGAGAGCTTGGGAGTCAACGGCGGTGTCATTTCTCCCATGTCGCCAAATCGGGACGACGTGAGGGAGGGGCTTTGTTAATGCATCATCCACCAAGGTCACCTCATATCCAACCGAGAGTGTTCAAGTGGGTGCGAAGAAATGACCGCTGAACAATGTCTCCATGGAGTAGAAAGATTCCCAAAAGTGTCATCCTCATTTGCATCGACCCCCATCGAAAAGAAGCTTTGCCTTGAGCGTGTCATTCCTAAACCCGTTGGAACCCCTTAGAACGAAGCCTAGGACATGCTAGCTAGATTCAAGTACCGCCCACCACCACCTCCACAACCACATCTATATCACCATATTCCAGATGAGACTTGGTTAGATCTAGCCACCATCCACCACCCAACACTGGCTAGTGATCAAACCACCAACTGAGTGCCTTCCACAACACCACACCGTGCATAAACCCAAGGGTAGAGAAGGCACACCATCCCACCATGGAACTTAAAAGACTTAGAATGACGATGTTGTTCCAGGTATGAACAACAAGTGATAACTTAGCAACCCAAACAAGACACCACAATTGTGGTTGTCTACCTGGCATGCCACTGCTGCCCTTCGCTTGATGATGACCACTATGCGACCAGCTAGCTCCCATGATGAGCGCCCTTCTGTATAGAATCCAAAACCATGAGAACTACCTTGATGTCATCATGGCAGCCGACAGTGGTGGCACCAGTGAGGGATCACAGAGGTAGTGAACCGACAGGCAGGATAATTTTCACCTCATGAGGATCCCGTGCATGAGCGACACTAGATTTGGAGACTTACGTTATCCATATATGAAAACATAATTGTATATATATTCTATACACGCATCAATTATGATGTAATCTCATCTAATTAATCATGTTGTTTGTTTCGATTTTCTAGCGAGAACAAAAATCAGAGCATGTCGTATCCACGGTGCAAACTTGCACAAAAGAGCACGGGATCACGGTAGCAGGAGCCAATGCAAAGCTCAGGGTGATAATTGAAGAAGCATGGATGGACATCGTCCAGGAACGCCTCCACAATAAACATCCAATGGTGCTTCTAGAGAAGGCAACCGATCTTGACCGGACAATGGATTTTATGTACAAGCGTGAAGATGCATACACCCTCGCGTCTAGTCTCAAAGAGACTCTAACTTCACTTTATGTGAATTATGTATGAACCATTTCTCTATTGCGATAAGATACGAACGTTTTCAAAAATATGGTATGAAAATAATAAATTCTTGTATAATATGAGGTGTGCTACGTATTGTATAGCTATCATGTTTTTCTTCCACTTGCCTGCATTTAGACATTCATGTACGTGTTCAATTAATACAAACTTAAGTAGTATACGTTAGTATACTATAAAGCGGGAAGCTTTCCATTTTTCTATTTTTTTGATTTTTTCCTTCTACTGTTTAATTACAACGGCAACTATGAAAAGTAGTAGTAACAGTAACACATGTAAACAGTAAACGGTTCAGTGAACGGTTATGAGTAGCAGAACATGAACCGTGCCTACATGAACAATGCATCCCAGATAATCTGATTTCCTTTCATTTTCTTAGCTTCCATGGAAGAAAAAAACGCACAAAGAAGAAATGTGTTTTTTGCACATCATTTCTCTTCTCCTCCTCCACCATCGTGCCCTTATATAGTTAAGATTTAGGATTTTTCTGCACATCATTTCTCTCACCAGCGTACCGACGCTGAACCATCTCAATCATCTTTTAATCCTTTTCGGTGATGGTGCTGCCTAGAAACGAAACAGTATGCCAAAACATTATATTTGCATGAACAGTTGGGAAAATAAGTTATTGGCCGATTACTGCTCATTTTTACACCACGGCATCAGCCAATAGTTCACTAACAATTAACCAAACAAAAACCATAACAATATCCTAATAAACCGAGAAGTGCTAACCGAAGCAATACCACAAATAAACAGAAACCACAAATCCCAACAACACAGAACAGTAAAATAAATGAAAACGGAACAACACCTGATGAATAAACCAGAAAACTTTAACCCATCCTAAAAATAATCGGAAACAGTAATCGAATTGTAATCTAGAACAATACATCCGAATAAACCAGAACAACATATGAAAAAATATTAATAGGCCCGTCGGTTTGCTTTTTTTAAAACATTTAATGTTGGTCACGTGTGGTACATAGATCATGGGGTAAAGATAGCATTCATGTTCTCCTTTTTCATTTTATTTTATCGCGTAATACATGTTGTTCCTTGCTTATTTCGAGAAAATACAGACGAAAACGGCCATGGGGCGGCGTGCGCCACTCTTCTTCGGCGCTACTATATAAAGAGAATTGTACAATATATAATGCAAAACCTATTCCTAAGTTGTTGTAATCCATGTATTAATTTTGTGTATAATTCCTACTACTTCCTTATGTAATGATATGTAGGTGATGTGCCACATGATATTAGTAGTGGATTTAATTGAATAATAAACTAATCTACGATTTCAAACCATTTATGTGAGGTGCTAATAATGAATTCTCCACATACTATGTATCGTGAAAATGGTCGTCCAGTATACTACAATAATCCTATACCTCGAAGAGATTGCTAAGGGGCTACATAACTTTCTTTACCTTACATTAGACCTGGCCATGGGCAGCCCGACCCGGTCAGTCCGGCCCGAAAAAGCCCGACCTGGCCCGGCCCGACCTTGCCCACGTTTCGGGCTCGGGCCTAGATTTTGAGCCCGGTGGCCAGGCTGGGCCCAGGCCCGGGCCCATCGAAATCAATATTTATGCTTGTGTCGAGCCGGGCTTTCTTCGGGCTCGGGTTGGGCCTGTGCCCAAATATCAGGCCCGACGGCCGGGCCGGGCCGGGCTCGGGCTTAGGTTTCTAACGTCAGGATTTTTTAGGCCCGGACCGAGGTTTGGCCAGGTATACCTTACATATACTACTAGGAGAAAGCCTATAGACAGGATTTTAGCAATAGCGCTTGATGACCCACAAGTATAGGGGACTATCGTAGTCCTTTCGATAAGTAAGAGTGTCGAACCCAACGAGGAGCAGAAGGAAATGACAAGCGGTTTTCAGTAAGGTATTCTCTACAAGCACTGAAATTGTCGGTAACAGATAGTTGTGTGATAAGATAATTTGTAACGGGTAGCAAATAATAATAGTAACAAAGGTGCAGCAATATGGCCCAATCCCTTTTGTAGCAAGGGACAAGCCTGAGCGAACTGTTATATAAAGTAAAGTGCTCTCGAGGACACATGAGAATTACTGTCAAGCTAGTTTTCATCATGTTCATATGATTCGCGTTCGCTACTTTGATAGTTTGATATGTGGGTGGACCGGTGCTTGGGTGTTGTCCTTACTTGGGCAAACATCCCACTTATGATTAACCTCTCTCGCAAGCATCCGCAACTACGAAAGAAGAATTAAGACTAAATCTAACCATAGCATTAAACTAGTGGATCCAAATCAGTCCCTTACGAAGCAACGCATAAACTAGGGTTTAAGCTTCTGTCACTCTAGCAACCCATCATCTACTTATTACTTCCCAATGCCTTCCTCTAGGCCCAAATAATAGTGAAGTGTCATGTAGTCGACGTTCACATAACACCACTAGAGGAGAGACAACATACAACGCATCAAAATATCGAACGAATACCAAATTCACATGACTACTAGTAACAAGACTTATCCCATGTCCTCAGGAACAAACGTAACTACTCACAAAGCATAATTATGTTCGTGATCAGAGGGGTATTGAATAGCATTAAGGATCTGAACATATGATATTCTACCATGTAAACCAACTAGCATTAACTACAATAAGCAATTAACACTACTAATAACCTTACAAGAACCAATCAGAGTCGCGAGACGGAGATTGGATACAAGAGATGAACTAGGGTTTGGAGATGAGATGGTGCTGATGAAGATGTTGATGGAGATGAGTCCCCTCCGATGGGAGGAGTGTTGGTGATGACGATGGCGACGATTTCCCTCTCCGGGAGAGAAGTTTCCCCGGTAGGACGGCCCTGCCGGAGCTCTAGATTGGTTCTGCTCAAGTTCCGCCTCGTGGCGGCGGCGTTTCTTCCCGAAAGTTCCTGATTGATTTTTTCTGCGACGAAACCCTTCATATAGGAGGAGATGGAGGCCAGAGGAGCTGCAGGGGCCTCACGAGCCCCCAGGCGCGGCCAGGGGGGTAGGCCGCGCCTGGCAGGCTCGTGGCCTCCTGGTGGCTCCTCTCTGGTATATCTTCGGCCCAATATTTTTTATATATTCCAAAATAATTCCTCGTTGATTTTCACGGCTTTTGGAGTTGTACAGAATAGGCATCTCAAACTTGGTCCTTTTCCAGCCCAGAATACCAGCTGCCGGCATTCTTCCTGTTCATGTAAACCTTGTAAAAGAAAAGAGAAAAGGCATGAGCAACCGTAATGTGTAATAAAAACTCATAATGTGATAGATATCAATATAAAAGTATGATGCAAAATGGACGTATCAACTCCCCCAAGCTTAGACCTCGCTTGTCCTCAAGCGGAAGCCGAGATCGATAAATATGCCCACATGTTTAGAGATAGAGATGTCGATAAAATAAAATACAGACATGCAGGTATCATGATCATATTTAGAACAGCAATATCGTCATATAAGCCCTTATGCTAAAGTGACAATTCATTCACAATGTAAAGCATGCATCAAGAATCTTATTGAGAATTAACAACCAATAGACTTTAGCCATTGAAGCAATTGCAATTGATCATAACATCGGAAAGAGTCAAATAAGAGCTTGTAAAGCAAATCCACATACTTAATCATCTTTTAGTCTTCTACAATTGCTAAAACTCACGCGGTACTCACGAGATCAAAGTTTCAGTTGGACCCAGAGAAAGATAGGGGCTTATAGTTTCGCCTCCCAACTATTTACCTCAAGGGTAATGTCAACAATAATAATTCATGATTACTTACTTCCAAGTCGATATATGAATATAGATCTTTTCCTAGCACATGACGCTTGCCAAGATAATGGCGAAATAAGGAATTGGTGTTGATCACCATGACTCTTTTAAAGATAAAAAGTAAAAGTACAAGATAGGCTCTTCGCAGAGGGAAGCAGAGGTTGTCATGCGCTTTGAGGTTTGGATGTGTGTTCTCTTAGTGTGAAGGAACGTCACTTTATATTGCCTCCTGTGATAAAGAACTTTATTATGCAGTTCGTCGCTTTTATGTCTTCCTCATCACAGGTTCGTACAAAGCTTAGTTTCCACACACTAATAGAACATACATATTTAGGGAGCAATTTTTATTGCTTGCACCGATGACAACTTACTTGAAGGATCTTATTCAATCCATAGGTAGGTATGGTGGACTCTCATGGCAAAACTGGGTTAAGGGTTTTATGGATGCACAAGTAGTATCTCTACTTAGTGCGGAAATTTTGGCTAATTTGAGGTGGAAGCAAGCATCACATGCTAAAGGATCTATAATCACATAACATTGTTCGAAACCAAGCAAACATAATTCATTATGTTTTCTTCCTTGTCCAACATCTACTTCTTAGCATGTAATAGTTCAATGAGTGTTCACAATCATAGATGGTGTCAAAGATGATATATTTATATGTAAACCTTTCTTTCTTTATTACTTCCTATTAATTGCAACAATGGCCAAGGTCTATGTATGTCTACCCACAACAAGTTTCAGTCAACATTCTTTTTATATGTGAAGTCATCACTTCCCATAAGATCATCATATGATCTTTCATGCTTTTGTTCTCTTATTATTATATTATTTAGATCATAACACTCTTTATATGTGAAGCAAAGCCCTTAACTAAAACACTCTTTATTATATAACTCACTAGCTCAATTACATTGGGAGTAACACAAAGCAAAACTCAAGCCTAAATCATACTAAGAAATTTATTCTACTAGATAAAGATATTACCAAAAGGATCAAACTAATATATAAAGGTAAAGGCAAAAGATGTGATGGTGATACGATACCGGGGCAACTCCCCCAAGCTTGGCACAAGCCAAGGGGAGTGCCCATACCCGTGTGTTTAATTGTCTTCCTTCGGAGGTGATGGTGGTGAAGTTATTGGAGACCGGGGTTGATTCTCCGTCTTCCAAGGCATAGGTTCTCCATCATGGAAAGATGATCGAGTCTCCGGGATTCTCAAATCTGCAGCCAACCGTGTTGCTTTAAATCTATACTCATACTCACAGTTCTGGTTTTGCAGGTCGTAGATCTGAGCTTGGAGATGATCGATTCTATCATAGAGCTTGAAAAGGTGTTCCCCGATGTCCTTGGCATTGATCTTGTGCTTGTTGGAAAACTTCGTAATCATCATGTGGTTGGCGTTGAGTCCGCGTTCCACCATCCCTTGGCACTTGAAGACTTGCTGCTCCATTGCTTCGAGCCTCGTCTCCATGCTCCCGGTCTTCTTGGGTCCCTCAACGTCACGGATGTGCAGCACCCCCTCACGCATCTCCAGGGTTTGAGGGTGTTGTAGCACCTCCACGAGGTAGGGGCTGATGACTTTCTCGAAGAACTTGTCCTTCGAAACCTTCGGGGACGTCATAGCGATCTAAATCTGTCTGCACAACAGCTCGAAACGAAAACAGAGGATATTTGCGTGATACGAGGGTCATCAGACCTTTCGAGAAGTTTTATAATGAATTTTTACTGACCATAAGGAGTGTTCCACGAGAAAACGGAGTCCGGGAGGCACACGAGGTGCTCACGAGCCCCCCAGGCGCGGCCAGGGGGTGGGGCCGCGCCTGGCAGGCTCGTGGCCTCCTCGTGCGCTTTCCGGACTACCTTATATTTTTGTATTTTTCTAAATATTCCAAAACCGAGAAAATTTGCTATTGGAAAAGTTTTTGAGTCGGTTTGCTTACCGTATCACATACCTCTTCATTTTCGGAGTCTGAAACATGCTGGTAAACATCCCTTATGTACTCCTTTGGGGTTATGGTATTAATTATATTGCTTTCTACATTAATGGGAGTACCTGAGATATAATGCTTGATTCTTTGCCCATTCACAACTCTCGAAAAAGTGCCTTCCGCGTTGTTGATTTTGATGGCGCCGGAATGATATACTTCTTCGACAATATAAGGACCTTCCCATTTAGAGAGAAGCTTGCCTGCAAAAAATCTTAAATGAGAATTGTATAGCAAGACATAATCACCTACATTGAAGTCACATTTTTGTATCCTTTTATCATGTCACCTCTTGACTTTCTCTTTAAACAACTTGGCATTTTCATATGCCTGAGTTCTCCATTCATCAAGTGAGCTAATATCAAATAACCTCTTCTCACCAGCAAGTTTGAAGTCCAAGTTGAGCTCTTTGATTGCCCAATAAGCCTTATGCTCTAGCTCAAGAGGTAAATGACATGCTTTACCGTAAACCATTTTATAAGGAGACATGCCCATGGGATTCTTATAAGCAGTTCTATAAGCCCACAGTGCATCATCGAGTTTCTTAGACCAATTCTTCCTAGACCTATAAACAGTCTTTTGCAGAATTAATTTAATTTCTCTATTACTTAACTCTACTTGACCACTAGACTGAGGATGATAAGGAGATGCAATTCTATGGCTAACATCATACTTAGCAAGCATTTTACAGAAAGCACCATGAATAAAATGTGAACCATCATCAGTCATTAAATATCTAGGGACTCCAAATCTAGGGAAAATAACTTCTTTAAGCATCTTAATAGAGGTGTTATGATCAGCACTACTAGTTGGAATAGCTTCTACCCACTTAGTAACGTAATCAACAGCAACTAAAATATGAGTATACCCATTGGACTTTGGAAAAGGTCCCATATAATCAAAACCCGAAACATCAAATGGTTCAATAACAAGTGAATAATTCATAGGCATTTCCTGACGTTTACTAATATTACCTATTATTTGACATTCATCACAAGACAAGACAAACTTACGGGCATCCTTAAAGAGAGTAGGCCAATCAAAACCGGATTGCAATACCTTATGTGCAGTTCTATCTCCAGCATGGTATCCTCCGTAAGCCTCGGAGTGGCACTTCTGTAAGATCTGTCCCTATTCATGCTCAGGTACACAACGTCTAATAACACCATCTACTCCTTCTTTATAAAGGTGAGGATCATCCCAAAAGTAATGTCTCAAATCATAAAAGAACATTTTCTTTTGTTGGTACATGAAACTAGGTGGTATATTTAGCAACAATATAATTAGCATAATCAGCATACCATGGTGTACTACGTGAAGCATTGATGACATTCAATTGTTCATCAGGAAAGCTATCATCAATAGGTAGTGGGTCATCAAGAACATTCTCTAACCTAGACAAGTTATCTGCTACAGGGTTCTCAGCACCCTTCCTATCAACAATATGCAAATCAAATTCTTGTAGCAAGAGAACCCATTGATACGTCTCCAACGTATCTATAATTTTTTATTGTTCCATGCTATTATATTATCAACTTTGGATGTTTTATATGCATGAATATGCTATTTTATATTATTTTTGGGACTAACTTATTGACTCAGTGCCCAGTGGCAGTTTCTGTTTTTTCCGTGTTTTTGACCTTTTCGAGATAGGAATATCAAACGGAGTCCAAACGGAATAAAACTTTCACCGTGATTTTTTATGGAAAATATCAAAAATACCTGAAGGAAAAACTACTGGAGAGGGGCCCGAGGGAGCCACGAGCCTGGGAGGCGCGACACCCCCCTGGCCGCGCCTGTGAGGCTCGTGACCTCCTCGTGGCCCCTCTCGACTTGTTTCCAATGCCACACGGTCTTATAAATACTGAAACTTCTAGAATTAAACCTAGATCGGGAGTTCCGCCGCCGCAAGCCTCTAGAGCCACCAAAAACCAACCGGGAGCCCGTTCCGGCACCCTGCCGGAGGGGGAATCCATCTTCGGTGGCCATCTTCATCATCCCGGCGATCTCCATGACGAGGAGGAAGTAGTCCACCCTCGGGGCTGAGGGTATGTACTAGTAGCTATGTGTTTGATCTCTCTCTCTCTCTCTCTCTCGTGTTCTTGAGATGTCTTGATCTCGATGTACCGCGTGCTTTGCTACTATAGTTGGATCTTATGATGTTCTTCCCCCTCTCCCTTCTTGTAATGAATTGAGTTTCCCCTTTGGAGTTATCTTATCGGATTGAATCTTTAAGAACACTTGATGTATGTCTTACACGTATCTATCTGTGGTGACAATGGGATATTCATGTGAGCACTTGATGTATGTTTTGGTGATCAACTTGCGGGTTTCGTGACCTCGGGAACCTATGCATAGGGGTTGGCACACGTTTTGACTCTCTGGTAGAAACTTCGGGGCACTCTTTAAAGTTCTGTGTTGGTTGAATAGATGCTTTTAAGATTGTGTGATGCATGTCGTATAATCATACCCACGGATACTTGAGGTGACAATGGAGTATCTAGGTGACATTAGGGTCTTGGTTGATATGTGTCTTGAGGTGTTATTCTAGTACGAACTCTAGGATAGATTGAACGGAAAGAATAGCTTCGTGTTATTTTACTACGGACTCTTGAATAGATCGATCAGAAAGAATAACTTTGTGGAGGTTTCGTACCCAAAAATAATCTCTTCGTTTGTTCTCCACTATTAGTTACTTTGGAGTGACTCTTTGTTGCACGTTGAGGGATAATTATATGATCCAATTATGTTATCATTGTTGAGAGAACTTCACTATGAAAGTATGAACCCTAGGCCTTGTTTCCACGCATTGAAATACCGTTCCTGCTCACTTTTAATATTAATTACCTTGCTGTTTTTATATTTTCAGATTACAAAAACCTATATCTACCATCCATATTACACTTGTATCACCATCTCTTCGCCGAACTAGTGCACCTATACAACTTACCATTGTATTGGGTGTGTTGGGGACACAAGAGACTCTTTGTTATTTGGTTGCAGGGTTGCTTGAGAGAGACCATCTTCATCCTACGCCTCCTGCGGATTGATAAACCTTAGGTCACCCACTTGAGGGAAAATTGCTACTGTCCTACAAACCTCTGCACTTGGAGGCCCAACAACGTCTACCAGGAGAAGGTTGCGTAGTAGACATCACCCATCTCATAAGTCTAGGTTTAGCATCTTTCTTTTCCATGAGATATTTAATAGCAGTATGATCAGTGTGAATAGTAACTTTGGAATCGACAATATAAGGTCTGAACTTATCACATGCAAACACAACTGCTAAAAATTCTTTTTCAGTAGTAGCATAATTTCTTTGGGCACCGTCTAGAGTTTTACTAGAATAATGAATAACATTTAATTTCTTATCAACTCTTTGACCTAGGACAGCACCAACAGCATAATCACTAGCATCACACATAATTTCAAAAGGTAGGTTCCAATCAGGTGGTTGAACAACAGGTGCAGTTATCAAGGCCTTATTGAGTATTTCAAATGCTTCTTCACAATCATCATAAAAAACAAACAGAATATCTTTTTGCAATAGATTAGTGAGAGGCCTAGAAATCTTATAGAAGTCTTTAATAAATCGTCTATAGAAATCAACATGACCAAGGAAACTTCTTCTACCTTTAACGTCTTTGGGGCATGGCATCTTCCCAATGGCACCAACTTTAGGCTTATCAACTGCAATACCTCTTTCAGAAATTTTACGTCCCAAGACAATGCCTTCATTAACCATAAAGTGGCACTTCTCCCAATTCAAGACAAGGTTAGTATCTTCACATCTCTGCAAAACTCGATCAAGGTTTCTCAAGCAACCATCAAAAGAAGATCCGTAAACGGAGAAATCATCCATGAAAACCCCAATAATCTTTTCACAGAAGTCAGAGAATATAGCCATCATACATCTTTGAAAGGTAGCAGGTGCATTACATAAACCAAAAGGCATACGTCTGTAAGCAAAGGTACCAAAAGGGCAAGTAAAAGTGGTTTTCTCCTGATCAGATTGTGCAACAGGTATTTGGGAGAAACCAGAATAACCATCTAAAAAGCAGAAGTGTGTATGTTTAGACAATCTTTCTAGCATTTGATCAATAAAAGGTAGAGGGTAATGATCTTTCTTAGTAGCTTTATTTAATTTCCTAAAATCAATTACCATCCTATAGCCAGTAACAATTCTTTGTGGGATCAATTCATCTTTATCATTAGGGACAACGGTAATACCTCCCTTCTTAGGGACACAATGCACCGGACTTACCCAATCACTATGAGCAACAGTGTAAATAATACCTGCTTCCAGGAGCTTTAGTATTTCTTTTCTCACCACCTCTTTCATTTTGGGATTCAGTCTTCATTGGGGATTGGCAACTGGTTTGGAATCAGGACCAATTTTAATTTTGTGCTGGCATAGAGTAGGACTAATGCCTTTAAGGTCATCAAGAGTATATCCAATAGCAGCACGGTGCTTCCTTAGAGTTTTCAATAATTTCTTTTCTTCATGCTCTGAAAGGTTAGCACCAATAATAACAGGATATATTTCTTTTTCACCAAGATAAGCATACTTAAGAGTATCAGGTAATTGTTTAAGCTCAAACACGGGATCACCCTTTGGTGGAGGTGGATCTCCAAGTAATTCAACAGGCAAATTGTTCTTAAGGTTAGGAGGTTGTTCAATGATAATTCTATCTATCTCATCCCTTTCATCCATATATATATCATTTTCATGTTCAAGCAAGTATTGCTCTAAAGGATCAATAGGAGGCGCAACAATATAAGTAAGAGCAATAATTTCATCCTTACTAGACAATTCTTTTGTATGAGGTTGTCTACCAAACTTAGAAAAATGAAATTCATGTGACACACCTCCAAAGCCAACAGTAACAGTTTGTTTCTCACAATTAATTTAAGCATTAACAGTATTGAGAAAAGGTCTACCAAATATGATGGGACAAAAGCTATCTTGTGTGGTAGCAAGAACGAGAAAATCAGTAGGATACTTAGTTTTACCACACAAGACTTCAACATCTCTAACAATTCCCACAGGGCAGATAGTATCTCTATTAGCAAGTTTAATAGTAACATCAATAAATTCCATCTCGACGGGAGCAATCTCATCTTTAATTTCATTATATAAGGATTGAGGTATTGCACTAATACTAGCACCCACGTCACATAAACCATGATAGCAATGATCTCCTATCTTAACAGAAACAACAAGCATGCCAACTACAGGTTTATCTTTGTTTCTAGTATGAGGTTTAGCAATTCTAGCAGAAGCTTCGTAGAATTGGATTACATGCCCGTCAACATTATCGGACAAGAGATCTTTAATAATAGCAATACTAGGTTCAACTTTGATTTGCTCAGGGGGTGTAGGTGTTCTAATGTAGCCCTTACGTATCACATTTGAAGCTTTAGCATGATCCTTTATTCTAACAGGGAAAGGTGGTTTCTCAATGTAAGCAGTAGGAACAATAGAATCATTATAAGCAATAACTTTCTCTTCAACTGAAACGGGTTTAGCAGCATTAACTTCTATGGGAGGATGATATTTAAACCACTTCTCCTTAGGGAGATTAACATGAGTAGCAAATGATTCACATAAAGAAGCTACTATCTCAGAGTCAAGTCCATGTTTAGCTCTAAAATCACGGAAAAGTATTTGTTTCTACGAAGGATTTAACGCAATCGAACTTAAGATTCATACCCGACTCCTTACCTTCATCAAACTCCCAATCTTCAGAATTGCGTTTAATTCCTTCCAATAAATCCCATCTGAATTCAATATCTCTCTTCATAAGAGAACCGGTACAAGAAGTGTCAAGCATGGTGCGATTGTCATGAGAAAGCCGAGCATAAAAGTTCATAATAATAATTTCTCTGGGAAGCTCATGGTTGGGGCATGAATATAACATTGACTTAAGCCTCCCCCAAGCTTGAGCGATACTTTATCTATCACGAGGCCAAAAATTATAGATATAATTCCAATCACGATGTACCAAATGCATAGGATAAAACTTTTGATGAAATTCCAATTTCAATCGCTTGTAGTTCCATGATCCAGTATCATCACATAGCCTATACCATGTCAATGCTTTATCCCTCAAAGATAAGGGAAAGACCTTATTCTTGACCTCATCCTCGGGCAATCCTGCAAGCTTAAATAAACCACAAACCTCATCTACATAGATTAGATGCTAGTCAGGATGTGATGTTCCATCTCCTGTAAAAGGATTAGCCAACAGTTTCTCTAGCATACCCGAGGAATCTCATAATAAATATTTTCAGTAGGTGCAGTAGGTTGAGGAGAAACTCTTTGTGCTTCTGGTCAAGGTGAAGATACCCCGAACAAGCTCCTCAAAGGATTAGTTTCCATAGTGACAAGTGACAATAAATTTCAGCACACTATGTAAATGTTTACTTACCAAATTCCACTTACCAAAGGCGCTTCACTCCCCAGCAACGGCGCCAGAAAAGAGTCTTGATGACCCACAAGTATAGGGAATCTATCGTAGTCCTTTCGATAAGTAAGAGTGTCGAACTCAACGAGGAGCAGAAGGAAATGACAAGCGGTTTTTAGTAAGGTATTCTCTCCAAGCACTGAAATTGTCGGTAACAAATAGTTGTGTGATAAGATAATTTGTAACGGGTAGCAAATAATAATAGTAACAAAGGTGTGGAAATATGGCCCAATTCCTTTTGTAGCAAGGGACAAGCCTGAGCGAACTCTTATATAAAGTAAAGTGCTCCCGAGGACACATGGGAATTACTGTCAAGCTAGTTTTCATCATGTTCATATTATTCGCGTTCGCTACTTTGATAGTTTGATATGTGGGTGGACCGGTGCTTGGGTGCTGTCCTTACTTGGGAAAACATCCCACTTATGATTAACCTCTCTCGCAAGCATCCGCAACTACGAAAGAAGAATTAAGACTAAATCTAACCATAGCATTAAACTAGTGGATCCAAATCAGCCCCTTACGAAGCAACGCATAAACTAGGGTTTAAGCTTCTGTCACTCTAGCAACCCATCATCTACTTATTACTTCCCAATGCCTTCCTCTAGGCCCAAATAATGGTGAAGTTTCATGTAGCCGACGTTCACATAACACCACTAGAGGAGAGACATCATACAACGCATCAAAATATCAAACGAATACCAAATTCACATGGCTACTAGTAACAAGACTTATCCCATGTCCTCAGGAACAAACATAACTACTCAAAAAGCATAATTATGTTCATGATCAGAGGGGTTTTGAATAGCATTAAGGATCTGAACATATGATCTTCTACCAAGAAACCAACTAGCATCAACTACAATAAGCAATTAACACTACTAGCAACCTAGCAAGAACCAATCGGAGTCGCGAGACGGAGATTGGATACAAGAGATGAACTAGGGTTTGGAGATGAGATGGTGCTGATGAAGATGTTGATGGAGATGAGTCCCCTCCGATGAGAGGAGTGTTGGTGATGATGATGGCGACGATTTCCCTCCTCGGGAGAGAAGTTTCCCCGGCAGGACGGCCCTTCCGGAGCTCTAGATTGGTTCTGCTCAAGTTCCGCCTCGTGGCGGCGGCGTTTCTTCCCGAAAGTTCCCGATTGATTTTTTCCGCGATGAAACCTTTCATATAGGAGGAGATGGAGGCCAGAGGAGCTGCAGGGGCCCCACGAGCCCCCCAGGCACGACCAGGGGTGTAGGCCGCGCCTGGCAGGCTCGTGGCCTCCTGGTGGCTCCTCTCTGGTATATCTTCGGCCCAGTATTTTTTATATATTCCAAAATAATTCCTTGTTGATTTTCATGGCTTTTGGAGTTGTGCAGAATAGACATCTCAAATTTGCTCCTTTTCCAGCCCAGAATTCTAGCTGCCGGCATTCTCCCTCTTCATGTAAACCTTGTAAAATAAGAGAGAAAAGGCATGAGTATTGTACCATAATGTGTAATAACAACTCATAATGCGATAAATATCAATATAAAAGTATGATGCAAAATGGACGTACCAGCGTTGGTTATAGGAAAAGCGCTATTGTTAGGTAGTAGCAGCACTGGGTACAAACCAGCGCTACAAGTAGAACCCTACCAGTAGGGCTGGCTAGCTAACCAGCGCTACTGATAAGTGGTCCCGGTGTCACCACGAGTGGCTACCTGTAGTTGTAGCGGCTGTCTAAAACTAGCGCTACTACTACAAACGTAGCAGTAGCGCTTGTCACTAGACCACCGCTACTGTTATGGCTGTACGTTGCCAGTAGGTGGGCCCTGATTAGCAGCAGCGCCTGGGCTTGGCCCAGCGCTACTACTATGATACTTAGCAGTAGTGGTTTTCTGTTCCAGCGCTACTGCTACTCGACCCCCACGGTTGACTCCCACTCCCCATTCGATCCCACGTCTCTCTCTCCCCATTCGATCCCGTATCCCTCTCATCACTCCTCTCCCCCGACCACCGCCGTCGCCGCCGCCATCCCCTCGACGCCGCCACCGTCGCGCCTCGGTCCTCACTCGTCGTCGCGCTCCCTCCCTCGCCGTCGTGGCCTCCCTCGCCGTCACCCCCTCCCTCACCGTTGCACCCTCCCTCAGCGTTGCCCACTTCCTCACTGTCGCGGCCTCCCTCGTCGTTGCCCCCTCCCTCAACATCGCGCCCCTCCCTCCGCAGGTAGCCCCTACTCCCTCCTTCCTCCCTCTTCCCTCTCCCCTCACTCCCTTCACCCCACTCTCGCATCCGGCCATTTTGTTGGTTTGTTAGGTTGATTCTAGAGTTAGGTTGATTAGGGGGGTTAGGTTGATTCTAGGGATAGGTTGTTAGGTTGATTCTAGGGTTAGGTTGATTAGGGGGGTTAGGATGATTCTAGGGTTCGGTTGATTCTATGTTTAGGTTTGTTCGCTAAATTAGTTTAGAGCCAAATATGAATGTGACACATATGAAAAAACTTATTGCATTTTTTTCAAGTTATATATTTTTCTCAACGTCGTCGATGCCCGACCCGCATCCTTGTTGTCGAGTGGTCCGCGAGAGCCTGCTTGATAGGCGCCATGTCCGGGACTGGTCTCCGCCGGGCTGGCACTGGGAGGTGCTACCTTCCCGGGCTCGGAGCTTGGTGAGGAATCCAGGTCTCGTCGTCGACCCGAAGCTTCTGTGGTGGCGGTCATGTGGGCCACTTTCGGTGCGGAGGGAGCGGGCCCCCGCGGAGGTGGTACGTCGCCATGTCAGGGAGGAGGACGAGCACGTCCGTTGCTACATGACGGCGTTGGATGCCAGGTTCAACAATACCCGACAGATTCTTCATGGATCTCACCCGAGTTATGATCTCGTGATGGTTCCTTATCTTTGGGTGTCCATCGCTAGCGACTCAGAGACCACTAGTGAACTGAGTTCACCATCCTCCACTTTGGATTCTAGGATATTCAGTCTATATTAGTGATCTTATATGATAATATTCGAGATGTATTAGTTAATATTTGATGATGCATTAACTGGATTATTTGGGATGATGTAATAGTGATATTATATTCGTGTTCATTATAAATGTATTAGTGATATTTTATTGGTATAATGCGTGGGGCGCATATTATCATGAACAGAACTTTACTCATTTGCTAGAATGAACATGTCATATTCTAAATATAGAGGATGTCTTGGTGTTCTTGTTTGCAATGTACCTCCGAGTGGCCTATGTTTTGCCAGAATGTTGATTCGTTTCCGTTTCGGCAAATTTTAGGTGCTCGATATGTCCTGTTTTTAGTAAAGGTCATGCCGATTTTTTTTCATGAATTTTAGCATGACTTGTGCTACAATGTACTCCCTCTGTTCCTTGATATAAGGTGTGTAGATTTTTGAGAAAATCCCAAAATATAAGTTGTATTGCGTTGCACCACTCGTTTGGATATATTTTTTAGGAATTTGATTACATTTCCTTATATGACACAAGCTCCTGTATTTTATGATATCCATTAGTCAGGTGTGATCTCGCTCAAAACTTGTGAAATTTTCCCTCCATGTGTGTTCTTTAATATTCGTGCTAAAAACTATACACCCTATATCTAGGAACGGAGGGAGTAGGATATCTCGAGTGCTTGTGATTTGCCTGTCATTCCAATAAAACATAGGGCATTTTTTCTATGTCATTGCTCGATATATGGAATGGGTTGACTTTAGGTCTGTTTCAGTGAGGGAGAGTGTCCACCATATATATATGAGAGAGGAAGAATCCCGACTGTTGTCGTGGGGGTCGCTTCTCCTTCTTTTCCTTGTGCCAGATATTTGTAATGCACTAGGGAAAGCAGGAGTAGCGACCATCACCGACGGTCGAAATATGAGAAAGTAAGAATCTCGACTGTTGTCCTGGGGGTCGCTTCTCCTTCTTTTCCTTTTTCTAGATATTTGTAATGCACTAGTGAAAGGAGGAGTAGCGACCATCACCAACAGTCGAAATATGAGAGAGGAAGAACCCCGACTGTTGTTGTGGGGGGTCGCTTCTCCTTCATTCCCGTGTGCTAGACATTTTGGTGTAATGCACTCGGGGACAAATGGAGGAGCCACCATCACCGATAGTCGCAATATCAGAGGGAGTGCCCACCATATACGTGAGATGAAAGTTTAGGAAGGAAAGACTTGACAAACCTAAAGTCAACCCGTTGCATGTTGAGTAATAGTGATCTGTGTGTTGATCAGTTTCCTGGTAGTTTCCTTCGACCGATTTTAAATGTTTCAACTATGAACATAGGAAATGTCTGACGACGAAAGGGAATTCGTTATGTGTGAATACTGCAAAGACGAGCGCGGCCTCTGCGACAAGCCTTACCTAGTTGGTGGTAGGCACTTCAGCATCATGCTGGATGAGACTTTTGAAGTGGATACAGTAAGTCACAACGACAAGTCTTTTTTCATGATTAAGCATGAGTTCTGCTTCTTTTTCTTCAACTTATAATTTTAATTTTTTACTATTCTACTAGCGTATCCCCTGCCATGCAAGAATTTATGTCTTGGATAAGATTGGTTTCGATACTAAAAAAAGTATGGAGGTAAAGAGAGTTCACTTGAGGACCGAGCATGGTTATACTTTTGCCATAAAATTGTACAATGCATACACCTACTCCTATTTTGAATGCAAAAGTTGGAGAGCACTATACAAGGCTTATGCATTTGAGCCTAATATGCTTATCACCTTTGATATTCGTTCGGAAGATGAAATTGAAGGTAATATCGACATCTGGGTCGATGTGTAGACGCCTGCAGTTCTATCATTATGTGAGTTTATCAACCATATTTATTAAGTAATTTATATAGTTTATTTAAAAATAGTTGACAACTAATTTCTATTGAAAGCTTATTTTCATTCAAGCAAACATGTTCAGTGCTTGGTAGACAACACCTACTACTATCCCGAGGCTGAACTAAACTACGATGAGATAGGTCATTATGTTTCATGGCTTGAGGATCTTGATGCTCTCAAGACAGGTTATTTTCCTGGACTTCGAGATATTAGTACTCAAAACGTGTGACCACTAGTGTGCATGTTGAACTACGGTCACATCTATCTAGAAGAGATGGTAAGATTTTTATTATTTGTCCTCGGTGCATATTTTGCATACATTATTTTTTAAGCTAAACCTCATTGCTAAGTATGTTATTACGATGTTCTTCAACAGAGACTCCCGATGAGTGTTGTGCCTCGTTGGATCGGGTCTAAAGGGCGCATGGAAATTGTTAGCTTACGGCCAAGATATCCTGTATTGTACATGAGTGCATTCATCATTTCTCGAAGCGAGCAAGTCTTGATAGTCAAAGACTGGAGCAAAATTGTGAAGGATCGCAGAGAAGTACTAGGGGGCAGCAATCAGAAGCGCAACCCAAAATTAGGAGACATGTTCATATGCATTCTCCAATATGATGAAGGAGTGGTACACATGTTTTATGCTATTTTACCTGAGAGAAAGTAGTAGGAGTAGGTCCTAGGTATTAAGAACAATTAGTTAGTGTTGATTATATATGACTAGTGACCTAGTGAGCAAGTTGATGCCCAAGTTGATGATGATGATGAGAAGTTGTTATATGATGATGATGATGAGTTGTTGTTATTATAACTAGTGACCAAGTTTTTATATGATGTCTCATGGACGAAAATGATGATGATTTATTATGATGATCTGATGAAACTGCTGTATAGAGCCTGTATAAATACATCACAAATATGTAGAGGGGTTATGAATCTGTGAAAGCAGTAATACTAGCAGCAGCGCTGGAAGCCATCTAGCAGCAGCGTTGGATTATCAGTAGCGCTTGCCTCTTTGCAGCACTATAGCTGTAGCGCTGGTCAGTTCAGCACTACTGCTAACAAGACTTAGCAGTAGCGCTGCACCAACCAGCGCTACTTCTACAACTTAGCTGTAGCGTCTTAACAGTAGCGCTGGACCCAGTAAGGGTATTTTCAGCGCTACTACTAGGCTTTCTCCTAGTAGTGATAATATGCTGATAACAATCCATAACTCCCCCCTCAATTTTTAGTGGCGTGAGCCCCTGCTCCCCTCTAATCCCAATGATAATTTGCCAACTGGGTAATGCATAAAAGTTAGTAACACCGTTTGTAGCTGTAGCATTGCTTGGTATACTAACCAAAACGGTTTTAAGAGCATGAGCACAATATCCTCATATGTGACTCGATAAAATAGTATATTCTAAACCATGGCCTCAATTGGTGCAATGTAGAATCTCACATTTATCCACCTCTAGATAACTTCTTTCAGATTTTATTACATGCTCAAGTCTCTTCTTTCGACAAAGGATTAATTTTATTAACTCAATATAAATTATAAAGTGAATACAAATATAATGAGCACATACCAGACATCTGCATAACTAGAATGCATATATCCAACAGAAACACACACATACCAAGAATCACACGAACAAATAGAAAAGTCATAAAAGAATGAAGCTATGCCTTGGTGAAGTAAAAAGGGAATCCTAAACAATCGAAGAAATGACCAACAAGCTATATCAGCAACCATATTCGCACCAACAGTCTCTTGACATCACAAATACAACGAGAAAATTTCTCTGACATGCAACAAGTTCAGGAAGGGAACAACTGTGATAGCCTGGCTTATTAGGGATGATAGACTACTCATATCAATAAGGAATTCCTTCTTTTCCGGAAGCCCATTCGAACAGAACTCCCAGGTTAAGCGTGCTTGGCTCTGAGTAGTTATAGGATGGGTGACCGTCTGGGAAGTTGGTCTTGGGTGCGCATGAGTGAGGACAAAATGCGCAAAAAAGACTAGTATTGATCTGTGAGGCCAGTCTAGATCCCACCAGGAGTAACAACCACCGACAGGTGTGTCCGGGGCGTTACAAGTTAGTATCAGAGCCGACCCTCGCGGTTACACGGATGTTTGCCGATAGGTGCACGGTCATGTTGTTCACGAAGTTGGTGACCCGTCGTGGCACACGAAATGACACATGTATCGGACTGGAAGCACAGACGTTTGTGCCAAGAGGAAACGTTCCTGTGACCCGACGAGGACGTCGGTTCCTATGACTGGTGGTGTATGTGATATCCTGGCTTATTAGGGATGATAGACTACTCATATCATTAGGAAATTCCTTCTTTTCCGGGAGCCCATTCGAACAGAACTCCCAGGTTAAGCGTGCTTGGCCAACCGGGAAGTTGGTCCCGGGTGCGCATGAGTGAGGACAAAGTGCACAGAAAAGACTAGTATTGATCTGTGAGGCCAGTCTAGATCCCGCCAGGAGTAACGACCACCGACGGGTGTGTCCGGAGCGTTACAACAACGCTGTAGCGTTGCCTTCACTAGATCAAACATTATAATTGATGATGTTATTTCCTTATCTATTCATGAGTTATTTGCATTGTTTTTCAACATCGTCGCTAATATGTACCAGTGAGTACGTGACTTCCTGTGAGACTATATATTGTATGCTGATTGTTCTAATGTTCTCTACTTGGAAACATATCCTTTAACTAGTATATGATTCGGTTGATGACCATGTTTCAAAAGTTGTAGGCATAGATATACTAACTCAATAGTATGGCCATGTCCTAGACCTTCATCCTCGAAGAGTTCTTGGACCTTCACATGAACACGTTCAATATGTCGATACTAGCGGCTTTTAGTAACCAATCTTGTCTCAAGCACCTTAATGCAAGCCAACATAACCTCATTGGATCAATATTTCCAGGAATAACAACGTTGGTGAACAGTTACACTTGAGGTCTGCATTTAGGGTCTAAAAACACTACTATGTAACTGTGTAGTTATAAATGTAACTTGCAGGTGAGTCGTGGAACATGCCGGAAGACAAGGTTGGCCAAAATAGAATTCACCCCTCGAATTTGAAGAGATATTATTTATGCCCTCTTGATGATCAGATTCAGAAAGCATGTCCATGCAACTTGGGTTAAGTGTTTACCCGTTTTGGGAATCTGCATCATGGTTTCAAGAAGAGAGGTCAAGTTAGAAGCAACGGTGATAAGTACTCACACTGAGCTCGACAACATATTTTATTAGGAAAATGGAATGGACATATGACACATTGTCAATGTTCGTCAACATTACTTCGTGCACGTATGTGAGTTGGCGTGTTCTACTAGAATCCTCTACCAACTATTGACTCGGGTCATGTCCCTGTACACGTGAACCAGTAGGACCGCGTGCTTATGGGACATCTCTCGAATTGAATCCGAGTGGAAATTAGGCGTCGAGTCCTAATGGGCATCAAGAGGTGACCCATCTTGGACGTCTATATAAGTGGAGGGGCAAGAGCATCAAAAGGGTCCGCCTAGTCCCACAACCTAGCCACCGCCATTCCTACGTCGACATCGTGTGGTCAGACCTAACAGTCTACCACCCGATGCACCCAACCTTCCTCCCTGCATGCCCAAATACCTTGGAGGCATGGTACTTTCGACGCTTGGATGAGCCCTTCAAGGGTACTCAAAGGAACTACTCGAGGGATCCACGAGTGTGACGGGAATGCACATCGCCAACTCTACATCCACTATCGTGGTTGTGCATCTAGTGGTAAATCATTATCTGGTAGGCACTGATGACGTATTGTATGTTGATTGTTCTAATGCAGAAACATATCCTTTGACTAGTATATGATTCGGTTGATGACCATGTTTCAAAAGTTGTAGGCTTAGATATACTAACTCGATAATATGGCCATGTCTTAGACCTTCATCCTCGAAGAGTTCTTGGACCTTCACATGAACACATTCACTATGTCGATACCAGCAGCTTTTAGTAACCAGTCTTGTCTCAAGCACCTTAATGCAAGCCAAAATAACCTCACTGGATCAATATTTCCGGTAATAACAACGTTGGTGAACAGTACACTTGAGGTATGCATTTGGGGTCTAAAAAACACTACTATGTAACTGTATAGTTATAAAGGCAACTTTCAAGTGAGTCATGGAACATGCCGCAAGACGAGGTTGGCCAAAATAGAATTCGCCCCTCCAATTCAAAGAGATATTATTTATGCCCTCTTGATGATCAGATTCAGAAAGTATGTCCATGCGACTTGGTTAAGTGTTTACCCGTTTTGGGAATCTGCATCATGGTTTCAAGAATAGAGGTCGAGCTAGAAGCAAAGGTGATAAGTACTCGCATTTAGCTCGATAACATATTTTATTAGGAAAAAGGAATGTGCGTATGATACATTGTCAATGTTCGTCAATATTACTTCGTGCATATATTTGAGTTGGCGTGTTCTACTAGGATCCTCAACCAACTATTGACTTGGGTCGTGTCCATGTACACATGAACCTGTAGGGCCCCGTGCTTATGAGACATCTTTCGGATTGAATCCGAGTGGAAATTGAGCGTCGAGTCCTAATGGGCCTCAAGAGGTGACCCATCTTGGACATCTATATAAGTGGAGGGGCAAAACCATCGGAAGGGTTCGCCCAGTCCCACAACCTAGCCACCGCCATTCCTACGTCCACATCGTGCGGTCAGACCTAACAGTCTGCCACCCAACGTTCTTCCCTACATGCCCAAATACCTTGGAGGCATCGTACTTTCGACTCTTGGATGAGCGCTTCAAGGGTACTCGCAGGAACCGCTCGAGGGATCCACGTGGAGACGGGAATGCACATCACCAACTCTACTTCCACTATCGTGGTTGTGCATCTAGAGGTAGCATTATCTTGTAATCAATCTCCACAACATGTTCCTATTTGGCGCAATTGATTTTTTTCTCTAGTGTAGCGTACCGCATGCCCCGGTTGGGTTTTCACCTTGAAATCCGAGCAAATCTGAGCATGTTTGCAACAAAGTAACAACACACACAAAAATCACCATTAGATACATCCAATTAGGGCCAGACCTCGGGTTTTAACCCCAAATCCCGAGACCAGTACTTGACTAAAGTGCTCCATGGCCAACACACCACACTCTTGACAGATGAAGACCAAATAAAATCTGGCAAACTTGAAAAAGACCAATTTATTTTGAAAATAAGATAACCAAAAGAAGAAGAAAAAGGAAAACAAAAAACCTAAAAATTAAAACCTCAAAAAACCCGCATCAATGGGGAAGTGTCCAGCATGCAACATGTAGTTGCGCTAGGGCACATCACGTGGAGCGCGCCCATAAATAACCTCTAGGAAGCCCACCTAAAATGTACCCTCTAAGTAGTTGCTCCCTGCTTTAAGCGAGAGGGAAGAGGTGCAACTATATGTCACTTACAGCAACGCCGCATGAGCTTTTGCTTCGAGCACCGAAATCACTACTTAGCGAATACACCTTCCAATGATTATTCCCACCTCCCCGGCTTGTGACAAGTGGCGCACTGCATGCGTGCCATTTGTCGCTACCTGGGAGTTTTCCCTTTTTTAGTAGATCCGTATTTTCAAAACGTTTTACCTCGTGAACCGTGCGTCCAAATCCCGAACCATTTTCACTGTTAGCTCTCCTACGTCGAGATCTTCAAAACTAGATCCCATGTTGATAGGTTTTGACGAACTTTTTTTTTCACGAAAAAACCGGACGAAAAAAACCGAACGAAAAAACTGTGCCTCACGCGATAGAAAAAAAACAGAAAACACATTTTTTTCCTTTCCGAGAGGCACGGGCCGTGCCTCTCGCGAAGGCAAAACGGTGCCTCTTGCGGAAGCAAAACCGTGCCTCTCGCGGAGAGAGAGAGAGCAGAAAACACATTTTCCCCTTTCCGGATATGTACGGCTGTGCCTCTCGCGATAGCAAAACCATGCCTCTCGTGAAAGAAAAAACGTGCCTCTCGCAAAAAAAAAACAAAGCAGAAAACACGTTTTTTCCTTTCCGAGAGGCATGTCTGTGCCTCTTGCGAAGGCAAAACCGTGCCTTTCGCGAAAGCAAAACCGCGTCTCTCGCAAAAGAACGTGTTTTTCCTTTTTCGAGGCACGGCCGTGCCTCTCGCAAAAAAACATGTTTTTCCCTTTCCGAGGCTCGGCCGTGCCTCTCGCAAAAAAAACAACAGAAAACGTGTTTTTTCGTGTAATTTTTTTTCGTTCAAAAGTTACCGGTGCAAAACCGGAACACCAAAAAAATTCAGAAAAAAACACTCCAAAAAGGCGAAAACATGCGTGAAAAAATAAAAAAATAAAATCCGAAGGGAACGCTCAGAGCACAACACGTGGCAACGACTGGGAATGCACCAAGTTGCGGCGCCTGGAAGCGATTGCTGGAACGCTTGTGAGGGAGTGCTCGCTAAGTAGTTGCTCCCTTCAAGCACCAACCCCCTGACCATTGTTGAGGAAATCGTTAACTGGTAGCTGCTCGGTTGGTTGGCGAGTAGGGGATTAATAAGCTAATGGGCAAGTTAATCGGCCATTTAATCAATTAATCAGGCAATTTACCAGTTAATCAGCTGCTCAGTGACCTTATAAGTAGGGATTAATCGGCAAGTTAACTGGTTAATCGGAAGAATTCTTGAACAAGGCTCCTGACGCTATTATTGGGCCGACCGAGGTAGCTTCGTGCTTGATATTTTGTTTTTCTTCTCTCTTTTTTCATTCGTTCATTTTTTTTGTTTTGTTCTTTTTTAAAATATTATAAATACATATATTCCAATAAACTAAACTTACTTCAAAATTAAAAGCTACGAATTTGAAAATATTAATGCAGTGTATATTTTTTGTTAGTGTAGTTGTAAAAAAGTCAATAGCATTCAAATAAAATATTTGCAATATTTAGAAAATGCTCACATACATCTGAAAAGATGCAGGCTAAATTTTGAAAACGTGTTCATAGAATGTAAAAAATGTTCATGTAATTCATTATATATATATATTTACTATTCAAACAAATAAGAAATAAATTTTAAAAAATGTTCCCATGTTTCAAAATGTGTTCAGACATTTCTAAAAAAATATATATATGTAAAATGGCCTTGTAGTTTAAAGAAGAATATTTCATATCATACAAATAATGTTTCAACATGTATTTGAAAAATATTTAACGCTTCTTTTAAAAAATTTAAAAGCATATATTTGAATTTTTTTAATCATGTATTTAATTTTAGTAGCATATATACAAAATGTTTTAGATGTATAATGTACACGAGAAATGTATAACATATGTTAAAAAACTATACGGGTACTGAGAAAAAGGTAAAAGAAATAAAAAGGAAAAAAACTAAAGAAAACTAATAAAAGCAATGAACACAAAAAAAACACTAAACAAATTGGCACAAAAACTTTAAAAACTTATCGAACTGCCCCATAGAAGGCTCCTAAAAACTGCTTAACTGAGCCAGACCAATAAGACGAGCCAAATCCGAGCACCAGTGGCGAGGCTATCCTAAAAATCCGTACAAGCGGGAAACATCTGCCGCGAGAGGTAAGGCGGCGTCACTTTAAGCACCGGCTAAATGGGCCAGCTATTGACACAACCCATTAGCACATATCCTTTTCCTTCTTCATGGGATAATGGGCCCGCCATGTTGTGGTTCTAAGGCTTCGTGTTGTTCTCTCCTCCCTCTGCGAAATCACTAATTAAGGAATATCCCTTGAAAAGGTCACTCTCATCTTCTCCGATGGTGACAAGTGGCAAGCAGATTGATTGTGTGCCACTTGTTGCAGTTAGAGTTTTTGTGAGTTTATTAGTGCTTTTTTTTGTAGATTCAGTTTTATTAAATGATTTACCCTTAATCGTGCGTCCAATTCACGAGTTGTTTTCATTGTTGCATTTCTCACATTGACATCTTCAAGATGAGATCCTATATTGATACGTTTCGATGACTCTTATAGACTATGCTTCAAAACTGTACTAACACGTGCTTAAAAAATATGCTTCACTTTTCAGGAAGCACATTTGTAGTTTTTATGAGAAACACATTTGAGCTTCACACGAAAGTACAATTGTGCTTCACTTTTTGGACAAGGACAATTGTGCTTTCGCAAGAGAAATACAATTGTGCTTGACGCGAAAACACAATAGTGCTCCATATTTTGTTATGAAAGCACATAAGCACAACTATGTTTTCACGCGAAAGCAAAACTGTGCTTTACCCAAAAGCACATATGTGCCTCATTTTTTGGGGAAGCATAATTCCGCTTTCACGGGGAGAAGCCTAATTATGCTTTCATGCAGAAGGACACATGTGCTCCACGCTCTTGATAGACAAAAGGCAAACACACAAAAAAAAAACAAAAAAAGCAGAGAAAACCAAAAAGGAAGGAAAAAGACATTTCGGACGGCCAAGCGCCAGTGTGACACGTGGTGCACTGGACCAACTGCCCTCACGGGTTACCCTCCAACTAGGTTCTCCCCTCCATCTATGGTGTCTCATTTTGTCAGACCTGTAGACAAGTATGCATGGGCATTCCCACCAACTAGGCACTAGCAGCTCATGTTTAGCCCAATACGGCTCATAGAACTTTGTAGCATATCCTGTATGTTGGCTCGCTAAAGAAAGCCGAAAAATAACTCTGCCCTCCTTTACACATGGTTTGTCTCGCTTAGAATCTGGGAAAATAATGGGGCACCACTCCATGAAGCACTACAAGGGGGGAAAATGGTGAAAGAAGATGTCATTTTGTTTCTCGGGAAAATATGCCCTCGTCTCCGAGATGAATGATTAAACAATAAAATTAGTTTGAAAGAAAATAAATTCATAAATTTCTATGATATACTCCCTCTGTTTCTAAATATAAGTCTTTTTAGCAATTTCACTAGAGGACTACATACGAAGTAAAATGAGTGAATCTAAATTCTAAAGTATGTCTATATACATTCGTATGTAGTTTCCTAGTGAAACCTCTAAAAAGACTTATATTTTGGAACGAAGGGAGTATATGATCAATCACATGCAAAATTTGATAAAAAAAGAACACATGTTATGAGCTAAAACTAACCAAACTCAAAAAAAGCTATTCTCAAAACAATAATTTTATTTTTGATATACTCCTCGTGCTCCCCGTTCTCGCCACTACATAAACTCCGGATTGCTCTTCAAAATAAGCGTGGTTGATTTAATACCACTTTATACTAATTTTACATTAAATTCGTGACAGTTATTTTAAGAGGGATGAAGTACTTGCCACGAGAACAGTCGGCCCCCGTCGAGCGACACGTTCGGAGATAGACCGCGCGGTATGCAGTCTGTCTCGTTTGTATCTGTGGAAACAAATCTGGTGCTATCAGGGATCCCACCTCCACCTGGACAAGTGAAAGCTGCTCGGTGCAGACATGCATTTTCCCGAGAGAAAAGCATGCACAATGCTCTTGAGACTTTTCAAACCAATAGTGCCGTGACAGATTCTGATTGGAACCAACACAGGGTTCTAATGGAGGTCGAGCTCACCAACGTGTGTATATGTTTGTCCACATATCAACCTACATATTTATCATGCAATGCAATATACATATGCAACGCAGCCGCTGCAATCAGTGAGAGTCGTACATATATACCGTGTGCTAGTGCGTACGACAGTCCCCAGCGTTGATTATTGTGTGTGCGTCTTTTATGGTGGCGTAGATCCTACTTCTTTCGTCCGTCTATATAACATGCAAGGTAGTAGCACCGCACTTGGAAAATAGGAAGAAGAACCTGGGTACCCGCGCATCCTATATGTAAATTTTTTTTAATAATTCAAAAAAAATTCAAAAAATTCCAAATCTCTTCTAGTATCAAACATAGTCAAGTATTGTAGTTGTATAAAAAGATTCGCTGGAGAATAACTTTCGTTGCATCCTAGGTCGAAGATTCGGAAAAAAAATCCTATATACAAGTACTATGCACGCTATATTGTCATCATAAACTTGTTTTTTTTTTGCCCCGGAGTCAATATGAATCATTTCTTGTCCAAACTTTTTATACCAGTACAATACATGATCATGTTTGATTCCAAACAAGATTTGGAATTTTTTGAGCTTTTTTCGAATTACTAAATTTTTTGGCGCATATAGGATACGCGCGTACCCGAGAGCACCAACTCTGGGTCGCACCGCACTTCGTCAAGTAAAGCAAGCTTACTGATCTTGCAGTGCATCAGGTCTTACACCCCCACTCTGGTCCACACATCATCAGCATTTTTTTTCTTTTTTAAAGTTAGCAGGAGAGCTGCTAAGATTCCATTAAGAAAAAGTACGCCGACGTCGAGAACTGCTCGGTTTATTAGAAGAAAACCGGGCGAAAACCTGAACAAAGCAACTACACCTAGTTAAGCTAGGTCACCAGCACCATGAGACATACAAAAATGCCGAAGAAACAAAACATGACCTAGCAGAGCATACCAAAGCCTATCGCGGTGTCATCGTACATCATCCATCACACTCACGACCTGATGACTTCGACTTCAGTGCAACAACACCTGAGCACCCGCACCAACATATCCACCACAAGTGTGCTCCTTCAACCTCATCGACACCGAAGAGAGAAGACATATTCGAAGAGAGGCGGACATGTGCCGCTCCGATCCCAAGAGGAGGACCAGCATGCCTTGCCCGAGGCTCCTTGCATGTCAAGTGTGCTTCTATTGCCCTCCACCGCCGTGCCACGGCCAACCACGGACGATCGGGCCAACACAGACTCCATACACCTCCGGAGCCCGACCATCCAGACCACCGCCAACCAGATGCGCCCACCAAAAAACATCCCCAAAACAATGCTTCCAGCGAAGTATGGCTGTCAAGGCCACCTCATTGCCAATCCGACAAGCCGGATCTAGGTTTTCGCCCAGAGAATAGTTTCAAAGGTAACAGGGTGACATATCTCCTCAGTGATGCCTCCAAGAAGGAATGCAACATCCACGTATGTTGCCATCACTAGCATAGAGAAAGACTTTCGTCCGAAGACTCCGCACCTTCATGCCATGGACAAAAGTCCCAGCCGCACCACCACCATCCTACCACTCAGCAGCACCACCACACACCATCCTGGACCGCGCGCCGCTCCGGAAACATGCGCTCACCACAGGCATGGATGCGCCAGATCGCTGCGCGCCCACCGGAGGTGAGGCAGAGCCGCCACAAGGCTACACCACGAGAGCGACCCGACGAAGATCCGCCACCCTGCCACCAAAGCCAACCACCGGCTCAGACGGGCCTAGATCTGGCCTGCCGCCTACATCCGCCGCCAAGTCCAGAGGAGGGAGGGGGGCACCGCACCTCCTCGACCCAAGTCCGACAAGCCACCGCCGCCGCCAATCCCGCTAAAGACAGCGCGAGATCTGGCCCCCAGCCGATGAGCTAGGCCACGCCTCTAGGAGCCAAGGCACATGCAGAAGAAGCGCCTCGCCATCGCTGTCCCCGAAGTCGGCCGGGCTTCGTCGACGAGCCCCTCAGGCGGCGGCAAGGGAAGAGTAGGGAGTGGGGGCAAGTTACGGCGGATTTAGGGTTTCCCCTCGAGCCACCAGAGGAGGGTGAAGCAGGGGCAAGTGGTACTGGTACATCATCAACAATCCCTCCGTAGCTAGGAGTTGATCATATGGCTGCTCCCGTTATTGCTGACCTGCACAGGCCTCGGCCTTACACCCCCAGCCTCTGGGGCACTTCTTCCTCAACCACAACCCATGCACCCCATCACAGATTTAATTATGGATACGTTTTATTTTTTTCAAATGAAGGAAGTTCCGTTACTTTGTGTCGAGGCACCATATTATCGAATGCACATGCATACCCACTCCTAACCCTACCCGCTCCCGTGCGGCGCCGCTGCGCCGCACCAGAGCACCCCCGCAGATCGTCTTCCGGTTCTCCCGCGTACACCCTCTCCCCGCCGCCACCGAGGGCATCACAGGCAAAGCCTGTGTGTCGCAACGGTGGCGACGACGTTTCTCCTCGCCAAAGACTCGGTCAGGATGGCAACGGTCCATGATGGCCGAATCTACAGCAGTGGTGCGGGGCAGCGGCGGCTAGGCACGCGGCAGCGGTGTTCGGCGACTCGTATTGCGTCGACGGCTTGGGCACCCGATCTGGGTCCAGATGGGATTCGGGCGGGCTGCACATGCTGATGTCATATACCGTCAACCGCAGGCTGCCCCTAGGATCGACCTGCATCACGAGGACGTCGGGGGCTCCGGCCCTGGGCATGGCGGTGTTGTCCATCTCCTTCGCCGGAGATAATCAGCCTCAGGCTCGATGATCGGATCTCCAGATCCGTCATGTAGTCCCGGCTGCGAGTTGGGGAGACAGAGTTGCTAGTGAAAACTAAGCCAATGGAGGGCGATGGCGGCGTCTCGCGTCATTACCTTGATGAATGCATCACCGTGTAACTTCTGTCAACCCACTCGTGCTGCTTCGGGGGAAACCCTAAGATCTGGTCATCCAGATCGGACGATGGCGGTACTATGGTGTCGTTACTCTTGGGAGCATCGTTTGTGGAGCAGCGCTGAAGATAGAGGCAGAAGGTGGAGCGGCTAAGTCTTGCACGGAACTTTGACGGAGATGTCAAGTCATGCCTGGCCGATAGGTGCTACGTTGTGTCATGTCTGGTTGGCTGGTGCTATGCACAACAGATCTTCCAGAGTCTTCGCGTCTGGATGAATGCGCAGGGAGGTGGTGCCGTTGGGCGCCGTGGTGGCGTCGACTCATGTCTGGACTGGCAAGGATGATGCGGATCTCTCTCCTGAAGATGGGTCAGCGCTCCGAGGATGATGGTGGCTTCTGGCTTCTAAATCGTGTGCATGTGGTGCGCGCTTTAGGTCTGTTGCACCGGCTCTTGGTCCCGATACGTTATGTGGATGGATCGGCGACGATACCGGTTTTAGATATGGGGGGTGAGAGCACTCCACATTATCGAGTTTGTAGGTGTGACTGGTGGCTTCGGGTGGCTTGATGTATTTTCTTGCCAGACCTTTGTGGATTAATTAATAAATATGGCTGTATGCATCGATTGATGCAGAGGCTGGGTTTAACCTCCTTTTCTAATTTTTTTAATTATTTTTCATGTGTTCATGTATGAATGTTTTCAGTTGTTTTAAACTGTCTCGTTGAGCCCGAGCATGCATTCTTAGCTGTTAGCTCTCACAAATTTCCAAGTTGATATAAGTTGTGTCCTCCTTGCAGTATTCGGCTATGAAGGACATGGCGAATATCAAGAAGGAGCGGGTGAGGAAGATCATCTTGACCACTATATCTTCTTCTGATTTACCTATGAAGCTAGAGCTTGTCGACACGCTGCAGTGGACCGGTCTGGCCTATCACTTTGGCAAAGAGATCCTAGAGTTACTGCATGGCATGCTGAAAAATGGTCAATGTGTGTAAATGGTCACTGTAAAATTGTTCAATGTGCATTTTATAAATGTTCATCGTGTAATTTAATTTTCCTTTAGAATGCATCTAAATTATTTTCAATCTATATACAAAAAGTGTTTAATATTTGTTAAAAATACTAAAATGTATTTTAAAAAAGGGCTAATAAAAGAAAAAAGGAATAAATGTACAGGAATTTTTTTTAAAACCAATGGATAAAGAAAATTTAAAACGCTTGCAATCTCCCAAAACTAGAAGCATGGTTCCGTGAATAGGTCCATGTACGCTTTGCAAAACTGCTCGCTGCCATTTATTGGGCCGACCCATTTTTTGTCGATCCGTGTAGGGTGAGCGTTACTTTTGTCTCGAAGTAACCCATTTTTAGCATTTGTAGCAATTAATAGGAGGTTCCCCCCTCCCCCCCCCCCCACCCACCCACCACAAAGGTGGGGGGTGGGGCAAGTTTTGGTGGGCAAGGAACTAGAGGGTATGAAAATGTGATACCTCGACTCTTTTCCTACTTTTTTATACTGGTTTAATTTATTTTTCTTGTGTGCTACATCGTTTCATTTATGTGTATCCTGTGTCGAATATTTGTATTGAGTGTGAAGTATACGTTATTGTGTCATGTGAAGTACAAGTTGAGTCTGGAGTATATTTGCATTATGCATGCAACACAAGTTGCACTGGAGATGAAGCACCGCTTGTACTACAAGGACTTACACAACTTATGGGCGATATAAATTGTATTGTGCGGGGAGTACAACTTGCACTGTAGCCCCGCGATGAAGCACTAGATAAAGGGGAATATCACGTGCACTATATGAGAAGTACAAGTTCACTATCACTAGTGGAAAAATGCCCATTTGTCCTGGTTTCAAAGGCCCATTTGTCACGGTTCCAGAGGCCCATCTGTCCCGGTTCTGGACCCGGGACTAAAGCCCATGACCTTTAGTTTCGGTTCGCTTACGAACCGGGACAGATGGGGCTACACGTGGCCGCTCCGCCGAGCCCAGGCAGGAGGGCCTTTGGTCCCGGTTGGTAACACTAACCGGGACCAAAGAGCGTCCACGTGTCAGCAACTCAAGCTGTTTTTTTAGGGGGGGTTGAGGGTTTTGGAGGGTTAATTTAGGGTTTTCATATATTTTGTTAGCTAGCTAATAGAGAGAAGTGACCTCTCTTATCTCCGTACTTGGTCACGACGCTACGTGCTATACGTATAGAGAGAACTCGCAACACGCTAGTTAGTAAGCAAATGAAGGAAACCATTAAGTACACAAGATCGTCATGAACGTATACAGAGAGAAGTGATCGACCTCCTCCTTCTCCGAGAGATTGGTCAAACAACAAGTTTTCGTATATCTATCATATGTTACAATCCCTAACATCTAATTTCAAGTTCCATATGGTATTCTCCGGCTTTATTGATGACGTGGTCAATAAAGAATCCTGTCAATTCCTCTTGAATTGCTCGTATGCTATCTTGTGGTAGGAGTTCATTCTGCATCCGCCACATCTAAATTGAAGAAGAGGGTCAATACATGAATATGAATGAAACTCAACACAAATGATGGTAATAAAATAAAATTATGATTATTTTTGCTTACGCACTTCATATTCTTTTTTAATATAGCCCCGCTTATTAGGATTCGTCGCGTTGTAGATGAACTCGCAAATGTAGTATCCACAAAGACTAGTCCCTTGTTCCTGCAACAAGCACTATACGAGAATTAGAGGTCAATCAAACTGATAAGCAAGCATGCTAAATGGTATATATTGATGAAACTAGCTAGAATCAATGGGAGATGGGAGGAACTAGGTATTATATATTACTTAAATTTGGGTGTCTAAATTGCAGCTCGGTAGGCAGTCCCAGAGAAATTTTGGTGAAATCTTTCCAAACCCTGCCAGACAAAGAAAACAATTACTTGATATATATCAGGAAATGAACAAAGTGTCGATATGGTGCGATAATGATTGATTGAACTTACCTCTGGAGCATTTCAGTCAGGTTCGCATACAATTCGGGTTTATTTCGTCTCGAGTCTAAGACGGTTACTACTCCCCGGTCAAGCTTAATCTCTAGTAGAATAAAGTGGTGGCTGCGCACACATGCATAGCTCATCAATTACATTACTATACCCTCGAGTAATATCGAAGAAACCTAATATGCACAAGACAGTAACACTCACTTGAAGTTGTAAGGAAGAAGTATTTTGTCTTTGTTTTGATTTTTAAGCATCGATTCTAGCAAGTTCTCCTCGGTTTGTTTGTGATACATTTGAACCGTCACTTCATGTATGATATTTGGATTAATGAACCCAATGTCATACATTTTTACTTTTCTGCATTCGGCGATCTTCAATCTTTATAATATAGTGATGAGAATAATTATATATATACATGCAATGAAAGAGGTGAGCTATATATAGAGACTTAATTATAGAAATACTTACAGACAGTAGCAATTCATGATTTGTATGTCGATGTCCTTTTGATTGTAAAACTGGAAAAGCTCGTCAAATTCAACATTAATCACCTCCTGGCCAAAGATGTCATGCTCTTCTTTAATACTCATCATCAAACAATCAAGCCCAGACTCGCTGCAGGTTTTCATGTACCAATCATGCAATTGTCTCATCATCGTTCCTAGACGAGGACTTCCATCTTTGACGAGAGGCTTCCCGTACCGGTATTTGAAATCGTCCACCTCCAACGGCTCAAACAGTACATCATTGCTCATGTAATCAGCAGGATTGGTACCGGGCACCATCCTCGGATGATCAACGGCGATATCGGTGGACACCTTCAGCGGGGGGCACGATTGGTTAGCCTGTTCGCCGAGCTGGGGAATTTTTTCCCACTTCTTTGTTTTGCTAACCTCTCATCACTGGAAGTAGTTCCCGTCCACACCACATTTTGATATGCCTTTTTAGTAGCACAGACATAGTTGGTATCCAGCGGAGGCGTTGGTGGTTGCTTCAGGGCCTCGACAGTGCGCTTCGTTGCCACCGGATCTATGGTCTGCTTTGGCGGTGGAGCTTTCTTTGCAAAATGGGCCCTCACTTGATCTTGAGAGATCTTCACGGTTTCCTCTGTGGTCCTCTCGTATGGCAAATTTTCTAATGGTTTGAGAGACTTAGGACCGTATTCATTTTGCCTCCCGCCACTGGTTGTACTGCTAGCAGCCGGAGCGACGACGTCTCTCTTCTGTCATTGCTTACGAGGCGGAGGAGGAGGCACAGTGCTCCGACGCGCTGGAGGAGGAGGAGGAGGAGGAGGAGCGGCGGCGGCTGTCTTCCGTCGTTGCTTAGGAGGCGGAGGATGAGGCAGACTGATCAAATGCATCGGAGAAGGCGAAGGAGGAGGCGAAGTGCCTTGATCGTCGACGTCACACGCCGGATCAGGCGAAGGAGGAGGCGGAGTGCCTTGATCCCTCGCCGGAGGAGGAGGAGGATGATGAGTGCCTTCATCACTCGCCGGAGGAGGAGGAGGATGATGAGTGCCTTCATCACTTGCCAGAGGAGGAGGAGGATGAGTGCCTTGATCCCTCGCCGGAGGATCCCTCGCCGGAGGAGGAGGAGGATGAGTGCCTTCATCACTCGCCGGAGGAGGAGGAGGAGGAGGCGAAGGCGTCCAGTTCGGAAGCTTGATGTGCTCCTTCCACCATAGACATGTACTCCTCAGAGCAAATCTCAGCTGAGTCTCCCCTTCACCTGTGGGGTGGTCAAGATGGTCAAGAGGAGGAGGATGAGTGCCTTCATCACTCGCCGGAGGAGGAGGAGGAGGAGGCGAAGGCGTCCAGTTCGGAAGCTTGATGTGCTCCTTCCACCATAGACATGTACTCCTCAGAGCAAATCTCAGCTGAGTCTCCCCTTCACCTGTGGGGTGGTCAAGATGGAGCTCCTCAAATCCCCCCATTATTTCATCCACTTGCACAACAACATAGTCATGTGGAATCTGACCGTGGTGAAAAGTTATGTCGGTTCGAGGAGGTGCAACAAAGCCGTCAGCCGCCTTGAAGGTGAGGTTAACACATTTTGTCATAAGCTCGCAATGTTGGCCATCTGTGATAGCATCCACGGGGTAGCTAGGAGCCGTGAAGTCAGGCTACTGAAGGAGCTCCGTGGAAGCCATGCTGCTTCTCCGTTGAGATGGCGGGATAAATTCTGGGGTACCTTCGTGCCCCTGATCAAGTTGCTGGTCGAGAGCTTGCTGGCTCATAACTTCTTCCTCTAGCCTTCGTACTCTTGCATTGAGCTCCTGCACAACGCTTAGCTCCTGTTTCCTCTTCCTCTCCTAGCTTTTGTAACTGCCTGCGCCGGGAAACCCAAGCTTCCACGAAACGGAGTCTGGCGTGCCTCGTGTTTGTCTAGGGTGCTCAGGATTCCCGAGGGCCTCAGTAAGCTCGTCCTTCTCTCTGTTGGGAATGAACCTCCCTTCCAGCGCTTCCTTGATAACTTGCCTAAGCTTCCTGATGGGTATTGCAAGATGCTCGTCCGTCCAAACGCACTTCCCTGTTTCAGGGTCCAAAGTTCCCCCAACCCCGAAGAACCAAGTCCTTGAACAGTCTAGCCAGTTCCTTGTCTCTGGTTCGACATCTTTAGCTCGCAGGTCATCCTCCCATTTGGCCCACAACGCCCGGGCTCTGAGGTATCCACCTGACCCCGTGCGATGGTGATACTGCTTCTTCTCAGCATTTTCCTTGTTTAGCACTAACATTTTCTTACTCTTTTCAGAAGTCTTGTAGGCCACGAACGCGTCCCATTGATCCCTTATCCCCGCATATCGGTTGACGAATACTGGAGTCTTCTGTTGGTCGACAAACTTAGCTTTCAACTCATTCATCCACCTCCTGAAAAGATCTGCCATCTTCTTAAGAGCACACGACCTGACCAGTGGCTCTATAACTGGATTACTCTCATCCTCCTCTGGTGGTATGGTGAAATTTGCTTTCAGGGCCTTCCAAATATCTTCTTTCTGTCTATCGGTGAGATAAGAAACTTGAGGGTCGTAGTACTTAGCGTTCTTAGCCGGATCATTCCATTGCTGGATGTTGATCGGGATGTTGTCCCTGACAATAGCTCCACACTGAGCAGAAAATGATTCCTTGGTCTTCTTCGGTTCAATCGCTTGGCCATCATTCGCGATTAAGGTGATCATGAACCTTTCTTCCTTGCCCAACCTTTTCTTCGGGCCTCGTCTCGTTATCGAAGTTCGGCTCAATCCGGAGGGCTATATAAAAGAAGAAATAAGAGTTAATATATGTACATACCAAAACAATTAATGCATCAATTAGTCAGACATGCTTAATTAATATATATACCTCGCCGAACGACTTTGCAACAGCTCCCTCCATTCGGTCACCGGAGCCGTCATCATGGTCTCCTTCTTCCTCCGGCTCTCGGTCACCGGAGCCGTCATCATGGTCTCCTTCTTCCTCCAGCATTCGGTGACCGGAGCTGTCATCATCATGTCCTAGCTCTTCCATGTCAAAATAGATTATCGAGAAGATATTACCGCCACCGCGGATCATGTCCCCCAACAACTCTTCTCCTTCAAAGTCTCTGTTCATGGTTGGATCCATGGCTGGATCCATGATTTCTGCAAATATTACAACATGTCAATTAATATACAAACATGAGAGATGGATATATTAATTAGTGGCAAACATAGACAAGGGGTCATATTAGTGGCCTCGACGCTTCTACGGTTTGGGGTGGCCTCGACAACTGTTCTAGGGATTGGGTGGCCTCGACGCTTCTAGGGTTTGGGTGGCCTCGGCAACGCTTTTAGGGATTGGGTGGCCTTGGAAACGCTTCTAGGGTTTGGTCGGGTAACAGGGGGTTGATCGAAGTTACAGGAGTTTTCTTCTAGTGGTTTGGGTGGCCTCGAGAGTTTGTCGGCTAGGGGCGAGAGAGGGTAGGAGATCGACAACGCTTTTACAGTCCCGGTTTAGGCGGACTCGAGAGTTGGTCGGGCGAGAGGAGGTTGATCGACGTCCCCCCACATGTCGAATTACTGGAGTTTTCTATATGAACAAAAACAATACGGGACGGACATATCATCATGCGGCGGCGGTAACCTACGAAGCACCGATACGGCAACATCGATACGGCGATACGGATACGGCGATACGGGATATAAATAATAATTAAATAACACGTAATGAGAGCTAATATAATAAGGACTGTGATAACGACCAAACGTTCGGATTATAGATTGAGGTCCGAACGGCTCGCTCCATTCCTCCACACGCGCAATTTTCCTCCGATCACCTACTCGCATTGCATGCAGCCCAATCTCACCCTATAAACAAAATGAAATACTAACTATTTTACATGCATAAGAGGGTTAGAAGTTCCTAAATACATGCATGCAAGGAAAAACAAAACCGATGATGTTAGCAAATACTTTTCAAAAACTGAGAATTCAAAATGTTTTCTAGACCAAACCGTTTGGCCTGATTGAAAAGTTGTCTTCACATAAAAGATTCGTCGCGACGAGACCTTTGAAACTAGATCCCATGTTGGTATGTTTTAACGACTTTTTTTTCAGGTCAAAAGTTACCACATCTAGACTACGTAAACTATCATACCTACGATACATAACTTATCATGTTGTTTATAGGAAGTTATCGGGGTATGTTTCAACTACGTTTTTTGTTCGAGTCGAAAGATGCCACATTATTTGTAAGTAAATTTATCATGTCTGCAATATTACCATCTACCATCGATGTGGTGCCTGGCCGGGTGAGGTTGACATGCTGACGTGACATGGTCCACTTATAAACAAAACTTTGAAGGTTGTGTCAGACCAGGCTCATTTAGGCGTGTGTCGGACCATGGTGTTTGTACATGACTTATGTGTTGTGCATATATTACTGTGGTATTTACACAGAAGTTGTGAAGTTATTAGGTGTGCATTTTTATATCATTTTTCCTCGAGTTAAAAAGTTACAGTGGCTTGTATGTGAGTTATCATCTCCATTGTGTGTATATTACCATGCTACTAACACACAAGTTATTGGGATATATTTCTCAACAACCTTTCGTTCAAAAAAAATTACGGTGTTTCTGCATGAGTCATCATCTCTGTTGTATGCATGTTATCATGTTATTTATACACAAGTTATCGGTGCGTGTATTGTAACAACTTTTTTCAGCGGCTAAAAGTTAGCGTGGTGTACGTGCCTAAGTTATCAGATATGCAGGAGAGTATATTACCATGCGATTTACATAGAAGCTATCGTGGATTATTGTTTTCAGCGACTATTTTTCTGAGTCAACACTTACCATAATGCTTGTACGTGAGTTATCAGCTGTGGATGCATAAATTATCATGATAGTTACAAATAATTATCAGGGTTATGTTTTCAACAATCCCCTCCCCCCTCCCTCTCTCAAAAAATCATCACAGTGTTTATGCATAAGTTATCAGGTGTGTTGTGCGTGTATTACCATGAGATTTACACAAAAATAGCGATATGTTCATTGCTACCTAAACCAAAAATAGCTAATCTTGCCCACGCATGATGTAGCCATGAGCCTTCCCTTGCTAGGCATCAACATAGTTCAGAATAAAAAAGGGTGGGCATGAACTCTAATGAGATTCAAACACATTAGTAGGTAAATTGCTTTATTTTCTAGTGTATATTCTTGTCCATTATAAAGACTAGAGAGGTCAAATAGCGGTATGTTCACGCACTTGGACAATAGCAGCCACCTAGGGAGTTGGTTAATGGTGGCATGACTCCACCCATCAGCCAGGGATCGAATCCAATCAAATACTGTGGGTTTATTTTTCTCATGCGCAGCTCGTTAACAAAAATTACGATCGCGGTCCCACTCAGATCAGCGTAAATTGTGGCGATTCAGGAGTTTCCAGATCGTTCGGATCTATTCCTAATTACCGAACGTTCGGAAATTACAACTTTCGTATAACAAAACGTACATACATATACACATATATGAACACATAAAAAAATCATACACATATATATGAACAAAAAATATCATACACACATATATATGAAAAAAATCATCCTCACGTATACGTCGGGGCGGCCGGCGGCAGCGACAACGACGGAGAGCGCGCGAGATTCGGGAAGCCTGACGGCATCGGTGGGATCTGGCCTTCAGAGGAGCGATATGATAGGAAACTGCTAAGTGTGGGCTTATATACACGAAGCATTGGTCCCGGTTCATGGCACCAACCGGGACCAATGCCCCCCGTTGGTCCCGGTTCGTGGCACCAACCAGGACCAAAGGCCTGGCATTGGTCCAGGAACCGGGACCAACAGGGGCATTGGTCCCGGTTGGTGCCACGAACCGGGACCAATGGTCCCTTTTCGTTAGCCCAAAGGGCGGGAAACAGGGACCTTTGGTCCCGGTTGGTGGCAGCAACCGGGACTAAAGGGGGCCTTTAGTCCTTTAGTCCCGATTGCTGCCACCAACCAGGACCAAAGGCCCGGCGCAACGGTGTCAAATGTTTAGTCCCACCTCGCTAGTCGAGGGGAGACCGCATCTGTTTATAAGCCTCGATGCGCATGACCTGTCGAGCTCCTCTCATAATGAAAATAGATGTCCTTATACACGAAATTCGACCTAAATTCAAAATGCTAGTTAGGCGCCTAACTAGCACTTTGAATTTAGGTTGAATTTCAGTATAAGCGTATCTATTTTCACTTTTGTTATTTTTTATGTTATTTCTTTGCATATTAAAAGTTGTTAACAACAAATACTTTATGAGTATTCTTTTTGCTATTAATTTTTTAACAAAAATAATTTTGATAATTTTAGTTGCATGAATTCTAAATAATATCAAGTTTAGTTATATAAATTCTATCGAACGAAAACATGTGTGTTACAAAATGATTTCAATTTTGTTATAAATATTTGAACTCAAGAATTTTTCTGCATTCAATGTGCACCATTCAAAGCCACATCATCCCTTTTCAACCCTTTTCTGACTTCATTTGCTTTTTTCCATGCATTTTAGCATTTATTTTGAGCTAAAATGACCCTGAATTAAAAAGCAATATAAATAAACCCTGAAATGGTTGAAACTTGGCATGGTACCATCATTTAACCCACATAGCATTTCCTAAAAAGTTGAGAGGGTTACGGCAAAAACTGGATGCATTTCGTCTTCAAAATGGGGAATATCTTTCGAAGTATCAGGGTTTCGCATGAAAACACGTCTGTTACAAAAGGATTTCAATTTTTGAAACATATTTCAACTCAAGACTTTTTTTTGCAATCAATATGCACCATTCAAAGCCACATCGTCCCTTTTCAACCCTTTTTCGACTTTATTTGCTATTTTTCATGTATTTCATCATTTATTTCGAGCTAAAATGACCCTAAATTGAAAAGCACTTCAAATGAACTCTGAAAACGTTGAGAGTTGGCATGGTATCATCATTTGACCCACATAGCATGTGTTAAAAAGTTGAGATGGTTACGGCAAAAACTGCATGCATTTCGTGTACAAAATGGACAATCTCTTCCGAAGTATCACGGTTTCAGACGAAAACTCATCTGTTACAAAGGGATTTTATTTTTTTGCAGTTATTTGAAATCCATACTTTTTGTGTGTTCAAAATGCACCATCCAAAGCCACACCATCAATTTTTAACCTTTCTGACATCATTTGGTATTTTTCATGCACTTACAGATTTTTTTGAGCTAAATATCCCTAAAATTGAAAAGTACTTCACATGAACTCTGAAAAGGTTGAATGTTGGCATGGTATCATCATTTCATCCACATAGCATGTAAAAAGTTGAGAGGCTTACAGAAAAAACTGGATGCACTTCGTGTACCAAACGGACAATCTCTTTCGAAGTATCAGGGTTTCAGACGGAAACTCATCTGTTACAAAAGGAATTTCATTTATTCACATGTAACTGCAGTGATATTCTAGATCAAAGGCATCATCATAATAGTTGTGGAGAGAAAGTCTTCACTTTTTCTTGGCTTGTGTCCTTTGCTTATTGCGCGTAACCATGGATAATCTTCATTGTTTAACAGGGTGCTTGGGTCAGCCTTGACTTTGAAGGGAGGAATTTCCTGAAACTTTTCATAATCTTTAGACATGTTTGTCTTGCTCTCCAATCCCACGATGTCTCTTTTGCCTGAAAGAACTATGTGACGCTTTGGCTCATCGTATGATGTATTCGCGTTCTTATCTTTTATTTTTATCGGTTTGGTAGACATGTCCTTAACATAGAAAACCTGTGCCACATCATTGGCTAGGACGAATGGTTCGTCTGTGTACCCAAGATTGTTGAGATCCACTGTTGTCATTCCGTAATGCGGGTCTACCTATACCCCGCCTCTTGTAAGATAGACCCATTTGCATCGAAATAAAGGGACCTTCAAATCATGTCCATAGTCAAGTTCCCATATCTCCTCTATGTAACCATAATATGTGTCGACCTTCCCATTTATCATTGCTGTATCAAAGCGGACACCGCTGTTTTGGTTGGTGCTCCTTTGATCTTGGGCGATTGTGTAAAATGTATTCCCATTTATCACGTACCCTTTGTAAGTCAATACAATCGAAGATGGTCTCCTGGCCAACGAGTACAGTCATCAGAAACAGTGTTGTCACACCTGAGACATGTTTGCAACCAACTGTCGAAAGTCTTGATGTGTTCACATGTAATCCAGTCGTCACACTGCTCTGGGTGTTTGGAGCGCAGAATGTTCTTGTGTTCATCGACATACGGGGTCACCGAGGTAGAATTATGTAGAACTGTGTAGTGTGCTTGAGACCAAGAATGTCCATCCCCACATATTATTGACTTCGCTCCTAGTGTGCCTTTTCCAAGTCTCCCCTCATACCGCGATTGAGGGAGACCAATCTTCTTAAGGTCAGGAATGAAGTCAACACAAAACCAAATGGCATCCTCTATTTGATGGCCCATGGAGATGCTTCCTTCTGGCCTAGCACTGTTACGGACATATTTCTTTAGGACTCCCATGAACCTCTCAAAGGGGAACATATTGTGTAGAAATACAGGGCCCAGAACGACAATCTCGTCGACTAGATGAACTAGGACGTGCGTCATGATATTGAAGAAGGATGGTGCGAACACCACCTCGAAACTAACAAGACATTGTTCCACATCACTCCTTAACCTTGGTAGGATTTCTGGATCGTTCGCCTTCTGAGAGATTGCATTGAGGAATGCACATAGCTTCAAAATGGCTAATCGAACATTTTCCAGTAGAAGCCCCCTCAATGCAACCGGAAGCAGTTGCGTCATAATCACGTGGCAGTCATGAGACTTTAGGTTCTGGAACTTTTTCTCTGCCATATTTATTATTCCCTTTATATTCGACGAGAAGCCAGATGGGTCCTTCATACTGAGCAGGCATTCAAAGAAGATTTCTTCTCTTCTTTGGTAAGAGCGTAGCTGGCAGGACCTTCATACTGCTTTGAAGGCATGCCGTCTTTTTCGTGAACACGTTGCTGGTCCTCCCGTGCATCCGGTGTATCTTTTGTCTTCCCATACACACCCAAGAAGCCTAGCAGGTTCACGCAAAGATTCTTCGTCACGTGCATTATGTCAATTGCAGAGTGGACCTCTAGGTCTTTCCAGTAGGGTAGGTCCCAAAATATAGATTTCTTCTTCCACATGGGTGCGCGTCCCTCAGCGTCATTCGGAACAGATAGTCCGCTGGGACCCTTTTCGAATGTTTACTTGTAAATCATTGACCATAGCAAGTATGTGATCACCGGTACGGATGGCGGGCTTCTTCCGAAGATCTGCCTCGCCTTTGAAATGCTTGCCTTTCTTTCAACATTGATGGTTGGTCAGAAGAAATCGACGATGCCCCAGGTACACATTCTTCATGCAATTGTCCAGGTATATACTTTCGGTGTCATCTAAACAGTGCGTGCACGTGTGGTATCCCTTGTTTGTCTGTCCTGAAAGGTTATTGAGAGCACTCATTGATGGTTACAAACATCAACGCATGTAGGTCAAAATCCTCCTGTTTGTGCTCATCTCACACGCGTACACCGTTTCCATTCCACGGCTGTAAAAGTTCTTCAACTAATGGCCTTAGGTACACATCAATGTCGTTGCCGGGTTGCTTGGGGCCTTGGATGAGAACTGGCATTATAATGAACTTTCGCTTCATGCACAGCCAAGGAGGAAGGTTATAGATACATTAAGTCACGGGCCAGGTGCTATGATTGCTGCTCTACTCCCCAAAATGATTAATGCCATCCGCGCTTAAACCAAACCATATGTTCCTCGCGTCACCTGCAAACTCCTTACACTACTTTCTCTCGATTTTTCTCCACTGTGACCCGTCAGCGAGTGCTCTCAACTTCCCGTCTTTCTTACGGTCCTCTCTGTGCCATCACATATTCTTGGCATGCTCTTTGTTTCTGAACAGACGTTTAAACGGTGGTATTATAGGAGCATACCACATCACCTTGGCAGCAACCCTTTTCCTGGGCCGCTCGCCCTCAACATCACCAGGGTCATCGCGTCTGATCTTATAGCGCAATGAACCGCATACCGGGCATGCGTTCCGTTCCTCGTACTCACCGCGGTACAGGATGCGATCATTAGGGCATACATGTATCTTCTGCACCTCCAATCCTAAAGGGCATACAACCTTCTTTGCTGTGTACGTACTATCGGGCAATTCATTATCCTTTCGGAGCTTCTTCTTCAATATTTTTAGTAGTTTCTCAAATCCTTTGTCAGGTACACCATTCTCTTCCTTCCACTGCAGCAATTCCAGTGTGGTACCAAGCTATGTGTTGCCATCTTCACAATTGGGGTACAACCCTTTTTGTGATACTCCGCGATCGAACTTCATCTTCTCCTTTTCACTTTTGGACTGTCTCTTTGCATCAACAATGACCCGGCAAAGATCATCATCAAGCACATCGTCTGTTTCCTCTTGATCTTCAGCTTCCCCGGTTGCAGCATCACCGTATTCAGGGGGCACATAGTTGTCATCATCCTCTTCTTCTTCGTCGTCTTCCATCATAAACCCTATTTCTCCATGTTTGGTCCAAACATTATAATGTGGCATGAAACCCTTCACAAATAGGTGGCTGTGAAGGATTTTTGGGCAGAGTAAGACTTCAAATTCCCACATGTAGGGCATGGACAACACATAAAACCATTCTCCTTGTTTGCCTCGGCCACTTCGAGAAAATGATGCACCCCCTTAATGTACTCGTCGGTGTGTCTGTTACCGTACATCCATTACCGGTTCATCTGCGTGCATTATATATAATTAAGTGTGTCAAAAACCATTACAGAACATTAGGAATACACAAGTGACGAAATTAATAGAAGTTCATCATCACATTAAAAACCAAAGTAGATACATAGTTCTCATTGACCAACATATAGCTCTCGAGAGCATCTAATTAAACCATACATTGAAACTATTTAAAACATTTCAATGCAACAACAAATGCGATCATAATCAGAACTAAGGTAACAATTGTCCAACGGCATAATGATACCAAGCCTCTTTATCAATGGCATATTTCTAATCTTTCTAAGCTTCAAGCGTATTGCGGCCATCTTGGTCCTGTGATCATCGACGACATCGGCAACATGCAACTCCAATCCCATCTTCTCATCTTCAGTTCTTTTCAATTTATCTTTCAAATGATCGATTTCTTTTTCAGCTTTAGTTAACTTGCGAGCATAATTACATACTCGGTATCCATTTCTGGTTCAACTACTTCCTATAGATAAAAACATCTACGTCATGTTGGTGGCATAATTAATTGTCATAGACATTAGATGTGTGAAATAGTTATAAAAGCTAATATACCACATCTGAATCATAGACTGGACGAGGGCCGACGTGGGCGGATACCATAACCTTGGCACTATATAATAACAAACAATAATAAAAGTAAGAAAATCATACGAGTAATTATATTTTCTTTTAGAAAGAAGATAAGATCAAGAGGCTCACCATGCGCGAGCGATCGACGGCAGTTTCAGGACGGGGACGGGACAGGACGGACCGGCAAACCTAGACAAATCTTGACGAAAATAGAGTTTGGACAAGGAGCTTCAAGAGGAGAAAGCTTAAGTGTGGCTCAAGAATTTCATCGAACACCTCATGTGCATAGGAGGTGAGCTAGAGCACCACAAAGCTCTAACACCGCTGTCCTGGAAAAACAGAGCACTCCACGACTCTGCTAGCGGCGGGCGCGGGTTTATATAGGCAGACCATTAGTCTCTGTTCGTGGCTGGAACTGGGACAATAGGTCTCCCTTTGGTCCCTGTTCCGTCCACGAACCGGGACCAATGGTCATGGGCCAGGAGCAAGGCGCATTGGTCTTAGTTCGTGACTGGGACCGGGACCAAAGGGGCCAGACGAACCGGGACCAATGGCCCACGTGGCCTGGCCGGCCCCCTGGGCTCACGAACCGGGACAATTGCCACCTTTGGTCCCGGTTCGTGAGCGAACCGGGATTAATGGGATTAGGAGGCCCGAACCAATGCCCTGTTTTCTACTAGTACAATAGGGAGCACATGGTGTACTAGTACGGAGAGAAGAACAATGTACTACCGTAGATGTTAGGTTTAATCCACGTAAGTTATGGAAGTACAGGACTTTAAATGGTTCCTATAAATTGAGTGCACTCTTAAAACATTATATCAACTCCTTCTGTTCAAAGACGAGGTCTTCTTAATTGGCAATAGTGTCCTTAGCCTTAGAAAACCGTCCAAGAAAACTTTGGTAAGTCTGAAGAGGCTTCCTTTTTAGAACTATCATAATATTATAGATCTCTTGAGCTTCTTCACTTAGACCATATTCATTAGCATCATCCAAATTAATTTCTACTTGAACATTTAGGCATGATGGAAGAAGAGAGGGTCTGGTACCTTTACTTCCCTTGGCATGAGACACTTTGCTTGTGTCTCCTTCCTCTCTTTGATGAGATCATAGTTGAAGAGGGTGACACAAGTGTCAATGACGAGTCTTGCAAGACTGGCAAAACCAACTGCCTTCTATTGAGTGATGAAATTATCATATGTGTACTCCTCTCCAATGAGATCTCTTGCTCTAGTATCACTCCGATAGGGATTTCCGTCATTGTAGTAGGATTTGACGGATTTGAGGGCTCATCACGCCTCATAACTAGACCTTCGAGGCTTGGGTCAATCCTTGAGGAGGTGTCTTGGGTCATCACGATTGTAGCATGTTTGCCTAGCGGAGGGTGGACCCTTGGAGAATATTCTTGTTGCTCCTCCTCGAGATTGGAAACCCTTAGCCATGAGTGCCACTTTCTCCAACCCTTCGGAGAATTACTTGAAGTATTCCTCATCTTCACGATCATCAACAATGGCGTTGCTACTTGAATCAATGATTGTCTCTTGAGTGGCATTGAGGGCCAAGAGGTCTTGGTGGTAATACATTGTGCCAAATGCATCTCTTTGGCAATGTTGGCAGAATTTGTTGGAAATGTGCCCTAGAGGCAATAATAAAATGGTTATTATTGTATTTCCTTGTTCATGATAATTGTCTATTGTTCATGCTATAATTATGTTAACCGGAAACCGTAATGCATGTGTGAATACATAGACCACAACATGTCCCTAGTGAGCCTCTAGTTGACTAGCTCGTTGATCAATAGATGGTCACGGTTTCATGACCATGGACATTGGATGTCGTTGATAACGGGATCACATCATTAGGAGAATGATGTGATGGATAAGACCCAATCCTAAGCATAGCACAAGATCGTGTAGTTCGTCTGCTAAAGCTTTTTAAATGTCAAGTATTGTTTCCTTAGACCATGAGATTGTGCAACTCCCGGATACCGTAGGAATACTTTGGGTGTGCCAAACGTCACAACGTAACTGGGTGGCTATAAAGGTTCACTAAGGGTATCTCCAAAAGTGTCTGTTGGGTTGGCACGAATCGAGACTGGGATTTGTCACTCCGTGTGACGGAGAGGTATCTCTGGGCCCACTCGGTAAGACATCATCATAATGAGCTCAATGTGACTAAGGAGTTAGCCACGGGATGATGTATTACGGAACGAGTAAAATAGACTTGCCGAAAACGAGATTGAACAAGGTATAGGGATACCGATGATCGAATCTCGGGCAAGTATCATACCGATAGAAAAGGGAATTGTATACGAGATTGATTGAATCCCCGACATCGTGGTTCATCTGATGAGAGCATCGTGGATTATGTGGGAGACAACATGGGTATCTAGATTCCGTTGTTGGTTATTGACCGGAGAGGTGTCTCGGTCATGTCTACGTGTCTCCCGAACCCGTAGGGTCTACACACTTAAGGTTCGATGATGCTAGGGTTATAGGGAAATGTTGTACGTGGTTACCGAAGGTTGTTTGGAGTCCCGGATGAGATCCCGGATGTCACAAGGAGCTCCGGAATGGTCACCGGAAAGTTTTCGGGCTCATCGGTAGTGTACCGGGAGTGCCGGGAGGGTGCCGGAAGACCCCCGGGAGGGGTGTGACGACCAAAGGACTTCGTGGGCCTTTAGAGGAGGTGTGCCAGCCGTTATTGGGCTTGCCAAGACCTTCCGGAAGGGCCCATGTGGCTGGGGATAAAGAAATAGGGCTGAAAAGATTTAAAAGGAAGAGATCCACCTCCCTTGTGGGAGGTGGACTCTTCCCCTAGTTCGGCCGAACCTCTCCTCCTTGGAGGAGGGGCCAAGGCAGCCCTCCCTCTCCCTCCTCCTATATATGCAAGGGTTTGGGCTGATTTGAGACACGACTTCTCTCTCTCACGGCGCAGCCCTACCCTTCCTCTTCCTCGTTCTCCGTAGCGCTTGGCGAAGCCCTGCCGGAGTCCACGTAGCTCCACCGTCACCACGCCGTCGTTCTGCCGGAGCTCTTCCCCAACCTCTCCTTCTCTCCTTGCTGGATCAAGGCATAGGAGACGTCACTGGGATGCACGTGTGTTGAACGCGGAGGCGTCCTTGTTCGGCGCTAGGATCGGAGTCCACCACGATCTGAATCGCTACGAGTACGACTCCACCAACCGCATTCTTGTAACGCTTACCCTTAGCGAGCTTCAAAGGTATGAAGATGCAATCTCTCCCCTCTCGTTGCTGGTTTCTCCATAGATAGATCTTGGTGACACGTCGGAATTTTTTTGATTTACTACTACGTCTCCCAACAGTGGTATTAGAGCTAGGTCTATGCGTAGAATCTATGCACGAGTAGAACACAAGTTGTTGTGGGTGTCGATCTTGTTAATTTGCTTACCACTACTAGTCTTATCTTGATTCGGCAGTATCGTGGGATGAAGCGGCCCGGACCAACTTTACACGTATGCTTACGTGAGACCGGTTCCACCGCCTGACATGCACTTGTTGCATAAGGTGGCTAGCAGGTGTCTGTCTCTCCCACCTTAGTCGGATTGGATTCGATGAAAAGGGTCCTTATGAAGGGTAAATAGCAATTGACATATCACGTTGTTGTTTTGGCGTAGGTAAGAAACGTTCTTGCTACAAACCTATTGCAGCCACATAAAACTTGCAAGTACAAATTAGAGGACGTCTAACTTGTCTTTGCAGCATATGCCTTGTGATGTGATATGGCCAAAGGATGTGATGTGATGCATTGTGATGTATGAGATTGATCATGTTCTTGTAATAGGATTCACGACTTGCATGTCGATGAGTATGACAACCGGCAGGAGCCATAGGAGTTGTCTTATTTTATTGTATGACCTGCGTGTCAATCATAAACGCCATGTAATTACTTTACTTTATTGCTAAACGTTAGCCATACTAGTAGAAGTAATAGTTGGTGAGACAACTTCATGAAGACATGATGATGGAGATCATGGTGTGGTGCCGGTGACAGTGATGATCATTGTGCCCCGAAGATGGAGATAAAAGGAGCAAGATGATTTTGGCCATATCATGTCACTTTATTGATTGCGTGTGATGTTTATCATGTTTACATCTTATTTGCTTAGAACGACGGTAGTAAATAAGATGATCTCTCAATAAATTTCAAGAGATGTGGTCACCCTAACTGTGCACCGTTGCTAAGGATCGTTGTTCCAAAGCACCACGTGATGATCGGGTGTGATAGGTTCTAACGCTCACATACAGCGGGTGTAAGCCAGATTTACACACGCGGAACACTTAGGTTGACTTGACGAGCCTAGCATGTATAGACATGGCCTCGGAACACGAAAGACCGAAAGGTCGAACATGAGTCGTATAGAAGACACGATCAACATGGAGATGTTCACCATGGATGACTAGTCCGTCTCACGTGATGATCAGACACTGGCTAGTTGACGTGATCATGTGTCACTTGGATGACTAGAGAGATGTATATCTAAGTGGGAGTTCATTAAATGATTTTATTATGTGAACTTAATTATCATGAACTTAGTCTAAAGGTGTTTTTGCAAATTATGTCGTAGATAGCTCGCGCTGTAGCTCCCCTATTTTGTTGATACGGTCCTAGATAAAAGTAAGTTGAAAGTTGTTGGTAGCAATAATACGGACTAGGTCCGTGATCTGAGGATTCTCCTCATTGCTGCACAGAAAGCTTATGTCTTTGATGCACTGCTAAGTGCACCACTCCCTCAAGCGTTGTCTGTAGATGTTGTGAACATATGACATACACTTTTTGATGACTACGTGATAGTTCAGTGCGTCATGCATTACGGCTTAGAACTGAGGCTCCAAAACGTTTTGAACGTCATGGAACATAAGAGATGTTCTAAAGAGCTTAAATTGGGATTTCAAGCTCGTGCTTATGTTGAGAGGTATGAGACCTCCAACAAGATTCTTTGCCGGCGGGATAAAAGAGAATAGCTCAATCGGTGAGCATGTGCTCAGATTGTCTGGGCACTACAATCACTTGAATCGAGTGGGAGTTAATCTTCCAGATAAGATAGTGATTAATACAGTTCTCCAAGTCACTACCATCAAGCTACTGGAGCTTCGTAATGAACTATAAAATGCCAGGGATGGAGATAATGATCCCTGAGCTATTCGCATTGTTTGACACCGCGAAGGTAGAAATCAAGAAGGAGCATCAAGTGTTGATGGTTAAGTGAAAACGACTAGTTTCAAGAAGGGCAAGGGCAAGAAGGGGAAAACTTCAGGAATGACAAGCCAGTTGCCTCTCTGGTGAAGAAACCCAAGGTTGAGCCCAAACCCGAGACTATGTGCTTCTATTATGAGGAGAACGGTCGCTGAAACGGAACAACCCTAGATACATGGTAGATAAGAAGGCTGGCAATGTCGACAAAAGTATATTTGATATACATGTTATTGATGTGTACCTTGCTAGTACTCCTAGTAGCACTTGGGTATAAGATACCGGTTCAATTGCTAAATGTTAGCAACTCGAAATAAAAGCTACGGAATGAATGAAGGCTAGCTAAGTGAAAGGTGACGATGTGTGTTGGAAGTGTTTCCAAGATTGATGTGATCACCATCGCACACTTTCTCTACCTTCACGATTAGTAATGAACCTAAATAAATGTTATTTGGTGTTTGCGTTGAGCATGAACATGATTAGATCATGTTTAGTGCGATACGATTATTCATTTAAGTTAGAGAATAATGGTTATCCTGTTTACATGAATAATGCCTTCAATGGTCATGCACCCAATGGGAATGGTTTATTGAATCTTGATCGTAGTAACACATATGCTCATAACGTTGGTACCAAAGATACAAAGTTAATAATGATAGTACCACATTCTTGTGGCACTACCACAAATGTCACATTGGTGTAAAGCGCATGAAGAAACTCCATGCTGATGGATCTTTGGACTCAGTCGATTTCAAATCAGTTGAGACATGCGGACCATGCCTCTTGGGCAAGATGACTAAGACCCCGTCTTCTGGTATGATGGAGCGGGCTGGTGGCTTATTGGAATTGATACATGATGATGTATGTGGTCCAATGAGTGTTGAAACACGAAGTAGATATCGTTATTTTCTTTACCTTCACTGATGAGTTGAGTGAATATGAGGATATTTACTTAATGAAATACGAGTTTGAAGTGTTTGAAAAGTTCAAGGAGTTTCAGAGTGAAGTTAAAGATCATCGTGACAAGAAGACAAAATGTCTACGATATGATCATGGAGGTGAATATCTGAGTTATGAGTTTGGTATGCAATTTTAGACAATGTGGAAATTGTTTCACAGCTCACGTCTCCTGGAACACCATAGTGTGATGGTGTGTCCGAACGTCGTAGTCGTGCTCTATTGGATATAGTGAGTACTATGGTGTCTCTTATCGTTTTGCCACTATCGTTGCGGGTTATGCATTAAAGACAAATCCATTCACTTTAATAGGGAACCATCTAAGTCTGTTGAGATGACACCGTGTGAACTCTGGTTTGACAGAAGCCTAAGCTGTCATTTCTTAATGCTTGGGGCTGCGATGCTTATGTGAGAAGGGTTTTCACCTAGTGAGCTCGAACCCAAAGCAGACGAATGTATCTTCATACAATACACTAAGGAGACTTTGGGTATACCTTCTATCTCAGATCCAAGCGCAAAAGTGTTTGTGGCTAAGAATGGGTCCTTTCTCGAGAAAGAGTTTCTCTCATAAGAAATGAGTGGGAGGAAGATAGAACTTGATAAGGTTGTTGAACCTTTGTTTCAACCAGAGAGTAGCGCATCACAGAAAGATGTTTCTTTGGAGCCTACGTCAGTTGAAGAGGAAGTTAATGATGATGATCATGAAGCTTCAGATCCGGTTACCATTGAACCTCGTAGGTTGACAAGGACGCGTACTGATCCTGAGTAGTACATCAACCCTGTCTTGAAGGACATGTTGTTGGACAACGATGAACCTACGAACTACGGAGAAGCGATGGTGGGCCCGGATTCCAACAAATGGCTAGGAGCCATGAAATCCGAGAAAGGATCCATGTATGGAAACCAAGTATGGACTTTGGTGGACTTGCCCATTGAACGGCAGGTCGTTGAGTACAAGTGGACCTTTGAGATGAACACAAACACTAATGGTGAAATGTCACCATTTACAAAGCTCGACTTGTCGCAAAGAAGTTTCCGCCAAGTTCAAGGAGTTGACTGCGATGAGATTTTCTCATCCGTAGCGATGCTAGAAGTCTGTTAAAATTATGTTAGCAGTTGCTGCATTTTTCGATTATGAAATATGGCAGATGGATGTCAAAAACAAGGCTTCCTTAATGGTTGCCGTGAGGAAGAGTTGTATGTGATACAACCAGAAGGTTTTGTCAATCCTAAGGATGCTAAAAGGTATGCAAACTCCAGCGGTCCTTCTAAGGACTGGAGCAAGCATCTCGGAGTTGGAATATGAGCTTTGAAGAGTGATCAAAGTTTATGAGTTTATACGAAGTTTATGAAAAACTTGTATTTACAAGAAAGTGAGTGGGAGCACTATAGAATTTCTGATAAGAATATGTAGTTGACATATTATTGATCGAAAATGATGTAGAATTTCTGGAAAGCATAAACGGTTGTTTGAAGAGAGTTTTTCAAAGGAAGGCCTGGATAAAGCTACCTAATTGTTGGGTGTCAAGATTTATAGAGATAGATCAAGATGCTTGATAATACTTTCAATAAGTACATGCCCTGACAAGATATTGAAAAAGTTCAATATGGATCAGTCCGAGAAAGGGTTCTTGTCTGTATTACAAGGTGTGAGATTGAGCACAGCTCAATGCGACTACGACAGAAAATAGAGAAAAGATGAGTGTCATCCCCATATGCTTCAGCCATAGGCTCTATATAGTATGCCATGCTGTGTACCGCACATGTGTGTGCCTTGCCATGAGTCTGTCAAGGGGTACAAGAGTGATCCAGGAGTGGATCACTAGACAGCGCTCGAAATTATCCTTAGTAACTAGAGGACTAAGGAAATATTTCTCGATTATGGAGGTGATAAAGAATTCGTCGTAAAGGGTTAGAATGATGCAAGCTTTAACACCAATCCAGATGACTCTGAGTAGAAATTCAGATACGTATAGTGGAGTAACCATTTGGAATAGCTCCAAGTGGAGCGTGGAAGCAGTATCTACAGTAGGACATAGAAGTTTGCAAGGTACACACGGATCTAAATGTCGCAGACCCGTTGACTAAAACCTCTTTCACAAGCAAAACATGATCAAACCCCAGAACTGATTGGTTGTTAATCACATGATGATATGACCACACGGTGATGTAAGTGTTAATCACATGGCGATGTGAACTAGATTATTGACTCTAGTGCAAGGGGGAGACTGTTGGAAATATGCCCTAGAGGCAATAATAAAATGGTTATTATTGTATTTCCTTGTTCATGATAATTGTCTATTGTTCATGGTATAATTGTGTTAACCGGAAACCGTAATGCATGTGTGAATACATAGAACACAACATGTCCCTAGTGAGCCTCTAGTTGACTAGCTCGTTGATCAATAGATGGTCACGGTTTCATGACCATGGACATTGGATGTCGTTGATAACGGGATCACATCATTAGGAGAATGATGTGATGGACAAGACTCAATCCTAAGCATAGCACAAGATCGTGTAGTTCGTCTGCTAAAGCTTTTTCAATGTCAAGTATCGTTTCCTTAGACCATGAGATTGTGCAACTCCCGGATACCGTAGGAATACTTTGGGTGTGCCAAATGTCACAACGTAACTGGGTGGCTATAAAGGTTCACTAAGGGTATCTCCGAAAGTGTCTGTTGGGTTTGCACGAATCGAGACTTGGATTTGTCACTCCGTGTGACGGAGAGGTATCTCTAGGCCCACTCGGTAAGACATCATCATAATGATCTCAATGTAACTAAGGAGTTAGCCACGAGATGGTGTATTACAGAACGAGTAAAAGAGACTTGCCAGTAACGAGATTGAACAAGGTATAGGGATACTGACGATCGAATCTCGGGCAAATATCATACCGATAGACAAAGGGAATTGTATACGGAATTGATTGAATCCCCGACATCGTGGTTCATCCGATGAGATCATCGTGGAGTATGTGGGAGCCAACATGGGTATCCAGATCCCGCTGTTGGTTATTGACCGGAGAGGTGTCTCGGTCATGTCTACGTGTCTCCCAAACCCGTAGGGTCTACACACTTAAGGTTCGATGATGCTAGGGTTATAGGGAAATGTTGTACGTGGTTACCGAAGGTTGTTCGGAGTCCCGGATGAGATCCTGGACATCACAAGGATCTCCGGAATGGTTTGTAGGTAAAGATTGATATATAGGAAGTCCAGTTTTGGTCACCGGAAAGTTTTTGGGGTCATCGGTAGTGTACCGGGAGTGCCGGGAGGGTGCCGGAGGACCCCCGGGAGGGGTGTGATGACCAAAGGACTTTGTGGGCCCTTAGAGGAGGTGTTCCAGCCCTTATTGGGCTGGCCAAGACCTTCCGGAAGGGCCCATGCGGCTGGGGATGAAGAGATAGGGCTGAAAAGATTTAAAAGGAAGAGATCCACCTCCCTTGTGGGAGGTGGACTCTTCCCCTAGTTTGGCCGAACCTCTCCTCCTTGGAGGAGGGGCCAAGGCAGCCCTCCCTCTCCCTCCTCCTATATATATGCAAGGGTTTGGGCTGATTTGAGACACGACTTCTCTCTCTCATGGCGCAGCCCTACCCTTCCTCTTCCTCGTTCTCCGTAGCACTTGGCGAAGCCCTGCCGGAGTCCATGTAGCTCCACCGTCACCACGCCGTCGTACTGCCGGTGCTCTTCCCCAACCTCTCCTTCTCTCCTTGCTGGATCAAGGTGTAGGAGACGTCACCGGGCTGCACGTGTGTTGAACGCGGAGGCGCCGTTGTTCGGCGCTAAGATCGGAGTCCATCGCGATCTGAATCGCTACGAGTACGCTCCACCAACCGCGTTCCTGTAACGCTTCCGCTTAGCGATCTTCAAAGGTATGAAGATGCAATCTCTTCCCTCTCGTTGCTGATTTCTCCATAGATAGATCTTGGTGACACGCAGAATTTTTTTTGATTTACTACTACGTCTCCCAACAGAATTCTCACGGGAGACAGACAAAGATAGTAAGTCATCCGGTGATACTTTTGCATAATTGGTTGTTTGTTGGATGTTGAACACCATGTCGGAGTGCGTGGTCATGACGGCTCTTAGGAACTTCTCCTTGATAAATGCTTCCGGAGCCAAGGTATCATCATATCCCTTCAACTCAAGTGCTAGATCGTTTGAGTCTTGTGTAGATGCCTTGGGGTGTTTCCCCATTCGTCATTGCAAAGAGGTCCATCTTGTTATTGAACACCATGAGGTTGGAAGTCTTGAGAGTTGAGTTTCCTTTTGTGCAATCTCTCAACAGCGTCCCAAACTCCCTTTAGCGGTGCCGTACAGACGAATGGGATTGAAGATGATGGGATCAAAACTCTTTGTAATCAGCACCCACAAGTGAGGAACCATCCATGATGATTTCCCAAAGGCCAAAGTTGGCACCACAAACGTGATACCTCATTAAAGCTTTCCGATAACCATAGTTCTAAGGATCAAGAGTAAGTGGAGGGGCTATATTAGTAAGATGACTGTCTTGCGGAAGTATAGGATAGCGAAGCATATTACATGAGAAAAGTCTTATTTATTAGCCTCAATACCGTCTATGCCGGCCGCGTTCAACGCGACGGCCTCGGAAATCCTACCTTTAAATTTGTACGTGAAAGGAGTTTCTAATGATACACTTTTATAACACACATCTCATGCAATAGTTAACGTGTTAGACCATATATATTTGAATGCAGGGAGTAAGGTCTTTATGAAAAGATTGACATATGTTATGACGTACAAATACTCATTCTCTATTTTCTTATTTTGGAAATAATAGTATTATTTTTTGTTATACTGATCATGCTCCCTATTTTCCACCAGACTGCTGCCTCGCTAAGTACAGAGACTCCAGCCACTGCAGGCCTGATCATAACAAAATCCGCGAGCGGACGAGCCTCAACCATCTTGTCCGGCTCTCGCTTCACCAATGCTTTTCTTGAAAATTATTTATTTAAAATTGTCGTCTCCTCCCGCGTTGCCTCCTCTGACGACTCGGAGGCAACCCTAGTCACGCCATCGCCAGCAACTCCACCATGCCCTGCTTTGCCGCCGCTGGAGGGGACACACGTGTAGTCGCGTGTGCCCTAGGGATGGCGGCGGCGGGGCTCGCTCGTTTTCTGGCGTCACCGTTCTGATTTTGTGGACGACCGGTGGCGTAGAGGTGCGCGCCTCTCCGGGGCGGTTGCCTCTCGTCGCGGTGGCACCGCGGTGTGGGCTGCCTTTTCAGACGTGCTCCGGTGGTGCTGCTTGTGCCCGCGCTGGTCGATCTGGACTAGGCGTGTTGGCGGCAAAGGTGGATCTTTTTGGGGTGGTTGAAAGAGATGGCGTGGTGCACGCGGCCATGGGCGCGGTGTATGTGGTCGCCGGACATGGGGTCCTCCCCGACATGGAGGTGTTGCGGCATGGGAATGGGCGTCTGGTGGGGCCGTGGGTGTAGATCCCCGCGCTGCTGGTGGCTGTTGCAACTTCCCCGATGGTGCGGCCATCCTCTCCGAATTCGGGGTAGGTGTTGGTCTGGCCGCTAGCCTGACCTTCTACAGTTTGTCTATGTGCGCCATGGGCAAGTTTGATTCGTTTGGATCCGGCCTGCGGTGGTATGAATCTGACCATGGGCAGCGACGGGGTGCCCATGGTCCTTTGTGGTGGTGCAAATCAGCTACCCACCTCACTCAACCGATATTCGAGAGTGTGTCATATCAACTTGGGCGAAAGCCTTGCTCCACGTGGAGCCGGGAGCAACGACGCCCATGGGTGCCTCTAACCTCCTTGGTGGTATCGTTGTATTCATTGTTATCACCCTCCTCGTGGAGACCCCAGGGGAAACCCTTAATCCAGGTCCTCTTGTACGTACAATGACGGCGCACCAGCGTCATGACCCTTCTTGAAGGCGTCCTCTTTAGGGTCAACATGGTTGTTGTGTGGGTGTTGCTTGCTACTAGAATGTTGGTGCTGGTGATATGACCAGTTGGGGTCGATGGTGGTTTGTGTTGTTGCTGTCCTACTTCCCATGTGTTCACCTTTGGTGGTGTTCCTTGGTGTCGGTGATGTTGTTGTGCATGTTCAAGTACCTTCCTCGGTGGCCATTGTGTTACGATGAGCTTAGTGCTCTTGGTGTTGTTCCAGATCATCTTTGCTGTGAATGACGCAAGATGCCTCCCCAACTTGGTACTCGTTCCGAATTCTCATGGTAGAGCTCCCAGTCAAGGTTCTTATCTTCACTTGTTGGTTGTATTTGCTCCTGAGTTGTGTCGTGAGGTTCGGTTTGCACGCCGGTGCGGTGCGTTAGGATGCTTGCTTAATCTTAATATTTTGATCCCTGGACGACACCCCACATCTACTTGTGCCTCCCTTGGTGTTGGTTCTTTAGTCTGCTAGCTAGGTCAGGCCATGTCCTGTGCATCATTTTTTTCTCATTGTCTATAACCTCGTTACTTGTACAGTTTTTTGGTCTGGATTTTCTCTTAAACATGGTCAATTTATTTAGGTTTTTGATCCGGTTTTCCTTGCAAACTGGATCGACCAAAGCTTAAGAGGTGACTTCGACAGCCTTTTGAGCATTCAGGTGGAGAGCCCCCCCCCCCCCCCGCCCCTGACCATTAAAAAAACTAATGCTTTCCTTAATTTCTTTGTCTAAATTTTCTCCTTTGTAGGTTTGTTTCACTTCTCCTATCCAATCCGGCAACAACTTGCTCACAAGGGTGGAACCACTAAATTTGCAACCACACAATGATTTGAAAAACAATCCAAATATATGTAAAGAACACAGACAGTAAAGATAGAAGATCAGTTTCGGATAGATAAGAGAGCTATTAAAATCCAAAAAAAAAAAACATGAATCAAAGGAGAGGTGGCGGGGCACACGCACAAAAGTCTTGGCGTCGCCTATAATTGCCGGGGCACGAGCCTCCACCGCAATCGCTGCTATCATCTTCGCCGCCGGTAGCCGCCTCGCTTAGGTCACTCGACACCAGGAGCAGTTCGCCGCCATGGAGCCACACGATAGGAGATAGACGTACGAATCCGCGCGGTCTGTATTACTCTCGTTTGTATCTTTGGAAAACAAATCTGGTGCTATCATGGGTCCTACCTCCGCGTGGACCAATGGAAGCTGCCCGGTGCAGAATGCATTTCTCCAGAGAAAAGAGGAATATTTTTGTGACTTGCATGCTCTTGAGACTTATCAAACCAATAGTGCCGTGTTTGGATCCCTCTTCTAAGTTATCACGTCTATATCTTTGTCCCCACATCAAACTACAAATTTAACACCCCAATATCATGCGTTGCATTGTACATATGCAACGCAACTGCTCCAATCAGTGAGGGTCGTACTCGTACATACTGCGTTCATTATTGTATGTCTTTACTGGTAAGAGAGATAGACGTACGCGGTATGTATTCCTCTCGTTCGTATCTTTGGAAATCAAATCTGGTGCTATCATGGGTCCTACCTCCGCTTGGACCAATGGAAGCTGCCCGGTGCAGCCATGTATTTCTCCAGAGAAAAGAGAAACGGCCTTTGGATTGATGACATGTGCATGCTCTTGAGACTTGTCTTTTTTTTCTTTTTTCTTTTTTTGTGATGAGCTCTTGAGACTTGTCAAACCAATAGTTCATGTTAGAAGGGAGAGAGTGCTTTGGTGGAATAGTTGTTTTATTGCTCGAGCTTCGTGGGCATATATATAGGAGTACATGATCTATTTGGAGTACAAGACAAGCCAGAATATTTCCTAGTCTATCCTATGTTTCCAATACAATTACGATACTCAACATCCCCTGCAGTCATGACGGTAGAGACGCAGACGGTGAGATTGGAGAAGAATCCGAAGGTAAGCCGACGGTCATTCCCCCACAGTCGTAATGGTCGATGCATCGCGGAAGTCGCGGCTGGAGTAGAAACCGACGAGGTTGCTCAAACAAGGCGGTAGCCCTTTGTGTGATATCGAAGTAGCCGAGAGTGAAGGATGGTGTAGCCGTGGTTGAGGTAGCCGTGCGAAGAATGCCGTGGTCAATGTTGAGTCGGGGTAGCCGGTGTCGAGGAAGTCGCCGTGGATCCACAGGCGCAAGGAGGCGCAGAGTTAGTCATGGGCGCAGTGGTGTCGAAGTAGTGGTGCGCCGGGAAGACGACGTAGTTGAGATGCATCGTGTCGGGATTGCCAAGTCTGGAGATACGTCGTGGATGAAGGCACGCATTGGTGTTGCTAGCAAAGGGCATGCGTAGACGGACGAAGACGAAGTTGACGAAGAGCCGATCTAGGCTTGCCGGGCCTGGGGACACATCATGGACGAAGGCACGCATCGGTGTTGCCAACACCGGGCATGCGTAGACAGGGACCTGCACAAGCTGTACGCCATGTCGGAGAAGTCGGAGGGGCCCGTGGAGAAGAACTCGACGACGATTGCGGCGTCCATCAGTGCGGCACCAATGTTACCAACGGTGGTTGGAGTAGACGAAGTGGTCGGGGTAGATGAAGGCGATGCTGGCGACCGGCTGGTGCTTAACGAAGTTGAAGGGGGTGAACACGCAATGCGGCTCGGGTGAGCTAGCAGCAGCGGCGCCAAAGAAGAGCGGTGGCAGTGGCCTGATGGCAGCCGACGGCCGGTTAGGAGCGCGGTGGTGATGCTCGAAGTAGGCGAGGAAGAACCCAACAACGTGACGAAGACCGGCGTAGACGGTGGTGTTCCCATGTCGAGGGAGTTAGTGCGGCGCATGCCACGGAGAAGTCGACGCGCGGGGAGGGCGGAGTGGACCGCACGCCATGGCGCTATGGCTCGAAGGGGCAACGAAGTGGCAGTGCGCGGGTCGATGTGACGACGAGAAGACCTCGGGGCGGCTGTGTGGACCGTGTACCTCGGCGCTACGGCCCGTAGGGGTTGCTTAGTGGCGGTGTGCGGGTTGGTGCAACCATGGGGAAGGCCTCGGGCGGCGTCGGGAACTGCGTGTCACGGCACTACAACCGGAAGGGGTGGTGTAGCGGCGGCTCGCGGATCGGGGCAGCCACGGGGAGAACTACTGGCAGGGGGCGACAACCCGTTGGGACACGGTGTGGACCGCGTGCCGCGACGTGTCGGCCCTAAGGGGCGACGCAAAGGCAGCGACTGCTACGGGGGTAGCCGGTCAAAGAATCTCGAGGCGGCGGCATGGACCGTGGGTCACGACGTGACAACTCGAAGGGGCGTTGACGGGAGCGGCGCGCGGGTTGGGGCAGCCAACGGGAAGACTTCGGGGTGGCGACGCAGCGGTTTGAAGGGACAACGCGACGACAACATGTGGCTCGATCGGCGGAGGGGCGTGTTGTACTCGGGACAGTCTTCACAGGACCCGCGGAGGCGCGCGCAACCGATGGGCCAGTTCGGTCGCACGGCGTAGATGAGGCGGATCGCACGACAGACGAGTGATCAATCCGATTACACGCGAGGTCGGGGACGCTGCTCGGTGAAGGCAGGATGGCGGTAGAGTCCTAGATGAAACCAGCGACGACGGGCGGCAGCGCGGCCATACATGCACGATGTAGATTGATGGGCGGGCCGACGTCCGAAGGGCAGCTGTGATGGGCCGCCGCAAGGCGTGCCGCCGGGTCGGGGCGATGCAGGAGTCCCGATCGAAGCAGGGCGGTGACGGTCGGCATGCGAACGACAGCTTTGAGGGGCCGCCGCATTGCGCGAGGCCGTCGGGTCCATGGAGAGGCCAGGTCGAACCGATGTCAGAGTAGAGGCACGGTGGTAGATGCCGGCGACAGGTGACGCAAACCGATTTATGATCGGAAAACCAAAAAAAAAACACTGATCAATGCGACCGGCGAAAGATAGAAAAACCCGGATCAATAGATAGCAAAAAGACTCTTTAGGCAGCCGGTCAACACGACCGGCGGACGAACCCTAGGTACGGACGGTGCGGCCCCCGACGACGGTCATTGAGGCCGACCGCCCGGGGGGTGGCTGGCGGGGCGGAAGCGGCGACGACAGCTAGGGTTGGATCGGTTAGGCCGATACCATGTTAGAAAGGAGAGAGGGATTTGGTGAAATAGTTGTTTTATTACTTGAGCCTCGTGGGCATATATATAGGAGTACATGATCTACTTGGAATACAATACAAGTCAGGATATTTTCTAGTCCATCCTATATTTCCAATACAATCACGATACTCAACAGTGCGGTGAGTTGTAAGTTATCATGTCCATATCTTTGTCCCCACATCAGACTACATATTTGACACCCCAATATCATGCATTGCATCACACTCTCTCCGTTTTTTTTTACTTTGCATATAAAATCCGGTCAAAGTCAACTAAACATAGTTTCACCAAATTTATATGAAAAAAAATTAATATCTACAGTACTAAAGTTATATGGTATGCAAATGAATTCCATGATGCACCTAATAATATTGATTTCATATTATAAATATTGATTTTTTTTATAAAGTTAGTCAAACTTTATAAAGATTGACTTTGATCATATTTTATATGCAAAGTGAAAAGAAACAGAGGCAGTACATATGCAACGGAGCTGCTTCAATCAGTAAAAGAGTCGTACATACTGTGTTGATTATTGTATGTATTTTCTGGTGGCGTAGATCCTACGTACATCTTAACTCTGCTTCGTCCGTCTATATATAATATATGCAAGGTAGTAGCACTGCATTTCTTCAAGCAAAGCAAGCTTACTGATCTTGCAGTGCATCTGGCCTTACTTAATTAAGCACCACACTGATCCACACATCATCAGCAATCCCTCCCCGGCTAGCAGTCATCATATGGCTGCTCCTGTTATTGCTGACCTGCACAAGCCCCAGCCTTACATCCCCAGCCTCTGGGGCCACTTCTTCCTAAACCACAACGCATGTACTCCATCACAGGTTTAATTAAGTTTTTTTTTCGAAATAAAGGAAATTCCCTCACTTTTTGTCGCCATGCCAATATTATCGAATGCGCATGCAAAAGATATGTAGCAGCTTCGACTTACTTTTTATGGCATATATTGCTTTTCCATGTGGTCATGTATGAATGTTTTCATTTTTTTTTAGATGCTCGTGTTCAACCCCGAGCATGCACTCTTAGCTGTTAGCTCTCAGAAATTTCCAAGATGACATAGTTTTCCTCCCTCGCAGTATTCGGCTATGAAGGACATGGCGAGTATCAAGAAGGAGCGGGTGAGAAATATCATCTTTGCCACCGGATCTTCTTCTGATCTAGCTATGAAGCTGGAGCTTGTTGACACGCTGCAACGGACCGGTGTGGCCTATCACTTTGGCAAAGAGATCCAAGAGTTACTACGTGGCATGCAAGGTGATGAACAAGGCGACGACCTCCACATAACCGCGTTGCGGTTCTACTTGTTAAGGATGCATGGGTACCACGTCTCTCCTGGTATAATTATCATCACAAATGATTAATTCCTGCATGTATGTACAACTACATTATTTCAATTAAGTATTACATATTGTGTACATATAAGCCATGATATATGCCATACTTATTGCAGATGTGTTTTTGAAGTTCAGAGATGACCGAGGAAACTTTGCAAGCAATGATGTGAAATCGTTGTTGGCACTGTACAATGCGGCATATCTTAGGACTCGTGGGGAAGATGTGTTGGATGATGCTATTGTTTTTGCCAAGAGCCGTTTACAATGCATGCTAGAACATCTAGAACCGTGGTTTGCAGAAGAGGTCCGGTGTACACTGGAAACACCCAGTTTTAGGAGAGTCGAGAGAGTGGAAACTAGACGTTACATCCCCATGTATGAGAAGAAGACAACGCGAGATGAAGACATATTGGAGTTTGCTAAGTTGGACTTCAACATTTTGCAAACACTCTATTGCAAGGAATTGAAGGCTCTTACTATGTAAGAAAACTAACTAAAATATAAATAGGAAAATGAACATGATAATTACTATTACACAGTATGACTTGCGCTAATACATATTTAACCATTATTTTATAGTTGGTGGAAAGACTTCAAATCACAAACGGAACTAAAATTTGCACGAGACAGAATGGTTGAGCTACACTTTTGGATACTTGGAGTTGTCTATGAGCCACAATATTCCTATTCACGTGTAATGCTCACAAAACTGATCATATTTGTGTCCCTATTTGATGACTTGTATGACAACTATAGCACCACAGAAGAAAGCAACATCTTCACCGCAGCCATGGAAAGGTACGCTCACCTCTTTTTTTGGGGGTAGTCTTTATCGACCTTCACAAAGACAATGAAATACAAAATATTTATCAGACATGAAATCTCTCCACATTGTTCTTCAATATTCTGATTCCCAACTAACAGAGAGGCCGTTAGGTGATAATCATAGTGCACACCCTGTAGTTTTGAAGAAGAACGACACAACTTTTTAGGAGACTCTTTTCCTTATGCCCATCTCTCCAAAAACAATGTTTGACTTGCACGTGTTGAGCATATAGATAGTGTTCCTTCCAAGCAAGGATCAAACTCAGATTTTCTCTATGATTGGGATGAACAATGGTAGAGTACTGACAAAACACATAAGGTTTCATCTTAGGTTCGCCTCTTTCGCCGCCTCTCCCCATCCACCTCCTTTTCAATTTTAGTGATGTTCCCCTCTGTTTTTCCTAAAACCGCCTCATGTCTTATTTAACTTTATTTGGTAAGTTAATGAGTATGGATTCAGTTGGCCGCTAATATATATTTTTGGTCCATAATCACATTGGCAAAGAAATAGCAGGAAAATCATCGAGATTGCGTACAAAATTTGTGATTGTAAAATGCTTTAGCAAAAATCAACCTACATGTAATTGTTTTTCACCAACTTGTTATACTATAATTGTGTAGAACACATATATTTCTCTTTCAGAATTAACTTGATAAGTAACATTTTCTGCCAAAGTTATGTATTATAGTAATGTCGCTACAAAAAATATACCTCCAAGTCAGATTACTCATTTACTGTACCGAACAATGTACATAAGCCAAAGTTGTCAATATATGGCATGAATTCTTATGATAAGACAAGCAACATCCTGCCATAGCGAACTCCTATAAGCCAGTAAAGACTATCCAACATAGCCCTTACAATTGTCCTTGCCACGAGTTTATTAAATGATGCCAGTAAATACTTCTTATAGCTTATAGATGATGATTTAACTACACATTTATAACTCCCATAATTTTGTAAACACCCATGATTTTGTTTTACTCAAGAGTTTTCCGCAAAAGCATTTGGAGCCTCGGTTCCTGATATTTATTTTACGTCCATCTCAATTTACAATCATAATTCAACAATATTAAATATAAAACTTTTCTTCATTAAGTTGTGGGTCATATGTAGTGCATCAAGGTAACAACATATTGTCAAAAGTGGCACATATAACAAGATGTGCAAGTTATCCATCTAAACGTCTGGGTCCTAAAATAAATTAAGTGTCACCAACCACAAAATTTGCATAACCATATTTAAATATAAATATTTATCATTTCAATTTATATGCAACATTCAATTCAATGTGATACAATTTTTTATATTAAACTCACATTTTTCCTATACTACAGGTGGGGTGAACAAGCCGCAGAAAATTTACCAGCAAACTTGAAGGCATTGTACATCAACATACTTAACACTACAAATGATATCGAGGAAGAGTTAAAGCGTCATAAAAATAAGAATGCTGAAATGGTAAAAGAATTGGTAAGTGTTTTTCAAGATTGTACCAAATTAGCCAAAAAATAATATAACTTTGATGTATGCCAAAAAATTAAATATAGTAGTATTTGGGGATTTTGTATCAAGTAATATACATTTTTGTGTGAATAAAGTAATATATGAGTTTGTATCTAAGTAATATACAAGACAATCTATGTGTTAGATATGAGATTCTTGTGGAGGTGGGACAAGGAAATCTAAATATAAGTTCTTCGAGCTTTTGACTCCAATAATTGGATACAATTATTATATTGATTGGTGGTTTCCATATGGAAACTAGTGGTGACATAATCACATTAATCAACTTGAAAAAAGGTAGCAATTCTGGAGGTAAATGTGAAGAATCATCATTCTTTAGTTTTTCTTTTAGACATAACATATTGTAAAATCCATCTAACGTTGCATATTAAATACTTATCCTTTCATGCATGTATTGTGTAGTTCAACAAATTTTATTACATCCTTTTAAGTTGGTTCATGTGTTGAATTTCGCTTGATGTTGCATTTGTCAATGAATATGATTATGTTTCAAAAGGAAATTGTTTATGCTTTGTTATTACTCAATAGACTGCAACTATAAAATGCACCTTCAAACCAAACATTCTCCATTCATTTAAATACCATATTTAACCTTTAACTTTCAAATTGTTTAGGTGATCCACATGGCCAAATGCTATCATGCGGAGGTGAAATGGCGTGACGCACACTACGTACCAACTAGTATTGAAGAGCATCTGCAAATTTCAGTGCGCAGCAGTGCTTGTATGCAAATAACAAGCTTTGTATTCATTTCACTGGGTGGTGTGACTACAAGAGAGGTTCTTGAGTGGGTTTTAACATATCCAAAAATTGTCAGATCTGTATGCATTGTTGGGCGCATTGGCAATGATATGGTGTCACATGAGGTACTAACTCTCTCTGTTACTTTTTCTTATGTTTTAAACATATATTTTCTTACCAATGACAATCCTAATTAAAGATATCTAGTAGTAACTTAATCCAACACTTGAGTTGTTCACGAACTATTAAAAAATAGAGATTGGCCCAATTTATGAGGAGGTTGAAAAGGTTACAAAGCATGACTGACTCAAGGACAATTCTGGAAAACCTATACATTAGGATGCAACTAACTAAAGTAGGCCTATAGTGACAACCAACAAAATAAGCACACCGAGGAATACGATCAATACACATTAGACTACTAGAGGGGATAAATAGGAGACTAGAAATTTGAATCTTAATTACCAATTTTAAGGATATGCGGAGAAAGTAGGTTATCCATATATGCAAGTAGATGAACACACCCTATATGGCAAGCTATGTAATCTAGGCAAGAATACAATTAGCACGCCTACAAGCATAGAATGCAAGTATGGTGTGGGAAAGGATTAACCACAAGTGAGTCTGAGGCACATATTTTATCCTTGGGGAAGTGCTAATCTCTGTTGGAGCAGTGCTCATGCCACGCCTCCGGAAAGCCACCAAGTGGCTTACTGTGTTCTCCTCGAGTTACCCCAAATGGATGAGCCTTGAATCTCTTTGGGTTTATCTTGAAGGTGACCACCACACCTTTACATATGTTTTTAGAGCACACTACAAGCAAATAAACTTCAAGATGAATCTATCCTCCAACCGCCTAGGAGTCCAAGCTCCAAGAGAAACTAATTCTTAATGAAATCAATGTGGAACGCAAATCTATTTGGTGTAAGTGTAGATCAGAAAATCCTCTCTATTTACCATCAAATGATTGGAGTGATTGGGTGGAGGGATGATGAGTAAATGGAGCAAGGATCGGGGACAAGTTCCGCTTTAGCATAAACTTGCTATAGTCAGCTGGGCTATGCCGAAACTCACTCCGCAATATGGTACGGACTCTAGACTAGGTTCCGAAGAAGGTTATGGCTTAAATCAAACGAACTGGTGTTCACTGAGATTTGCTGGAACATAATCTAGAACATGGTCCGGATTTCTGATGCCCATGAACACAATTCGGAAGTTCCGGTCTTGGTTCTGGACCACATAGAAATGCATCATACGGTGTATTTTCTGGAGATATTCTTTGAGGACTTTGGTGGATCAATATCTGGTGGAGATAGAGAATATCCAAAGATAGAACGAGTGCTACCATGATGCATTGAGATATCCCTCTTAATAGTGCGGTTGACCCATGACTCGAAAATATCAACAAACCATTGAATCCTCTTAAAATGGCACCTTTTTCCTTTTTGCAATAAGGGCATTAACTTCGTCCGTAGAAGACATCGAGAGGCCAATGTCCCAAGATAAACTTGACAACTGACATTAGTCCTCACTAACCCTATTTTCATCAACACCAAAACACTATTAGGTATAAAATGCACTTTCAACTTGCACTATGATGCCCCAACTAAAATTTTTACGCCATCTACTAGCATACACAACCACCTAAAATAATAGGGTGCAAATGGTGCTCTTTGGTTGATACTAAAAGTAGGGAAGCGATGTCTACGGATGCCATTATTACTGGCCCTAGCCCCTATCGGGGAAAACCTTTTGTCTAGATCCTAGCAAATTTCCACATCCCCAAAATCCATAGGGAGGGGTTTCGCAAATGTAGCAGCCATCATGATCACCTCAAGTCCAACTAGCAATGGTCACGTGTAGGCAAAGAAATGATTGCTCAACATTGCCTCCACGGAGTATAAAAGACTTCCAGGTTCGCCATCCGTGCCGGCACCGACCCGCGTCGAATAGAAGCTTTCAACCAGAACGTGTCATCCCTCCAACCCATTGAACCACATATGTATTGCCACATCGCCTAGGACATCTAGTCAGATCTAGCCAACAGCCACCATGGACAACTCACCGCTTGTAGCAAGTATGCACAACTCAGCACCAGTCAACTACCATCTAGCCACTATCAAAACACCCCCACCGTCTGCCTTGCCCAACACCATGTCGTCTAGAATCCCAAGTCAAGAGGAGGTGACCATCCCACTCTGGAACATGGAAGATCAATGAAGATGTGCTAGATCCACATGACAAGTGGTTATTGAGCAGCCCAACCAAGACATCATTGTGGCTTTTTATCAGGTGCATCCTTCAGGCCCTTTGCCAAATGACTACTGGACCAGTCAACTGCCATCGCTGAAAAACTCCCATGCTAGAACATGATCCACTTTTCTCTAGGAGCCAAAACTAGGGATCAACTACGGAACTACCTTATTGTCTTTGCAACAACCGCCAGTGGTGGCAGCAATGAGGGATCGCAGAGGCGGCGAGCCAACATGTATGGTACTTTTCACGGTGCAGGTCGCCCGTGCATGAGTAGAGAGTTGGGAGAGTTGAATAATCCATATATATATATATATATGCAAAAACATTTATATGTAGAGATTCATATATGCGAATGATGAAATCATGATTTTATTTTCTTCTTGTAGCGTGAACAAATATCACAACATGTGGTATCCACGGTGCAAACTTGTATGAAAGAGCATGGGATAACGGTAGCAGAAGCCAATGAGAAGCTCAAGGTGATAATTGAAGACGCATGGATGGACATAGTCCACGAATGCCTCCACAAAAAACAACCAATGGTGCTTCTAGAGAAGGCAACCGATCTTGCCCGAACAATGGATTTTATGTACAAGCGTGAAGATGCGTTTACCGTCCCGTGTAATCTCAAAGAGACCTTGACTTCACTTTATGTGAACTACATATAAAGCATTTTTATTGCAATGAGATATGAACCTTTTCTCAACAAAAAAAAACATGAGATGATGATCTCACTTAAATATTTTATTTTTCAATAAATTCTTGGATACTATGAGGTGTACTACATATTGTATTTTGTTTTAGTGACAACTGCATATGGTAACTTGTCATCTGTTGAGAAAACAACAAGATGTGAGTTTCAGTTGGCAAAGAGCGGCTAGAAAGATAACCAAAGCTTGGACCCGCGTGCTCATAACGAAACAAAAACCAAATAGAAACAAATAGTAGCCCAGAAATCAGGAACACGCCCTAGGTATAACAAATACGTAGTAGTAGAAAATTGTGGAAGCACTTGTCTACAAAGCTATGAATTTACCGTTTTCAAAAGAGATCATCCGCTAGAGCTAAGGCTTCCCTTATTGCCATGCAGTCAAGGTCCCTGGATCAGAGATGCTTTGGGAAACAATGGCCGAAGCTCCTAGAAACTGGCATGTTTGATCTCGGCAAACCTCTCCCACCGCTCCATAGTATCCATCTCTCCCGACCGCAGCGTCGACGTTGATCTTCACTAGGCATGCCGAAGGAGCGATCCACTGGGTTGGATGCAAAACAGAAGAACTAGTCCATTGTGGAGCCGATGTTTGAATGGCTTTCAGCTCATCAACATATGACTGCACAATCCATGGATGGAGAATGGGCTCTGGCATACCTGTTCATTAATTTCCTTCCGACGTGCTCCCCACAGAGCCCACATAGTGACCACAAAAGTTATGAACTCATCATGCATAAGTGGCTCGTGCATGGAAAATGACCACCTCTTTGCATTTTCTATTGAAATTCGGCCCCCACGATCAATCACATAAAATCATGATAAATACGCACACACACACAAAAAACTTTTGTCATCACTAGTGGAAAAAGCCCCATTTGTCCCGGTTTGTAAGCCTATTTGTCCCGGTTCTAGAACCGGGACTAAAGGGTCGGGACTAAAGCCCACGACCTTTAGTCCCGGTTCGCTTACGAACCGGGATAGATGGGGCTACACGTGGCCGCTCCGCTGAGCCCAGGCAGGAGGGCCTTTGGTCCCGGTTGGTGTTACCAACCGGGACCAAACAGCGTCCACGCGTTAGCAGCTGGGGGCTGTTTTTTTTGAAAGAGGGGGGAGGGTTGAGGGTTTGGGAGGGTTAATTTAGGGGTTTCATATATTTTGTTAGATAGCTAATACAGAGAAGTGATCTCTCTTATCTCCATGCTTGGTCGTGACGCAACGTACTATACTTATAGATAGAACATATGACACAATTTAATCATCATTTTCGTCAATGAGACATCATATAACAAGTTGGTCACTGGTCATAATTGTTGGAAATATGCCCTAGAGGCAATAATAAGTTAGTTATTATCATATTTCCTTGTTCATGATAATCGTTTATTATCCATGCTATAATTGTATTGATCGGAGACTTAGATGCATGTGTGGATACATAGACAAAACCATGTCCCTAGTATGCCTCTAATAGACTAGCTCGTTGATCAAAAGATGGTTAAGGTTTCCTAGCCATGGACATGAGATGTCATTTGATAACGGATCACATCATTAGGAGAATGATGTGATGGACAAGACCCAAACTACAAACGTAGCATATGATCATGTCAGTTTATTGCTACTGTTTTCTACATGTCAAGTATATGTTCCTATGACCATGAGATCATGCAACTCACGAACATCGAAGGAGTGCCTTGTGTGTATCAAACATCTCAACATAACTGGGTGATTATAAAGGTGCTCTACAGGTATCTCCGAGGGTGTCTGTTGAGTTGGCATGGATCAAGACTGGGATTTGTTACTCCGTGTGACGGAGAGGTATCTCAGGGCCCACTCGGTAATGCAACATCACAATAAGCCTTGCAAGCAATGTGACTAAGTGTTAGTTGCGGGATCTTGTATTACAGAACGAGTAAAGAGACTTGCCAATAACGAGGTTGAACTAGGTATGGAGATACCGACGATCGAATCTCGGGCAAGTAACATACCGAAGAACAAAGGGAACGTTATACGGGATTAACTGAATCCTTGACATAGAGGTTCGACCAATAAAGATCTTCTTAGAATATGTAGGAACCAATATGGTCATCCAGGTCCCGCTATTGGTTATTGGCCGTAGAGGTGTCTCGGTCATGTCTACATAGTTCTCGAACCCGCAGGGTCTGCACGCTTAAGGTTTGGTGACGTTTCGGTAGTACAGAGTTATGTATGGTGGTGACCGAAGTTTGTTCGGAGTCCTAGATGAGATCCCGGACGTCACGAGGAGCTCCGGAATGTTCAGGAGGTTAAGATTCATATATAGGAAGTCCTGTTGTGGTCGCCGAAAAAGATTCGGGCTCATCGGTAGTGTATCGGGAGTGCCGTTAGTGTACCGGGAGACCACCGAGAGGGTTATTTCGACCCAAGAGGGTTCATGGGCTGTGGGAGAGTAAATACCAACCCTTAGTGGGCTTATGGAAGTCCCACACAAGGCCCATGAAGTTTGAGAAGGAAAAAAATCCAAAGGTAGAGAAGTGGAAAGAGTTTTCAAGTGGAAAGGAGGAATCCTACTCCTAATAGGATTGGAGTAGGACTCCTCCACCTCCAATTTCGGCCAGATCTTGAGGGTTTGAGGCTGCCTCCTCTCCTCTCTCCCTCCTATATATACTAGAGGATTTAGAGGGAAAAGCTAACCCTAATTGCCACGTGCTGCCCTCTTCTTCTCTAGATCGTAGTTTCTCCTCTAGATTGATTTTGGTTGTGCTTAGGCAAAGCCCTGCCGGAATGGCTACACCACCATTGCCGGTGCGCCATCACGCTGCCGGTGAACTCTTCCTCCTCTCTACTTCCTCTTGCTGGATCAAGACGGTGGAGATCGTCATCAAGCTGCACGTTTGCTGAACACGGAGGTGCCGTCCGTTCGGTGCTAGATCGGAAGGATCGTGATGAGATCGCGGGACGGTTCGTGATGAGTTCGCGAGACGGTTCGTGATGAGTTCGCGTGACGGATCGTGATGAGTTCATGGGACGGATCGTGATGAGATCGCGGGACGGATCAGGATGAGATCGCGGGACGGATCGTGATGAGTTCGCGGGACGGATCGTGATTGGATAGCGGGACGGATCGTGATGTGATCGCGGGACGCTCGGCGATTTGGATCGAGAAGATGTTCGACTACACACCCCGCGTTTCTTAACGCTTCCCGTTTAGCGATCTACAAGGGTATGTAGATCCACTCTCCCTCTCATAGATGCTCATCACCATGGATAGATCTTGCGTGTGCGGAGGAAAAATGTTGTTTCTCATGCAACGTTCTCCAACAGTGGCATCATGAGCTAGGTCTATGTGTAGATGAGATCACGAGTAGAACACAAAGAGTTTGTGGGCGTTGATGCTTAGATTGCTTCCTCCCTTGGTTGGATTTTGGTTCAGCGGTATTGTGAGATGAAGCGGCCCGGACCAACATTACTCATACGCTTATGAGAGACTGGTTCCCTCAACCGCAACTTGTTGCATAGATGGCTTGTGGGTGCCAGTTTCTCTCACTTTAGTTGGATCGGATTTGACAAAGGCGGTCCTTGAGAAGGTTGAAAAGAAACTAGTGTATCACCGTTGTGGTTTTTGCGTAGGTGAGAATTGTTCTTGTTAGATACCCATAGCAGCCACGTAAAACATGCAACAACAATTAGAGGACGTCTAACTTGTTTTTGCAGGGTATGTTGTGATGTGATATGGCCAATTACATGATGTGATGTATGTGATGTATGAGATGATCATGTGATGTATAGAATATCATGTGATGATCGGGTGTGATAGACTCTACGTTCACATACAACGGGTGCAAGCCAGTGTTGCACATGCAGAACACTCGGGTTAAACTTGACAAGCCTAGCATGTACAGACATGGTCTCGGAACACAAGAGACCGAAAGGTCGAACATGAGTCATATAGTAGATATGATCAACATGATGTTCACCATTGTAACCACCTCAACTCACGTGATGATCGGACTTGAGTTGGTGAATTGGGATCATGTATCACTCGAATGACTGGAGGGATGTCAATTTGAGTGGGAGTTCTTAAGTAATATGATTAATGGAACTCATTATCATGAACATAGTCAGTAGTGTCTTTGCAAAATTATGTTGTAGATTACTAGCTCACGCTGTAGCTCCCTTGAATATTTATATGTTCCTAGAGAAATAGAGTTGAAAGATGATGGTAGCAATATTGCGGACTGGGTACGTGATCTGAGGATTGTCCTCATTGCTGCATAGAAGGCTTATGTCCTTTATGCACTGCTCAGTGCGCCAACCCCTCTAGCGTCGTCTGTAGATGTTGTGAACATCTGACAGGCACGTTCTGATGACTACTTGATAGTTTAGTGCGTCATGCATTATGGCTTGGAATTGAGGAAACGTCTTGAACGCCACGGAACATATGAGATGTTCTAAGAGCTGAGATTGTGATCTCAGGCTCGTGCCCGTGTTGCGAGATATGAGATCTCCAACAAGATTCTTTGCCTGTAAGATGAAGGAGAATAGCTCAATCGTCGAGCATGTACTCAGATTGTCTGGGAACTGCAATCGCATGAATCGAGTGGGAGTTGATCTTCCAGATAAGACAGTGATTGACATACTTCTCCAAGTCACTGTCACTAAGCTACTAGAACTTGGTGATGAACTATAAATTTCCAGGGATAGAAATATTGATCCCTAAGCTGTTCGCGATGTTTGACACCGCGAAGGTAGAAATCAAGAAGGAGCGTCAAGTGTTGATGGTTAGTCAAACCACTAGTTTCGAGAAGGGCAAGAGCAAGGAGGGAAACTTCATGGATAGCAAGTCAGTTGCTGCTCCAGTGAAGCAACCCAAAGTTAAACTCAAACCCGAGACTAAGTGCTTCGATTATGAGGAGAGCGGTCGCTGAAGCGGAACAACCCTAGATACTTGGTAGATAAGAAGGCTGGCATCGTCGACAGAAGTATATTTGATATACGTGTAAATGATGTGTACCTTGCGAGTACTCCTAGTAGCACCTGGGTATTGGATACCGGATCGGTTGCTAAATGTTAGTAACTCGAAATAAAAGCTACGGAATAAACAGAGAACTAGCTAAGGGTGAGGTGACGATGTGTGTTGGAAATGTTTCCAAGGTTGATGTGATCAACATCGCACGCTCTCTCTACCTTCAGGATTAGTGACAAACCTAAATAAATGTTATTTGGTGTTTTGCATTGAGCATGAACGTGATTAGATCGTGTTTATTGCAAAACGGTTATTCATTTAAGTTAGAGAATAATGGTTATTCTGTTTACATGAATAGTACCTTCAATGGTCATGCACCCAGTGAGAATGGTTTGGTGAATCTTAATCGTGGTAATACACATGTTCATAACATTGATGCCAAAAGATACAAAGTTAATAATGGTAGTACCACATACTTGTGGCACAGCCGCTAAATGTCATATTGGTATAAAGCGCATGAAGAAACTCCATGATGATGGATCTTTGGACTCATTCGATTTCGAATCGGTTTAGACATGCGAACCATGCCTCTTGGGCAAGATGACTAAAGGACCCCGTTGGATGGAGCGGGCAAGTGATTCATTGGAAATGATACATGTTGATGTATGCAATCCAATGAGTCTTGTAGCCTACAGTGGATATCGTCATTTCTTACCTTCACTGATGATTTGAGTAGATATAGTGTATATTTACTTAATGAAACACAAGTCTGAATCGTTTGAAAGGTTCAAGCAAATTCAGAGTGAAGTTTAAGATCATCGTGACAAGAAGATAAAAATGTTTGCGATATGACCGTGGAGGTGAATATCTAAGTTACGAGTTTGGCATGCAACTTAAGACAATGTGAAAGTTGTTTCACAACTCACGCCACCTGGAACACCATAGTGTGATGGTGTGTCCAAATGTCATAGTCGTGCTCTATTGGATATGGTGCATGCTATGATGTCTCTTATCGTTTTTCTACTACAATTTGGGGGTTACGCATTAGAGTCAACTACATTCACTTTAAATAGGGCACCATCTAAATCCGCTGAGATGACACCATGTGAATTATGGTTTGATAGAAACCTAAGCTGTCATTTCTTAATGTTTGGGCTGCGACGCTTGTGTGGAAATTGTTTTCACCTAATAAGCTCGAACCCAAAGCGGACAAATGCATCTTCATAGAACACCCTAAGAACAGTTGGGTATACCTTCTATCTCAGATCCAAGTGCAAAGAGTTTGTTGCTAAAAATGGGTCCTTTCTTGAGAAAGAGCTTCTCTCGACAGAATTGAGTGGGAGGAAGATAGAACTTGATGATGTTGTTAAACCTTTGTTCAACCAGAGAGTAGCGCAGCACAGGAAGATGTTTCTGTGAAGCCTACGTTATTTGAAGAGGAAGTTAATGATGATGATCATGAAGCTTCAGGATCAAGTTACTATCGAACTTCGTAAGTCGACAAGGATGTGTACTGCTCCTGAGCGATACGACAGCCGTGTCTTGGAGGTCATGTTGTTGGACAACGATGAATCTACGAGCTATGGAGAAGCGATGATGGGCCTGGATTCCGACAAATGGTTGGAGGCCATGAAATCCGAGAAAGGATCCATGTATCAAAACCAAGTATAGACTATGGTAGACTTGCTCGTTGGACGGCAGGTCATTGAGTACAAATGGATCTTTAAAATGAAGACAGACGCTGATGGTAAATGTCGCCATTTGTAAAGCTCGACTCGTTGCAAATTGTTTGTGACAAGTTCAAGGAGTTGACTGCGATGAGACTTTCTCGCTCGTAGCGATGCTGAAGTCTGTTGGAATTATGTTAGCAGTTGCTGCATTTTTGAGTGGAAATGATGACATATTGTTGATCGGAAATGATGTAGAATTTCTGGAAAGCATAAAAGGTTATTTAAAAAAGAGTTTTTCAAATTAAGACCTGGATAAAACTACCTAATTATTGAGCATCAAGATCTATATAGATAGATCAAAGATGCTTGATGAGACTTTCAATGAGTACATGCCTTGACAAGATTTTGAAAGAGTTCAAGATGGATCAGTCGGAGAGAAGTGTTCTCGCCTGCTTTGTAAGGTGTGAAGTTGAGTCAGACTCAAAGCTCAACCATGGCAGAAGAAATAGAAATGACGAATGTCGTCCCCTATGCCTTAGCCCTAGGCTCTGTGTAGTATGCCATGCTGTGTACCGCTCCTGTGTGTGCCTTGCCATGAGTCCTTCAAGGGGTACAAGTGTGATCCAGGAGTGGATCACTGGACAACGGTCAAGATTATCCTTAGTAACTAAAAGACTAAGGAGATGTTTCTCGATAATGGAGGTGATAAAGAGTTCGTCGTAAAGACTTACGGCGATGCAAGCTTTAAACACCAATCGGGACGACTCGTAATAGCAATCTGGATACGTATAGTGGAGCAGCCATTTGGAATAGTACCAAGTGGAGTGTGGTAGCAGTGTTTACAGTTAGACATAGAGATTTGCAAAGTACACACGGATCTGAATGTCGCAGACCCGTTGACTATAAGACCTCTCTCACATGCAAAGAATGATCGAGGCCCAGAACTCATTGGGTGTTAGATTCATAACAATGCGAATCACATGGTGATGAGAACTAGATTATTGACTCTAGTGTAAGTGGGAGACTGTTGGAAATATGCCCTAGAGGCAATAATAAATTAGTTATTATCATATTTCCTTGTTCACGATAATCATTTATTATCCATGCTATAATTGTATTGATCGGAGACTTAGATGCATGTGTGGATACATAGACAAAACCATGTCCCTAGTATGCCTCTAATAGACTAGCTCATTGATCAAAAGGTGGTTAAGGTTTCCTAGCCATGGACATGAGATGTCATTTGATAACGGGATCACATCATTAGGAGAATGATGTGATGGATAAGACCCAAACTACAAACGTAGCATATGATCATGTCAATTTATTGCTACTGTTTTCTGCATGTCAAGTATATGTTCCTATGACCATGAGATCATGCAACTCACGGACATCGGAGGAGTTCCTTGTGTGTATCAAACATCACAATGTAACTGGGTGACTATAAAGGTGCTCTATAGGTATCTCTGAGGGTGTCTGTTGAGTTGGCATGGATCAAGACTGGGATTTGTTACTCCGTGTGACGGAGAGGTATCTCAGGGCCACTCGGTAATACAACATCACAATTAGCCTTACAAGCAATGTGACTAAGTGTTAGTTGCGGGATCTTGTATTACGGAACGAGTAAAGAGACTTGCCAGTAATGAGGTTGAACTAGGTATGGAGATACCGACGATCGAATCTCGGGCAAGTAACATACCGAAGAACAAAGGGAACGTTTTACGGGATTAACTGAATCCTTGACATAGAGGTTCGACCGATAAAGATCTTCGTAGAATATGTAGGAACCAATATGGTCATCTAGGTCCCGCTATTGGTTATTGGCCGTAGAGGTGTCTCGGTCATGTCTACATAGTTCTCGAACCCGCATGGTGTGCATGCTTAAGGTTTGGTGACATTTCGGTAGTATAGAGTTATGTATGATGGTGACCGAAGTTTGTTCGGAGTCCCGGATGAGATCCCGGATGTCACGAGGAGCTTCGGAATGGTCCGGAGGTAAAGATTCATATATAGGAAGTCCTATTTGGTTGCCTAAAAAGTTTCGGGCTCATCGGTAGTGTACCGGGAGTGCTGGTAGTGTACCGGGAGACCACCGGGAGGGTTATTTCGACCCAAGAGGCTTCATGGTCTGTGGGATAGTAAATACCAGCCCTTAGTGGGCTGTTGGTAGTCCCACACAAGTCCCATGAGGTTTGAGAAGGAAAAAATCCAAAGGTGGAGAGGTGGAAAGAGTTTCCAAGTGGAAAGGAGGAATCCTACTCCTAATAGGATTGGAGTAGGACTCCTCCACCTCCAATTTCGTCCAGATCTCGAGGGTTTGAGGCTGCCTCCTCTCCTCCCTCCCTCCTATATATACTAGAGGATTTAGAGGGAAAAGCTAACCCTAATTGCCACGTGTTGACCTCTTCTTCTCTAAATCGTAGTTTCTCCTCTAGATTGGTTTTGGCGGTGCTTAGGCGAAGCCCTGCCGGAATTGCTCCATCACCATTGCCGGAGCGCCGTCACGCTGCCGGTGAACTCTTCCTCCTCTTCACGTCCTCTTGCTGGATCAAGACGGTGTAGATCGTCATCAAGCTGCACGCGTGCTGAACGCGGAGGTGCCGTCCGTTTGGCGCTAGATCGGAAGGATCGTGATGAGATCGTGGGACGGTTCGTGATGAGTTCGCAAGACAGTTCGTGATGAGTTCGCGGGACGGATCGTGATGAGTTCACGGGACGGACCGTGATGAGATCGCGGGACGGATCATGATGAGATCGCGGGACGGATCGTGATGAGTTCGCGGGACGGATCTTGATTGGATCGCGGGACGGATCATGATGTGATCGCGGGACGCTCGGCGATTTGGATCGCGAAGATGTTCGACTACACCAACCGCGTTTCTTAACGCTTCCCGCTTAGCGATCTACAAGGGTATGTAGATCCACTCTCCCTCTCGTAGATGCTCATCACCATGGATAGATCTTGCGTGTGCGTAGGAAATTTTTTGTTTCCCATGAAACATTCCCCAACAATAATCACAACTCCTCCTCCTCATCATCATCATCAACTCTAACACATTGTAGCACATAATAACACATTGTACCTAGGACCTACATACTCCTATCTCGTAGGACCTATTCTACCCTCTCTTAGGTACAATATCATAAAACAAGATAGGCCCTGACTCTCCATTATGGAGAACGGAGATCATCCTGTCTCCCATTCTTTGTTGGGGAACGTGATAGAAAACAAAAATTTCCGGTATAGCAGACACGCCCAGGACCACTATGGAGACTGCATACAAGGTTTGATCTGATCCGTACCGACTCGAAGCGCAGCGGAAGAAGAGTCGGTGGAGATCGTTGGTGCAGATCCCCGCAGCTAGGATTTTACAACCTCCCAACCGCGAGGATGTACTCCCTCGTCGGATAGCCCTTCGGGAGGCGGTCGGACAGTCCCCCGGACGATGTCGCGGATAGCCCTTCGGGAGGACACACGAACAGCCCCTCGGGCAAAATATCGAAACTACGACCTCTCTACGGGGTTGCACACATACGGTGTGATCTATTCGGCAGGGCTTCGCCGTCCAGAACTAGTTCCTACCGGAACCCAGACAACCTTTCGGCTCTACGAAACTATTTCGCTGGGAGGGAGATAAGAAGCCAGAGCATTGCAATGGCATGTGTATGAGATCAAGGGCTGAAAAAATGGCAGCCCACTCACCTCCTATTTATAGGAAAACCAAGGGGTAGGGTGGTTTTACAATAAAACCCAAAATGCACATGAATGAAGTCCTTCCACAAGGGCATAAAAGTGAAACCAAGGAACAAGAGGGACTCCATGAAGGAGTCCACCATGTGGCCGGCCACACCCTCATGTGGGGCCCCAAAAATGGCTCCAATCCATCCATGTCATCCCCAAGATCTTTTGGAGCAAAGCCCCAAAAGGTGGCTTTCCATAAAGTAGTCCAAAGAGCACTTTCACTATTCACGGCGACATTTTTCAGTGTCCGCTCGAACTGAAAATATTTATGTGGGCTTAGAACAATTCTATTACCCCACTAAAATAATTTTCAATGCGATCCGGAACAATTCCGGAATAGTGATTTTCATCTGCGAAAAGCATCTGAAGTGGTTCCGGCAGCTCCGGAACATTTCCGGTTTTCATCCCGGAAAATTCCAGAAAGTTTCCAGAACGATTCTGGCACCCTTCAAGAATTATCAGGCATGTGCCGAAACCAATTTGACTTTTTGGTATCCCCTGAAACAACTTTTCAGTTTCACCGAAACTGTTCCGGTGACCTGTCTGCGGAACTTTCCCGCTGTCCGAAACTTTTCCGGTGTCCGAAACTTTTCGGTGATTTTCTCTCAGACTCCCTGTCTAGTATTCAATAGATAGATGACCCTTAAGCATGTGACCCTATAGGTTCGGTGAAGCATAGACATGACCCGGAACCCCTTCCGATCAATGATCAACATCGGAGCCGTGGACACCCATATTGACCCCTATACCCACACGAATGAATATTCGAGTGAACCTCTAGTTGCCGTGAGCTATTCCTGTTGCTTCGCGATATGTTTACAATTACCCGAGGTGAGACATGTAGGCATCCTCGTGGATCAACAACTTCTCCACTATGCCAGTTACCTCGTTGCTGGTATTGTTCTCTTTTCTTGTTCCCGTGTTCAGGCATCCCCGTGATCAAATCACAAAGTGTCTGGCCAGATGATGATGGATACCGTAACACCGAGAGGGCCCAGAGATATCTCTCCATCGTCGGAGGAGCAAATCCCAATCTTGAGCTATCAAGTTACTTGACATACTTTTCCATGAATCCGTAAGCCGCCGTAATAGCCACCCATTTACGGATGAAGTTTAACAAACCCCAAAGTTCATGAAGCAAGCATGAAGAAACTCGATACTCTCATGTTCTAAGGAATTATGCAAACTTTAACCATCTCTGTGTTATTAACCATTAACTTGTGACGAATGTATCTCATAGCATAACATCAATTCGGATCAATTCAACACGAGTGTTCTACCAACATCGTGTCCTCAAAATTGCCGTCATAGCCGTGCCCATGATCAGGAAAACAGGACCATCATGCAACACTTGAGCCAGTCTTAGAGGCAAGACTAGGAATACAATTCACCGTTTATTATACCACACATGCACATGAGTTTCCCTCCAAGCCTCGTTTAATTTGTAGACTCGAGAATCATTGCAGTTATAGCATGGAACATAAACATTCATTGCAAACTTTGGAGATACAAAATAACTGTTATTACTGCCTCTAGGGCATATCTCCTACATTCTTGGCCTACACACAATGTTGCTTCCAAGTAGCTCTCTACGATTGAGCATACATTTTTTCCAATCTTTGATTGTCATGACTCCATCGGTTTTAGAAATCCGGTATGGACATGAGTGATGCGTAGGCTGACCTAGCCGTGGTGGCCCTAAGCTCGTAACAACAACGCGACCTTTCGGAAACATCAGATGAGGCACACAATCCTCTGGGATTTTCTGTTGAAAAACATAGTAATAACTTTGTAGTTAGCAATATAGTTTAGTTTTAGAAGAATTTATGAAAAAGATGCACGGATGTCATAATAGTAGAATTAAAATCTTACCATGCAATCTCCATGGATGTTACCGTAGTTCCCCATGTGCACTAGTGGCACGTATTGATCATAATGTGCAGGAGTTTGATAATAGCTATTGTAATTCTCAAGATGACTAAGAAATGCAGTAAGATGATCTTTCTCCTTATAAGTTAATTCTGCTTCATCACTGTAGTAGTAGGTTCTGTCTACCATCTTTCGTACATTTTTTGAAGAATGAAAATAAGCTGTCAATGCAAATAAGTTGTCAACTATTTTTAAATAAACAATATAAATTACTTAATAAATATGGTTGAGAAACTCATATAATGGTAGAACTGAAGGCGTCTGTACATCGACCCAGATGTCGATATTACCTTCAATTTCATCTTCCGGACGAATATCAAAGGTGATAAGCATATTAGGCTCAAATGCATAAGCCTTAGTGCTTGCCAACTTTTGAATTCAAAATAGCAATAGGTGTCTACATGGTACAATTTTACCGCAAAAGTAAAACCATGCTCGGTCCTCAAGTGAACTATCTTTACCTCCATATCTTTTTGAAATCAATCTTATCCAAGACAGCAATTCTTGCATGGCAGGGGATACGCTAGTAGAACAGTAAAATATTAAAATTAATTATAAGTTGAAGCAAAAGAGGCAGAAGTCATGCTTAATCACAAAAAAAAGACTTGTCATTGTGACTTACTATATCCACTTCGAATGTCTCATCCAACATGATGTTGAAGCGCCTACCATCAACTAGGAAAGTCTGTCACACAGGCCGCGCTCGTCTTCGCAGTATTCGCACATATCGAATTCATTTTCGTCGTCAGACATTTCCTATGTTCATAGTTGAAACATTTAAAATCGATCGAAGGAAACTACGAGAAAACTAATCAACACACAGATCAATATTACTCAATATGCAACGGGTTGACTTTAGGTCTGTTGAGTCTTTCCTTCCTAAACTCTCGTCTCACATATATGGTGGGCACTCCCTCTCATATTTCGACCGTCGGTGATGGTGGCTCCTCCATTCATCCCAGAGTGCATTACACCAAAATGTCTAGCACACTAGAACGAAGGAGAACCGACCCTCACGACAACAGTTGGGATTCTTCCTCTCTCATATATATATATATGGTGGACACTTTCCCTCACTGAAAGACACACAAGGAGCCGAAACAGACTTAAAGTCAACCCGTTTCATATATCGAGCAATGACATAGAAAAAAATTCCTATGTTTTACCGGAATGACTTGCAAACCACAAATACATTTATAATGTAATATCACTAATACATCATCCCGAATAATCCAGTTCAAGAATTACGACACACTTTGGATCTTAATTAATGTGTGTGTAACTTTCGGTCCGTCGAGGCTTTCCTTAAATAACTCTCATATCTCATGGTCTGTTGGTGCGCACTCTCTCACATTGATACGGTGGTGTATATATGTTGGTGGACACTCTCTCACAGTAATAGTTCGATCGTCGGTGATGGACACCTCCCCTCTTCTCTTCTTGCGCAATATATCGACGAGTATATCGCAAAGAAGAGAAGAAAGAGGAGGCGCCCCCATGACAACAGTCGGGATGCCTCCATCAAGAACACACATGAAAGTCACACAAGGAGCAACGGCAGACCGAAAGTCACACACACATTATACCGATAAAATATCACTAATACATTAATATTTATAATGACCTCGAATATAATATCACTAATACATCATCCCGAATAATTCAGTTAATGCATCATCAAGTATTAACTAATACATCTCGAATATTATCATATAAGATCACTAATACAGATCGAATATCCTAGAATCCAAAATGGAGGACGGTGAACTCGGTTCACTAGCGGTATCTGAGTCGCTGGCGGTGGACACCCAAAGATAAGGAACCATCACGGGATCATAACTCAAGTGAGATCCCTGAAGGATCTGCCAGGTATTGTCAAACCGGGCGTCCAACGCAGCCATGTAGCGACGGACGAGCTCGTCCTCCTCCATGACATGGCGACGTACCACCTCCGCGGGTGCCGGCTCCCTCCGCACCGAAAGTGGCCCGTGTGACCGCCACCACAGAAGGTCCGGGTCGATGACGATACATGCATTCCTCACCAACCTCCGAGCCCGGGAAGGTAGCACCTCCCAGTGCCAGCCCGCTGTAGCCCAGTCCCGGACATGGCGCCTATCAAGCAAGCTCTCGCAGACTACTCAACGACGAGGATGCGAGCCGGACATCGTCGATAAATTCCTATGAGAACATTTTTTTATCGTTTAATCACTAATATTTCATAAACCCCAAAAAAATTCTGTAATCTAACATACACATACTAATTTTTCCTAGGACTCATAATAATTAAATACAACATAAAACAACATACTAATATAACATAAACACACTAATCTAACATAAACATACTAATCTAACATAAACATTCATCATAAAAAAATTCTGTAATCTAATATACACATACTAATCTAACATAAACATTCATCATATAAAAAAATCAACATATATTTAAAAAAATTGCAATGAGCCGGGGCGGCAGCGGCTCAAAGCGGGGGCGGTGATGGGCGGCGACGGGGGCGCGGCGGCGGCGACGACGGGGTGGCGACCGTGGCGGGGTCGTGGCGACGGGGGCGGCGGGGGAGGCGACGGGGGAGGGGCGGCGACGGGAGCGGGGCGGCGATGGGGGAGGCGACGGGGGTGGCGGGGGAGGCGACGGGGGAGGGGCGGCGACGGGGATGGCGACGGCGGGCTCGGGGCGGCAACGAGGGCGAAGTGACAATGAAATCTGCGAAATTTCCTAAGTGATTCTTATATAGAAGAAGCATTGGTCCCGGTTGGTGGCACCAACCGGGACCAATGCCCACCTTTAGTCCCGGTTGGTACCACCAACCGGGACCAAAGCCCTGTTTTCAGCAGCCCAAAGGGCGAGAAACAGGGACCTTTGGTCCCGGTTTGTGGCACCAACCGGGACTAAATAGGGCATTGGTCCCGGTTGGTGCCACCAACGGGATGAAAGAGGGGCATTGGTCCCGGTTAGTGCCACCAACCGGGACCATTGGTCCCTTTTCGTCGGCCGCCGGGGAAGCAGCAGATGTTTAGTCCCACCTCGCTAGTCGAAGGGAGACAGCACTTGTTTATAACCCGTGTTAAGCTCCTCTCATAGTGAAAATAGAAGCCTTTATACATGAAATTTGACCTAAATTCAAAATGCCAGTTAGGTGTCTAACTAGCCCTTAGAATTTGGGTTGAATTTCAGTATAAATGCATCAATTTTCACTTTTGCTACTTTTTACGTTATTTCTTTGCTATTTTTCCTGCTATCTAATATTACTTTGTTTTAACATTATATTCAATTTGGTAATTTTTAGGTTTTATATAATTTTAGTTTAAAAAAGACTAGAGGTTGAAAGTTGAAAAGCACTACAAATGAACTCTCAAATTGGTATTTTTCATGCAGTTATTGATTATTTTGAGCTAAATGACCCTGAAATTGAAAAGCACTACAAATGAACTCTGAAAAGGTTGAAAGTTGACATGGTATCATCATTTCACCCATATAGCATGTGCTAAAAAGTTGATAGGGTTACGGCAAAAGCAGGATGCAGTTCGTGTACAAAATGGACAGCCTCTTTCGAAGTATCGCGGTTTCGGACAGAAACTCATCGGTTACAAAAGGCATTTCATTTTCTTGAACTTATTTGAACTCCAGGTATTTTCTGTGTTCAAAATGCACCATTCAAATCCACATCATCAATTTTCAACCCTTTCTGACTTCATTTGATATTTTTCATACAGTTATTAATTTTTTTTGAGCTAAATGACCCTAAAATTGAAAAGCACTACAAATGAACTATGAAAAGGTTAAAGTTGGCATGGCATCATCATTTCACCCACATAGCATGTGCTAAAAAGTTGAGATGGTTACGGCAAAATCAGGATGCACTTCGTGTACAAAACGGACAATCTCTTTCGAACTATCGGGGTTCGGACGGAAACGGATCGGTTACAAAAGGCATTTCATTTTTTTCGAACTTATTTGAACTCCAGGCTTTTTTGTGTGTTCAAAATGCACCATTCAAAGCCACATCATCAACTTTCAACCCTTTCTGACTTCATTTGGTATTTTTCATGCAATTATTGATTTTTTAAGCTAAATGACTCTGAAATTGAAAAGCACTACAAATGAACTATGAAAAGGTTGAAAGTTATCATGGTATCATCATTTCACCCACATAGCATGTGCTAAAAAGTTGAGAGGGTTACGGCAAAATCAGGATGCACTTCGTGTACAAAACGGACAATCTCTTTTGAAGTATCGGGGTTTCGGACGGAAACTCATCGGTTACAAAAGGCATTTTATTTTATTGAACTTATTTGAACTCCAGGCTTTTTGTGTGTTCAAAATGCAACATTCAAAGCCACATCATCAATTTTCAACAATTTCTAACTACATTTGGTATTTTTCATGCAGTTATTGATCTTTTTGAGCTAAATGACCCTGAAATTGAAAAGCATTACAAATGAACTCTGAAAAGGTTGAAAGTTGGCATGGTATCATCATTTCACCCACACAGCATGTGCTAAAAGGTTGAGAGGGTTACGGCAAAAGAAGGATGCACTTCGTGTACAAAACCAGCAGTCTCTTTCGAAGTATCGGGGTTTCGGACGGAAACTCATCGGTTACAGAAGGCATTTCATTTCTTGAACTTATTTAAACTCCAAGATTTCTGTGTGTTCAAAATGCACCATTCAAAGCCACATCATCAATTTTCAACCCTTTTTGACTTCATTTGGTATTTTTCATGCAGTTATTGATTTTTTTGATCTAAACGACCCTGAAATTGAAAAACACTATAAATGAAGTATGAAAGGGTTGAAAGTTGGCATGGTATCATCATTTCACCCACGTAGCATGTGCTAAAAAGTTGAGAAGGTTACGGCAACAGCAGGATGCACTTTATGTACAAAATGGACAGTCTCTTTCAAAGTATCGGAGTTTCGGACGGAAACTCATCGGTTACAAAAGTCATTTCATTTTCTTGAACTTATTTGAACTCCAGGCTTTTTGTGTGTTCAAAATGCACCATTCAAAGCCATATCATCAATTTTCAACCCTTTCTAACTTTATTTGATATTTTTCATGCAATTATTGATTTTTCTGAGCTAAATGACCCTGAAATTAAAAAGCAGTACAAATAAACTTTGAAAATGTTGAATTAATAGAAAATCATCATCACATTAAAGCCAAAATACAATAATGACCAAAATAAATACGTACAGTTCATACATAGTTGGCATTATTGATCAACATATAGCTCTCTAGAGCATCTAATTAAAACATACAACGAAACTACGTAAAAAAATTAAATGCAACAATAAATGCAATCATATCCGTTACTAAGGTACCAATTGATCCAACGGCATAATGATATCAAGCCTCAGTATGAATGACATATTTTTTAATGTTTTTAAGCTTTAAGCGCATTGCATCCATCTTGGTCTTATGATCGTCGACGATATCGACAACATGCAACTCCAATCCCATCTTGTCATGTTCAGTTCTTTTCAATTTTTCTTTCAAATGATCGATTTTTTTCCAGCTTCTGTTAACTTCTCGAGCAGAATTGCATAGTCGGTTGGAATTTCTGGTTCAACTACTTCCTATAGATAAAAACATCTACGTCAAGTTGGTGACATAATTAATTGTCATAGACATTAGATATGTGAAATAGTTATATAAAAGATAATATACCACATCTGAATCATAGACTGGACGAGCGCCGACGTGGGCGGATACCATAACCATGGCACTATATAATAACAAACAATAATAAAAGTAAGAAAATCATACGAGTAAGTATATTTTCTTTTAGCAAGAAGATAAGATCAAGAGGCTCACCACGCACGGGCGATCGACGACGGTTTCAGGATGGGGACGGGACAAGACGGACCGCCAAACCTAGACAAATCTTGACGAAAATGGAGTTTGGACAAGAAGCTTCGAGAGAAGAAAGCTTAAGTTTGGCTTGGGCATTTCATCAAACACCTCATGTGCATAGAAGGTGAACTAGAGCACCACAAAGCTCTCCCCTCGCCGGCCTGAAAAATAGAGCAATGTGGAGTGCTCGCTGGTGAGGGGGTATATATATAAGCATCTCATTGGTTCCGGTTCGTAACTGGAACCAGGACTAAAGGACCCCTTTGGACCCGGATCCAACAACAAACGGGACCAATGGTTGTGAGCCAGGAGTGAGGCACATTGGTCCCGATTCATGTCTGGAACCGAGACCAAAGGTTCCAAACGAACCGGGACCAATGCCCCATGTGGCTCGTCCGGCCCCTTGACCTCACGAACCGGAACTGTTGTCCCCATTGGTCGCGATTCGTAACTGAACCGGGACTAATGTGCTAGCCCGACCCGAACCAATGCCCTGTTTTCTATTAATACACCTTGATTACGTGATGTATATATATGCATTGAGTTGGCTGCTAGCAGGCCGACTCGAACAAGACTCTTAATCCTACACGTACTTGACATGCTAACCAAATCACTTAGGACTTCAGCCTAGACCTACTCGGACCCCTAACACGTATTGGACCTGAACTAGTAATACAAGCATCAAGCCAACTAGTACTAATCCACGGCAGCCAGCTAAATTGCACCTGATTAACACTTGACAAAAACTAATTAACTCAAGATTATACTAACAATTCCCCCCTAACCTTGATTTTTGTCTTGTGCAATTCTCCGGTCTTGATTCGTTGGAGATTCATGACTTAACGATCCATCTGAACATATGATCTAGACTAACAATCACGGTGGGCAACACCATCGATCACCCCTAACGCAATACATGCCAGCGGATCACACATCGTCTCATGTAGAGACATGACCTCATTGAAGAGGCTCCCCTTCACTAATCCTCGTCCCACTATACGTTTAAGGTTGATCTTCACTTCATGTCTTCGCCCTCGGTGCTACACCACATCGGACAACCCATCGACTATGACACGCTTCATCTTTAACCGATCCTCACAAAGAAGAGTACTTGGACATCAAGATGACGACTCACTGACACGATGACAACTCACTGACACGAGACGTCCGAGATGTGCCCACCTGCATGACTTCTTGACTCATCTAACTCTTCGTGACGATGATCTTGACGACTTTACGACACCACACCTCGGCACCACTGCTCCCCGTCGACGATCATCTTCCACCGCCTTGCCGACGACAACCTGTTGCCTCCCTCCTTGTCGCTCTGCCGAACGACGGTCGCCTAATCCTCCTCGCTGCTGCATCACCCAGCGACTTCATGGCCCGCTCTGAGGCACTAGTCGGGTTGCCACTCCGGGGCAAGCACGACTTCAAATTGACCTAGCTCTGATACCAATTATTGGAATTCGGCCCTCAAGATCGATCACATAAAATCACAATGAACACGCACACAAAAAACTTTTGCCAAAGGCAAGTATAGTGCCTCTCTTTTTCCCTATTTTTATTTTCTCCTTTTCTTGACTCACGGTGTTACAATCTTGATGACCTGATACATATATATGCATCGATTTGGCTGCTAGCAAGCCAACTCGAACATGACTCTTAATCCTACATTTACTTGACATGCTAACCAAAACCACTTAGAACATCAGCCTAGACCTACTCGGTCCCCTAACATGTATTGGACCTGGATTAGTAATACCAGCATCAAGCCAACTAGTACTACTCCACGGCAGCCAGCTAACTTGCACCTAATTAGCAGTTATCAAAAATTAATTAACTCAAGATTATACTAACATTGTCATCCTCATTCGTGCTTATTTATGTGCTCGATGACAGGTTCCGACGAGAGTGCCCATGTGCTCCTCGACACAGTACAATTTAGTAGGGCATGTCTCCAAGTGTCTTCCACTCCACAGACAGCACGAACTCGTGTTCGATATATTGCGGTATGGCTGCTGTCGGGGTTGAGTGTTTGGCCAGTCTCCACAAGAAATTTTCCAGTTTTGATGGAACCTTGATTCCCCATAACATATACAAATACTCAAACAACCATTAGTCCATCCTTGGCTATCTGCATCTGAATGAGAAGATCGACCTAGCTTGTTCATATAACCACACCTCCCGGCTCAACTTTGTCCTCTGAATCATTCTATATGGAGTTCGGACCGTGAAGTTCCCTCCCCTCTCTTCACTCCAAGCCCAAAAATCCTTAGTCTGTCTAGTGCAGAGAGGAATTCGCAGAATTGCTTCGGCATCTAGCAGTATAAAGACTAACTGGACTAAATGCTCGTTCTAGGAAGAGGCTGCATGTCAGGATGTAAATGGACAGGTTGTTGGACGATCATGGGACTTGCCCGCCACAACCACAATTTCTATACGGGATTATGTGGACGTCCACTTAATATTTGTGTGGCTAATGTGGCATCCACATATTGTCCATATAGTTCTGTGCACTTTCTCGCATCTCGAAAGCATAATCATTGTACAGACCATCTGTGCACTTCTTGTACAGACCAAATAGCATCCAGATTCAACATTTACACTACAAATTAGATTGTCTCAAATAAAAATAAAAATTTAGAGTAGCATTCATAGCACAGGAAACAAGAAAATCGACAAAGCATAATTATTTGTTTGCATTTAACAACATGTATGCCTCCATCTACCAGTTCAGCAACTTCTCCATCCTGATGTGGATGCTTTCATCTACCACTTCAGTGATTCTTTCATCCAACCATGTATCGTAATTGGAACTGTTCTAGACGATCAAGTCTGTATCTTCATATATATGCCTCAACCCGAGTCTGCATCTGCAAAAAAGGAACTAATCAAGGATCAGAGAACTAATTGGCATGGATCAAACATAATTTATTCTAGTACTAACTACAATTGGACAAAACTGTGCAGCCAAGCAGAGCTAATTCTAACAGTAAATATCAGAAAGTAAATTATGTATGTGTCAAATAACATTCTCAGAATGTCATTCTGATACAACATGCTAAATCAGCACAATGGCACCACTTCAACAATTCCCGTTCAAAAATTACTCTAATTTCTTGGGAAAAACACTTACTATAAATCATGTGACATGGACTGGCCTTGACCAACTCCCTCAACTTAAAAGTAAATTTGTAGTGCATACATACCGAGGTTAATAGTAGTGCTCTTCCTCAACAATGTCACATTGAACATCAGATCTTACCAATCTTGGAGGCAGATCAAGGCTTCGACCGTCTTGTTGCTCAATCTACTTCTATAGTCGCTTACCACACGATGACCGGTACTGAAAGCTGATTTGGACGGTACCACAGAAGCTGGTACAGCAAGGACATCACGAGCTATACAAGAAAGGACGGGATACTTCGAAGAGTGGATATGCCACCATTGAAGAACGTTGAAATCTGCTTTGCGATCGAATGTCTCTTCCTCTAAGTATCTAACAAGCTCATTAGCAGATTGGCATTGCTTCTTGTGCAAGTGTTGTTCCCAATCTGCCAAAGGATCATTCTCTTCAATCACAACCTCAACATTTTTCTGTCCTTGAGTTGACTCACCCAGTGCATCTGCCATTTGTGAAGAATATTCTTCAAACAAATTGTTAAGAGCATTTTTCACTGCATCCAAGTGTTTCTCTATATCTGAACCAAAGGCTTGTTTTAACCGAAACTCAATGAAGCTTAGTTTGAATCGAGGATCAAAAATCACAGCTATACAATTGGGCAAATATGACTCAATCCAGTATTTGTCAAACTTTGCTTGCATCACAGCAACCATTGCTCGAATAACATCATCCTCTGCCGATGCTTCCTTCTCCAGCAACACTCTCACATTCCATATTTGATGGAAGTAGATATTTGAGGTAGGATAACTTGAACCAGAAACTACTTCTGTGGCTGCATGAAATATTCGTAACATAGCACAAACAGTTCGAGCTCTTTTCCACTCTTCCAAGGATGGACAGAACTTGTAATCCTTATCCCGGCTCACCAAAGTACGAAATGCTCTTCGGAATGGGAGAGATGACTCTAACATGAGGAAGGTGGAATTCCAACGTGTTGGTAGATCCACTGAGGGGAGTTTGCAACAAATACCGACTTCTGCAATTACTTGTTTAAACTTTTCCAACCGAGAGGGGGAACTCTTAACGTACTTTGCACTCTCTCTTATATTATCTATTACACCTTTCATCACTGTTAACCCATCTTGGACAATCAAATTTAGCACATGGCATACACAACGAATGTGAAGTAATTGACCTTTAATAGGCAACATATGCTTGCTGTTCAGATTTTTTTCTTAGATAATCAACCATTGTGCCATTAACAGCAGCATTATCTAATGTTATACTAAAGAGTTTGTCCTCAATATTCCAATCTTGCAAGCTCTTTAATAAAACATTAAACATTGATATTCCATTATGTGGAGTCTCTACCATGAAAAACCTTATGATCTGTTTTCTCAAAGCACACTCTGTGACAAAATGGCAAGTTATGCATAGATATGACATAGTTTGCTTAGACGTCCACATATCAGCTGTTAAAGAGACTCTGCCTCTATATTTCTTGAAACATTCACGGAAACTTAAGCTGTGTTCATTAAATTGTTCCATGCAATCCTCTTTAATAGTAACTCTAGAAACCATGTTGAACATGGGATTCAAGCTTTTCACAAAGTCTTGAAAGCCACTATACTCAACAAATGAGAAAGGCAACTCATCCATTACTATCATTCTAGCCAGCAAGTTTCTAGATGCAATCTGATCAAAACTCCATTACTGAAGCATAGATCCATGAGGAGATGAAACCGAGGACTTCAACTTCTCAACAACGAGGGACAAATCTAACCTTTTTTCGCAAGCAGCTAAGTGTCTTTGTACACCATTAGTACCCACGCCTTGTCCAGCTGGAAACACTTCATGCCAGTGATTGCACTGAGCTTTGACAAGTATGTTACAATGATAAATAGGTTTGGCATCCCTCCAAACAGCAGAAGTTAATCTTCGTGTCTTGCGTACTGTTAATTGGCAAGCATAAACGAAGCCAACTCACTACGTGGTACAAATGAAGTAGTCGTCGGAGATGGTGACAATGCGGACGACTTTTTTGAGGCTACAACTCTTGCTAGAAGCCCAAGGGAAGACCTCCATGTGTTCGCCACCGGTGATCCTACCAGTGGGGATCTGGTCACTCTTTGGCCATGTGTCCTAGATGGAGAATCTTAACCCTAGATAACAAAACAAAGAAAAATCAGAACATGCTATGAACTTGTAGAGGTTTGTGTTATGAAGCGAGGTTTAACATAGAAACAGACCTTTAGCTCCTCACTTGTAGCTACTTGAACAAATTCAGAACGCACATGTTTGCTCTTCCCCTGCAACTCCTCCTCCTCCTGGTTTTTCCTCTTATTCTCTTTCTTCTTCCTCTTCTCTTCCCTTTTTTCTTCCCTCTTCCCTTCCAGCCTTCTCTTTGTTGCCTTCTGCCTTTGTTTTTTCTTCTGCCTCTCTAATCTGTAATGCAAACGTTGGGGGTCAAAAAAATCAAAAAATATAATTAATGCCATAGGGAATCACATGAGGGCGAGGGACTTACTTCTGTTGCTCTTTAATAGCATTCCACACATGTTGTTCCTGGTCCATGGCTTCCCACTTTTCATTTTGCTTGTCGATCGTCATAGCCACTTGGTCGTCGACGTCACCCATGGTCACTTCTATGAAATCTGCATTGAATGTCAACATTCAGTAGGTAGAATTAAGTCTCTCGCCCTCCCGAAGAATTATGCTAATAAGCTAGTAAAAAAACTGAAGGATTAAGTTGTTGCTGCGACTGCTAAAATATATAGTGCATCAGCTAGAAGTATTACTACAGTAACAAAAAAAACAAGGGTAGCCAAGCCAAGCAAAGCCTGACGTTCAAGGGAAGCATGGATGAGCCACCAGCCAAGCATTAAGCAAAGTACCACATTACGGTCGTCGCTTCTTTACGCACCCACTAACCCAACAGACAAATGTGAAAACAAAGCTACAGGGGAAGAGCAAATGGATTAGCTAACAAATGGGACACCAACAAAGATTTTCCATGAATGACAGAGAAGTTTCAGGTAGTATACTACAGATTAGGCAAAAGGGATCTTGTCACAATGTTTTTCCATGACTGACAGAGAAGTTTCATGTTTGGACACAAACAAAGCTACAGCAACACGATATTTCACACAGACAGGTTTGATTTCCAACCACATGTGTAAATAACTTTGTTAGATGATTCAGTTTGAACTACAGAGCAAATAGCGAGCTAAACAAGTCAAGGGTTCCATCTCAAGCTTTTGGGATCTGCAGGGGGCGAGGAAGAGCCTAGCCTAATTCATCACATGAGGTCACGAGCACATATCCATAGCTAATCTGAAGGAGGAAGAGAGGAGTTTGCATACCTGGGGGGAGAAGAGGAGGAGGCGGGGGAGCAGTGGCCAAAGAGGCCATCACCGAGATTGGGAAAGGAGCAGGCATGCAGGGCTCAGCTTCATCCCCGGCTATTCCCCTTGGCGGCGGCTGAGGAGCAGGACCTGGAGACGGCATCAGCAAGTTAGGGGAGAGAGCACAGGAGGCATCCCCGCAAGGCTCGGCTCGGTCGCCGGTGATGTCCTCTTTAGCTCCATTGGAAGGATGCGACGACGTCGCCATCGGAAGCGGGAGGTAGTGCGATGGAGATGGCGGCGGCGGCGACGGCGCCCTAGCCTAGGGCATGGCAATTGATTTGGGAGTGGGGAATAACGCGATGGAGAGTGACTCTAGACTGCCTGCCCGCTGGCTTGGTGGGCTTATCTGGGCTATCCATTTAGGCCAGTTAATTTTACTGGGTGTCCACTAACGCCACTTGAGGGTTTTTTGATGGATGGCATATGTGGGACTAGTGGGTTCAGTGCCATTTACATCCTGAGTTGCATGGTTGATTAGTTCAGAAACCCTCCTCGGTGGTTGTGGTAACAGAGAAGTAACCGACCTCTTCATATTTGCTCTGGGAACCCAGTTGTTGCCACATATGTCTGTTGTTTCATCATTACCTATATATCCTCCTGATCAGACCTTGCATCATTATATCTCAGGCCATCCAAAATAGCCCGCCAAACAAATGTGGGCCCAGCCAGCCCTACAAACACACCCCTACATGGAAAAAAGAATTGGGAGGCCTCATATCATTATTATTTTTGCCGAAGAGGGCTCATATTAGCCACGAATGTCCATATGTGCGGAGGGAATCCTCATATCAACGAGTACACGGGCAAGACTACAAGCCCAAAATGATTTAGCCCCATTAGGGAAAATCAAATCAAGGCTAACACAAGAAAACATATTCCGTTCGATTTTAAAATTTGTTCATACGGTTGTGACACTTGTTCATGAACACTAAATAATATCTTCACATTAGTAATGAAAAATGTTACATAAAGTATATAATAATAATTTGTGTTATACTTAATTTCTTATTCCTATTTGAAAATGGTCATGTATTCTAAAAGAATTGCTCATTACTATAGAAAAAGGTTCACAAATCTCAGAAAGGGTATTTATGTATCACTGAACAACATGTCCATATGTACGAAAATAAATGTTTGTGACTAAAAAATCTGTCCACGTATTTAAAAAAAATATGAAATTAAATAAATAGCCACATTCTAAATAGAACTAGTACGAAAATTTAAAATAAAATAAATCAGGAAATGTCAAAAGATAGTAAGAAATAGCAAAATAAAAAGTAGAGTAATATAGAAAAATAAAAGGAAAGGGAAAAGGAGAAAGGAAAAAGAAAGGAAGAAAAGGGGAAACAGAAATTGAAAAGAAAACACCAGAGAAGAAAGGAAAAAATATTGCATATTGGACAAGCCGAACTGCCCTGACCTTCATGAAAGGATTCCTTCGCGGTGACTATATTTCACACAAGACAGAAGAAGGAAGGATATCTTGTGTGAAGCGTGCACAAAACCGCCAGTCCACTAGTGCATAATTTCGGAAGAAATAGAGTAAAAACAAAGGGCGCAGAGGATCGATAGTGGGATGTCTTGGTTGGTTCACAACATTATTAGCCACTAAGGCGAAATGGAGTTCAGGTTAAATAAATAGAGTTGGACCGACTTGAAGGAAAACATCCGGTTTTTACACTGGTTTTCCGTTCATTTTTATTTTCTTTTCTTTTTTCATCCGATCTCTTCGTTTCTCTCTCTGGTTTTATTGTTTTTTCTCCTTTTTTCTTCATTTTTAATTGGTTTTCTCCATGTTTTCTATTTCCTTTTTTGTTTTGGTTTTATTCTCCTTTTTTTATTTCATTTCTCTTTGTTACTTTCATTGTTTTTATTGTTTTCTCCTTTCTGGCTCATTTTCTTCTTCTTTCATTTCGTTTTTTCTTTCTTTCTTGGTTTTCATTTTTTGTTTTTCTTTATTTCTTTATTGATTATCACTGTTTGTCCCATTATTTTTGCATTTGTTTCTTCGGTTTTATTTTTCATTTTCTTCTTTGGTTTCTTTGTTTTTTTTTGGTTTCAATATTTTTTTTCTTCTTTGTGGTTTTCATTCTACATTTTTATAGATGTCAAGAAATTTTTCAAATACATGTTTAACATTTTTACATGCAAATTTAACAATTTTGTAATATATGGTCAACATTTTTTCTATATATATTGTTTACATACTTGATTAACATGTTTCATATGCAAGATTATTAGTTTTTTAATACATGGTCAACATTTTTCCTATAAACACTTTTTAATTTGTTCAAATTCATGATTAACATTTGTCAAAGACAGGATTGAATTTTTAATGCATGGTTAATATTTTCTATATATGCAGTTAACATTTTTAATGCATGGTCAATTTTCCAATGGAATATTAATATTGTGTAATATATGGTCAACATTTTTTCTATACATATTTTAAAAGTTTCCAAACGCTTGATTATCATTTCGCAAATAAAATATTTACATTTTTAATACATGGTCTACTCCTGTTTATACAGACTCAAAAAAAATTAAATGCAATGTTAACGATTTTTTAACACATGGTCAACATTTTCCCTACATGCTTGATTAAAAAATTTCAAATACAACTTAACCATTTTTTGATACAATACAAGATTAAATTTTCTGAATTCATGGTAAACATTTTTTTACTCACATTTAACTCTTTTCAAATGATTGATTAACATTTTTTCGAATGATTAATTAACATTTTTTAAATACACGATCAACTATTTTCACACACATTGTAATTTGTTTTATATATTTTCGTACACGTGTGAAACATTATCTCTATACACATTCAACATTTTTCAAATTCTTGGTTCACATTTCTTTTCAAATTTTTATATAATGTCTTTATTGTAATATATTTATTTAGAACATTTGGAAGTATAAAGGAAAGTAATAAAAAAAGAAATCGAATAAACATGAAAAAGAAAACAAATAGACAACGCCATGGCCTCCGGCATGGATGGGCCGGCCCATCTGGCGCGGCCCTTGTGCTAGGTTTCCCTTTGTCTCGCTATAAGCAGGAGTAATACTGTGAGGGCAAGCAAAACCCTTCAAACAAAAAACATGAGTATCGATAACTACAATGGGCAACTGTCCATAGAATTTAGATTATTCAGTTAAAGCAGGACTGCAAGAAGAGAACAATAAATGTTTCCCGTGTGGCTTATGAACATTGTCTTCCCAGGGTTGAGTGGTTGACTCCAGGAGAGTGGGGGGAAACTGCGCATATCACGTAACTGCCAAAATGGAGCCTGAAATTCATCGACCGCCACGTATTTCTGTTGCTCTCCAGACAAAGGCTCGCAGAACCTACAATGTGGTTATTTTTGTCACTTATCTGCAAGCACATTACAATAATGCTTAAAAAAATTGGTTATTACCAAGGCGTGCTGAGTACAAGAAAACATGAAGTATTATTATAGCCTTGTGCAATGCTAAGCTGACGTGGATGGGGCGTTTCCGATGGGGCACAGGCTCCAGGCGATGTAGGAATGGACAAGGAGATGAAACAAGAGCTATAACAACAAGAAACAACAAGAAACAAGCCCGCCAACATTTGGCTTCTGCTTGTGCTAACAATAATCTAAGCAGTGAACTATATGATAGTAAAGCTAGCCTTGGACGTTATTGGTCCTGCTCATTATTTTTCCTAGCCTCGGGTAAGTTCCGCGCAATTTTATGAACTGAGATTAAGATAAACTATCTGTATTGGACCACAACTCGAGCCCAATTGGAGCATGCTGTTCAAATTTTGTAGGTTCTCTGATCTACTCCATAAAATAAATGAAATGGTGTAGAAGTTTAAGTCCTCCAAGAATTAACAACTTAACATATGTGCACAGGCCAGATGCCGCATAAATTAACACATAGCCGAGTCACATGGGAAGTTGGGAACAAGAACAATGATCGCTTTGGAATTAAAAACAGAGATACTAATGCATTGCTTAAAGATGCACAATCCAGAGGGATACAAATCATATATAACACGGACACCCAAAGGATCAAGTTTTACTAACTAACTGGGGACTGAACCGGGTAGAACTATAGCAAACGGAGGCTATATACAGTTACCTGCAACAAGGTGCTGAATGAGACTCACGATTCTTTCTGAAGATAAGTGCAAAAGGTTACCTTCAGAAAGAATCGTGAGTCTCATTTCAGCACCTTGTTGCAGGTTATGTGGTAACTTCGCCTATGTTGTCTCAACATAGCCGGTCCCAAGCCCGGGTAAAGGAGGAGGGTTGTGATAGGCTTGGCGAGCCAACGTGAAAACCCAGCCACTCTTATGGAGATGAAACCCAAAAGATTTTCGTTGGGGCGTAACCCTCTCAGCGACGCGCCACATCGGAACCCGGGTGTGGTGGAAAATGGGCAAGGGCCGGGCCGTCAACCCCCAGGTGGCGCGCCGTATCGTGATCTGGATACGGTCGCAAGTGAGCGAGGATCGGGTCGTCGCATCCTTAGTGGAGCGCTACATCGGCGCCCGGGTGTAGTGGAAAATGAAAAAACATTATACGATGATAATATTAGTATTTTACTTGAAAACACCTTGAGGTAAATTATGTTACACAAACGGACAAAGGAAAATGGCAAAAACAAAGTCGAAAGAGACATTTACTAACGTTCACTAGCATTGTTTTTAAGGCGTCCGTAAGGCGTCACCTAAGCGACGCTTAGGCGTCAAGGCGTCCACCTTGCCTTAGGTACCTACGTAAGGCGTCCGCCTTAAGCTTTTTAAGGCGTCTGCATAGGCGTCCAGGTTGGCGCCCTAGTCCATATTGGACGCCTTGAGCTTGCCAGGCAGGCAGGGGAGCAGTTTTAGGCAGGAAACAGAGATACTGTTGGCGCCAACAGGTAGGGGGGGGGGGGGGGGCGCAGAGAGAGAAACAGCCCCCAATCCACATGCACCTCCTCCTCCTCAGCAGATCTTCTCCCTCCTCTGCAGCAGATCCTCCTCCTCCTCTCCAATGGCTCCTCCTCCTCTCCAGCAGCCTCTCATCCTCCTATCCAGTACAGCAACAACCAGTAACAGGCAACAGCAAGGAGCCTACCAAATTATACTATATTCTGCTGCTTAGGTTGCCTAGTTGCCTACCAAATTATACTATAATCTGCTGCTTAGATCTCTCTAAGGCGTCCGCCTTGCCTTATGCCTTGGCGCTTAGGTGGTAGGCGCCCCCCAGCGCCTTGCCTCGCCTTACGATGCAACTGGGGGGAAGTTTCTAAGGAAAGCATTAGTTTTATACTCACGATTCTCTCTTGGCCGCATCCAGATACCAACTCTCTTCAAATCAGCATTCATTTTCCTTTATGCGGCCACTTGAAACCAGCATTTGACAACTCCTGAGTTGTAGCATCTGAGCTGCAATGGCTGCTTCAGCACTAGGAGGATGGGTAGCCTCAGCTTTCATCACCAAGCTAGTTGAGAAGGTGTGCTCCTATGCTGGAGACCAGTATGAATACCAACGGAAAGATACAAAGGAGAAACTAAGAATCCTAGAGAAGAATCTATCGACGATCCAAACAGCGATACATTTAGCTGACAGAGTGCAGGCAAAGAACACAGCCATGGGAAGTTGGGTAAGGAGAATCAAAGATGCTGCCTGTCAAGCTGAGGATGTTCTCGATTTGTTTGACTATAGAGTTGTACAAGCACAGGCTGAAGATAGGGGCATGATTAACTCAGTTGCTTCAGCTGCAGCTGGCTCATCTTCTTCGTCCATAAGCACCATCACCACTGCCTCTACCACCACTAGCAGTAGCAGCGGCTCAACAGTAAATCAGTCGGTTCGTCTTCTCAAACGCTTCCTTTTCTCTGATGAAGTTATAGATGCGTTGATTTCTGTAGTTGATAAGTTCGTTGAGATTGATAGTGAGATGCAAAGATTTCTGGAATTTGTGAATAAGATAGAAGACATTAGACCAGAACAGGCAGTTCAGTGGCGCACAACAACCTCTATACCAGGCTCTGGGAAGTTTTTCGGTCGAGTTAATGAAGAAAACAATCTGAAGGAATTACTTGTTCAGATCAATGGACAGTCCAGCCAGCCATATGATGTTATATCAGTTGTTGGTATTGGTGGTGTTGGTAAGACTGCTTTAGTACAGAGAGTGTATAACAACCGTGATGTCACGCATCACTTTGATCTCACAGTATGGCTCCATGTCTCAGATAAATTTGATGTTGGACGTCTAACAAAAGAGATGGCACAGTCAAATCTCAGCATATTTGCTGCCTTGAAGAGCAAAAGTAGTTTAGATCAAGCTCAGATGATACTTCGGGATGGGCTGAATGGGAAAAAGGCTTTGATAGTCCTTGATGATGTATGGAATGTATTGAGGAGCCAATTGGAGAACCTGTTCAAACCCCTGCAGTTTGCTAGTAAGGGCACCAAAGTAATAGTTACAACTCGAAGCAAAAATGTTGCAAGTATGAATGAATCAACAGAGATCATGCACTTACATGGCTTAGAAGATGAAGACTACTGGGGTTTCTTTTCACAATGTGCATTCGGTGATGCAAATCCTTCTGATTTTCCACAACTGCAAAAAATTGGCCGAGAAGTGGTGAGCAAGTTGGCAGGATCACCTTTAGCTGCAAAGACAGTTGGGGGTTCACTGAAACCGGTGCTAGAAGAAAACCACTGGAATTCTATCTGTGGAAGGAAATTGTGTCAAATAGAGCAAAAAGAAGATGATATTGTATCAGTATTGCGACTGAGTTATGAGCATCTTCCTGACCATTTGAAGCAATGCTTTGTTTACTTTGCATTGTTTCCTAAGAAATACCACCTTCGAGGAGATGAGCTAATACAGATGTGGAGAGCTCACGGTTTCCTTGACACACAAACACCAGATGAAACTGCACGTCATTACATCAATGATCTCTTGCAGCTTTTATTCATCGAGAAGGTACCCAACCAAGAGGACCATTATGTAGTTCATGACTTGCTACATGATTTTGCAGAGTCAGTGTCGAATGGAGAACACTTCCGAATAGAAGATGACTTCAATGTATGTATTCCAAGAAATGTTCGCCACCTATATGTCAGTGCAAGCAATATCTTAAAGGTGTACATGAGTTTGGAAGAATTAAAGAAAAATCTGAGAAGCTTAATAATAAGCAAGGCACAAGAAGGTACTTCCAACGAAAGGATCGCTTCATCAAACTTCAACCATGTACTTGAACATATACTCCAAGAGCTAAGAAGCTTACGTGTTTTAGTACTGTGCAATCCTGATGGTATGCTTCCCGACAGTCTTGATCATTTGGTCCATCTTAGGTATCTAAACATCCATGAAAGTAGAAGCTTCATCAATGTCCCTAAGTCATTATTCAAACTCTACCATTTACAAGGGTTGAGTCTGCAAACTCAAGACAGGATCATGAAAAAGGAACTCCAAGAGGGCTTAAGTAGGTTGACCCAGTTAAGATACTTAAAGGCTCCGAAGAAAATAATTTCAGGCATAGAATTGATTGGCAGGCCGAGATCCCTGAAAAGAACTAGAGGAGTACAAAGTGAAGAGTAACAACATATTCCATCTGAGAGAGTTGAATGAACTAATAAAAAATCTTCAGAATATAAGATGCAGAGAAGAAGCAAATGAGGCAAGATTAATTTATAAGGAGAACCTGAACAAGCTAACACTCTGGTGGAATCATCTCAAACAGAGCATCGCCAACAGTGACCAGAAGGCGTGTTTGAAGGATTACAACCAAATCCTAACTTGAGAGAACTTTATGTCATACGTTACATGGGAATCAAAATCTCCTTCTTGGCTATCCTTTGAATACTTATCGAACATTCAGTCCATTGAACTGCTCTGGTGCCATTACTGGGAGGCCCTTCCACCTTTTGGAAGCTTAAGGATAATGCATTTGAAGAAACTGAAAGATAGATTCTGGATTCTGCGGCAATGCTGCAGAGGCATTTCCATCACTAGAAGAGCTTCTATTTGAAGGCATGACTCAGTGGAAAGGATGGTCAGGCGTTGAGAACAACCATCATGCATTTTCTCCCCTGCGTGACATCTTTGTCAAGAAATGTAATGAGTTAATGGGGCCTTTGCCGTTCCCACATCATTCAATACAATCAAAATTTCAGTATGTGACACAACCTCTGAGAAGGTAACCAGTCATGAACCTGAAGATACAGCTGATGCCAACATGTCCCAGAGTTTTCAGCTCTCCCTGAACCGCTTGGAACTTCTCTTTAGCTCTCTGCAAACAAGCAGCCTAGCCACCGTTCATATGCTGGATATCTCATCCGACTACTTGGAAGCTTTTAACAGTGGTCAGGAGGAATGGCTGCAACAACTCACCTCAGTGAATATAGTAAGAAAAACTCACCTCAGTGAAGGAAATCCGTTTCACTGGCTGCTTAAAATTGACATCACTGCCATCCCTTGTGTCTCTGTGCATAGAGAAATGTCCCAAACTTGGGTCACTTCCCCAGATAGCCCTACCTCTTTCCCTGAAGAAACTCAGTGTCAAAAGATGCAGCAAAACATTTAGTCAGCTCTGCTCTGAGATCAACATAAGCAGTACCAACACGATACAACTGATTATCTTGAGGGAACCTATTGTTGGCACTGACAATGCAATAAAAAGAAGAAGCACATCATCACAATAGAAAACATGTAAGCATGCCGAACATACTGTCTTTCTTTTTCATCAATATGAATTGAAGAAACATGTAAATCAATCTTATCCAATCAATCAACAAGACGGATGGAAACAAAAACTAATTTACTACAAGGATTCCTGTTCTAGAAGGTCAATGTCAAACAAGACATTCATGCTTTTTTTCAATGCTTTGGTTTCTTTGCAGCTCGGAAGTACAGAAGGTTCCTTTTCTAGAGGATAAATGGTTGAACAAGTGCTCGATTGAGCAGCCTGCCCCAACTCTCTTCTCCACTATGATGACAAGAATAAAGAATAGGTGTGTTGTTCAGGAGGCTCTGAATAATTCATGGAATGCTGATGTTTTGGGATCTCTCAGTGTCCAGGCCAATTCACGAAGACCCACATCTTTGGGACCAGTTGAGTGCCAACACACTTGATTCATTGACACCAGAGAAATTTGTGTGGAAACAGTGAAGCAATGGAGGGTGTTCAGTATGATCAGATTATAAGATCCAGTGCTGGTTCTTCCAGTGGAACATGTTGGTGGCAGAAGCTTGATAAATCATTGTTACGTCTTCCATTGGCCTTAATGCACCGAGTAGCAGATTCAGGGGATCACAGTTGTGGTTCTACTCACCCTAATTTGCGGCTCTACTGGATACATAATCAAAGAGTGCAAACTCTGGAGGCTGGTTAGGGTGGTGCAGTAGCTATTTGTTCAGGGAGATATAGCTAATTTGTTTATGTCTTACTTAAGCAGAAGGTCAACTATTAGGCTTCTTGTTCTTTTGTTAATAACTTGATATGCTGTCCTTGCTCACAGCGTCAAAAGACATTTGTGTGATTCTTTGCTCCTTCTAACCGAAATTGTACACTTGGCTTATGCATATTATGGTAACAAAAAACAAGAAGAATTTTCCAATTCGACATGAACATTAGTTAAGTAATACTCCAATTTACTATACATTACTATTAGCAGCCTGGGCACTGTGTGATCAGAGGTATTTTAACAGATTTTTGCGCCCTCACAAGCTCTGGCCGTGTTCAGGTGTTCCACGTTAGCAGGAATCACAACACTGGAGCCCATGATGCAGCAAAGCTAGCTTATTTGCAGGAATTTAATCCAAATCAATATACTGCAACTGCTTGTACTATTGCTGAACATCACCACTGGCATCAGTGCATGGAGCAGGTTATCCCAGATGTAATTCAACAGGGATATGACATTAATCATGTAAAATGCTGTTATATTGAATGGATTGGCGCCCTGTGCGCCTTTGAGTTGTTAGGAAAAAAAAAACTTACTATTCTAAGCATTATTTTTATATGAAAAATAAAGGTATGATTGGCGATTGACATCCTTATCTTATTTCCAGAAATCAAATTAGATGGTCAAAGAGAAATTCGGCATGCTACCAGTATAATTTTATCCCCACGCACTCATCTAATGGGGAACCACTCTCAGTATTGACCACAATCTGATGTTTTGACATGGCACATTCATTCGCCCCACCCAGAGCGAATGGCACAACAAGTGTGTTGGCATAGTTCAGACCAATTCTGAAGCAATCATCCAAATAATCTGTAGTTGGGCATGGACAAAAGCCTATGACAAGCTGCTGCATGGTCACAATAATTCAGAGATTACCGTAGACTCTGTTTACCATTATCTCACGCACAACAGAGCAAGGGTTCTACTTATAATTTTGTTCAGGTGAAGAACAAGCTGTGGTGGCAGTAAATACTAGTCGTCCCATCGCACAAGACAAATTACAGGGATCCAATCTTCAGTCCGCAGACTACACTATCACAGCTTCTGAATCTAGATCCGCATCAATTCCCCGGTCAGTATTAATTATTTAGGAAAACGCAGGGGCAGCTAGAAAGGGGGGATTCAGCTTGCCGGGGAACAAGAACGGGGACATAAAAATATGAGCTCCGTTAATCGCAGGGAACCATGGTTGCAACCGCACGGTAAGAAACATCATTTCATCACTGGATTACAGGAAGAGGAGACCGGAACCGACGATGTAGACGGGACACTTACCTTGATGAGAGCGGAGACCTAAGAGGCCGGTGTCCCCCGCCGCCACCGGAGACCACGCCGGCGACGGCGAAGGGCGGATGGACGGACAATTGTAACCTGGACAGCCGCCGGAACAAAGGGGGGCGAAGGAGGGGCTTTTTCTGGGGCGGTGTCAGTCTCGACGTCATTCTGGCCCATTTGCCCATTGGGCCTTCCGAGTGCTGGGTTTACGAATTGAGTTTGATTAATTAGAATTGGATGCCTCTTCTAAAAAAAGTAAATTAGAATTTGATGCCGACATATATTTTGGTGGATTTTTTTCCTGCAAAAAAGGAAGTCTACAAAAACTTATTTTCATTGCGGATTTCATTTTTAACGGTTGTTGAAATTCGGCGTTTGGGACTTTAAACTAGTCTTTGTATACCATAACAATGTTTTGGTAATTTCAACTGAAATTAATGAATGACAATTGAGCCCAAATATGAAGCAAATTTGGGCACTTTGATGGGCCCTTCTATTTGTCACGCGAGAGCAATACGGGCGGGATAGCGAGCAAACACGTGCAAGGCTAAGCACCAATGCCATCTCCGGTTTTCCTTTGTACGAGTGTTTTTTAGGGGATTCTACATGGGATGGGCCCATCTCTAGTTTTGGCCTGTTTTTGGCGGAAATGTGATTGGGCTCCACGAGCATATGCTGCCGGGGCCCCAAAAAAAAGAAATTTAATGGAAAAAATCAAGACAAAAATCCTATGTGTAGTTCGTCACATTTAAAATGCTATCCGTAAATTTTGAGGCAAAAATGTAAAGCATTTTGGCTTGTGCAAAAAAAAATTTCCAACACCAAAAGTTACCTCAAAATGTCATCCTAAATTTGTTTTTTTACCGACGAAACACCGCCCCTCCTTTTCACATAAAATTTGTCATGCATGCTTGCGACACTAACATAAACATCTATAAAAAGTTTCAGAATTTTTCAAAAATATTTAGTATACTTTTCTACGCTACTGTTCACCTGGGAGTATATGCTCCCGGGAGCCAAAACATCGCTCTCTGTTTTTGGTGGTAGTTAGAGCATCTACAATCGGACTTGGCAAATTCGGCCCCTCGAACGCCCGCGGACGCGTCCGGACTCGCCCTAAGGCACATCCGGACGGGGTCCTCATATTTTGTTTCGTGCATCCACATATCTTAAATACGGACTCTTAAATCCATGCAAATACATGTATGTCGATCATGTCGCACGTAAAATAAGTAGTGTTCGTATCAAGCGTACATAACGTTTACATAAAATTTATTTGAATTGACAAACTCAGGCATTGCCTCCTTGGTTGTCATTGTGGATCCACATGTGCTCCACAAGATCATTGAGTAGCTGCGTGTGCACCCGGTGATTTCGAAGATTTTGATGCATCTGTAGAAAATTCTGAAGCCGGGCCGCATCTTGATCCTTCGGGATTTCAACTTATTCTCGGGAAGCTTCGAAATCATTGGTTTGGGCTACACCTTCACCCTCATCCTCGACAATTATATTGTGCAGAATAACACAACATGTCATCAGTTGCCACAAAGTTTCTGATTCCCACATCATTGCAGCGCTCCGCACAATTCCCCAACGAGCTTGAAGCACACTAAATGCCCTCTCCACACCCTTCCTTGCCGCTTCCTGCATTGTTGTAAAGTGGATTTGTTTGTTGCCATGCGGCTCAGATATGGTCTTCACAAACGCCGCCCAGTGAGGATAGATACCATTGGCAAAATAGTATCCCATGTTGTAGTCTCGGCCGTTGACGGTGTAGTTGCATGGCGGTGATTTCCCATTGCAAAGCTGGCTGAACACTGAAGATCGTTGGAGCACGCTGATGTCGTTGTGAGAACCAGGTATTCCAAAGAAAACATGTCAAATCCATAAGTCATGTGATGTCACTGCTTCTAGTATGATGGTGGTCTCTTTTGTATGACCTGATACATTCCCCGCAGACCTTTGGGACAGTTTTCCATTGCCAATGCATGCAATCAATTGATCCGAGCATTCCTGGAAATCTCGTTGCCTCTCCAATAGCCAACAAGTTCTCTGTGTCCTGCACATTTGGTTCTCTGACATATTTCGGTCCAAACAGCTCAACCACGGTGCGGGCAAATTTGACAGTAGTCTTCAGGCACGTGCTCTCCCCCATCATGACCATCTCACCAATGACGTCTGTAGCAGTACCAAGTGTAAGCATCCTCATAGCAGCCATGCACTTCTGCTTGGCCAAAAAAGAGAGTTGCCCGCAGCAATCCCTCTTCAGCTTGAAGTATTCGTCGTGTGACTCCACTCCGTCCACAATTCGCAAAAACAATGGTTTCCTCATGAGAAAACGGCGACGAAATCATGGATCGTCGAGGAAAGTAGGTGTGGTAGCAAAGTAGTCCTTGTGCAGTAGCTTTGCTCCGGACACCCTGTCTCGGTTGATCACTCTTCTCCCTTTGATTGAGCCCTTGAAGTTGAGAATATGCTCCACTTGCCGCTCCATATCCTCTTGCATGCTCATGAGAATGAGCATGTCCACTTCTTCTTCCGAATCCGAGGAATGGAAGAACTCATCTTCAATCGTTTTGTCAAGCTCGGTCGGTCCATACTCCTCGTCCGACGAAGCATCCGAATCCATCGTTTATCTAACAAAATCACAATAATTCCGGTCGGTCAATGTGTCGAACACATCAAGTGCAAGGCGGATGCGGAGTTTTGACGGACGTACCATGGTGGCGTCCGGGCCGGCGACGACGTCCCCCGCGGCGAGGATGGGCGCGCTCTTCCGAAGATGACGGCGGAGAGGTTGGGAACGGCTGGGCTCGAGACAGACGGCGCGGTAGCAGAGCGCGAGACGAACGACGAGGAGGAGGAAGAAGAAAGGAGATAGCAAATGGATCCGACTGCTCTTGGGGGGATTTGGTGCAATTTGGGGTGAGGACGGGCTGTCGGGTTCGACGTGGCGGGCGTGCCCGGTCGCGTTTGGACGCCCCCATACCCGTCTCATATTTAGGCTGAATATGGGGGTGCCGGTCAGCCCGGGCGTTTGAGGGCCGTTTGAGGGGTCCGTCTGGGTCAAAAAAAAGTGTCCGGGCAGTGACCGGGCGGCCTGCCCGGGCGTATGAGGCGCGTTTGAGAGGTCTGGTTGTAGATGCTCTTATGCATCAAAACAGTAGACTGCACAAAGTGCGCCATGTTCAGTTATCAAGCTGGTTTAAAAGAAAAAAATCTAGGACTTTTGCTACAACATCATAAATCAAAAAATTGTTTCATGAATTTGGAAAAGGTTCTCAGGAATAAAATGTATATTTCAGATAGTGGAAAAATGTTTCACGATTTTTTGAAAAAATCTCAATTTTAGAAAGTTCATATATTTTAGAAAATGTTCACAAACTAAAAACAATCCTTGCAAATTTACAAACTGTTTATGAATTCGAAAATATTCTCATTTTTTAGTGAATTAAACAATGGTCACGGAGTCATCAATGTTCAGGAATGGAAACAAACATTCATGAATATAAAAATTGTTCAGAAATTTAAGTAGTCATGAACTATAAAAAATGTTCATCAATTTAGAAAACTTATGCAAAATTTAAAAGGTGCACACGACCTATAATTGTTTTTAACCAATTTAGAAAAGGTTGTAGAATCTTCAAAACGTTCATCAATTTTAAAAAAATGATTAATAATATAAAACGAATTCAAAAATTAAAAAAATGCTCATGGAGTAAAGATATCATGATTTTTAATATAATATAATTTATTGTCCACAATATTAAAAAAATAACCATGCAAAAATAAAAATAATCATATGCACAGAAATATGTTCCTCATTGAAAAAGGAAAAGAAGTAAAAGTGAATAGACAGAAGAAATGAAAAAATAGAAAACCTGAAGAGAAAACAAAGTGAAAACCAAAGGAAAAAAATTGGAAGCAAAGGAAATAAAACATGAGCGAACGACCATTTGGCCGACCCTCGAGTGTGCCGGGGTAGGGGGGGGGAGGGGGTACATGTTTGCTTGCTACCCTTCGGTTGACGTTTGAAATAGGATTCAGTGTCTCGCACCTATGGCAGCCACTTACTGGCTAGCTCACATATAAACCTTAAAGTTGCGCATTTGGCAGGGCCCATTACAGCAGGTACTTCTTCTCAGAATTTCTCTGAAAAGGTTTAATTCCAAATATAGACTTTTATTAAATTTAAATAACTGGTTAAAATGATTGTTTTGATATATGATGTATTGGACTGCGTGCATAAAAAATTATGAATGAGAGAATATAACTAAGATAACGAGACTTGTGTGAATTAGATAAGAGTAGTTGGTATAATAGTAGACAATCATGGTTTTGAATCAAACCTATCTATTAGCCTTCTTTGCTATTGATATTAATCACAACCTATTCACACAAAAAATAAAAATGCAATCGCATCCTGATGGTCTCTGAATTATGTTGCTTTTACCTTTATCCGGATTAATGATGATATTTTGTTAATGAATACACTGATAGTTTTCCTATAAAATCACGAGCAGTGCCAACAGAAGATGCTTTGGAAGCAAAGTACATTACAAGGGATATTAATTATGTTCATGGAGGGATCACGATCGTTCTAGATATGCTAGCACATCATGATCTCATACTTAGTGGACTATATGGACTAGAGAAGCAGCTAATCTTTCTTCAGGAGGAATATTTCCAATAAGAAATAATTACTTTTTGGTAGCAACACATCAATGCGCTAGGTATGTTTGTGAAAATCACATGCACACCAACATATTTCGTGCAATATAAGATAGTGTTCGCTGGAAAACATAAGCACTAAGTGTCAATCAATATACTGAATGATAAGGTCTACATGGCTATGAAGCATAATGGCAATTTCTATACTGAAAGAAATGTTATAGGCTGGGGATAGCGTTATTGGAGAGATGATTTTGTCTCATCAGCTATATGACCTTTCTAGCTGTCAGGAATTAGTGGCTAGCTAGCTAGCTAGAATTAGTGATGTGCGTGCCTTCATCCAAACCAATTAGCTAGGAGACTTCACAAGCTGACATGCATAGTTGATGCTCTTTGCCACCTTCAGGGTTGGTGAAAATCGACCTGGTAGTACTTCATCCAAACCAATTAGCGAGGAGAGTGCACAAGCTGACAAGCATAGTTGATGCTGTTTGCTACCTTCATGGTTGGTGAAACTCGACCTGGTAGTACTTCAACAACAACAAGATAAACAAAGTGATATGTAGCTAGGGAAACAATCCCGTCTATCGCTGCAGCTAACACTACTGATGCAGAAACCATCCTAGACAGCCCATTTTAGACTGTATTCAGTGAACCACTCGCTGGTAATCACCAGCACAAACGGCTGTGCTAAAATGTGTCATCATAACGTCATGAACCACTTGGGATGATCAACACTATCCGTAAACTGAACCAGATGTGCTAACTGTTAAAGACGTCGTATCATTGTATGTATGTTAGACATTTATTTATTTTTGAATTTTGCTCAGTCAGTATATATATGGTCCCATGCGGTTAGTAAACGAACCGTCTATGATAAATTTATCAAGATATATGATGAAGGTTCAAGAGATAGATCTGGTAGCTCACCTCGGGTAGGGTTTTTGGATTTAGGGTAAACATTCATCACTGCAAGCTAGCTACATGTTTATTCTTCTTATCGGATGCCACATAATATGTGCATGCGTGGAAAGTTGTATTTTTTTCCTTTCAATGATTGGAAAGGTTAATTTACATGCACAACAAGTAGCGTTCAAGTAACTTCATGGGATGCACAAAACATTAAATTTAGGGATCATAATGTTATATATGCTATATTTTGATCAGGGGAAAGTAAAGACCTACAACCAACGATGATATATTCTCGCACCTAGACTATGTTAGCAAATCATGATATACACCATATCCAATGGTTTAGAATGATGCTACTTATTTTCTGAAAGCTTTCCAAGACAATAACAAATACTTTTGCCTTTTGAGTAACGACAAATAAGTATATCTAGGTGTGCTAAAACTATGGTGGCCAGTTGCCCATCCGTTTGAAAGAGAGACTTAAATGACCAGCCATATATGGTTTTACAATTAAAGACAATTTAGCTTTTTTTTTCAATCCTATGTGTAGGAAAATGAAAGATATACAAGGAAAATAAACAATATCTTCGGATAATGCCGACAAACAGAGGTGGTTGTTCGGTAAGAGCGCAATTGTATAACTTTGTTGTTATATTGATTACAAATTATGCGTTCCACTTCAGCTTCAGCTGAACATGTCGAAGATATTTTGATTTTTCTCTATGATTATTATTCATGTAAAAGTTGCGCGTGCCCGACATCCACTATCCTATAGCAGAGCTGGTTATCTTTATTGTCAAGTTATACCTTGAGTCTTTCTTCTATATATAGGTATGTTAACTGCTCCGAGTGTTGCATACTTACCAACAGGGAGTTGCTTGAAACATGTAAGTTGTCATAATACTTTTCCCATATTTGATTTAATGCATGTGCTCTATAGTAGTTGTGTAATATTATAACTTAGAATTCTTTTTTGATAAGCTCCAATATCAGAACCTCATGATTATCAGCACCATGCAGCGAGAAAAATATTATGTTGTCTGATTAGAAACAACCTAACACATGTGCGTTCACGAAAACTAGGTAGTTTCCAGAGGTATTTTTGCTTACAATTATGACCAATGGCCAGAGTAATACCTTTGAAAATTGGCTATGTGTTTTACTTAACCATGTGTGTGTGGCCACATGGTGTTTTAATGAACTTTAATCAACGAAGGATATTTCCATTAGCACATTACGATCAATATTTTTCGTTGTATGCAAATGCTTGAACCATTGTTTTTCAGTACTAGATAAGACATTAGTTTAAACTTGCACAATCTACTGCCAACCAACATGCTTGAAATTTATCTTGTTAGATCATATAGGATATTTACTCCCTTAGTTGGGTTCTAGAATGGGGACATAAATCTTTCAAGACATAATTTTGAAAACCTCTTCACTATATCTATATAATCTCCAAATTAATGTATGGTTGTTAACCAATAACTAAGCAAGTCATCAATGTACACTCTTAGTAATATCTTTGTTGTAGTCTCTTACACCTCTATATATACATGCAAATAATCTCATCTTACAGGTCTACAAATGCTCGTGGTCTTCAATCCTTCCTCGTTTGACTTTCTTTTGTCAACATTTATGTAGCATATAGCTAGTTAGCTCATATTCATGCAATTACTTCCGTTGATTTCTTGCTTAATTACATGCACGTAGCAGATAATTCTGACAAAAATTGTGCCAACTCATCCAGCGGGAAAATGGAGAAGAGAAATGCTGTTGTCCTACTACTTGTCCTTGCAATTACATTCTCCTACAATGCCTTGGGGGACGGTGCACACGAGAGCCAAGTTGCATTCTCTCGCCAAGTGATGAATGTAGATCACAAAGCATCCTTTAGCGGGATGAGTTCATCCCTTGGCGGGCAGGTTTCTGGTGCGCCCAATGCAGGTGTGAGCAATAATGCCGAAATAGCAAATGTTGAAACTACCACTACCACGGAGTCCCATCATGATGTCTCTGTGGGAGATTTCCGTGCGATTAGTCGCAAACCACCAACTTATAACAGACCATAATGACGAACTAAGGCAATGGACCATGGGCTCCAACATGATATCCATGGATGAACTAATTATCAAGTTGGCGAATTCTACACTAAGATGTAGCTCTCTGTTATCTATGTGTGTAATGTAACTGGTTGTAAGACCTGGATGGTTTGTTGGAGTAGTGTCAAGCTATCTACTGCTCTACTAATATTGTACGAGGTAGTATTGTACTACACTGCAGAATAAATCATGCCCACGGCCCATGGTAATGGCCACTGTTTATATGTGCCATGTGATTCTTTGTCGTTTTACAAGACCAACTTTCAAGCACTATTAGACAAAATAATACATAGTGGCTGAATCTTTTTCTGTCACTAACATATGGTATTTACTATTAATCAGTTATTCAAGAGATGATTTTGTCTCATCAGGATGATGTTTCTAGCTGTGGCAGGAATTAGTGGCTAGCTATCTTCAGATATAGAACTAGGGACGTGCGTACCTTAATCCAAACCAAGTAGGAAAGGGGACTTCACAAGCTGACAAGCAAATAGTTGGTGCTGTTTCGTACCTTCATGGTAGGTGACAACTCAGCCTCGTAGTACCTGTACTTCAACAAGAGATGAACAAAGCAATAGCAAGGAAAATGGTTTTCGTCAACCTTAAAAACTATTTTAATACAAAATAGTCCATCTTAGACTACCTGTCCAGCAAACCACTCGCTGATAATTTATCTCCATCATGTACGGCTGTGCTAAATGTGCCGTCTTTGTATCATGAACCGGCTGTGATGATCAACATTCTCCATAAATCGAACTGGATCTACAATATATAAAGATGGTTTCTCAATGTATATAATACATACATTTATTAATTTTTGAACTATCTAATGCAGTACATCGTCCCATACGGATTGTAATGATCTGCCTATGGCAATTTATCTAAGCACATAAGGGCACTCCCAATGTATTCAATCTCAGACTATATCATATGCATTTAATATACACTTAGATATAACCCCTCCAATGCATTTTATCTTATTGTTTTTTTAACACGGTATAGGCGTAGATGCTCATAGATATGCACATTGTATCTTATTGTTGCATCTAAAAGAGCTCTCGTTTAATGTGTTTTGCAAGAGAACAAAGAAAAGTTTTCTTGGTTTTGGTGCTAAAAACTATATTATCTTGGTTTCTAGGCTAAGAACTATATCTAGATTAAGATATGATAACTATCTTTTTGCTCATTAAATAGGTGCCATGTAAGCATTTTGCTTAGGGGTAATAACTAAGATATAGTCCAAGGTAGAGCACTGGGACTGTCCTAATGAAAGATTCATGAGAAAGATCTGCTAGCCAGTAGCAGGTAAGGTATTATGGTATGTATATGGTAAATATTTAATGAACTTATATTCCTCCCTCTTGGTTTATCAGACACATATGAAAAATAACTTTTACTAAGGAGGACTTAGTTAAGCGCTAGACCACATATTGATGGAGCATGCATGTATCTCTCATATTCAAGAGTAAAAAAAGGTAAGGGGCCACGGTTTTCATCCCGCTTTCCTTAAATTCAGTGGTCAATTCTCTTCTGCTTAATTAATTGATCAGTTAAAATGTTTTCTTTCATTAAAAAAAAGGGGGCCTATTCCCATAGCATGGGGCCTTCGAACCTAAAATTTTGTTTTTAGATGAGCCTAATAAACTGAAAAGGAGGGAGTAGCATCTACTCGTGGTCACTGGATGCAACATAGTTGTGTGTGTGTACCTTTGAAATATTGGAAGGTTGCATTTACACACACAAGTAATTGAAATAATAATAACAGTACAAAGTAATAATCTAGTGTTGGTGTTCAAGTATGTTTTAGTTTGTGGGATGAGGAAACATTAAGTTTAGAGATCATTATGTAAAATGATATAAAGATCTAGGACCGAGGAAGATATATTGCAAGAACCTAGATAATCTTAGCAAATCGGGATATATACCATATCTAGTGGTGTAGATGAGGCTACCTATTTTGTTGAAAGTCGTTCAAGATGATAACAAATCCTTTTGCCTTTCGAGTGATGGCAGATAAGTGTATCTAAGTGTGCTAAAGACATGATAATCATTTCTTCATCCCTTCGGATAGACTTGGTTAACCAAACTTATATGGGTTAAAGTAAAATGCAATTTACTTTTCAAATATATATGTGTGCATGGAAATGTAAAACCATACAAAGACTAAAAACTATCTTGGGATAACCCCGACAAACCGAAGTGGTCCTTCAGTCAGGAGCACCATTATATAACTTTGCTGTTATATTGGCTACAAATTATGCTTTCCACTTCAGCTTTTGTTGAACTTATCGGAATGACACAACTTGTGTTAATGATTATTATTCATGTAAAAGTTACGCATGCCCGACATCCACTATCGCATAGGAGAGATGGTTAACCTTGAGTGTTTCTCCTATATATAGGTATGTTATCTGCTTTGAGCATTACATACTTTCCAACAGGCATATGCTTAAAACATGTAAGTTTTCATGATATTCTTCCCATATTTCATATAAATGCATGTTCTCTAATAAAAGTAGTGTGGTATAATCCTCTATAATTCATTCTTAGTATGTCAGGACATGTGACTTTCTCTTTACAAATACTCTTCCCATATTCCATATAAATGCATGTTCTCTCTAAAATGGTGTAGTATAGTCCCTTATAGTTCGTTCTTAGTATGATAAGATATGGGACTTCCTCTTAAAAAAAATATTGCTGTTATTATCAAAACCATTCAGTGAGGCAAAAATAATTATGTTGCCAGTTTAGGAGCAACAAATGTATGTGTGGTCAAATAAACTCTTCGAGAAGTATTTGTGATCTTGCATAAAATTGTGAGCAGCGACAACTTGTAAAGGAGTGGCAATGTCATATGTTTGCAAATTGATAATGTATTCTACTTAACTGTGTGTCACCACATGGCCACATAGGAGTTTCAGTAGACAACATTGATTAGCAACATTCCCACTAGCACCTTATGTCAAATAGATTGTCACGATTCGCAAGATTCCGAGTCATATTATTTGTGGACAGAGTACAAAGTTGTGTTCGAGTAGGACAATTGGTAGCCTATGCCTACTATACAATGTTGATTTAGACAGACGATGTAATCTATGACAACATAATACCATTAGCACAAATGGGGAGCTGGCGGCATGTGCCAGTGCTCGGGTGGCTAGTTTGCGGTATTCTAGTGGTGTCATGCCGAGGAGCGCCCATAGTCATGCCCTAGATATGTTGCCGAGTTCAGCGAAACTCGTTAACAAATCTCTTGCGTCAGTTGCTTGGTATGATTTCTTGGTTTTTGATAAATCGGTTGTGTCGCTCGGTACTCTAAGAAGTTGAATTGATTGTCCAAATTAAATGTTATTTAACAATAACTAAGCAATTCATCTGTCTGCACTCGTATTAATGTCTTTGTCGTATATGCAATCTCTTACACCTCTATGAACACACATATAATCTGATCGTCAAGGTCTAGAAATGCTTGTGATCTTCACCTCTACTATCTAGTTCGACTTTCTATGGTCAATATTCTTGTAGAAAAGCCAGTATCACTTATGTAATTTAAATTTCTCCTTGAATTCTAGCTTAGTTAAATTTACATATATTATATTCTTAAAAATCTGTGTAAATTCATTCAGCGAAGCAAATGGCGAAGAGACACACCATTCTACTACTACTTGTCTTTGTAATTATATTCTCCTGCAATGTCCTTAAGGGTGGTGCATACCAGAACCAAGTGGCATTCTCTCGCAAAGAGCTGAAAGCAGAACGGAAAGTATCCTTTACTGGAATGACTCCATCGCTTGGCAGGCAGGTTTCCGGCGCGACCAATGCAGAAGGTGCAAGCAATAACGCTGAAATATCAAACGTCGAAACTACCTCTGCCACAGAGTCCCACCGCGACGTCTCATGGGAACAGTTCCGTGGTATCATCATCCACAACCACCAGGTCAAGAAACCGTAATGATGAACTAATATAAGACTAAGAACCATGGGCATGCACCAACATGATATATATCCATGGATGGACTAATTATCAAGTTGGCGATTTCTACACTAAGATGTGGTTTCTCTGTTATTCTATTTGTGTGTAATGTAATATAGAACTGTTATACCGTATGAATTGGATGGTGTGTTGGACTATCAAGCTATTTATGGCTGTACTAATTATTGTAAACATACTATTGTACTACACTGCAGAATAAACATGCCCACGGTCCATGGTAATGCCCACTATTTATAATTATATCTTACATGTGATTCTGTGTCGTTTTACAAGTAGAACTACTTTCAAGTACTAGTAGACAAACCTATATAGTGGCTCAAGCGTTTGCTTATCAGTATTATTTGAATTTTATGGTTAATATATATCACAGAAATGTACTACCCCTGCACGACCAACCACAAATTAGACGCCCACAAGAGAAAAAATCAACTTAGCAATCAGGCCCATCATTAGTAGTCTGTTAGCCTAAAAAATGTAGTTTCATGATGAGAAGAAGTGGCGACAGCAGGGGCCCGTGGCTGCTCCTGGTGCACAGCTATTATTAGATAGTTACACATATAGGTGTGAGTTATGCATGTGCTTGCATGTCATCAGCATTGTCCGGTCGTGCACATACAAGCCTGTTATTAGTATGTTCCATATATTGATCCGAGATGTTCTTGTGGTGCAGAATTATGCATCGTGTGTATGTCATTGCCGCTGCGCACATATATAAGCATGGCAGAAGCATCGACTCTAACTTGTCACTGAGAGTTTTACAATCCCAGATAAGTGTACATTTTACAGGGCGCGTTTTAGCACATACCAATAAGGAAGAATGGAGTCATCACACAAGCTTTTCCCGGCCGTTGCCATCCTTCTCCTGCTCGTTGTCGCCACCGGTAATTAAGTGCCGTTTCCCTCATGTCGCCTGAGCAACGCCATGTAAACATGCATACGCTATAAGTGTCATCCAATTCTCTGGGTTGGTTTATTGTTGATTTATGTTTGGAAAACTAACCATGTGCGACTACACATGTTTGTCTTCAGAGGTGGCGCCAGCACAGGCGCGACAGTGTGAGGTAGAGAGCGAGCGGTTCAACGGGCTTTGCTTCGTATCCGCAAACTGCGCCGGTGTGTGCGGTGCGGAGGGGTTCACTGGCGGCAAGTGCTCCGGTTTGAAGAGGAGCTGCATGTGCACCAAGGAGTGCTAGACGATATCACGATATATATATACGTGGATGGATGGCGACAATTATGCATTTATTCTTTGAATGGTTTGAATTACCTTTGTCGTACGTCTGATAAAGTTCCAGGTTCTCCACGACGTTATCCCTGAGTTCGAATGAAGCAAAATGTTTGGTTTCCTTAAGCAACGGAAATCTGTGGCCCATGAGAGTGTTCATGGGATCACATGTATCTTTCATTTTTTTTATGGTTCTGTATCTTTCTCTCCTTTATATATATACTAGCACAAATGTCCATGCGTTGCAATGGGAAATAAAGAATACCAGACGCTCTTAATTTATAAAATATGTCTATAATCTGAGAATTTGTAGCTATAGTCCAAACAAAGATGGTCTTAGCCTATAAAAGCGCAGTTCAAGATTTTATGGGTCTTATATTTTAACATAGTAGCTTGCATGTAGATTTAATCCGTACAAAGAAATGGACAAATGATCATGCATTTATTCATGTCATGTGTGTAATGGAGTGTTCTTACGGTCCGGTAAAGGAAAAGGATAAAAACCGACGATGACACATTAGCAGACTACGAAGACATGTGTCCTTCAATGACAATTTCTAGTTTAAGCATCACCAACTTAGTGTTAGGTTGATCTCACCAAGTGCGCCCAATGGCCCACTGCGCCCTGATCGGGGGCGCCCAACCCATTATCGTTGGTGGGCCCGTGTCACGCAGCGCTATAAAGAGAGGTGGGGGCCGGTGGCATGTAGTACGAGGTTCACCGCATTGCCAGACTCCCAACCGATACACCTGACCTGATATAGGTCTAGCGCTGATAGTGACGGGAAGCACCACTGCCGCCGCTGCCCACTCATCGTCACCACCACCACCTGACCCCTCTCTTTGCCCACTCACCGCCGCCACCATCCCACTATGGCCATCGGCGGGAGTTCAGCAAGCCAAGGTGAAGGTAATAACACCATCTCCATCTCACTACCGTGGATCTCCGACACCGATCCGATGTACAGACTCTAACAATGGTATCAGTCCACGTTGGTGTATGGATCTTCGGTAGAAAAAATAGAAACCCCAACCCCCCACCAAAGAACCCGAGAACAGGGAAAAGCAAGCAAACAAAAAAAGCATAAGTTCACCGGAGAAGGGCTTGGGCCACTGGCAAAGTGCGTCGCCACTCCGGCCGTGTTGTTCCTCTTGATCCCCACTCCGGCCCCTCTCGACTTGTTCTCGACGCCATACGGTCTTATAAATAGAGAAACCATCAAAACTAAACCTAGATCGGGAGTTTCGCCGCCGCAAGCCTTTGTAGCCACCAAAAACCAACCGGGAGCCCGTTCCGGCACCCTGCCGGAGCGGGAACCCATCTTCGGTGGCCATCTTCATCATCCCGGCGATCTCCATGACGAGGAGGGAGTAGTTCACCCTCGGGGCTGAGGGTATGTACCAGTAGCTATGTGTTTGATCTCTCTCTCTCGTGTTCTTGAGATGTCTTGATCTCGATGTACCGCGGGCTTTGCTACTACAGTTGGATCTTATGATGTTCTTCCCCCTCTCCCTTCTTGTAATGAATTGAGTTTCCCCTTTGGAGTTATTTTATCGGATTGAATCTATAAGAACACTTGATGTATGTCTTGCACGTGTCTATCTATGGTGACAATGGGATATTCATGTGGGTACTTCATGTATGTTTTGGTGATCAACTTGTGGGTTTCGTGACATCGGGAACCTATGCATAGGGGTTGGCACACATTTTGACTCTCCGGTAGAAACTTCGGGGCACTCTTTCAAGTTCTATGTGTTGGTTGAATAGATGATTTTGAGATTGTGTGATGCATATCGTATAATCATACCCACGGATACTTGAGGTGACAATGGAGTATCTAGGTGACATTAGGATTTTGGTTGATATGTGTCTTAAGGTGTTATTCTAGTACGAACTCTAGGATAGATTGAACGGAAAGAATAGCTTCGTGTTATTTTACTACGGACTCTTGAATAGATCGATCAGAAAGAATAACTTTGTGGAGGTTTCGTACCCGACAATAATCTCTTCGTTTGTTCTCCGCTATTAGTGACTTTGGAGTGACTCATTGTTGCACATTGAGGGCTAGTTATATGATCCAATTATGTTATCATTGTTGAGAGAACTTCACTAGTGAAAGTATGAACCCTAGGCCTTGTTTCCACACATTACAATACCGTTCGTGCTCACTTTTACTATTAATCACCTTGCTGTTTTTATATTTTGAGATTACAAAAACCTATATCTACTATCCATATTGCACTTGTATCACCATCTCTTCGCCGAACTAGTGCACCTATACAACTTACCATTGTATTGGGTGTGTTGGGGACACAAGAGACTCTTTGTTATTTGGTTGCAGGGTTGCTTGAGAGAGACCATCTTCATCCTACACCTCCCGCGGATTGATAAACCTTAGGTCACCCACTTGAGGGAAAATTGCTACCGTCCTACAAACCTCTGCACTTGGAAGCCCAACAACGTCTACAAGGAGAAGGTTGCGTAGTAGACATCAAGCTCTTTTCTGGCGCCGTTGCCGGGGAGGTGAGTGCTTGAAGGTATATCTTTAGATCTTGAAATAAAATCTTTTAGTTTCTGTTCACTAGTTTGGTCTATTAAAATAAAACTACAAAAAAATGGAATTAAGGATACCTCATATGCTTCATCTTTTTAATGTCTTTCGTGAAAATGATGGAAATGAAAATTGTGCTCAAGTGTTAGAAGAAGAAGTTATTAAAATGTTTGGCACTAAATATTTGAATGATGAGCATGATAGTAATATTGTTACTATTAATTCTCTTAATATCCATGATGCTAATGATATGGAAAGCCACAAGCTTGGGGATGCTATGTTTGATGAAGATGATCTTTTTAGCCCCCCAAGTTTTGATGAGCAAAACTATTATGATTATGACATGCCTCCTATCTATGATGATTATTGTGATGACACATATGCTATAAAGAGTAATGGTAACCATGAAACTTTTTGTCATGATTTTAATATTCAACGTGGTTATGTCAATCAAGTACGTCATGATAGTTATTTTGTTGAGTTTTCTCCCACTATTTTGAATGAGAAGAAAACTGCTGATGAGGAGAGTGAACAAATTTCTATGCTTTTGCATCATCAAAATAATGATTTATGTGCTGGTTATATTGTGGAATTCATTCATGATGCTACTGAAAATTATTATGAGAGAGGACCACATGCTTCTACATATTGCAATAATGTCAAGTTTCCTCTCTATGTGTTGAAATTTTTGAAGCTATGCTTGCTTTGCCTTCTTATGCTAGATGATTCTTGCTCCAATAAGTTGTTTGTTCACAAATTCCCTATGCATAGTAAGTGGTTTAGACTTAAATGTGCTGGTAATATGCTTCATGATGCTTCCATTATGTTTCAATCCTTATCTTTTATGTGATCATCATTCAAATCATCATGCCTAGCTTGGAAAGGCATTAAAGAAAAGTGCTTGTTGGGAGTCAACCCAATATGATTAGTGTTCACATGATTAGTGTACTGTATTAATCATGTTTTATAGCTTTTATTTCAATGAAGTGCCAAGTAAAGCCTTTATGATTAGTTTGGGTGATAGTTGTTTGATCATGCTGAAAAAGACAGAAACTTTGTGCTCACGAAATTATTTATCATTTTTATCCAGAGAGATATTTTGAGTTTATTATTTTTTCTGATGATTGATATACAAATTTACTTAATTTTCATATTTTTTGCATAATCTTTGCATGTGCAGAAGTATGGTTATCATTCAGATCATTACAGACTGTTCTATTCTTGACAGATTCTGTTTTCAATGCATAGTTTGCTTGTTTTAGTGTTTCCATAGATTATATTAAGAGATATAAATTGTGTAAATGATAATATACAGTAGTAATTATGTGGTAACATTTATGAATCTTGATTGACAGTACAAAAATGAATGATTTGTCTTTATTATACTAACCCATCTCACGAAGTTCCGTTAAGTTTTGTGTTGTGAAGTTTTCAAGTTTTGGGTAAAGTCGGATGGACAACGGAACAAGGAGTGGAAAGAGACTAAGCTTGGGGATTACCAAGGCATCCCAAGCCATATTAAAGGACACCAAAGAGACTAAGCTTGGGGATGCCCCGGGAAGGCATCCCCTCTTTCGTCTTCAATCCATTGGTAACTTTACTTGGAGCTATATTTTATTCACCACATGATATGTGTTTTGCTTGGAACGTCATTTTATTTTATTAGTACTTACTGTTATTTATATTAACGTTAATTTTTTTAATCATTTAGTTCAATAAAAATGTCAAGGATAGCCTTTACCACGCTTAATTTGCAAGTATAGGAGTTGCTGTTCCAAAACAGAAAGTTTTCTGGTAGTGCAAAAATTCCCTAGATTTTTCTGTATGTCAGAATAACTTGAAATTTGGACACAGTATGATCTTATAAATTACATACAGATTGGAATTGTTTAAGATTTTTTGAAGTTAATTAAGTATGGATCTTGCTGCATTCTTCTCAGAATGTTCTGTTTAGGCAGATTGCTGTTATGTTTGCATTGTTTGCATATGTTTGCATGTTTAATGATTGCATTTGATGATGTGAGTTTTAAATATGCAGAGGAATTTAGTATGCAATGTCAAATAATAATTTTAGTAATTTGCTACAGCAGAGGATGATAATGTTTTGCATTGATTTATACTAATCTATCTCACGAGTTTTTGTTGAGTTTTGTGTGGATGAAGTTTTTAAGATTTTGGAAACCGTCATATGGGAGGAATTAAGGAGACACAAAAGCTCAAGCTTGGGGATTCCCAAGGCACCCTGATCCATATTTCAAGAAGTCTCAAGCGTCTAAGCTTGGGGATGCCCCGGTTGGCATCCCACCTTTCTTCTTCAACAATTATCGGTTAGTATCGGTTGAACCTAAGTTTTTGCTTCTTCACATGATCCGTGCTATCCTTGGAGTGTCATTTTATTTTGTTTGAATAAGGTACTTAAGATCTGAAATTCTTAGATGGGAGAGTCTTCACATAGCTAAATAATTATTCAACTACTCATTGAGCTTCACTTATATCTTTTGGAGTAGTTTGTCTTTTGCTCTAGCGCTTCACTTATATCCTTATAGAGCATTGCAATGTTTATATTTTAGAGAAATTGATGAATTATCATGCTTCACTTATATCATTTTGAGAGTCTTAAACAACATGTTAATTTGCTTAGGTTATGAAACTAGTCCTAATATGATAGGCATCCAAAAGGGATATAATAAAATCTTTCATATTCAAGTGCATTGATTAGTAAGAGAAGTTTGATTCCTCGCAATTAGTTTTGAGATATGGATATGGTAATATTAGAGTTATGCTAGTAGGGTGTTGTGAATCTAGAAATACTTGTTTTAAGGTTAGTGATTCCCGTAGCATGCACGTATGGTGAACCACTATGTTAGGAAGTCGGAGCATGATTGATTTATTGATTGTCATCCTTTGTGTGGCGGTCAGGATCGCGCGATGGTTAACTCCTACCAACCCTTCCCCTAGGAGTATGCGTTTAGCACCTTGTTTCGATTACTAATAAAACTTTCGCAATAAGTATATGAGTTCTTCATGACTAATGTGAGTCCATGGTATAGATGCACTTTCACCTTCCACCATTACTACCCTCTCTAGTGCCGCGCAACTTTTGCCGGTGCACAAACCCACCATATACCTTCCTCAAAACAGCCACCATACCTACCTATTATGGCATTTTCATAGCCATTCCGAGATATATTGCCATGCAACTTCCACCGTTCCGTCTCATGACATGTGCCATCTTTTTCATTCATATAGAGTCATTATTGTTCTAAGTATCGAGTTGTAAGTAAATAAAAAAAGAGAGCCGAAGAGACCAAATAAAAAAGAGAGGCCAAAGAGCCCAAACAAAAAATGAGAGAAAAAGAGAGAAGGGACAATGATACTATCTTTTTCCACACTTGTGCTTCAAAATAGCACCATGTTCTTCATGATAGAGAGTCTCTTGTTTTGTCACTTTCATATGCTAGTGGTAATTTTCATTATGTAACTTGGCTTGTATATTCCAATGATGGGCTTCCTCAAATTGCCCTAGTTCTTCATGAGCAAGCAAGTTGGGTGCACACCCACTAGTTTCTATTTTTGAGCTTTCATACACTTATAGCTCTAGTGCATCTGTTCCATGGCAATCCCTACTCATTCACATTGATATCTATTGATGGGCATCTCCATAGCCCATTGATATGCCGAGTTGATGTGACCATCTCCTCCTTTTTGCCTCACAACCTCCACCACACTCTATTCCACCTATAGTGCTATATCCATGGCTCATGCTCATGTATTGCGTGAGAGTTGAATTTTTTTGAAAAAAATAAGAGTGCGAGAACAATTACTTGGCCAATACCGAGGTTGTGCATGATTTAAATTCGTTGTGTGGGGATGATGGAGCATAGCCAGACTATATGATTTTGTAGGGATAACTTTCTTTGGCCATGTTATTTCGAAAGTTCATGATTACTTTGCTAGTATGCTTGAAGTATTATTGTTTTCATGTCAATATTAAACTTTTGTTTTGAATCTTATGGATCTGAACCTTCATGACACAATAAAGAAGATTATAAGAATAAATATGCTAGGTAGCATTCCACATCAAAAATTCTGTTTTTATCACTTCCCTATTCGAGGACGAGTAGGAGTTAAGCTTGGGGATGCTTGATACGTCTCCAACGTATCTATAATTTTTAATTGTTCCATGCTATTATGTTATCAACTTTAGATGTTTTATATGCATTTATATGCTATTTTATATTATTTATGAGACTAACCTATTGACCTAGAGCCCAGTGCCAGTTCCTGTTTTTCCGTGTTTTTGACCTTTTTCAGATAGGAATATCAAACGGAGTCCAAACGGAATAAAACTTTTGCTGTGATTTTTTATGGAAAATATCAAAAATACTAGAAGAAAAAGATACCGGAGAGGAGTCCCGAGGAAGCCACGAGCCTGGGAGGCGCGACCACCCCCCTGGCCGCGCCTGGGAGGGTCGTGACCTCCTCGTGGCCCCTCTCGACCTGTTCTCGACGCCATAAGGTCTTATAAATAGAGAAACCATCAGAACTAAACCTAGATCGGGAGTTCCGCCGCCGCAAGCCTCTGTAACCACCAAAAACCAATCGGGACCCCGTTCTGGCACCCTGCCGGAGCGGGAACCCATCTCCGGTGGCCATCTTCATCATCTCGGCAATCTCCATGACGAGGAGGGAGTAGTTCACCCTCGGAGCTGAGGGTATGTACCAGTAGCTATGTGTTTGATCTCTCTCTCTCGTGTTCTTGAGATGTCTTAATCTCGATGTACCGCAGGCTTTGCTATTATAGATGGATCTTATGATGTTCTTCCCCCTCTCCCTTCTTGTAATGAATTGAGTTTCCCCTTTGGAGTTATCTTATCGGATTGAATCTTTAAGAACACTTGATGTATGTCTTGCACGTGTCTATCTATGGTGACAATGGGATATTCATGTGAGTACTTCATGTATGTTTTGGTGATCAACTTGCAGGTTTCGTGACATCGGGAACCTATGCATAGGGGTTGGCACATGTTTTGACTCTCCGGTAGAAACTTCGGGGCACTCTTTGAAATTCTATGTGTTGGTTGTATAGGTGATTTTGAGATTGTGTGATGCATGTCGTATAATCATACCCACGGATACTTGAGGTGACAATGGAGTATCTAGGTGACATTAGGGTTTTGGTTGATATGTGTCTTAAGGTGTTATTCTAGTACAAACTCTAGGATAGATTGAACGAAAAGAATAGCTTCGTGTTATTTTACTACAGACTCTTGAATAGATCGATCAGAAAGAATAACTTTGTGGAGGTTTCGTACCCGACAATAATCTCTTCGTTTGTTCTCCGCTATTAGTGACTTTGGAGTGACTCATTGTTTCACATTGAGGGCTAGTTATATGATCCAATTATGTTATCATTGTTGAGAGAACTTCACTAGTGAAAGTATGAACCCTAGGCCTGTTGGGGAACGTTGCATGGGAAACAAAATTTTTCCTACGCGCACGTAGATCTATCCATGGTGATGAGCATCTACGAGAGGGAGAGTGGATCTACATACCCTTGTAGATCGCTAAGCGGGAAGCGTTAAGTAACGCGGTTGGTGTAGTCGAACGTCTTCGCGATCCAAATCGCCGTGCGTCCCGCGATCCAATCACGATCCATCCCGCAATCTAATCACGATCCGTCCCACGAACTTGATCATGATCCGTCCCACGAACTTGATCACGATCCATCCCACGAACTTGATCACGATCCTTCCGATCTAGCGCCGAACGGACGACACCTCCGCGTTCAGCACACGTATAGCTTGATGACAATCTCCGCCGTCTTGATCCGGCAAGAGAGAGCGGAGAGGTAGAAGAGTTCGCCGGCAGCATGACGGCGCTCCGGCGATGGTGGTGGAGCAATTCCGGCAGGGCTTCGCCTAAGCACTGCAGAAATCCGATCTAGAGGAGAAACTATGCACTAGAGGGTAGGGTTGCACGTGGCTAAAATCTGGTGCCAAAAACCCTAAAACCTCTAGTATATATAAGAGGAAGAGATGAGGAGGCTTGGCCCCCAAAGGACCAACAATTGGGTCGGCCAAATCAAGTGGGAGAGGTGGAATCCACCTCCAATCCTAGTAGGACTAGGATTCACCCTATTTTTGCCTTTTTCCACCTTTTTCTCTTTGGGCTTTTCTTCCCAGCCTGATGGGCCTTGTGTGGGATTTCCACCAGTCCACTAAGGGCTGGTATTTACTCTCCCACAGCCCATGTAGCCTCTTGGGTCGAAATACCCCTACCAATGGTCTCCCGATACACTACCGACACTCCCGGCACACTACCGATGAGCCCGAAACTTTTCCGGCGACCAAAACAGGACTTCCTATATATCAATCTTTACCTCCGGACCATTCCGGAGATCCTCGTGATGTCCGGGATCTCATCCGGGACTCTAAACAACCTTCGGTCACCACCATACATAACTCTATACTACCGAAATGTCACCAAACCTTAAGTGTGCAGACCCTACGGGTTCGAGAACTATGTAGACATGACCGAGAAAACTCTACGGTCAATAACCAATTGCGGGACCTGGATGCCCATATTGGTTCCTACATATTCTACGAAGATCTTTATCGGTTGAACCTCTATGTCAAGGATTCAGTTAATCCCGTATGATGTTCCCTTTGTTCTTCGGTATGTTACTTGCCCGAGATTCGATCATCGGTATCTCCATACCTAGTTAAACCTCGTTATCGGCAAGTCTCTTTACTCGTTCCGTAATACAAGATCGCGCAACTAACACTTAGTCACATTGCTTGCAAGGCTCATTGTGATGTTGTATTACCGAGTCGGCCCCGAGATACCTCTTCGTTACACGGAGTAACAAATCCCAGTCTTGATCCATGCCAACTCAACAGACACCATCGGAGATACCTGTAGAGCACCTTTATATCCACCCAGTTACGTTGCGACGTTTGATACACACAAGGCACTCCTCCGATGTCCGTGAGTTGCATGATCTCATGGTCATAGGAACACATGCTTGACATGCAGAAAACAATAGCAAGAAACTGACAGGATCATATGCTACATTTGTAGTTTGGGGTCTTGTCCATCACATCATTCTCCTAATGATGTGATCCCGTTATCAAATGACATCTCATGTCCATGGCTAGGAAACCTTAACCATCTTTTGATCAACGAGCTAGTCTACTAGAGGCATACTAGGGACATGGTGTTGTCTATGTATCCACACATGTAGCTGAGTTTCCGATCAACACAATTATAGCATGGATAATAAATGATTATCATAAACAAGGAAATATGCTAATAACTAATTTATTATTGCCTCTAGGGCATATTTCCAACAAGGCCTTGTTTTCACGCATTGTAATACCATTCGTGCTCACTTTTACTATTAATTACCTTGCTGTTTTTATATTTTCAGATTACAAAAACCTATATCTACTATCCATATTGCACTTGTATCACCATCTCTTCGTCGAACTAGTGCACCTATACAACTTACCATTGTATTGGGTGTGTTGGGGACACAAGAGACTCTTTGTTATTTGGTTGCAGGGTTGCTTGAGAGAGACCATCTTCATCCTACGCCTCCCGCGGATTGATAAACCTTAGGTCACCCACTTGAGGAAAAATTGCTACTGTCCTACAAACCTCTGCACTTGGAGGCCCAACAACATCTACAAGGAGAAGATTGCGTAGTAGACATCAGCGCGCGATGCGATGGCTTTTCTTCGCCGTCGTCGGCGGCCGGACCAAGCACCGTCGGTGACCGCAGGTCACCATGTGCGAGCGACAAAGAACAAAGCGAGCGGCTCTGGGGGGAGGGGAATGACCGAGGGTTTCGCTCGACCTTCCCTCGCTCACAGGTTTTGATCGACCGATCTCCACACGTGATCGTCCGATCAACAGGGATGACGGATATTGAAACCCTAACCGCTGCTGTAGGCCTTGGGCCAAAAGAAGTGCAGTCCCGCCCTGGGCCACGGCCGGCGGCCCAAGAAAAATCTTGGCCAGGATCGTGCGGCTCGGGCACTGGCTGACTGCGCCGGTTTCGGCCCAGAGAGCCCTGGCCATTTTTCTTTTTAAGTTTTTGCCCTATTTTAGGCAAACAACTTTCCTACGTGTATCATTCGCTCGAGATTGTAGTCGAGGCGCTGCAAGCCCGTGTGCAATCCGGCACCATCCACACGATTTTGTCTCGATACTGTAGCACAGCATCGAAACAGAGATGGGATTCCACTGTCAAAAACTGCAGGTTCAGGGTGTGTAGCGCGTCCCAATTCAGAGGAAGGCATGAGTAGGCATTTTTCACAGGTAGCCGGAAATTCATGTTGTTAGTATACAGGGGCGTGGTGGTGGTGTGTTTTAGCCAGTTCACATGGATTTTAGACAATTTTTCTTGATATGCACTTTTATGCAGTATTGGTATTCCATTACCACACATATGCCCAAAATGAGTAGGAATTTGTTTGCAGCAATGGAGGGGCAAGTCTTGTCGGAACAGCGGTGTCACGGCGTGCTTCAGATCAGCGTGGTTATCGCCCACACACTATCATGTGCAGAGCAGTGTCTGTTTGTGGCTTTCTACCGCTGTCAGCTCTTTTTTCATTGATCCGGTAACGACCTGTGCATGCGTTTCAGTATAGAAATTGGCCAAATGACCTTGTGTACCATATAATACGATGTTTACAAATGTAGCGTATAGCCTTTTGAGGGGTTTGTGCAAAAACAATGTCACTTATGCAACATTTTTACTCCCGGAGTAGGCAAGTTTAACAACACTTTTTTCCCAGGAGTAGGCAAGACACTGCAATGCTGAATGATACACGTAGGCAAAATACCGCTATATGTATGCACACGCGAGCCATATCCCATGTTTAAGTTGCAGTACTTAGCCACCCTGCGAAAATCAGCAATGATTCCTTTACCAGATTCAGATTACTACTTTCTTTTCCATTTTTTATTCTGTAGGCCAAACAACAAGAATGGAAAATAGACAAGGGGCATTCTGGGAGAGGCATTACAACACTTTTTGTCTACCCCGGTGTGCTAGATCCCTCCACCCATCAACCAAGTTGCCTAAACCCGCGCATCCGTCTAAATTGCCTAAGCATGGAAATCAAACTCGCGCCATACTCAGTGTGTTAGGTTGCCTCACTAATCGCCTAAGTCGCCTAGGTTGTTTTTACGAGTTGCCCTGCATGCCCCCATCCAGCTTGTGTACCCATAATAGGCTGTTTTTTTAGACTGTTTTTTTTCTCTGGTCATCTACTTTTATACGACTTTAACAACATCAGCACTTGAGGGGAAAGCTCTTTTTTCATACTTTTGTGGCAATAGTTTCTCCAGCAGTATATTGAGGAGCAAGGTTTGTATTTTTTTTGTTCTTTTTACAACTTTATCGGTGACCTTTTCCTCTTTTTTCCTTTTTTATCAGGCAAGCTTTATAGTGGTTTAAGATGGAGGATTATACAGACCAATACGATATCGAGGTACATACCACGTTATCCTTTTTGGCCTATTTTTTGTTTACTCGCAACATTTATATGGTTTTCCACTCATGTATCAGGCAACCTCACACATTTTTTGCTCTCTTGCCTGTCTAAAACTCCACACACCTTTTTTCCTTTTTTTTGTGCTGCTCATGTGTGTGTTTTTGTCTTCTTTTATGATAACAGGGAACAATAAGAACATGCTTCATGGGTGGGAACAATACTGAAGTTTTACAAGGTCATAGGCGCCCTAGGAGGAAGCAGGTCCAGGAAGGAAGGAACAGAGCATCGCCCGCAAGGCTGGTTAAGCTCAACAAAAGCCTGGGGGGGTGGAAGAAAAGGATCTAATCGAAACATACTCACTCGGAGGAATACTGAAGATTGAGGCTTCAACAATGCCTGCAGATTTAAGCAAGTGGGTGCTACAGAGATACAACCCGGACACCGAGTCCATAGTAGTCCCATGTAGGGGTGAGATCCCTATAACAACTGAAAATGTCCACCAGACTTTGGGTCTTCGGAACTCGGGGGAGGAAGTGTTTTATGGGTGGGATGCAGAAGCAATATCATTCATAAAAAACAGGTACGGGTTTGAGAGTAGAATGGCCCCAGAGATAACAACTTTCTGCAAGCTGATCAAAGACATGAATGGAAGAGCAGACGATGATTTCATGCGCGCATGGTTGATTGTGGTAGTCAGCTGTTTCATGTGCCCTACGACGAGCCTGAATGACAGCCCTCGATGCTATCCAATTGTCGCTGACCTAGAGAGAGTAAGGAGGCTGAACTTCTGTTCATTCACGGCAAATCAGATAAGAGCTTCATTGGGGGAAAGAGAAGGAAGAAGGCAGTAAATTGCTGCGTGCACCACATGGTGGTAAGTACCTTTTTTCTCTTTTTTTCCTCTTTTGGTTTCCCTTTCTTTTTCTAGTGGACCAACAGAGATGCTAATCACTCACAATATCCATGCAAAAAACAGGTCTTGTATGTAGACTCTCTGGTGGTTGACATTCAGGTGCCAGATTGTCCAGTCCGGGTAGAAGCATGGGACAGCAAGCGTATAGGGCAAGTTGCAAAAGCAGACAGGAAACCCGAGGGCGGATACGGCAAGCTTAGTGTGAGCTACTGTTTTTTCTCTTTCTTTTTTTTGCAACCACCTTTTTCTTGTATGACTACCTATATTACATTTTTTCTATCTATATCCCATCTTTTATGAACCATGTTTTCCTCCCACCTTTAAAAAAAAATTAGATGAAGGCAATATTCAGAAGCAACACAGGAGATGGCCTTCTTGTTGGATATGAGCAGATTGAGAAGTTTGTTTCGTCAAAGTTGCCTCCTACCTACAAAAGAAGTGTATGTATATTCTTTGCTGTTCTAAATCCATTTTTGTTTTTTATAGTTTATCGTTCCCTGCATATGGTTTCTTTTTTTAATATGGCCCTTTTTTGTTTACTTTTACCTTTTATCTAACACACTTTTTTCAATCTAATGTAGAAGAAGAGGAAGATTGCAGCGATGCTCAACACATGTGCTCAGAAATTTCAGAAAAGTTGGACAGTTTTGTTGAGGGTATCGGCAAGTTGGACAGGATCGATGTTGTGAGCTCAAGGAGTAATTTGCGTAAGACAAAGTGACACAAGATTGTAGGTGACCAAGAGACAAAAGCTGAGGAGTCTGAGCATGACGGGAGTATCCCGGAGGATGATGTTGAGTACTTGCCAAGGTTAGGGTCAGGCGAAGATGGAGAAGCAACAAGCTCTGACGCAGCTCCGATGATTTTGTTGTCACAAGGTCTGCAAACAGCTTTGATGATTTTGTTGTCACAAGGTCTGTAGTTCAAAAGCAAAACAACCTCAGACAAAATTCAATGGCTTCGGGTGACAGGAAAAATGTAAATATGAAGGAGAGGACAACAAGCAAGGTTGAGGCGGTTAGGGAGTGTGCAAAGGTAGAGGGCCCCAGCAATCTAGCAGGCAAGGTAAACCAAGGGGGGCACACACACACCAGGTTAGATGGAGAGCAAGGTCATAAAATAGCCAACCTAAACGGGAAAAGGCAAAATGGGCACAACATCATTGTGATTGAGAACAACAAACCTTCAAGCTCAGGTGGCAACAACACCATAATACTTGATGTCACCCCAATCTCATCAGCCCCACCTATCATCCATTACGTGCCTCGGGGAACAGCTCAACGGACACCAAGGATAGATAACGTTGTTCCAGACCTGGTTACCTACAACGAGCATAAAACATCATTATGGGCAGCTAGACCATCACCTCCCACAGTAGCAGACAAGCTGATACATCATGGAGTACATGGGGCCAACTACACCCCTGCCACCACAAAATCTTGCCCAGCCCCTAGCAACCAAAAGAGTAGGGGAACACCAACAAGGGAGCAATCTACAAATGCACAAGCAACACAGGGGGCAATGTGCATGATCATAGAAAAGCTGCGCTTGGGGCCTTTGGCGCGACAACAAGCAGCGCATCGCATAGAAACCGCTTCCCCACAGATCTACACCCATCACCAACCGGCAGAAACCAATGGATCTCCATCATTCGACCTGAATACGAGCTTCCACGAAGATGAGGGCACAAACAGAGACCTATCAACGCCATTGAACCCACGCAACTTGGACGCTTACATGTCAGAGAGTGATGATGATTGGGATTTGGATCCAGAAGAGTTGCAGAAAGTGTGTTGTGAGGCAGAAGCCCAATTTGCAAAGAAGAAGGGTTTTCTCGTTATAACAAACAAAATTATTGAGGGGATCAAAGCAAATTGGGAGAGGCACTATACGAGCTCAAGCGTGCGGATTAAAGACTGGGAACTTCAAGAAATAAAATGCCCAAAGCAGGAGAACGGGTAAGTCCTCCCCCCCTCTACAAACCCCATGTGTTTTTTCATCTTTGTATGCAGATTCTGTTACAACAAACAAAAGGCAATAAACCAGTAGTACCAACAGCAACAAAAGTTAGTCTTATCACCCACCGAATCGCCAAACCACATCAGACTTAGTTGCCTTTTGTCCATCCAGAGAGAATAGTCGGCATTCATATGTAGTAGGTCAACTCTACACCGGCCTCCCCCAGTGACACCCCAAAACCAAGTCGACCGCCACTTACCAAGCCGTGGAAACACGAAGGGGGGTGGAATCACTCTCACTTACCTAGGTCACCTAGGTCGCCTAACACGGTCGACCAAGTCGCCCAAAAACCAAGCCGATTGACACACACCAATCTGAGGTGACTCGAGGGGGTGGGGCAGGGGACCACCTCTTTCTAGACTACCTAGGTCGCCTATGTCGCCTAACAGGGTCAACCAAGTCACCCAAAAAACTAGTTGAGCGCCACACACCAATCTGAGGTGAATTCGAGGGGGTGGGCCGGGGGACCACCTCTTTCTTGCCTATCTAGGTCGCCTAACATGGTCGACCAAGTCGCCCAAAAATCTAGTCGAGCACGAGGGGTGGGGCGAGGGACCTCCTCTTTCTCGCCTACCTAGGTCGCCTAGGTCGCCTAACACAGTCGACCAAGTCGCCGAAAAACCAAGCCGACCGACACACACCAATCTGAGGTGACACGAGGGGGTGGGGTGGGGGACCACCTCTTTCTCAACTACCTAGGTCGCCTAGATAGCCTAACACGGTCGACCAAGTCGCCCAAAAAACTAGTCGAGCGACACACACCAATCCGAGGTGACTTCGAGGGGGTGGGGCGGGGTTCCACCTTTTTCTCGCCTACCTAGGTCGTCTAGGTCGCCTAACATGGTCGACCAAGTCGCCCAAAAACTAGTCGAGCGCCACACACCAATCGAAGGTGACATGATGGGGGGGGGGGAGGGCGGGGGAACTCCTCTTTCTCGCCTACCTAGGTTGCCTAACATGGTCGACCAAGTAGCCCCAAAACCAAGCTGACTGACACACACCAATTCGAGGTGACTTCGAGGGGGTGGGGCGGGGGACCACCTCTTTCTCAACTACCTAGGTCACAAACACAGTCGACCAAGTCACCCAAAAACCAAGCCGGCCGACACACACCAATCTGAGGTGACTTCGAGGGGGTGGGGCGGGGGACCTCCTCTCTCTCGCCTACCTAGGTTGCCTAACACAGTCGACCAAGTCGCCCAACAACCAAGCCGACCGACACAGACCAATCTGAGGTGACTTTGGGGGGTGGGGGTGGGGTGGGGCAGGGGACCTCCTCTTTCTCGCCTACCTAGGTCGCCTAGGTCGCCTAACACGGTCGACCTAGTCGCCCAAAAACCAAGCCGGCCGACACACACCAATCCGAGGTGACTTCGAGGGGGTGGGGCGGGGGACCTCCTCTTTCTCGCCTACCTAGGTCGCTTAGGTCGCCTAACACGATCGACCAAGTCACGCAAAAAACAAGCCGGTCGACACACACCAATCCGAGATGACTTCCGGGGGGGGGGGGTAAGGCGGGGGACCACCTCTTTCTCAACTACCTAGGTCGCCTAGGTCGCCTAACACGGTCGACCAAGTCACCCAAAAACCAAGCCGACCGACACACCAATCCAAGGTGACTTCGAGGGGGTGGGGCGGGCGACCACCTCTTTCTCGACTACCTAGGTTGCCTAGGTTGCCTCACACGGTCAACCAAGTCGCCCGAAAAACTAGTCGAGCGCCACACACCAATCAGAGGTGACTTCGAGGGGGTGGGCTGGGGACCACCCCTTTCTCGACTACCTAGGTCTCCTAGGTCGCCTAACACGGTGGACCAAGTCGCCCAAAAAGCTAGTCGAGCGCCACACACCAATCCGAGGTGACTCGAGGGGATGGGGCGGGGGACCTCCTCTTTCTCGCCTACCTAGGTTGCGTAGGTCGCCTAACACAGTCGACCAAGTTGCCCAAAAAACTTGTCGAGCGACACACACCAATCCGAGGAGACTTCTAGGGGGTGGGGCAGGGGACCACCTCTTTCTCGACTACCTAGGTCGCCTAGGTCACCTAACACGGTCGACGAAGTCGCCTAAAAAACTATTCGAGCGCCACACACCAATCCGAGTTGACTCGAGGGGATGGGGCGGGGGACCTCCTCTTTATCGCCTACCTATGTCGCCTAGGTCGCCTAACATAGTCGACCAAGTCGCCAAAAAACTAGTCGAGCGCCACACACCAATCGGAGGTGACTTCGAGGGGGTGGGGCAGGGGACCACCTCTTTCTCGACTACCTAGGTCACCTAGGTCACCTAAAACGGTCCTCCAAGTCTCCCAAAAACAAAGCCGGCCGACACACACCAATCCGAGGTGACATCGAGGGGGTGGGGTGGGGGACCACCTCTTTCTCGACTACCTAGGTCTCCAAGGTCGCCTAACACTGTCGATCAAGTCGCCCAAAAAACTAGTCGACCTACACACACCAATCCGAGGTGACTTCGAGGGGGTGGGGCGGGGGACAACCTCTTTATCGACTACCTAGGTTGCGTAGGTCGCCTAACATGGTCGACCAAGTCACCCAAAACCCAAGCCGGCCGAAACACACCAATCCGAGGTGACTTCGAGGGGGTGGGGCGGGGGACCTCCTCTTTGTCGCCTACCTAGGTCGCCTAAGTCGCCTAACACGGTCGACCAAGTCCCCCAAAAACCAAGCCGACCGACACACACCAATCCGAGGTGACTTCGAGGGGGGAAGGGGGACCTCCTCTTTCTCGCCTACCTAGGTCGCCTAACACGGTCGACCAAGTCGCCCAAAACCAAGCCAGTCGACACGCACCAATCCGAGGTGACTTCGAGGGGGTGGGGCAGGGGACCTCCTCTTTCTCGCCTACCTAGGTCGCCTAAGTCGCCTAACACGGTCGACCAAGTCGCCCAAAAACCAAGCCGACCGACACACACCAATCCGAGGTGACTTCGAGGGGGTGGGGCGGGGGACCACCTCTTTCTCGCCTACCTAGGTCGCCTAGGTTGCCTAACACGGTTGACCAAGTCGCCCAAAAACCAAGCCGAGTGACACACACCAATCCGAGATGACTTCGAGGGGGTGGGGCGGGGGACCACCTCTTTCTCGCCTACCTAGGTTGCCTAGGTCGCCTAACATGGTCGACCAAGTTGCCCAAAAACCAAGCCAAACGACACACAACAATTCGAGGTGACTTCGAGGGGGTGGGTCGGGGGACCATCTAAAAGGTTTTTTCTGAAATTGTTAGCAGTTCTCATTTTATCACAATACCTTTTTTCCTGCAAGAAAACTAGCAATTTTAACACGGGAGGTACAATGATGGATCATCTAGTTGCCTATTCTTTTTTGGTTTCATTTTTTAGTTATGACTGCAGCATTTACATGACGTACACTGTTGAACACTGGGATGGCACCCATGTCTTGGAGTATGGGTCAAAAGATATACTCAACATGAGGAAGATTCTGATGGCAAAAATGTTAACGAGCCACCATAATGACATCAACTGGGCGAAGATGCTCAACATCAAGAAGGTAAATTTCATTGTGCAACACACATAAGCAACTCAATTCCATTTTTTCTTTTCACATACCGTACATAATCTATTATTTGTAGCACAGAACATACATAACATGGTCCAGATATCATACATTCCATGGTCCTTTATCCAAAAAGAAAAACATTTCAAATCTGAGTACTTTTCTGGCAGCCACACAATTCATATTCTCTCTTCCCCCTTTTCTTGGTTGCTGAACCGGTAAAGCATTTTGAATCAGACCAAACCATTCAAGTGCCTCTGTTCAGACCGAACGAGTCAAGCACTTCGGTTCAGACCAAGCATGCAAGTGGCACAACTATGCCCTAACTCTTTGCAGTACGGACACTTCGTATTCTTCTTCGGGTGCAACTCAATGCCCGAGTAGTGTTGGAAATATGCCCTAGAGGCAATAATAAATTAGTTATTATCATATTTCCTTGTTCATGATAATCGTTTATTATCCATGCTATAATTGTATTGATCGAAGACTTGGATGCATGTGTGGATACATAGACAAAACCATGTCCCTAGTATGCCTCTAGTAGACTAGCTCGTTGATCAAAAGATGGTTAAGGTTTCCTAGCCATGGACATGAGATGTCATTTGATAACGGGATCACATCATTAGGAGAATGATGTGATGGACAAAGACCCAAACTACAAACATAGCATATGATCGTGTCAGTTTATTGCTACTGTTTTCTGCATGTCAACTATATGTTCCTATGACCATGAGATCATGCAACTCACAAATATCGGAGGAGTGCCTTGTGTGTATCAAACGTCGCAACGTAACTAGGTGGCTATAAAGGTGCTCTACAGGTATCTCCGAGGGTGTCTGTTGAGTTGGCATGGATCAAGACTGGGATTTGTTAATCTGTGTGACGGAGAGGTATCTCAGGGCCCACTCGGTAATACAACATCACAGTAAGCCTTGCAAGCAATGCGACTAAGTGTTAGTCGCGGGATCTTGTATTGCGGAACGAGTAAGGAGACTTTCCGGTAACAAGGTTAAACTAGGTATGGTGATACCGACGATCGAATCTCGGGCAAGTAACATACCGAAGAACAAAGGGAACGTCATACGGGATTAACTGAATCCTTGACATAGAGGGTCAACCTGTAAAGATCTTCGTAGAATATATAGGAACCAATGTGGACATCCAGGTCCCGCCATTGGTTATTGACCGTAGAGGTGTCTCGGTGATGTCTACATAGTTCTCGAACCCGTAGGGTCTGCACACTTAAGGTTTGGTGACGTTTCAGTAGTATAGAGTTATGTATGGTGGTGACCGAAGTTTGTTTGGAGTCCCGAATGAGATCCTGGACATCACGAGGATCTCCAGAATGGTCCGGAGATAAAGATTCATATATATGAAGTCCTGTTTTGGTCGCCAGAAAAGTTCCGGGCTTATCGGTAGTGTACCGGGAGTGCTGGTAGTGTACCGGGAGACCTCCGCGAGGGGTATTTCGACCCAAGAGGCTTCATGGGCTGTGAGAGAGTAAATACCAGCCCTTTCTGGGCTAGTGGAAGTCTCACACAAGGCCCATGTGGCTGGGAAGAAAAGCCCAAAAGGAAAAAGGTGGAAAAAGCCAAAAAAGGCAAATTAGGGAAGGAGTCCTAATCCTACTAGGAGTGGAGGAGGTGGACTCCTCCCTAGCTGGTTCGGACGAAGCCTCCAAGGCTTGGAGGCCAAGGCTGTCTCTCCTCCTCCCTCCCTCCTATATATACTAGTGGATTTCTAGGGTTTTGTACTTGATTTTTCAGCCACGTGCAAACCCTAATCTCTAGTGCATAGTTTCTCCTCTAGATTGGATTTCTCCAGTGCTTAGGCGAAGCCCTGCCGAAATTACTCCACCACCATCGCCGGATCGTCGTCACGCTGCTGGTGAACTCTTCTACCTCTCCGCTCTTCCTTGCTGGATCAAGACGGCGGAGATCGTCATCAAGCTGTACGTGTGCTAAACGCGGAGGTGTCGTCCGTTTGGCGCTAGGTCGGAAGGATCGTGATCAAGTTCGTGGGACGGATCGTGATCAAGTTTGCGGGACGGATCGTGATTAGATCGTGGGACGGATCATGACTGGATCACGGGACGCACAGCGATTTGGATCGCAAAGACGTTCGACTACACCAACCGCGTTACTTAACGCTTCCCGCTTAGCGATCTACAAGGGTACGAAGATCCACTCTCCCTCTCGTAGATGCTCATCACCATGGATAGATCTGCGTGTGTGTAGGGAATTTTTTGTTTCCCATGCAACGTTCCCCAACAGTGGCATCATGAGCTAGGTCTATGTGTCGATGAGATCTCGAGTAGAACACAAAAGGTTTGTGGGTGTTGATGCTTAGATTGCTTCCTCCCTTGGTCGGATTTTGATTTAGCGGTATTGTGAGATGAAGCAGCCCGAACCAACATTACTTGTACGCTTACGAGAGACCGGTTCCCTCAACCGCAACTTGTTTCATAGATGGCTTGCGGGTGACAGTTTCTCTCACTTTAGTTGGATCGGATCTGACAAAGGCGGTCCTTGAGAAGGTTGAAAAGCAACTAGTGTATCACCGTTGTGGTTTTTGCGTAGATGATAATTGTTCTTGCTAGATACCCGTAGCAGCCACATAAAACATGCAACAACAATTAGAGGACGTCTAACTTGTTTTTGCAGGGTATGTTGTGATATGATATGGCCAATTACATGATGTGATATATGTGATGTATGAGATGATCATGTGATGTATAGATTATCACGACTTGCATGTCGATGAGTACGGCAACCGCCAGGAGCCATAGGGTTGTCTTTAAGTATTGTATGACTTGCGTGTCAATCATTAAGCGCTATGTAATGCTTTACTTTATCGCTATGGTAGCAATAGTAGTACAAGCATGTTGGGCGCGGCAACCCCGATGGTGACACGTTGATGGAGATCATGGTGTCGTGCTGGTGACGATGGAGATCATGCTAGTGCTTTCATGATGGAGATCAAAAGCACAAGTTCATGGCCATATCATGTCACTTATGATTTGCATGTGATGTTAATCCTTTTATGCACCTTGTTTTGCTTAGGACGACGGTAGCATTATAAGGTGATCCCTCACTTAATTTCAAGATAAAATGTGTTCTCCCCGAGTGTGCACCGTTGCGAAAGTTCGTCGTGTTGAGACACCACGTGATGATCGGGTGTGATAGACTCTACGTTCACAGACAATGGGTGCAAGCCAGTGTTGCACATGCAGAACACTTGGGTTAAACTTGACGGGCCTAGCATGTACAGACATGGCCTCGGAACACAAGAGCCCGAAAGGTCGAACATGAGTCATATAGTAGATATGATCAACATGATGATGTTCACCATTGCAGCCACCTCAACTCACGTGATGATCGGACTTGAGTTGGTGAATTTGGATCATGTATCACTTGAATTATCGGAGGGATGTCAATTTGAGTGGGAGTTCTTAGGTAATATGATTAATTGAACTCATTATCATGAACATAGTCAAAGTGTCTTTGCAAATTATGTTGTAGATTACTAGCTCACGCTGTAGCTCCCTTGTATTTTTATATGTTTCTAGAGAAATAGAGTTGAAAGATAATGGCAGCAATATTGCGGACTGGGTCCGTGATCTGAGGATTGTCCTCATTGCTGCATAGAAGGCTTATGTCCTTAATGCACCGCTCGGTGCGCCAACCCCTCTAGCGTCGTTTGTAGATGTTGTGAACATCTGATAGGCACGTTCTGATGACTACTTGATAGTTTAGTGCGTCATGCATTACGGCTTAGAATTGAGGCTCCAAAATGTTTTGAACGTCACGAAACATATGAGATGTTTCCAAGATCTGAAATTAGGATCTCAGGCTCGTGCCTGTGTTGAGAGATATGAGCTCTCCAACAAGATTCTTTGCCTGCAAGATGAAGGAAAATAGCTCAATAGTTGAGCATGTGCTCAGATTGTCTGGGTGCTACAATCACTTGAATCGAGTGAAGTTGATCTTCCAGATAAGATAGTGATTGATATAGTTCTCCAAGTCACTGTCACTAAGCTACTAGAACTTGGTGATGAACTATAAAACGCCAGGGATAGAAATATTGATCCCTGAGCTGTTCGCGATGTTTGACACCACGAAGGTAGAAATCAAGAAGGAGTGTCAAGTGTTGATGGTTAATCAAACCACTAGTTTCGACAAGGGGAAGAGCAAGGAGGGAAACTTCATGGATAGCAAGTCAGTTGCTGCTCTAGTGAAGCAACCCAAAGTTGAACTCAAACCCGAGACTAAGTGCTTCTATTATGAGGTGAGCGGTTGCTAAAGCGGAACAACCCCAGATACTTGGTAGATAAGAAGGTTGACAACATCGACAGAAGTATATTTTATATACGTGTTATTGATGTGTACCTTGCTAGTACTCCTAGTAGCACCTGGGTATTGGATACCGGTTCGGTTGCTAAATGTTAGTAACTCAAAATAAAAGCTGCGGAATAAACGGGGAACTAGCTAAGGGTGAGGTGACGATGTGTGTTGGAAATGTTTCCAGGGTTGATGTGATCAAACATCGCACGCTCTCTCTACCTTCGGGATTGGTGACAAACCTAAATAAATGTTATTTGGTGTTTTGTGTTGAGCATGAACATGATTAGGTCATGTTTATTGCAAACACGGTTATTCATTTAAGTTAGAGAATAATGGTTATTCTGTTTACATGAATAATACCTTCAATGGTCATGCACCTAGTAAGAATGGTTTGTTGAATCTTGATCGTAGTAATACACATGTTCATAACATTGATGCAAAAGGATACAAAGTTATTAATGATAGTACTGTCGGGGAACGTCGCATGGGAAACAAAATTTTTCCTACGCACACACAAACCTATCCATGGTGATGAGCATCTACGAGAGGGAGAGTGGATCTACGTACCCTTGTAGATCGCTAAGCGGGAATCGTGAAGAAACGCGGTTGGTGTAGTCGAACTTCTTCGCGATTCAAATCACCGAGCATCCCGCGATCTAATCACGAACCGTCTCGCGAGCCAATCACGAACCGTCCCGCAATCTCGTCACGATCCGTCCCGCGATCTGATCACGAACGTCCCGTGGCCTTTGATCATGATCCTTCCGATCTAGTACCGAACAGACAACACCTTCGCGTTCAGCACACGTGCAGCTTGATGACGATCTCCACCGTCTTGATCCAGCAAGAGGAGGCGGAGAGGAGGAAGAGTTCACCGGCAGCGTAACGGCGCTCCAGCGATGGTGGTGGAGTGGTTCTGGCAGGGCTTCGCCTATGCACTGCAGAAAACCGATCTAGAGGAGTATTGGTAGAACGGGTAGCACGTGGCCATAAACTGTGTCTAAACAGCCCCAATCCACCAGTATATATAGGAGGGAGGGAGAGGCAGCCCTTTGCGCATGGCCAAGGGCCTCTAGGAGTCGGCCGGCTAGAGGTGGAGGAGTCCTACTCCTCCTCCATTCCTAGTAGGAGTAGGACTCTTCCTTTTTGCCTTTTTTTCACCTTTTTCCTTTAGGATTTTTACCTCCTGCGCCATGGGCCTCATTGTGGCTGTTCCTCCATCCCACTAAGGGCTGGTTATCACTCTCCACAGCCCATGGACCCTCTGGGGTCGAAATACCCCTCCCGGAGGTCTCCCGGTACACTACCGGCACTCTCGGTACACTACCGATGAGCCCAAAACTTTTCCGACGACCAAACTGGGACTTCCTATATATGAATCTTTACCTCCGGACCATTCTGGAGCTCCTCGTGACATCCAGGATCTCATACGGGGTTCCGAACAACCTTAGGTCGCCACCATACATAACTCTACACTTCCGAAACGTCAACGAACCTTAAGTGTGCAGACCCTGCGGGTTCGAGAACTATGTAGACATGACCGAGACACCTCTACGGCCAATAACCAATGGTGGGACCTGGACGTCCACATTGGTTCCTACATATTGTACGAAGATCTTTATCGGTGGAACCTCTATGTCAAGGATTCAGTTAATCCCGTCTAACGTTCCCTTTGTTCTTCGGTATGTTACTTGCCCGAGATTCGATCGTCGGTATCTGCATACCTAGTTCAACCTCGTTACCGGAAAGTCTCTTTACTTGTTCCGTAATACAACATCCCGTAACTAACAATTAGTCACATTGCTTGCAAGGCTTATTGTTATGTTGTATTACCGAGTGGGCCCTGAGATACCTCTCCGTCACACGGAGTAACAAATCCCAGTCTCGATCCATGCCAACTCAACAGACACCATCGGAGATACCCGTAGAGAACCTTTATAGTCACCCAATTACGTTGCGGCATTTGATACACACAAGGCACTCCTCTGATATCCGTGAGTTGCATGATCTCATGGTCATAGGAACATATACTTGACATGCGGAAAACAACAGCAATAAACTGACATGATCATATGCTACGTTTGTAGTTTGGGTCTTGTCCATCACATCATTCTCCTAATGACATGATCGCGTTATCAAATGACATCGAATGTCAATGGCTAGGAAACCCTGACCATCTTTGATTAACGAGCTAGTTCACTAGAGGCATACTAGGGACACGGTGTTGTCTATTTACCCACACATGCAATGTGCTTCCAATCAATGCAATTATAGCATGGATAATAAACGATTATCATGAACAAGGAAATATAATAATAAACACTTTATATATTGCCTCTAGGGCATATTTCCAACAGTCTCCCACTTGCACTAGAGTCAATAATCTAGTTCACATCACTATGTGATTTACATGGTAATGAATCGAACACCCATACAGTTCTGGTGTTGATCATGTTTAGCCCTTGGAAGAGGTTTAGTCAACGGGTCTGCAACTTTCAGATCCATGTGCACTTTGCAAATTTTTATGTCCTTCTCCTCGATGTAGAACCGGATGGAGGTTAAGCGTCACTTTATGTGTCTGGTCCTCTTGTGAAACCTTGGTTCCTTGGCTAGAGCAATGGCACCAGTGTTGTCACATAACAGGTTTATTGGATTCAGTGCACTAGACATTACTCCAAGATCTGTCATGAACTGCTTCATCCAGACACCTTCCTTCGCTGCCTCTGAGGCTGCGATGTACTCCACTTCGCACGTAGAATCAGCTACCATGCTTTGCTTGGAACTGCACCAGCTTACCGCTCCCCCGTTAAGAATAAATACATATTTGGTTTGCGATTTAGAATCGTCCGGATCAGTGTCAAAGCTTGCATCGACGTAACCCTTTACGACGAGCTCTTATTCACCTCCACAAATGAGAAACATGTCCTTAGTCCTGTTAAGGTACTTAAGGATATTCTTGACCGCTTGCGAGCGCTCCACTCCAGGATCACTTTGAAACCTTCCGACCATACTAATGGCAAGGCTGACATCGGGTCTTGTGCACAGCATTGCATACATGATAGAGCCTATGGCTGAAGCATAGGGGATGACGCTCATCTTTTCTTTACCTTCTGCAGTAACTGGGCATTGAGTCTTACTCAACTTCACACCTTGTAACACAGGGAAGAACCCTTTCTTGGACTGCTCCATTTTGAACTTCTTCAAAACTTTATCAAGGTATGTGCTCTGTGAAAGTGCTATTAAGCGTCTCGATCTATCTCTATAGATCTTAATGCCTAACATGAAAGCAGCTTCTCCTAGGTCCTTCATTGAAAAACTCTTATTCAAATATTCCTTCACGCTTTCCAGCATTTCTATATTGTTTCCAATCAGCAATATGTCATCCACATATAACACTAGAAAAGCTATAGAGCTCCCACTCACTTTCTTGTAAATACAAGCTTCTCCATAAACTTGTATAAACCCAAACGCTTTGATCATCTCATCAAAGCGCTTATTCCAAATCCGAGATGCTTGCACCAGTCCATAAATGGATCGCTAGAGTTTGCAAACTTTGTCAGCATTCTCTGGATCGACAAAACCTTCGGGTTGCATCATATACAACTCTTCCTCAAGGAAACCGTTGAGGAACGCCGTTTTGACATCCATTTGCCAAATTTCATGTAACGTCCCAAAATTCCATTTTGGAATGTTATGAAATATAGCTATGCATCATCATCATCATTTCTTGAATGTATGGAATTGTTGAAATGCTTCTTCTGACTTTCTGAAAGCCTCTTTCTACTTCCCCTATGTTGCTTTCACCTATTTAAAAACCTTGATAAATGTTCAAAATAAGAGAGGAGGAACATGACACTCCACACCAGGACCTAATTGGTGATTTATTTGAACAATAAAAACCAGGGGTTGTTTTGAAAATATTTGCAAAAAGGATTTAAAAACAATTAGGCAATTTCTGAAAATATTATTTTTCTCAAAGTATTCAAATGATAGAATAAAAATGTTCAATAAATGTAATTTATTATTCTGTTCATTTTGATATATAATACACCTATATTTGGAATTGTTTTGAATGCTTTTAAAGAGGTTTTACTGCTCTGAATATTAAAAAGAGTAATGGATTTGTATTTAAACGGGCCGGCCCACGGGCAGTTACTCGCGAATTCATTACGAGCCGGCCGACCGACGCGCAACCGCCGCTCTCTCGCTCGCTGACAACGGGCCCCACCCCGACCGCCCAATGACCACGCGCGGTCAACACTCACCTCGAGCGCGCGCCGCCGTCGCCGGGAATCCCGTCACCGGATCTCTCTCTCCTCTCTTCCCCGACCCCACCCGCGGCCCTATATAAGTAGAGGCCACCCCCGCACTCCATTTCCCCCCGAGCCCCCTCTCTACTCACCTGAGACGCCGCAAACCCCTCGTCGGAGCCCTGCCCCGACTGAAACTCCCCACCACCGTGCCCGTCGCCTCGGACCTCCCCTCACCTCTCCGACGACGCCATTCATCGCCGGACGTCCGCCACCATCACCTGAGCCCTTCCGTCACCTCCATTGACCACCGGAGCTCCTTGCCGATGACCTTGCCACTTCGGACTTGCCGAAAAACTCCATCGCCGGCGACCCTATCCACTGTGAGCACCCCCACCCGTTTGATCTAGATCTGACGATCCAGATTATAACGTTTAAGTCCCGAAACGTTATCCTATATTCTTTGGTCGCCCGCCCGTAGCACCCACACGCACAAGCTAGCCAGCCACTCACAGGTCGCCATGTAGCCCCTGGCGGTCCGTTAGTTTAGTTTTTTTTTCGGTTTTGTTTTTCAGAAACAGAATGTTTTAGAAATTTGTTTTACTTATATCTTTTTATCTGTTTAATGTTTTTAGTTAATTCTTTGTGTAATAGCTCACTTATTTCATGTAGTTTGACCATGAAGTTTTAGATTTTAAAATTTAACCCTAAAATTTGAATCTAATCAAATTTGCTCAAACTACTCAAATCTGAATAACCAGAGTTTAAAAATAGATTTTGATATGAATCCTTTTGCTACTACTTGGTAGTAGTTAGGACTATCATCTTGCTTAGTTTGAGGATTTTTTAGGATGAATTTGTTTAGTGTTCTAGCTATAAACAGGTTCTGCCTAGTAGTTAGTATAATTTAGTTAATTTAGTTTTTAGTTAGTTTAAATCAGATTTAGTTAGAATTGTTTTAGTAGGTTCTGTTGATTAAACATTAGGTGTTCTACTTTATGTTAATAAAAATATTTATTTGCTTAGTTTTATACTTAATATCATAGGAATCTCAATTCATTTTCAACTAGGTATAATTTGTTGTAAAACAAACTAGTTAGTAATAGTTTTCTTCTAACAAAGTTTTATATAATTAAATTCTGTTTTCTAAGAAAAGTTTTTAGAAAATTTCTCTTCTGTTAAGATAATGTTTCAATAATAAATAATAAGTTTTGTTTTGCTCTTTTGTTAGTAAACTATAGTTATCTCATCTAATAGTGTTTATCAAAACTTTCAAAAACTTTACTAAAGTTTTCTCAACAAAACTTTAGTGAATTTAATTCTGTTATTAAAATATTTTATTGTTTTTCTTGCTGTCAACTATTGTTTTATTAATACAAATAGTTTTGTTATGTTAGTAGTAATTTACCCATCATCTTTTAGAAAACCGAACTAAGTGTTGTTTTTCTTTCCATGTGATTGTGCATAGTTTGTCGTGAGTGATTCTAATTCCTTGCTGATTTTGTGAGTTACAATATTTTTATTGTATGCTTATTGAGTGCTCTTGTTTGCTTCGTTAGATTATTCGGAGTGCGAGGCTTGTTACTTAGAGTCCCTCGAGTACGAAGATCGTCAATCAGGCAAGTCACTTTGATCATCTTTACCCATGTTTTTATTGCATTAGTTCTACCATTTCCCCCCATATGCATGCAAAGTAGGTAATTGGAAACTTGGTTACTGTTGTAGTATCATGTGGTAGGTACCCCCTCAACACTTTAACACATTGGCCCCGGGAAACGTTGTTTTACATTTTGCTATGCTACTAGTAGACGGGGTTGGATGTGTGATTCATGAGAGTTGTGAGGTAATAAATTCAATACCTACATAATGATCAAGACTTCAAGACTCTGAGTTTTCAACTTACCTCTGGGTGGATGATGGTTGAACGGCACCCTGGAGAAACCAGTGGATTTGCCTAGGTGTTGCTGGAGATGGCCAGTATTCACGCGGAAAGGTCCACCCAGACACAAAGAGATGGATGGATGCTTCAAGACCCAAGGCTTACCTGCACAGCCACAAGTCATTATGGGCTCTGGCTTGGTTGGATATCATGGTGACCCTGGAGAAGCGGTGCTACGAGATGTAGAAGAACGGTAGGAAAGGATGGGCACCGACAGAGTCGCAGGGAAACCCTTTGGAAGACCATGTTTTGGTCATCCGTTTCTCAAACACCCTAAAGTGCGAGAAATCAAACGGAGGCGACCAAATCTTGTGGGGAACGTGTGCAAAACTCTGCAGAGTACTCAAACCGAATCGATTAGCCGTGTCCACGGTCATGGACGACTTGAGCCAAAGGAACTGAAACTTCCGGAACCCTCAACAAAATTAATATGATGATGTGGGTATTAATAACTTGGGTATGAGAATTGGTTGGTGGAACCACCTCATTAATCAACCAACTTAGTAATAATTTTGCTTAGCCCTCTCTTATTGTAGGAAAATTGGCTTTACGCAAAACTTACCACTCCACCTGCCATAATTGCATATAGATTAGAGGATTATCTTTTCACCCCTCTCTTGTGACTTTGCCGGCATATTCAATATGCTGACCTGTATGGCTGCAACGTATCATGTTGCAGAGTACTTTTCCAACCAGGAGTGAGGATACGCTCTACGCTCGGTGAGATGCCCTTGGAGTCAGATGGACTCATCTACCTTTGATGCTTCCGCAAGATTTAGATATTCTCATGAGTTGGCCTTCAGCCACTTTATTGTAATCTTTATTGTAATAAAGGACTCGATATGAGATTTCGATTAATATAATGCTGTGTGATTTCCCTTTGATATATACATTGATGTACCGTGTGTGTACCAGCATGATCTTGGGATGGTACGGAAACACCGGAGATTCGACCTTTCAGGTCGGGTCGCTACATTTCATAATCGAAATAAGCAGCTATTGCCAACATGATTCTGATAGACTTAAGCATCGCTATGGGTGAGAAAGTATCATCCTAGTCAACTCCTTGAACTTGTGAAAAACCCTTTGCCACAAGTCGAGCTTTATAGACGGTGACATTACCGTCCGCGTCCATCTTCTTCTACTAGATCCATTTGTTCTGAATGGCCTTTCGCCCTTCAGGTAGTACTTCCAAAGTCCATACTTTGTTTTCATACATGGATCCCATCTCGGATTTCATGGCCTCTAACCATTTCTCGGAATCCGGGCCCATCACTGCTCCTCCATAGCTCGTAGGTTCATTGTTGTCTAACAACATGACCTCCAAGACAGGGTTGCCGTACCACTCGGGAGTAGTATGCGTCCTTGTCGACCTACGAGGTTCAATAGCAGCTTGATCCGAAGCTTCATGATCATCATCATTAACTTCCTGTTCTACCGTCGTAGGTTCCACAGAAACATCTTTCTGCGCTGCGCTACTTTTTGGTTGAAGTAAAGGTTCAATAACCTCATCAAGCTCTATTTTCCTCCCACTCAATTCTTTCGAGAGAAACTCTTTCTCAAGAAATGTTCTGTTCTTAGCGACAAACACTTTGCCTTCGGATCTGAGATAGAAGGTATACCCGACTGTCTCTTTCGGTTATCCTATGAAGACGCATTTCTCCGCTTTGGGTTCCAGCTTTTCAGGCTGAAGCTTTTTGACATAAGAATCACATCCCCAAACTTTAATAAACGACAACTTTGGCCTTTTGCCAAACCACAGTTCATATGGCGTCGTCTCAACGGATTTTGATGTAGCCCTATTTAAAGTGAATGCAACTGTCTCTAATGCATAACCCCAAAACGATAGTGGCAAATCGGCAAGAGATATCATAGAACGCACCATATCTAATAAGGTTCGATTACGACGTTCAGAAACACCATTACGCTGTGGTGTTCCAGGCGGTGTCAACTGTGAAACAATTCCACATTGTCTTAAGTGACTGCCATACTCATAACTCAGATCTTCACCTCCTCGATCAGATCCCAGAAATTTAATCTTTTTGTTACGATGATTCTCAACTTCACTCTGAAATTGCTTGAACTTTTCAAACGTTTCAGACTTGTGTTTCATCAAGTAAATATACCCATATCTACTCAAGTCATCAGTGAAGGTGAGAAAGTAACGATATCCACCGCGCGCTGCAACATTCATTGGACCGCACACATTAGTATGTATGATTTCCAATGAGTCACTTGCCCGTTCCATTGTTCCAGAGAACGGCGTTTTGGTCATCTTGCCCATGAGGCATGGTTCACATGTGTCAAGTGATTCAAAATCAAGTGACTCCAGAAGTCCATCAGCATGGAGCTTCCTCATGCGTTTTACACCAATGTGACCTAAACGGCAGTGCCATAAGAAAGTGGTACTATCATTATCAACTCTACATCTTTTGGCATCAATGTTATGAACATGTGTGTCATCACTATCGAGATTCAATATGAATAAACCCCTCACATTGGGTGCATGACCATAAAAGATATCACTCATATAAATAGAACAACCTTTATTCTCTGATTTAAATGAGTAACCGTCTCGCAATAAACAAGATCTAGATATAATGTTCATGCTCAACGCAGGCACTAAATAACAATTATTCAGGTTCATCACTAATCCTGATGGTAATCGAAGAGAGAGCATGCCGACGGCGATCACATCAACCTTGGAACCATTTCCCACGCGCATCGTCACTTCGTCCTTTGCCAGTCTTCGTTTATTCCGTAGTTCCTGCTTTGAGTTGCAAATGTGAGCAACCGAATCGGTATCAAATACCCAGGCACTACTACGAGAACTAGTAAGGTACACATCAATAACATGTATATCATATATACCTTGTTTGTCGTTAGCTGCCTTCTTGTCATTTAGGTACTTGGGGCAGTTCCGCTTCTAGTGACAAGTTCCTTTGCAATGAAAGCACTCAATTTTTTGGCTTAGGTCCATGCTTAGGCTTCTTTGTAGGAGTAGCAACTGCTTTGCCATCCTTCTTGGTTTTACCCTTCTTGCCTTTGCCCTTGCCATTTTTCTTGAAAATAGTGGTTTTATTGACCATCAACACTTGATGTTCTTTCTGGATTTCAGACTCAGCGACTTTCAGCATCGCAAACAGCTCGGATGATGACTTGTTCATCCCGTGCATGTTATAGTTCATCACAAAACTCTTGTAACTAGGTGGTAGTGATTGAGAACTCTATCAATGATCGCCTCTTGCAGAAGGGCAATTCCCAACTCAGCTAGACGGTTTGAATATCCAGACATTCTGAGTATATGCTCACTGATAGACCCGTTCTCCTCCATCTTGCAAGCATAGAACTTATCGGAGGTCTCATACCTCTCGATCCGGGCATTCTTCTGAAAGATAAACTTCAACTCCTGGAACATCTCATATGCTCCATGACGTTCAAAACGCCTTTGAAGTCCCGGTTCTAAGCCATACAATATTGCACACTGAACTATTGAGTAGTCTCCAGCACGAGCCTCTGAAGCGTTCTTAACGTCTTCGGAGGTCATGTCTTCTGGTTGGTCACCAAGCGGTGCATCAAGGACATATTGTTTCTGGGAAGCCGTGAGGATAATCCTCAGATTACGGGCCCAATCAACAAAGTTACTTCCGTCATCTTTCAACTTAGCTTTCTCTAGGAACGCATTAAAATTCAGGGGTGCTACTGTGCGAGCCACTGATCTACAACATAAATATGCAAAGGTTACATAGACTATTGTTCAAGATAATGAGTTTAGTTAATCAAATTACTAAAGCTCCCACTCAAACTGACATCCCTCAGGTCATCTGAGTGTCACATGATCCAAATTCACCAACTCAAGTCCGATCACCACGTGAGTTAAGCTGGTTTCAATGGTGAACATCACTATGTTGATCATATCTACTATATGACTCATGTTCGACCTTTCGGTCTCTTGTGTTCCGAGGCCATGTTTGTACATTCTAGGCTCGTCAAGTTTAACCCGAGTGTTCTACACGTGGAAATCTGGCTTGCACCCATTGTATGTGAACGTAGAGTCTATCACACCCGATCATCACATGGTGTCTCGACACGACGAACTTACGCAACGGTGCACACTCGGGGAGAACACAGTTCATCTTGAAATTCATGATCTCATCGAACCATCAACCTAGCTCATGATGCCACTATTGGGGAACGTTGCATGGGAAACAAATTTTTTCCAACGCACACGCAAACCTATCCATGGTGATGAGCATCTACGAGAGGGAGAGTGGATCTATGTACCCTTGTAGATCGCTAAGCGGGAAGCGTTAAGAAACGCGGTTGGTGTAGTCGAACTTCTTCGCGATTCAAATCGCCGAGCGTCCCGTGATCTAATCACGAACCGTCCCGCGAACCAATCACGAACCGTCCCGTGATCTCGTCACGATTCGTCCCGTGATCCGATCACGAATGTCCCGTGGCCTTTGAACACGATCCTTCCGATCTAGTACCAAACGGACGACACCTCCGCGTTCAGCACATGTGCAGCTTGATGACGATCTCCACCGTCTTGATCCAGCAAGAGGAAGCAGAGAGGAGGAAGAGTTCATCGGCAGCGTAACGGCGCTCCGGTGATGGTGGTTGAGTGGTTCCGGCAATGCTTCGCTTATGCACTGCAGAAAACTGATCTAGAGGAGTATCGGTGGAACGGGTAGCACGTGGCCGTAAACTGTGTCTAAACAGCCCCAATCCACCAGTATATATAGGAGGGAGGGAGAGGCAGCCCTTGGTGCAAGGCCAAGGGCCTCTAGGAGTCGGCCGGCTAGAGGTGGAGGAGTCCTACTCCTCCTCCACTCCTAGTAGGAGTAGGACTCTTCCTTTTTGCCTTTTTTTCCACCTTTTTCCTTTAGGATTTTTGCCTCCTGCACCATGGGCCTCATTGTGGCTGTTCCTCCAGCCCACTAAGGGCTGATTATCACTCTCCACAGCCCATGGACCCTCCGGGGTCGAAATACCCCTCCCGGAGGTCTCCCGGTACACTACCAGCACTCCCGGTACACTACCGATGAGCCCAAAACTTTTCCGGCGACCAAATCCCAGTCTCGATCCATGTCAACTCAATAGACACCATCGGAGATACCTGTAGAGCACCTTTATAGTCACCCAGTTACGTTGCGACATTTGATACACACAAGGCACTCCTCCGATATCCGTGAGTTGCATGATCTCATGGTCATAGGAACATATACTTGACATGCGGAAAACAGCAGCAATAAACTGACACTATCATATGCTACGTTTGTAGTTTGGGTCTTGTCCATCACATCATTCTCCTAATGATGTGATCCCGTTATCAAATGACATCACATATCAATGGCTAGGAAACCCTGACCATCTTTGATTAACGAGCTAGTTCACTAGAGGCATACTAGGGACACACTGTTGTCTATTTACCCACACATGCAATGTGTTTCCAATCAATGCAATTATAGCATGGATAATAAACGATTATCATGAACAAGGAAATATAATAATAAACACTTTATATATTGCCTCTAGGGCATATTTCCAACAAGTACCACATACTTGTGGCACTGCCGCTAAATGTCATATTGGTATAAAGCGCATGAAGAAACTCCATGCTGATGGATCTTTCGACTCATTAGATTTCGAATCGGTTGAGACATGTGAACCATGCTTGTTGGGAAAGATGACTGAGGATCCCGTCATCTAGATTGATGTAGCGGGGAAGTGATTTGTTGGAAATGATACATGTTGATGTATGCAATCCAATGAGTCTTCTAGCGTGCGGTGGATGTCGTCATTTTCTTACCTTCACTGATGATTTAAGTAGATATAGTGTATATGTACTTAATGAAACACAAGTCTGAATTGTTTGAAAAGGTTCAAGCAAATTCAGAGTGAAGTTTAAGATCATCATGACAAGAAGATAAAAATGTCTGCGATGTGATCGTGGAGGTGAATATCTGAGTTACGAGTTTGGCATACAACTTTATACAATGTGAAAGTTGTTTCACAACTTATGCCACCTGGAACATCATAGTGTGATGGTGTGTCCGAACGTCATAGTTGTGCTCTATAGGATAGGGTGCTTGCTGTGATGTCTCTTATCGTTTTGCTACTATAATTTTGGGGTTATGCATTAGAGACAACTACATTCACTTTAAATAGGGCACCATCTAAATCCGTTGAGATGACACCGTGTGAATTATGGTTTGCCGATGTTTGTTCCCGCTCGGTAGATGATGATTCCGACGATGTGAACGTTGACACTAATGAAGAGAAGTGATATCTTCAGGACTATCAGGCAAGCAAACCCCCTTGAGCATACTGTTATGAACCCACTCTCTTTCTCCTGCTCTCTTTTATTGCATTAGGACAATCACGATTCAGCTCTTACAAGTCATCGGTATTTGAACCCATTCCTTTGCATGAACTGTCTTTGCCGCAGTAAATAGTTGAAACCACTTAGCATGAGTAGCAACTGCTTGATCCTTGTTGTGCTTACTCAACCATGCATGCTTACTTATCGTGCCTGTTATGCTTAGAGTCGAGTCGTGTCGGGTCTGATATATCAGGGTGATGGATCGGAATGGCAGTATTCATGTCCTACTGTGTGAAAGTTAAGTAAGTGAACACGATTTGGTAAAGGTAGCGATGACAGGTCATGTAGGAGTACATGGCGGGTTGTCTCATTGGGACCGTCTTTAAGAACTGAGTTCTGTGTATGTTATCCAAGACAAGATACTACCGCACATTGGGATACTTAATTGACCCTCTCCGCCCATTAATCGCCTAGACCTCTGTCCAGGAGTTGCAACTAGTTTTTGGTGTTTGTAGGAAAAGTGTTGGCGGCCGTGCATAGCACTGCCCGACGGGGTGGACTATGATGTGGTATAGGCACAGTGGCACGGTGTACCAAGTGGCACCCGAACGGTGGGCTTGGGAACCTTGTGCACATCGTTTGAGGCCATAGAGAAAACTTCGGCCGGACTTCCGTGCGGGTTGAGTCTCAAATAGGTGATAAACCTGGACTAGGGTCTAGTGTGATTGACGGTTGTGGCCGACTCCCTCGCTGGGCTTCCCCTTGAAGGTTGCCGAGGTGCCTTTTATGTGCATATAGCGATAAGTGGCGAGACCGTGTGTGAAGAAGTATACCCCTGCAGGGTGAAATAATCTGTTCGAATAGCCGCGTCCTCGGATATGGACTACTTGGAGAACTTATGTGGTTCATAGAAAACTTGAAGTGGATACTCTAAAATGCGCAAGATAAGCGTGAGTGCTATGGATGGCCTTCTCGTAGGGAGACGGGAGTGGATCCATAGTGGTGTATTGATTAGTGAATATGTGGACTCATGTGCGCTATCCCACCTCAAAGAAAGCACATGTAGACGTAGTACAAGTTAGCCAAGAGTCAAAGCTGGCTTGCTACAATAAACTCCACAACCCCCTTCATTGATACTGATGCATGTGTAGTTAGTTCTGATGTAAGTCTTGCCGAGTACTCTTGTACTCACGTTTGCTTAATTTATGTTTTGCAGAGGAGACGTCAGTCTCATTAGTGGTATTACGACGTGAAGTTTGATGTTGACCGGATTATCTTGGGAATCCCAGACAGAGGTCTGGTTCCTTTGGTATGGTTGTTGTAGCTTTTCAGGCTCCTCCAGCCACTTTTGTAGATGTCTGTATCCAGACATATTTAAACTTCCGCTTGTATGATTGAATGCTATGAATGTGTGGTCTTGTGACCCCTATTTGTAACATCTTATTTTGTTGGCTCTTCCGAGCCTTCTAAATAAATGTTGTAATGTTGTATGGTTATGTTGTGATGCCATAGTTGTATCTATGCATATCAGGCATGTCGTGCGTACGTTTGATGTGCAACGGTATTTATGGGATCCGACACCTAGTTGTGTGCCTTTAGTAGTACTCTTTATGGGGAACTGCCTCTTTGTGCTTCCATCGAGCCTTGGTAGCTTGCTACTGCTCCCGACACATTGATTGACCGGCATGTATCTTTCTTTGCTGCTGTGTCTGTCCCTTCTGGGAAATGTATCGCAGTGTAATGGAGTCCCTGTAGCCTGCTATGACTCGTCTACATGCAGTGATGACATTTATGTCCCACAGCGTAATGGAGTCCTTGTAGCTTTCTATGACTCGTCTACAAACGCTAGAGATCGACACCTGCATTGTTGGGTTACGTATGCCTGTCCCTGTACGGATGTGCCACTTGGGTTCTATGACTAGTCATGTCGACCCGGGTTCTTTGACATTAGAATGCTGGCGACAAATTCACATACATGAGTCAAAAGACGCAAACGGTCCCGATCCAGGTAAGGTGGCAGCCGTGGAGATAACCGTGCGTGAGACCGCAAAGTGATGTGATGTATTACATGCTGGATTCTTATGGCTTAGGATCGGGGCCCCGACAGTTTATCTCCAGCAATACCATGTGTATTAACCTTAGCAGCCCACCTTGCCTCTAACTCTTCAGGAGTCACGCTCAAGTCTATAACCTCATTGAATTCTTTAGCTAGCTCAGGATGCCTAGCCAAGAAACCACCCAACTTCTCTTGGTATTTCTTAATGATATGCCAGCGACAACTAGGTGAACTGCATGTGGGAAAAGGTTTGCTATAGATTTCATCGCTTGGTCCTGGTCAGTTATGACGTCGAGCGGGGCAATTCCATGCATTGCTTCAAGAAAGGCCCCAAACAACCAATCAATGTTGGTCTGGAGCTCTTGACGCAAGAAGCCACACCCCAACATGAAAGATTGCCCATGCCTATTCATCCCAATAAACGGAGAAAAGGGCATGTTATACATGTTCTTCAAGTACGTGGTGTCAAAAGATATACAATCATGGTCAGCTTTTGTGTATGCCTCTCGAGCTCTCCCATCAACCCAAAACAAATTCCCAGCTCTGCCTATTCCATCCTTTTTGATTTGAAGAAGCCTGGATCTTCTTCCTACTTTTTCTCGAAGTAGGCAACTGTCTCAGCCAAATCACCCTCATCTGCTTCAGCACTACGAAGGGCAGTTCTCATGTTGCTTATCGACTTTTTCGTGTACGACACAATTTGAGCTTGGCCGTAAAAATCAGACATAACGGTCATCATGCGACCTGTTTCCATGTTGCACCTATGCAATACTTTCAGGAACTCAACCTCCTCCGGCGGGATGCCCTTTTGACAACACAGGTACTTGGTGAGCGATGGCTTGTCAATCAATCTATGATTGTGCTCAGGGACAACACCTATGACCACCCACTTGTTTTTTTGTAGCTTCACTGTCATTTTGGCTGGACAGTTGGTCTGAATGATTAATTCTCTTCTCCTCTTCTTAACAAGTCCGCCTGGAGATTTATAAGAGCTAGAACCCGCTTCCTTACTGCCAACATCTTCCCCACCTTCACATCCATCAGAATCTCAACTGAGTTTTTCCAAAACAGGGGCATATACATCTTGATTCACTTTAGGCTTCCCCGACTTGTTGCAACAAAAGGTCAGCTGCTCAAGCACATTAGTATATGAAGACCTCCTAGACCTGTTGGCTTTCACCGAGAACCCAAGGCGGAGAGCGTATGTTTTATAGTGTGTATTAACACCTTCAAGCGTGTCAAATTCCATACCGATATAAGGGTCTTGTGGGCTATTTCATACCCCAGTTTCATCAAAAACAAATAAACCAGACCCATCCACATGGACTTGCTCACCATTGCTAGGTAGAGCTACTGTTGGGCAGAACTCGGCAGGGGCGGGCGTGGGAGTTTCAGTTGCCGCAACATCAGATGCACCAGTAACAACACCTGCTGCAACATGAAAGTTCCCTCCTATAACATCTTGCACACTAGCATCTCTCAGTTCAGGCAACTCGCCAACACCTTCAATAGAAATTGGCAGTCTTTCAGGTTGCACTTGTGTGCAGTATGGAGGGCCACCGTCACAATCAGGAAACTCATCAGAGAGCTCATTGAGATCAATGACAGCCATCTGTATTTTTTTCAAAGACAGAAATGAAAAAATGTGAGCAACTTTCTGTGTTTTCCCATGCATACTTCTATGTTTTTGTAAGCAACTAGAGTTTTACCACTACTCTTTGGTGTAATTGCTTTTTTGTTCCGTTTTCATTTTTTGTTGTAGAAACAAGGTGCAAGACAATAGTAAAGCTGCAATTTCAAGGTCCAGGAGTCAGCAACTTTTATGTTCATACTATCCAAGGTCTACAGGTGTACACGGGAGGCAAGATTCAACAATAACATGTTCAGCACACCAGGTCCAGCAACAATACAGTGCAGATGCTAATTTTTGTGCAGTTTTTTACAAGTAGCAGCTCAGTGGAGTAAGTAGAGGAAATTATACTAGGGTAGACAGTCCCATAGACAATTTGAATTGCTCTCAATCTACTAGGAACATCTTGCTTACCTTTTTTGTTGTTCACTTGGAGATTTTTGCCCAGCTGTGGCAGTTGATTTTCTCTCAGTGTCCAGAATTTTTGCCTGATCTGGACGAAAAAGTTGCAGGCACAACTGTGAAATTTCGTCTCTCAAATCCCCATGATTTTTTCGCTTTTTTCCGTATTTTTTCAATTTTTGATTGTTCCTGTGGGAGGGGAGCTCACCGGAGGCTAGGCCATGGCGCCCGGTGGCGGCTGGGGGTGGGAAGGAAGAAGAGGCAGATCAGCGCTGGGGACAGAGGTAGGGTTTTCTTGTGGTGGCTGGAGCAGGGGAGAGGCGAGATCACGTGAAGGAAAAGTGAGGGAGGGGCAAGATCAGCGCTGGACGTCGGAACGGACAGGGAGTTGGACTTTCCTTTTTCTGCACATGCGTGTGGACCGATAGCGACAAGTTTCCAAACCTGGCGGCCGCTGGAATCAATCGAATAGCGTGCGCGCTGCGTAGCACCGTCCAAAAACTTTATATAGTTTTTGATATTTTTTTATATTCATATTTATCCAACGAAAAATGTATTTCGAAAATAGAAAGGAAAAAATAAAAGTTTCTGACAAAGTAAAATAGAAAAGTTTCTGAAAATTAAAATAGAAATTTTTTAGAAAAAGAAAAGTTCATGAATTTTATATAAAGAAAATAATAAAGTTCATGAATTTTTATTTGATCAAATAAATGTTTGTTTAAAGAATAAAAAGTTCATGAATTTTATATTCATGTTTTTCCGCTGCAAAATAAATCATAGTGCTCTTTTACAAAGAAAATAAAAGTTTCAGAGAATTAAAATTAAAGAGAATATTAAAGTTATTGTTAAAATAAATATGATTCAGTTATTTTTATGACCAAAGTTTTTAATAACATGATCATGTTTTATTATTGCTATACAAGGTGCATTTGTTTCTATTTTTTCCAACAGTAATATAGATTTAATTGCATAAACAGTTGTATGTTTAATTTGACCAACGTTAGATTAATGCATGCAATTATTATAATGATATCACTTCAATTGTGATTTCAGGAGGTTACCACCTGATGAGTTGCCTAAACGATGTTCCAACACTCCAGGTGATAGCTACACCAAATGGAGAAAGAAAGTTGATCTGGCGTTTGTCTGTGATGAGGTGGACTGCGTTGTGACACCCCATAGCCGGTCAGACCTACAGAGCCAGTCAGTGAGACCAATAATGATGATGATGTGTGGAACAAAAAGAGGAGGGATTATGCTCCACTGGAGATGTCATACACCGTCGACAACCAAAAGTGGATCACCGCCAACAAAAAGTGTATGACATTCATAAAAGAACACAATTGAGAACGTCATTGTGGGCTCAATTGCAGAGTGCACTTCCATAGGGGAGTTTTTTACAAAGATAAAGAGCCATTTCACTGGTTCTTCAAAGATATATGCCACACAGTTGCTAAAACAACTGGTGACAAAAAACTACACAGGCGGTGGTCATGGCATAAGAGAGCACATCCTCAGGATGAGCAACATGGCAGCTAAGCTTAAGCCCATGGATGCGGATTTGGAGCTCAAACCCACGCTCGTAGTCCACCTAGTTATGGCTTCACTGCCAAAAAAGTTTGACACCTTTGTTATCAACTACAACATGTCACCCGAGAAATGAGACATTGAAAAGACTATAGCCATGTGTGTGCAAGAAGAGGAAAGACTTAAAGCCTCACATGGTGGTTCTCTGAACTATGGGAAGGATAACAAGAAAAAGAATTATAATCAAAATAGCAAATGTTCCCTTTCAAAGCCACATGGAAAATCTCACATGCAGCATCAGCATCAGCAGACGTCTTTTCCAGTGGACAAAGATACTTGCCTCCACTATAAGAAGACTGGGCATTACAAGAAAGACTGTCCTGATTGGCTAAAGTCAATAATGGCAAAGAGAGGCAATAACATTGTTTCCATTGTAAATGAATCCTTGTATACACAGTTTTTGAAATCTACTTGGTGGATTGACTCAGGTGCAACTGTTCATGTTGCAAATTCATTACAGGGATTCCATTCGACGTGGACTACGCAAAGAAGTGAAAGATGCATTGAAGTTGGGAATGGAGTTCAAGCAGAAGTTAAATCTGTCGGTGACATCTCCTTGGAGTTAGCTGATCGGTTCAAGCTTCTATTACAGATGTTTTATATGTTCCTTCATGTCACAAAAACTTAATTAGTGTTTCATGGTTGGATAAAGATTATTATGAACCTCATTTTGGACAATGCAAGTGTGCCATATGGTTTAATAGTACTCCTGTGGGTGTTGCATTCCTAAATGATGAGCTTTATTTATTATCATTCCGTGAAAAGTGTATCATGTGTGCAATGTGAATGAGCATGTTTCTGCGTTGAACGAAGAACAAAAGAAAATAAAGAGAACTCATGACTCATCGAAATTATGGCACTATCGCTTGGGCCATATTTCCAGGGGAGAATAGAAAGACTAGTCAAAAGTGAAATTCTTCTTCTTTTAGAGTTCTCTAACTTAGAACAATGCATAGACTGCATTAAAGGAAAGTATGTAAAACAAATCAAAAAGGGTGCAATCCATAACACAAGCGAACTAGAAATCATTCACACTGACATTTGTGGACCATTTTCGGTGGAAAGTGTGGATGGATATGACTCGTTCATAATATTCACATATGATTACTCTTGCTATGGCTATATTTATCCAATCAAAGAAAGATGTGAAGCATTGGATAAATTTGAGATATTCAAAGCTGAAGTTGAAGTCCTGGGGACTACGCACACAACTAGGAGCAAGAAAATTAAACCATTTCTTAGCATCACCCTTTAATGTGAAAGGAAACAACTTAAGAATATATTAATAGAGATTTTTTTCCTCATGAGTAAATAGGGTGGCTATATCATTCAATTTGGTTAGATGTGCCACAAAAGTTTCAGATTCATAACCATGGAAAGGATATGATTCAACCAAAGTAATTAACTTAGGATCGACAGAGAATTCCTAATCCTTATCAGTAACAAAGATGGGTGAAGTAGCAAACTTAGGATCATATTGCATTCTAGCATTCAGAGATTTTTCCTTCCACTTGCGAAGCAATTTCTTAAGATCATCTCTTTCCTGACAAGCAAGAAAGTCCCTAGATATCTCTCCTTCCATAACATAACCCTCAGGTATATCAAGCAATTCATATCTAGGAGAGCTAGGTCTAGCAGGTGAATCATATTGTTCAGTTTCAATAATTTCATCAGATTCAAAAATATCATCAGTTTCAGCATTAGCTCTAGCAATTTGTTCATCAAGAAATTCACCCAGTGGCACAATATCATCAAACAAAGTATTATCATAATCATCATGCATAGAAGAAGTAGCATCATCAATTACTTGCGACATATCAGAATTACTTGTAAGTGGTGGTGTCGCAAACTTACTCATAACAGAAGGTGAATCAAGTGTAGAGCTAGATGGCAGTTCCTTACCTCCCCTCGTAGTAGAGGGACAGATCTTGGTTTTTAGATGTTTCAGATTCTTCATAATGATCAACAGATATCTATCCCAAGTGACTCAGAGAATAAAGCTATGCTCCCAGGCAGCGGTGCCAGAAAAAGGTATTGATAACCCACAAGTATAGGGGATCACAACAGTTTTTGAGGGTAGAGTATTCAACCCAAATTTATTTATTTGACACAAGGGGAGCAAAAGAATATTCTCGAGTATTAGCAGCTGAGTTGTCAATTCAACTACACCTGAAAGACTTAATATCTGCAGCAAAGTATTCAGTAGCAAAGTAATATGGTAGTAATAGTAACGGTGGCAAAGTGATAGTAGCATTTTGTATTGTTTGTAACAGTAGCAACGAAAAAGTAACTGAGTGAAGATCAATATATGAAAAGCTCATGGGCAATGGATCAGTGATGGATAATTATGTCGGATGGCATCATCATGCAATAGTTATAACATAGGATGACACAGAACTAGCTCCAATTCATCAATGTAATGTAGGCATGTATTCCAATATAGTCATACATGCTTATGGAAAAGAACTGGCATGACATCTTTTGTACTACCTTCCCATGGCAGCGGGGTACTATTGGAAACTAAGGGATATTAAGGACTCCTTTTAATAGAGAACTGGACCAAAGCATTAGCACTTAGTGAATACATGAACTCCTAAAACTACGGTAATCACCGGAAAGAATATAATTATTATCACCCTGGGGGATGCAGATCATAACTCATAATAGATGTGTACAACTTGCAAGATAGGATCAAGAGCACACATATATTCATGAAAACATAATAGGTTCAGATCTGAAATCATGGCACTCGGGCCCTAGTGACAACCATTAAGCATAGCAAAGTCATAGCAACATCAATCTAAGAACATAATGGATACTAGGGATCAAACCCTAACCAAACTAACTCGATTACATGATAAATCTCATCCAATCCATCACTATCTAGCAAGCCTACGATGATATTACTCACGAACGGTGGGGAGCATCATGGAATTGGTGATGAAGGATGGTTGGTGATCACGAAGGCGTTGATTTCCCCTCTCCGTAGCCGAAAACGGACTTCAGATCTGGTCTCCCGAGGAAGAACTGGCGATGGCGGCGGCTCCGTACCGTGAAACGCAATGAACTCTTCTCTCTGATTTTTTCCTCGACAAATAGGGTTATATGGATCTAGAGAGGAGGTCGGAGGAGACACGAGGGGCCCACAAGCCTGCCCCACGCGGCCAGGGGGTGGCCGCGGCTAGCAGGCTTGTGGCCTGCTGGTGGCCCCCCTCTGGTTAATTCTTGTGCTAGTATTTTTTATTAATTCCAAAAATATTCTCCGTAAATATTTAGGACGATCCGAGAACTTTTATTTCTGCACAAAAATAACACCAAGACAATTTTGTTGAAAACAGCGTCAGTATAGGTTAGTTCTATTCGAATCATGCAAATTAGAGTCCAAAACAAGGGCAAAAGAGTTTGGAAAAGTAGATACGTTGGAGATGTATCAACTCCCCCAAGCTTAAACCTTTGCTTGTCCTCAAGCAATTCAGTTGATAAACTGAAAGTGATAAAGAAAAACTTTTACAAACTCTGTTTGATCTTGCATTTACTCATGTCACAATAACATTTAGGTCTCACATTTACTCATGTCAATGGAATAACCAACTAGCGAGCAATAATAACAAGTATCGGATGAAAACAATTTATCAAAACAATCATGATACAATATGACATAATGGTACCTCGCTAGCCCTTTCTAAGACCGCAAAACATAAATGCAGAGCACCTCTGGAGAACAAGGAATGACTAAACATTGTAATTCACGATGAGAGAGATCCAGTCATGCTCATACTCAACATCAATTAATAGCAAGGCATACAGATGACAATGGTGCTCTCTAAATGGTGCCTTTTATAAGAGGATGATGAATCAACAATAAAGTAAACATATAAGCCCTTCGTAGAGGGAAGCATTGATTTGCAGAGGTGCCAGAGCTCAAGCTTTTAAAACAGAGATAGGTAATGACTTTGGAGCGCTATGCTTTTGTTGCTCACATAATGACCAAGAGGTTTTCAATATCTTCCATGCTAGATACATTATAGGCGGTTCCCAAACAGAATGGTAAAGTGTTTACTCCCCCTCCACCAATCAGTCAGACTCCACGGCGGGCCGAATTCACGGGTACCATCCATACAAACACATTCCTGGGAGAGTTTTGTTTAATTATATTTTCCTTTTTATTTCGAGCATGGGACTGGGCATCCCGATTACCAGCCACTTTCTCGTGAATTATAGTGAATCAACACATATCGTGAGAATAACACACCTAGCATGGAAAATACTAACAGCCCCCTGTCGCCACATGAGCGATTTGGGGCATACAAAATAGAAGGTTTATTTGAGGGTTTAAAGTTTGGCACATGCAAATTTACTTGGAACGGCAGGTAAATACCACATATAGGTAGATATGGTGGACTCATATGGAACAACTTTGGGTTTATTGAGATGGACAAGCAGTATTCCCGCTTAGTACAAGTGAAGGCTAGCAAAAGACTAGGGCGCGACCAACTAGAGAGCGACACAGTCATCAACATGCCTTGAGATTAACCAACTTTGAATGCAAGCATGAGAAGGATATAATTCACTATGAACATAAATATCGTGGAGGCTATGTTGATTTGTTTCAACTACATGCATGAACATGTGCCAAGTCAAGCCACTTGAATCATCCAGAGGAGGCTACCATTCTATCATACTATATCACAACCATTTTAATGCGCATGTTGGCACTCAAGGCGAACCATTATCCACTCTTAGCTAATTAAGCATGGCATGAATAACTATTATCTCTAATTGTTATTGCAAACATGGTCAACCCATAATGTACTGAATTCGGAACGATGAGCTAATCATGTTTACAAAAGCAAGATAGGGAGAGTTCATACCAGCTTTTATCCATCTCAATCTTTTCATCAAATATCGTCATTATTGCCTTTCACTTGCATGACCGAGCGATGTGAATAGTAATAAGAGTGCACGTGCATTGGACTAAGCTGGAATCTGCAAACAATAAACCAAAGGAGAAGACAAGGCAATATGGGCTCTTTGTAAGATAAACAATAGTGCATATGAGAGCCACTCAACACGTCATCGTGGTCTTCTCCATACCACCCAAAGAAAATAAAGGAAAATTATTTACACGGGAAATCTCCCAACAAGCAAAAGGAAGAACGAGAAATCTTTTTGGGTTTTCTCTTTAATGCTACAACTAAGCAACTAGGAAATAAACATAGAACTAATTTTTCTGTTTTTTTCTCAAAGTTAATTAAACACACCAAAAGAAATCAAAACAAGAATATAAACTACCATGGATAGTACAATGAAAAAGTATGAACATCGACACTGAAATAAGTGTGTGAACATGAATGTAATGTCGGTGAGAAATACGTACTCCCCCAAGCTTAGGCTTTTGGCCTAAGTTGGTCTAGGGCCATGGCTAGAAATAACCTTCTCTCGGGTACTCCGGAGGACACTAAGGGTTCCACTGATTAGCGATCTCTTGTGGCTCCCGCTGAAATACCAGGGTCTGATATGGGTCCAGAGCCGATGTTGGCTCATGTGCTGGTGGTTGCTCCAAACCCCAATATGGGTAGATGTCATCGAGCATAAGCGTGTACCTGCCTGAATGAATATCGAACAAAGAAGAAGCAAGTAGAGTAATAATCTCACAAGTACCTTGACTAAATACTAAATTGTAAATCAGCCTCCTATCATCATTCTTCTTAACAAAAGCATGGGCTACCATACGGTCATAATCTAAAAACTTCGCGGGTATCAGCTTTTCATCTTTCTCGTGAAGCCTAATGGGTATCTCGAAACGTTTAGCTAAATGAGATTCATATATACCTCCAAATATGGGCCCCTTCGAACGGTTGGTGTTCAACCGTTGGGCCACCATAGCGCCCAGACTAAAAGTTTTATCAACAATTAAAGCATGGCACAAAATAGCAAGGTCAGGATCACCAAGGCTACCACTCTCCCAGCGACCAACTAAACATATTCCCGCAAATAATGAATAATAGCATAGCACAGGAACAATGTAAACTAGCTGCTCTTGCCTTTGACATGACTCTCTCTTCTCCTACAGTGACTGAGGCAATAAAATCTTCCATGTCTAAAGGACGTGGTTCCCTTATGCTGCCCTTATAAATGAAACTCTACTGTAGGAGGGTCTTCACTAGGATGAAAGTGAAAATTTTGCACAAAGGTATTAGTGAGTAAGAGGTACTGGTCACACTTATCGTTGAGGAAGTCGGTGATGCCTGCATTCTTGGCCAAATAATAGAAATCTTCATATATTCCAGCCGCCCTCAAGAATGTATCACACGGCCATTCACATGGTCAGATTTTTGCGACGCGAGGAAGATTGTATTTGGGTTTCTCCTTCATTTCATTCTCATCTCCCTTAGAACCCCGGCTTGAAGATCCTCTTAGCAACCTTCTCAACATTTCTGAAATTCTGAAATTTTTAGTGAGTGAAAATAAGGGTGCACAAAACTCAAAAAAACTCATAATAACTACTCCCTCAAGTGACTAGAGACCATATCATGCATCAAAACTACTTGGGACCATACAAAATTTGACATGCAAGTTCATGAACAAGGTCACCATAGCAGAATTTTTTTTCAATATATAAGGCACTAGAACAAAAACTAATTGTACCATTGGAGGAGTCACATACCGGTGAGTAATCCCCTAAAACAGTTTTGCAAATGGAGCTTTGAGCAAGGAGATCAAAAATGGCAGCAAGATGAGCTAGAACACGGGTTTGAGCAATGGTGGGATTTTTCTAGAGAAGGATGAAGTGAATGGGTGCTGGAATAAGTGGAGGGGGGCCATGTGGGACCCACAAGTTTGCTAGGCGTGGCCAGGGGGTGGCCGCACCCTGCAGGCTTGTGGCCCACTGGTGCAGCCCCCTGATGCTTTCCTAGTGCCAAAAATTCTTAAATATTCTGGAAAAAATCATACTAAATTTCTAGGGGATTCTAAGAACTTTTATTTTCAGGTCATTATTCTATTGCACGAAAAACTCAAAAAACAGAAAAATACTAGCATTGTACTTAATTTCATCTAGGTAACAGAAAGTAAAAGTTAGGTGCAGGAAGTTGTGCTTTCTAAATTCGTCCATCTCATGCTCCTCAAAAGGAATCCATCAATAAGGTTGATCAAGTCTTATTAACGAAATTCTTTCGAATGACAAGAAGCCAAAGAATTTTCAAATAAGACTAAGTTACCTCAATGGGGATATGCATTTCCCAACAATAAGCATATCATATTTCTTCTTGACAGTAGGAAGAGGGAACTCAAAGTCTCCAATAATAATTGTTGGAATTTTTTCAATAGAGTTGATACTATCAACTTGAGGTTGTTTCTTCGAAAAGTGTACCGTATTCTCATTACGATTAATATGAAAAGTGACACTGCCCTTGCTGTAATCAATAACAACCTCTGCAGTATTCAAAAAGGGTCACTACTAGAAATCCCCATATTTCCGACGATGAAATCCAATAGGCGACGGGCCGTCGATTATCACAGTAATAGCCGACGGTAGTAGCAATGGCCAACAGTTCTTGTTCCTGAAGGTGTACTAGAATGCCCGACGGTGAAAATACACCCCGCGGGTATCCAACTTAATGCCTGACGGTTCAATCTAAAGCCCGACGGTTAAAGTTACACCCACGGGAATTATCTGCAATGCCCGACAGTTTTAATGCACCCTAGGGGATTACATGTAATGCCTGACGGTGGAATCTGATATCCGAAGGTGGATGCAGAACTCTCATCCATGAGTGCAAATGGCCGATGGTATATTTGTGACCCTCGGTTATTTGAGAAAATAACCGATGGGGGATTGCAATAACCGACGGTTAATTTGCACTCTCGGTGATACGTTTAAATGGTCAACATCGATAAAATTGACCGATACTATATTCCAGATAATTGGAGTGCAAGCATATTTCCAAGAATTAAGATTTACCATTGCTATTGTTAGTGCGTTATGTTACTAAACATGGAGGGAAATATGGAGTTTTAGAGAGTCATAGCTGATATCTGGTGGTTGCTTTGGAGCGGCTATGACATCTTGTTTGGTGACCGGCTGCCTGACTACACCACACTACCACACCTGCTAACCCCTATTCTTCTTTCTCGACCAAGGAAGTAAAAGGGAGGCCCCTTCTTCAAGGAGTTTGTGACATGGAGGTACACAGGCCTTGGCATGCCATCTCGAGTGGTGTTGTCTCCTATCCTTCTGTAAATTAGATAGTCTCCTATCGTCAACCGCTTCGCTCCGCTAGAGGTATAGGATAGGCATAGTTTTCTTTATAGATCAATGGTGGGGACGGTGCCGCATCGATCGATATAATTGTTGGGGAACGTGGCATGGGAAACAAAAAATTTCCTACGCACACGAAGATCTATCCATGGTGATGAGCATCTACAAGAGGGAGAGTGGATCTACGTGCCCTTGTAGATCGCTAAGCGGGAAGCGTTAAGAAACGCGGTTGGTGTAGTCGAACGTCTTCGCGATCCAAATCGCCGAGCGTCCCGTGATCACATCATGATCCGTCCCGCGATCCAATCACGATCCATCCCGTGAACTCATCACGATCCGTCTCGCGATCTCATCACGTTCCGATTCACGATCTTGATCACGATCTGTCCCACGAACTCATCACGATCCGCTCCGCGATCACATCACGAACCGTCTCGCGATCTCGATCACGGTCCTTCCGATCGAGCGCCGAACGGACGGCACCTCCGCGTTCAGCACACGTACAACTTGATGACGATCTCCGCCGTTTTGATCCAGCAAAAGAGAGCGGAGAGGTAGAAGATTTTGCCGGCAGCGTGACGGCGCTCCAGCGATGGTGGTGGAGCTATTCCGGCAGGGCTTCGCCTATGCACTACAGAAAAACCGATCTAGAGGAGAAACTACGCACTAGAGGAATGGGTAGCACGTGGCTGAAAATTCTGTGCCAAAACCCTAAAATCCTCTAGTATATATAGGAGGAGAGGAGGAGGAGTCTTGGCTGCCAAAAATCCAGCCCGAGAACTATCGTGTGAAGAGTTGAATGCGACAAGGTTGTACATTTTGACTAACTGCTCTACTGCTGATAGATTTCAAGAGTAAGTGATGAATAGTTTGCACTTCTGTAATTATAGTTTGCAACATATTTATTTTCATACGCGGATTTGCCGAGTATTTGAGGACGAAAAATATGCGAGGCATCCCAACTTGACAATGGAGGGCCTTGAGAAAATGATGGCATCTGAATTCGTGGAATGGTTCGAGATTGCTGTAAGCACATTTGAATTAGCATTATAATTCTATCCTCTCCATTAAAATACTACTATGTTTCATAATCCGTGATTTTTTTCAATTTCATTGTAGTGCAAAGAAGATCCCAATACTGATGAGGACTTGTGGAATTTAGCTAATGGATGCAGCTCTAGAGCCTATTCCTATAGCTCCTATGATGTGAATGGCTTTTGCTTTAGATCAAAGATATATGAGAAAAAACTTAGAAGGTTGAAAACGGTAAACACAGGGGTTTGTTTGTCTTCCTTCATGTCAGAGACTGAACATCTTCAGTATTATGGTGTCATTGAGGAAACTATCAAAGTATCCTTCACAACTGGTAGAAAAATTGAGATGGTACTCTTTGGATGTCGTTGGTTTGATCCTATGGAAGGTGTGAGGTCAAATGCAAAATTAGGTTGGGTGGAGATAAAGTGGTCTTCAAGGCTTATCAATTTCGAACCATTTGCCATGGCTCATCAAACTACACAAGCTTATTACTTGCAGTACGCATCCTCCAGGAGAGATCTTCGTGGTTGGAGGGTTGTGTACACTATTCAGCCAAGTAACAGCCTGAGTAACCTTGATGACTACACAAATGACCCATCTACTAAGGATGAATATTTCCAGGAAGATGGTCAGCTCGGTAGTTTTTCTATAGATGCTGATCAATTAGTTGATGAATCTACCGAGTCAAGAAAGGAGGCAGATGATGTGGAGCTGGATCCCTCTGAAATGGAAATAATAGAAAATCAAAATAATAATGTTGAGGGAGAAGAATCTGGAGAGGATGAATTAGAATATAGTACTGACAAGGAAGATGATAATTTACCACAAGAGGAAGGACAAGAAGAGTCATATGAGACTGAAGATGAGGATGATGCAATAGAGCATGACTCTGAATATGATGATGGTGATTATTGAACATTTATAGCTTTTGCACTTGTGATTTTGTTCCTTGGTACCAATAAATATTATATAGTGGTGTGACTAGAGAATAGTATAGTATGTTTACTATTGGTAGTAATACATATTATATTGTGATTTAGTAAGATAACTGCTGAACAATATACTATGGTTGATAGTATTTCCAGTTTGGTTGGTACCTAATGTTTCAGGTCATTTTCTTTTCCTACTTTCATGACTTCAGTAATCATTTACTTGTTATTTTTATTTAACTAATAAGCATGCATTTGTCACTTTGTAAACATGATGTGCCGCTTGAGTCACAGGCCTTTGTCAATTCCTAGGATGAACCGGTCTTCTTCTAGTGCCTCCGTAGGAAACAATGGATCAACTCAGTCAACTGCAAAGGCTAAAAAAGCTAGAACGCCAAGAACTAGGACTTCCGCCGGTCTCAGACTGGAGGAAATTGATCGACCGCTTATAGTGCCCAAAGGGGTGTAAGTACTAAATGTTCAAATTGCTTTATTTGTTGGAGCAATATTCATGTGCTAACTATCTTTGTGCTTTCATCTTTGATAATAATAGGTTATGGGAAAGGCACCCATACACTGCTCGTGATCCATCAACTGTGCAAGGTGCCTTAGTGCGGTAGATGTATCCGCCGCCAGTTGGTCCAAAAAATGACCAGAAACTGGTATTGTGTTGGGAGGACTATAAGTGGTCCCCTGGTCCAGAAGTAAGAACAGCAGCTTCCAAAATCATGGAAGAGTTTTGGGTAAGTATATGCACTTACATATATGCATTTTTTCTATAAATGCTTTGAGAATTTTGAATTAGTTGTATATTTTGTATTACTTAGAATTCTGAAATAGAGGTGAACATAATAAAACTAGAAATAAGAATTCTAAAACTGGTGTATGGATGGTAGTTACAATTCTTTATTTTTGTCACAACCATGAAAAATCTACTTGGTTTATCTATGAGGTGTGGGAAGCTTTGATGATTGTGCAGCCCCTCACTTCCACAAATACACAAGTAACTAACAAAAATATTTTGGTGTGGTTTTTGGCAGTGGCGTTTCAAGTGTGACCCATTGGAGCAAGAGAAGGCAGAAGGTGTCTTGGAGGAGAACTTGAGTCGAAAAGTGAACAGATGCTACATGAGGAAAAGGCGGCAGCCATTAAAAGATTAGAGAAGAAGGGAAAATTGCCAACAGAACTAACAGAACTAGATGAGGATGGTAACCGTTGGCCAACTAAGGAAGCTTTAGTTTCTGCAAAGAGAGTTGACTTCAGTACTGATGTTGGTTGGTGTTGATACGTCTCCAACGTATCAATAATTTTTGATTGTTCCATGCTATTATATTATCAACTTGGGATGTTTTATATGCATTTATATGCTATTTTATATCATTTTTGGGACTAAGTGAGGGATCACCTTATAATGCTACCGTCGTCCTAAGCAAAACAAGGTGCATAAAAGGATTAACATCACATGCAAATCATAAGTGACATGATATGGCCTTGAACTTGTGCTTTTGATCTCCATCTAGAAAGCACCGGCATGATCTCCATCGTCACCGGCATGACACCATGATCTCCATCATCTTGATCTCCATCAACGTGTCGCCATCGGGGTTGTCACGCCCTGCATGCTTCTACTACTATTGCTACCGTTTAGCGATAAAGTAAAGCATTACATAGCGCTTAATGACTGACACGTAGGTCATACAATAATTAAAGACAACCCTATGGCTCCTGCCAGTTGCCGTACTCATCGACATGCAAGTCGTGATAATCTATACATCACATGATCATCTCATACATCACATATATCACATCATGTAATTGGCCATATCATATCACAACATACCCTGCAAAAACAAGTTAGACGTCCTCTAATTGTTGTTGCATGTTTTACGTGGCTGCTACGGGTATCTAGCAAGAACAATTCTCACCTACGCAAAAACCACAACGGTGATACACTAGTTTCTTTTCAACCTTCTCAAGGACCGCCTTTGTCGGATCCGATCCAACTAAAGTGAGAAACTGTCACCCGCAAGCCATCTAGGCAACAAGTTGCGTCGAGGGAACCGGTCTCTCGTAAGCGTATGAGTAATGTTGGTCCAGGCCGCTTCATCTCACAATCCCGCTGAACCAAAATACAACCAAGGGAGGAAGCAATCTAAGCATCAACGCCCACAAACCTTTTGTGTTCTACTCGAGATCTCATCGAACCATCAACCTAGCTCATGATGCCACTGATGGTGAACGTCGCATGGGAAACAAAATTTTCCTATGCACACGCAAACCTATCCATGGTGATGAGCATCTACGAGAGGGAGAGTGGATCTACGTACCCTTGTAGATCGCTAAGCGGGAAGCGTTAAGAAACGCGGTTGGTGTAGTCGAACGTCTTCGCGATCCAAATCGCCGAGCATCCCACGATCTCATTACGATCCGTCCCGTGAATTCATCATGATCCGTCCCTCGATCTCGTCACGATCCGTCCTGCGATCTAATCACGATCTCTCCCGCAATCTCATCACGATCCGTCCCGCGATCTCATCACGAATCGTCTCGTGGCCTTGATCACGGTCCTTCCGATCTAGTACCGAACGGACGACACCTCCGTGTTCAGCACACGTGCAGCTTGATGACGATCTCCACCGTCTTGATCCAGCAAGAGGAGGTGGAGAGGATAGAGAGTTCACCGGCAGTGTGACGACGCTTCGGTGATGGTGGTGGAGTGATTCCGGCAGGGCTTCGCCCAAGCACTGCAGAAAACCGATCTAGAGGAGCACCGGTGGAACGGGTAGCACGTGGCCGTAAATTATGTCCAAACAGCCCCCAATCCACCAGTATATAAAGGAGGGAGGGAGAGGCAGCCTTGGCACAGAGACAAGGCCTCCTAGGAGTCGGCCGGCCAAAAGGGGAGTAGTCCTACTCCTCCTCCACTCCTAGTAGGAGTAGGACTCTTCCTTTTTGCCTTTTTTTCACCTTTTTCCTTTAGGACTTTTGCCTCCTGCACCATGGGCCTTTTTGTGGCTGTTCCTCCAGCCCACTAAGGGCTGGTTATTACTCTCCACAGCCCATGGACCCTCTGGGGTCGAAATACCCCTCCCGGAGGTCTCCCGGTACACTACCGGCACTCCCGATACACTACCGATGAGCCCAAAACTTTTCCGGCGACCAAACCGGGACTTCCTATATATGAATATTTACGTCCGGACCATTCCGGAGGTCCTCGTGATGTCCGGGATCTCATCCGGGACTATGAACAACCTTCGGTCACCACCATACATAACTCTATACTACCGAAACGTCACCGAACCTTAAGTGTGCAGACCCTGCGGGTTCGAGAACTATGTAGACATGACCGAGAAACCTCTACGGCCAATAACCAATGGCGGGACCTGGACGTCCACATTGGTTCCTACATATTCTACGAAGATCTTTTTCGGTGGAACCTCTATGTCAAGGATTCAGTTAATCCCGTATAACATTCCCTTTGTTCTTCGGTATGTTACTTGCCCGAGATTCGATCGTCGGTATCTCCATACCTAGTTCAACCTCGTTACTGGCAAGTCTCTTTACTCGTTTCGTAATACAAGATCCCGCAACTAACAATTAGTCACATTGCTTGCAAGGCTCATTGTGATGTTGTATTACCGAGTGGGCCCTGAGATACCTCTCCGTCACACGGAGTAACAAATCCCAGTCTCGATCCATGCCAACTCAACAGACACCATTGGAGATACCTGTAGAGCACCTTTATAGTCACCCAGTTATGTTGCGAAGTTTGATACACACAAGGCACTCCTCCGATATCCGTGAGTTGCATGATCTCATGGTCATAGGAACATATACTTGACATGCGGAAAACAACAACAATAAACTGACACGATCATATGCTACGTTTGTAGTTTGGGTCTTGTCCATCACATCATTCTCCTAGTGATGTGATACCGTTATCAAATGACATCTCATGTCCATGGCTAGGAAACCTTAACCATCTTTTGATCAACGAGCTAGTCTATTAGAGGCATACTAGGGATATGGTTTTGTCTATGTATCCACACATGTATCTAAGTCTCCGATCAATACAATTATAGCATGGATGATAAAAAATTATCATGAACAAGGAAACATGATAATAACTAATTTATTATTGCCTCTAGGGCATATTTCCAACAGTCTCCCACTTGCGCTAGAGTCAACAATCTAGTTCACATCTCCATGTGATTCCGATTGTTATGAATCTAACACCCAATGAGTTCTGGGGCTTGATCATGCTTTGCATGTGAGAGAGGTCTTATAGTCAATGGGTTTGCGACATTCAGATCCGTGTGTATTTTGCAAATCTCTATGTCAAACTGTAAACACTGCTACCACACTCCACTTGGTACTATTCCAAGTGGCTGCTCCACTATACGTATCCAGATTGCTACTACGACTCATCGGGATTGGTGTTAAAGCTTGCATCGACGTAACTCTTTACGACGAACTCTTTATCAACTCCATAATCGAGAAACATCTCCTTAGTCTTTCAGTTACTAAGGATAATCTTGACCGCTGTCCAGTGATCCACTCCTGGATCTCTTTTGTACCCCTTGACAGACTCATGGCAAGGCACACACAGGTGCGGTTCACAGCATGGCATACTGTACAGAGCCTATGGCTAAGGCATAGGGGACGACGTTCGTCCTTTCTCTTTCTTCTACCGTGGTCGAGCTTTGAGTCTCACTCAACTTCACACCTTACAAATCAGGTGAGAACTCTTTCTCTGACTGATCCATTTTGAACTCTTTCAAAATCTTTGCCAAGGTATGTACTCATTAAAAGTCTCATCAAGTCATCTTTGATCTATCTCTATAGATCTTGATGCTCAACAATTAGGTAGTTTTATCCAGGTTTTACATTGAAAATCACTTTCCAAATAACCGTTTATGCTTTCCAGAAATTCTACATTATTTCAAATCAACAATATGTCATCCACATATACTTATCATAAATTCTATAGTGCTCCCACTCACTTTATTGCAAATACAAGTTTCTCATAAAATTTGTATAGACTCAAAACTTTGTTCACCTCATCAAAGTGTATATTCCAACTCCGAGATGCTTGCTTTAGTCTATAGCAGGATCACTGAAGCTTGCACACCTTTTAGCATCCTTAGGACTGACAAAACCTTCTGGTTGTATCACATACAACCTTTCCTCAAGTAAACCGTTAAGGAAACGATGTTTTGACATCCATCTGCCAGATTTCATAATCTGAAAAATGCAGCAACTGCTAACACAATGCCAACAGACTTTAGCACCGCTACGAGTGAGAAAGTCTCATCGTAGTCAACTCCTTGAACTTGTCACAAACATCTTTGCAACAAGTCGAGCTTTACAAATAGTGACATTTGTGTTTGTCTTCATTTTAAAAATCCATTTGTAATCAACGACCTTCCGTCCAACGCGCAAGTCTACCAAAGTCTATACTTGGTTTTCATACATGGATCCTATCTCGGATTTCATAGCCTCCAACCATTTGTCAGAATCCGGGCCCATCATCGCTTCTCCATAGCTTGTAGGTTCATCGTTGTCCAACAACATGACTTCCAAGATAGGGTTGTCGTACCGCTTAGGAGCAGTACACATCCTTGTCGACCTACGAAGTTCGATAGCAACTTGATCCTGAAGCTTCATGATCATCATCATTAACTTCTTCTTCAACTAACGTAGGCTTCACAGAAACACCTTTCTGCGCTGCGCTACTCTCTGGTTGAACAAAGGTTTAACAACCACATCAAGTTCTATCTTCCTCCCACTCAATTCTTTCGAGAGAAACATTTCCTCGAGAAAGGATCCGTTTAAGCAGCAAACACTTTGCACTCAGATCTGAGATAGAAGGTATACCCAACTGTTCTTAGGGTATTCTAGGAAGATGCATTCGTCCACTTTGGGTTCGAGCTTATTAGGTGAAAAAAATTTCCACACAAACGTTGCAGCCCCATACATTAAGAAATGACAGCTTAGGTTTCTATCAAACCATAATTCACACGGTGTCATCTCAACGAATTTAGATGGTGCCCTATTTAAAGTGAATGCAGTTGTCTCTAATGCATAACCCCAAAATTATAGTAGTAAAATGATAAGAGACATCATAGCATGCACTATATCCAATAGAGTATGACTATGACGTTCGGACACACCATCACACTATGGTGTTCCAGGTGGCATTAGTTGTGAAACAACTTTCACATTGTTTTAAGTTGTATGCCAAACTCGTAACTCAAATATTCACCTCCACGATCATATCGCAGTAATTTTTTATCTTCTTGTCACGATGATCTTAAACTTCACTCTGAATTTGCTTGAACCTTTCAAATGATTCAGACTTGTGTTTCATTAAGTAAATATACACTATATCTACTTAAATCATCAGTGAAGGTAAGAAAATAATGATATCCACTGCATGCTACAAGACTCACTGGATTGCATACATTAACATGTATCATTTCCAATGAATCACTTGCCCGCTCCATCCAACGGGGTCCTTTAGTCATCTTGCCCAAGAGGCATAGTTCGCATGTCTCAACTGATTCGAAATCGAATGAGTCCAAAGATCCATCAGCATGGACTTTCTTCATGCGCTTTATACCAATATGACATTTAGCGGTAGTGCCACGAGTATGTGGTACTATCATTATTAACTTTGTATCTTTTGACATCAATGTTATGAACATGTGTATTACTACGATCAAGATTTCGACAAACCATTCTCACTGGGTGCATCACCATTGAAGGTATTATTCATGTAAACAGAATAACCATTATCCTCTAACTTAAATGAATAAACGTATTGCAATAAACATGATCTAATCATGTTCATGCTCAACGCAAAACACCAAATAACATTTATTTAGGTTTGTCACTAATCTTGAAGGTAGAGAGAGCGTGCGATGTTGATCACATCAACTTTGGAAACATTTCCAAAACATATCGTCACCTTACCCTTATCTAGTTCTCCGTTTATTCTGTAGCTTTTATTTCGAGTTACTAACATTTAGCAACCGAACTGGTATCCAATACCCAGGTGCTACTAGGAGCACTAGCAAGGTACACATCAATAACTCGTATATCAAATATACTTCTGTCGATGTTGCCAGCCTTCTTATCTACCAAGTATTTAGGGTTGTTCCGCTTCAGCGACTGCTCACCTCATAATAGAAGCACTTAGTCTCGGGTTTGAGTTTAACTTTAGGTTGCTTCACTGGAGCAGCAACTGACTTGCTATCCATGAAGTTTCCCTCCTTGCTCTTGCCCTTCTCGAAACTAGTGGTTTGATTAACCATCAACACTTGATGCTCCTTATTGATTTCTACCTTCGTGGTGTCACACATCGCGAACAGCTCAGGGATCAACATTTCTATCCCTGGCATTTGATAGTTCATCACCAAGTTCTAGTAGCTTTAGTGACAATGACTTGGAGAACTGTATCAATCACTATCTTATTTGGAAGATAAACTCCCACTCGATTCAAGCAATTGTAGCACCCAGACAATCTGAGCACATGCTCAACTATTGAGCTATTCTCCATCATCTTGTAAGCAAAGAATCTAGTTGGAGATCTCATATCTCGCAACATGGGTACGAGCCTGAGATCCTAATTTCAGCTCTTAGAAACATCTCATATGTTCTGTGACGTTCAAAACGTTTTGGAGCCTCAATTCCAAGCCGTAATGCATGATGCACTAAACTATCAAGTAGTCATCAGAATGTGCCTGTCAGATGTTCACAACATCAACAGACGACGCTAGAGGGGTTGGCACACCGAGCGGTGCATTAAGGACATAAGCCTTCTATGCAGCAATGAGGACAATCCGCAGATCACGGACCCAGTCCATAATATTGCTACCATCATCTTTCAATTCCATTTCTCTAGGAACATACAAAAATACAAGGGAGCTACAGCGCGAGCTAGTAACCTACAACATAATTTGCAAAGTCACTACTGACTACGTTCATGATAATAAGTTCAATTAATGATATTACTTAAGAACTCCCACTCAAATTGACATCCCTCCGATCATTCGAGTGATAAATGATCCAAATTTCACCAACTCATGTCCGATCATCACGTGAGTTGGGGTGGCTGCAATGGTGAACATCATCATGTTGATCATATCTACTATATGACTCATGTTCGACCTTTCGGTCTCTTGTGTTCCGAGGCCATGTCTGTACATGCTAGGCTCGTCAAGTTTAACACGAGTGTTCTGCGTGTGCAACACTGGCTTGCACCCATTGTATGTGAACGTAGAGTCTATCACACCCGATCATCACGTGGTGTCTCAACACGACGAACTTTCGCAACGGTGCACACTCGGGGAGAACACAATTTATCTTGAAATTAAGTGAGGGATCACCTTATAATGCTACCGTCGTCCTACGCAAAACAAGGTGCATAAAAGGATTAACATCACATGCAAATCATAAGTGACATGATATGGCCATGAACTTGTGCTTTTGATCTCAATCTAGAAAGCACCGGCATGATCTCCATCGTCACCGGCATGACACCATGATCTCCATCATCTTGATCTCCATCAACGTGTCGCCATCGGGGTTGTCACGCCCTGCATGCTTCTACTACTATTGCTACCGTTTAGCGATAAAGTAAAGCATTACATAGCGCTTAATGACTGACACGCAGGTCATAGAACAATTAAAGACAACCCTATGGCTCCTGCCGGTTGCCGTACTCATCGACATGCAAGTCGTGATAATCTATACATCACATGATCATCTCATACATCACATATATCGCATCATGTAATTGGCCATATCATATCACAACATACCCTGCAAAAACAAGTTAGACGTCCTCTAATTGTTGTTGCATGTTTTACGTGGCTGCTACGGGTATCTAGCAAGAACAATTCTCACCTACGCAAAAACCACAACGGTGATACACTAGTTGCTTTTCAACCTTCTCACGGACCGCCTTTGTCGGATCCGATCCAACTAAAGTGAGAGAAACTATCACCCGCAAGCCATCTAGGCAACAAGTTGCGTCGAGAGAACCGGTCTCTCGTAAGCGTACGAGTAATGTTGGTCTGGGCCGCTTCATCTCACAATCCCGCTGAACCAAAATACGACCAAGGGAGGAAGCAATCTAAGCATCAACGCCCACAAACCTTTTGTGTTCTACTCGAGATCTCATCGAATCATCAACCTAGCTCATGATGCCACTGATGGGGAACGTCGCATGGGAAACAAAATTTTCCTACGCACACGCAAACCTATACATGGTGATGAGCATCTACGAGAGGGAGAGTGGATCTACATACCCTTGTAGATCGCTAAGCGGGAAGCGTTAAGAAACGCGGTTGGTGTAGTCGAACGTCTTCGCGATCTAAATCGCCGAGCGTCCCACGATCTCATCATGATCCGTCCCGTGAATTCATCACGACCCGTCCCGCGATCTCTTCATGATCCATCCCGCGAACTCATCACGATCCATCCCGCGATCTCATCACGATCCGTCCCGCGATCTCATCACGAATCGTCTCGTGGCGTTGATCACGGTCCTTTCGATCTAGTACCGAACGGACGACACCTGCGCGTTCAGCACACGTGCAGCCTGATGACGATCTCCACCGTCTTGATCCTGCAAGAGCAGGTGGAGAGGATAGAGAGTTCACCGGCAGCATGACAGCGCTCCGGTGATGGTGGTGGAGTGATTCCGGCAGGGCTTCGCCTAAGCACTACGGAAAACTGATCTAGAGGAGCACCGGTGGAACGGGTAGCATGTGGCCGTAAATTATGTCCAAACAGCCCCCAATCCACCAGTATATAAAGGAGGGAGGGATAGGCAGCCTTGGCACAGGGCCAAGGCGTCCTAGGAGTCGGCCGGCCAAAGGGGGAGTAGTCCTACTCCTCCTCCACTCCTAGTAGGAGTAGGACTCTTCCTTTTTGCCTTTTTTTCACCTTTTTCCTTTAGAACTTTTGCCTCATGCACCATGGGCCTTTTTGTGGCTGTTCCTCTAGCCCACTAAGGGCTGGTTATTACTCTCCACAGCCCATGGACCCTCTGGGGTCGAAATACCCCTCCCGGAGGTCTCCCGGTGCACTACCGGCACTCCCGGTACACTACCGATGAGCCAAAAAAAATTCCGGCGACCAAACTGGGACTTCCTATATTTAAATCTTTACCTCCGGACCATTCCGGAGCTCCTCGTGATATCCGGGATCTCATCCGGGACTCCGAACAACCTTCAGTCACCACCATACATAACTCTATACTACTGAAACGTCACCAAACCTTAAGTGTGCAGACCCTGCGGGTTCGAGAACTATGTTGACATGACCGAGACACCTCTACGGTCAATAACCAATGGCGGGACCTGGACGTCCACATTGGTACCTACATATTCTACGAAGATCTTTATCGGTCGAACCTCTATGTCAAGGATTCAGTTAATCCCGTATAACGTTCCCTTTGTTCTTCGGTATGTTACTTGCCCGAGATTCGATCGTCGGTATCTCCATACCTAGTTCAACCTCGTTACTGGCAAGTCTCTTTACTCATTTCGTAATACAAGATCCCGCAACTAACTATTAGTCACATTGCTTGCAAGGCTCATTGTGATATTGTATTACCGAGTGGGCCCTGAGATACCTCTCCGTCACACGGAGTAACAAATCCCAGTCTCGATCCATGCCAACTCAATAGACACCATCGGAGATACCTGTAGAGCACCTTTATAGTCACCCAGTTACGTTGCGACATTTGATACACACAAGGCACTCCTCCAATATCCGTGAGTTGCATGATCTCATGGTCATAGGAACATATACTTGACATGCGGAAAACAACAACAATAAACTGACACGATCATATGCTACGTTTGTAGTTTGGGTCTTGTCCATCACATCATTCTCCTAATGATGTGATCCCGTTATCAAATGACATCTCATGTCCATGGCTAGGAAACCTTAACCATCTTTTGATCAATGAGATAGTCTATTAGAGGCATACTAGGGACATGGTTTTGTCTATGTATCCACACATGTATCTAAGTCTCCGATCAATATAATTATAGCATGGATAATAAACAATTATCACGAACAAGGAAACGTGATAATAACTAATTTATTATTGCCTCTAGGGCATATTTCCAACATTTGTATCATATTGCATGAATTTATGCCTCTACATCATGTCATCTTGCTAAAGGCGTTACTCTGTTTGTTGTGAACTTAATACACTAGATGCATGCTGGATAGCGATCGATGTGTGGAGTAATAGTAGTAGATGCAGAAAGTATTAGTCTAGTTGTCTTGGAAGTGATGCCTATATGTATGATCATTGCCTTAGATATCATCATGACTTTGCGTGATTCTATCAATTGCTTGACAGTAATTTGTTCACCCATCGTAGTACTTGCTATCATGAGAGAAGCCTCTAATGAACACAATGGTCCCCGGGTCTATTTTACACATTATATATTCAGATCTACATACAAAAATACCAAAAATACCTTGCTGCCATTTTATTTATTTATTTATGTTTACCTATTATCATTATCAGATCTCACCTTGCAAGTAATCGTAAAGGGATTTACAACCCCTTTATCGCGTTGGGTGCAAGTTTGTTGTTTTTGTGCAGGTGCCTTGGTGCCTCATCTTGATACTCCTACTGGATTGATACCTTGGTTCTCAAACTTAGGGAAATACTTATCTCTACTTTGCTGCATCAACCTTTCCTCTTCAAGGGAAAAACCAACGCAAGCTCAAGAAGTAGCAGGAAGAATTTCTAGCGCCGTTGCCGGGGAGTATTCAAGTGAAGCATATCTACCAAGTACCTATCGCAAATTCATCTCTTGCATTTACATTATTTGCCATTTGCCTCTAGTTTTCCTCTCCCCCACTTCTAAAACAAAATTTACAAAACTATTTGCCTTTCTTTATTTACGTTTCTCGTTCGCACCTTTTCTTTCGCTTGCTTTCTGTTTGCTCGTGTGCTTGTCTGCTTGCTAAGTCACCATGTATGAAAACACTAAATTGTGTGACTTATCTAATACTAATAAAAATGATTTTATTAGTACTCCAATTGCTCCTACCAACAGTGCGGATTCATATGAAATTAATGCTGCCTTGTTGAATCTTGTTATGAAAGAGCAATTCTCCGGCCTTCTGAGTGAAGATGTCGCGTCCCATCTTAATACCTTTATTGAGTTATGCGATATGCAAAAGAAGAAAGATGTGGCTAATGATATGATTAAATTGAAGCTATTTCCTTTCTCACTACAAGATCGAGAAAAAACTTGGTTTTCATCTTTTCCCAAAAATAGTATTGATTCATTGAACAAGTGTAAAGATGACTTTATTTCCAAGTATTTTCCACCTGCTAAGATTATCTCTCTCCGTAATGATATCATGAATTTTAAGCAACTAGATCATGAACATGTTGCACAATCTTGGGAGAGAATGAAATTGATGATTAGAAATTGTCCCGCTCATGGCCTAAGTCTTTGGATGATTATACAAATTTTCTATGCTGGTTTGAATTTTGTTTGTAGAAATATCTTGGATTCCGACTCTGGTGGAACTTTTATGTAAGTCACACTAGGATAAGCTACAAAAATCTTAGATAATATCATGACAAAATATTCTCAATGGCACACTGAAAGGTCACCTACTTGTAAAAAAGTGCATGCTATAGAAGAAATTAACTCTTTGAGTGCTAAGATGGATGAGTTAATGAAGTTGTTTTCTAGTAAAAGTGCTCCTCTAGATCCAAATGATATGCCTTTATCTTCCTTGATTGAGAATAGCAATGAAAATTTGTATGTTAATTTTGTTGGTAGGAATAATTTTGGTAACAACAATGCTTATAGAGGTAACTTTAATCCTAGGCCTTTTCCTAGTAATCCCTCTAATAATTTTGGCAATTCCTACAACAATGCTCATGGAAATTATAATAAAATACCCTCTTATCTTGAGAGTAATATTAAGGAGTTTATTAATTCGCAAAAGATTTTCAATGCTTCCATAGAAGAAAAACTGCTTAAAATTGATGACTTGGCTAGAACTGTTGATAGAATGTCTCTTGATATTGATGCTTTGAAATTGATATGTGTTCCTCCCAAGATTAATATGGATGAAACTTTGAAAGCTATGCATGTTTCCATGAATGAGAGTAAAGAAAGAACCGCCCAAATTCGTGCTAGACATGAATGGCTCAAAAAGGCATGTTCTCGTGATGAGAATCACGAAGATCTTAAAGTGCTTGGTGTGACTCCTATTGAATCCTTGTTTTCTAAAGTCAATCTTAATGATGATGGGGCTGGATGTGAATCCACTTTGGTTGAGAAATGCCCCAATGATTCGGAGTCTATTTATCTTGATGCTAAAAATACTAAAAGTGGAGGAGAAGATATCAAAACTTTGAATAGTGATGAAATTACTACTTTGGATTTCAAGGAATTTAATTACGATAGTTGCCCTTTGATTGAATGTATTTCCTTGATGCAATCTATGCTAAGCTCTCCACATGCTTATATCAAAAATAAGGCTTTTACCGAACATATCGTTGATGCTATGATGAAATCTCTTGAAGAGAAACTTGAGTTGGAAATATCTATTCCTAGAAAACTTCATGATGAGTGCGAACCTACTATAATAATCAAGATTAAAAATTATGAATGCCATGCTTTGTGTGATTTGGGTTCTAGTGTTTCCACAATTCCAAAATCTTTATGTGATGTTCTAGGTTTCAATGAGATTGATGAGTGCTCTCTTAATTTGCATCTTGCGGATTCTACTATAAAGAAACCTATGGGAAGTATCAATGATGTTCTTATTATTGCAAATAGGAACTATGTTCCCGTAGATTTCATTGTGCTTGATATTAATTGCAATCCGACATGCCCCATTATTCTTGGTAGACCTTTCCTTAGGATTATTGGTGCTGTTATTGATATGAAGGAAGGGACTACTAAATTTCAATTTACATTAAAGAAGGGCATGGAACACATTCCTAGAAAGAAAATAAAATTTCCTTATGAATCCATTATGAGAGCTACTGATGGTTTGAGCACTAAAGATGACAATACTTGATTCTATTGCCTTACGCCTAGCTAAGGGCGTTAAACGATAGCGCTTGTTGGGAGGCAACCCAATGAATAGATTTATTTTTGCTTCTTACTTTCTGTTTTGTTGATTCCACACCATCATGATTCTGTTATGATTGTGTTTTTTATGTTTCAATTAGTGTTTTTTCCAAGTAGAACCTTTATGATTAGTTTTGGTGATAGTTGTTTAATCATGCTGGAAAAAGACAGAAACTTTGTGCTCACGAAATTATTTTTCATTCCTATCCAGAAAGATATTTTGAGTTGATTATTTTTGCTGATGATTGATATGCAAATGTCCCTAATTTTCATAATTGTTCCAGGATTTTTTGGGATAGGAGAAGTATACAAAATATACAGATTGCTACAGACTGTTTTGTTTTTGACGATTCTGTTTTTGTTGTGTTGATTGCTTATTTTGATGAAACTATGGTTAGTATCGGGGGGGGGGGGGGGGCAACAAGCCATGGAAAAGTGAGAATACAGTAATATAACATCACTCTAAATGGAAATTAAGTTTACTACAGTACCTAAAAAGTTGGTGGTTTGTTTTCTGATGCTAATGCTATCACGAGTTTCTATTTAAGTTTTGTGTTGTGAAGTTTTCAAGTTTTGGGTGATGTTCTTATGGACATTGGAATAAAGAGTGGAAGGAGCCTAAGCTTGGGGATGCCCAAGTCATCCCAAGCCAAATTCAAGGACACCAAAAAGCCTAAGCTTGGGGATGCCCTAGGAAGGCATCCCCTCTTTCGTCTTCAATCCATCGGTAACGTTACTTGGAGCTATATTTTTATTCACCACATGATATGTATTTTGCTTGGAGCATTGTGTCTTTGCTTTTGTTTTATCACAATCATCCTTGCTGCACAACTTTTGAGAGGGACATGCACTCATCGTGAATTTGTTAGAATACTCAATGAGCTTCACTTATATCTTTTGAGCTTGGTAATTTTGCTCCCATGAGCTTCACTTATATCTTTTGAGCTTGGTAATTTTTCTCCCATGACCTTCACTTATATCTTTTGAGCTAGATAATTTTGCTCCCATGAGCTTCACTTATATCTTTTGAGCTAGATAATTTTGCTCTAGTGCTTCACTTAAATCTTTGTAGAGCACGGCGGTGTCATATTTTGTAGAAATAAAAACTCTTGATCTTCACTTATATCATTTTGAGAGTGCTCTCTCTAAGTAACTTGGTAATAGGCGTGTGTTATGAAATTAGTCCTAAATATGATAGGCATCCAAAGAGGATATAACAAAAACATTCATATTCAAGTGCATTAATTAGTAAGAGAAGTTTGATTCCTCGCGATTAGCTTTGAGATATGGAGGTGATAATATTAGAGTTATGATAGTAGGGTGATGTGAATCTAGAAATACTTGTGTTGAGGTTAGTGATTCCCGTAGCATCCACGTATGGTGAACCGCTATGTTAGGAAGTCGGAGCATAATTGATTTATTGATTGTCATCCTTTGTGTGGCGGTCCGGATCGCGCGATGGTTAACTCCTACCAACCCTTCCCTAGGAGTATACGTTTAACACTTTTTCCGATTACTAATAAAACTTCCGCAATAAATATATGAGTTCTTCATGACTAATGTGAGTCCATTGTATAGATGCACTCTCACCCTTCCACCATTGCTAGCCTCTCTAGTGCCGCGCAAATTTTCACCGATGCACAAACCCACCATATACCTTCCTCAAAAAAGCCACCATACCTACCTATTATGGCATTTTCATAGCCATTCTGAGATATATTTCCATGCAACTTCCACAATTCCGTCTCATGACATGTGCCATCACTTTCATTTATATAGAGTCATTATTGTTCTAAGTACCGAGTTGTAAGTAAATAAAAGTGTGATGATCATCATTATTAGAGCATTGTACCATGTGAGGAAATAAAAAAAAGAGGCCAAAGATGCCCACCCAAAAAAAGAGAGAAAAAAAGAGGCCAAAGAGCCCAAACAAAAAAATGAGAGAAAAAGAGAGAAGGGACAATGCTACTATCTTTTTCCACACTTGTGCTTCAAAGTAGCACCATGTTCTTCATGATAGAGAGTCTCTTGTTTTGTCACTTTCATATGCTAGTGGGAATTTTCATTATATAACTTGGCTTGTATATTCCAATGATGGGCTTCCTCAAAATTGCCCTAGGTCTTCGTGAGCAAGCAAGTTGGGTGCACACCCACTAGTTTTTATTTTTGAGCTTTCATACACTTATAGCTCTAGTGCATCTGTTGCATGGCAATCCCTACTCATTAACATTGATATCTTTTGATGGGCATATCCATAGCCCATTGATACGCCGAGTCGATGTGACCATCTCCTCCTTTTTGCCTCACAACCTCCACCACACTCTATTCCACCTATAGTGCTATACCCATGGCTCACGCTCATGTATTGCGTGAGAGTTGAAAAAGTTTGAGAAAGTAAGAGTGCGAAAACAATTACTTGGCCAATACCGAGGTTGTGCATGATTTAAATTCGTTGTGTGGGGATGATGGAGCATAGCCAGACTATATGATTTTGTAGGGATAACTTTCTTTGGCCATGTTATTTTGAAAGTTCATGATTACTTTGCTATCATACTTGAAGTATTATTGTTTTCATGTCAATATTAAACTATGGTTTTGAATCTTATGGATCTGAACATTCATGCCACAATAAATAAGTTACAAAGAACAAATATGTTAGGTAGCATTCCACATCAAAAATTCGGTCTTTATCACTTCCCTACTCGAGGACGAGCAGGAGTTAAGCTTGGGGATGCTTGATACGTCTCCAATGTATCTATAATTTTTGATTGTTCCATGCTATTATATTATCAACTTGGGATGTTTTATATACATTTATATGCTATTTTATATCATTTTCGGGACTAACTTATTAACTTAGTGCCGAGTGCCAGTTTCTTTTTTTTCCGTGTTTTTGACCTTTTTCAGATAAGAATACGAAACCGAGTCCAAACGGAATAAAACCTTCGGGATGATTTTTTCCACAACAGAAGGGATCTAGAAGGATCGAGAACCAAGGCAGAGGGACACGGAGGAGGTCACGAGCCCCCTAGGTGCACTCTAGTGGGGTGGGCGTGCCTAGCAGGCTCGTGGGCCCCTCATGCTTCCTTTGCGCTACCTCTTTCGCCTATAAATTCCCTAATATCCAAGAATCAACTGAGAGAGCCACGAAAATACTTCTCCACTACCGCAAGCTTCTGTTTCCGCGAGATCCCATCTGGGGACCGTTCTGGTGCCCTGCCGGAGGGGATTCGGACACGGAGGGCTTCTTCATGAACACCATTGCCTCTCCGATGATGCATGAGTAGTTCACCACAAACCTTCGGGTCCATAGCTAGTAGCTAGATGGCTTCTTCTCTCTCTTTGATCTTCAATACAAAGTTCTCCATGATCTTCATGGAGATCTATCTGATGTAACTTTCTTTTGCGGTGTGTTTGTCGAGATCCGATGAATTGTGGATTTATGATCACATTATCTATGAATATTATTTGACTCTCCTCTGATTTCTTATATCCATGATTTCGTATCCTTGTAAGTCTCTTCGAGTTATGGGTTTCGGTTGGCCAACTTGATCTATAATTCTTGCAATGGGAGAAGTGCTTGGTTTTGGGTTCATACCGTGCGGTGTCCTCACCTAGTGACAGAAGGGGTAGCAAGGCACGTATCGTGTTGTTGCCATCAAGGGTAAAAAGATGGGGTTTATATCATATTGCATGAATTTATCCCTCTACATCATGTCATCTTGCTTAAGGCGTTACTCTGTTTGTTATGAACTTAATACACTAGATGCATGCTGGATAGCGGTCGATGTGTGGAGTAATAGTAGTAGATGCAAAAAGTATCTGTCTACTTTTCTTGGACGTGATGCATATATGTATGATCATTGCCTTAGATATCATCATGACTTTGCGCGATTCTATCGATTGCTTGACAGTAATTTGGTCACCCACCGTAATACTTGCTATCATGAGAGAAGCCTCTAGTGAACAATATGCCCCCCGGGTCTATTTTACACATTATATATTCAGATCTACATACAAAAATACCCAAAATACCTTGCTGCACTTTTATTTATTTATTTATTTATATTTACCTATTATCACTATCAGATCTCACCTTGCAACTAATTGTAAAGGGACTGACAACCCCTTTATCGCGTTGGGTGCAAGTTTGTTGTTTTTGTGTAGGTGCCTTGGTGCCTCATCTTGATACTCCTATTGGATTGATACCTTGGTTCTCAAACTGAGGGAAATACTTATCTCTACTTTGCTGCATCACCCTTTCCTCTTCAAGGGAAAAACCAACACAAGCTCAAGAAGTAGCAGGTGTCTACAATGTGAGCACTGGAGTAGTGATGAATTTAGAAGGTTATCATTAACCAACAAGAGGAACAGGCTGGCAAATGGGGACACAGTCTTCCATTGCAGTGGTGCGAGAGATGCTGTCACCACACGTCAATTTCTGGTACTTTCTTACTCAAGACTCTTTCTCCTTACTTCAATAAGAAATTTTCGTCTACATTGGCTAAAATTCACTCTTGACATGTAGAAACTCAAAATTGGGAAAGACCCTGGCATATCCGGTGCTTGGCTTCACACACACAATTTGTATCGAGGGACTGATCAAGAGTGGATATGCAGTCGAAGAACTGCTGATCATTGGGTTAGTAAAATCTTGTGACTTTGTTGATTTGAATCATCATGAGAACTATTTGGATAACAATATAGTTTAGGATGTGTTTGATAGTAAAGTATTAAAAAACCAAAGTATTCAAAAACTACAATATTTTAGCACGTAGATATAAGATACCACAGTTTTCAAATATCACAGTATTTTGACATATTGAGAATACTTTGAGTTGTTTGACTAATGTTGTATATATCGACATATGTTAGCTAGCTAGTTGTTTTCTCCTTAGCTACCTAGCTGTTGCAAATTCAACGACCATGCACATAGGCCACCCACACGCAAAAACTTTGAATGGCCTAATACGTTTCCAACGTATCTATAATTTTTGATTGTTCCACGCTATTATATTATCAACTTTGGATGTTTTATATGCATGAATATGTTATTTTATATTATTTTTGGGACTAACCTATTGACCTAGAGCCCACTGCCAGTTCCTGTTTTTTCCGTGTTTTTGACCTTTTTCAGATAGGAATATCAAATGGAGTCCAAACGGAATAAAACTTTCACTGTGTTTTTTTATGGAAAATATCAAAAATACCAGAAGAGAAAGATATCTCCCAGAGGAAGCCATGAGCCTGGGAGGCGCGGCCACCCCCTGGCCATGCCTAGGGGGCTCGTGACTCCCTCGTGGCCCCTCTCGACTTGTTCTCAACGCTATACGGCCTTATAAATAGAGAAACCATTAGAACTAAACCTAGATCGGGAGTTCCGCCACCGCAAGCCTCTGTAGCCACCAAAAACCAATCGGGAGCCCGTTCCGGCACCCTGCCGGAGCGGGAACCCATCTCCGGTGGCCATCTTCATCATCCCGGCGGTCTCCATGACGAGGAGGGAGTAGTCCACCCACGGGGATGAGGGTATGTACCAGTAGCTATGTGTTTGATCTCTCTCTCTCATGTTCTTGAGATGTCTTGATCTCTATATACCGCGGACTATGCTACTATAGTTGGATCTTATGATGTTCTTCCCCCTCTCCCTTCTTGTAATGAATTGGGTTTCCCCTTTGGAGTTATCTTATCAGATTGAATCTTTAAGAACACTTGACGTATGTCTTGCATATGTCTATCTGTGGTGACAATGGGATATTCATGTGAGCAATTGATGTATGTTTTGGTGACCAACTTGCGGGTTTCGTGACCTTGGGAACCTATGCATAGGGTTGGCACACGTTTTGACTCTCCGGTAGAAACTTCGGGGCACTCTTTAAAGTTATATGTGTTGGTTGAACAGATGATTTTGAGGTTGTGTGATGCATGTCGTATAATCATACCCACGGATACTTGAGGTGACAATGGGGTATCTAGGTGATATTAGGGTCTTGGTTAATATGTGTCTTAAGGTGTTATTCTAGTACGAACTCTAGGATAGATTGGACGGAAGGAATAGCTTCGTGTTATTTTACTACGGATTCTTGAATAGATCGATCAGAAAGAATAACTTTGTGGAGGTTTTGTACCCGATAATAATTTCTTCGTTTGTTCTCTGCTATTAGTGACTTTGGAGTGACTCATTGTTGCATGTTGTGGGATACTTATATGATCCAATTATGTTATCATTCTTGAGAGAACTTCACTAGTGAAAGTATGAACCCTAGGCCTTGTTTCCACGCATTGCAATACCATTCGTGCTCACTTTTACTATTAATTAACTTGCTGTTTTTATATTTTCAGATTACAAAAACCTTTATCTACTATCCATATTGCACTTGTATCACCATCTCTTTGCCGAACTATTGCACCTATACAACTTACCATTGTATTGGGTGTGTTGGGGACACAAGAGACTCTTTGTTATTTGGTTGTAGGGTTGCTGGAGAGATACCATCTTCATCCTACGCCTCCCGCGGATTGATAAAACTTAGGTCACCCACTTAAGGAAAATTTCTACTGTCCTACAAACCTCTACACTTGGAGGCCCAACAACGTCTACAAGGACAAGGTTGCGTAGTAGACATCATGGCCATGCACAAAGGCTACTGTCAGACTGTCAATGACCATGTACAAAGCTTGTTTGTAACTTATCAAAGATGAGGAGGAAATCTAACTACCATGACAACGCTATTATGCTGAGGTGACTCGACGTGCCATCAGCTGGCCGGCACTCGTAGAGAGAGAAGTAGGAGCGGTTGTGGCAGGAATTTTCATTAGGCTGTAGAAGGTGTACTCTTGTGGGAGCGACGTCTGCTAGCTTCATGCCACATGCCTCCTTAAGAAGATAGGAGCACATGCGATTTATCCCAGCTTATTCGTCATTTTTTTCATAGTAGTCTCTTTGTCTGTCCAGACCTATCGAGGGAGAGATGATCTCTAGCAACGAGAGAGCACCGACTGCGGCTTGGGAGTGAACGAGGAAGAAGATAGCTATGGACTAGTTTCCTCGCATGCTTAGTTTTTAAAAAGAGGTTCGGATGTCTTTTTTTAGACAAAGATAATACTGCGGTTTTGGGAATACTCTAGTATAAATATTGCAGCTTTTTGTGGATCCCAAACAACTCGATGTAAAATAAGCCACGGTATTGAGAAAAACTGTAGTATTCCTTATATACTTAGAAAATGCAGAGTTATCAAACGGGCCCTTACTATTGATTTTTATTTGAAAAGGAGGATTTTGATAAAGCAATGAAAAATGCCCATGGAGAAAATTGGGAAGAGGAGCACCCAGATTTAGATGGACAAATAATCTATGAAGCGGAAGGTAGAATGACACATGGTAGGCTGGGAATTGCTAATGAGTTATTTAGCAAAGAAGAGAAGGTGGAGTTTACTAAAAGGGTGATGGCCTCAAAACCTGTGCGGTCTGCTAGGGAGGACCGGCTACAAAGAGAGAACCAACATTTGAAGCAAGAGACCAAGCGTCTCCGAGGCATTGAGCTTGTTGTGCAGGTAATCTTTCCTTCTCTTTTAAGTTTATAAATTGGAGTATGAGTGGATAGGTTTGTACTGACATCCTGATGTTTATAGTCTTTGGCTGAGAAAGGGAGAGTGGACTTTGATGGCATAATGCAATCAGTTGCAACTGACTTGGAAAGTTTAACCCATCTCGATGAGAGGCTTGCATCAATGGAACTGTACATGATGTGTCTTCTATGTATGATACATAGTCTACATCAGATTCTGAAGGCGGATTTCGAAGGGGACCAGGTGATGTGCGTCAACATGAAACTGAAAAGGTAAGATTAGTCGTACGCACTCATGATTACTCTAAATTGCTGGTTTCAGGATTCCAATTAACTCCATGGTAGGTACTGTATATGCAGTATAATAAAAAAGTTCTCTCATAAATATTGTATGTGTAGTAACAATCCAAAATTTTGTTGGTGTAAATTTTATGTGAGCTTTGCCATTAGAACTATTTGAATGGAATTTATATTAACCTCTTTTTGTACATGTCATTGTTAATTAGTTTATTATATGCTCAAACTAGCAAATAGAGTCCTGTTAGTTTACTTGTTCGGTTAGTCACAAAAAAAATAGTTTACTCATTTGGCTGTGTCGTGAGACTGCAAAATGTAAATGCTGCTGATAGTGGGGTTGTAGAAAGATATCCATTGTACTTGGACAATTTGTATGGATTATCTGTTCCTGTTGATTCTTGTTTCCTATGAGAATTTCATGTGAAGGGTCAAAAGGTGAATAGATAATCGTATCGTCAGATACTCATGTTGTTAAATAGCAGCTTAGCACTAACCTAACAATTCGATATATTAAGTTGTCCCTGTAGGTCACTTAAATTTCAGCTCCATTATACTCACAACTAGTCTTGTCATTACTTAGGGAATGGGAAGCAGGACTGGAGGTAGTACAAGTCATGGACATGATGATGAGGATGACTACTATGACAATGAGGGAGATGATAACAATGGCGAGGGTGATCTGTATGGTGATGAGCAATATGGTAACTATGCTGATGATGGATATAATAACTATGAAGATGACGGATATAATGACTATGGTGATGGCGATTTTGCTTGGCCATAAAAGTCTAGTGATCTTCAAGTCATGCCAAAAAGAAGTTATGTTAGATATTTTAAACACCTTATCTTATGGACAAATTTGTCTTAGTGGAAAATTTATCTTTGTGCAAAATATGACCTTGTTTAGCATTCGACATTTGATAATTATGGTTAATGTAATGTGCCTGTGTATGAAATCTATTCGAGATGCCAATATTCTAAACTATTGATATCGTGTGAAGCACACCGCGAAAGAAATATAGGAGGAGAGCAATTCTCTATGGAGAAACACGTGGACTTTAGACAATTAATAAATTGACGGTGTTTGTTCACCTCTTGACTAACATATGTCCTGAAGGGATGTATGCACCATCGATCATATAACTAGCCGACGGTTTGGTTTTTCCAATGGTTATAACCAAGTCCGTTGGGTCAAACGTACCATCGATTATTGTGAGTACCGAGAGGAAGAAAGAACCCTCGAAGGGTAAATGCCCGATGAGGAACCGTCAGCTATAAACATGGTCGGGCAAACACTAGCTAGCAACTCGCAATAACATGCCCGACGGCTCACCGTCGGCTTACTACCGTAGGCAACAATATTACCTAATTGTGCCGTCGGTCATTCATGTAATGGCCGACCAAGCAAGGCTGACAGGAGATTGCCGACGGTGTACCGTTGGTTATAGTAATAGTTGACGGTGATCAAACATATTCGACGGTGATTAGACCCTCGGTTATAAGGGAATGTCTAGTAGTGGGTCTACCAAGGATGATCGACATACTGTCGTCCTTGGGAATATCAAGAATAACAAAGTCCGTCAAGATAGTAGGATTTGCAACTACGACAGGTACATCCTCACAAATACCGATAGGTAGAGCAGTTGATTTATCAGCCATTTGCAAAGAGATTTCAGTAGGTGTCAACTTATTCAAATCAAGTCCACGGTATAAACAGAAAGGCATATGTAGCAACCCGACCTGAAAGGTCAAGTCTCCGGTGTTTCCGTACCATCCCAAGATCATGCTGGTACACACACGGTACATCAATGTATATATCAAAGGGAAATCACACATCATTATATTAATCGAAATCTCATATCGAGTCCTTTATTACAATAAAAATTACAATAAAGTGGCTAAAAGCCAACTCATGAGAATATCTAAATCTTGCGGAAGCGTCGAAGGTAGATGAGTCCATCTGACTCCAAGGGCATCTCACTGAGTGTAGAACGTGTCCTCACTCCTGGTCGGAAAAATACTCTGCAACCTGATACGTTGCAGCCGTGTAGGTCAGCATATGGAATATGCCGGCAAAGTCACAAGAGAAGGGTAAAAAGGTAGGCATCTAGTCTATATGCATATATGGCAAGTGGGGTGGTAAGTTTTTGCGTAAAGCCAAGTTTTTCCTACATCAAAAGAAGGGTTAAGCAAAATATTACTAAGTTGGTTGATTAATGAGATGGTACCACCAACCAATTCTCATACCCAAAATTATTAAATACCCACATCATCATATTATTTGTGTTGAGAGTTCCGGAAGTTCCAATTCCTTTGGCTCAAGTCGTCCATGACCGTGGACACAACTAATCGATTAGGTTTGAGTACTCTGCAGAGTTTTGCACACGTTCCCCACAAGATTTGGTCGCCTCCGTTTGATTTCTCGCACTTCAGGGTGTTTGAGAAACGGATGACCAAAACATGGTCTTCCAAAGGGTTTCCCTGCGACTCTGACGGTGCCCATCCTTTCCTACCGTTCTTCTACCTCTCGTAGCACCGCCTGTCCAGGGTCACCACGATATCCAACCAAGCCAGAGCCCATAATGACTTGTGGCTGTGCAGGTAAGCCTTGGGTTTTGAAGCACCCATCCATCCCTTTGTGCCTGGGTGGACCTTTCCGCGTGAATACTGGCCATCTCCAGCATCACCTAGGCTAACCACTGGTTTCTCCAGGGCGTCGTTCAACCATCATCCACCCAGAGGTATGTTGAAAACTTGGAGTCTTGAAATCTTGCTCATCATGTAGGTCTTGAAATTATTAACTCTCTCAACTCCCATGAATCACACAACCAACCCCGTCTATTATTAGCATAGCAAAAGTAAAACAACGTTTCCCGGGGCCAATGTGTCAAAGAGGTTGAGGGGGGTACCTACCACATGATACTATTACAATGTAACCAAGTTTCCAACTAACCTATCTTGCATGCAACCGGGGAGATGGTAGAACTAATGCATATAAAACATGGGTAAAACATGATCAAAGTGACTTGCCTGATTGATGATCTTCGTACGTGAGTGACTCTAAGTAACAAGCTTCGCACTCCGGATAATCTAACGAAACAAACAATGCACTCAAATAAGCATACAACCAAAATAAGTACTCATAACATTCAGCAAAGAAGTACTAAACAAACAAGGCAAACAATGCACAAAAGTCTCTAGCAAGAAAAACACACAAAGTTTTGTTTTTCAAAAGGAGATGATGAAAACACTACTACATAATAGAACTATTTTGAAATAGCAAGACAATTGTTGACAGCAAGGCAACAATAGAATATTTTATTATTAAACAAAGAAAATCAATTTAAGTTTGTTGGGAAAACTTTAGTAAAGTTTGTAAAAGTTTTGACAAACACTATATGAATCAACTATAGTTCTATTAACAAAAGAATGAAAAACTAAACTTATTATTTATTAGTAAAACATCTTCTTAACAGAAAATAATTTACAATTAAATCTGTCTTAGAAAACAGAATCAAAATATACAAAACTTTGTTTGAAAGCAAAACTATTACTAATTAGTTGTTTTAGTCAAATTAAGCCTAATTGAAAAGAAATTTTGATTCCTATGTTAATTAAAATTAAACTAAGCAAATTTATATTTTTATTAACATTAAGTGAAAACACTAAATGTTTACTAACAGAGCCTAATAAACAAATAAAACTAATTCTAAACCAAACTAATCAAAATTGAGTTTATAAAACTATATTATAATACTGAGCAGATTCTGTTTTTTGTTAAAACACTAATCAAATATATCCTGAAAATCCTCAAACTATACATGAAGATAGTCCTAACTAATACCAAACAGTAGCAAAAAGAATCATGTCAAAATCTATTTTCAAACTCTAGTTATTCAGATTTGAAGATTTTAAGCAAATTTGATTCAATTCAAATTTATAGTTCAAATTTGAAATTTAAAAGTACAGGGTGAAACTACATGAAAAATGTGAGCTATTGCAAAAAGAATCAACTCAAAACACTAAATAGATTAAAAGATATAAGCAAAACAAAATTTGAAAACATTCTGTTAATTAAAACAAAACAGAAAATGAAAAAAAGATTTGCGTCGGTCAGGGGGCTACGTGGCGTGATCCGATTGGCTAGCGAGTGTGTGCGGTAGGTGAATTAGAGAGGGCGACCGATTCGGAAGAAGATACCGGTTCGGACTTAAGTCCGTTCTAATCTGGACCGTGGGTTCGGGATCCGATGGTCGAGGGGCTTATGGGGTAGAAGTCGTCGGCGTCGGGGTACTCCGGCGAGTCCGGTAGCGGTGATTGCGACGGCGAGGTGCTCCAGTGGTCGGGGAAGACAGGGAAGTGGTCCGGGCGACGGCGATGGTTCTACGGAGTTGATTGGTGGTGACGGCGAGGCGAACGGTGGTCGGAGGTGGTGGCTACGCTCGACGGGAGGTCCGGTGGTGGAGTAACTCCGGCGAGCAATTGACAGCGCCTCGGCGAGAGAGAGAAGGGGAACTCGGGGGGAAATGGATGCGGGGGTTGCCGGCTACTTATAGGGCGCTTAAGGGGTGCGGGGGAGTAATGGGGAGAGAGATCCGGCGAGGGGAAACGGTCGGCGACGAGATCCGGTCCGGCGCTCGCGGGGGAGGGAGACGACCGTTCGGTGTAACGGTCGGTCGGGGGTGGGGCCCGGTGTCAGTGAGTGAAGAGAGTGACCATTGCGCGCGGTTGGCCGGCTCGTAGTGAATGCGCGATTAATTGCCCATGGGCCGGCCCGTTTAAATGCAACCGTTACCGATTTTCTTTAATATAAATTTCCAGAGACATTCAAATACATTTAAAGCATTCAAATCGACTCTAAACATAGGGGTATTATATATCAAAATTAACAGAATAATAAATGCTATTTAATGAACATTTCTATTCTGTCATTTGAACACTTTGAAAAAAATATTATTTTCAGAAATTGTCTAATTGTTTTTAAACCCTTTTTGCAAATATTTTCAAAATAACCCCTGGTTATTATTGTTCAAATATATCACCAATTTGTCCCTGGTTTGGAGTGTCATGTTCCTCCTCTCTTATTTGAACTTTTAACCAAAATTTCAAATAGGTGAAAGCAAATATAGGAAAAGATAGAAAGAACTTTCAGAAAGTCAGAAAAGACATTTCAACTATTACATACAATCAAGCAATGATGATGATAGATGCATAACTATATCATAACATTCCAAAATGAAATTTTGGGATGTTACAAACCTACCCATCTTAAGATAATCTCGCCCTCGAGATTCGGGTTGGCTAGAAAATAGGTGCGGATGGTCTCTACGAAGATCTTCTTCGCGTTCCCAGGTGGCTTCTTCTTCGGTATGGTGACTCCACAAAACTTTACAGAACTTGATAATCTTGCTGCGGGTAACTCGGTTGGATGTCTCGATTATCTTGACAGGCTTCTCCTCATAAGTCAGATCACTTTCAAGCTGTATGGGCTCTAGGGGCACGGTGTCTCGCAAAGGGATGTCAGCCATCTCAGCATGACATTTCTTCAGCTGGGAAACATGGAACACGTCATGAACTTCGGATAATCCTTCCGACAATTCCAGTTTGTATGCAACTTCACCTCTACGTTCAAGAATTTTGTAGGGGCCTATGAATCTGGGTGCTAATTTTCCTTTAACACCAAACCTCTTGATTCCTCGAAGCGGGGATATACGAAGATATGCTCTGTCTCCCACTTCATACATCACTTCTTTACGTTTGCTGTCAGCATAACTCTTCTGTCGAGATTGAGCTATCTTGAGTCTGTCACGTATCAACTTGACTTTCTCTTCAGAATCTCGGATAAGGTCGGGACCAAAGAGTTGTCGGTCTCCAACACCATCCCACGTCAGTGGTGTTCTGCACCTCCTTCCGTATAAAGCTTCGAAAGGGGCCATCTTTAGACTGGTTTGATAACTGTTGTTGTATGAGAATTCTGCGTAAGGTAAGTTGTCGTCCCAACTAGATCCATAATCTAGCGCACAAGCTCTCAACATGTCTTCCAGAATCTGGTTGACTCTCTCAGTCTGTCCATCTGTCTGCGGATGAAAGGCTGTACTGAACTCTAGCCTTGTACCCAAAGTTTCATGTAATTGATGCCAAAACTTTGAGGTAAATTGTGTTCCTCTATCAGACACGATACTCCTCGGAACTCCATGCAAACATACGATTCTGGTCATATATATTTTGGCTAGCTTAGCACTGGTATAAGTGGTTTTCACTGGAATGAAATGAGCTACCTTGGTCAAGCGATCAACCACTACCCAGATAGAATCATAACCTGAACGGGTCCTGGGTAATCCTGTGATGAAATCCATACCAAGCTTTTCCCATTTCCACTCAGGTATCGGCAAAGGTTGGAGTAACCCTGCTGGTTTCTGATGTTCTGCTTTTACTCTCTGACAAACATCACATATTGCAACATGTTCCGCAACATCTTTCTTCATACCTGTCCACCAATAACTTTCCTTTAAATCCAGATACATCTTGGTGTTGCCTGGGTGTATCGAGTAAGGTGAATCGTGGGCTTCCTGAAGTATCAACTTCCTGAGCTCTGGTTCATTGGGCACATAGATTCGGTTCTCAAACCACAAAGTTCCGTGTTCATCCTCACGAAAACCTTTAGCTTTACCATCTTCCATTCTCTGTTTAATATCAGCTATCTCCTTGTCCGATTTCTGGGCTTCACGAATTCTTTCGGTCAAGGTGGACTGAATTTCCAGTGTACCAACATATCCCCTTGGAACTATCTCTAGCTTGAGCTCTCTGAGATCATCGACTAACTCTTGAGGTAATCCTCCAGCTGTGAGTGTGTTCACATAAGTTTTCCGACTCAAGGCATCGGCTACAACATTAGCCTTACCTGGATGGTAGTGTAATCTCATGTCATAGTCCTTCATTAACTCTAACCATCTCCTCTGTCTGAGGTTCAACTCTTTCTGCGTGAAGATATACTTCAGGCTCTTATGGTCGGTGTAAACATCACAACTATTTCCGATAAGGAAATGTCTCCAAGTCTTGAGTGCGTGCACTACGGCTGCTAACTCCAAGTCATGAGTGGCATAATTCAACTCATGAGGTCGTAGCTGTCTGGAAGCATAGGCTACAACTTTTCCATCCTGCATAAGTACTCCTCCAAGTCCTTGACGTGAGGCATCACAGTAAACTTGGAAATCCTTCCGAATATCGGGCAAAATCAATACTGGAGCTGTGACCAAACGTTCCTTTAACTCCTGGAAACTGGCTTCACATTCCACAGTCCAAACATACTTGGATTCTTTCTTCAACAACTCTGTCATGGGCTTGGCAATCTTTGAGAAATTCTCAATGTACCTCCGGTAATAACCGGCAAGTCCGAGGAAACTACGGATCTCCTTACCTGAGGTGGGTGACTTCCACTTGGTGACGGCTTCAACCTTAGTAGGGTCCACTGCTATTCCTTCTCTGGAAATAACATGTCCAAGGAATCCGACTTCCGTCAGCCAAAATTCACATTTGCTGAACTTGGCATATAATTGATGCTCTCTCAGCTTCTCCAGAACTAAACGCAAATGTTCCTTATGCTCTTCCTCGTTCTTGGAGAATATCAGAATGTCATCGATGAACACCACGACAAACTTGTCTAAATATTCCATAAACACTTTGTTCATCAAATTCATGAAGTAGGCAGGAGCATTAGTCAATCCAAAAGACATGACCGTATACTCATACAAGCCATACCTCGTGGTGAAAGCTGTTTTGGGTATATCCTGTTTACGAATTTTCAACTGGTGATACCCTGATCGAAGATCGATCTTGGAGAATACTTTGGCTCCTACGAGCTGATCAAACAAATCATTAGTCATCGGCAGAGGGTACTTGTTCTTGATAGTCACCTCGTTCAAGGCACGATAATCGACTACCATTCTCAAGGTTTTATCCTTCTTCTCCACCAAAAGAACTGGGGCTCCCCAAGGTGAAGAACTTGGGCGAATATAGCCTTTGTCCAATAACTCCTTAATTTGCTTCTTGATTTCCAACAGATCATTTGCGGGCATCCGATAGGGTCTCTTGGAAATTGGGGCTGTCCCTGGCTGTAGCTCTATTAAGAACTCAATCTCCCTATCTGGTGGCATTCCTGGTAATTCTTCCGGAAATACATCTGGAAAGTCTTTTACCACAGGTACTTCCTCCTGAACAACTCCCGTGAGAGTGTTTAACCTAGCACTCAGACATGTGCGTCGGGATACATACTTAATCCTCTTGTTCGCCGGGGTGGTGAGTGAAACAGACTTGCTAGGGCAATCAAGATTTCCTTCATACTTGGTCATCCAATCCATGCCTAGGATTACATCCAATCCTTGTGACTCTAAGACGATGAGGTCGGTGGGAAAAACATGGTTTCCTATATTGAGTTTCAAGGCATGGCATCCTATCCCTGCCATCATCATACCTCCTGGGGAACTGACCTTAATGGGCTGACTAAGGGTTTTGGTGGGCAAGCCATACTTATCCACAACTACCCTTGATATGAATGAATGAGTTGCACCAGAATCAAAAAGTACCGTAACAGGACGTGAATGCAATAAAAACTTACCAACCACAGTCTCGGGCTGATCATAGACTTCTTCCACGTCGATGTGATTTACTTGAGCACGGGGAAATGGATTGGGTTTCTTAACTGCTGCATTGCCGTTGTTGTTGCCGTTTCCACTGCCTTGCTTGCTCTGGGGACACTCAGTAGCATAGTGCCCTGTCTTCTGGCACTTGAAACAGGTAATGTGACTCAGATCCTTCTGAGCAGGAACTTGACGGTGCTGGTTGTTGTTCCCATTCCCATTGTCAGTCTTGAAGTTACCATGGTTGGGACAGTTGTTCCCATTTCCTCCATGATGGTGGCCTCCATGGTTATGCACAACATGAGTGTGCTTTCCAAACTTACTGTTTCCTGATCCGGTATTTCCGGAGTACGGGGAGTAGCGAGGCTTCTGATGAGTTCCAGAGTTGAACTTCCCGTGAGTGTACTTCTGCTTGCGGTTTTCAATCTGCTGTTGTTTACCTTCCAAAATAAGTGCCTTATCCACCAGCTCTTGGTAGTTGTTGAAATTAGCCACTACCAGCTGTATGCTCAACTCATCATTGAGTCCTTCCAGAAACTTTTCTTGCTTGGCCGCATCATCGGCCACATCTCCTGGGGCATAACGGGCCAACATGCTGAACTCTTCCACATATTGGGCCACAGAGCGATTACCCTGGCGCAAGTTGCGAAACTCGCGCTTCTTTAGACTCATGGCTCTAGCTGAAACATGAGCGGTGCGGAAAGCAAGCTTGAACTGCTCCCAAGTCACATCTGCAATAGGATAAGTGGTGGTGTAATTCTCCCACCATGATGCTGCTGGTCCTTCCAGTTGATGTGCGGCAAATCGCACTTTCTCAGCGTCAGTGCATCCAGTGGTGACAAGTTCTCTCTCCATCTTACGGAGCCAGTCATCTGCCACAATGGGTTCAGTGCTGCTGGAGAAAGTTGGAGGGTTCAACCTCAGAAAACGAGTGAGATTGTCAGTCTGGGGTGGATGGTGGTTGTTGTTGTTGTTCTGATTGTTGGTCTGATTCTGAATCAATAGTTGCATCAGTGCATTCTGTTGCTGAAGGAGTTGAGTGAGTTCCGGCGGAAAAGTGAAATCGGTCTCACGTTGTGGAGGCATCTTGCTGTTTTCAGAGGGATGAGAATTAGAATAGAACAAGGGTCTAGAAGAATTTCACTACCCAGATGCAATGCAACAAACATATCACACCAAACACTCATTCATTTATTCAATCAATGACAAACATCGAGATACAAATCTCAGACAAGCTAAACATCGACCTACGCTTTAACGTCGAAAAATAAAAGATACATTGGAGGGCATAACTAAAGTTCTCCTCAGAAGTGCATAGTCGTAGGTCCTCCGGTGGTACTTTCCTCATAGTCTTCATCGTCGCTGATGAAGGGTGCCATGTCTCCTTCGGGGTGAAGGTTTTCTCCCATGTCTAGATGCTCCTCCAGAGTGGCGATGCGTGCATTCTGCTCATCAATCCTCTCTAGGAAGTCCTTCACTTCATGCTCGTGTTCATAGTTGGCCTCTCGCAGATCAGCTTCAAGGTCCAGCTCGCGGTTCATCAGATTCTTGATTGTCTTCGTATCAGCACGAACTCGAAGCTCCAGAGTCCTGATGTGAGTCTCCAAGGTCTGGATATAAGAGATAGTGGTGTCTGCAGTGGGATTGGTGATGATGTTGCCATGGGCATCTCTGCGGCAAACCATGCTGAGTCCTGGTGAAATGGTTCCACCTCTGTATTCCTCCTGAATACGTCCAAGGGCACGATGAATGGCCATGTCTCTCCCAAGTATCCAACTGGGTGCCACGAACTTGAGGTCGATGGGTTCCTTCCGGTTTCCAAAAGTCTTCCCTGGGATATGCACCTCGATCCTGTAGCGTCCATCTTGTGGAAATGACATGATAGGAATCCCGGTGATGCTCGGCAAAGCAATCCTTACGTCCTTGACGATCCTCATCAGCTCCTTACCAAAGGGCATCGTTGCGTCAGGCTGGCAAAACTCTGTGATCAACACTGGGATGAAGGTGGCCATCTATAAATTTTGAAATAATCGGAGAGGAGTCAGAAACGAATAGATGAGAGTATAAGATATTTAAAGACAAAGAGAAACAATTCTAAGGCTTTCCAATCCTAGAGGTTACGTCCTATGGTCAGCGTATGCTCTGATACCATTTCTATAGCGACCCGACCTGAAAGGTCAAGTCTCCGGTGTTTCCGTACCATCCCAAGATCATGCTGGTACACACACGGTACATCAATGTATATATCAAAGGGAAATCACACAGCATTATATTAATCGAAATCTCATATCGAGTCCTTTATTACAATAAAAATTACAATAAAGTGGCTAAAAGCCAACTCATGAGAATATCTAAATCTTGCGGAAGCGTCGAAGGTAGATGAGTCCATCTGACTCCAAGGGCATCTCACTGAGCGTAGAACGTGTCCTCACTCCTGGTCGGAAAAATACTCTGCAACATGATACGTTGCAGCCGTGTAGGTCAGCATATGGAATATGCCGGCAAAGTCACAAGAGAAGGGTAAAAAGGTAGGCATCTAGTCTATATGCATATATGGCAAGTGGGGTGGTAAGTTTTTGCGTAAAGCCAAGTTTTTCCTACATCAAAAGAAGGGTTAAGCAAAATATTACTAAGTTGGTTGATTAATGAGATGGTTCCACCAACCAATTCTCATACCCAAAATTATTAAATACCCACATCATCATATTATTTGTGTTGAGAGTTCCGGAAGTTCCAATTCCTTTGGCTCAAGTCGTCCATGACCGTGGACACGGCTAATCGATTAGGTTTGAGTACTCTGCAGAGTTTTGCACACGTTCCCCACAAGATTTGGTCGCCTCCGTTTGATTTCTCAGACTTCAGGGTGTTTGAGAAACGGATGACCAAAACATGGTCTTCCAAAGGGTTTCCCTGCGACTCTGATGGTGCCCATCCTTTCCTACCGTTCTTCTACCTCTCGTAGCACCGCCTGTCCAGGGTCACCACGATATCCAACCAAGCCAGAGCCCATAATGACTTGTGGCTGTGCAGGTAAGCCTTGGGTTTTGAAGCACCCATCCATCCCTTTGTGCCTGGGTGGACCTTTCCGCGTGAATACTGGCCATCTCCAGCATCACCTAGGCTAACCACTGGTTTCTCCAGGGCGCCGTTCAACCATCATCTACCCAGAGGTATGTTGAAAACTTGGAGTCTTGAAATCTTGCTCATTATGTAGGTCTTGAAATTATTAACTCTCTCAACTCCCATGAATCACACAACCAACCCCGTCTACTATTAGCATAGCAAAAGTAAAACAACGTTTCCCGGGGCCAATGTGTCAAAGAGGTTGAGGGGGGTACCTACCACATGATACTATTACAATGTAACCAAGTTTCCAACTAACCTATCTTGCATGCAACTGGGGAGATGGTAGAACTAATGCATATAAAACATGGGTAAAACATGATCAAAGTGACTTGCCTGATTGATGATCTTCGTACGTGAGTGACTCTAAGTAACAAGCTTCGCACTCCGGATAATCTAACGAAACAAACAATGCACTCAAATAAGCATACAACCAAAATAAGTACTCATAACATTCAGCAAAGAAGTACTAAACAAACAAGGCAAACAATGCACAAAAGTCTCTAGCAAGAAAAACACACAAAGTTTTGTTTTTCAAAAGGAGATGATGAAAACACTACTACATAATAAAACTATTTTGAAATAGCAAGACAATTGTTGACAGCAAGGCAACAATAGAATATTTTATTATTAAACAAAGAAAATCAATTTAAGTTTGTTGGGAAAACTTTAGTAAAGTTTGTAAAAGTTTTGACAAACACTATATGAATCAACTATAGTTATATTAACAAAAGAATGAAAAACTAAACTTATTATTTATTAGTAAAACATGTTCTTAACAGAAAATAATTTACAATTAAATCTGTCTTAGAAAACAGAATCAAAATATACAAAACTTTGTTTGAAAGCAAAACTATTACTAATTAGTTGTTTTAGTCAAATTAAGCCTAATTGAAAAGAAATTTTGATTCCTATGTTAATTAAAATTAAACTAAGCAAATTTATATTTTTATTAACATTAAGTGAAAACACAAATGTTTACTAACAGAGCCTAATAAACAAATAAAACTAATTCTAAACCAAACTAATCAAAATTGAGTATATAAAACTATATTATAATACTGAGCAGATTCTGTTTTTTGTTAAAACACTAATCAAATATATCCTGAAAAATCCTCAAACTATACATGAAGATATTCCTAACTAATACCAAACAGTAGCAAAAAGAATCATGTCAAAATCTAGTTTCAAACTCTAGTTATTCAGATTTGAAGATTTTAAGCAAATTTGATTCAATTCAAATTTTATAGTTCAAATTTGAAATTTAAAAGTACAGGGTGAAACTACATGAAAAATGTGAGCTATTGCAAAAAGAATCAACTCAAAACACTAAATAGATTAAAAGATATAAGCAAAACAAAATTTGAAAACATTCTGTTAATTAAAACAAAACAGAAAATGAAAAAAAGATTTGCGTCGGTCAGGAGGCTACGTGGCGTGATCCGATTGGCTAGCGAGTGTGTGCGGTAGGTGAATTAGAGCGGGCGACCGATTCGGAAGAAGATACCGGTTCGGACTTAAGTCCGTTCTAATCTGGACCGTGGGTTCGGGATCCGATGGTCGAGGGGCTTACGGGGTAGAAGTCGTCGGCGTCGGGGTACTCCGGCGAGTCCGGTAGCGGCGATTGCGACGGCGAGGTGCTCCGGTGGTCGGGGAAGACGGGGAAGTGGTCCGAGCGACGGCGATGGTTCTCCGGAGTTGATTGGTGGCGACGGCGAGGCGAACGGTGGTCGGAGGTGGTGGCTACGCTCGACGGGAGGTCCGGTGGTGGAGTAACTCCGGCGAGCAATTGACAGCGCCTCGGCGAGAGAGAGAAGGGGAACTCGGGGGGAAATGGATGCGGGGGTTGCCGGCTACTTATAGGGCGCTCGAGGGGTGCGGGGGAGTAATGGGGAGAGAGATCCGGCGAGGGGAAACGGTCGGCGACGAGATCAATTCCGGCGCTCGCGGGGGAGGGAGACGACCGTTCGGTGTAACGGTCGGTCGGGGGTGGGGCCCGGTGTCAGTGAGTGAAGAGAGTGACCGTTGCACGCGGTCGGCCGGCTCGTAGTGAATGCGCGATTAATTGCCCGTGGGCCGGCCCGTTTAAATGCAACCGTTACCGATTTTCTTTAATATAAATTTCCAGAGACATTCAAATACATTTAAAGCATTCAAATCGACTCTAAATATAGGGGTATTATATATCAAAATTAACAGAATAATAAATTCTATTCAATGAACATTTCTATTCTGTCATTTGAACACTTTGAAAAAAATATTATTTTCAGAAATTGTCTAATTGTTTTTAAACCCTTTTTGCAAATATTTTCAAAATAACCCCTGGTTATTATTGTTCAAATATATCACCAATTAGTCCCTGGTGTGGAGTGTCATGTTCCTCCTCTCTTATTTGAACTTTTAACCAAAATTTCAAATAGGTGAAAGAAAATATAGGAAAAGATAGAAAGAACTTTCAGAAAGTCAGAAAAGACATTTCGACTATTACATACAATCAAGCAATGATGATGATAGATGCATAACTATATCATAACATTCCAAAATGAAATTTTGGGATGTTACAGCATAACACTAACACCATCTCCAAGATCACATAAAGCAGTTTTAACATAATTTCCTTTAATAGAGCATGGTATAGTAGGTACTCTGGGATCTCCTAGTTTCTTAGGTATTCCACCTTTAAAAGTATAATTAGCAAGCATGGTGGAAGTCTCAGCTTCCGGTATCTTTTTTTTGTCACAATATCTTTCATATACTTAGCATAAGGAGACATTTTCAAAATATCAGTCAAGCACATACGTAAAAAGACAGGTCTAAGCTTTTTAGTAAAGCGCTCTAAGTCCTCATCATCCTTTTTCTTGGATGGTTTAGGAGGAAAGGGCATGGTTTTCTGAACCCATGGTTCTCTTTCTCTACCATGTTTCCTAGCAATGAAGTCTTTTTTACCGTATCTTTTATTCTTAGATTGTGGGTTATCAAGATCATTAGTAGGTTCAATCTCCACATCATTATCATTACTAGGTTGAGCATCAGCATGAACATCATTATTAATGTTATCACTAGGCTCATGTTCATCACCAAATTGTGTCTCAGCATCAGAAATAGAAATATCATTTGGATTCTCAAATGTATCTGTAATAGGTTCACTAGCAGCATGCAAAGTACTATCATCATTACATTTCCTACTCTTATTGGAAGGAATAGGTGCATCAGTATTAACTCTTTGAGAATCTTTATCAATTCTCCTAGGATGGCCCTCAGGATACGGAAGTTCCTGAGTCATTCTACCACCTCTAGTCACAACTTTAACAGAATGATCATTGTCTTTACTATTAATCTCATTAAGCAAATCATTTTGAGCCTTAAGCACTTGGTCTACTTGAGTGATTACCATGGAAGCATGTTTACTAATAAGCTTAAGATCATTGACAGTTCTACTCAAATAATCACCCAAGCGATCAAGCATATAAGCATTATGTTTCAATTGTCTACTAACATAGGCATTGAAATTTTCTTGCTTCATAATAAAATTATCAAATTCATCTAAGCATTGGCTAGCAGGCTTATTATAAGGGATATCTCTTTCATCAAATCTTTTGAGAGAATTTACCTCTACTACCTGTGTCAGGTTATCAAGACCATGTATTTCTTCAATAGGTGGTAGATTCTTAACATCTTCAGCTTTAATACCTTTTTCTTTCATAGATTTCTTTGCCTCTTGCATATCTTCATGACTTAGGAATAGAATACGTCTTTTCTTCGGAGTTGGCTTTGGAAGTGGTTCAAGAATAGTCCAATCATTATCATTGCTCAATATGTTATTCATTAGTAATTCAGCTTGTTCAACAGTTTGTCCCTTGAAAACACAATGTGCACAACTATCTAGGTAGTCCCTAGAAGCTTCGGTTAGTCCATTATAAAAGATATCAAGTATTTCATTTTTCTTAAGAGGATGATCAGGCAAAGCATTAAGTAATTGGATAGGCCTCCCCCAAGCTTGTGGAGACTCTCTTCTTCAATTTGCACAAAGCTAAATATTTCCTGCAAGGTAGCTTGTTTCTTATGGGCAGGAAACTATTTTACAGAGAAGTAATAAACCATGTCCCAGGGACTACACACACAACCAAGAGAAAGGGAATTAAACCATTTCTTAGCATCACCCTTTAATGAGAAAGGAAACAACTTAAGAATATAGTAATAACGATTTTTTTCCTCATGAGTAGGTGGCTATATCATTCAATTTGGTAAGATGTGCCACAAGAGCTTCAGATTCATAACCATGGAAAGGATCTGATTCAACCAAAGTAATTGACTCAGGATCGACAGAGAATTCATAATCCTTATCAGTAACAAAGATGGGTGAATTAGCAAACTTGGGATCATATTGCATTCTAGCATTTAGAGATTTTTCCTTCCACGTGCAAAGCAATTTCTTAAGATCATCTCTATCCTGACAAGCAAGAAAGTCCCTAGCTACCCCTCCTTCCATAACATAACCCTTAGGTATATCAGGCAATTCATATCTAGGAGAGCTAGGTCTAGTGGGTGAATCATAGTGTTCAGTTTAATTAATTTCATCAGAAATATTATTAGTTTCAGCATTAGTTCTAGCAATTTGTTCATCAAGAAATTCACCAAGTGGCACAGTATCATCAAACAAAGTATTATCATAAGCATCATGCATAGGAGAAGTAGCATCATCAATTATTTGCGACATATCAGAATTACTAGCAGGTGGTGGTGTCGCAAAGTTACTCATAACAGAAGGTGAAGCAAGTGTAGATCTAGATGACAGTTCCTTACCTCCCCTCGTAGTAGAGGGATATATCTTGGTTTTTGGATCTTCCAGATTCTTCATAGTGATCAACAGATATATAACCCAAGTGACTCAGAGAATAAAGCTATGCTCCCCGGCAACGGCGCCAGAAAAAGGTCTTGATAACCCACAAGTATAGGGGATCGCAATAGTTTTCGAGGGTATAGTATTCAACCCAAACTTATCGATTTGACAATAAGGGAGCCAAAGAATATTCTCGAGTATTAGCAGCTGAGTTGTCAATTCAACCACACCTGAAAGACTTAATATCTGCAACAAAGTATTCAGTAGCAAAGTAATATGGTAGTAATAGTAATAGTGGCAAAGTAATAGTAGCAGTTTGTAGTGTTTGTAACAGTAGCAACGGAAAAGTAACTGACCGTAGATCAATATATGAAAATCTCGTAGGCAATGGATCAATGATGGATAATTATGTCGGACGGCATTCATCATGCAACAGTTATAACATAGGGTGACACAAAACTAGCTCCAATTCATCAATGTAATGTTGGCATGTATTCTATATATAGTCAGACGTGCTTATGGAAAAGAACTTGCATGACATCTTTTGTCCTACCCTCCCGTGGCAGCGGGGTCCTATTGGAAACTAAGGGATATTAAGGCTTCCTTTTAATAGAGAATCGGACCAAAGCATTGGCACTTAGTGAATACATGAAATCCTCAAACTACGGTAATCACCGGAAAGAATCCCAGTTATTGTCACCCTGGGGGATGTGGATCATAACTCATAATAGGTGTCTACAACTTGCAAGATAGGATAAAGAACACACATATATTGATGAAAACATAATAGGATCAGATCTGAAATCATGGCACTAGGGCCCTAGTGACAAGCATTAAGCATAGCAAAGTCATAGCAATATCAATATCAGAACATAATGGATACTAGGGATCAAACCCTAACCAAACTATATAGATTACATGATAAATCTCATCCAACCCATCACCGTCCAGCAATAGTACGATGAGATTACTCACGAACGGTGGGGAGCATCATGGAATTGGTGATCAAGGATGGCTGGTGATGATGAAGGCCTTGATTTCCCCTCTCTGGAGACCAAAACAGACTCCAGATCTGGTCTCCCGAGGAAGAACTAGCGATGGAGGCGGCTCCGTATCGTGAAATGCAATGAACTCTTCTCTCTGATTTTTCCTGCACAAATAGGGTTATATGGAGCTAGAGAGGAGGTCGGAGGAGCCACGAGGGCCCCACAAGCCTGCCCCACGCGGCTAGGGGGTGGCCGTGGCTAGCAGGCTTGTGGACTACTAGTAATTCCAGAAATAATCTCCGTAAATTTTCAGGACGATCCAAGAACTTTTATTTCCGCACAAAAATAACACCAAGGCAATTCTGCTGAAAGCACCGTCAGTCCGGGTTAGTTCTATTCAAATCATGCAAATTAGAGTACAAAACAAGGGCAAAAGAGTTTGGAAAAGTAGATACGTTGGAGATGTATCAGGAGCTTGGTAGGTTGGAAAATTTATCTTGAGGAGAAGAGGGTGCATGCACCTAATCCGATGATTCACGAGCCATTTTTCTCACTAACAGTTGTAACTCCACCCATGACAACTATGGGAGAAGACCCAGAACCTGTCCGTCAGGAGCCGACTGAATCCGTTGTTGAGCATGAAAGGGAGGTGCAGCAGCCAATAGTAGAAGATATGCCAGAAGTTGAGGCACAGAATATGCCAGAAACTAAGGCCCTTAGAAGATCTAATAGAACAAGAAGATCATCTATTTCTACTGATTATGTGCTACTTCTCGACCACGCGTTGGTTTCCATGAAGAGGAACATGTGATGCAGAAAAGTAGATAAGTATTCCCCTCTGTTGTTGAGAACCAAGGTATCAGTCCAGTAGGAGATATTAGAAAGTCCCCAATAGGTGTACCTACACAAAGAATCAAACTCTTGCACCCAACGTTATAAAGAGGTTCTCAATCCTTTCAAAGTTACTTGCAAGGATGAGAGATGATAGAAATAGATTGCTTAAATGGAAAGTAAAACAATAGGTAAAAGTAATGTAGCAAAGTATTTTTGGTATTTTTGATTTTAGATCTGAAAGTATAAGGTGGAAAATAGACCCCGGGCCATAGGTTTCACTAGAGGCTTCTCTCATGATAGCAAGTATTATGTTGGGTAAACAAATTACTGTCGAGGAATTGATAGAAAATCGAATAATTATGAAGATATCCAAGGCAATGATTATGCATATAGGCATCACATCTGTGTCAAGTAGACCGAAACGATTCTGTATCTACTACTATTACTCCACACATCGACCGACTCCTGCCTACATCTAGAGTATTAAGTTCATGAAGAATAGAGTAACGCATTAGGTAAGATGACATGATGTAGAGGGATAAACTCAAGAAATATGATGAAAACCCCATCTTGTTATCCTTGATGGCAACAATACAATACGTGCTTCGCTACCCCTACTTTGTCACTGGGTGAGGACACCGCAAAATTGAACCCAAAACTAAGCACTTCTCCCATTGCAAAAATTACCAATCTAGTTGGACAAACAACACCAATAACTCAAAGAGACTTGCAAGGATATGAAATCATGCATATAAGAATTCAGGAAAGACTCAAATAATATTCATGGATAATCTGAACATAAGTCCACAATTCATCGGATCTAGACAAACACACAGCAAAAGAGTATTACATCGGATAGATCTCCATGAAGATCATGAAGAACATGGTATTGAAGAGCAAAGAGAGAGAAGAAGCCATCTAGCTACAAGCTATGGACCCGAAGGTGTGTGGTGAACTACTCACGCATCATCGGAGGGGGAATGGAGTTGATGTAGATGCCCTCCGTTATTAAATCCCCCTCCGGCAGATTACCGGAAAAGGCTCCAAGATTGGGTCTTTTCGTGGCTTGTTCTGATAATGATGGAATATTTGGGAATTTATAGGCTGAAGATTAGGGTTAGGGTAGCTGCTATGGGCCCACAAGCCTTTCCGGCGCGCCCTACAACTTGGGCACGGCCCTAGGGCTTGTGGCCCCACGGTGGCTCCTCTGCCTTGGTTCTCAAGTCTCGTAGATTCCTTTCGTTCTAGAAAAATTCCTTCCGAAGGTTTTATTCCATTCAGACTCCGTTTAATATTCCTTATCTGCAAACATCAAAAACAAGGAAAAACAAAAACTAGCATTAGGCTCTAGATTAATAGGTTAGTCCTAAAAATAATATAAAATAGCATATGAATGCATATAAAACATCCAAAACAAATAATATAATAGCATGGAACAATAAAAAAATATAGATACGTTGGAGACGTATCAGCATCCCCAAGCTTAATTCCTGCTCGTCCTCGAGTAGGTAAACAATAAAAACAGAATTTTTGATGTGGAATGCTACCTAAAATATTTATCCATGTAATATTCTTTATTTTGGCATGAATATTTAGATCCGTAAGATTCAAAACAATAGTCTAATATTGACATAAAAATAGTAATACTTCAAGCACATCAACAAGGTAGTCATGTCCTTTCGAAATAACATGGCCTTAGAAAGTTATCCCTACAAAATCATATGGTCTGGCTATGCTCCATCTTCCCCACACAAAGTATCTAAATCATGCACAACCCTAATGAACAAGTCAAGCAATTGTTTCACACTTTTGGTCTTTTCAAACCTTTTCAACTCTCACGCAATACATGAGCGTGAGCCATGGATATAGCTGTATAGGTGGAATAGAATATGGAGGAGGTGCAAGGAAAAAAGGAGAAGATAGTATCACATCAACTAGGCATATCAATGGGCTATGGAGATGCCCATCAATAGATATCAATGTGAGTGAGTAGGTATTGCCATGCAACAAATGCATTTAGAGCTCTAAGTGTATGAAAGCTCAAAAAGAAAATTAAGTGGTCGTGCATAATGAATATCCACTAGTTATATGAAAGTGACAAAATAGGAGACTCTCTATTATGAAGATCATGGTGCTACTTTGAATCACAAATGAATTGTCCCTTCTCTCTTTCTCTCATTTTTTTATTTTGGTGGGCTTCTTCGGCCTCTTTTTTTGTTTGGGCTTCGCTGGCCTCTTTTATTTTTTGTAAATTTTGGATACTCATCCCAACTTGTGAGGGAGTCATAGCCTCCATCATCCTTTTCTCTCACAGGACAATGCTCTATTAATCAAAAATCGTCACACTTTTATTTACTTAAAACTCAAAGAAAAATAAATTACAACTCGATTCCTATGACAAGATATGACTCTATATGCAATATGAAGTAATGATGCAAGTAATAAAAAAACTACATGGTGGAATTTGCATGGAAATATATCTCGGAATGGCTATGGAAATGCCATAATAGGTAGGTATGGTGTCTGTTTTGAGGAATATATGGTGGAAGTCTTGAGGAAGGAGGGTTTGGTGTACCGGCAAAAGTTGCGCGGTACTAGAGAGGCTAGCAAAGATGGAAGGGTGAGAGTGCGTATAATCCATGGACTCAACATTAGTCATAAAGAACTCACATAATTATTGCAAAAGTCTATTAGTTATCAAACAAAGAATTAGACGCATGGTCCTAGGGGAGAGGTTGGTAGGAGTTAACCATCGGGTGCTCCCGACCCTCACACAAAGGTCGACAATCATTAAACAAATCATGCTCCGACTTCGTTACATAATGGTTCACCATACGTGCATGCTATGGTAATCACAAGATTTAACACTTGTATGTCTTCCCATTCACAAATACTCACTAGCATGACTCTTATATTACCATCTCTACTATCTCAAAACTATATGCAAGGAATCAAACTTCTCATAGTCTTTAATGCACTTAATATGAAAGTTTTTATTATATCCCTCTTGGATGCCCATTATATTAGGACTAAATTCATAACCTAAAAAAATTACCATGATGTTTTAAGAAAATCTCAAAATAATATAAGTGAGGAACGAGAGATTAATAATTTCTATAAAATATAACACCACCATGCTCTATAAAGATATAAGTCAAGCACTAGAGCAACATTGGCTAGCTCAAAAGATATACGTGAAGCACATAGAGTATTCTAACAAATTGACAATTCAGCGTGTCTCTATCAAAAGATGTGTGTGGCTTGGATGATTGTGGAAAACTAAAAAGCAAAGACTCATACCATACAAGACGCTCCAAGCAAAACACATATCATGTGGTTAATAAAAATATAACCTTGAGTGAATTTACCGATGGATTGAAGACGAAAGAGGGGATGCCTTCCGGGGAATCCCCAAGCTTAGGATTTTTGGTATCCTTGAATATGACTTGGGTTGCCTTGGGCATCCCCAAGCTTAGGCTCTTTCCACTCTTTATTCTATAGTCCATCAAATCTTCACCCAAAACTTGAAAACTTCACAACACAAAACTCAGCAAAAAACTCATGAGATCCGTTAGTATAAGATAAATAAATCACCACTTTAGGTACTGTTGTGAAATCATTATTTATTTATATTTATTTAATACCTATTGTATTATAACTTCTCCATGATTCATACCCCCCGATACGACCCATAGATACATCAAAATAAGCAAACAACACAAAGAAAATAGAATCTGTCAAAAACAGAACAGTCTGTAGCAATCTGTAAACTTTGAATACTTATGGAACTCTAACAATTTTGAAAAATTAGGACAATCTGGGAAATTTGTATATCAATCTTTAAAAAAAATTCAGATCAATTGTTTGCTCTAGAAAATTTCAAAAATTCCTGGACTGATCGCAAAAGTTTCTGTTTTTCGAGAAGATCAAATCAACCACTACCATACATCACCCCAAAGGTTTTACTTGGATCAAACACTAATTAAAACAAAAAACAAAATTATTACAGAATTAATAATGTGCCAAAGACACCAAAACATAAGTAAAAAACAGAAAGAAAAATAAAATTGTGTTGCCTCCCAACAAGCGCTATCGTTTAACGCCCCTAGCTAGGCAAAACGCAATAGATCTAGGTATTGTCATCTTTGGTATGCACTCCATAAGTAGATCTCAAGATAGATTCATAAGTTAATTTTATTTTCTTCCTATGAAAGTGTTCCATCCTTTCCTTAATGGTAATTGGAATCTAATATTCCCCTCCTTCATATCAATAATTGCATCAATTGTTCTAAGGAAAGGTCTACCAAGAATAATAGGACATTTAGGATTGCAATCTGTATCAAGAACAATGAAATCTTCGGGCACAAAATTCCTATTTTTAACAATAAGAACATCATTAATCCTTCCCATAGGTTTCTTTATAGTGGGTCCGCAAGATGCAAATTTAAGGAACAACCATCAAATTCATGGAAACCTAACACATCACATAAAGTTTTTGGAATCGTGGAAATGCTAGCACCCAAATCACACAAAGAATGGCACTCATAATATTTAATCTTAATCTTAATAGTAGGTTACCACTCATCATATAGCTTTCTAGGTATAGAAACTTCCAACTCAAGTTTTTCTTTAAAAGCTTTCATCATAGCATTAACAATATGTTTAGTAAAAGCTTTGTTTTCATTAAAAGCATGAGGAGAGTTCAACATGGATTGCAAAAAGGAAACACAATCAATTAAGTAGCAACTATCATGATTAAAGTCCTTGAAATCCAAAATAGTGGGTTCATTGCTATTTAAAGTTTTGACCTCTTCAATCCCACTTTTATCAATGTTAGCATCAAGATCTATAAACTCTGAATCATTGGGACGCCTTTTAACTAAAGTTGACTCATCTCCAATCCCATTCTTATCAATATTAACATTGGAAAACAAAGATTCAATAGGAGTCACACCAATCACTTTATGATCTTCATCCATATTATCACAAGAACACAATTTTTCAAGCCATTCATGCTTATCACTCATCAATAGAAATTCTCATGGCTTTTAAAGACTCATTAATATCATGCTTGGGTGGAATAGATATAATTTTCAAATAATCAATATCAAGAGAAATTATATCAACTCTCCTAGCCAAATCATCAATCTTGAGCAATTTTTCTTCAACCATAGCATAGAAACCTTTTTGCGTACTAATGAATTCTTTAATCTTATTCTCAAGATCAGAGGAAATTTTATTATAATTTCCATAATAATTGCTGTAGGAATTACCATAACTATTAGAGGAATTACTAGGAAACGGCCTATCATTGAAATTACCTCTATAAGCGTTATAACCAAAATTGTTCCTACCAACAAAATTGACATCCATAGGTTCATTATTATTTCCAATCAAAGAAGACAAAGGCATATCATTAGGATCAATAGGAGCACTCTTACTAGCAAACAATTTTATCAATTCATCCATCTTTTCACTCAAAGTATTAATCTCTTCAATACCATGCACTTTTTTACTAGTAGGAGATCCTTCGGTGTGCCATTCAGAGTAATTTTCCATAATATTATCTAGGATTTTAGTAGCTTCTCCTAATGTGATTTTCATAAAAGTACCACTCGCAGCATAATCTAAGATATTCCTATAAGGTAAATTCAATCCAGCATAGAAAATTTGTATAATCATCCATAATCTCAAACCATGCGCGAGGCAATTCCTACTCATAAGTTTCATCCTTTCCCAAGATTGTGCAACATACTCATGATCAAGTTGCTTAAAATTCATTATATCATTCCTAAGGGAGATGATTTTAGTGGGCGGAAGGTACTTGGAAATAAAAGCATCTTTACACTTATTCCATGAATCAATACTATTTTTAGGCAAAGCTGAAAACCAAGTTTTAGCACGATCTCGTACTGAGAACGGGAATAGCTTCAATTTAACAATATCATTATCCACATCTTTCTTCTTTTGCACATTACACAACTCAACGAAAGTATTTATATGGGATGCGGCATCTTCATTAGCAAGGCCGGAAAAATGCTCTTTCATAACAAGATTGAGCAAACCAGCACTAATTTCATAAGATTCTGCACTAGTGGTGGGAGCAATCGGAGTACTAATAAAATCATTATTATTAGTATTGGAAAAGTCACACAACTTGGTATTCTCTTGAGTCATCGTGACAAAGCAAGCAATCAAGCACACAAGCAAGCAAACGAAAAGACTAACGAAAAAGGGCGAATAAAAAGGCAAATCTTTTTGGTATTTTCTAAAAATCATTTTAGAAGTGGGGGTTAGGAAAACGAGAGGCAAATGGCAAATAAAGTAAATGCAAGAGATGAGTTTGTGATGGGTACTTGGTAGGCTTGATATAGATCTCCCCGGCAACGGTGCTAGAAATTGGCAAGTTGACGGGAGAGTTCTTATCCTGACTTGCTATGTATCTCCCCGGCAATGGCACTAGAAATCCTTCTTGCAACTTCTCGAGCATGCGTTGGTTTCCATGAAGAGGAACGGGTGATGCAGCAAAGTAGATAAGTATTTCCCTCAGTTGTTGAGAACCAAGGTATCAATCCAGTAGGAGATACAAGCAAGTACCCAATAGGTGTACCTACACAAATAATCAAACTCTTGCACCTAACGCTATAAAGGGGTTGTCAATCACTTTAAAGTTACTTGCAAGGATGAGATCTGATAGAGATAGATTGCTTAAACACAAAGTAAAACAATAGGTAAAAGTAATGTAGCAAAGTATTTTTGGTATTTTTGGTTTTAGATCTGAAAGTATAAGATGGAAAATAGACCCGGGGGCCATAGGTTTCACTAGAGGCTTCTCTCATGATAGCATGCATTACACTAGGTAAACAAATTACTTTCGAGCAATTGATAGAAAAGCGAATAATTAGGAAGACATCCAAGGCAATGATTATGCATATAGGCATCACGTCCGTGTCAAGTAGACTGAAATGATTCTGCATCTACTACTATTAGTCCACACATTGACCGACTCCTGCCTACATCTAGAGTATTAAGTTCATGAAGAACAGAGTAATGCATTAGGTAAGATGACATGATGTAGAGGGATAAACTCAAGCAATATGATGAAAACCCCATATTGTTATCCTTGATGGCAACAATACAATACGTGCCTCGCTACCCCTACTTTGTCACTAGGTGAGGACACTGCAAGATTGAACCCAAAACTAAGCACTTCTCCCATTGCAAAAATTACCAATCTAGTTGCCAAACCAAACCAATAACTCAAAGAGACTCGAAAAGATATGAAATCATGCATATAAGAATTCAGGAAAGACTTAAATAATATTCATGGATAATCTGAACATAAACCCACAATTCATCGGATCTCGGCAAATACACCGCAAAGGAGTATTACATCGGATAGATCTTCATGAAGATCATGAAGAACATTGTATTGAAGAGCAAAGAGAGAGAAGAATCCATCTAGCTACTAGCTATGGACCCGAAGGTCTGTGGTGAACTACTCATGCATCATCGGAGGGGCAATGGAGTTGATGTAGATGCCCTCCGTGATCGAATCCCCCTCCGGCAGATTACCGGAAATGGCTCCAAGATTGGGTCTCTCGAGAACGGAGGATTCCGACGGAGGAAAAGTGTTTTCGTGGCTTCTTCTGATAATAATGGAATATTTGGGAATTTATAGGCTGAATATTAGGGTTAGGGGAGCTGCCGTGGGACCACAAGCCTGCCCGGTGTGCCCTACCTCCCTAGGCGCGGCCCTAGGGCTTGTGGCCCCGTGGTGGTTCCTCTGCCTTGGTTCTCAAGTCTCTTAGATTCCTTTCGTTCTGGAAAAATTCCTTCTGGAGGTTTTATTTTGTTTGGACTCCATTTAATATTCCTTTTCTGCAAATCTCAAAAACAAGGAAAAATTGACACTGGCACTAGGCTCTTGATTAATAGGTTAATCCCAAAAATAATATAAAATAGAATATTAATGTATATAAAACATCCAAAACAGATAATATAATAGCATGGAACAATAAAAAATTATGGATACGTTGGAGACATATCATTCTACAGTTTATAATACATAAATGGTTCATATGGAAGGTGACCCCACTACATATAAATAAGCCATTGGATGTCCTCTCACTCATCAAAATGGATACAAACAATGGAAGATAAGATGAAATCAATGAGTTCCAAAGATGTTGGGACTTAGGGGAAATTTCTAAGGGAGCCAAATCAGTAGGCTGCAAATGCTTCTACAAAAGTAAATATGACTCTCGTGGGAATGTGGAAAAGTATAAAGAATGACTTGTGGTGAAAGGATTTACACAAACAGAAGGGATAGATTACATTGAGACTTTTTCCCCAGTCTCATGTAAGGACTCCAGAATCATAATGGCATTAGTTGCACATTTTGATTTAGAGTTACATCAAATGGATGTCAAGATGACATTTTTGAATGGTGATTTAAAACAAAAGGTCTACATGAAATAACCCAAGGGTTTTATCATGGAAGGCAAGGAAAATATGGGATGCCGCCTAAAAATCTATTTATGGATTAAGGCAAGCCTCTAGGTAATGGTATCTAAAGTTTAATCAAACGATTAAAAGTTTTGGATTTAAAGAAAATATTGAGGATAACTACATTTATGTAAGGTTTAAAAATGGGAAATATATTTCCCTAATCTTGGATGTGGATGATATCCTGCTTTCTAGCAGTGATGTTAGTCTACTACAAGAAACAAAGAAGTTCTTGTCCTCAAATTTTGATATTACAGATCTTGGTGAAGCATCATATGTTTTGGGCATAGAAATTCACCGAGATAGGAACAATGGAGTCTTAGGATTATCACAGAAGGCATATTTAGAGAAGGTTCTTCAAAAGTATAATATGCATGCGAGTAAAGTCGCACCTGCTCCTATAGTCAAGGGCGATAGTATTGGGAAATTCCAATGTCCAAAGAGCCAGTACGAGATCGATCAAATGAAAGCAGTACCATATGCTTCGGTTGTTGGAAGCTTACAGTATGCACAAGTGTGCACTCGCCCTAACTTAGCTTTTATTACTGGGGTACTCGGTAGATATCAAGAGAATTTAGGCATAGAGCACTGGAAGATGGTAAAGAAAGCATTGTGTTATGCGCAAGGCACGAAGGACTACATGCTAACATATAGGAGATGTGATTCCCTACAGATAAAAGGGTATTTAGACATAGATTTTGCGGGGGACAAAGATGAATCCACGTCAGGATACGTGTTCACTCTCACTGGGGGAGCTATTTCGTGGAAAACCTCCAAATAGTCAATAGTTGCATCATCCATGATGTATGCAGAATTCATAACATGCTTCGAGGCCACGGGGCAGGCGACATGGCTAAAGAAATTTATCCGTGATTTGAAAGTGGTAGATTGTATTCACAAACCACAAAAGACATACTATGACAACCAGCCCGCAGTATTCTATGCTCACAACAAGTCGAGTAATGCTGCCAAAACAATAGAGATAAAGTATTATGTTGTAAAAGATAAAATCCAGGATCACACTATAAGTATTGAGCATATAAGGACAAAGGATATGCTTTCGGATTCGCTTATGAAAGGCTTACCACCCAATGTGTTCAAGGAACACTTAGGCGACATGGTTTTAAGGGAAAGCCTTATCATTCCTGGATCATGAGAGGCCCAAAAGGAACAACATTTGTTTAGAAACAAAGGATATGCTTGCAGATCCGCCTACGAAAGGCTTACCACCCAATATGTTCAAGGAACACTTAGCCGCCATGGGTTTAAGGGAAAGCCTTATGATTCCTGGATCATGAGAGGACCAAAAAGGAACAGAATGGGTTTAAGGGAAAGCCTTTGGGAGGCCCAAAAGGAACAAAATTTGTTTCTAAACAAAACGCATGTTGTAGCTGTATGATTCTATCGGCAATTAAGTCGTGACGATGAAACAAGCTCTATGTACCAATATGCGATGAAACAAATAAACTAGAAAGTATAAGGTTAAAAGTAAAGTTGAGATCAAGGGGCAGAATGTTAGGTTGATCTCCGTCCAGTGGGCCCTATGGCCCACCGGGCCCTATGATCTGCGCCCTGATCGGGGGTGCCCAACCCATTATGGTTGGTGGGCCCCTGTCACGCAGCACTATAAAGAGAGGTGGGGGCTAGCTTTGTCGAACCCGATCCAACTAGAGTAGGAGAGACCGACACCCGCCAGCCATCTTTATGCAACAAAGTTACATGTCAGTCGATGTAACCGGTTCTTGTAAGCATACAAGTAAGGTTGCTTCCGGGCCGCTTCATCCCACAATACCTCTAAATCAAAAAATGACCAAGGGAGGAAGCAATCTAATCATCAACACCCAAAAACTCCTTTGTGTTCTACTTGTGATCTCATCTACACATAGACCTAGCTCATGATGCCACTGTTGGGGAACGTTGCATGGGAAACAAAAAATTTCATATGCTTCACCAAAATTAATCTAGGAGATGCGAATGTACGAGAGGAGAGATTGGATCCATATACCCTTGTAGATCGCTAAGCGGAAGCGTTAAGGAACACGGTTGATGTAGTTGAACGTCTTTGTGATCCAAATCGCAAGCCGTCCCACGAACTCCGGATCAAGTGCCAAACGGAAGGCACCTCCATGTTCAGCACACATACAACTCGATGACATTCTCTGCCTTGTTGATCCAGCAAGAGGGAGCGGAGAGGTAGATGGGTTATCCGGCAGCATGACGGCATGGAGGTAGTGGTGGTGGAGCAGATCCGGCAGAGCTTTGCTAAGCTGCGCCGAACCAATCTACTAGAGGAGAAGCAATCAGGGAGGGAGGAACGGATGCGCCGTGGCTAGTGGTCCGGCTGCCATCCTCCCTCTCTCATATATATAGGGGAGGGGTGTGGCGCCCAACCCCTAGGGTTTCCCCCTTGGGGCGGCGGCCAAGGGTGGAGGCGCCCTAGGGTGGCTTGCCACCCATGGAAGGGTGGCGGCACCCCTAGAGTTGGCCCTCCCACCAGCCCTAGCCGCATGGGCTTAGGTAGGGAGGTGTGCCCAGCGCACCAGGGGCTGGTTCACACCCCTCACATCCCATGTGGCCCCTTCGGGGCTGGTGACCGCTTCCGATGGACCCCCGGAACCCTTGCGGCACCCCTTTTTTTTCCTTTTTTGCCTTTTTCCACCTTTTTCCTTTTGGGTTTTCTTCTCCAGCCACATGGGCCTTGTGTGGGAGTTTCCACCAGCTCACTAAGGTCTGATATTCACTCTCTCACAGCCCATGAAGCCTCTAGGGTCGAAATACCCCTCCCGGAGGTCTCCCGGTACACTACCGATAAGCCTGGAACTTTTCCGGCGACCAAAACAGGACTTCCTTTATATGAATATTTACCTCTGGACCATTCCGGAGCTCCCCGTCATGTCCGTGATCACCTCCAAGACTCCGTACAACCTTCGGTCACCAACATACATTACTCATCTATACCAATTTCTCACCGAACGTTAAGTGTGTAGACCCTGCGGGTTCGAGAACTATGTAGACATGAACGAGACACATCTATGGTAAAGAACCAATAGCGGGACCTAGATGCCCATATTGGTTCCTACATGTTCTATGAAGATCTTTATCAGTTGAACCTCTATGTCAAGGATTTAGATAATCCCATACGATGTTCCCTTTGTCTATCGGTATGTTACTTGCCCGAGATTCGATCGTTGGTATCTCCATACCTAGTTCAATCTTGTTACCGGCAAGACTCTTAACCCGTTCTGTAATACAAGATCATGTGGCTAACACATTAGTCAGTTTGCTTGCAAGGCTTGTTGTGATGTTGCATTACCGAGTGGGCCCTGAGATACCTCTCCGTCACACGGAGTAACAACTCTCAGTCTTGATCCATGAGAACTCAACAGACACCATCGAAGATACCTGTAGAGCATCTTTATAGTCACCCAGTTACGTTGTGGCATTTTATACACACAAATTAGTCCTCCGGTGTGAGTGAGTTGCATGATCTCATGGTCATAGGAACAGATACTTGACATGCAGAAAATTGTAGCAATAAACTGACACAATCACATGCTACATCCATAGTTTGGGTCTTGTCCATCACATCATTCTCCTAAAGATGTGATCCCATTATCAGATGACATCACATGCCCATGGCTAGGAAGCCCTAACAATCTTTGATCAACAAGCTAGTCTACTAGAGGCATACTAGATACATAGTGTTGTATATGTACCCACACATGTATTTAGTTTCCAATCAATACAATTATAGCATGGACAATAAATGATTATCATGAACAAGGAAATATAATAATAAACACTTTATTTATTGCCTCTAGGGCATATTTCCAACAGTCTCCCACTTGCACTAGAGTCGTCTAGCTCACATCATTATGTGATTTACATTGTAATGAATCGAACACCCATACAGTTCTGGTGTTGATCATGTTGAGCCCTTGGAAGAGGTTTAGTCAACGGGTCTGCGACATTCAGATCCGTGTGCACTTTGCAAATATTTATGTCCTCCTCCTTGATGTGATTGCGGATGGAATTGAGGCGTCGCTTTATGTGTTTGGTCCTCTTGTAAAACCTTGGTTCCTTGGCCAGAGCAATGGCACCAGTGTTGTCACAAAACAAAGCGATTGGATTCAGTGCACTAGGCACTCTCCAAGATCTATCATGAACTCCTTCATCCAGACACCTTCCTTTGCTGCCTACGAGGCAGCGATGTACTCCGCTTCGCTTGTAGAATCGGCTACCATGCTTTGCTTGGAACTGCACCAGCTTACCGATCCCCCATTGGGAATAAATACGTATCCGGTTTGTAACTTAGAGTCGTCCGGATCAGTGTCAAAGCTTGCATTGACATAACCCTTTACGACGAGCTCTTGATCACCTCCATAAACCAGAAATATTTCCTTAGTCCTTTTCAGGTACTTAAAGATATTCTTGATCGCCGTCTAGTGCTCCATTCCTGGATCACTTTGAAACCTTCCGACCATACTTATTTCAAGGCTGGCATCGGTCTTGTGCACAACATTGCATACATGATAGAGCCTATAGCTGAAGCATAGGGATGACACTCATCTTCTCTATATCTTCTGCATTCACTGGGCATTGAGTCTTACTCAACTTAACACCTTGTAATGCAGGCAAGAACCCCTTCTTGGACTGATCCATTTTGAACTTCTTCAAAACTTTATCAAGGTATGTGCTTTATGAAAGTTCTATTAAGTGTTTCGATCTATCTCTATATATCTTAATGCCTGATATGAAAGCAGCTTCTCCTAGGTCCTTCATTTAAAAACTCTTGTTCAAATATTCCTTCACACTTTCCAGCATTTCTATATAGTTTCCAATCAGAAATATGTCATCCACATATAATATTAGAAACACTATAGAGCTCCCACTCATTTTCTTGTAAATACAAGCTTCTGCGTAAACTTGTATAAAACCCGAACACTTTGATCACCTCATGAAAACGCAGATTCCAACTTCGAGATGCTTGCACCAGTCCATAAATGGATCGCTGGAGTTTGCAAACTTTGTTAGCATTCTCTGAATCGACAAAACCTTCCGGTTGTATCATATACAACTCTTCCTTAAGGAAACTGTGAAGGAACGTTGTTTTGACATCCATCTGCCAAATCCCATAGTCGAAATATGCAGCTATTGCTAACATGATTCTGACGGACTTAAGGATCGCTACGGGTAAGAAGGTCTCATTATAGTGAACTCCTTGAACTTGTGAAAAACCCTTTGCCACAAGTCGAGCTTTATAGATGGTGACATTTCCGTCCGCGTCCGTCTTCCTCTTAAAGATCCATTTGTTCTGAATGGCCTTTTGCCCTTTAGGTAATACTTTCAAATCCATACTTTGTTTTCATACATGGATCCCATCTTGGATTTCATGGCCTCTAACCATTTCTCGGAATCCAGGCCCATCATCTCTTCTCCATACCTTGTAGGCTCATCGTTGTCTAATAACATGACATCCAAGACAGGGTTGCCGTACCACTCAGGAGCATTACGTGCCCTTGTCGACCTACGAGGTTCAATAGTAACTTGATCCGAAGCTTCATGATCATCATCATTAACTTACCCTTCAACTGATGTAGGCTCCAGAGAAACATCTTTCTGCGCTACGCTACTCTTTGCTTGAAACAAAGGTTCAACAACCTCATCAAGTTCTATTTTCCTCCCACTCAATTCTTTCGAGAGAAACTCTTTCTCAAGAAATGTTCCGTTCTTGGAGACAAACACTTTGCCTTCGGATCTGAGATACAAGGCATACCCAACTGTCTATTTTGGGTATCCTATGAATATGCATTTCTCCGCTTTGGGGTCCAGCTTTTCAGGCTGAAGCTTTTTGACATAAACATCACATCCCCAAACTTTAAGAAACAACAACTTTGGCTTCTTGCCAAACCACATTCCATATGGTGTCCTCTCAACGGATTTCGATCGTGCCCTATTTAAAGCGAATGCAGCTGTCTCTAATGCATATCCCCAAAATGATAGTGGAAAATCGGCAAGAGGCATCATAGAACGCATCATATCTAATAAGGTTCAATTATGACGTTCCGACACACCATTACACTATGGTGCTCCAGGCAATGTCAATTGTGAAACACACTGTTTTAACTGACTGCCAAACTCGTAACTCAGATATTCACCTCCTCGATCAGATTGTATGAATTTAATCTTCTTGTTACGATGATTCTCAACTTCACTCTAAAATTGCTTGAACATTTCAAATGTTTCAGACTTGTGTTTCATTAAGTAAATATACCCATATCTACTGAAGTCATCAGTGAAGGTGAGAAAATAACGATATCCACCACATGCATCAATGCTCATCGGACCACACACATTAGTATGCATGATTTCCATCAAGTCACTTGCCCATTGCATTGTTCCAGAGAACGGGGTTTTAGTCATGTTGCCCGTGAGGCATGGTTCACATGTGTCAAGTGATTAAAAATCAAGTGACTCCAAAAGTCCATAAGCATGGAGCTTCTTCATGTGTTTTACACCAATATGACCTAAATGGCAGTACCAAAAGAAAGTGATACTATCATTATCAACTCTTCATCTTTTGGCATCAATGTTATGAACATGTGTATCATCATTATCGAGATTCAATATGAATAAAACCCTCACATTGGGTGCATGACCATAAAAGATATTACTCATATAAATAGAACAACCATTATTGTCTGATTTAAATGAGTAACCTTCTCGCAATAAACAAGATCTAGATATAATGTTAATGCTTAACGCATGCACTAGATAACAATTATTCAGGTTCATCACTAATCCCGATGGTAATCGAAGAGCGAGCGTGCCGACAGCGATCACATCAACCTTGGAACAATTTCCCACTCGCATCATCACTTCGTCCTTGTCCATCCTTCCTCTATTCCATAGCTCATGTTTTGAGATGCAAATGTGAGGAACGGAACCAGTATCAAATACCCAGGTACTACAAGAGAGTTGGTAAGGTACACATCAATAACATGTATATCATATATACCTTGTTTGGTGTTGTCCGCCTTCTTGTCGACCAGATACTTGGGGCAGTTCCGCTTCAAGTGACCAGTTACCTTGCAATGAAAGCACTCAATTTCTGGCTTGGGTCCAGCCTTGGGTTTCTTCACGGGAGGGGCAACTGCTTTGCCACCCTTCTTGGAGTTACCATTATTGCCCTTGCCATTCTTCTCAAAACTCGTGGTTTTATTGACCATCAACATATGATCTTCTTTCTAGATTTCAGACTCAGCGACTTTCAGCATCGCAAACAGCTCGACGACTGACTTGGTCATCCCATGCATGTTATGGTTCAACACAAAGCTCTTGTAGCTAGGTGGCAATGCTTGAAGAACTCTGACAGTGATCGCCTCCGACAAAAGGGGCATCCCTAACTCAGCCAGACGGTTCGAATACCTATACATTCTGAGTATATGTTCACTGACAGACCCATTCTCGTGCATCTTGCTAGCATATAACTTATCAGAGGTCTCATACCTCTCAATCTGGGCATTCTTCTCAAAGATAAACTTCAACTCCTGGAACATATCATATGCTCCATGATGTTCAAAATATCTTTGAAGTCCCGGTTCTAAGCCATACAACATTGCACACTGAACTATTGAGTAATCTCCAAAACGTGCCTCCCAAGCGTTCTTAATGTCTTTGGACGACACGAGAGTAGGTGGATCACCAAGCGGTGCATCAAAGACATAAGCCTTCTAGGAAACATGAGGATAATCCTTAGATTACGGGCCCACTCCACAAAGTTACTTCCATCATCTTTCAACTTGGCTTTCTCTAGGAACGCATTAAAATTCAGGGGTACTACTTCACGAGCCATCGATCTACAACATAAATATGCAAAGGTTACTAAGACTATTGTTCAAGATAACGAGTTCAGTTAATCAAATTACTAAAGCTCCTACTCAAAATGACATCCCTCCGGTCATCCGACTGTTACATGATCCAAATTCACCAACTCAAGTCCGATCATCACGTGAGTTGAGGTCGTTTCAATGGTGAACTTCATCATGTTGATCATATCTACTATATGACTCATGTTCGACCGTTTGGTCTCTTGTCTTCTGAGGCCATGTCTGTACATGCTAGGCTCGTCAAGTTTAACCCGAGTGTTCTGCATGTGCAACACTGGCTTGCACCCGTTGTATGTGAATGTAGAGTCTATCACACCCGATCATCACGTGGTGTCTTGACACGACAAACTTTCGCAACTGTGCACACTCGGGGAGAAGACAATTTTATCTTGAAATTTTTGTGAGGGATCACCTTATAATGCTACCGTCGTCCTAAGAAAAATAAGGTGCTTAAAGATTAACATCACATGCAAATCATAAGTGACATGATATGGCCATGATGTTGTGCTTTTGATCTTCATCCTTAAGGCACCGGCATGATCTCCATCGTCACCGGCATAACACCATTATCTCCATCATCATGTCTCCATCATTGTGTCGCCTTCGGGGTTGTAGTGCCCACCATGCTGATACTACTATTGCTACCTCTTATCGATAAAATAAAGCATTACATAGCGCTTAATGATTGCCACACAGGTCATACAACAATTCAAGACAACCCTATGACTCATGCCGGTTGCCGTACTCATCGACATGCAAGTCATGAAATTCTATACAAAACATGATCATCTCATACATCTCATATATCTCGTCATGTAATAGGCCATATCACATCACAACATACCCTGCAAAAACAAGTTAGATGTCCTCTAATTGTTGGTGCATGTTTTACGTGGCTGCAATGGGTATCAAGCAAGAACAATTATCACCTATGCAAAAACCACAACGGTGATACAAAAATTGATATTCAACCTTCTCAAGGACAGCCTTTGTTGAACCCGATCCAACTAGAGTAGGAGAGATAGACACCCGCCAGCCATCTTTATGCAACAAAGTTACATGTCAGTCGATGTAACCAGTTCTCGTAAGCCTACAAGTATGGTTGGTCCGGGCTGCTTCATCCCACAATACCGCTGAATCAAAAAATAACCAAGGGTGGAAGCAATCTGAGCATCAACGCCCACAAACTCCTTTGTGTTCTACTCGTGATCTAATCTACACATAGACCTATCTCATGATGCCACTGTTGGGGAACGTTGCATGGGAAACAAAAAATTTCCTACGCTTCACCAAGATTAATCTAGGAGATGAGAATCTACGAGAGGAGAGATCGAATCCACATACCCTTGTAGATCGCTAAGCGGAAGCGTTAACGAACGTGGTTGATGTAGTTGAACGTCTTTGCAATCCAAATCGCAAGCCATCCCACGAACTCTTGATCAAGTGCCGAACGGACGCACCTCCGTGTTCAGGACATGTATGACTCGATGATGATCTCTGCCTTCTTGATCCAGCAAGAGGGAGCGGAGAGTTATATGGGTTCTCCGGCAGAACGACGGCATGGCAGCGGTGGTGGTGGAGCTGACCCAGTAGAGTTTCACTAAGCGGCGCCGAACCAATCTACTAGAGCAGAAGCAATCGGGGAGGGAGGAAGGGATGTGCCGTGGCTTGTGATCCGGCTGCCCTCCTCCCTCCCTCATATATATAGGGGGAGGGGTATGGCGCCCAAACCCTAGGGTTTCCCCCTTTGGGCGGCGGCCAAGCACTAGTAGAAAACAGGGCATTGGTTCGGGCTTCCTAATCCCATTAATCCCGGTTCGCTCACGAACCGGGACCAAAGGTGGAAATCGTCCTGGTTCGTGAGCCCACAGGGGCGGCCGGGCCATGTGGGCCATTGGTCCCGGTTCGTCTGGCCCCTTTTCCTTGTTCCAGACACGAACCAGGACCAATGCGCCTCGCTCCTGCCCACGACCATTGGTCCCAGTTCGTGGATGGAACCGGGACCAAAGGGAGACCTATTGTCCCGGTTCCAGCCAAGAACCGAGACCAATGATTTTCCTACATAAACCCTTGCCCGCCGCTCGTAGAGTCGTGGAGTGCTCCTGTTTTTTCAAGACAGCAGTGTTAGAGCTTTGTGGTGCTCTAGCTCACCTCCTATGCACATGAGGTGTTTGATGAAATGCCCAAGCAACACTTAAGCTTTCTCATCTCAAAGCTCCTTATCCAAAATCCATTTGCGTCAAGTTTGTCTAGGTTTGGCGGTCCGTCCTGTCCCGTCCCCGTCCTGAAACCGCCACCGATCGCCCGCGCGTGGTGAGCCTCTTGATCTTATCTTCTTTCTAAAATAAAATATACTTACTTGTATGATTTTATTACTTTTACTATTATTTGTTATTATATAGTCCCATGGTTATGGTATCCGCCCACGTCGGCCCACGTCCAGTCTATGATTCAGATGTGGTATATTATCTTTTCTAACTATTTCACACATCTAATGTCTATGACAATTAATTATGCCACCAACTTGACGTAGATGTTTTTATCTATAGGAAGTAGTTGTACCAGAAATGGATACCGATTATGCAATTCTGCTCGACAAGTTAACTAAAGTTGAAAATTAAATCAATCATTTGAAAGAAAAATTGAAAAGAACTGAAGATGAGAAGATGGGATTGGAGTTGCATGTTCCCGATGTCGTCGATGATCACAGGACCAATACGGCGGCAATGCGCTTGAAGCTTAGAAAGAGTAGAAACTATGCCATTGATAAAGAGGCTTGGTATCATTATGTTGTTGGATCAATTGTTACCTTAGTTCTGATTATAATCGCAATTGTTGTTGCATTGAAATGTTTTAAATAGTTTTATTGTATGGTTTAATTAGATGCTCTGGAGAGCTATATGTTGGTCAATGAGAACTATGTATCTACTTTGGTTTTAATGTCGTGATGAACTTCTATTAATTTTGTCACTTCTCTATTCCTGATGTTCTGTAATGGTTTTTGACACACTTAATTATATATAATGCATGCAGATGAACCGGCAATGGATGTATGGTAACAACTACTATGATGATTCCTTTGATAGAGAATATCACTGCAGTTACATGTAAAGAAATGAAATGCCTTTTGTAACAGATGAGTTTCCGTCCGAAACCCGGATACTTCGAAAGATACTGTCCGTTTTGTACACAAAGTGCATCCAGCTTTTGCTGTAACCCTCTCAACTTTTTAGAACATGGTATGTGGGTGAAATTATGATACCATGTCAACTTTAAACATTTTTAGAGTTCATTTGTAGTGCTTTTCAATTTCAGGGTCATATAGCTCAAAAAAATCAATAACTGCATGAAAAATAACAAATTAAGTCAGAAAGGGTTGAAAATTTATGATGTGGCTTTGAATGGTGCATTTTGAACACACAAAAAGCCTGGAGTTCAAATAAGTTCAAGAAAATGAAATGCCTTTTGTAACAGATGAGTTTCCGTCTGAAACCTTGATACTTCGAAAGACACTATCCGTTTTGTACACGAAGTGCATCCATCTTTTGCCATAACCCTCTAAACTTTTTAGCACATGCTATGTGGGTGAAATGATGATACCATGCCAACTTTCAACCTTTTCAGAGTTCATTTGTAGTGCTTTTCAATTTCAGGGTCATTTAGCTCAAAAAATCAATAACTGAATGAAAAATAACAACTAAAAAGCTTCAAAAGAGATGAGTAAGAAAAATAACAACAGAAAAATCCCGGAGTTCAAATAAGTTCAAGAAAATGAAATGCCTTTTGTAAGAGATGAGTTTCCGTCCGAAACCATGATACTTCAAAAGAGATTGTCCGTTTTGTACACGAAGTGCATCCAGCTTCTGTCGTAACCCTCTCAACTTTTTAGCACATGCTATGTGGGTGAAATGATGATACCATGCCAACTTTCAACCATTTCAGAGTTCATTTGTAGTGCTTTTCAATTTCAGGGTCATTTAGCCCAAACAAATCAATAACTGCATGAAAAATAACAAATGAAGTCAGAAAGAGTTGAAAGTTTATGATGTGGCTTTGAATGGTGCATTTTGAACACACAAAAAGCCCGGAGTTCAACTAAGTTCAAGAAAATGAAATGCCTTTTGTAACAGATGAGTTTCCATCCGAAACCCCGATACTTCGAAAGAGAATGTCCGGTTTGTACACGAAGTGCATCCAGCTTTTGCCTTAACCCTCTCAACTTTTTAGCACATGCTATGTGGGTGAAATGATGATACCATGCCAACTTTCAACCTTTTCAGAGTTCATTTGTAGTGCTTTTCAATTTCAGGGTCATTTAGCTCAAAAAAATCAATAATTGCATGAAAAATAACAAATGAAGTCAGAAAGAGTTGAAAATTGATGATGTGGCTTTGAATGGTGCATTTTGAACACACAAAAAGCCTAGAGTTCAAATAAGTTCAAGAAAATGAAATGCCTTTTGTAACATATGAGTTTCCATCCGAAACCATGATACTTCGAAAGAGACTGTCTGTTTTGTACACGAAGTGTATCCAGCTTTTGCCGTAACCCTCTCAACTTTTTAGCACATGCTATGTGGGTGAAATGATGTTACCATGCCAACTTTCAACCTTTTGAGACTTCATTTGTAGTGCTTTTCAATTTCAGGGCCATTTAGCTCAAAAAATCAATAACTGCATGAAAAATAACAAATAAAGTTGGAAAGGGTTGAAAATTGATGATGCTTTGAATGGTGCATTTTGAACACACAAAAATCCTGGAGTTCAAATAAGTTCAAGAAAATGAAATGCCTTTTGTAACAGATGAGTTTCCTTCCGAAACCCTGATACTTTGAAAGACACTGTCCGTTTTGTACACGAAGTGCATCCAGCTTTTGTCGTGACCCTCTCAACTTTTTAGCACATGCTATGTGGGTGAAATGATGATACCATGCCAACTTTCAACCTTTTCAGAGTTCATTTGTAGCGCTTTTCAATTTCAGGGTCATTTAGCTCAAAAAAATCAATAATTGCATGAAAAATAACAAATGAAGTCAGAAATTGATGATGTGGCTTTGAATGGTGCATTTTAAATACACAAAAGCCTGGAGTTCAAACAAGTTCGAGAAATTGAAATGCCTATTGTAACAGATGATTTTCCGTCTGAAACCCTCATACACTACAGGAAACAGACACTTTGCCGTCCGCCATCCCGGACGGCAAAGGCATGCAGCCCGGACGGCAAAGGCTTTGACGTCCGCCAGCAAACGGCAAACCGTCCGGCTGAATAAGCCACGGTAAAGGCTGCTTTGCCGTCTGCTGGCGGATGGCAAAGACCTTTGAATCTTTGTCGTTTGCCAGCAGACGGCAAAGAGCCTGGACGGCACACGTGGGCACTTAGCTCCGTTACGGGGATTAACGGTGTGCTTTGCCGTCTGCTGGCAGACGGCAAAGACCTTAGGTCTTTGCCATCCGCCAGCAGACGGCAAAGCACCTTTTTTTTGTTAGCCTAGGTGGGTTCTTTGCCGTCCGCTGGCAGACGGCAAAGAACCTTAGGTCTTTGTTGTCCGCTAGCGGACGGCAAAGAACCGACCTAGGCCAGCCCCAGTTTGCACAGGTAGCTGCCACGTGGCCACTTTGCCGTGTGCTGGCAGACGGCAAAGCTCTTTGCTGTCTACCAGCACACGGCAAAGTGGCTATATAGCCCCTGTTTTTTGTTTTTTCTTAAAATCATTCAATTTGACAGAATATTCATATATAGCCAACATATACATATCCAACATACATATCATTCAACAAGTTCCAACAAGCATACCAAATAAGTTACAACAACATATCCAACATATACAAGTTTCGAACAACATATCCAACATATACAAGTTTCGAACAACATATCCAACATACATATTGAAAACAAGTGTCCAACATACATATCCAAAACAAGTTTCCAAAATATCCAATAAACACAAAGTAAGTAGAAGTAGAAGAGTATACACTCCATCAATGCAAGCTTCCTCATCTATAGCAAATCTGCAAAGTAGGAAAGATGAGAGTTAGAAGAAGAAGAAGACTAGGTAGAAGAAAAAGAAGAAAAAGAAGAAGACGAATTTATCTTCTCTTTCTTTTTCTCCTCTCCTCTCCTCTTCTCCAAGGTAGTAATGTCATTTTTCTAGCTAACTAAGCTTATCAAGTCATTTTGGAGGGGGGGAAATCTAAGGATAGGTCATTTTATAGATATCCTAGGTAGAATATATCAGATGGAGGTAACTAAGGTTATTATGTATTTTTGAGGAAAATAAGCTAAGTATAGGTCATTTTGGAGGTAAACCAAGGTTATCATGCCATTTTTTACCTAAGTGAGCATATTATGTCATAAATGAACTAGCTAAGCTAATTATAGATCATTATTGAGCTATCCTAGGTAGTTATGCCATTTTGTACCTAAGTGAGCTAATTATGTCATAAATGAACTAGCTAAGCTAGCTATAGATCATTATTGGGCTATACTAGGTAGTAATGCCGTTTTCTAGCTAACTAAGCATATCAAGTCATTTTGGAGGAAAAAATGGTAAGTATAGGTCATTTTATAGCTATCCTAGGTAGAATATACCATTTTCTAGCTAACAAAGCATATCAAGTCATTTTTGATGAAAATAAGCTAAGTATAGGTCATTTTGGAGCTAAGTAGTTCATTTCTTAAGCTAAGTATGCATTTTTTAATGAAAACACTTGGGAAAACTTACCATCAACATGGAGGTGAAGGACCGGTAGGGTTTGGGCCAAGTTGAGACGTAGAAGGACCGATCGGGGTTGCAGCAGACGCAGAAGGATCGGTCGATGCTTGTCGGGAGGCACGCTGCACCAAAGATCATTTGCAATGTCTCCTTAGCATGATGCAACTCAAATGTTAATACTAGTAACTAATGACCATTTAAATGAAACTCACCGTGGGTGCTACAGCAATATGGGGCATCGACGGAGGGGTCTGACCTTTGTTCTGGCACACGGTCTGCACATTTTGTTTTCACGAGTCATTCATATTAGTTAGTGATGAAACGAACATTACGTGCATGATTTGGATAATATGCAGGAGAAACTTACCACAAGGAGCTCGTATAGGGCCCGGTGAGATGCGTTGTTCCGGTTCCACAACTCCTCCAACAGCCTAGCCGTCCTCTCCTCCATGTCCCTCTCCCTCTGTGCCGCCTGCCTATTTGCCTCCGCCAGAAGCTCTTGGGCCCTAGCCTCAATGGCGAGCTCCATTGGCCGGACGAGGCCTTATCTCAGGATCAGAGCTCGTCTGGCGCTTCTTGATCTCTGGGAGAGTTCTAGGACAACGTATAAGTCCATCCCCAATGGCTATCGAGCCATGGGGCCTCCCACCACCAGATATCATCACGAGCTCTGGATCAAAAGGACTCTGGCTCGGGTTGAAGTCCTCCCCTTTGCTCGCCTTCCCCTCATATCTGTACCTCACGAGCTTGTTGTGGGAGGAGATGTTGCTGAAGCTATCTGGATGATCGAGGTCATCCTCAGAGAATGCATTGGCCTTCTTGTAGGAGGCAGTATGGGCCATGGCATAGAGGTCGAACCGAGGTGGCACCTCCTTCTTGCTTTCTCGCGCCTAAAAGAGGTGAACAAAATATTAGTTAAGGGCTCAAGCTAGCATGAAGAATGAAATGGCATGAATCATGAAGCAAACCACATACCCAGTTATCCCCGTACTCAAACAGGATGGAGCTCCCTTGATGCTGTGACACACCTCTCATTTGGGCACGCTTCTCCTTGGCCTTGTTGTGTTCGGCTAGCCATTAGGGAGAGCACCACTCATCCACCAATGCCTCCCAACAGTCCATCCTATCCGCACACCATCTTGGGGGCACCTAAGTTATATAAGAGAAATTTCAGCGCTACGCCTACGAATCAAATCAAAGAAACTAAGTACAAGGCCTTAAGAATGGATAATTACCTTCATAAACTTCTCCTTACTAAGATAATTTTTGCGGCACTTATTCTTGGCCCTCTTAATGTTACTCGAGGCGTAGTAGTCTTGAATAGCCTGCACCCGAGCCTCGTGCCGTAAGTTCTGAGGTAGGTGCTTGCACTCGGCTTCGAGAACAATAGCCGCTCTCGCCTCGTCTTCCTCAAGACACCTGTAGAAGGTCTATAATCAAACAAGACAACACATTAGACACTGATTAGTACAATCGCTAGTTATTGTTGGTTTTTAATTCTGTAAAGAAGAAATTACCCAAAAGCGACGGATCACAATGTCAGCCACCGTCTCGCACAAGATACCATCGACCATCTCCTTTGGCGGGGCCGGGGCAGCCTTGTACAGCTCCCAGGTCAGTGCTACCTGTGGATCCTCACCCTCACTGGACAACTGGACTTCCCCGGGAAGTGGTGCCGAAGAAGCACACAAAGGACCTGGTTGGGCCTGCGGACACCACGCTCGTATTTCCAACCCCTGCAGTATGACAAGGCCAACACATTAGATATTTATTTGAAGAAAAATGAAGGCCAAAGGTTAAAAAAGAGTAAATGTGCTTACTTCTCCGCATTAGGCGCAATCAACCACCTCTGCTTGTGGGTCGTCAACACGGGAGGCAGCTTTGTACAACCACGTTGGTAGACCTTCTTGCCCTCCTCAACCAGCTCGCCCTCACTATAGGTGTCCTCAGACAAGTAATTGTCCTCGCCACCATTAGCATGGCCACTAGCCTCCGAAGTCACGTGGGACCCGAGTCTCCTGGGACGAAGACTCTGGGACCAAAGTCCGAGACGGGTCCAAGTCAGACGGGTCCACCTGAGACGGAGCACTCGTGTGGTCGGGAGAATCAGCTTGGGGTGGCGGCGAGGAAGGCACAACAGCTTTCCTACCTCTAGCACCTCTCTTCGTCTTCCTCCGACCTCTCCCGGTTGAAGAAGAAGCACCCGCCGGTGTCTGCATGCTGTGTACCAGCGCTCTCCGGAGTTGCTGGGGTGGAATAATAGCACCCCTCCAAGCACGCGCCGAGGAAGGAGGCTCAGAGCGCTCTCGACCCCCGCCCACCATCTGTCAACACCTGCAATGACAAAGAGTGAACGAAATTAGTTCAACATAAAAAATTGAATACCTAATAACATGAACTAATTAATAATATATATGTACATAATAACAATTGAATACCTCACATTACTAATATTAATCTTCATCGTCTATATATGTTCTGGGATCAGTAAATGCATAATCATCATCACTATCCATAATGACGTGCTCATTAGCATCATCAATAAATGCATCAACATGTGGAAGGCCTCTATGTAATCGTTCAAGCATTGTCAGGTCATCTTCTTTTATTGCCATCGAATAGAAAGAATCCTGCGGAGACCGGTATCCACTACTGTGTAATGAAGTAATTCCAGTCGCTCGAAATCGCAAACGGAATGAGGACAACGCGCATTGGGTTGGTATTCGAATTTATTTTCTGACATGTTCTTCTTCTGTCTTTTCTTGTTCCTGCTCAGGGGTGAAGTCGGGTTCACTGTCGCCGTCGACCTCAATGTTCTGGGTTGAAGTAGAGAAGTTCTTGAAGCGTTTTTTGGAAACACGTGTTTCTTGGAACGATTCTCCTTCATATGTGTCTGGGTTAATGTGAGGTTCATAATTATCTTCATTGAGGGGAGGTGGTCTAAAATGTGGCGGCACATCATAAACGACATCCCAACCTTTCAAATTTGGATCCGTTTGGCAGGCCCATGGTAGATAGAAAACTTGGGTCACCTGTTGAGCCATAATATAGACATCGGGAACAACCAAATGGGTGCTTTGTTTGATTTCGACTAGCCCTATATGTTCACGAGTCCTTCTAGTCTCCTTCGGCTGGAACCAATAACATTTGAAGACTATGACGTTTGGTGGGTTTTCACCAAAGAATGTAAGTTCATAAATTGCTTCAACTCTTCCATAATACTCGACCTCTCCTTCGCCGACAGCGGAGACACAACAATTTGTAGTCTTTCTGTTGGCCATAGATAGCTCTTTGCCAAAAGTATGAAAGCGATACCCATTGATGTCGTATTTGTCAAATGAACGGACCTTGAAATCAAAACCATTAGCGAATTGTCTCAATTCGAAGTCCATAGACTCTGCATTAGCCTACAAGTTTAATACCAAAGGATTGTTGCATTAGCCGCAAACTAGGCGAAGAAATGAAATCGTCTAATTAATGGAAAATAACGTTTGCTTGAACCAAGAGATGAAACCGGGATAGCCACCTCCATGCTTTGCCAGAAGCTCAAACTCTTCGATGGAATCCTTTTGGATCACCGCTCCAGCCGAGAATTTGGCGACGTATCGACTGTATCACATATCCGGGAATAAGAGCATTTCAAAGGAATTAGAAGTTGTGAAACAATGTACCAAGAACTTACTCGATGTACGGCCGCACTTCTATTAGGTTGTTGAGGATATACAATGAAATGGTCCGCCATTCTTCGACATCCAACCCTATTGATTTCAAAGCACCGACTGGTGCGAGGTTCCCTTTGAATAGGCTGAGGTTGGATCGACCTTTTTCACGGTCGCCATCATTGTACCAAGGCTTCGGATTATGCAAATGATGATTCTGGGTTGTGTAGTGTGTTGTCTCAAAGTTTGTCGCCTCCTTAGTAATGAATGCCTCGACCGTCGATGCTTCAACTCTATGTTTATTTATACATTTTGCTCGAAGTGTGTTCTGCATCCTCTCAGTTGAGAAGCACCAATGATTTTGCATGGTCCCCCCCCCAATCTTTCCTCGGTCGGGAGATGCAAAATCAAATGCTGCATTGGATTAAAGAAGCCCGGTGGAAAGATCTTTTCTAACTTGCAGATCAACTCCGGCGCAAAGTCTTCTAGTTCGTCTAGCACGTCAGGCAATAGTTCATTCGCACAAAGAGCACGGAAGAAATAGCTCAGCTCTACCAGTACTAGCCATTCATCCTCAGGGATAAAGCCACGCAACATCACCGGCATTACCCGCTCAAGCCATATGTGCCAATCATGACTCTTGAGACCAAATATTTTCAATTTTTCAAGACTCGCTCCCCTCTTTAGATTCACTGCATACCCATCGGGGAACATCAACTGCATTTTCACCCACAAGATCATTTCCTTCATAGCTAGCCTTCCAAGATTGAACCATGCCTTTGGCTCCTCCAGTTCTTCTTTCCTTTCGGTTGTCGAATGTTTTGTAAAGGTCTATCACATAGAGCCTCCTGGTCGACTCTAGCCTTAGGATTATCCTTCGACTTCCCCTCTATGCCGAACAATGTACCAAAAAGGGCCTCTGCGACATTCTTTTCAGTGTGCATCACGTCGATGTTGTGTGGGCAAAGGAGGTCTTTGAAGTAAAGCAGATCCCACAAACATATCTTGTGAGTCTAGGTTCCATATTGTACCCTTTGAAATACCCTGGATGATTTGGACCCGGCTCGAGAGCGTTTATCTGATCCAGGATCTGTTGGCCTGTCAACGCAGGTGGTGCAATGTTTTTGACAACTCTACCTTTGATGAAATAAGGCACATCCATTCTCACAAGCATCTATCTTCTCATAGGGCATCTTAAGTGCACGTAGGATTTTGTCCGACTAGTACAGGTTTGATGGCAACACATGGCCTTTGGGTAGAAAGCGTCCAAATATCGTCATAATCGCGTCGTAGCATTCTCTGCCCAGGTTGAACTAAGCCTTTAGAGCCATTACTTGCGCGATGGCATCCAGCTGACAAAGCTCAATGTGCTCATGGAGAGGATATTTTGAAGACTCCAGCATTTCATAAAAGGCCTTTGCAGATTCCTCCATCTCATCATCCAAATCCCGAGAATCATCAAAGTCTTGCACCATGTCTTTGATCCTGGTACCATGCTCGTCGGTGCGACGACGAAGCACCTCAGCTCTGGCACGTTGGGCAGACTCACCATGAAATGTCCAGACCGTATAATTAGGCGTAAAACCCCACTTCTGTAGGTGTTTGATCATTTCAAACTCTGACTTCTTCTAATAGTTTTCGCAATCGACACAAGGGCACAAGGTTGTTTTCTGTCCATTTGCAAATGCGACTCTCACAAACTCCTTGGTTTTTGTTAACCATTCACGGGTCATGTCTTTCTGACTAGTGTGACCGGTGTACATCGACCCACGATCACTCATCCTGCCTAGCTACTGGACACACACAAAATATATACATAATTCAACAAACCATATTCATCAGTTAATAGAGTTTGTCAGTTTCATTACGTCGATGCAACCTAGACACTAGTAGGTAAAGATAGGTCCTAATCCCAGCCGAGTATGTGTAGATTGGGTTCGTTTTCCCATGCTCTGCTCCGGATCCGATGCAAAAAAATTGCAGCACCTCCCCGCTGTTCTCCTAATACACGTCTCGGCAATAAGCAGAGAGGATGTGTACCCAGAGGACAACAGGGAGGCACTGACGAAATTCTACATCAGATCCGGAGCAGAGCATATGGGAAAACGAACCCAATCTACACATACTCGGGCTGTCCATGGATAATGTTGGACAATTCGAAAGAATCACGGTTATAAATACGCAAATGTATGCATATTTATACATGTAACCCTTTCGAACGGGAGACGCATAGTGTTCACGCATACTGATCATTCAATCTACCTACAGCTAGCAAGTTTCATCGCCACGAAGACCGGAATAGAGCAAATGAAGGGGAGGAGGAGATGTCATTTGTGCTCACCCACGAACGCAGGGGCGGAGCTCGTCGAACGCACGGGGAGGTCGTCGAACACCAAACCCTCGCTGCGACTAAACAACTGCACATTCAAATCCACACGATCAACACAAATATATATATATATATGATGTTTTTCATAATAAAATCGGAAATTATATGACCTCACTCATAATTCACACATATATGACCCCGTCGGCCTCTAGAAGGCCGAAGAGCACCCTTTCGGTCAACAGGAGGTCAAAGAGGTGTCAGGGGTCAGGGTGTCGGGGTATCGTGTCGGTGTCGAGAAGTCTTGTCGGGGTCAGGGTCGGGGTCGGGGTGTTGGGTCGGGGTCGGGGTCGGGGTGTCGGGTCGTGGTCGGGGTCAGGGTTTTTCCTATTTTTTTCTATTCTTCTTCTTCCTCTTCTTCCTATTCTTCATTTTCTTCCTTTTTTCCTTCTTCTTCTTCTTCTTCTTCCTCCTTTCCTTTTTCCTCTTCTTCTTCTCCTCCTCTCCTCCTTTTTTTTCTTCTTCTTCCTCTTCTTCTTTTTTCTTCTCCTCCTCCTCCTCTTCTTCTTCTTCCTTTCATTTTTTCCTCTTCTTCTTCTCCTCCTCTCCTCTTTTCTTCTTCTTCTTCTTCTTCTTCTTTTTTCTTCCCCTCCTCCTCTTTTCTTCTTCTTGTTTTCTTCTTTTTTTCTTCTTGGTTTTTCCTTTTTTACTTCTCTATCTAAGTTTTTTCTACCTAATATATACTAACTAATATGAAATAATAACTAACTAATATAAACTAACTAATATGAACTAATAAAAACAGAAAAAAAAACATAAACAGGGGGGAGGGTGGAGCTCACCGGAGGGGGGATCGAGGCGGCGGCGCGGGGCGGCGGAGGGTGAGGGGCGGAGCTGGGTCATCGGGGGTGCCTGCTCGCCGGTGACCCGACGCGGCGGAGCGGCAGGGCAGGGGGCGGCGGGGGCGATGGGGCCGAGGTGGTGGAGGAGGGTCGCGGGGAGGGGGCGGGCGGCGCCGCTGCCTGGCTCCGGCGGTGGTGGAGAAGGGGCACGGGGAGGGGGCGGTGGTGGAGGAGGGCTGCGGGAAGGAGGCGGCGGTGGGAGGGCGATGCGGCGGCGCTGAGAGAGAGAGGGAGAGAGAGATGTGAGAGAGAGAGAGAGGCGCGAGGGGCGGGGCCGAAAGTTAAGTTCATTTCTTTGCCGTCTGGTGGCAAACGGCAAAGAACGTAACCGTTAGTCCGCCCCCCTACGTGACATTGTGGGCCCTCCTCACCTATTTGCCGTCCGCTAGCAGACGGCAAAGAAATCTTTGTCGTTTGCCAGCAGACGGCAAAGAAGTGGCAGATGGCAAAGAGCTTGACCTAGCCAGTGTCGTGCCTCGTGGGGCCCACTTTGGTCTTTGTCGTCTGTTGGCACATGGCAAACAACTCTTTGCTGTCTGCCAGCAGACGGCAAAGACCCTCTTTGCCATCAGCTGGTTCTTTGCCGTTTGCTTTGGAAAGACACACGGCAAATAACCTCTTTGTCGTTCGCTAGCGAACGACAAAGAGCTGGCAGAAGGCAAATTGTCTGATTCCAGTAGTGATACTTCAAAAGAGATTGTCCGTTTTGTACAAGAAGTGCATCCACCTTTTGTCATAACCCTCTCAACTTTTTAGCACATGCTATGTGGGTGGAATGATGATACCATGCCAACTTTCAACCTTTTCAGAGTTCATTTGTAGTGCTTTTCAATTTCAGGGTCATTTAGCTCAAACAAATCAATAACTGCATGAAAAATAACAAATGAATTCAAAAATGGTTGAAAATTGATGATGTGGCTTTGAATGGTGCATTTTGAACACACAAAAAGCCTGGAGTTCAAATAAGTTCAAGAAAAAGAAATGCCTTTTGTAACAGATGAGTTTCCGTCCGAAACCCTAATACTTCGAAAGAGAATGTCCGTTTTGTACACGAAGTGCATCCAGCTTTTGCCGTAACCCTCTCAACTTTTTAGCACATGCTATGTGGATGAAATGATGATACCATGCCAACTTTCAACCTTTTCAAAGTTCATTTGTAGTGCTTTTCAATTTCAGGGTCATTTAGCTCAAAAAAATCAATAATTGGATGAAATATAACAAATGAAGTCAGAAGGAGTTGAAAATTGATGATGTGGCTTTGAATGGTGCATTTTGAACACACAAAAATCCTGGAGTTCAAATAAGTTCAAGAAAATGAAATGCCTTTTGTAACAGATGAGTTTCCATCCGAAACCCTCATACTTCGAAAGAGACTATTTGTTTTGTACACGAAGTGCATCCAGCTTTTGTCATAACCCTCTCAACTTTTTAGCACATGCTATGTGGGTGAAATGATGATACCATGCCAACTTTCAACCTTTTCAAAGTTCATTTCTAGTGCTTTTCAATTTCAGGATCATTTAGCTCAAAAAATCAATAACTGCATGAAAAATAACAAATGAAGTTAGAAAGGGTTTAAAATTGACGATGTGCCTTCGAATGGTGCACTTTGAACACACGAAAAGCCTGGAGTTCAAATAAGTTTAAGAAAATGAAATGCCTTTTGTAATAGATGAGTTTCCGTCCGAAACTCTGATACTTCGAAAGAGACTGTCCGTTTTGTACACGAAGTGCATCCAGCTTTTGCCGTAACCCTCTCAACTTTTTAGCACATGGTATGTGGATGAAATGATTATGCCATGCCAACTTTGAACCTTTTCAGAGTTCAGTTGTAGTGCTTTTCAATTTCAGGGTCATTTAGCTCAAAAAATCAATAACTGAATGAAAAATAACAACTAAAAAGCTTTTATGAAACCCTAATAGCAAAAAGAATGAACTAAAAAATAATCAATTTAAATATTATTTTATGAACTATAATATTCTTCAATAGCAAAAAGAATCAACTAAAAAGCTTTTATAAAACTCTAATAGCAAAAAGAAATTCTAAAAGCTTTTATAAACCACTAGTATTTTTGAAACTATAATTATATAAAACCTAAAAATTACCGAATTGAATATAATGTTAAAACAAAGTAATATTAGCAAAAAGAATTTTGATAAATAAATTTTTTGTTAGAAACTTTAAGAGCAAACTAAAATAACAAAATCTGTTTTTCATTTAAACAACCATTTAAAATAACCTAAAAATTACGAAATTGAATATAATGTTAAAACAAAGTAATATTAAATAGCAGGAAAAATGGCAAAGAAATAACATAAAAAATAGCAAAAGTGAAAATAGATGCGCTTATACTGAAATTCAACCTAAATTCAAAGTGCTAGTTAGGCGCCTAACTAGCATTTGGAATTTAGGTCCAATTTTGTGTATAAGGGCATCTATTTTCACTATGAGAGGAGCTCGACAGGTCAAGCGCATCTGGGCTTATAAACAGGTGTGTTCTCCCCTCGACTAGCGAGGTGGGACTAAACATTTGACACCGCTGCGCCAGGCCTTTGATCCCGGTTGGTGGTAGCAACCGGGACTAACGGCCCCCCTTTAGTCCCGGTTGCTACCACCAACCGAGACCAAAGTTCCCTGTTTCCCTGCCAGCTGACGAAAAGGGACCATTGGTCCCGTTTGGTGGCACCAGTCGGGACTAATACTATTGGAAATATGCCCTAGAGGCAATATATAAAGTGTTTATTATTATATTTCCTTGTTCATGATAATCGTTTATTATCCATGCTAGAATTGTATTGATTGGAAATGCATTGCATGTGTGGGTAAATAGACAACACTGTGTCCCTAGTAGGCCTCTAGTGAACTAGCTCGTTGATCAAAGATGGTCAGGGTTTCCTAGCCATTGACATGTGATGTCATTTGATAACAGGATCACATCATTAGGAGAATGATGTGATGGACAAGACTCAAACTACAAACGTAGCATATGATCGTGTTAGTTTATTGCTACTGTTTTCTGCATGTCAAGTATATGTTCCTATGACCATGAGATCATGCAACTCACGGATATCGTAGAAGTGCCTTGTGTGTATCAAACGTCACAACATAACTGGGTGACTATAAAGGTGCTCTACAGGTATCTCCGATGGTGTCTGTTGAGTTGGCATGGATCGAGACTGGGATTTGTTACTCCGTGTGACAGAGAGGTATCTCGGGGCCCACTCGGTAATACAACATCACAATGAGCCTTGCAAGCAATGTGACAAATTGTTAGTTGCGGGATCTTGTATTACGGAACAAGTAAAGAGACTTGCCGGTAACGAGGTTGGACTAGGTATGGAGATACCAACGATCGAATCTCGGGCAAGTAACATACCGAAGAACAAATGGAACGTTATACGGGATTGACTGAATCCTTGACATGAAGGTTCGACCGATAAAGATCTTCATAGAATATGTAGGAACCAATGTGGACGTCCAGGTCCCGCCATTGGTTATCGACCGTAGAGGTGTCTCGGTCATGTCTACATAGTTCTCGAACCCCTAGGGTCTGCACACTTAAGGTTTGGTGACGTTTCGGTAGTGTAGAGTTATGTATGGTGGTGACCGAAGGTTGTTCGGAGTCCCGGATGAGATCCCGGATGTCATGAGGAGCTCCAGAATGGTCCGGAGGTAAATATTCATATATAGGAAGTCCCAGTTTGGTCGCCGAAAAAGTTTCGGGCTCATCGGTAGTGTACCGGGAGTGCCGGTAGTGTACCGGGAGACCTCCGGGAGGGGTATTTCGACCCTAGAGGGTCTATGGGCTGTGGGAGAATAATAACCAGCCCTTAGTGAGCTGGTGGAACAGCCACAAAAGGCCCATGGCGCCCGGAAGAAAAAGCCCAAAGGAAAAAGAGTGGAAAAAGGCAAAAAAAGAGAGAGTCCTACTCCTACTAGGTGTGGAGGAGGAGTAGGACTCCACCTCCTTGGCTCGGCCGACTCAAGAAGGGCCTTGGCCCTGCGCCAAGGCAGGCTCTCCTCTCCTCCTATATATACTGGTGGAATTGAAGGGTTTTGGATATAATTTATGGACATGTGCTACCCGTTCCACCGGTGCTCCTCTACATCAGTTTTCTACAGTGCATAGGCGAAGCCCTGCTGGAATCACTCCACCACCATCGCCGGAGCTCCGTCATGCTGTCGGTGAACTGTTCCTCCTCTCCGCCTCCTCTTGCTGGATCAAGACGGTGGAGATCGTCATCAAGCTGCACGTGTGCTGAACGCGGAGGTGCCGTCCGTTCGGTACTAGATCGGAAGGATCGTTATCAAGGCCACGGGATGTTTGTGACGAGATCGCGGGACGGTTCGTGACGAGATCGCGGGACGGTTCGTGAGTAGATCGCGGGACGCTCGGTGATTTGGATCGTGAAGAAGTACGACTACACCAACCACATTTCTTAACGCTTCCCGCTTAGCGATCTACAAGGGTACGTAGATCCACTCTCCCTCTCGTAGATGCTCATCACCATGGATAGGTTTGCGTGTGCGTAGGAAATTTTTTGTTTCCCACGTGATGTACCCCAACAGTGGCATCATGAGCTAGGTTGATGGTTCGATGAGATCTCAAGTAGAACACAAAAGGTTTGTGGGCGTTGATGCTTAGATTGCTTCCTCCCTTGGTCGGATTTTGGTTCAGCGGTATTGTGAGATGAAGCGGCCCGGACCAACATTACTCGTACGCTTACGAGAGACCGGTTCCCTCAACCGCAACTTTTTGCATAGATGGCTTGCGGGTGACAGTTTCTCTCGCTTTAGTTGGATCGGATCCGACAAAGGCGGTCCTTGAGAAGGTTGAAAAGCAAACTAGTGTATCACCGTTGTGGTTTATGCGTAGGTGAGAATTGTTCTTGCTAGATACCCATAGCAGCCACGTAATACTTGCAACAACAATTAGAGAAAGTCTAAATTGTTTTTGCAGGGTATGTTGTGATGTGATATGGCCAATTACATGATGTGATATATGCGATGTATGAGATGATCATGTGATGTATAGAATTTCACGACTGTCATGTCGATGAGTACGGCAACCGGCAGGAGCCATAGGGTTGTCTTTAATTATTGTATGACCTGCGTGTCAATCATTAAGCGCTATGTAATGCTTTACTTTATCGCTAAGCAGTAGCAATAGAAGTAGAAGCAGGGCTGGCGCCACAACCCCGATGGCAGCACATGGATGGAGATCAAGATGATGGAGATCATGGTGTTGTGCTGGTGACGATGGAGATCATGCCGGTGTTTCGAAGATGGAGATCTTAAACACAAGTTCATGGCCATATCATGTCACTTATGAATTGCATGAGATGTTAATCCTTTTATGCACCTTGTTATCCTTAGTATAGCGGTAGCATTAGAAGGTGATCCCTCACTTGAATTTCAAGATGAACTGTGTTCTCCCCGAGTGTGCACCGTTGCGAAAGTTCGTCGTGTCGAGACACCACGTGATGATTGGGTGTGATAGACTCTACGTTCACATACAACGGGTGCAAGCCAGATTTGCACGTGCAGAACACTCGGGTTAAACTTGACGAGCCAAGGATGTACAGACATGGCCTCGGAACACAAGAGACCGAAAGGTCGAACATGAGTCATATAGTAGATATGATCAACATAATGATGTTCACCATTGAAACTAACTTAACTCACGTGATGATCGGACTTGAGTTGGTGAATTTGAATCATGTGACACTCAGATGACCTGAGGGATGTCAATTTGAGTGGGAGCTTTAGTAATTTGATTAACTAAACTCATTATCTTGAACAATAGTCTAAGTAACCTTTGCATATTTATGTTGTAGATCAATAGCTCGCGCAGTAGCACCCCTGAATTTTAATGTGTTCCTAGAGAAAGCTAAGTTGAAAGATGATGGAAGTAACTTTGTTGATTGGGCCCATAATCTGAGGATTATCCTCACAGCTTCCCAGAAACAATATGTCCTTGATGCACCGCTTGGTGACCAACCAGAAGACATGACCTCCGAAGACGTTAAGAACGCTTGGGAGGCTCGTGCTGGAGATTACTCAATAGTTCAGTGTGCAATATTGTATGGCTTAGAACCAGGACTTCAAAGACGTTTTGAACGTCATGGAGCATATGAGATGTCCTAGGAGTTGAAGTTTATTTTTCAGAAGAATGCCCGGATCGAGAGGTATGAGACCTCCGATAAATTCTATGCTTGCAAGATGGAGGAGAACGGGTCTATCAGTGAGCATATACTCAAAATGTCTGGGTATTCAAACCGTCTAGCTGAGTTGGGAATTACCCTTCCGCAAGAGGCGATCATTGATAGTGTTCTTCAATCACTGCCACCTAGTTACAAGAGTTTTGTGATGAACTATAACATGCACGGGATGAACAAGTCATCATCCGAGCTGTTTGCGATGCTAAAGTCGCTGAGTCTGAAATCCAGAAAGAACATCAAGTGTTGATGGTCAATAAAACCACTAGTTTCAAGAAAAATGGCAAGGGCAAAGGCAAGAAGGGAAAAACCAAGAAGGATGGCAAAGCAGTTGCTACTCGTACAAAGAAGCCTAAGCATGGACCTAAGCCAGAAACTGAGTGCTTTCATTGCAAAGGAACTGGTCACTGGAAGCGGAACTGCCCCAAGTACCTGGCTAACAACAAGGCGGCCAACGACAAACAAGGTATATATGATATACATGTTATTGATGTGTACCTTACAAGCTCTCGTAGTAGTGCCTGGGTATTTGATACCGGTTCGGTTGCTCACATTTGCAACTCAAAGCAGGAACTAGGAATAAATGAAGACTGGCAAAGGACGAAGTGACGATGTGCGTGGGAAATGGTTCCAAGGCTGATGTGATCACCGTCGGCATGCTCTCTCTTCGATTACCATCAGGATTAGTGATGAACCTGAATAATTGTTATTTAGTGCCTGCGTTAACCATGAACATTATATTTGGATGTTGTTTATTGCGAGACGGTTACTCATTTAAATCAGAGAATAAAGGTTGTTCTATTTATATGAGTGATATCTTTTATGGTCATGCACCCAATGTTAGGGGTTTATTCATATTGAATCTTGATAGTGATGACACACATGTTCATAACATTGATGCCAAAAGATGTAGAGTTGCTAATGATAGTACCACTTTCTTGTGGCACTGCCGTTTAGGTCATATTGGTGTAAAACGCATGAGGAAGTTCCATGCTGATGGACTTTTGGAGTCACTTGATTTTGAATCACTTGACACATGTGAACCATGCCTGATGGGCAAGATGACTAAAACGCCGTTCTCTGGAACAATGGAACGGGCAAGTGACTTATTGGAAATCATACATACTGATGTGTGCAGTCCAATGAATGTTGTACCGCGCGGTGGATATCGTTACTTTCTCACCTTTACTGATGACTTGAGTAGATATGGGTATATTTACTTGATGAAACACAAGTCTGAAATGTTTCAAAAGTTCAAGCAATTTCAGAGTGAAGTTGAGAATCATCGTAACAAGAAGATTAAATTTTTGCAATCTGATCGAGGAGGTGAATATCTGAGTTATGAGTTTGGCAGTCACTTAAGACAATGTGGAATTGTTTCACAGTTGACACCGCCCGGAACACCACAGCGTAATAGTGTGTTTGAATGTCGTAATCAAACCTTATTAGATATGGTGCATTCTATGATGTCTCTTGCCGATTTGCCACTATCGTTTTGGGGTTATGCATTAGAGACAACTGCATTCACTTTAAGTAGGGCACCATCAAAATCCGTTGAGACGACGCCATATGAATTGTGGTTTGGCAAAAGGCCAAAGTTGTCGTTTCTTAAAGTTTGGGGATGTGATGCTTATGTCAAAAAGCTTCAGCCTGAAAAGCTGGAACCCAAAGCGGAGAAATGCGTCTTCACAGGATACCCGAAAGAGACAGTCGGGTATACCTTCTATCTCACATCCGAAGGCAAAGTGTTTGTCGCTAAGAACGGAACAATTCTTGAGAAAGTGTTTCTCTCGAAAGAATTGAGTGGGAGGAAAATAGAGCTTGATGAGGTTATTGAACCTTTACTTCAACCGGAAAGTAGCACATTGCAGAAAGATGTTTATGTGGAACCTACGACGGTAGAAGAGGAAGTTAATGATGATGATCATGAAGCTTCGGATCAAGCTGCTATTGAACCTCATAGGTCGACAAGGACGCGTACTACTCCCGAGTGGTACGGCAACCCTGTCTTGGAGGTCATGTTGTTAGACAACAATGAACCTACGAGCTATGGAGGAGTAGTGATGGGCCCGGATTCCTAGAAATGGTTAGAGGCCATGAAATCCGAGATGCGATCCATGTATGAAAACAAAGTGTGGACTTTGGAAGTACTACCTGAAGGGCGAAAGGCCATTCAGAACAAATGGATCTTTAAGAAGAAGACGGACGCGGATGGTAATGTCACCATCTATAAAGCTTGACTTGTGGAAAAGGGTTTTTCACAAGTTCAAGGAGTTGACTACGATGAGACTTTCTCACCCGTAGCGATGCTTAAGTGTGTCAAAATCATGTTGGCAATAGCTGATTATTTCGACTATGAAATTTGGCAGATGGATGTCAAAACGGCGTTCCTCAACGGTTTCCTTGAGGAAGAATTGTATATGATGCAACCGAAGGTTTTTTCGATCCAGAGAATGCTGACAAAGTTTGCAAACTCCAGCAATCCATTTATGGACTGGTGCAAGCATCTCGGAGTTGGAATAAGCGCTTTGATGAGGTGCTCAAAGCGTTTGAGTTTATACAAGTTTATGGAGAAGCTTGTATTTACAAGAAAGTGAGTGGGAGCTCTGTAGAGTTTCTAGTGTTATATGTGGATGACATATTACTGATTGGAAACAATATAGAAATGCTGGAAAGCGTGAAGAAATATTTGAATAAGAGTTTTTCAATGAAGGACCTAGGAGAAGCTGCTTTCATATTAGGCATTAAGATCTATAGAGATAGATCGAGACGCTTAATAGCACTTTCACAGAGCACATACCTTGATAAAGTTTTCAAGAAGTTCAAAATGGAGTAGTCCAAGAAAGGGTTCTTGCCTGTGTTACAAGGTGTGATGTTGAGTAAGACTCAATGCCCAGTGACTGCAGAAGATAAAGAAAAGATGAGTGTCATCCCCTATGCTTCAGCCATAGACTCTATCATTTATGCAATGTTGTGCACGAAACCTGATGTCAGCCTTGCCATAAGTATGGCCGAAAGGTTTCAAAGTGATCCTGGAGTGGAGCACTGGTAAGCGGTCAAGAATATCTTCAAGTACCTGAAAAGGACTAAGGAAATGTTTCTCGTTTATGGAGGTGATGAAGAGCTCGTCATAAAGGGTTACGTTGATGCAAGCTTTGAAACTAATCCGGACGACTCTAAGTCGCAAACCGGATACGTATTTATTCTTAACGGGGGAGCGGTAAGCTGGTGCAGTTCCAAGCAGAGCGTGGTAGCTGATTCTACGGGCGAAGCGGAGTACATCGCAGCCTCGGAGGCAGCGAAGGAAGGTGTCTGGATGAAGCAGTTCATGATAGATCTTGAAGTAGTGCCTAGTGCACTGAATCCAATAAACCTGTTCTGTGACAACACTGGTGCCATTGCTCTAGCCAAGGAACCAAGGTTTCACAAGAGGACCAGACACATAAAGCGACGCTTCAACTCCATCTGGTTCTACATCGAGGAGAAGGACATAAATATTTGCAAAGTCCACATGGATCTGAATGTTGCAGACCCGTTGACTAAACCTCTTCCAAGGGCTAAACATGATCAACACCAGAACTGTATGGGTGTTCGATTCATTACCATGTAAATCACATAGTGATGTGAACTAGATTATTGACTCTAGTGCAAGTGGGAGACTGTTGGAAATATGCCCTAGAGGCAATATATAAAGTGTTTATTATTATATTTCCTTCTTCATGATAATCGTTTATTATCCATGCTAGAATTTTATTGATTGGAAACGCATTGCATGTGTGGGTAAATAGACAACACTGTGTCCCTAGTATGCCTCTAGTGAACTAGCTCGTTGATCAAAGATGGTCAGGGTTTCCTAGCCATTGACATGTGATGTTATTTGATAACGGGATTGTAGTATATGATCGTGTCAGTTTATTGCTACTATTTTCTGCATGTCAAGTATATGTTCCTATGACCATGAGATCATGCAACTCACGGATATCGTAGAAGTGCCTTGTGTGTATCAAACGTCGCAACATAACTGGGTGACTATAAAGGTGCTCTACAGGTATCTCCGATGGTGTCTATTGAGTTGGCATGGATCGAGACTGGGATTTGTTACTCCGTGTGATGGAGAGGTATCTCGGGGCCCACTCGGTAATACAACATCACAATGAGCCTTGCAAGCAATGTGACTAATTGTTAGTTGCGGGATCTTGTATTACGGAATGAGTAAAGAGACTTGCCGGTAGTGAGGTTGAACTAGCTATGGAGATACCGACGATCGAATCTCAGGCAAGTAACATACCGAATAACAAAGGGAACGTTATACGGGATTGACTAAATCCTTGACATGGAGGTTCGACCGATAAAGATCTTCATAGAATATGTAGGAACCAATGTGGACGTCCAGGTCCCGCCATTGGTTATTGTCCGTAGAGGTGTCTCGGTCATGTCTACATAGTTCTCGAACCCGCAGGGTCTGCACACTTAAGGTTCGGTGATGTTTCGGTAGTGTAGAGTTATGTATGGTGGTGACCGAAGGTTGTTCGGAGTCCCGGATGAGATCCCGGACGTCATGAGGAGCTCCGGAATGGTCCAGAGGTAAAGATTCATATATAGGAAGTCCCAATTTGGTCGCCGGAAAAGTTTCGGGCTCACCGGTAGTGTACCGGGAGTGCCGGTAGTGTACCGAGAGACCTCCGGGAGGGGTATTTTGACCCTAGAGGGTCCATGGTCTGTGGGAGAATAATAACCAGCCCTTAGTGGGCTGGTGGAACAGCCACAAAAGGCCCATGGCGCCAGGAAGAAAAATCCAAAAGGAAAAAGAGTGGAAAAAGGCAAAAAAAAAAAGAGTCCTACTCCTACTAGGAGTGGAGGAGGAGTAGGACTCCTCCTTGGCTCGGCCGACTCAAGGAGGGCCTTGTCCCTGTGCCAAGGCAGCCTCTCCTCTCCTCCTATATATACTGGTGGAATAGAAGGGTTTTGGATATAATTTATGACCATGTGCTACCCGTTCCACCGGTGCTCCTCTAGATCGGTTTTCTGAAGTGCATAGGTGAAGCCCTGTCGGAATCACTCCACCACCATCGCCGGAGCGCCGTCACGCTGCCGGTGAACTCTTCCTCCTCTCCACCTCCTCTTGCTGGATCAAGACGGTGGAGATCATCATCAAGCTGCACGTGTGCTGAACGCGGAGGTGCCGTCCGTTCGGTACTAGATCAGAAGGATCGTGATCAAGGACACGGGACGTTCGTGACGAGATCGCGGGACGGTTCGTGATGAGATCGCGGGATGGTTCATGATTAGATCACGGGACGCTCGGCGATTTGGATCGCGAAGAAGTACGACTACACCAACCACGTTTCTTAACACTTCCCGCTTAGCAATCTACAAGGGTACGTGACGGCGCTCTGGTGATGGTGGTGGAGCAACGGCAGGGCTTCGCCTAACCGCTACAGAAAATCGATCTAGAGGAGCACCAGTGAAACGGGTAGCACGTGGCCGTAAACTGTGTCCAAACATCACCCAATCCACCAGTATATAAAGGAGGGATAGAGAGGAGGGCTAGCGCAAGGAAAAACTCCAATAGGAATCGGCCAAACTAGAGGGGGAGGAGTCCTACTCCTCCTCCACTCCTAGTAGGAGTAGGACTCTTCCTTTTTAGCCTTTTTTCCACCTTTTCCTTTAGGACTTTTGCCTCCTGCGCCATGGGCCTTGGTGTGGCTGTTTTTCCAGCCCACAAAGGGCTGGTTATTATTCTCCCACAGCCCATGGACCTCTTGGGGTCGAAATACCCCTCCCAGAGGTCCCCTGGTACACTACCGACACTCCCGGTACACTACCGATGAGCCCGAAACTTTTCCGGCGACCAAACTGGGACTTCCTATATATGAATCTTTACCTCCAGACCATTCTAGAGCTCCTCGTGATGTCCGTGATCTCATCCGGGACTCCGAACAACCTTCGGTCACCACCATACATAACTCTACACTACCGAAACGTCACCAAACCTTAAGTGTGCAGACCCTACGGGTTCGAGAACTATGTAGACATGACCGAGACACCTCTACGGTCAATAACCAATGGCGGGACCTGGACGTCCACATTGGTTCCTAAATATTCTATGAAGATCTTTATCGGTCGAACCTCTATGTCAAGGATTCAGTTAATCCCGTATAACATTCCCTTTGTTCTTCGGTATGTTAACTGCCCGAGATTCGATCGTCGGTATCTCCATACCTAGTTCAACCTTGTTACTGGCAAGTCTGTTTACTCGTTTCGTAATACAAGATCCCGTGACTAACACTTAGCCACATTGCTTGCAAGTCTTGTTGTGATGTTGTATTACTGAGTGGGCCCTGAGATACCTCTCGGTCACACGAAATAACAAATCCCAGTCTCGATCCATGCCAACTCAACAGACACCATCGGAGATACCTGTAGAGCACCTTTATAGTCACCCAGTTACGTTGCGACGTTTGATACACACAAGGCACTCCTCCGATATCCGTGAGTTGCATGATCTCATGGTCATAGGAACATATACTTGACATGCAGAAAACAGTAGCAATAAACTGACACGATCATATGCTATGTTTGTAGTTTGGGTCTGATCCATCACATCATTCTCCTAATGATGTGATCCCGTTATCAAATGACATCTCATGTCCATGGCTAGGAAACCTTAACCATCCTTTGATCAATGAGCTAGTCCATTAGAGGCATACTAGGGACATGGTTTTGTCTATGTATCCACACATGCATTTAAGTCTCCGATCAATACAATTATAGCATGGATAATAAACGATTATCATGAACAAGGAAATATGATAATAACTAATTTATAATTGCCTCTAGGGCATATTTCCAACAGTCTCCCACTTGCACTAGAGTCAATAATCTAGTTCACATCACCATGTGATTCGCATTGTTATGAATCTAACACCCAATGAGTTCTGGGGCTCGATCATGCTTTGCATGTGAGAGAGGTCTTATAGTCAACGGTTCTGCGATATTCAGATCCGTGTGTACTTTGCAAATCTCTATGTCAAACCGTAAACACTGCTACCACACTCCACTTGGTACTATTTCCAAATGGCTGCTCCACTATACGTATCCAGATTGCTACTACTAGTCATCCGGATAGGTGTTAAAGCTTGCATCGACGTAACTCTTTATGACGAACTCTTTATCACCTCCATAATCAAGAAACATTTCCTTAGTCCTCTGGTTACTAAGGATAATTCCGACCGCTGTCCAGTGATCCACTCCTGGACCACTCTTGTACCCCTTGACAGACTCATGGCAAGGCACACACAGGTGCGGTACACAGCATGGCATACTACATAGAGCCTATGGCTAAGGCATAGGGGACGACGTTCGTCCTTTCTCTTTATTCTGCCGTTGTCGAGCTTTGAGTCTCACTCAACTTCACACCTTACAAATCAGACGAGAACTATTTCTCTGGCTGATCCATTTTGAACTCTTTCAAAATCTTGTCAAGGTATGCACTCATTGAAAGTCTCATCAAGCATCTTGATCTATCTCTATAGATTTTGATGCTCAACAATTAGGTAGCTTTATCCAGGTCTTCCTTTGAAAAACACTTTTCAAACAACCTTTTATGCCTGCCAGAAATTCTACATTAATTCCGATCAACAATATGTCAACCACATATACTTATCAGAAACTCTATAGTGCTCCCACTCACTTTATTGCAAATACAAGTTTCTCGTAAACTTTGTATAAACTACAAAAACTTTGATCACCTCATCAAAGTGTATATTCCAACTCTGAGATGCTTGCTTCAGTCCATAGAAGGATCACTGAAGCTTGCTCATCTTTTAGCATCCTTAGGACTGACAAAACCTTCTGGTTGTATCACATACAACCTTTCCTTAAGTAAACCGTTAAGGAAACGATGTTTTGAAATCCATCTGCCAGATTTCATAATTGAAAATGCAGCAACTGCTAACATAATTCCAATAGACTTTTAGCATCGCTACGAGTGAGAAAGCCTCATCGTAGTCAACTCCTTGAACTTATCACAAACAACTTTGCAACAAGTCGAGCTTTACAAATGGTGACATTCACCATCAGTGTTTGTCTTCATTCTAAAGGTCCATTTGTACTCAACGACCTGCCGTCTAACGAGCAAGTCTACCAAAGTCTATACTTGGTTTTCATACATGGATCCTATCTCGGATTTCATGGCCTCTAAACATTTGTCGGAATCCGGGCCCATCATCGCTTCTCCATAGCTCGTAGGTTCATCGTTGTCCAACAACATGATCTCCAAGATAGAGTTGTCGTACCACTTAGGAGCAGTACACATCCTTGTTGACCTACGAAGCTCGATAGTAACTTGATCCTGAAGCTTCAAGATCATCATCATTAACTTCCTCTTCAACTAACGTAGGCTTCACAGAAACATCTTTCTGCGCTGCGCTACTCTCTGGTTGAAAAAAGGTTTAACAACCTCATCAAGTTCTATCTTCCTCCCACTCAATTCTTTCGAGAGAAACATTTCCTCGAGAAAGGATCCGTTTAAGCAACAAACACTTTGCACTAGGATCTGAGATTGAAGGTTCACCCAACTGATCTTAGGGTATTCTATGAAGATGCATTTGTCCTCCTTGGGTTCGACCTCATTAGGTGAAAACATTTTCCACACAAGTGTCACAGCACCAAATATTAAGAAATGACAGCTTAGGTTTCTATCAAACCATAATTCACACGGTGTCATCTCAACGGATTTAGATGATGCCCTATTTAAAGTGAATGTAGTTGTCTCTAATGCATAACCCCAAAAATTATAGTAGTAAAACGATAAGAGACATCACAGTATGCACTATATCAATAGAGCATGACTATGATGTTCGGACACACCATCACACCATGGTGTTCCAGGTGGCGTTAGTTGTGAAACAAATTTCACGTTGTCTTAAGTGGTATGCCAAAATCGTAACTCAGATATTCACCTCCACGATCATATCGCGGTCATTTTTATCTTCTTGTCACGATGATCTTTAAACTTCACTCTGAATTTGCTTGAACCTTTCAAATGATTCAGACTTGTGTTTCATTAAGTAAATATACACTATATCTACTCAAATCATCAGTGAAGGTAAGAAAATAACGATATCCACTGCATGCTACAAGACTCACTAGATTGCATACATCAACATGTATCATTTCCAATGAATCACTTTCCCGCTCCATCCAACGGGGTCCTTTAGTCATCTTGCCCAAGAGGCATGGTTCGCATGTCTCAACCGATTTGAAATCGAATGAGTCCAAATATCCATCAGCATGGAGTTTCTACATGCGCTTTATACCAATATAACATATAGCGGCAGTGCCACAAGTATGTGGTACTATCATTATTAACTTTGTATCTTTTGACATCAATGTTATGGACATGTGTACTACTACGATCAAGATTTCAACAAACCATTCTCACTAGGTGCATGACCATTGAAGGTGTTATTCATGTAAACAGAATAACCATTATTCTCTAACTTAAATGAATAACCGTATTGCAATAAACATGATCTAATCATGTTCATGCTCAACGCAAAACACCAAATAACATTTATTTAGGTTCGTCACTAATCCTGAAGGTAGAGAGAGCGTGCGATGTTGATCACATCAACTTTGGAAACACTTCCAACACATATCGTCACCTCACACTTAGCTAGTTCTCCGTTTATTCCGTAGCTTTTATTTCGAGTTACTAACATTTAGCAACCGAACCAGTATCCAATACCCAGGTGCTACTAAGAGTACTAGCAAGGTACACATTAATAACTCGTATATCAAATATACTTCTATCAATGTTGCCAGCCTTCTTATCTACCAAGTATCTAGGGTTGTTCCGCTTCAGCGACCGCTCACCTCATAACAGAAGCACTTAGTCTCGGGTTTGAGTTCAACTTTGGGTTGCTTCACTGGAGCAGCAACTGACTTGCTATCCATGAAGTTTCCCTCCTTGCTCTTGCCCTTATAGAAACTAGTGGTTTGATTAACCATCAACACTTGACGCTCCTTCTTGATTTCTACCTTCGCGGTGTCAAACATCGCGAACAGCTCAAGGATCAACATTTCTTTCCCTGTCATTTTATAGTTCATCACCAAGTTCTGGTAGCTCAGTCACAGTGACTTGGAGAACTACATCAATCACTATCTTATCTGGAAGATCAACTCCCACTTGATTCAAGCGATTGTAGTACCCAGACAGTCTGAGCACATGCTCAACGATTGAGCTATTCTCTTTCATCTTGCAGGCAAAGAATCTCGTTGGAGATCCTATATCTCGCAACTCGGGCACGAGCCTGAGATCACAATCTCAGCTCTTAGAACATCTCATATGTTCCGTGACGTTCAAAATGTTTCGGAGCCTTAATTCTAAGCCGTAATGCATGATGCACGAAACTATCAAGTAGTCATCGAAACGTGCCTGTCAAATGTTCACAACATCTACAGATGACGCTAGATGGGGTGGCGCACCGAGCGGTGCATTAAGGACATAAGCCTTACGTGCAGCAATGAGGACAATCCTCAGATCACGGACCCAGTCCGCAATTTTTCTACCAACATCTTTCAATTCTATTTCTCTAGGAACATATAAAAATACAAGGGAGCTACAGTGCGAGCTAGTAATCTACAACATAATTTGCAAAGACACTTTGACTATGTTCATGATAATGAGTTCAATTAATCATATTACTTAAGAACTCTCACTCAAATTGACATCCCTCTGATCATTCGAGTGATACATGATCCAAATTCACGAACTCAAGTCCGATCATCACGTGAGTTGAGGTGGCTGCAATGGTGAACATCATCATGTTGATCATATCTACTATATGACTCATGCTCGACCTTCCGGTCTCTTGTGTTCCGAGGCCATGTATGTACATGCTAGGATCGTCAAGTTTAACCCGAGTGTTCTGCATGTGCAACACTGGCTTGCACCCGTTGTATGTGAACATAGAGTCTATCACACCCGATCATCACGTGGTGTCTCAACACGACGAACTTTCGCAACGGTGCACACTCGGGGAGAACACAATTTATCTTGAAATTAAGTGAGGGATCACCTTATAATGCTACCGTCATCCTAAGCAAAACAAGGTGCATAAAAAGGATTAACATCACATGCAAATCATAAGTGACATGATATGGCCATGAACTTGTGCTTTTGATCTCCATCTAGAAAGCACCGGCATGATCTCCATCATCACCGGCATGACACCATGATCTCCATCATCTTGATCTCCATCAACGTGTCGCCATCGGGGTTGTCACGCCCTGCATGCTTCTACTACTATTGCTACCATTTAGCGATAAAGTAGAGCATTACATAGCGCTTAATGATTGACACGCAGGTCATACAATAATTAAAGACAACCCTATGGCTCATGCCGGTTGCCGTACTCATTGACATGCAAGTCATGATAATCTATACATCACATGATCATCTCATACATCACATATATCACATCACGTAATTGGCCATATCATATCACAACATACCCTACAAAAACAAGTTAGACGTCCTCTAATTGTTGTTGCATGTTTTACGTGGCTGATACGGGTATCTAGCAAGAACAATTCTCACCTACGCATAAACCACAATGGTGATACACTAGTTTGCTTTTCAACCTTCTCATGGACCGCCTTTGTCGAATCCGATCCAACTAAAGTGAGAGAAACTGTCACCCGCAAGCCATCTAGGCAACAAGTTGCGTTGAAGGAACCGGTCTCTCGTAAGCGTACGAGTAATGTTGGTCCGGGCCGCTTCATCTCACAATCCCGCTGAACCAAAATACGACCAAGGGAGGAAGTAATCTACGCATCAACGCCCACAAACCTTTTGTGTTCTACTCGAGATCTCATCGAACCATCAACCTAGCTCTGATACCACTGTTGGGGAACGTCGCATGGGAAAAAAAATCCTACGCACACGCAAACCTATCCATGGTGATGAGCATCTACGAGAGGGAGAGTGGATCTACGTACCCTTGTAGCTCGCTAAGCGGGAAGCGTTAAGAAACGCGGTTGGTGTAGTCGAACATCTTCGCGATCCAAATCGCCGAGCGTCCCACAATCTCATCACGATCCGTCCCGTGATCCAATCACTATCCGTCCCGCGAACAAATCATGATCCGTCCCGCGAACTCATCACGATCTGTCTCATGATCTTGATCAAGATCTGTCCCGCGAACTCATCACGATCCGTTCCGTGATCACATCACGAACCGTCTCGCGATCTCGATCACGGTCCTTCCGATCTAGCGCCGAACGGACGACACCTCCGCGTTCAGCACACGTGCAGCTTGATGAAGATCTCCACCATCTTGATCCAGCAAGAGGAGGTGAAGAGGATAGAGAGTTCACCGGCAACGTGACGGCGCTCCGGTGATGGTGGTGGAGCAATTCCGGCAGGGCTTCGCCTAAGCGCTGCAGAAAACCGATCTAGAGGAGCACCGGTGAAACGGGTAGCACGTGGCCGTAAACTGTGTCCAAACAGCACCCAGTCCACCAGTATATAAAGGAGGGAGATAGAGGAGGGCTGGCGCAAGGAAAAACTCCAATAGGAGTCGGCCAAACTAGAGGGGGAGGAGTCCTACTCCTCCTCCACTCCTAGTAGGAGTAGGACTCTTCCTTTTTTAGCCTTTTTTCCACCTTTTCCTTTAGGACTTTTGCCTCCTGCGCCATGGTCCTTGGTGTGGCTGTTTTTCCAGCCCAAAAAGGGCTGGTTATTATTCTCCCCCAGCCCATGGACCTCTTGGGGTCGAAATACCCCTCCCGGAGGTCCCCTGGTACACTACCGGCACTCCCGGTACACTACCGATGAGCCCGAAACTTTTCCGGCAACCAAACTGGGACTTCCTATATATGAATCTTTACCTCCGGACCATTCAGGAGCTCCTAGTGACGTCCGAGATCTCATCTGGGACTCCGAACAACCTTCGGTCACCACCATACATAACTCTACACTACTGAAACGTCACCAAACCTTAAGTGTGTAGACCCTGCGGGTTCGAGAACTATCTAGACATGACCGAGACACCTCTGCGGTCAATAACCAATGGCGGGACCTGGACGTCCACATTGGTTCCTACATATTCTATGAAGATCTTTATCGGTCGAACCTCTATGTCAAGGATTTAGTTAATCCCGTATAACGTTCCCTTTGTTCTTCGGTATGTTAACTGCCCGAGATTCGATCGTCGGTATCTCCATACCTAGTTCAACCTCGTTACTGGCAAGTCTGTTTACTCGTTCCGTAATATAAGATCCCGTGACTAACACTTAGCCACATTGCTTGCAAGGCTTGTTGTGATGTTGTATTACTGAGTGGGCCATGAGATACCTCTCCATCACACGGAGTAACAAATCCCAGTCTCGATCCATGCCAACTCAACAGACACCATCGGAGATACCTGTAGAGCACCTTTATAGTCACCCAGTTACGTTGCAACATTTGATACACACAAGGCACTCTTCCGACGTCCGTGAGTTGCATGATCTCATGGTCATAGGAACATATACTTGACATGCAGAAAACAGTAGCAATAAACTGACACGATCATATGCTATGTTTGTAGTTTGGGTCTTATCCATCACATCATTCTCCTAATGATGTGATCCCGTTATCAAATGACATCTCATGTCCATGGCTAGGAAACCTTAACCATCGTTTGATCAACGAGCTATTCCATTAGAGGCATACTAGGGACATGGTTTTGTCTATGTATCCACACATGCATTTAAGTCTCCGATCAATACAATTATAGCATGGATAATAAACGATTATCATGAACAAGGAAATAAGATTATAACTAATTTATTATTGCCTCTAGGGCATATTTCCAACAACCGGTTCCCTCAACCGCAACTTGTTGCATAGATGGCTTGCGGGTGACAGTTTCTCTCACTTTAGTTGGATCGGATCCGACAAAGGCGGTCCTTGAGATTATTCGATCAAAGCTCCCTTGTATTTTTATATGTTCCTAGAGAAATCAAGGACCGCCTTTGTCTAGGACCGCCTTTGTCGATCCGATCCAACTAAAGTGAGAGAAACTGTCACCCGCAAGCCATCTATGCAACAAGTTGCGGTTGAGGGAACCATTCTCTCCTAAGCGTACGAGTAATGTTGGTCCGATCCTCTTCATTTCACAATACCGCTGAACCAAAATCCTACCAAGAGAGGAAGCAATCTAAGCATCAACGCCCACAAACCTTTTGTGTTCTACTCGAGATCTCATCTACACATAGACCTAGCTCATGATACCACTGTTGGGGAACGTCGCATGGGAAACAAAAAATTTCCTACGCACACGCAAGATCTATCCATGGTGATGAGCATCTACGAGAGGGGGAGTGGATCTACATACCCTTGTAGATCGCTAAGCGGGAAGCATTAAGAAACGCGGTTGGTGTAGTCAAACGTCTTCGCGATCCAAATCGCCGAGCATCCCGCTATCTCATCATGATTCGTCCCACGATCCAATCACGATCCGTCCCGCGAAATCATCATGATCTGTCTCGTGATCTCATCACGATCTGTCTCGCGATCTTGATCACGGTCCTTCCGATCTAGCGCCGAACGGACGACACCTCCGCGTTCAGCACACGTAGAGCTTGATGACGATCTCCGCCTTCTTGATGCAGCAAGAGGGAGCGTAGAGGTAGAAGAGTTCTCCGGCAGCATGATGGCGCTCCGACGATGGTGGTGGAACTATTCCGGCAGGGCTTCTCCTAAGCACCGCTGAAACTAATCTAGAGGAGAAACTACGATCTAGAGATGAAGAGGGCAGCACGTGGCAATTAGGGTTAGATTTTCCCTCTAAATTCTCTAGTCTATATAGGAGGGAGGGAGGAGAGGAGGCAGCCTCAAACCCTCAAGATCTGGCCGACATTGGAGGTGGAGGAGTCCTACTCCAATCCTATTAGGAGTAGGATTCCTCCTTTCCACTTGGAAACTCTTTCCACCTCTCCACCTTTGGATTTTTTCCTTCTCAAACCTCATGGGCTTTAGTGGAGGCTTCGTCCAGCCCACCATGGGCTGGTTTGTCTCCTCCTACAGCCCATGAGGCCCCTCGGGGCATGACACCCCTCCCGATGGTACTTCGGTACCCTCCCGGCACTCCCGGTACACTACCGGTGAGCCCGAAACTTTTCCGATGACCAAAACAGGACTTCCTATATATCAAATTTTACCTCCAGACCATTCCGGAGCTCCTCGTGATATCCAGGATCTCATCCGGGACTCTGAACAACCTTCGGTCACCACCATACATAACTATATACTACCGAAACGTCACCAAACCTTAAGTGTGCAGACCCTGCGGGTTCGAGAACTATGTAGACATGACCGAGACACCTCTACGATCAATAACCAGTAGCGGGACCTGGATGCCCTTATTGGTTCCTACATATTCTACGAAGATCTTTATTGGTTGAACCTCTATGTCAAGGATTCAGTTAATCCCGTATGATGTTCCCTTTGTTCTTCGGTATGTTACTTGCCCGAGATTCGATTGTCGGTATCTCCATACCTAGTTCAACCTCGTTACCGGAAAGTCTCTTTACTCGTTCCGTAATACAAGATCCCATGACTAACACTTAGTCACATTGCTTGCAAGGCTCATTGTGATGTTGCATTACCGAGTGGGCCCTGAGATACCTCTCCGTTACACGGAGTAACAAATCCCAGTCCTGATCCATGCCAACTCAACAGACACCCTCGAAGATACCTGTAGAGCACCTTTATAGTCACCCAGTTACGTTGCAACGTTTGATACACACAAGGCACTCTTCCGACGTCCGTGAGTTGCATGATCTCATGGTCATAGGAACATATACTTGACATGCAGAAAATAGTAGCAATAAACTGACACGATCATATGCTACATTTGTAGTTTGGGTATTGTCCATCACATCATTCTCCTAATGATGTGATCCCGTTATCAAATGACATCTCATGTCCATGGCTAGGAAACCTTAACCATCTTTTGATCAATGAGCTAGTCTACTAGAGGCATACTAGGGACATGGTGTTGTCTATGTATCCACACATGTATCCGAGTTTCCGATCAACACAATTATAGCATGGATAATAAACGATTATCATGAACAAGGAAATATGATAATAACTAATTTATTATTGCCTCTAGGGCATATTTCCAACACCCTGGCCACCCTGCCCCGCTACGGCCACTGCTCTGCCCCGCTCCGGCCACATCCCCCCTCCCCTATACGTGAGCATATATGTATGTGTGTGTATATATGTATGTATGTGTTCATATATGTGTTCGTGCAAGTTAAAAAAATCATGTTCATGCAAGTTAAAAAAATCATGTTCAAGGTGTGTATATATGTATGTATGTATTCATATATGTATGTATGTGTTCATATATGTATGCGCTCATGCGAGTTATGTGCATCACGTTTTGTTACCACCGCCGCGTGATGATATGTCCATCCGGCCTTTTTTTGTTCATATAGAATACTCTGGTAATTTTGACATGAGGGGGATGTCGATCAACCCCCTCTCGCCCGGCCAACTCTCGAGTCCTCCTAAACCGGGACTAAAAAAGCGTTGTCGATCTCCTACCCCGTCTTGCCCCTACCCAACAAACTCTCGAGGCCACCCAATGTTGGGGAACATCGCATGGGAAACAAAAAAATTCCTACGCACACGCAAACCTATCCATGGTGATGAGCATCTACGAGAGGGAGAGTGGATCTACGTACCCTTGTAGATCGCTAAGCGGGAAGCGTTAAGAAACGCGGTTGGTGTAGTCGAACATCTTCGCGATCCAAATCGCCGAGCGTCCCGCGAGCTCATCACGATCCGTCCCGCGATCCAGTCATGATGCGTCCCGTGAACTCATCACGATCCGTCCCGCGATCTCATCACAATCCGTCTCACGATCTTGATCATGATCTGTCCCGCAAACTCATCACAATCCGTTCCACAATCTCATCACGAACCGTCTCGCGATCTTGATCACGGTCCTTCCGATCTAGCGCCGAACGGACGGCACCTCTGCGTTCAGCACACATACAGCTTGATGATGATCTCCGCCTTCTCGATCCAGGAAGAGGGGGTGGAGAGGTAGAAGAGTTCGCCGGCAGCGTGACGGTGTTCCAGCGATGGTGGTGGAGCTGTTCTGGCAGGGCTTCGCCTAAGCACTGCGGAAATAGTCTAGTCTAGAGGAACTTGATCTAGAAGTAGGGTTTAGACGTGGCTGAAAATCCTTGTGCAAAAACACTAATTCCACTCATATATATAGGAGGAGAGGAGGAGGAGGGATGGCGTAGGGCTCAGCCCCTCTTGGAGTCGGCTGAAGCAAGAGAGGAGGAGTCCTACTCCTCCTCCACTCCTAGTAGGAGTAGGACTCTTCCTTTTTGCCTTTTTTCCACCTTTTTCTTTAGGCCTTTTTCCTCCTGGCGCCATGGGAAATTTTTGGCTTTTTCACCAGCCCACTAAGGGCTGGTTATTATTCTCCCACAGCCCATGGACCCTCTAGGGTCGAAATACCCCTCCCAGAGGTCTCCCGGTACACTACCGGCACTCCCAGTACACTACCGATGAGCCCGAAACTTTTCCGGCGACCAAACTAGGACTTCCTATATATGAATCTTTACCTCCGGACCATTCCGGAGCTCCTCGTGACATTAGGGATCTCATCTGGGACTCCGAACAACCTTCGGTCACCACCATACATAACTCTACACTACCGTAACGTCACCGAACCTTAGGTGTGCAGACCCTGTGGGTTCGAGAACTATGTACACATGACCGAGACACCTCTATGGCCAATAACCAATAGCGGGCCCTGGATGACCATATTGGTTCCTACATATTCTACGAAGATCTTTATCGGTCGAACCTCTATGTCAAGGATTCAGTTAATCCCGTATGATGTTCCCTTTGTTCCTCGGTATGTTACTTGCCCGAGATTCGATCGTCGGTATCTCCATACCTAGTTCAACCTCGTTACCGGCAAGTCTCTTTATTCATTCCGTAATACAATATCCCGCAACTAACAATTAGTCACGTTTGTAAGAGCACATTTCTCCATGTGTGGTTTTGGTAATTGATGACACACCTAGGGACTAATGGTTGCCTTGAGGTATATTCGAAGGATTTGTCCATAGGCACTTCTTGGAGTCCATCTGTTGGGTTTCAAGGAGTTTATATGGTGACCAAGGTGGTATTCAAGGTTTATCCTAAGATTGGTCATGTGAGAGCTGAGCTTATTGCAATCATGTCTTGAAGAAGAAGATAGTGTGAGCATTCATGATTACCTTCAAGACATCATCTTTATGAAGGGAGAAGATAAGATACAAGGTTGATCAAGACTAAGTCAAAGAGTGAATCAAGTGATCAACACACAAAGCGTACAAGATGTACCGAGAGGGATCAAGTGATCCCATGGTATGGTAAGCATTGTCCATTACGCTTTGTGTACTAACCCATTTCCTTGTGAGAGTTCCTTGTGGGGTTAGGCATATTTCCATGGGATTGCATCAAGAGGAAGATCCCATACAACCCATGAAAGATGACATCAAGTGGTGATCATTATCAAGGTTGCGGTGTGCAAGTTCAAGTGAAGCATCATGGAGAGATCAGACTTGAAGCTTGCCGTCCATTGTGGTGACAATGGACATGTGAAGATGTGCCGCATAGTAGCTCACCAATAGTGGAATATGGGGGAGCAATCATCTAGTCTTCATCAAGCCAACGCAATCAAGAAAGGTGGTCCATCTTGAGGAAGTCAGGATCGTCATCATCTAGATCAAGTGGACTATGCGCAAGGCTAAGGTTTGACCTTGATAGGGTTTTCTATTTTACCGGTCTCATAGTGGTAGTTGGGAGACTAGGTTATAGGGTAGGTAACCGTGCTATCAAGGGGGCTCTCAAGTGAGTAGCTTGATCGTATCGTTCGTTTAGAGCTCAGACCATTGCATTCTTGGCATCATCATCTTTCTTGGTTCTTGGTTGGTTTTTCTCTTTGAGGTTTCTTGAGCTTATGGTCAACTTCATGACTAGATCAAGTTCATCGAAAACGGAGTCCATATGCATATTCTATGATGTTTTCGATGTTGGAGTTATTGCCGATTCTTCATTGTAAGAGGTTTCTCATCTCTTCTCCTTTGGCATTCTTTTACTGTCTCTTCTCTGTTGGATAGCTCTTGTCAGCCTGAATCCAACAAGCTTGAGTTTGCTCAATTCGGAGCTCGCTTGCAGAAGTTGTGACAATTCTGGTGTTGTTGTTCTAAGGTTTGCGGTAGTACCGCTCCCCCGAGCGGTAGTACCGCAAGTGGCACGGAAGTAATTTTTTACTTCCGCCCCGAGGGCGGTAGTACCGCATGTTTCATGGATGTAATTTTTTTACATCCGCCCTGCTGCGGTAGTACCGTGATTCCTGCATGGTATTACCGTGTGGACTTTTTTCGCACAGTTTCCTATGCGGAGGTTGGCACGGAAGTAATTTTTTACTTCCGTGCGCCTCCAATACCTGCCTATGCCAAGCCGTGCGGTAGTACCGCACGGGCTCGCGGTAGTACCGCTGTGGCGGTCCTACCGCTAGCGCTGTAGTGCTATTTGGCCAGAGCCAGGTACTTCCGCACAAGCGGTAGTACCGCACTGCCCTGCGGTAGTACCGTAAGCCATCACGGTAGTACCGTGGGTTCTGCGGTACTACCGTAATGTGCGGGGCTGGCAAGTGGGTAACGGTTGGATTTTTCACCACCTATAAAAGGGGGTCTTCTTCCCCATTGAACCTAATCCTCAGAGCTTGTTTTTGCCCCCCATTGTTGACCTTCTTTGAGCTTGCTATCTCTCAATCCCTCCAATGATTCTTGCTCCTTTTTGAGGGAAAAGAGAGAGGAGATATAGATCCACATTTCCACCAATCACTTTCTCCTCTGAGTGAGGGGAACCCCTTGGATCTAGATCTTGGAGTTCTTCATGTTCTTCTTCGTTCTTCCTCTCATTTCCTCCCTAGCATTAGTTGCTTTGGTGGGATTTGGGAGAGAAGGACTTGGGTACTCCGTGTTCCCTTGCCATTGCATTTGGTGCATAGGTTTGATTTCTCCACGGTGATACGTGGAAGTCAGAAGTTGAGAATCTATTACTCTTGGATGTTTGTGCACCCTAGAGCTTGTTCCTCTTGGGTGCTTTGGCGCCCTAGACGGTTGGTGGTGCCTCGGAGCTCAATCATTGTGGTGCAAAGCTCTGGGCAAGCTTCGGGGTCTCCAATTAGGTTGTGGAGGTTGCCCCGAGCATTTGAGGTCACCTCGGAGCCACAATCCATTGTGGTGAAGCTTCGTGGTGTCGTTGGGAGCCTCCAATTCAGTTGTGGAGATTGCCCCAACCTTGTTTGTACAGGTTTGGTGACCACCCTCAAGGGTCCCTTAGTGGAATCACGGCATCTTGCATTGTGCGAGGGCGTGAGGAGATTACGGTGGCCCTAGTGGCTTCTTGGGGAGCATTGTGCCTCCACACCGCTCCGAACGGAGATTAGCATCCGCAAGGGTGTGAACTTCGGGATACATCGTCGTCTCCGCATGCCTCGGTTATCTCTTACCCAAGCCCCTTTACTTATGCACTTTACTTTGTGATAGCCATATTGTTTCTTGTTATATATCTTGCTATCACCTAGTTGTATATCTTTCTTAGCATAAGTTGTTGGTGCACATAGGTGAGCCTAGTTGTTTTAGGTTTTGTGCTTGACTAATTAAACGATAGTTTTATTCCGCATTTGTTCAAGCCTAAACCGTAATTATTTTAAAGCGCCTATTCACCCCCCCCCTCTAGGTGACATCCACGTCCTTTCAACATTGCTTGCAAGGCTCATTGTGATGTTGTATTACCGAGTGGGCCCCGAGATACCTCTCCGTCACACGGAGTAACAAATCCCAGTCTCGATCCATGCCAACTCAACAGACACCATCGGAGATACCTGTACAGCACCTTTATAGTCACCCAGTTACGTTGCGACGTTTGATACACACAAGGCACTCCTCCGATGTCCATGAGTTGCATGATCTCATGGTCATAGGAACACATACTTGACATGCAGAAAACAATAGCAATAAACTGACACGATCATATGCTACGTTTGTAGTTTGGGTCTTGTCCATCACATCATTCTCCTAATGATGTGATCCCGTTATCAAATGACATCTCATGTCCATGGCTAGGAAACCTTAACCATCTTTTGATCAATGAGCTAGTCTATTAGAGGCATACTAGGGACGTGGTTTTGTCTATGTATCCACACATGCATCCGAGTTTCCGATCAACACAATTATAGCATGGACAATAAATGATTATCATGAACAAGGAAATATGATAATAACTAATTTACTATTGCCTCTAGGGCATATTTACAACACCCAAACCACTAGAAGAAAACTCCGGTAACTTCGATCAACCCCCTCTCGCCCGACCAAACCCTAGAAGCGTTGCCGAGGCCACCCAATCCCTACAAGCGTTGTCGATGCCACCCAAACCCTATAAGCATCGAGGCCACCCAATCCATAGAAGGGTTGTCGAGGCCACCCCAAACCGTAGAAGCGTCGAGGCCACTAATATGATCCCTTGTCTATGTTTTCCACTAATTAATATATCCATCTCTCATGTTTGTATATTAATTGCCATGTTGTAATATTTGCAGAAACCACGGATCCAACCATGAACAGAGACTCCGAAGGATAAGCGTTGTTGGGGGACATAATCCGCGGCGGCGGTAATTTCTTGTCGTTACTCAATTTGACATAGAAGAGCTAGGACATGATGATGATGGCTCCGGTCACCGAATGCTGGAGGAAGAAGGAGACCATGATGACGACTCCGGTGATCGAGAGCCGGAGGAAGAAGGAGACCATGATGACGGCTCCGGTGACTGAACGGAGGGAGCTATTGCAAAGTCGTCCAGTGAGGTATACATATTAATTAAGCCTGTGCTGACTAATTGATGCATTAATTGTTTTGGTATGTACATATATTAACTCTTATTTCTTCTTTTATATAGCCCTTCGGATCGAGCCAAACTTCGGTAACGAGACGAGGCCCGAATAAAAGGTTGGGCAAGGAAGATAAGTTCACAATCACCTTAATCGTGAACGATGGCCAACCGATTGAACTGAACAAGACCAAGGATGCATTTTCTACTTGGTGTGGAGCTATTGTCAGAGACAGCATCCCAATCAACATCCAGCAATGGAATGAGCCGGCTAAGAACTCTAAGAACTATGACCCTCAAGTTTCATATGTCACCGATAGACAGAAAGAAGATCTTTAGAAGGACCTGAAGGCAAATTTCACCCTACCGCCAGAGGAGGATGAGAGTAATCCAGTTATAGAGCCACTGGTCAGGTCGTGTTCTCTTAAGAAGATGGCAGATCTTTTCAGGAGGTGGAAGAATGAGTTGATAGCTAAGTTTGTTGACCAAGAGAAGACTCCAGTATTCGTCGGCTGATATGCAGGGATAAAAGATCAATGGACGAGTTTGTGGCCTACAAGACTTATGAAAAGAGTAAGAAAATGTCAGCGATAAACAAGAAAAATGCTGAGAAGAAGCAGTATCACCATCGCATGGGGTCAGGTGGCTACCTTAGAGCCCGACTATTGTGGGCCAAATGGGAGGATGACGTGCGAGCTAAAGGGGTCGAAGGAGAGACAGTGAACTACCCAGACCGTTCAAGGACTTGGTTCTTCAGAGTTGGGGGAACTTTGGACCCTGAAACAAGGAAGTACGTTTGGACGGACGAGCAACTTGCAATACCCGTCAAGAAGCTTCAGCAAGTTACCAAGTAAGCGCTGGAAGGGAGGTTCATTCCCAACAGAGAGAAGGACGAGCTGACTGAGGCCCTCGGGTATCCTGAGCACCCTGGATGAACACGAGGCACGCCAGGTGCTATTTCTTGAGCTTGCGTTGGTTTTTCCCTTGAAGAGGAAAGGGTGATGCAGAAAAGTAGAGATAAGTATTTCCCTCAATTTAAGAACCAAGGTATCAATCCAGTAGGAGTATCAAGATGAGGCACCAAGGAACCTGCACAAAAACAAACAAACTTGCACCCAACGCGATAAAGGGGTTGTCAATCCCTTTACGATTACTTGCAAGGTGAGATCTGATAGTGATAATAGGTAAATATAAATAAGTAAATAAAAGTGCAGCAATGTATTTTTGGTGTTTTTGTATGTAAATCTGAATATATAATATGTAAAATAGACCCGGGGGCCATAGTGTTCACTACAGGCTTCTCTCATGATAGCAAGAATTACGGTGGGTGAACAAATTACTGTCAAGCAATTGATATAATCGCACAAAGTCATGACGATATTTAAGGCAATGATCATACATATAGGCATCATGTCCGAGACAAGTAGACCGATACTTTCTGCATCTACTACTATTACTCCACACATCGACCGCTATCCGGCATGCATCTAGTGTATTAAGTTCATAACAAACGGAGTAACGCTTTAAGCAAGATGACATGATGTAGAGGGATAGATTCATGCAATATGATATAAACCCCATCTTTTTACCCTTGATGGCAACAACACGATGCGTGCCTCGCTACCCCTTCTGTCACTAGGTGAGGACACCGCACGGTATGAACCCAAAATCAAGCACTTCTCCCATTGCAAGAATCATAGATCAAGTTGGCCAAACGAAACCCATAACTCGAAGAGACTTACAAGGATATGAAATCATGCATATAAGAAATCAGAGGAGACTCAAATAATATCCATAGATAATCTGATCATAAATCCACAACTCATCGGATCTCGACAAACACACCGCAAAAGGGAATTACATCAGATAGATCTCCATGGAGATCATGGAGAACTTTGTATTTAAGATCAAAGAGAGAGAAGAAGCCATCTAGCTACTAGCTATGGACCCGAAGGTCTAAGGTGAACTACTCACGCATCATCGGAGAGGCAATGGTGTTGATAAAGATGGCCACCGGAGATGGATTCCCCTCCGGCAGGATGCCGGAACGGTCTCCCGATTGGTTTTTGGTGGCTACGGAGGCTTGCGGTGGCGGAACTTGCGATCTAGGTTTAGTTCTGGTGGTTTCTCTATTCATAGGACCAGATGGCGTCGACAACAAGTCAGGAGGGGCCACGAGGAGGTCACGAGCCCCCTAGGCGCGCCAGGGGGAGGCCGCACCTCCAGGCTCGTGGCTCCCTCGGGCCTCCTCTCCGGTATCTTTTCCTTCTAGTATTTTTGATATTTTCCATAAAAAATCACGGCGAAAGTTTTATTCCATTTGGACTCCGTTTGATATTCCTATTTGAAAAAGGTCAAAAACACGGAAAAAACAGAAACTGGCACTGGGCACTGAGTTAATAAGTTAGTCCCAAAAATAATATAAAATAGCATATTAATGCATATAAAACATCGAAACTTGATAATATAATAGCATGGAACAATCAAAAATTATAGATATGTTGGAGACGTATCAAGCATCCCCAAGCTTAACTCCTGCTCGTCCTCGAGTAGGGAAGTGATAAAGACCGAATTTTTGATGTGGAATGCTACCTAACATATTTTTTCTATGTAATCTCTTTATTGTGGCATGAATGTTCAGATCCATAAGATTCAAAACAATAGTTTAATATTGATATGAAAACAATAATACTTCAAGTATAATAGCAAAGTAATCATGAACTTTTGAAATAACAAGGCCAAAGAAAGTTATCCCTACAAAATCATATAGTCTGGCTATGCTCCATCATCCCCACACAACGAATTTAAATCATGCACAACCTTGGTATTGGCCAAGTAATTGTTTTTGCACTCTTACTTTCTCAAACTTTTTCAACTCTCACGCAATACATGAGCGTGAGCCATGGATATAGCACTATAGGTGGAATAGAGTGTGGTGGAGGTTGTAAGGCAAAAAGGAGGAGATGGTCACATCGACTCGGCGTATCAATGGGCTATGGAGATGCCCATCAATAGATATAAATGTGAATGAGTAGGGATTGCCATGAAACGGATTCAACAGAGCTATAAATGTATGAAAGCTCACAAATAAAAACTAGTGGGTGTGCACCCAACTTGCTTGCTCACGAAGACCTAGGGCAATTTGAGGAAGACCATCATTGGAATATACAAGCCAAGTTATATAATGAAAATTTCCACTAGCATATGAAAGTGACAAAACAAGAGACTCTCTATCATGAAGAACATTGTGCTATTTTGAAGCACAAGTGTGGAAAAAGATAGTAGCATTATCCCTTCTCTCTTTTTCTCTCATTTTTTTGTTTGGGCACTTTGGCCTCTTTTTTTTATTTGGGATCTTTGGCCTCTTTTTTTTTATTTCCTCACATGGGACAATGCTCTAATAATGATGATCATCACACTTTTATTTACTTACACTTGATACTTAGAACAATAATGACTCTATATGAATGAAAGTGATGGCACATGTCATGAGACGGAATGGTGAAGTTGCATGGCAATATATCTCGGAATGGCTATGAAAATGCCATAATAGGTAGGTATGGTGGCTGTTTTGAGGAAGGTATATGATGGTTTTGTGCATCGGCGAAAGTTGCGCGGCACTAGAGAGGATAGCAATGGTGGAAAGGTGAAAGTGCATCTATACCATGGACTCACATTAGTCATGAAGAACTCATATACTTATTGCGAAAGTTTTATTAGTAATCGAAACAAAGTGCTAAACGCATACTCCTAGGGGAAGGGTTGGTAGGAGTTAACCATCGTGCGATCCCGACCGCCATACAAAGGATGACAATCAATAAATCAATTATGCTCCAACTTCCTAACATAGCGGTTCACCATACGTGCATGCTACGGGAATCACTAACCTCAACACAAGTATTTATAGATTCACAACACCCTACTATCATAACTCTAATATTACCACCTCCATATCTCAAAAATAATCGTGAGGAATCGAACTTCTCTTACTAATCAATGCACTTGAATATGAAAGTTTTTATTATATCCTCTTTGGATGCCTATCATATTTAGGACTAATTTCATAACACACGCCAATTACCAAGTTACTTAGAGAGAGCACTCTCAAAATGATATAAGTGAAGTTCGAGAATTTTTATTTCTACAAAATATGACACCGCCGTGCTCTACAAAGATTTAAGTGAAGCACTAGAGCAAAATTATCTATCTCAAAAGATATAAGTGAAGCACATGGGACCAAAATTACCAAGCTCAAAAGATATAAGTGAAGCACATGTGAGAAAAATCATCAAGCTCAAAATATATAAGTGAAGCACATGGGAGAAAAATCACTAAGCTCAAAGGATATAAGTGAAGCACATGTGAGATAAATCATCAAGCTCAAAATATATAAGTGAAGCACATGTGAGCTAAATTGCCTAACTCAAAAGATATAAGTGAAGCTCATTGAGTATTCTAACAAATTCACGATGAGTGCATGTCTCTCTCAAAAGGTGTGCAGCAAGGATGATTGTGATAAAACAAAAAGAAAAGACTCCTATAATATACGACACTCCAAGCAAAACACATATCATGTGGTGAATAAAAATATTGCTCCAAGTAACGTTACCGATGGATTGAAGAAGAAAGAGGGGATGCCTTCCCGGGGCATCCCCAAGCTTAGGCTTTTTGGTGTCCATGAATTTGGCTTGGGATGCCTTGGTCATCCCCAAGCTTAGGCTCTTTCCACTCTTTATTCCATTGTCCATAAGAACATCACCCAAAACTTGAAAACTTCACAAGACAAAGCTTAAACAGAAACTCGTGATAGCATTAGCATAAGAAAAAAAACCACCAACTTTTTGTGTACTGTAGTAAACTTAATTTCCATTTATATTGATGTTATATTACTATATTCTCACTTTTCCATGGATTGTACCCCCCTATACTAATCATACTTTCATCAAAATAAGCAATCAACACAACAAAAACAGAATCTGTCAAAAATAGAACAGTCTGTAGCAATCTGTATATTCCCTATACCTCTGCTAACTCAAAAATCCTGGAACAATTATGAAAATTAGGGACATTTGCATATCAATCATCAGCAAAAATAATCAACTCAAAATATCTTTCTGGATAGGAATAAAAATAATTTCGTGAGCACAAAGTTTCTGACTTTTTCCAGCATGATTAAACAACTATCACCAAAACTAATCATAAAGGTTCTAATTGGCAAAAACACTAATTGAAACGTAAAAAACACAATCATAACAGAATCATGATGGTGTGGAATCAACAAAACAGAAAGTAAGAAGCAAAAATAAATCTATTCATTGGGTTGCCTCCCAACAAGCGCTATCGTTTAACGCCCTTAGCTAGGCTTAACGATTTCAATGATGCTCACATAAAAAGTAGTAGTTGAGATATGCAAAAGAGCATCATGAATGGAAAAAAACACATTTAAGTCTAACCCAATTCCTATGCATAGGGATTTTGTGAGCAAACAATTTATGGGAACAAGAATTAATTAGCATAGGAAGGCAAAACAAGCATAACTTCAAAACGTTGAACACATAGAGAGGCAACTTGATATTATTGCAATATGTAAAAGCATATGTTCCTCTCTCATAGTAATTTTCAGTAACATCATGAAGGAATCTTACAATATAACTATCACACAAATCATTCTTTTCATGATCAATTATAGCACAAGGGTCATCACCAAAACTTGGGGAAAAAATATCATCTTCATCAAGCATAACATCCCCAAGCTTGTGGTTTTGCATATCATTAGCATCATCGATATTCAGAGAATTCATACTAACAACATGGCAATCATGTTTTTCATTCAAGCAGATATCATGAACCACTTTATAATTTTCTTCTTTCAACACTCCGTAAAAAAATTCAGATTCATGATTTTCAAACAGAACTCCACAGAGATAGTCAAGTGCACTCAACTCACTAGCAAATTGTTCAACATAATTTGGTATTTTGAAAAGATTAGCAAGTGGATGAGGATCCATATCAATATATTTTTAGCAAGCGAAGATGCAAGCAAATAGAAGTCACATGGAAACACAAGCACACATAGCAACAAAAAGGCGAACGAAAGAAGAGCGAATAAAAAGGAAAATCTTTTTGGTATTTTCGGAAAATCGTTTTAGAAGTGGGGGAGAGAAAAACGAGAGGCAAATGGAAAATAATGTAAATGCAAGAGATGAGTTTGCGATAGGTACTTGGTAGATATGCTTCACTTGAATACTCCCCAGCAACGGCGCCAGAAATTCTTCCTGCTACTTCTTGAGCTTGCGTTGGTTTTTCCCTTGAAGAGGAAAGGGTGATGCAGCAAAGTAGAGATAAGTATTTCCCTCAGTTTGAGAACCAAGGTATCAATCCAATAGGAGTATCAAGATGAGGCACCAAGGAACCTGCACAAAAACAAACAAACTTGCACCCAACGCGATAAAGGGGTTGTGAGTCCCTTTACGATTACTTGCAAGGTGAGATCTAATAGTGATAATAGGTAAATATAAATAAGTAAATAAAAGTGCAGAAAGGTATTTTTGGTCTTTTTGTATATAAATCTGAATATATAATATGTAAAATAGACCCAGGGGCCATAGTGTTCACTAGAGGCTTCTCTCATGATAGCAAGTATTACGGTGGGTGAACAAATTACTGTAAAGCAATTGATAGAATTGTGCAATGTCATGATGATATCTAAGGCAATGATCATACATATAGGCATCACGTCCGAGACAAGTAGACCGATACTTTCTGCATCTACTACTATTACTCCACACATCGACCGCTATCCAGCATGCATCTAGTGTATTAAGTTCATAACAAACGGAATAACGCTTTAAGCAAGATGACATGATCTAGAGGGATAGATTCATGCAATATGATATAAACCCCATATTTTAACCCTTGATGGCAACAACACGATGTGTGCCTCACTACCCCTTCTGTCACTAGGTGAGGACACCGCACGGTATGAACCCAAAACCAAGCACTTCTCCCATTGCAAGAATCATAGATCAAGTTGGCCAAACGAAACCCATAACTCGAAGAGACTTACAAGGATATGAAATCATGCATATAAGAAATCAGAGGAGACTCAAATAATATTCATAGATAATCTGATCATAAATCCACAATTCATCGGATCTCGACAAACACACCGCAAAAGAGAATTACATCGAATAGATCTCCGTGGAGATCATGGAGAACTTTGTATTGAAGATCAAAGAGAGAGAAGAATCCATCTAGCTACTAGCTATGGACCCGAAGGTCTGAGGTGAACTACTCACGCATCATCGGAGAGGCAATGGTGTTGACGAAGATGGCCACCGGAGATGGATTCCCCTCCGGCAGGATGCCGGAACGGTCTCCCAATTAGTTTTTGGTGGCTACGGAGGCTTGAGGCGGCGGAACTTGCGATCTAGGTTTAGTTCTAGTGGTTTCTCTATTTATAGGACCAGATGGCATCGAGAACAAGTCAGGAGGGGCCACGAGGAGGTCACGAGCCCCCTAGGCGCGCCCAGGGGGGAGGCCGCGCCTCCCAGGCTCGTGGCTCCCTCGGGCCTCCTCTCCGGTATCTTTTCCTTCTGGTATTTTTGATATTTTCCATAAAAAATCACGGCGGAAGTTTTATTCCTTTTGGACTCCGTTTGATATTCCTATCTGAAAAAGGTCAAAAACACGGAAAAAACAGAAACTGGCACTGGGCACTGAGTTAATAAGTTAGTCCCAAAAATAATATAAAATAGCATATTCAGGCATATAAAACATCCAAAGTTGATAATATAATAGCATGGAACAATCAAAAATTATAGATATGTTGGAGATGTATCACCAGACTCCGTTCCGTGGAAGCATGGGTTTGTCGGCGCAGGCGGTTACAAAAGCCGGGAGAGGAAGAGGAAACATGAGCTGAGCGTTGTGTAGGAGCTCAATGCAAGAGTACGAAGGCTAGAGGAAGAAGTTATGAGCCAACAAGCTCCCGACCAGCAGCTTGTTCAGGGGCACGAAGCTACCCCAAAAGCTACCCTGCCATCTCAGCGGATAAGCAGCATGGCTTCCACGGAGCTCCTTCAGCAGCCTGACTTCACGGCTCCTAGATACCCCGTATATGCTACCACAGATGGCCAACATTGCGAGCTTATGACCAAATGCATTAACCTCACCTTCAAGGCGGCTGACGGCTTTGTTGCACCTCCTTGAACTAACGGAACTTTTCACCACAGTCAGATTCCACATGACTATGATGTTCTGCAAGTGGATGAAATAATGGCGGGATTTGAGGAGCTCCAGCTTGACCACCCCAGAGGTGAGGGGGAGACTCATCTGAGATTTGCTCTAAGGAGTACATGTCTATGGTGAAAGGAGCACATCAAGCTTCCGAACTAGACGCCTCTGCCTCCTCCTCCCCGTCCTCCTCCGGCGAGTGATGAAGGCACTCATCCTCCTCCTCCTCCTCCGGGGAGGGATCAAGGCACTCCGCCTCCTCCTCCTCCGGCGAGGGATCAAGGCACTCCGCCGCCTCCTTCGCCTCGTCCGGCACATGACGTCGACGATCAAGGCACTTCGCCTCCTCCTCCTTCTTCTCCAGCGCGTTCGAGCAGTCCGCCTCCTCCTCCGCCTCCTCAGCAACGGCAGAAGACAACCACCGCCGCTCCTCCTCCTCCTCCGCCTCCTCCTCCAGCGCTTAGGAGCACTCCGCCTCCTCCTCCGCCTCGTAAGCAACGACGGAAGAGAGACACCGTCGCTCTGGCTGCTAGCAGTACAACCAGTGAAGGGAGGCCATACAAATACAGTCCTAAGTCTCTCCAGCCATTGGAAAAGTTGCCATACGAGAGGTCCGCGGAGGAAACCGCGAAGATCTCTCAAGACCAAGTGAGGTCCCATTTTGCAAAGAAAGCTCCACCTCCGAAGCAGACCATAGATCCGTTGGCAGCGAATCGCACTGTTGAGGCCCTGAAGCGACCACCATCGCCTCAGCTGGATACCAACTATGTCCGCGCTACTAAAAAGGCATATCAAAATGCGGTGCGGGCGGGAACTACTTCCAGCGATGAGAGGTTAACAAGACGAAGAAGTTGGAAAAAAATTCCCCATCTCGGCAAACAGGCTAACCAATCGTGCCCCCCGCTGAAGGTGTCTACCGATATTGCCGCTGATCATCCGGGGATGGTACGCGGTACCAATCCTGTTGATTACATGAGCGATGATGTACTGTTTGAGCCGTTGGAGGTGGACGATTTCAAATACCGGTACGGGAAGCCTCTCGTCAAAGATGGAAGTCCTGCTCTAGGAACGATGATGAGACAATTGCATGATTGGTACCTGGAAACCTGTCGCGAGTCTGGGCTTGATTGTTTGACAATGAGTATTAAAGAGAAGCACGACTTCCATGGTCAGGAGGTGATTAATGTTGAATTTGAAGAGTTTTTCCAGTTCTACAATCAAAAGGACATCGACATACAAATCATGACTTGCTACTATTTGTAAGTACTTATGTAATTAAGTCTCTATATATAGCTCACCTCTTTCATTGCCTGTATATATATAATTATCCTCATCACTATATTATGCAGATTGAAGATCATCGAATGCAAAAAAAAAACAGAAATGTATGACATTAGGTTCATTAACCCAAATATCATACATGAAGTGACAGTTCAAAACTATCCCGAACAAACCGAGAAGAACTTGGTAGAATCGATGGTTAAAAATCAAAACAAAGACAAAATACTCTTTCCTTACAACTTCAATTGATTGCTACAGTCTTGTGCATATTCCGTTTCTCCCTTATTACTCGAGGGTATAGTAATGTAATTGATGAGCTATGCATGTGTGCGCAGCCACCACTTTATTCTACTAGAGATTAAGCTTGAGCGGGGAGTAGTAATTGTCTTAGACTCGACACAAAATAAGCTCGAGTCGTATGCGAACCTGACTGAAATGCTCCAAAGGTAAGTTCAATCGATCATTATCTCACCATATCGGCAACTTTGTTCATTTCCTGATATATATCAAGTAATTATTTTTTTGTCTCGCAGGGTTTGGAAAGATTTCACCAAAATTGCTCTGGGACAGCCTACCAAGCTGCAATTTAGATACCCGAAACTAATTAATATATACTACCTAGTTCCGCTCATCTTCCATTGATTCTAGCTAGTTTCATCAATATATACCATTTAGCATGCTTGCTTATCAGTTTGATTGACCTCTATTTCTCATATAATGCTTGTTGCAGGAACAAGGGACTAGTTTTTGTGGATACTACGTTCGCGAGTTCATCTACAACGCAATGAATCCTAATAAGCAGGGCTACACTAAAAAAAATGAAGTGTGTAAGCAAAAATATTCACAATTTTATTTTATTACCATCATTTGTGTTGAGTTTCATTCATATACATGTATTGGCCCTCTTCTTCAATTTAGATGTGGCGGATGCAGGATGAACTCCTACCACAAGATCGCATACGAGCAATTCAAGAGGAATTGGCGGGATTCTTTATTGATCACGTCATCAATAAAGCCGGAGAATACCATATAGAACTTGAAATTATATGTTAGGGATTGTAACATAGGATAGATATACGAAAACTTGTTGTTTGACCAATCTATCGTAGAAGGAGGAGGTCGATCACTTCTCTTTGTATATGTTCATGACGATCTTGAGTACTTAATGGTTTCCTTCATTTGCTTACTAACTAGTGTGTCGCGAGTTCTCTCTATACGTATAGTACATAGCGTCGCGACCAAGCACGGAGATAAAAGAGGTCACTTCTCTCTATTAGCTAGCTAACAAAATATATGAAACCCCTAAATTAACCCTCCGAAACCCTCAACCCCCCCCCTTAAAAAACAGCTCCTGAGCTGCTAACGCATGGACGATCTTTGGTCCCGGTTGGTGTTACCAACCGGGACCAAAGGCCCTCCTGCCTGGGCTCGGCGGAGCGGCCACGTGTAGCCCCATCTGTCCCGATTCGTAAGTGAACCGGGATTAAAGGCCATGGGCTTTAGTCCCGACCCTTTAGTCCCGGGTCCAGAACCGGGACAGATGGGCCTCTGGAACCAGGACAAATGGGCCTTTTTTCACTAGTGAAGGGTGGACGCGCACTAGGGTGGCTTCCCACCCAAGGAAGGGTGGCGCCACCCCTAGGGTTGGCCCTCCCACCAGCCCTAGCCGCATGGGCCTAGGTGGGGAGGTGCGCACCCCTCACAGCCCATGTGGCCTCTCCGAGGCTGGTGGCCCCTTCCGGTGGACCCTCAGAACCCTTCCGGCACCCCCCGGTATGCTATCGGTGATGCCCGAACTTTTTCCGGTGATCAACACAGAACTTCCTATATATGAATCTTTATCTCTGGACCATTCCGGATATCCCCGTCATGTCCGGGATCTCGTCCGGAACTCCGAACAACCTTCAGTCACCAACATAGATAACTCGTCTATACCACATTGTTGCTGATGCCATTTGTCCTAGATGCGGTTTTGATGGAGAGGACATGCACGCATCTTCATCTCTTGCCAGCTCGCTCATCGTTCTTGGCAACGGATCGACATTAACTCAACTTACTCATCCACGGTCTCTGGTACTGCTACCTTCCTCGTGCTGACTACCCAAGAACATGGCACACAATGCTTCTGATCATTCTATGAAAGATTTTGGCTTCTCGAAATGCATTACCACTTTCAGGCTTGTCATTGAGCATCTAATTCTAGAGTTTCGCTTTGGTACTGTTGAAATTCCGTCCTCAGGATCAATCACATCAAAACACATGAACACATGCACACAGAAATTGATAGCCAAGGGCCCTTGTTGCGCCCTTTAATTTTCCTCTTTATTGCTTTTTCTTCTTTTTTTCTCAGTTACAATCTCACAAAACCTGTAGCGTGTTGTGTATATATAATACATACAACCAGCCGAAAACTTCCTAAACCTATACGGATTCTACGTATATATACTGATTAGAACTAGTACTTACGTATTACATAAACTAATCGATGGTCCCCGCAAAAACAAAAAAAGTAACCTTCTTTTTGTGAATAAACAAAAAACTAACCTATGGTAGCCGTACTTGACCATGACAGTCTGCTCGTCCAAGCAAACACTATTATCCCAACTCGGACTCACGTACTAGTTCACGTGTAAGCTAACTTGTACAAACCTGTTTTTACATCGAGACAAGATTATTGCAAACAGATACAACCCCCCGTACTAATCTTTATATCTATTATTTATTTATATCTTTATATATATATATATATATATATATATAATTTCCATTTTTTTGGTTAGCCTAGATTTCGTACATCCAGTCACAAATTTGATACGTTCCTGAGTTTAAGCAGCCAAAAGAAATAAGGGAACCAGAGATCTCACGATTCTAGGCAAACGTGTTAGCCACTCGGCCGGTTGGTGTTAGCTCACTAAATTTAGACCTGGTAAGTAAATATACAAAGAACATTTGTGAGTTTTATTTTTTGTAAAAGGGACAAAGTTTTCTGCACGTGGGGGATCAAACATGGTACGTCTCTATTTTAAACGAATGTAGTAACGGCCCCACCACATGATGTTTTGTGACAACAAGCTGCGCAGATATACATTTATTTAGCATACAGATAATATTTTTTAATGCATTTTCTTTAATGGGCAACAAATTTCTGAACATAGTTGTATAGAAATATAAATAATTTTTTAAAAAAAGTGAATTTAGAAATACACATTGAAGTTTTTTTAGTATACGATGAATTTTTTTATATACAACGAAGAATTTTCAAGTGTGCAGTGATCCTTTTTTTGTGTGAATTGTTTTGATTACGTGAAATTTTTTGGAAACATGAAATAATTTTGGATTTTTGTTAATTTTTTGAAAAAAGCGAACATTTTCTAAAAAATTGAAATTTTGAATTATGATCATTTTTAAAGAATTCAAATGTATGAAAACAAAAAAAAAGGAAAGGAAAAAACAAGAGAAGAAAAAAGAAATGAAAAGTTAGAAAAAGTTAATGTCTAAACGCCGCCTTCGGCAAAGCCATGATGTTTTGATACTTACAAGTGTCAAGTAGGATCGGCGACATTTCCTACGTCCAGTCACAACTTCGATATGTCGTTCATAATCAACAAGCCTTAGCGAACACTTTTTTCTCATGGGCGTGGGCCTACTTGAGTTTCTTTCTATTGCAAAATCAGCAAAAAAATATGTGTTTCACTAAAAATAAGCAAAAAATATATGCATTGGAGGCATTCACACTGGGCAAACGCGGTGTAAATCCCACCTAACTAACCATCTATGGCAGTGGACTCTCTTGGAATAAAATGAGCTACATCATATTTATACACTATAAGTGACCCATTCTTTTCATCCGATCCCAATTGTTGACACTCACGCTTGTGCTAGCTTGCATTACTACATTTTATTATTATTTTCTTTATGTAAGCATATGCGCAACTAAGATTGCAACCTGAAAGTACTATGAAATCTAACTATATAGCTTCACTAATCTACCATTATTAATGGGATTCAAACAACAACTTTGGCGCCACATATCCAAAGTAAGACAAGAGCACACAAAAGTTGATAGTCTACATATTCATTTATTAAACCTTGTGCAATCTAAGTACATATGTGTTTTACTGGCAGAGCGAGAAGAGAGAATTAGAAAACTCTAGATTTAGGAAACCCAGTCCGGATGAGCAAGTGCGGTTCCACACAACTAGCAAATATTAAATCTTTTGGTGACAACAGGCACATGCAGTGAACTGACACATGTCATGGCAGTGGGCACATCTCCTAGAATCAATTGATATTAGTCGTTTGGAGGTGTAAGTGAATTGCCTTGGCAACAACCAACTATCATGTGACCGAGTTAGTGCTCAATGTGGTAGCAGACAAGTGTTCAACATTATGGTTAGCTGCATGCTATCATGTTCAATGTTCCAAACTGACCTCGTAAAGAACCCTACCATGGAGCGACCAATCATTTTTTTCATTAGCGACATTTATCTCATAGCCCAGTTCTTCGATTTGAAAAACCCTGCTACAAGGCCACATCTGTTTGCTAAGTAACGAAATATGAGGGTTTTGTAGGAGGCATTGTATGGAGCACGTGCCCCAAGGACATAGAGGGCAACCCTCGTGCCCAACTCAAGAGATTAATTTAAACATTCCCTTACACTGGCGTGGTTCAATCCATTGGGCTGTTGTGATTCAATAATAGGTGTGCCATGTGATGGTCAAGCTCATCACCATGGGATTCACCACATCTACATGTGTTGTGATCAGGTGGACACCGGGGTCAGTGGCGGAGACAAGGGGGACAAGCAGGGTCCTTGCCCCCCCCCCCCCCAACATGATGGATTTGTTGCATTTTTTGGTAATGAACCGTGTACAATTAGTGAACATTTGTTGCTAAAATCAAATTTACAATTACCACCCCCCCCTCCCAAAATTAGTTTTAAGAGTACTTGACCCCCAAATATGATTTCCCTCGCTTCGCCACTGACCGGGGTCACAGTCAGTAAGGGTGGAAAGGAGGATAAGCGCGACAGATGGATGTTGTGTTGAAATAGAGGACATTTCTTGCATGACGCGTTAGGTGGAGTCTTTGTGTCATGCTTATTAGGCTAGATAAGTGCGATAATATTACTTTTCTCATGTTGCAATGTACGGGTATGTGTACTAGTTATTAATAAAAAAAGAATGCTTCCGTGTGTACGTCATTGAAATTGTCCATAAAATTACAAAATATTATCCACCAAAACCACCTATAATGATAAAAAAATATTTAGCACAGGAAAATCTTGAACTTGGCCGGCCCATGACAGAACATCCTATACTGCGTTTTGCGTGCTTGGAAAAGACCCAACACACCTGTTTGGCCCATGCATGAGCGACCTGTTTTTTAAATTTGTTTTTCTTTTCCGTTATTTTTTTCTACTTCAAATAATTTGGGATCTCAAAAAAGTTTTGAAAATAAAAAAAATGATAATATTGAAATGAAATGTTTAATATTCCCTCCGTTCGGAATTACCTGTCATGTAAATGGATATATCTAGACGTATTTTAGTTTTAGATACAACCATTTCTTTCCATTTTGGTGACAAATAACTCCGGACGGAGGGAGTAATTCATAATTGTTTATGGATTCGGAAATTTTTGTGTTTTCAAAAAATGATAGCATATTTAAGAAATATTCATAAGAGTTTAAACAAAAGTTCAGGAAAAAAATGTAAATGAGTTTATAACGAGTTCAAGTATTAGAAAATATTAATGAAATTGAATAAAAAATAATGTTCATGACTTGACATTTTCCTAAAAATTCAGAAACTGCTCAAAAATTTAAAAATACTGTGTTGATTCATAAAATGTTTGCTCATACAAAAGAGGTCACCCGCTTCGAAAAAATCATCAATTCCGAAAATTGTTCCACCAATTTCGATTTTTTTGTCAACTCTAGACATGTTCGTTGATTCAAGATTTAAAAACAATGTTGTCATTTTTTTAAAAATGTATTTTAAAATAGTGTAAAATGTACAAGAATTTTAAAAATGTTCCTTATTTTAGGAAATGCTCATAAATTTGAAAAATGTTTACAATTTCAAATAAGTTCCTGAGTTTAAATTTGTTTTGATGATTTTTAAAAACTGTTCACGATTTCATGAAAATAAGAGTCGATGATATAGAAAAATGTGGTTATTTCATTGGTGATTATGAATTTCTTTTCTCCCGTTGCAATACATGGGCCGTTTTGCTAGTAAACATATAAGAGGAATACTGACATTTAGCAAATCGTACCACTTTGTATAAGGAAGGATCAGTGAGGCCTGCTACTGGGCCGACCCAGTAACAAGAACAAAACCACCAGAGCAGGAGTAAAAGTGTCAGAAAAAGAAGTGAAGCGGTGCAGGATTCAAACACGCAAGCAATCCACACAAAAAAGTGTCACAAAAAGAAGTGAAGCGTAAAAGGAGTGGTGCTAGCGCCGGCCTATCAGCTCCTTGTATTTTGAAGCTAGCGCCGGCCTTTTATGGAACCACAGAAGCGACACATTTGAAACAACAGTTACAAAATTTCGAAAGTTTCCTGAAAATAGTGAACATATTTTATATACCTAATATTTTATAGATTCTAGGAACAATTTTTGAACGCATTTTTTTCATAATTATAGAAAACAAATTGTAAACACGAACGCTAGTTTTGGAAATCCAATAATTTTTAAAAATTGGCTATTTTTCAAATCCATGATTTTTTGATACACACACATTTTTTGCAATCCACGATTTGTTTCAATGCACGAATATTGTTTTCCCATCACTGGATGTGTTGACACTCGCATACAGTGTTGAAAATCGTTTAAACATGACATGGATGCCTACCATTGGCATTCCCACCTGCTTGGAAAAGTTTGGGTCATTTCAAGAATGCCCAAAACTACTGGATGTTGTCCAGTATGCAAAAAGGTACCGTCTGAGAGCACGTTGTTTCCCGACATAATTGAAATGACCCTAATTTTGGTTCATGGCCCTATATCACAATTCAAGGTATGATGCCAAATTATTTGGGTTTTTGACAAGTTTTGCATTTCTGTATTTTTCTCGGTGAAAAAAGCTTGATAAATGGCCGGACATGACACAACTTGAATATCATGTCAGGATTAGTTCAAATCTGCCATGGATATGGGAAGGTTTCTCATGAACCGGTGCTTGTGGTGTTACCGGTGCACCGGACGCCCTTAGCATATTCAAAAATGTTGAAATTTTTATGAAAAATTTCAGCATATTCATACAACATCAGTCTATGTTGTTGCAAAATTTCAACTCAAAATTTGAAACATTACTCGAGGTACAAACATTACAAAATCAACACTGAAAGTACACAACATAAATTGGGCTTTATATATGGCCCATTATCACAGTGATGCCAAATTTGTCATTTTTATATCTCGTGCAATGTTTTGAATTTTTATTTAGATATTTGAGACAACATAAACCAATGTTGTGTCAATGTTCTACATTTTTTCAGATTTTTTGAAACGTTTTTGAATGCGCTACGGTATTCGGTGCAACAGTAGCACCACAAGCACAAGTGCACCATATACTTACCCCATGGATACTTACCATGGGCATTCCCACCTGCCAAGAAAAGTTGGGGTCACTCAAAGGGTATCTAGAAAAACACGATGTTCAGCGTTGGGTGTGTTTGTAGGCTAGAAGGCTCCATTTACGAGCACCTTTTTACGACATCAGTATAGCGACCGATTTTTTTTACATGAGCTTATATGATCAATTCAAGGAACCATGGCAAGTTGTTTCACTTTCCGACAAATTTTGCATTTTCTGAAGTTTTGTCGGTGAAAAAAAGCTAACAGATGGTCTAACGTCTCGCAACTTGCATACAATGTTGAAAAATCATTCAAACCTATCATGAATACCTAACATGGGTATTCCCACCTGATTGCAGAAGTTGGGGTCATTTCAAGAATTTCCAAAATGAGACTATGTCTAGCGAAGGGTGTCACAACGTGCAAATGATGTCAGAAGTCGTTCTAACCTAGCATGGATAGATCATATGGCTGTCACATGCTGCTGCAGGAAGTTGAAGTCATTTATCCATAGTCAAGAAAATCACTAGTTGAGAGAAGTGTGCTAGACTAGGCCAGACGGATGCATCCGTGAGCATGTAAGTTTTCCTAATTCGAATGCTTATATTATTTGCAATTTCCGTCATCATCAATCAGTTTGAACATTTTTTTATAATTTTTGAATTTCAAATTGTGTATGAAAATTTCATAAACTTGAACATTTTGTCCAAAATTGTTAACAAATTTATGTTGAACACAAATGGCAAACCACATACTTTGAAAAAGTTATCAACAATTGTTGAAACACAAGTATTTTTAAAATTTATGAACAAATTTTTTGAAAACAAGTTTTTTGTTAAATTTCAGAACATTTTCCAAAAATGTAAACCGAACTCCACCAGTATAACAAACAACCTCATTTTCAGGTTTTGGCACTATGTATTGCTATGAAAAAGTGATACGTTTATGATAGAGAACATTTGGCAGTAGTATGGCCCTGGTTTACTTCTGAATTCTAATAATAGAAGGTAGTTAGATATGTCTGGTGCTAATGCATTTCCTTGCATGACGTCTGCGCTGTGCGGTTCTGCTCATACAAGACTTGTGGTGCTCAGTAATACAATTCCATGCATGCTGCTGTTGGCGTTCGTATATAACCTCAAGCTCGCACTGGGTTTCTAATTCGTCATTCATACTTTCACAGCCCTCAGGAAGTGTAGTTCACATCCCGCTTTAACCCTTTTACCACCTATCAACAATGGCGTCATCACAGAAGTTTGTCCCGGCCGTCCTCCTCCTCCTGTTGCTGGTTGTAGCCATGGGTAAGCCTGCATGCATGCATCCCTGATGGTATATATTTTCAGAGCACTATAGTCACATTTGATGGTTTATTATCTGTCGATATATTCGTTTCTGGTGTCTATCAATGAAATCTAATGATTTATGTTTCATCAAAATAATAATGTGCAATCGACGTTTTGTGTTCAGAGGTGGCGCCGGCGCAGGCGCAGACGGAGAGGGTGTGCGAGACGGATAGCACTCAGTTCAAAGGGATATGCATGGTTGGCACAAACTGCGCCAACATTTGCCTGACCGAGGGCTTCACCAGCGGCAAGTGTTCCGGCTTCAAGAGGAAGTGCGTGTGCACCAAGCCATGCTAGAGACTAGAGTGATCAAACGTGGATGGCAACGACCGTACATACCCATACCCACGGATCTGTTCTCAGCATCGGTCTTCCATGCACGCCTCTAATGAACTTTAAGGTTCACGGTGTCGCGATGTTCTTTCTGCAGTTACTATGAGGGGTATCATTTTGTTTCTTTCAATAAGTTAGAAGATGTAATGGTCCAACCATGCATGTGTTAATTCTATTGTATGTGTACTTTTTTTTTCCTTTTTTCCTCAAGTTATTACAGTTTGTATTGCTGATTAGTTTGATTGCTTGTCGAAATGATAATTATAAGAGAGTTCCCTTAATATTACCATATGTACATGTTGTTTGAGATTTCTTAAATCGCACTCAGATTTTACTGTTCACTGTGGGTGCAATGCACCCGGATTTACAAAAATCTGTCTCGTTTTCGGGTGAACATCCAACCGGCCACATTTCCCGGAACAAAAGATCTACAGTGACTTTCCATGAACAAAAGAATATAGAACAGTTTCAACATGTTTCCTCTTATCCCATATTTTCTCATGAAAGATAAGAGTATATAATAAATCTGAACCGTTGATCTCATTAATTAGTGGTCTGATTATTTCTTACCTCATATGTAAAAAAAGGAGGGCAAAAGGGAAGCATGTTAAAATTTGCCAAGAATCTACAGTGACTTTCCCTGAACATTTTCAATGTAAAATTAGTATAAAGTTGAGTCACTAATTTTCATACGGATGGAGTATAAAATAAAGTTAGTATAAAGTTGACTCACTAATTTTCCAAAAAGGCTTCTAGAAGGGATTGGGGAGCAAGGTAGCTCCTCATGGGGGGGGGGGGGCAAGGGGTGGCCGGCCAAGGGTGGAGCTCCACATGGCATCCTTTTTCCTTCTTATGATTTTTTGTGTGTGATATAAAGTGAGGGTAGTTTGGTATTTTCAAGTCTCAACCCTACCCCTTGGTTTTCCTATAAATAGAGGAGATGTGGGCTGCCATCTCTTCATCTCTTGCTCTCATACACATGCCATTGCAATGATCTGGCTTCTTCTTCCCCTCCCAGCGAAATAGTTTCGTAGAGTCGAAAGGTTGTCTAGGTTCCGGCAGGAACTAGTTTTGGACGGCGAAGCCGTGCCGGATAGATAACACCGTATGTGTGCAACTCTGTAGAGAGATCGTAGTTTCGGTCTTAGTTCGAGAGTGCCTCCCGAAGGGCTGTCCGTGTCACCGTCCGAGTTTCGAAGGTCCTCCGAAGGGCTGTCCGAGTGACAGTCCAAGATTTGGAGGCCCTCCCGAAGGGCTGTCCGTGACACCGTGCGGGGGACTGTGTGACTGCCTCCCAGAGGGCCGTCCGAGGGGAAGATGAGGGTATACATCCTCGCGGTTGGGTGGTTGTAAATCCTAGCTGCAGGGATCTGCACCGCAGATCGTCATCGACTCTACTTTCGCTGCGCTACGAGTCGGTAACAAAAATGATCAAACCTTGTATGTAGTCTCCATAGTCGTCCTGGGCTGGTGCGTAGGTCAGAAATTTTTGTTTTCTGCTGCGTTACCCTACAGTGGCATCAAGAGCCGTGCTATGCGTAGATGCAGGTTGCGATCTAGAATACATATAGATGTATGAGTGTTGCACAATATAATTACGTAGTAGATGAGATCTATTGTTGAAAATTATTTGTGCGGGTAGTAGATGAAATTTGTTACCCGATGTTCCTTTTGCTTGCCCTGAATTTGCGTAGTCCTAATCTTGATGACATGGTGGAATTTCACAAAGTTTTGGCAATCCGCGATGATTTCATGCTGCTCCTGAGTATGCTGATTGACAGATCAATGAAGTGCTAACAGTTCTTTGGGTTCCACCATAGTTGAGAAAGATGAACGTTTCGCAGACGAATGGACAATGCAGATGTGATCTGCACAGAGGTCACGAGTACGATGAAGTTTAGTATGCGGCTCGAGATTTTATTATCTCGTGTTTCATACACCCTGGAAGGTTAATCTAGCAACTTGCATTATCATGCTTGATGATGGACGTTGGTAGCTTCGGTTTGTTTCGAAACCTTAGAAGCCACGTAAAACACGTTTTTGCATGGACCGATTAGAGGTGTCTAACTTGGTTTTGCAGGATGGTTTGCATGTGCATGTGATGTGGTATGGCAGTGTTCATTATAATTTGATTATGTATGAGATGACTATATAATGTAAATTGATTAACATGACCTGCGTGTCATGATTCGGCATGATGGCTGGAGCCATATGATTGCACTTTAATGGCCTGCGTGTCAACCTTATTTAATGCACTTATTTTATTAGCTATAGAGATAGCAATATTATCTTGTGCATCGACAATGTGGTGGCAATCTTCGTGAAGGTGAACACCGACGTGAATGCCGAAGATGAAGAAATGAAAGACTTCTTCGTCAGAAAGGGCTATACCATATCATGCTATTATGAATTGCTTGAGATGTTTATCCCTTATGATGCACCATTCTTGATTGCGCGGTAGTCGATTTTATTAGGGTGATTTCTCACAAAAATATCAAGTAGATAGTGTTCTCCCAAGTGTAGCACCGTCACGGCACCTAACTATTCGGGGTGCGCCATGGATGCATGGGTACGAACGATTAGGGATGTGTGAGGCGGGTGAGTAAAGACCTCGCAGCGAGATCACTTGGTTGTCTTGACGTTCAGGCATGAAAGTCATAAGCTCTAAACACACGCATCGAAAGATGAACAAGAGTCACATAGGGATGTGATCGGCAAGTTGGCCTACCGATTAAAATTCCCGTCATGAGATGATGATTCTATGGCGATGAATTGAAGTCTGGATCTTGTATCACTCAAAATCAATTATGAGGGATATTGATTTGAGTGGGAGCGCAATGTAGAATTAACTTGTTTAATTCTCAGTGCAATTAATTTTGAACTCTGTCTAAGTGTGATTTGCAAAATAGTTGTAGAATAATGGCTCGCGCTTCCACCTTCCCTGTTAAAATTGAATAGCTGTTAAATATCTGGTTAAAACTTTATAGTTGGTAACGGAATGTGAGGATTGTCCTCAAGAGTGCCGAGAAGGACTTTGTCCTATCGCATGCTTTCAGTGTTCTCCCGCTAATGCTATGGATTATGTGACTCTTGTCCTTCGATCCAAAAGCTAGAATTCCTTTTGAGTCAAAGTGCAATATGTTTGCTTCCATGAGACCTGAACTTCGAAAGTTTGGATAGTTATGTGATATCCATGGAATTTGAAAATCATTTTCAGAGACAGACAAAGGCTAAAAGATATGAGATATCCAAAGCAATGTTTGTTTGCAAACTATTAGTAAAGAAGTTTACTATGCATTATACTGATAAGAAAGGGGTCCAGAAGAACACCTGTCATATGATGAAGGTGAATAAAACGACAACTTAAAGAGAAAGGAAGTGTCCGAAGGGTGTTAGTATGACTTTCACGCCTAGGAAGTCTGGGGCTAACGCCACTCTCAAGTTGGATGCTTCTTCTGAGAGTAGGAGAAATACTAAAAGTTAAACTGTTAGAAGTATAAAGGCAAAAAGAGAGAAGACTGGAATATCCAGCTCATGTATGAATGTCATACAAGTTTTTGATGTATAGAAGGCTGGTCAAAGATATAGTTCTTGAGAATTATGGTTAAACATGTTAATCACTATTTTTTGGGTATTGTGAGTTAATCATAAAGATACCCGCTCGATTGCATTCTATTGCAACTCGATGTAAGAACTACTATGGCCTGAAAGACTAGCCAGGAATGAGGTTTAGATACACGCAGGGAACATAGTAAATGTTACTATGGCTTCCATTGGCGTATTCCCTATGTATTTAATTTCATAATTAATTTTAGAGTTTCACACTCTAGCCCTTTGCATAAGGTATCTTGCAAGAAGGTTGTTCATAAGAGAACTTTTGATGTTCGGTGTTATGAATAACATAAGGGCCATACTTTCATTATGAATGAGACGTGTGTTATGAATATTGATAAATAATACATTACCTCTATATTTACTTTCATAATTCATTTAGAGTTTCATACACTCTAGCCATTTGCATAAGGTATCTTGCAAGGAGGTTATTCATAAGAGAACTTTTGATGTTCGGTGTTATGAATAACATGAAGGGCCATGCTTCCATCCAGGATGGGATGTATGTTATGAATATTGATGGAAATATGATAAATCCATCACATTGATGCTAAATGTCACAAGACTAAAAGAATACCACACAAGTGTGGCACTACATTTGGTCACATTGGAGAAACCCGCATGGAAAATTCCATCATGATGGATTTTGAAGTCGTTAGATTTTGAATCATCTGACACTTGCAACTTTTCTCTGAAAAGTGAAGTGACTGAAATACCGTTCATAGGCCATAAGTAACGAGCATAGAACATATGGGTGATCATACATTATGATGTGTGTAGTCTAGTAAATGTTGTTGCAAGTAGTGGATTTATCTTTCTTCAAAAATGACTCAAGTAAATATATGGATATTTACTTGATGAGACGTGGGTCTGGATCTTTTGGAATCATTCGAAAGGTTTTCAAAATGAAGAATAAAATATTGTAACAAGAAAATTAAGTTTCTACAATTCGATTGCTGAAAGGAAAATTTGAGTTACAAGTTTAGCAAATGTCTGATGAGTTGTGAAAAGAGTTTCATAACTTGCACCTCCCGGAACACCACTACAAGTGGAGAGTCTGTGAAGATGTAATCGAACCATTTATGACATTGTAATATCAAATATGACATAAATAGATTTGCCATTATCACTTTTAAAGTGATGCTTTAGAGACTGCGGCTTTTACACTAAAAAGAGCTCCATCGGGTCTGTTGAAATGACACCATGGTATGGTACGCCCCACCATGTTATATCTTTTCTTAACATTTGGAATATGGGGCTTGTGTAAAAGGTTACAAACCTATTCCAAATTAGACAAGCGCTATTATATAGGTTATCCCAAGTCATTGGGTATTCCCCCACCGCTATACCGAGGCAAAGGGTTTTGCCACAAAACAGAATGCTTTTAAAGAGAATAGTTCTTACAAAAGGTGAGTGGGAGGACAGTGCAACTCGACGAGATAACGAGTATCTTCGTCATCAGATCAAAGGAAAGGAACCTTGGAAGTGATTCCAGGGTTTCCTACTGCTACTGATATGGAAGTCTCTACAATAAAATGTATGGACTTCGGTCGAACTTGCAGTTGAACCTCGTAGGCAAGGCTCGTGCAAACCTCTTAGGTGCGCAAACGAAATATTGTTGCTGGACAATAGTATACCTATGATACACAAGGAATCAATGATGGGCCCTGACTCCGGAATTGGCTAAATGCCAATACAATCCGAGATAGTTTCCATATAAATGTTTCAAGATTAAAATCTTGATACACCTTTCGGAAGGCTTAGAGTCTAACGAATATTTATGGAACTAAAAACTTATACGAATAAAAATGTTTTATCCATAAAGCTCGACTTGTTGAAATAACAAGTTCAAGGAGTTGACTACGATGAGGTTGTTTCACCGTAGCGATGCTTAAAGTCGGTTCGGGTTGAACTAGGAATTAATACATATTTCAATCATGAGATATGAAACATGGATGATGAAAGGATTTCCATCTGATGGAAATGTAACCAAGAACTTGCATGTGTTACAGTCCAAGGTATTTTGTTAGTCCAGAGGATGCTAGTAAGGGTGCAAACTTTAGAGTTCCAGCGATGGACAGAAGAGAGCAAAATGGAGTTGGAATCTTCGTGTTTTGATGAAATGGTCAAAGGGGTTTGACTTCATCAATGGGTAACAAAGATGCTTGTAATTCAAGAAATTAAGTGGGAGCATAATAATATTTCTAAAAACTTGTGTGCTTGACACATTGTTAATTAGAAATAAATTTCTTGACATGAATTAGGACTTCATTTGAAAAGGGTTTTTCGATGAAGTGCTTGGGCTAAATAGCCTTAATATTAGGCATGATGATCTATGGAGATAGATTTACCTAATAGGGCTAAGCAATGAATACATATTGACAAAATGCTAAAACCTTTTAGCATTTAAAACGCCAAGGAGTGATTCTTGCCGAAGTCACATGGAAAGAGTTTTTGCAAGGCTCAGTGTCTCAAAATACTGATGAGCAAAATACATGATGGAGATTCCACACACTCTTGTTTTTGGATTAATCATGTATTCCATGGTATGTAAATCAAACCAGATATGTCCGATACTCCCAAGTTGTTACGAGTATAGATACCAAAGTGATCAAAGTATTGAGCATGGGACAACAGTGAAAGATGTCATTAAGTACTAGAGTAGTGCTGATGACATGTTTTCTCGCAAGCAGAGATTATGAAGTGCTTGTTGTAAGTAATTACATAGATACAATCTTCATTGATGCTCCATGCGATTTTTGATTTAAGTTAAGTGTTTTGTGTAATACATAATATGGTGGCACGGTAGTTGGAAATTGTTCCAAACAAGATACTGTGACGAATTCTATAACAAAGGCTAAAGTATGTTGACGCTTAAGAAGCGACAAAGAAGTTGTTGAATCATATAGTTCGTTCATGAACTTAGTATGGTTCCAAGATGGTTTTGGTTTATGGGACACTATTGTAGATAGTTGTTCCATAGCTCAGTCTAAGGAATCAGGTTTGGACCAATGATTCACACATATGCAAAGCCAAGTCCACACAAAATATGAATTTTTTGAAAGCGTGAAAATGCGAGGATATGCCAAGTTACACATGGAGCTGAAGTCGTCAGATCCATTGGACATCTGGCTATACCACATGCGAAGCATATTTTACACCAAAATGCCATAGGTGTAAAGTGCATTAGCATTGACTAGATTATTGACTCTGGTGCAAGTGAGAGTCTATAGGAGATATGCCCTAGAGGCAATAATAAATGTTATTGACTATCTCCCTGTTTATAATTAGGTTTATGTTCCATGCTATAACTGCTATGGTTCTCGAGTTTATAATAACCACGAGGCTCAGAGGAAGACTCATATGCACGTGTGGAATAATAAACGGTAAAATGTATTCCTAGTCTGGCCTCTAAGACTGGCTCGTATTGTATGATGATCCTTATTTCCTGATATACTGATTAGAACTAGTGCTTAAGTATTACATAAACTAACCTACGATAACCGTACTTGACCATGACACGTCTGCTTGCCCAAACAAACACTACTCTCTCAAGTCAGACTCATGATACTAGTTAATGTGTAAGCTAATGTTACCCACCAATGTCATCTATAAGGGATAAAAAACATTTCATACAGACAAATCTCAAACTGGGTCGGCCCATGCCAGAACATCCTATACTGCGTTTTGCATGCTAGGAAAAGATACAACACACCTGTTTGGGTCGGCCCATGTATGAGCAACCTGTCTTTTAAATTTGGGATTTTCGTATTTATACCCTTAGTTGTGTCCCCCTCGACTGATTTGCCCCTCATTTATCAAAACACGCGGTCTTGCCCAGCTCACGTCCTTCTTCTTGCGTTTTTGTCCTTCCGACACGTCTCCGACCAGTCAGCGTCGTTTGACTGCAAACGTGTAGGAGATATGCCCTAGAGGTAATAATAAATGTTATTGATTATCTTCCTGTTCATAATTAGGTTTATGTTCCATGCTATAACTGTTATGGTTCTCGAGTCTACAATAACCACGAGGCTCGGAGGAAGACTCATATGCACATTTGGAATAATAAACGGTAAAATGTATTCCTAGTCTGGCCTCTAAGACTGGCTCAAGTATTGCATGATGATTCTGTTTTCCTGATCATGGGCATGCCTATACCGGCAATTTTGAGGGCACAATGTTATAAGAACATTTGTGTTCAATCGACCCGATTGATGTTATGCTATGAGATACATTCGTCATAAGTTAATGGTTTATAACACAGAGAAGTTAATGTTTGCATAATTCCTTAGACCATCAGAGTGTCGAGTTTCTTCATGCTTGCTTCATGTACTTTGGGGTTTGTTAAATGTCATTCGTAAATGGGTGGCTATTACGGCGGCTTACAGGTTCATGGAAAAGTATGTCAAGTAACTTAATGACTCAAAATTGATATTTGCTCCTCCGACGATGGAGAAATATCTCTGGGCCCTCTCGGTGTTACGGTATCCATCATCGTCTGGCCAGAAACTTTGTGATTTGATCACGGGGATGCCGGAACACGGGAACGAGAAAAGAGAACAATATCGGCAACGAGGTAACTGGCATAGTGGACAAGTTGTTGATCCACGAGGATGCCTACATGTCTCACCTCGGGTAATTGTAACATATCGCGAAGCAACAGGAATAGCTCATGGCAACTGGAGGTTCACTCGAATATTCATTCATGTGGGTATAGGAGTCAATATGGGTGTCCACGGCTCCGATGTTGATCATTAATCGGAAGGGGTTCTAGGTCATGTCTATGCTTCACCGAACCCATAGGGTCATACGCTTAAGGGTCATCTATAAGAGATAAAAAAACATTTCATACAGACAAATCTCAAACTGGGTCGGCCCATGCCAGAACATCCTATATTGCGTTTTGCATGCTAGGAAAACATACAACACACCTGTTTGGGTCAGCCCATGTATGAGCGACCTGTCTTTTAAATTTGGGATTTTTGTATTTATACCCTTAGTTGTGTCCCACTTGACTGATTTTCCCCTAATTTATCAAAACACGCGGTCTTGCCCAGCTCACGTCCTTCCTCTTGCGTTTTTGTCCTTCCGGCACGTCTCTGTCCAGTCAGCGCCGTTTGACTGCAAACGACGCGTTACTTTGGACATTTTTGCCCCTGTCGGTGATATACCTAATACCCCTTCGTCCTCAATGTGCTAGCGCAAGGAAACAGAGTAGAACGAGGAAGCCGGCGAGGAAAAAGGAGTGGTAGGCAAGGCGTGGCACAGTAAAGCAAGGAGCGGCGGCACATGGCGAGCTCGGGCTCTTCCATCTTCCCGGGCTTTACAATCCCTTACAAGCATCAGTATGTATCACTAAACCTTCTGGGTGACCTATTACTTTCTTCAGGTTTCTAAAAAACCAAATCCAACTCTCAATTGACTCCACTTTCAGAACACCATATGCAATAGGAAACAACCAGTTGTGTCCATCTAGGGCACATGCTGCCACAAGTTGCCCCTCTGAACCTACCAGTCAATGCAGTAGCATCTACAGCTAGGTATCACTAGTAGAATGTCGATCAGTAGTCCCGGTCGGGATGTGCCTTTAGTACCGGTTCCCCAACCGGTACTAAAGGGTCGGGACTAAAGGTCCAGACCTTTAGTACCGCTTGGCCCAGGGACCGGTACTAAAGGCCCTCCACGTGGTTGCCTGCGTGGGCTGGTAGTGGAGGACCTTTAATATTGGTTAGTGATACCAACCGGTACTAAGTGTTCCACGTGGCTGCCTGCGTGGGCTGGTGATGGAGGACCTTTAGTACCGGTTGGTGATACCAACCGGTACTAAGTGTTCTGTTTTTTTCCGCTTTTAATTAGGTTTTAGTTTTCCTCTCTATTTATTATGTTTTTCATTCATTTTAAATTTATTTTACGGTGCTACATACTGTAAACATTAATTACACAAGTTGATGCATATATATATATATATGTAATATAATATACAATATCGCATACACAGTATATATACAAATGAAATTACGCATCCATATATATTCTAGACTTATAACTTAAGGCCCAAAACCCGGCCGAGACTAGCTAGCTAGTGCTCCGGATGAAATCTGAGTTTTCTACTACTGATTTGCTGGCATTATTGACGCGGCGGTAAGTAATAGTGCTCTCCGTTTACATCAATCACATGTTGAAGAAGAAATTCTGCAAATTCCGCTTGAAGTGCTACGTAGCCTTTCTCGGATGAGAGCTTCGACAACATCTACCAAAGCTGGAGTTGTCTTTCACGTGCTCCTCTGCGACGTATACGGCCTTCGGTCTGGATGCGAATGTTCTCGCAGAGGAAGTATCCACATAAATTTGTCCCCTGTGGCTGCTTCGCGCACTTTGCAAAAGAATAGAATTCAATAAGATAATTAATAATCAAGCATGATAATGGTATTGAAAATAGAATTAAAGAGATGCGCGGACCTAGTAGTACTACTTAATTACCTACATCTTTTTCCACTTTAGCTTCGTGGTCCATTGACGACCGTGATGGTTTTTCTGTCATCTTTTTCCAAACACTACGCGGCAAAGAAAAAGAACGAAAGAGTTATTATAATTACTTTTCATATCAGGAAATAATGAAAGAAAGCGAGGTCGATAAAGATTGAAATTACCGCTCTATCATAAAATACAAGTCCATGTATGATTGTTCTGGTGTATTTAGTGAGTCATACACTTGAAGAAGTCTATCCGCGAGGATAATATATATGAGGATATAGTGGTCTCTACGCAGAAGTTTATATAATTAAGCAGACATGCATATAACTCATCAACTACACTTGACAGCGAGCTAGTAAGCAAAAATAGAATTTGTAGTATACAAGAGAGTAAACACTCACCCCATGTTTTAAGCAAATATTATAGTAGATTTGGTATTCATTAGTGCCTCTAGAAAATTTTCCAAGAGATCTTCTGTGTCCTTGGCATAATATTTTACCACATGACCATTAACGGTACTTGGGTCGATGAACCCAATGTCATCGATTCCCTCTTGTTTCAATTCCCACATCTTCAATCTGCATAATAGCGTAGAAAAGAACATATATAGCGAGGATAAGCCAATGAACGATATCTTAGCTAGAGACTTAAATTATTAAAGATATAAATCACTTACAGACAATAACAACTGATGAGAATTTTGTCGATAGAGTCCATGTGGTATAACTGGAAAAGTTCTGAGAATTCAAGACATATGTCACATGCATTGACGTAATGCTCTTTCCTTACTTTGACCATGACCGCAGTCTCCCCTTGCTTTTCTTCACGCAGGTACCAATCATGCAACCGTCGCATTGCAGTTGGTAGTTCCTTGTACTGCTCGGGTGTGACAAGTGGTTTTCCGATGGCATATTGCATTGCGTGCTCAGTTGCACCGTACCCGCGGATTTCCTCAGTGCCAAGGATTTGGCCAAGAGTGAGACCTGCAGCCTCTACTTCTTCGAGGTCGATTGGGTTGCCTTGCACGTCGACTGGTTGGATCGATTGCTTGCTTGGATTGGTACTCACCTTGAGCGGAGAGATCGATTGCTTGGATTGTTCTCCGAGCTAGGGAACTGTTTTCCCACTAGTTGATGTCGTACTTCCCGGCTTCTTCCTTGGGCTGGGCCGACTTCTCTGCTCACTTGCCTTCTGAATCTATCGCTCATAGTCTGTCGGCATACGCTCGACATATGCCGGGGGTCGATCAATAAAGTGTTCCATAAAGTAATCTTGGACTTCCTTGGGTATTACCTCCTTTGGCGGCACGATCTTCTTCGCAAAAAAGGCTTTCACTTGGAGATCGCATTCAATTTTGTTTTCCTCTGGTGTCATGTCGTAAGGCAGCTTCCTTTTGGCCGGAGGCTCGGGTTTCTTCTTTGCTTTCTTCCGAAGAGGACTGCTGGTGGCCTTCCTCTTTTGGGAGCCCTACTGGCAGGACCGCTGCCGGGGTGGAGTCGGCTCACGTGGCAGAGATCGATATCGATGATATGGACTCGCGTCGTGCTCCGTCCCGAGGTTGGGAGGACTGCTCATGGCGAGGTGGGGAGGACTGCTGGCGAGGTGGGACGCCTCTCAACGTGGGGAGGACTGTGGGGGAGCTCGAGATGGGGAGGACTGCTGGCGAGGTGATTGCTAGCGAGGTGGGGAGGACTGTTGGCAAGGTGGGGAGGACTGCTGGCGCTGCGATGCCTCTGGTTGGGATCCCTCGTGCTGTACATCGATACTCGGAGGAGCCGGTGGCCTTAGCGCCGAGTGTGGAAAGACGATGCAGTCCTTACTCCATAGAATGAGACTACGGCCGGCTTTTGCCAGTGTGGACTCCCCCTCACCTCCAGGGATGTCAAGCAATAGTTCATCATATCCTGGCTCTATTGCGTCCACCGCGACATGATCATACCCAGCTGGAACCAGATTGCAATGCCAGAGAACATCAGGTGTATTTGGTAAAGCATAGCCCGTCGCGACCCACACGGGTATGTTCTTCATTTTCTGGATTAGCTCACAAGATGTCTTCTCAGTGATATCATCCACGGGGGTGTGACCCAGCGGTGCCCTCTTGGAACCCACGCTGCTTTTCGGCAGTGTAGATGGGACGGGTTCCCCTGCCTCCTGTTGCGGAGTTTCCCTTTGCTGGGTCAGTACCTGTATCTGCAGCTACTACTGCTCGTACATTTGTTCCAACTTTGAAAGTCGGTCTGCTTCCACCTTCTTTTTTCTCGAGCGGCTTTTATAACTGTCCTTCCATCCTGCAAACCCCTCGTACCACGGAACAACGCCCACGTCTCGTGTTCGTCCTCCGTGTTTGGCATTCCCGAGGGCGCGTGTAAGCTCGTCGTTCCCTCTATCGGGGTGAAACCGTCCTTCTTGGGCAGCTTTTATTGCTTCAATCAACTCATCTGATGCATGCTTCAGACTGCCTAGTGCAATAATCTTCCCTATTGCTGGGTCCAACTTTCCCCCGTGCGCAAAAAACCAATTCCTGCACCTCTTGGGCCAGTTGAAGGTTACTGGAGTGATCCCTTCAGCAAGCATCTTATTCTCTAATGCATCCCGCTTAGGAATGGCTGACTTCTATCCACCTATCGTCCCTAGTTTATGGTGATACTTTTTTTCTCAGCATTTATCTTATTCGTTGCCGACTTATCCATAGAAGCTATCGATGTCTTGTACTCGATAAGTGCGTCCCAGTGACTCCTTACCTTCTCGTATATTCCTTTGAATTCGGGTTTCTTCTTGCCTCTAGCGTTGTACTCGGTCCATAATCTTTTCTTCCAAGTCTGGAACGCGTCGGCCATCTTATGGAGAGCAAACTCCTTGACTTTGTTCCTTTGACGCCCCGAGAGAGAATCTGGTAGGGTGAAATGCTCCATGAGCTCTTGCCAAAGGGCATCTTTAATTCTTGTATCGACATAATTCACTCATGGTTTTGGTTCGTTTGGCTGAATCCATTCATGCATTGTGATCGGGACTCCGTCCCTAACAACCACTCCGCATTGACGCACAAATGTCTTGGCATTGGCTTCAGGGTGAGTCGGTTCGCCATTATGTTTGAAAGCATCACGATTGAGCTTTACGTTGCCGTCCAATATTTTGGCACCTCCTCGTACATTTCTACTAGATTGGCTCGATCCGGAGGGCTTATAATTAAAATAAAAAATATTTGTTAATATATATATATATACACACAAATCAATTAATACACATGTAATGATCACCAGAGGCTAATATGTGTATATACCTCGCCGAACGTTGTTCGTTGTTCTGGATTTTGCAACATAAGTTGTTCTTCCTCGGCCTCACATCCATCACCGTAATCGTTCAGATATTGTGAGCCATCATCATCATGTGATTCACCTCGAAGGTCCGCTGAGTTTTCGGAGGAGCGTATCATGTCGAAGATGTCCTCTTCATGAGCTCTACCGGTATTGTCCATAGCTTAATAACTAATCCATAATAATATAGATAAAACAAATTAGTATTCACATTAGCATGCATTCAAGAAGCAAAATAACTGATAGTTAATTAATAATGCATCATCGAATACATATATAGTAGTTCTTAGAAAAGATCTCATCTCATAATCTTGGATAATTTTCAATACATCGGCTAATCCATCGATCTAGCTAATACATCATAATAATACATATATAGTAGCTAATATATCGATCTAGCTAGAACCCTAGCACCCGACGGATATCGGGGCAGGCGGTGGACACCCAAAGAGAAGGAACCATCACAGGAACATAGCTCCAGTGAGATCCCTGAAGAATCTTCCAGGTATTGTCGGACCTGGCCTCCAAAGCTGCCATGTAGCGACGGATGTGCTCGTTCTCCTTGCTGACATGGTACTGTACCACCTCCGTGGGGGACTCAAGCCTCTGAATTGTCCGTGGCCCATGCGGACGCCACCACAGAACCTCCTGGTCGACGACGGGCTGGCTCCTCACCAAGTTGTGCCGCCCGGAACGCAGCACCTTCCAGTACCAACCCGGCGGAGCCCAGTCCGTGACAAGGCCCCTCGGCTCAAGCAAGTGACCTCCTCCGGCGACTCGACGACGAGGATGCGGGATCGGCATCGTCGACATCGAGAAGAAACACTTAATTATGAAAACAAATTAAATAAAACTTAGCAAAATTAACACTTAGCATCTAGCAAAATCATGAATTACGGCACGCTTTGGATCCTAATGCGTGTGTGACTATCGGTCTGTCGATGCTTTCCTTAAATAACTCTCATATCTCATGGTGTGTTGGTGCTCTCTCTCACACATTGATATGGTGGTGTATATATGTTAGTGGACACTCTCTCACAGTATTAGTTCGACCGTCGGTGATGGACGCCCCGCCTCTTCTCTTCTTGCGCATCAAACCGACGAGTATATCGCAAAGAAGAGAAGACAGAAGAGGCGCCCCCCATGACAACAGTCGGGATTCCTCCATCAAGAACACACATGAAAGTCACACAAGGTGCAACGACAGACCGAAAGTCACACACGCATTAGGATCCAACTAAATTAAACCTAAAACTAAACTAAACCTAAACTAAATTAAACCTAAACTAAACCTAAACTAAACAAAACCTAAACTAAATTAAACCTAAACTAAACCTAAACTAAACAAAATCTAAATCTAAAGTAAATTAAACCTAAACTAAACCTAAACTAAACAAAATCTAAACTAAACCTAAATTAAACAAAATCTAAACTAAAACTAAACTAAACATAAACTAAACCTAAACTAAACAAAATCTAAACTAAATTAAACCTAAACTAAACCTAAATTAAACAAAATCTAAACTAAAAATAAACTAAACCTAAACTAAAATAAACCTAACTAAACCTAAACTAAACTAAACTAAATCTAAACTAAAACTAAACTAAAACTAAACTAAAACTAAACAAATTCATCACATCAACATTTTCTATGAACATATGAAAATTCTATGAACAAAATCCATCCATGCATCAACATATGAAAATTCTATGAACATAAAAAATTGATCCATCCATCCATCGATCTTCAGCATAGTAGATTCTATGAACATATGAAAATTCTATGAACAAATCCATCCATACATAAACATATGAAAATTCTATGAACATAAAACATTCTATGAATGAAAACAAATTCATCGTATCTGCATTTTCTATGAAGATATGATAAGTCTGTGAACAAATCCATCCATACAACAAAATATGACAATTCTACGAACATGAAAAATTATATGAACAAAAACGAATCCATCCATCCATCCATCCATTCATCCATCATTATCACTGTTAGACAATGAGGCGTGGGCTCGGGGACGGCTCGGAGGCAAGCGACGGCGGGGCTGGGCGTGAGGAAGGCGTCGGCAATGTCGACGTAGGGGCAGGGCGGCGTCGGGGTGGCGCGCGGCGGCGACGGCGATTTCAGCAGCCTGGCGGCGCGCAAATGACTTCTCCCGGTGCGTGGCTCGGCCTATGACGAAGGGATCTATATTTATACCTAGCAACCTTTAGTACCGGTGCGTGGCTCGCTCCGGTACTAAAGACCCTTTAGTACCGGTGCGAGCCACGCACCGCTACTAAAGGTCCTCCCCATAAAAAGTGCAGGGCAGTGGACCTTTAGTACCGGTGTGTGGCTCCCACCGGTACCAAAGGTTTTTTTAATTCAATATTAGTTATTATTTTCAAAAAAACGTAAACTTTAGAAAATTATAGAAAAAATGTATGACTCCAATGGAAATAAATAATATATGAAAAAATATCAGAAAAATATAAAGAATCTATCTATGGCATTTCCATGCATGTTTGAACAACTTCAACTGCTGTATAAGACAATTTGATTAAATTGCATTTGAAATGTCATATCTCGAGTTTGAAAAGCAGTACAAATGAACTCTGAAAAGGTTATAACTTGGCATGACATCATAATTTCACCCACATAGCAACTTCTAGAGAGTTGAGAGTCACTTCGTGTACAAATTGGACAATCTCATAAGAAGTATGAGGGTTTCGGACGAAAACTCATCTATTACAAAGGGATTTCATTTTTAATAACTTATGTTAACTCCATAGTTTTCGTGTGATCAATATGCACCATTCAAAGGCACATCATCAATTTTCAAACCTTTCTGACTTCAGTTGATATATTTCATGCATTTAATGATTTATTTTGAGCTAAATGACCCCGAATTTGAAAAGCAGTACAAATGAACTCTGAAAAGGTTGTAACTTGGCATGACATCATAATTTCACCCACATAGCAACTTCTAAAGAGTTGAGAGGGTTACGGTAAAAACTGGATGCACTTCGTATACAAATTGGACAATCTCATAAGAAGTATGAGGGTTTCGGACGAAAACTCGTCTACTACAAAGGATTTCATTTTTAAAAACTTATTTTAACTCCATACTTTTTGTGTGTTAAATATGCACCATTCAAAGGCACATCATCAATTTTCAACCCTTTCTGACTTCATTTGATATTTTTCATGCATTTAATGATTTATTTTGAGCTAAGTGACCCTGAATTTGAAAAGCAGTACAAATGAACTCTAAAAAGGTTGTAACTTGGCATGACATCATAATTTCACCCACATAACAACTTCTAAAGAGTTGAGAGGGTTACGGTAAAAACTGGATGCACTTCGTGTACAAATTGGACATCTCATAAGAAGTATGAGGGTTTCGGACGAAAACTCGTCTATTACAAAGGGATTTCATTTTTAATAAATTATTTTAACTCCATACTTTTTGTGCGTTCAATATGCACCATTCAAAGGCACATCATAAATTTTCAACCCTTTCTGACTTCATTTGATATTTTTCATGCATTTAATGATTTATTTTGAGCTAGATGACCCTGAATTTGAAAAGCAGTACGAATGAACTCTGAAAAGGTTTTAACTTGGCATTACATCATAATTTCACCCACATAGCAACTTCTAAAGAGTTGAGAGGGTTACGGCAAAAACTGGATGCATTTCGTGTACAAATTGGACAATCTCTTTCGAAGTATGAGGGTTTCGGATGAAAACTCATCTATTAAAAAGGGATTTCATTTTTAATAACTTATTTTAACTCCATACTTTTTGTGTGTTCAATATGCACCATTCAAAGGCACATCATCAATTTTCAAACCTTTCTGACTTCATTTGATATTTTTCATGCATTTAATGATTTATTTTGAGCTAGATGACCCTGAATTTGAAAAGCAGTACAAATGAACTCTAAAAAGGTTTTAACTTGGCATGATATCATAATTTCACCCACGTAGCAACTTCTAAAGAGTTGAGTAGCTGTACAAAGTGGATGCACTTCGTATACAAACTGTTACAAAGATACCATGCTAGGAAATGCATGCATGTCCTTCACATATATAGAAAGTGATGATAGTGAAGCCGGTCACATCCCAGAGTGGGATCTCGCAGTGTAAGACTTTTTCTGCGTGTTTGTCCCTTTCTTATGATTGTGCCGTAACCATGGATAATCTTTATCATTTAACAGGATGCTTGGGTCAGTCTTCACTCTCAAGGGAGGGATTTCATGAAACTTTTCATAATATTCTGACATGTATGTCTTGTCCTCCACTCCCACAATGTTTCTTTTCCCTGAAAGAACTATGTGGCGCTTTGGCTCATCGTATGATGTATTCGCTTCGTTATTATTTTTTCTCCTCGGTTTGCTAGACATGTCCTTCACATAGAAAACCTGAGCCACATCATTGGCTAGGACGAATGAGTCGTCTGTGTATCCAAGATTGTTGAGATCCACTATTGTCATTCGGTACTGCGGGTCTACCTGTACCCTGCCTCCAGTATATTTGACCCATTTGCACCGAAACAAAGGGACCTTAAGATCAGGTCCATTGTCAAGTTCCCATATCTCCTCTATGTAACCATAATATGTGTCTTCAAAGTTGGTTGCATCATAGCGGACACCACTGTTTTGGTTGGTGCTCTTTTTATCTTGGGCGATCGTGTAAAATGTATTCCCATTTATCTCGTACCCTTTGAAAGTCATTACAGTCGAACTTGGTGTCTTGGCCAACCAGTACAGTTCGTCTAGAACGTCATTGTCATTGATGAGATTTGTTTGCAACCAACCGGCAAAAGTCTCCATATGTTTATGTTCAATCCAGGGCCAGACTGCTCTGGGTACTTGGACCGTACAATATCCTTGTGTTCCTCCATGTATGGAGTCACCAAGGTGGAATTTTGTAGAACCGTGTAGTGTGCTTGAGTGAAAGAATGCCCATCCATATTTATTGCTTCTTTCTTTTCTAATGTGCCTTTTCCACCCAGTCTCCCCTCATGCCGCGATTCAAGAAGACCAATCGGCTTAATGTCAGGAACAAAGTCAACACAAAACTCAGTAACCTCCTCTGTTCCATATTCCTTGGCGATGCTTCCTTCTGGCCTAGCACGGTTATGAACATATTTCTTTAAGACTCCCATGAACCTCTAGAAGGGGAACATATTGTGTAGAAATACAGGACCCAGAATGTTAATCTCTTCGACTAGGTGAACTAGAACGTGCGTCATAATATTGAAGAAGGATGGAGGGAACACCAACTCAAAACTGACAAGACATTGGACCAGGTCATTCTGTAACCTTGGTAGGATTTCTGGATCGATTACCTCTGAGAAATTGCATTGAGGAATGCGCATATCTTCACAATGGCTAATCGAACATTTTCCGGTAAAAGCCCCCTAAGTGCAACCGGAAGTAATTGCGTCATAATCACGTGGCAGTCATGAGACTTTAGATTTTGAAATTTTTTCTCTGCGATATTTATTATTCCCTTTATATTCGACGAGAAGCCAGACGGGACCTTGATACTGAGCAGGCATTCAAAAAAGATTTCCTTCTCTTCTTTCGTAAGAGCGTAGCTGACAGGACCTTGATACTGCTTTGGAGGCATGTCGTCTTTTTCGTTAATTCTTTGCTTGTACTCCCGTGCCTCAGGTGTATCTTTTGTCTTTACATACACACCCAAGAAGCCTAGCAGGTTCACACAAAGATTCTTCGTCACGTGCATCACGTCGATTGCATTGCGGACCTCTAGGGCTTTCCAATATTCAAGTTCCCAAAATATAGATTTCTTCTTCCACATGGGTGCGTGTCCGTTGGCGTCATTTGGAACAGATTGTCCGCTTGGACCCTTTCCAAAGATTACCTGTAAATCCTTGACCAAATCAAATATATATTCACCAGTACGGAGGCCAGGCTTCTTCCGGTTATCTGGTTCACCTTTGAAATGGTTGCCTGCCTTTCTTAAGATATGCTTGATCGGTAGAAATCGACGATGTCCCAGGTACACATTCTTCTTACATTTATCCAAATATATACTTTTAGTATCATCTAAACAGTGTGTGCATGCATTGTATCCCTTGTTTGTATGTCCTAAAAGGTTACTAAGAGCAGGCCAACCATTGATGGTTACAAACAGCAACGCTCGTAGGTCAATTTCCTTCTGTGTGTGCGCATCCCAGACACGTACACCTGGTTTCTTCCACAACTACAGAAGTTCATCAACTAGTGGCCTTAGGAAGACATCAATGTCATTGCCGGGTTGCTTAGGGCCTTGGATGAGCACTGGCATCATAATGAACTTCCACTTCATGCACAATCAAGGAGGAAGGTTGTAGATACATAGAGTCACGGGCCAGGTGCTGTGACTAGAGCTCTGTTCCCCAAAAGGATTCATGTAGTCTGTACTAAGACCAAACCATAAGTTCGTTGTGTCAGCTGCAAAGTCCTCGAACTACCTCTCAATTTTTCTCCACTGCGACCCATCAGCGGGTGCTCTCAACATCCCATCTTTCTTACGTTCTTCTTCGTGTCATCGCAACAATTTGGCATGCTCTTTGTTTTGGAACAAACGTTTCAATCGTGGTATTATAGGAGCATACCACATCACCTTGGCAGGAACCCTCTTCCTATGGCGTTCGCCCTCCACATCACCAAGGTCATCGCGAGGTATCTTATAGCGCAGTGCACCACATACCGGGCATGCATCCAAATTCTCGTACTCCTCACCGCGGTAGAGGATGCAGTCATTAGAGCATGCATGTATCTTCTGCACCTCTAATCCTAGAGGGCACACAACCTTCTTTGCTTCATACGTACTTTCAGACATTTCGTTATCCTTTGGAAGCATCTTCTTTATCATTATTAGCAATTCTTGAAATCCCTTGTCAGTTACACCATTCTTCGCCTTCCATTGCAGCAATTCCAGCATGGTACCCAGCTTTTTCTGGTCATCTTCACAATTTGGATACAATAATTTCTTGTGATCCTCTAACATGCGTTCCAACTTCAACCTCTCCTTATCATTTTCGCAGTTTCTCTTTGCATCATCAATGACCCGACCCAAATCATCAGCGGGCTCATCTCTTGTCTCTTCTTCAGCTTCCCCCATTGATGCCTCTTCTTCAGCTTCCCCCATTGTTGTATCGGCGAAAGGATAGTTGTCATCATCCTCTTCTTCTTCATTGTCTTCCATTATAACCCCTCTTTCTCCGTGCTTGGTCCAATAGCTATAGCCGGACATGAAACCGGACTTCAGCAGGTGGTAGTGAAGGGTTTTTGAGGTAGAGTAATTCCTATCATTCTTACAGTCACGACATGGACAACACATGAAACCATTCTGCTTGTTTGCCTCAGCCACACGAATAAAATCATGCAGGCCATTAAGAAACCTTGGACTTGGTCGGTCATCGTACATCCATTGCCGGCTCATATTCACTACACAACATCTAAGTGACCAAATTAATACAACTTCATCATCACATTACAACCAAAAGTAGAGCTAGCAGTGACAAAATGTTATTACTACAAATAATAGATACTTATAGTTCATACATACATCTCATAAAACAACACCAACTATCTAAAACATGTAAATACATAAACAAATGCGATCATAATCGCAACTAAAGTAACAATTGAGCCAACAACATAATGATACCAAGCCTCTTTATCAATGGCATATTTTCTAATCTTTCTAAGCTTCAAGCGCATTCCAGCCATCTTGTTCTTGTGATCATCGACGATATCGGCAACATGCAACTCCAATCCCATCTTCTCATCTTCAGTTCTTTTCAATTTTCCTTTCAAATGATCAATTTTTTTTAGCTTGTGTTAATTTCTCGAGCAGAATTGCATAGTCGGTTCGAATTTCTGGTTCAACTACTTCCTATAGATAAAAACATCTACGTCAATTTGGTGGCATAATTGATTGTCATAGACATTAGATGATGTGTGAAATAGTTATAAAAGATAATGACATACCACATCTGAATCATAGAATTGACGAGGGCCGACGTGGGCAGATACCATAACCATGACACTATAGAATAACTACAATAATACAAGTAACACTACTAGGGAAAACCTTATAGGCAGGACAATATCAGTAGTGCTGGAATGTAACAGGCGATGCTGCTAGTTAGCAGTAGTGATTTATTTAGCAAGCGCTACAAGTAAAGACTTACCAGTAGCGCTGTAAACAAAAAAAGCGCTACTTCTAAGCGGGAATAGGCGAGCCCACCGACACTATTGGTAGTAGCAGCGCTGTCCATAATAAAGCGCTACTACTAATACTCTAATAGTAGCGCTTTGTTTGTTGGAACCGCTACTGATAATGGGATCCACTTAATATTAGCATTTTTTTGGAAAGCGCTACTGCTAAGTAACATAGCAGTAGCGCTTGCTGAAAAACAGCGCTACTGCTATGCGTGGCTGGTGCCATCTTTTCACCCCCCCCTCCCCTCCTTCCCATTGCCCTCTCTCCCCCTCCTTTCCCCTATCCTCTCACCATTGTTGCCCTTCTTCTCTCTTCCTCCTACCTCTTTTCTATCCCCATTAATGCCCCCACCACCATAACTCTCCTCCATAAATGGCCTTCTCATCTCTAGCTAGCTCCATAATTAAATGTCCCCCCTATCTCATTTGTTTGGCTCTCCCTCCATTCCATTAGATATAGATCTAGCTAGCTCATCTCTCTCCCTCTCCATTAGTTACCTACCGTCATCTCTCCTCCCCAACAACTTGATCTAGCTAGCTATTGATATGTCCCCAACAACTAGATGTAGCTAGATCTAGCTTGATATATAGCTGAGTAAAAAGTTGTTCATTTCAAGAATGGGAATATGTGTGTGTGAATGGGAATATGTGTGTTTGGGATATGGAGAGATTTGTGTGACTGGCATGCCCCCGAGTTGCTTATGTTTTGCCAAAATGTCGATTTATTTCCGTTTCTTGGGCCTTTAGTTGACACATGTCTTCGTGGGCCGGCTCATAACCAATGTCATCCACCGGAAACTTACAACCAGGTCATATCACGGGGTTATATCCCCGACATTAGGCCCCAGGTTGAAGTGAGCCAGCTGATTTCATCCGTCTCTTGCAATTGTCTGAGAGTTGCCACGGAATGACCTGGCATGACGTCACAGATACGCTGATGTATCACCAAATCTCTCGCATTTAACCGCTTACCGAGAATCAAGGCGTCCGTTTCGGCAAGACCAGTGTTGACGCCTGGGATTCCGCACCGTTCTCCTGTTAAATAGGATCCGCACGGGTCAAAAATGATTCATTCCCGCTCGTGCGCCCCTTCTTCTTCTTCTTGCCGTCGCACGTCGTCCGAGCTCGTCCGCTCCGCTCCGGCGCCACCGCTCGTCCGTCATCGACATTGGCCGCTGCATCAACCTGTTTGGAACAGAATCTCGTCCTCCGCTATCCCCACTCCGGTACGCCTCTCTTTCCCATAGCTTTAAATCGGTAGAAATGGGGTTTTCTCCGGCGGACTTCCGTCGCGCGTTTCCGATCTCCGGCGCGGCCGCACGACCAAGTCTTGGGTCCTGCCGCACGTCCTTTAGATCGCGCCATCTCCACCGCCGCCATACGTGGTCCATCCACGCACAATGCGCGGGCTGTTAGGGCTATAGGCCAACTTTCCATTTTCACTGTTCTTCATCTAGGTCGACGTAGAACTTTTTCCTCCGCTTCAATAGATCCAAAATTTTAGTAATAGTTTGTGAAACCTGTTTGTCTGGGTCTTGACTGACTTCCGGCTCATCTGTTCATAGTGAGCCGCTAGACTTCCTCCGGCTATTATCAGCCAAGCCTTTCAAGGCCTTTAAAATTTCTTTTTAGAACCCTGTAACTTGTAAGTCGCTGTAGCGATGTGCTCCTATTTGACTAGTCACCATTTTCTTTCTACACAGTATTTTTAAGCTGCCAATATGACACACGCCACCAATCCCTGCAATTGGGTCGGCTCTTGCGTGACCAAAGAATATCTGTCTGACCTCGTAGCTGCTGGCACCCTTCCTCCAAAGGAAATGATCAACTGGCGAGTTCCAGGTGATGAGATCCGCCCCACACTAAAGAAAGGGGAGGTCATAGTCTTTACGGATCACATCAAACGAGGATTCGTGCCACCCGGGTCAAAGTTCTTTCGTGACATTCTCCATCTGTACAAGTTGCATCCCCAAGACCTGGCGCCGAATTCCGTATCAAGTATTTGCCACTTTCAAGTCCTCTCTGAGGCATACCTTCAATCCAGGCCATCAGTCGGATTCTTTCGAGAGTTCTTCTACGCCAACCGCTAGACTGAGTACAAGAGCGGGCCAAGTCTGGAACTCGGAGGGATCACCATCCAGCGCCGGAGGGGCATCACCTTTCCGGCTATTCAGATGCCCAGTCACCCGAAGGATTGGAACAAGACGTGGTTCTATTGCAAAGACACGTCCCCTGACATAGAACATCGCCTGTCGGGTTATTGCTCATCCCGGCTCTCCACTGATACTGCGCTGCCCGACCAGCTCTCAGCTGCTGACCATGCCAGATATGAGAAGCCTCACGCCAGAGTAAAAGCTCTCCTGGCCAATGGTCTCATTGGAACTGACCTTATCCGCTGCTGGGTGGAGTGGCGGATCATGCCTCTGAGCCGCCCGAACCGGCTCATGTATGAATATCCAGGGCAGTATGACAGCGAACTGTGCTTCAGCGCCACCACTTTGACTGAGGACGACATCTGTATGACCGTCCGAAGTCTTGTGCACGAGACCTCTGGCTCTTGCAGCACCATCGGCCTAGCGCCCTTCTGCGCGACCAACCCGGTGCCTCTTGTAAGTATTTTTGCCCTTCTCCCGGCTGTTGCATGTTTACTTACTCTTCTGTACTATTTTTGATATCTTTCTTCCAGGTCAATTTGCACAGGCTGACTCGGACTTCTGGAAGAAGGAATATGTTCCTCCTCCAAAGGCAACCAAAAAGAAAGCCGCCACCAAGAAACAAAGAAAGGCAGCTCCCCAAGAAAACTGGCTTGAACACCCGGCCTCTTCAGAGTCGGAGGTAAAAAAATTGACTTTACTTACTTGACTATTTGACTTGCCGGCTCTTATTAATATTTTCCATGTTCCACAGGATGAAGTTGAAACCAGTCACGCCAACGCTCCTGAGGTAACTTGCATGTACTCCGACTCAGAATATTTCATCTGAAAGCCGCGGCGGGTCGTTAGAAAATTTCTTCTATCTCACCCTCTCGCTCATCTGGCTCCCGATTTCTTCTTAAAAAAGCAACAACAAACTGAACGACGTCAAACCCGGAGCACCGGCTCTACGGAGCTTGCATCGGGACTACCAAACTCGCCAGCTCCTAAGAAGCGGCCTGCGGAGGTCAGTATCCTTATTTTCCTTTGGTTTCGCTTCGTGTCTAAAACGTCTTCTCATTTCCGTGTCTTACTTTTTCAGAAGACACCCTCTTCGGGCGACTCTTTAGCATCAGTCATACCTCCTCCAAAAATCAACCCTCTGTAAGCTTTCAAATACCCGGATGTCTTGATGAAATATCAGTCTCCTTTAAATGCTGACCCTTTACGCCGCAAGACCAATCAACCTTCTTCCGGCCCTGTCCTTGACAAATCAAGAGCCTGAACAGCCGGCCCCGGTTCAACCGGATCTTGGACAACCGAAGGAAACTCCAGCAGAAGAAGAAGCTCCACCAGCGGCTTCCACTGAGCCGGCAGCAGACGATGTTATAATAGAGAACTCCCCAACTGCTCCTTCAAGGCTGATTACACCCGCCAAGACTCCTGCGACTCCGGATGTCATCATCACCGGGTCTGCTCAGAAGCCTCCGTCCCCAGCACATGTATTAACCCGGCATCCTGAGCCGTCTGAAGCTTCACGGAAGCTTGAATTTGACTCGTCATACGACAAGATGACAGCCGAAGAACTCCACTCCGGCTACATGAACCGGGTCAACACCAGCCGAGACTTGGAACTCCGGCTGGTCGCCATGATGAAGATAAAATATGAGGTATGTTACCTTTCTCCAGCCATAACCTTCCCCAACCCCCAAGAGCCGGATTTAATCTAATGTATAGTTGAATCGGGTCTTCTTTGAAGGTTATGTAGAAAACACTTTTGCTTTAAATAATGTACACATACACTGCAGACTGTGAATACTTGCATACTGCCAAATGTAGCCCCCAAGGGCCGGCTCAAATTTTATTAGAGTTGGGACTTCTAATCTGCAAAGAGCCATAGTGTAGCCCCCAAGGGCCGGCTCAAATTTTATTAGAGTCGGGACTTCTGATCTGCAAAGAGCCATAGTGTAGCCCCCAAGGGCCGGCTCAAATTTTATTAGAGTCGGGACTTCTAATCTGCAAAGAGCCATAGTGTAGCCCCCAAGTTCTGAATGAGTTTCAAAGAAGATGAACCGGAACTGTATACTTGAACAGATGAAATGTACATTAGCCCCCAAGTGTCAAATATATTGCTTGCAATCTGTTTGAGACTTGTAGAACTTGAACTGTGAATCCTTATGTATATTAACACTCTTGCTGCTGTAATAACTCATACTTTGTTTTAATACATGCAAGACGCTCTGAACACCGCCGGCTCTCAGCTGGCGGATCTTAAAAACAACCTAGCGGCTCAACAGGAAGCACAAAGCCTAGCTGATGAAATATGCCGGCTCCTAGCTGAGGAATTAGCAAAGGCCATCGCTGAGCTATCATCGCTAAAAGAGGCGGCTGAGTCAGAGAGAGCCGCTCTGACAAAACGGGCGGATGATGCTGATCAGCGGCGCATCGCTGCTGCTGAAGAGCTCCAAGGTCTCAAATGGCACATCACTACGATGTTTGCCGCCTTATTTGGTAAGTCAACCTTACCGTACTCCATATACCATCATCCTTCATGAAATAACTCACATGTCTCTTCCGGCTCATGCAGGTCCCTTGAGTCGTCAACTTGCAATGGACAGTATCATGTCACTGAAGGCCATGTACACCTTCACGGAGCAACTGTACTGTGGGGCGATGTTTACCATCAAGAGCATACAATACAAAGAAAAGATTCCCAATACCCTGAAAGGGGTGTTAGAACTGTTCTCAATAGTGCCCAAGCAGATACAAGAACTGAAGAAATCAGCTTTCTGTTCTGGAGCCGTTGCAGGTTTGAGCCGGGCTATGGCCTTCGCGCCGGATCTCACGCCAGCCGAAATGATGGGAGGGTACCCTTCGAAGAAAGTTGACGGCTCAGAATTCTCTGAAGCAGACTACTTTAAAGTCGTCAAGGACTCTCGCTACTTGGCGTCTGTCATGGCTGATGAGGCAGAGGCGGACCTCAAGAGCTACCAAGCAGCATACGACCAGGAAGACAAACGGATCCGCGGGCCTCTTTATGAATGTAAAGACCTAACACCCACTCGAAGCAAGGATCTTTTCCCTGGTGAGCTCGATGTCTCCCCTTTCTTTGAAGGGACTTTTGCTGCCGTATCTAACTGCAACTGGGAACTCGGCAACCTTCAGATCCAATCCGCGGGAGAGCCGGAGCAGGGTGAGCCGGCCAAGTGACCAAACTTTGTAATATCCAGAGCAATAGCGGCTCTTTTAATTACCCGCCAATGGCATTTTGAAACTTGTTAGAAACACCGTTTGTTCCTTGTGAGAACATCTTTTGTAACAGCCTTATAATATCTAAGTATAGTCATCGGCTGTTTGCTTTATATTGCTTTCAACAATCTTTCTCAGCTATGTACTTCCATCTTTGATAAATTTGCCAATGATTCATGAGAGGCACTTGTAAGTCTTCAAAGCTCTTTTAGAACTGGATAACACCTCTGTTGGTAATAAGCCTCTCCATGAACAAAACGCGGTTGTTGATAAACCAACACGTAATCTTTCCCAGACGTCTGTCCTTCACCCGGAGTTATTAGACCCGGGAAATTTACTCCATCAACCGGAACAGTATGACTTCTTCTCTTATAATGATATGCCATGGAAGAGCCGGCTGTCATAGGATAAAGTAAGCTATACCTGACGGTAGGAAGCCTCTATGCGACAACGACGACTGTTGGGAACTTTAAAGCGGCCTACAACCGGCTGTATGAAGGGTGATGTAAGCTGTACCATGATGGTAAGAAGCCTCCTTTTAACAGTAAATACTTATCCATTGTATTCCAACACCGGTTGTTAATAGGTTTATGTAAGCTATACCAAAGGTAAGAAGCCTCTACTGACAACCGCAGCTCAAAAAAGCCTGCTGTTGGAGGGTGATGTAAGCTATACCCGAAGGCAAGAAGCCTCCTCTAATCAGCCAATGTTGTATGGGGCCGGCTGTCGATGGTTTTATGTAAGCTATACCTTATGGCAAGAAGCATCCATTCGACAGCCGCGACTAGCAATTGTACTAGCCGGCTGTGTGAAGGGTTTATGTAAGCTATACCCAAGGGCAAGAAGCCTCCTTCCACAACTATTTTTGGCGTAAACGCCGGTTGTTAGGGTGAGATAAGCGAACCCGTCGGTAAGAAGCCCCCTTCGATAACCGCGGTTAATAAGTAACCGGAAGTGGCATAAAGCCGACCATTAGGGTGAGATAAGTGATACCCGTCGGTAAGAAGCCCCCTTCGATGGCCGCAGTTGATAAGCAACTGGAATTTGATGTACACGTTGTTGCCTTAGGGTAATTTTTTAAGCTATACCAAAGGTAAGAAGCCTCCATCAACAACAGCGCTTAATGTACTCAAACTAGGCATAAAGCCAACTGCGCAAGGGAGATATAAGCTATACCCAAAAGTAAGAAGCCTCCTTGCAACAGTATAGAAAGTGGACCGCACATGGGAGATGTAAGCTATACCAAAGGTAAGAAGCCTCCCTGCCAACGGTGTTTTTGAAAGGGCATAAAGCCAACTGCGCATCATACCAGTTCAGGGTCTCTAAAGCGAGATTGGCCGTCAACTCTATGAACCGGCTCAGGGTCTCTAAAGCGAGATTGACTGGTAAGAGCTTATTGTATTGACATCAGTTCAGGGTCTCTAAAGCGAGATTGGCCGTCAACTCTGTGAACCGGCTCAGGGTCTCTAAAGCGAGATTGACTGGAATAAACTCAACGGGTCACTGTAAACTTTAACCGGTTCAGGGTCTCCAGACGAGATTAACCGGCAAATCTTCGGCGGGTTAAAGAACTACATCAACTGCAAATTTGTTGAACCGAAAATTTTCATCCCTATATCATAAAGATACACATAAGAGCCATGGCTCTAGTATTTGGTAGAAATACTACTCTATGCTGATATAGATATGATATGTACAATGATGATGGATCTTTGTCACCTATTAGGTATAATACGGCCGCAGGTGCGCGACATTCCATGGCCGCAGAGTCTCCTGACCCGCTGTGTCCGACTCATCACGAATATCAATGAGATAATATGACCCATTGTTGAGGTTTCTGCTAACCACAAAGGGCCCTTCCCACGGTGGAGAGAGCTTATGCATCCCAGATTGGTCTTGAATGAGCCGGAGCACCAGATCTCCTTCCTGGAACGTCCGGGTCTTCACCCTACGGCTGTGATAGCGTCATAGGTCTTGTTGATAAATCGCCGATCTGGCCGCCGCTAACTCTCGTGCTTCATCCAAGGCATCCAACGCATCTTGGTGTGCCGTCTCATTCTCCGTCTCAACATAAGCCGCCACTCTTGGTGAATCATGCCGGATGTCACTGGGTAGAACCGCCTCAGCCTCGTACACCATGAAGAAAGGTGTAAAACCTGTAGACCTGTTAGGTGTAGTTCGGATGCTCCACAAGACGGAAGGTAACTCATCAACCCAACATCCGGGCGTCCGCTTCAAAGGGACCATGAGCCGAGGTTTAACCCCTCGCAAGATTTCCTGATTAGCCCACTCAGCTCGGCCATTAGACTGCAGATGTGCCACGGCTGAAACATCAAGCCGTATATGCTCCTTCTCGCAGAATGTCTTCATAGCCCCCTTGGAAAGGTTTGTTCCATTATCTGTAATGATGCTGTGTGGATAACCAAAACGGTAGATCAATTTTTTAACAAATTCAACCGTTGTAGCCACATCACACTTGCTAACCGGCTCAGCCTCAACCCACTTAGTAAACTTATCAACCGCCACCAAGAGGTGTGTTTTCTTATCCTTGGATCGCTTGGAAGGTCTCACCATATCAAGCCCCCAGACCGCAAACGGCCAAGTGATTGGTATCATCCTCAACTCTTGAGCCGGAACATGAGCACGTCGGCCAAACTTCTGACAGCCGTCACACTTACGGACCAGGTCCTCTGCATCCTTGTGAGCCGTCAACGAGAAAAAACCATGCCGAAAAGCCTTGGCTACTAAAGATCTTGACCTGGCATGATGTCCACAATCTCCAGCATGAATTTCATTTAAGTTCCGCTGGCCCTCCTCTGGTGATATGCAGCGCTGGAAAACACCTGTCACATTGCATTTGTGCAACTCATCATTGATAATTGTCATGGACTTAGACCGGCGGGTGATTTCCCGAGCCCGGCTCTCATCGTCTGGCAACTCGCCGCGCGTCAAGTATGCTAAATAAGGAGTAGTCCAATCCGGAATAACATGTAGAGCCGCCACTAGAGCCGCCTCCGGGTCAGGAATTGCCAGATCCTCTTCAGAAGGCATCTTAACAGTCGGATGATATAACACATCAAGAAAAACATTAGGCGGTACCGGCTTACGCTGAGATCCGAGTCGTGATAATGCATCAGCCGCCTCGTTCCGCCGACGATCAATATGATCCACTTGATAACCTTTGAAATGACCTGCAACAATATCAATCGCCTGTCAATAAGCCGCCATACGTGGGTCCTTAGAGTCCCAAGTACCTGAAACTTGCTGAGCTACAAGGTCTGAATCGCCCAGGCATCTAACCCGGCTTAAATTCATCTCTTTAGAGACTCTCAAACCATGGAGCAAGGCCTCATACTCACCAGCATTGTTAGTACAGGGGAACATCAACCGGAGCAGATAACAAAACTTGTCACCTTTGGGGGAAGTGAGAACCACTCCAGCACCAGACCCCTCAAGCTGCTTAGACCCGTCGAAATGTATAGTCCAGTATGTGTTGTCTGGCTTCCCTTCAAGCGCCTAGCATTCTGTCCGATCATTTATGAAATCCACCAAGGCTTGAGACTTAATTGTTGTACGAGGGGTGTAGGCGATATTAAGAGGCCCCAATTCTAAAGCCCACTTAGCAATCCTCCCTGTAGCTTCTCTATTCTGAATAATATCTCCCAACGGGGCAGAGCTTACTATAGTTATCTGATGGCCCAAAAAGTAGTGCTTCAGCTTACGATTAGCCATAAAGACCCCGTATACAAGCTTCTGCCAATGCGGATACCTCTGCTTGGACTCTACCAAGACCTCACTGATGTAATAAACAGGCCGCTGAACGGGATATTCTTTCCCTGCCTCCTTACGCTCTACCACAATCGGCACACTGACCGCCCGGTTGTTGGCTGCCACGTAAAGGAGCAATGGCTCTCTCTCAGCCGGAGCGGCAAATACCGGCGGCTCAGTCAATTGCTTTTTAAGAGCTTCAAATGCCTTTGCGGCTTCCTTGCTCCACTTGAACTTGTCTGTCTTTTTCATCATCTGATACAAAGGAATAGCCTTCTCCCCAAGTCGACTAATGAACCGGCTCAACGCAGCAATCCGCCCTGCAATGCGCTGAACATCATTGATGCACGTCGGCTCTTGCAGAGAGGTGATAGCCTTAATTTTATCCGAGTTAGCCTCGATGCCACGCTCAGAGACCAAGAACCCCAAAAGCTTTCCTTGCGTGCGGGCTGGAGACGCCGAGCCGGCTCGACGATGTTGGTGCAGACGTCCGGCCTGGGTGTAGATCCGTTGATCTTTCCAATGAACACCTGGATCCCGCCGAACGGAACTCGGAAACCATACTCCACAGAAGCAGCGTCAAGCCCCCAGCCGGCGTCGTCGATGTAGAGCCGGCTGCGGCGACTCTTGCTCATCTTCCCAACTACGTATCCCTCGAGCCCTGGGAGGGAGCCCTTTGAGAACTCAACACCACTGAGCGCTAGCCCCACGATGGGCGCCAACTGTCGTGGTTTTATCACGGCAGATGTCTGGGTTACCAGACTTGAGTTCGGAGCCATCGCGATGGTAGTGGACTCAAAGGGGTCGATCGAGACAAAGGACACGAGTTTACCCAGGTTCGGCCCCTCAAGTCGAGGTAAAAGCCTACGTCCTGCTTTGTGTTGTTATTGCTTGTTGTATCGATTACAAGGGGCTAGAAGTTTGACCTAGTTTTCGATAACCCACCTCTAAGCCGCCCCGACTCTGCCTTTATATAAGAGGTCAGAACCGTCGGGTCTTACAATTGTACAATCGGATCACGTTTACATCTCCGAGTCTATCTCTATCTTCTTATCCAAGTCATCATCGAGACTCCTTACACCTCCGGGTCTCTGCCGTCCGGCCCACACCAAGATCTGCCAATCATCTTGGGCCTTTAGTTGACACATGTCTTCGTGGGCTAGCTCATAACCAATGTCATCCACCAGAACCTTACAACCGGGTCATATCACGGGGTTATATCCCCGACAAGTTCTTTTGGACCCTTATGATCATGGCAGCTTGAAGGCGCACCTGCTGATGAATGGTTTCATGGATGGCTATACTCGGTGGATAAGTGAAGATGATGATGATGGGGACGTACACATGGCAGGGAATAACGACATGGGGCTAGAAGAAGAGATGACCGATCGACACGAAGAAGATGGCGTCGGACATGGCGGCGGGGAAGAGTTAAATGACTGTGGCGGAGAAGATTCCGAACATGGCGGCGGAGAAGATTCCGGACATGGTGAAGCAGAGGCGACGGTCACGCTGCAGTCTTCGACGCGACTAAGTGCAGTCGTGCAGGACCCTCATGTTCGAGACCTCCTTCGCAAGAGTACGACTAGCGACAGAGCTGCTTCTAGAGAGGAGGCCAAGCTGGTGCAACTTGAAGTAGACTCGAAGACTCCATTGTATGACGGTTGCGATCCCAGGGTGACCCGCTTGAGTTTCACGCTCGAACTTCTAAAGACGAAGGCCAAAACCAAATGGACACACAAAAGCCTCGATGAGCATTTGAAGTATCTAAATAGTAAAGTTCTTCCTGTGGGGAACCTGTGTTCTACTAGTGTCGATGAGGCCAAGAAAATCGTTTGCCCTTTTGATTTGCCACACATTAGGTACCATGCATGAATCAACGATTGCATCATTTATCAGGGGGAGCATGCGGAAAAAACAGCTGTCCAGTGTGCAATGCTTCTCGATAGAAGAAGGCAGGAAAGAAAGCTCCTCAGAAAGTTGTATGGTTATTTCCGATCACTCCCCGTCTGCAGCGGTATTTCGTAGATCCTAAGGAAGCAAAGCTCATGCGCTGGCACGCGGAGAGGAAGAAGCCTGGCGATGGAGATGATCCGAAGCTGAGACACCTCGTAGATGGTAGCTAGTGGAGAGCATTCAACACCGTATATGGATTTACTATAGAAGATCCAAGGAACATCGTGCTTGGTGTGAGTACGAATGGCATGAATCCGTTTGGAAACCAAAATACCAACCACAACACATGGCCCGTCTTTGTATGCATGTACAACCTCCCCCCATGGAAGTGCATGAAGACAAAGTACATACACATGAGCATGCTGATTCAAGGGACGAAACAACCGGGAAATAATATTAACCTGTATATGGGGCTTCTGAAAGAGGAGCTAGACACGTTATGGAAAACACCGGCATGGACATGGGACGCCAGCAAAGGAGAGTATTTCTATATGAGAGCCGCGCTGATGACGACGGTGCACGACTATCTCGGTTACGGGTACACCTCAGGCCAGGTGTGCCACGGATACTGCGGATGCACGAGGTGCATGGATGATACAACGTCTCAGTAGCTTACATCGACGAAAGATGGCGGGTCCAGGAAAATTGTGTACATGGGGCATCGTAGATGGCTCGAGAAGGATGACCCGTGGAGAAAGCATGGAGATCTATTCAATGGGTTGACTGAGCATCGAGGACCTCCACGTAAGAGAAGCGGTGCCGAAATCAATGAGTTGTTGAATAACTGGGGACAGTGCCCCGCGCCGGGAACGATTAAAAAGGCACCAGAGCTGCTACTGAAGGTATGGAAAATGAGGTCTGTTTTCTAGGACTTGGATTATTGGCCCAATCACGACATGCCTCATTGCCTTGGTCAAATGCATATCACGAAGAATGTCCTCGAGAGCTTGCTTGGCACACTAATGAACATGACGGAGAAGACCAAGGACAGGCCGAAGGCAAGGAAAGACCTGGAAGATTTGAAGGTCAGGAAAGATCTCCACCGTAAAAAGTCGAGGAGGAGACAGAGACGGAGACGCAGGAGAGGGAAAGGGGCAGAAAAGTCAAGAAGAAGGAGGAGAATTATTTCCCCCCTTCTTGCTTCACCTTAAGTGCGAAGGAGATTGATCAATTCATCAAGTGCCTTATCGGAATCAAAGTTAGTTCCGGTTACTATGGGAAGATAAGCAGATTTCTAGACCCCAAGAAGAAAAGGTTCAGCGGGATGAAGTCTCATGACTGTCACATGATGATGACGCAGATACTCCCAGTTGCCATTAGAGGGATAATGGACAAGCACATCTGTGACACGCTTACTGGTCTCTGCAACTTCTTCGACGTTATCTCTCGAAAGTCCATATGTGTGAAGCAGCTCCGAAGGCTACAGGAAGAGATCGTTGTCATACTATGTGAGCTTGAGATGTACTTCCCACCCGCATTCTTTGACGTCATGGTGCATCTGTGTGTCCACATCGTGGACGACATCATCGACCTCGGGCCGACATTCCTTCACAGCATGATGACGTTCGTGAGGATGAATGGGGTCATCAAAGGATTTGTTCGTAACATGTCCCATCCTTATGGGAGCATCGTCCAGGGGTATCTGACGCATGAGTGCATCTCCTTTTGCGAGAATTATATAGGCGTCGGAGGCCCTGTTGTTGGTTTGCCTGTCAACAAGCACGATGGGAGGCTAGAAGGAGAAGGTCACAACAACGGCCGGAGAGAATTGCACGTGGACTACTCGGATCGACGGAACGACTTTGACAGGGCTAACTTAGTAGTGCTACAACACCTAGATGTGGTAGATGATTATGTGGCACGGCACAAAGAAACCATCGCAAATAAGTACCCTGATAAGACGGACGACGAAGTTACTGTAGAGCACAATGCCACTTTCTTGTGTTGGTTCAAAGAGCAAGTTCTTGAAAATCCCCTGGAAGAGGACAGTTCGGACGGATTGCTCATACACGCCTTAGCACATGGCCCCGCACCCAAACTCGCGAGCTATCAGTCATACGATATCAACGGGTACACGTTCTACACGGAGGCCAAAGACATGGACAGTGATTACCAGAACTCCGGGGTGACGATTGAATGTGTGACCGACGCTAACGACACAACTGAAAGATTCTATGGAAGGGTCGAAGAGATCTGGGAGCTTGACTATACTGGATTGCATGATGTGATGATGTTCCGTGTCAGATGGGATAAGGACGTCATAAGAGAAAACAAGTATTTCACTACCATGTCTATACCACCCGCTGACGCAAAGAGCGCAACCGTGAACGTTAACATCATTGCCAAAACTGAGCCATGGGTACACGCTAAGCACATGACACAGTGCTTCTTCATAACCGACCCGACCAATCCCAGCCATGTTGTCGTGAGGAGAGGCAAAAGGAGCATCGTCGGAATGGATGGAGTCGCCAACGAGGAAGACTACGACCAGTACGGCAACCCGATGAGGGAAGATGACGATGATGATGAAGCATACATGAAAATAAGAATCAATACTACATTACATAAGAAAGATCGTACTCCATGGTTCCGAAAAAGTCACAAGGAGGGGCTCAATTATTCGGCAACGAACAAGAAAGGGAAGAATCTCAATGTGAAACGTCGTCGACGCAGCTGAGAAACCATCATTTATATATATGTATCTATTTTGTGTACGCACTTAAGTAACCGTTATCGGTGAACTGATATATATATGTTACCACCACATGCATGATTCCGGTGATATTCATGCAGTGTGGGAGGGAGACGTCGTCGTAAACAGAAAGGGAGAAAGCAATACAAAAGAAATACAAAAGGGAGAAAGCAATAAAAAAAGGGAGAACGTAATACAAAAGAAAAAGAAAAGTAAACAGAAAAGTAAACAGAAAAGAAAAGGGAAATAATGGACAAGCGCTACTACTACTATGTGTATTTTAGAATTAAAAAAAGTGGAATTAAAACAGTTAGTAGTAGCTGGATTATGGACAAGCGTCATAGATAAATTAGCTATAGCACTGGTCCTAACCCAGTGCTACTACTATTTTTGAGTTAACCGCCGCGCGTGCTCAAATTTTGCAACTCCCGTTCCCCCCCAGCCCGCCCCCCACCTCTCCCCCTCCTCTCTGTCATGTGCCGCCGTCGCCCTCCTGCCCGTCGCCGTCGCCCTCCTCTCTGTCATGCACCGCCGTCGCCCCTGCCCGCCGCCCGAGCCCTCCCATTCCCCCCCACTCTCCCACCTCTGCCCTCCTCTCTGTCGCGCACCGCCGTCGCCCTCCTGCCCGCCATCGTCGCCCGTGCCCGCCGCCGTCGCAGGTGCCCGCTTCGGCCTCCTCGTCCGCGCTGCTGCAGGTACCCCCTCCCCCCCCTCTCTCTAGTCAGATAGGAAAAAAATCTAGGGTGAAAAACAGGATTGTTGCTACTTAGTGATATGCATATGATAAATTCTCTGTGTTGTGTACATGTGGAAGCTCACCCTGTACTTTGGCATTTGGTTGAATGTCGAAGAATATTCGAGTAGACTATGTTTTGTCGGAATGTTGATTCATTTCCGTTCCGGCAAATTTCAGGCGCTCCATATGTCCACTTTTTAGCAAAGGTCATGCCGAAAATTTGCGTGATTTTCGGCATGACTTGTGCTAGAAACTAGGACATATGGAGTGCCCAGGATTTGCCGGAAGGGGAATGAATCAACATTCCAACCAAATATAGGACCCTTTTTTCTCTTCATTATATCCTTTATTTACAATTGTTAAATAGGAAACATGTCTAGCCACACCTCAGCCAGGGGTTCTGCTCGCCTCGAAGAAGACCCCATCGAGGCAGCAAATCAGTTTTTCGAGTACCTAGACCAACACCAGATGGGGGAGCATGGTGGCGGCACTGGCACCAACGACCCTGACGCCCACGCCGACACCGGCACCAGCACTAGCACATGCACCGACACCAACCCCGAGACCGGCAACGATGTTGCCTTAGCCGGTAAAGCACCAAAGCAGAAGAGGGCACGAAGTCCAAACGCGCTCGGCATCGGACAAATTGTGGTCACAGAGATGCACCCCAAGAAATTAGAGCCAACGGCGCCGGATGAAGCGCGCTCGTGCTGGGGCAATCAACTAGGATGCATCCTCAGGGAAACCGCCAACATCAATGACGAGAAGTTGAAGAATATACCAGATATGGAGCACATGCTCCTAAAGAAGTTGCACAATAGGTTCTTGTTCCCCGGCCACACAGAAAGCAAAGAACTGTGGGACGATGACGCCATGACAAAGATAAACAACAAGGCGATGGTAAATTTCACCAATGACTTGTCCGCCTGGAAAGTTCGGGTGAAAAAAGCGATTGATAAGAATGAACCGTGGTCCAAGATTCATGCTGACAATCCGTCACTTACGGAAGAGGACTTTGAAAAATTCAAGGAGACTTGCGCTAAGGATGAAACCAAGAAAAAGTCAGAGAAAATGAAGGCGCTCCAGGCTAGGAACACGCCTCCCCACTGCCTCGGAAGCCGTGGTTACGAGGGGAAGAGGCACGTATGGGCCAAGGAGGACGCCGAACATGAACTTCACGGAATCCCAGACCTCTTGGCGGAGTTCACCGACCCGCTGGAGCGTGAATGGATCAAGGCCCGGTACAAGTGGGACCGCGTCAAGAAGACCTTTTACATGGACCCGAACACGAGGGACTCCATGAGACTTCTGGTAATTGTTATATTACCACATTATCATATTAGCTTCCAATCAATTCAACTACAAGTTTTGTCACATTATTAGTAAACCATCCACGTTCCTTTTGCAGAAAGAGCAGCACCAAAAGGCAGCCGAAGGCGACGAGTCGTCACAATCATCGGCGAGGCCCAAGTGGGACACCCATTTCAACCGGGCCCTGAACATACTGAAAAAGATCCCGGAGGCCACACCGCCGTCCTATGGACGTGTGCACGGCGTCGGAGATGGCGCCTCATGGAAGACGTGGTACCACGAGGAGCTAGAGGAAAGAAGGAAGAGAAAGTTGCTTACTCAACAGACCATCGACCAGAAGGTCGCGCTTGCATTCAATAAGTCCAAAGCTGAGTTGGAACAGACCATCGACCAGAAGGTCGATGCAAGGGTCAGTGCAGCGGTTGCTTCCGGCATTTTTTGAATGGGAGAAGAACAATCCAGATAAAGGGCCAGCGGACTTTCCGATGCCCAGCTACGTCGGGAGCAATTCGGTGAACATCGCACCACTAGCACCTGCTCATGCCACCGCACATGCTCCCGCTCCTATTCATAGCAGCCCGTCCTCCGTCTCTGGCCAACTCGGCAGGCCTTCGTCTATGGCCGAGCTCGACGCCCTCACGGTAATTACGCGTCATACCCTTTTCACCAGCATGTCTATATAGTCTTCCGTTTCAATTGCCTTTCGGATGTTTGACGTCGTAGACATGTCTTTGTAGGCCAACGATACCCCGTGCACCTACTGTACGACATCAAGGGCCAGAAGGTGGCCGTAGGAAAGGCAACGATCGTGAAGCTGAAGGACCGCGTGTTCCACAACCGAGAGATGCCCGATGGCGTCTTCAAGGTTAACGTGGCCAGTGTCTTACCGGGCTTCGAGGATTTGACTCCTCCGGTACCAGTCGATGACGAGGAGATACCTCAACGGATTGGCGCATGCAAGAGCTGGTTCTTGCCTTCGCCGAAGACTCTTCTTCGTGTCGAGGCACCCAGTATCACACCAACAACAGCTTCTCAAGAAGGTATGAACACCACCCCACCTACCAAATTACCTGCACCTGTCGTGGTGGGTGATAGCGGACGACGCGATGGAGAGACTCCATTAGTGTCAGATGACGTTGCCCCCGTTGTCAAAGAAGCAAATGCTGATGATAACATGGAGGAGGAGGATGATGACCCAGACAAGTATTTCAATATCGCCTATGATGATGGAGGATTGATGGCTCAGGACAACGAAGACTCAGGCTTTGAGCGTGGAGATGATGACTTGATGCTGCCTGATTTGCCGGAGTCGGAACGTCCTAAGGCGGAATGCAAAAAGTCTCTCTTCAAGCGATCCTCGCAGGAGACGCCTCCAGATGCCGCCTCTACCCAGCAACCCCCCGAGGCCCGTCCAATGTTTAGCCCGACGACTCTTGGGGGGTGGTTAGGGAAGGTATGTTGGGCTCACTACCGCTGCGGCCCAACAAGAAGGCAAGGAGGAGACCGGAAAAGAAAGGCCCTAAAGGTGCCAGAGCTACTTCAAGCAGCCAGCTGCCTCTGAAGCCCCAGGAGGTAGACAGAATACCTGTCGTAGGTGCGGAGCGAATCCATGTCGCCGGCCACCCGATCCTACCTCAGAAAGCGCTAGAGGACATACTAAACAATGATCTAAGGAGACTTCATGATGATGTGCTGGCCAGAGAGAAGCCTTCTCATCTCGGGAAAACCAGGATACCAGCTTTACGCGGCTCAGGTGTCGGCTAGGAAGTTGTACGTCGAGGCATGGCCCGCGAATAAGTTCATCCTGCGATTTGACTACATCTACGACATGTTCAACATGACCAAGCTGGATTTCCAGTTCATCCGCATGTATGCGTTGTATCTCAACTACATCATCAGGATCGAGAACATAAAATATATCTGCATCGCGGACCCGTACCATATGCACGAGAGCTTCTTGGATGTCTGCAAAGAGCACCATGACTATGCGAGCCAGTACATAGGTGGCTTCATGATCGCTAATAAGGACAAGGAAGCGATTCTCCTGCCTTATCATCCCACGGAAGTCATTCATGCATATCCTTTCATAAGTGTTAATCATTCCTTTGCAAGCATGGAGTCTAATTTGAGGCATACTTAATTTGCGCAGGGGGGGGGGGGCGCCGTCCTCATCGTTGTGTACCCAGAATACTCCCATGCTATATACTTGGACTCATCGAAGAACATCAAGAAAAAGGATTACAAGCACATAAAGAGTGTTCTCGATAGTGCCATCTTAACCTTCAGCATGTCTGGTGGATATATCAAGGACAAAAAGTATAGGAGGAACGGGCTGGGTTTCAGCCATAAGACCGACTTCTGCTGCATCTAGCAACCGCACATCAGTAAGGCTGATGGATTCTACCTCATGCATCACCTGCTCGAGTTCAGAAGGGATAATCAACGCCTTCGCATGTCAGCTACTACCAACGATGCCGAGATTGTCAACTGGGCCACAAGCATAGGAAAGACACCAGATCATCAACTCCGAGCTGAGTTTTATCACGTGCAGTGTGAACTTGCCCAAGTGATCATGAAGCAGGTCCTCAAACAAACAGGGATGTTCTACCATGGGCCAATCACGTAGGATGATGTCCGAGCACTTCTAATCACTCAGCGTCTGGACCTGAAGCCCTTCAAGATGCTTGGGTCCTTCCTCCCTGACTATGAAGATTGGACCGAGGACTGATTGTCGTTGACAATATATGTGTCACTAGCGTCCAGACGAAACTATGTGATGTAATTAAACCATGGTCCTGAACTAGCGTAGATCGCTCTAGTTAATTAGTTTGGGTATGAGGAACTTCGTCATTTATGTTTACTTACTATAGGTTGCTTGTATTTTGCTAATTATGCCTCTTTGTGTTCTTAAGTACATTATGTTGCATATTATTGTTCACGACGCAGGTACATAGACCAGAGATGGCGAAGGGCTGCTACGTCGTGTTCGTTGGGAAGGTTCCAAGAGTCTACAACCACTGGCCAGATGCTCAGGCCCAGGTGGACAAGTTCCCGGGTGCTAGCCACAGAGGGTTCGACAGCAGAGCCAAAGCGGAAAGGAGTTACTTGAGGTGGACGCTCTAGCAAGACGGGGGGCGGAACCGCCGGTGCCTCAAGTACTACATAGTCACGGTCTTGATGATGTTGATCGCTCTTCTCTTCTACATCATGGTTTAGATAGAGATGATGAAACTTGTGTGTGTGCCATGACCATGCATTTGCACTTATTCGAGACATGACATGATCACTCTTGTGTATCGCTATTTTCGAGATATGATGATATTTGTGTTGAATGATGATGATGGTATGACGAGGGTATTGTATGTCTTTGATATGATGATAATAGTGTATGTTTAGTATGATCTGATGAAACTATTGTATAGATCTTGTATAAATACATCACAAATACGTAGAGGGTGTAAACCTGTGAAAGCAGGAATACTATCAGTAGCGCTGGAAATCATCTATAGCAGCGCTGGGTTAGCAGCGGCGCTTTGTTTGCCCGAGCGCTATAGATAGTTAGTAGTAGCGCTGGTCTGGCAAGCGCTACTGTTAACAGCGTATAGTAGTAGCGCTTGCTAGGCCTGCGCTACTGCTAAAACTTAGTTGTAGCGCGATAGCAGTAGCGCTGGAACCAGCGCTACTAATATGCATATTTCAAGCGCTACTACTAGGGTTTTCCCTAGTAGTGTAAGTAAATCGTACACACAGCTATCTAAATCATACAAGTAATTTTTTTAACAAAAAGATTTTAAGAAGAACAAGAGGCTCACAAAGATGGCTGGTGTCGCGACGAGACGGTGCGGATGATCGACGGTGGTTAGGACGGGGATGAAAGGCACCAAATAAACCACACCTACACATATGCAACCTAACAAGTTAATTTGAGCTCAGATTGCATATAAATCAAATAAACTCCCACATAATGATCACTCCTCCAAAACCTAGCTAAAACCCACAAATCACATATCTTTGAGCATACCACAAGCTAATCTAGCAATGAGAGATGAAGGAGCAAAGTTGCTAACCTTTATGAACACTTGGATAGATGGGATGCCTTTTAAATCTTAACAAATCCTTGGGAAAATGGAGGATGAGCTTCGAGCAAGAAGAAGAACAGGGGAGAAAACAAAGAAATGAGAGTCCCTTCGATCGGTTGTGGATGAAGCGTATATGTAGGAAGTCTTTAGTACCGGCTGGTGACACCAACCGGTACTAAAGGTTGCCCTTTAGTACCGGTTGGTGTCACCAACCGGTACTAAAGATGCACGCAGGGTCCAAGTCTGACAAAAAGCCTGCCACGCCCCCTTTAGTACCGGCTCATGACACGAACCGGTACTAAAGATCGCTCACGAGGCGGTACTAAAGGTCGCCCTGCTCCTAGCCGTTGGAGTTGACACGAACCGGGACTAATACCATCTTTAGTACCGGCTCGTAACCAGACCGGGACTAGTGCTCGGGACAAAAGGTCTGTTTTCTACTAGTGTATGGCCCGCACCCCTTCGGAAAACCCTTTTGACATGCTTTAAAGCACACAAACACCCTTCTAAAGCACTCCTTGTACAACTTCTTGTTATTTATCTTGTACTCAACTTTGTGCTTGTCAATTTCCTCAATACTTCCTGGTGATGCCCTCTCTACTTCAGCTTTGAAAGTATATAGCACCTGAAAGCTATCACCATACTTTCCATGCAATTTGTCAAGTGCAATCTCATTACCATGGTAGCATCTGTCATATGGCACCTCTGCACCATATTTCGCTAACAACCTGTTCTGAATTTCCTTAGGACCAATTCTTGGATTTTCTCTGATCCATGACATAGAAGCATATGCTATCCATCTTCTTTTTGCATGTCTCAATCTCTGAGATCTATTCACACTACGACATGTATGCTGACATTGGTTGACTTTAATATGAAACAAACCAAAAAAGAGAATGAGATTAGTACTGAAAAAGCAATAACTGAAAATAAACTAAAACAAAAAGGGAAAATACCTGAAACAGTGTGCTCTCAACTTGCATCTCTCATAAGCACATTTGACAGTAAACCTTGTTGGATCACTTTTCAGAGTAAGGAACTCAGTTCCAGACTTGATTGAGAAGCTTGAAACTGCATTTCTGCAGTCAACTGCACTAGGAAAGACCACACCTTCATCAATACATGGATTTTCCCTGTCATACATCTTTACAGGTCTGTCCTCTGCATCTTCAAAAACTCCCATCTCAACATCCTCTTGCTTCTCATCATCATCTGCATCTGAAAATTTTGCAAGAATGTACTCTTTATCTGTTGCATCTTCTTCATCATTATTGTGCTGGACATATCCAAGATATAGAACCTCATCCTCCACACTAGGTGCATCATGCAATGCCTCCTCCACAACAGGATCAAGTGGCTTCTTTTGGTGTTCTTGGCTTTCGTTGACACTTGCAGTTGCATTAGCACTTGGTGTTCTAGGAGCACTTTGCGTTCTACTACTAGCCCTAGTTCTAGATGCAGATGGCCTGGAACTAGATGGTTTCACACATCTCTGACCTCTAGTTCTTTGTATAACTGTGATTTCCAAATTGCATGACATAGTTGCTGCATTACTTGCAAACATCAAACCTAACTCTGCATCGCACTCCATAGGGACTCAACAAAGTTTGGAACTATCCCAATGATCTCCACGGCATCAAACAATCCCCATGGATACTTGGCACAAATGGCAGCCCTAAAATTAGTATATGAACTAGTGCAGTCCACAACTAAAGGAAATGAGAATCCACAATCTTTTCCTTTTGTACCACCAGAAACTAGAACAGTCGTCTCCATTCTGACTGAAAGAAAGAAAGTTGTAGCTAGATCCATCCTATCATATAACACACAATCTCTAGTGAGAAAACGCACAAACTCTAGCCTAAACCTTAAATCCAAGCAAACTCCTATGTAGAAACTAAGCAAATCAGGTCTGATACTAACCCTGGGGGAATTTTTCGTGCAAATCCGCCCCGCTTGTCGCCGTTGGTGCAGATTCGCCACCGCTCCTTGCCGTTTGTGCAGATCCGCCACAAGGGCCGCCCTTGTCGCCGTTGGTGTCGCCGCAGCCGCCTTCTCCGCACTGCAGTGGATGACTGTTGTCCCTACCATCGCAGCCGCCACCGCCGACGCTCTCTCCACTATCCCCCATCAACCTTGCAATGGATCTGGCCGCCGCAGCTCGGCGCCGCCATTTAGGGTTCGTGAGAGGGAAAGAGAGAGAGAGCAAGAGTGGGGAATGAGAGAGAGTGAGCATGAGGGCAAGCGGTGTCCAAAGTAACGCACCGTTTGCGGTCAAACGGCGTTGACTGGACGAAACCGTGCCGAAAGGGCAAAAACGCAAGAAGAGGGACATGAGCTGGGCAAAACCGCGTGTTTTGATAAATTAGGGGCAAATTAGTCGAGGGGGACACAACTAAGGACACATATACAATTATCCCTTTAAATTTCATTTTTCTTTTCCTTTATTTTTTTCTACTTTAAATAATTTGAGAATTCAAAATAGTTTGGAAAAAATGATAATACTGAAATAATGTTTTAAATACTTCATATGTGTTTGTGGATTAAGGAAATGTTTGTGATTTTTAATAAATGGTCGCATATTTAATAAATATTCATAAAACTTTAAGAAGATGTTCAGGAAATAGAAAAATGTACATGATTTTATAAAAAGTTCAAGTATTAAAAATATTAATGAAATTGAATAAAAATTTCCAAAATTCAAAAACTGTTCATGAATTGAAAATTTTCCTGAAAAGTCAGAAACTGTCCATAAATTTGAAAATATTTTATTGATTCCTAAAATGTCCGCGGATATAAAAAAGATCATGCATTTCAACAAAATCATCAATTTCGAAAGTTGTTCCACCAATTTCAAAAAATGTTTGTCAACTCTAGACATGTTCGTTGATTCAAGAAAATGTTTTAAAAACTATTCACTTTTTTTAAATATATTTGTAAATAGTCTTAAATGTACATGGATTCAAAAAAATGTTCCTTGTTTTAGAAAATATTCTTAAATTTGAAAATGTGTATGATTTCAGATATGTCGACGAGCTTAGAATTCTTTTCATGATTTTTAAAAAAAATTCACGATTCCACGAAAAGTGGAGTGATAGTGTATGTCGGTGATGCAGCAAAATATGGTTATTTTTATTGGAGATTATGAATTATTTTTCTCATTGCAACGCACGAGACGTTTCCTAATAAACATATATAAGAGTAATATACGGACATTTAACAAATCGTACCACTTTATACAAGGAATGATCGGTACGGCCTGCTACTGGGCCGGCCCAATAACAGGAACAAAACCAGAGCAGCAGTAAAAGTGTCACAAAAGAAGTGACGCGGCGCAGGATTCAAACACGCAAGCTTAGAACGTAAAAGGAGTGGTCCTTTTATGGAACCACAGAAGCGACACGTTTGAAACAACAGTTCCAAAATTTCGAAAGTTTCCTGGAAATTGTGAACATATTTTATATACCTAATATTTTATAGATTCTAGGAACAATTTTTGAGCGCATTTTTTTCATAATTCTAAAATTAAATTTCTAAATGCAAACATTGTTTGAAATCCATGATTTTGTAATACGCGGCTATTTTTTGAAATCCAAGATTTTTTTAAAACTTGGCAATTTTTTGAAATCCATGACTTTTTGATACAGAATCTTTATTTTTTTTTGCAATCCACGAGTTGTTTCAATACACAAACATTTTTTCGATGGCCGGATGTGTTGACACTTGCATACGGTGCGGAAATTCATTCAAACATGGCAGGGATGCCTACCATGGTCATTCCCACCTGCTTGGAAAAGTTTGGGTCATTTCAAGAATGTTCAAAACTACTGGAGGTTTTCCGGGTATGCAAAAAGGCACCGTGTGAGAGCACGTTGTTTCCCGACATAATTGAAATGATCGTAATTTATTTTCATGGCTTTATATCACCAATTCAAGGTATCAAGCCAAATTATTCGTTTTTTCGACAAGTATTGCATTTCTGGATTCTCGATGAAAAAAATCTTGATAAATGGAAGGACATGACATAACTTGAATACGGTGTCGGGCTTTGTTCAAATCTACCATGGATATAGGAAAGTTTCTCGTGGATTGGTGCTTGTGGTGCTACCGGTGCACCGGATGCCCTTAGCGCATTAAAAAATATTTGAAATTTTACAACAAATTTCAGCACATTCATACAACATCAGTCTATGTTGTTGGAAAATTTCAACTCAAAATTTGAAACATTGCTCGAGGTACAAAAATCGCAAACTTGACACTGAAAGTAGACAACATAAATTGGGCTTTAGATATGGTCCATTATCGCAGTGATTCCAAATTTTTCATTGTTGTATCTCATGGAATGTTTTGATTTTTATTTAGATATTTGCGACAACATAGACTGATGTTGTGTCAATGTTCTACATTTTTCAGATTTTTTGAAACATTTTTGAATACGCTACAGTGTCTGGTGCATCAGTAGCACCACAAGCACCGGTGCACCATATACTTACCCCATGGATACTTACCATGGGCATTCCCACATCGTGAGAAAAGTTGGGGTCACTCAAAGGATATCCATAAAAACACCAAGTTCAACGTTGGGTGTGTTTGTAGGCTAGAAGGATCCATTTCAAAGCACCTTTTTACGACATCAGTCTAACGACCCCATTTTTTTTACATGAGTTTATGTGACAAATTCAAGGAACCATGGCAAGTTATTTGAGTTTCCGACATTTTTTCATTTTTTGAAGTTTTCTCAGTGAAAAATGGCCAATAGATAGTATGAGCATCGCAAATTGCATACTGTGTCGAAAAATTGTTCAAACCTAGCATGAATGCCTAACATGGCATTCCCACCTGGCTGCAGAAGTTGGGGTCATTTCAGGAATTTCCAAAATGAGAGTATGTCCAGTGGAGGGTGCCACAACGTGCAAATGATGTCAGAAGTCGTTCAAACCTAGCATGGATACCTCATATGGCTGTCACTTGTTGGAAGTTGCAGTCATTTATCCATAGTCAAGAACCCCACCAGTTGAGAGGAGTGTGCTAGACTAGGCCAGACGGATGCATCCGTGAGCATGTGATTTTTCCTAATTCGAATGCTTATGTTATTTGCAATTTCGGTCATTATCAATCAATTTCAATATTATTTTTTTAATGATTTTTGAATTTCAAGTATTTTATGAAAGTTTTATAAACTTGAACATTTTGTCCAATTTTTTTAACAAATTCCTAACAAATTGATGTTGAACACAAATGGCAAACCACATACTTTGAAAAAGCTATCAACTTTTTTTGAAATACAAATATTTTTAAAATTTGTGAACAAATTTTTTGAAAAGAAGATTTTTGTTAAATTTCAGAACACTTTCCAAAAATGTAAACCGAACTCCACCAGTATAACAAACAACCTCATTTTCAGGTTTTGGCACTGTGTATTGCTATGAAAAAGTGATATGTTTATGATAGAGAACATTTGGCAGTAGTATGGCCCTGGTTTACTTCTAAATCCTAATAATAGAAGGTAGTTACATATGTCTGGTGCTGAATGCATTTCCTTGCATGACGTCTGTGCTGTGTGGTCCTCAATAATGCAATTCCATGCATGCTGCTGTTGGCGTTCGTATATACCCTCAGGAAGTGTAGTTCACATCTCCTTTAACCCTTTTACCACCTATCAACAATGGCGTCATCACAGAAGTTTGTCCCGGCAGTCCTCCTCCTCCTGTTGCTGGTTGTAGCCATGGGTAAGCCTGCATGCATGCATCCCTGATGGTATATATTTTCAGAGCACTATAGTCACATTTGATGGTTTATTATCTGTCGATATATTCGTTTCTGGTGTCTATCAATGAAATCTTTGCTCATACGAATTGACATGCATGCTACCTAATGATTCATGTTTCAAAATAATAATGTGCAATCGACCTTTTGTGTTCAGATGTGGCGCCGGCGCAGGCGCATACAGAGAGGGTGTGCGAGACGGATAGCACTCGGTTCTTGGGGATATGCATGGATAGCACAGACTGCGCCAATGTTTGCCTGACCGGGGGCTTCACCGGCGGCAAGTGTTCCGGCTTCAAGGGGAAGTGCATATGTACCAAGCCATGCTAGAGACTAGAGTGATCAAACGTGGATGGCAACGACCATACCCACGGATCTGTTCTCAGCATCCGTCTGCCATGCACGCCTCTGATGAACTTTAAGGTTCACGGTGTTGCGATGTTCTTTCTGCAGTTACTATGAAGGGTATCATTTTGTTTTCTTTCAACAAGTTTGAACATGTAATGGTCCAACCATGCATGTGTTAATTCTATTGTATGTGTACTTTTGTTCCTTTTTTCTTCAAGTTATTACAGTTTGTATTGCTGGTCAGTTTGATTGCTTCTCGTAATAATAATTATAAGAGAGTTCCCTTTATATTACCATATGTACATGTTGTTTGTGATTTCTTAAAACGCACTCAGATTTTACTGTTCATCGTGGGTGCAATGCACCCAGATTTACAAAAATCTGTGTCAGAACTCTTGCCAATTTAAAAGTCCCAAATGATCCAAGGGAGCGGAAAGAGTGGGATTCGAACCCTCGGTACAAAAAATTGTACAAAAATTAGCAATCCGTCGCTTTAGTCCACTCAGCCATCTCTCCACGTTCCAAAGCGGAAGGTTTCCGTGATATGATATAGGCAAGAAATAAGAAATAACGGTTGCAAAAAACCCCCTTTTTTCTTTCAAAAGTCTATATAAATTATATTGCCAATTCCATTTTAGATATATTCTTCTCGTTTTCAGGTGAACATCAGACCGTCCACATTTCCCTGAACAAAAGATCTACAGTGACTTTCCATGAACAAAAGAATATAGAACAGTTTCAACATGTTTCCTCTTATCCCATATTTTCCCATGAAAGATAAGAGTATACAATAAATCTGAACCGTTGATCTCATTAATTAGTGTTAGATTATTTCTTACCTCATATGTAAAAAAAAGGAGGGTAAAAGGGAAGCATGTTAAAATTTGGCAAGAATCTACAGTGACTTTTCCTGAACATTTTCAGTGTAAAGTTAGTATAAAGTTGAGTCACTAATTTTGAGGCGGATGGAGTATACAATAAATTCAAAATTGATCTGCATGTTAAAATGTGGACCCTAGGATCTGCAATGACTTCCCTGCGCAAAATAAGGAAAAAGGAATTACATTGTCCTTTTTGCTAATATTGGGTATTCCTTTACATCGAGAACTACTGAACATGAGTTTATGTGCATGAAAATATGAGACAAAATGACCATCTGGATATTGTGAATATATATTTCTTATTATTACTCAAATCCAACTCTGAGCTCGGGCTTAGCTGCACCCATTGACGAAAAAAATCAAAACAAATACTAAACAAATTAAGAAAATTCTAATTTTTTTGTGTGGCAGGTAATTTGATGCGTGAGGTTCGCTCCAAATTTCAAGTCATTTGAACATCGACACAGCTCTCGGCAAAAGAGACAAATCGGGACAGAAAATTTCGTGAACAGTAAACCTTTTTTCAGACCCTGATTTGTCTTTTTTTCCGAGAGTTGCTCAGATCTTCAAATAAGTTGAATTTTGGAGCGCTCCTCACGCATCAAAATACCTACCACACAAAAAAAAGGAATTTTTTGAATTTTTTAGTATTTGTTTTGATTTTTTTGTCGGCGCGGATGCAGATGCACCCGATACTTGTGACTTGACATCTCTTGGTTGTTCGTTTTCTTTGATAACAAAATGATCAGATTTCTAATTATTCCATTGTGATGCATCTCTCCACCCCTGGATGAATGACACAAGGAAACAAAAAAACTAAGAAACCAGACCAAAAAAACTACGCTCGTGACCCAGATCCCGGAGCAGATACCTATTTTCGGAGGCGAGGGAGACTTCCGGAATCAGCGGGACAAGGATTAGAGGTTGTCTTGCGGCTAGGATTTTTTTTTTGGTTCAGGATTACGAGTATTGGTGAATATTAATGTAGGTGCATGCAAGAAATTCTAGGAAAAGATATTGATCATTTTTCTGTTGTATAGCAAAATATCTCTTTGCTATATAACTACATACATAAATGATCATATTTTTTACATTTCGGAAATGTAATTAAATTAATTACATAATACCACAAGTTTAATGAGAGAATTTTGAAGTACTCAAGTCTATGTACAAACCTGCGAAGGAGTGCAGTGGACCTATGTCATAGACATTGCAATACTACTTTTTCTTTTACGAAATCAGGGTCACGAGCGCTGACATTCAATATATGTAGAAGATAGTTGCCCAGTAAATTGACAACGAAAACCAACATGTAGTCCCTCCGATCGAACATAAGTGTCGTGATTTTAGTTCAAATTAGTCAACCTGTCATTCTACTATGAATTGACAGTTATCTTTGTAAATAACACACATATACAGTCCAAAGGTATTCATAATACTTATACAATCCGATGGTATACGTAATACATCATGCTTTTATGGTTGCACGGGTAATATATATACCTGCTGGTCACATCCATGTTTCTGGCAATATATAACTGCCAATAACAATGCATGTATGTCGTAGTTTAACGAAAACAGACGTGAGACGACCTTTCGCTTGTAGAGCAAACGGTCTGTTTATTCGTATGTAAACCCTTCACTGCAGCACTTCTGGATCCGTCATTGGCTCAGGTAATTCTCCACTGAACCATGACGAGATTATAAGCATAGGCTTTTACAAACCTCAGTTGCAGGGATCTTTGTTCCTTGGGCAGGAATGGTAACCGTAGCTACCAGAACCTGGCCTCCCGTTGAGTACGTTCACCTCCGACAGCATTTCGCCTGTCTGCTGCCCATCATCTCCCGCCAACTTCCTCGCCGGAGCTGCAGAAGCAGAGGATGTAATCACCAGTAGCACGAACACAAGGACCGTTGCCGCCTTCATGATTCAGAAGTTGTGGTATAGATCTGCGTGGGAAAGAAACTAAAAATTGAGGGAATGGATTTATGGAAAAGCTACAAATTATAACAAAGAGGAATCCAAGTGTGAATGACTTGTTACATTCTTGGATCCAACCTGAAGTGCCTTGCTTAACAGTGTTTAATCTTGATCTAAGTTGGGTGTTTTCTTCAATGCGGCGGAGTTGTGATATTTATAGGGGCTTGGCAACTTGGCATACAGTAGTATACTGCTCTTGTGTGTGGATCTTCGCCACTTGCATGGCCAGATATGCAACTAGCATGATCAATCGACAGTATGAAGTGGTATTTGCAGGAATTCTCTGGCTCCATCAATTGCAGAAATGACAGGTGATGGACTGATGAATATCTGTGTATCTTCACTTGGAGACCTATATATAGAAAGCAAATTGTAGTTAATTAGGGGCACTGTTCTATTGCATTGTGACGGCAACGAGCAATATCTGGAGGAGAAATACGGTTTTCTAGTTGTATGCATCGACATCAGAATATCTCTATCATGACTTAGTCGAATGTGGTAAATATCTTGTTTTTATTATTATAAATGATGCTTTTATTAACCTAAAATAGAGCATGAAGTGGATACAATACATGATGAGCGACACTCAGTACAGGGCTCGTCCTGTGATTTTGGGGCGCGGGGCGAAACTGAAACATGAGCCCTTTAATGTAAACACCATAACAATAATAATCATTATATAACGCAGATCTTTGAAATATGGGGCCAATGTGCCTGACTTGAAAAAACAATTAAAGAACTAAATGAGTAATTTTTTTGTAAAACATTTTTGTAACTAACATGGCCTAGCTAGCGTAATACTCAGGTGGAAAGTTTCCAGGAGGAATGACGCTTATGGTATTCTTAAATAAAATTGAAGTCCAAAAAATATGAATAGTAATTTTAACACAATATCAATTTTGTTTTCTGTCGAGGATACCATTGTAGTCATTCCTTCGCGATACTTTTCACACGAGTATTACGCTAAGTTATCTTTGTTAAACAAAAGTTTCAGAATTTAGTCACTCTTTTCGTCATTTTTAAAAGAAAAAAAAATCAGTTCGGATACAATGGGACCTGAGACATATTGTAATTTTCTGTTATATGTAGGACTACATACCTGTACAAATATACATTAAATGTTATCGACTAACACTTGAATGCATCTAAATGTTATATTTATATCACACAACTTGTGTATATTACCTTATCATAATTCTACATTACTCGATGCAAACTTAACTTCAAATTTTGGATGCATTTGCGCCATTTCTCAGGACAAATCATTCATTCTCAAGGTCCATTGGATGAATGCACATTTAACTCTGTCGTAATACTTTTCGACGCCAATGTTGAATACTACTTCACTCATGTCCTTCTGGTGCAGCTCGTTCACAGTCTCATATGTAGGATCACTACCCAATCAAGTATATTCATTCCATGCATAAACACCGATTTGGGATGGCCGAACGACATGTCTAGCAACCGACTTGAGCCTATTAGTAGCAACTTTGGTGAAGATTTTGAAGCTTTTGTAAATGAGACACATCGGTCTCTCTTTTTTTTTTTATGAAAACCGTGTGCAAGTCATCACACAATTACATTTTCAGTACTATGTGTAACATTGCGATATCTTTCTTTCGCGAATACGCAAAGTCTGCGTAATGGTACAACACATAGCACGGACGCAAGCGACGTGAACATGGTGCCGGAAGCACATAGAGGTGAGATGCTTGACCCAAACACAACTAAACTCGCCAACCAGAGAAATAGTCTGACCAACATCTATGAAGTTGGCACCGTGGACACCGCGAGCAAACAAGACAACACCTTCACAAAGGAGAACCTCACCAAAATGGTGTTGTCGTCCGATCCATAAAATCGGACCTAGGGTTTCCCCTGATGATTGGAGGGGGGGGGGGGGGGAGGGGGCACAAGTAGCGGCCATGGCAGCGCCTCCTAGAAGGGGTGGTGCCCACTGGTGTCGCCATGGCTAGCATAGAATGCAGGGATTTTTCTCTGGCTAAATTTGAGTAATCCCAAGCTGTCGGAACACAAATCAGAGAAGAGAAAGTCGAGTATAAGCCAAAACTTTGATTGTAGGAAGGAGAGCCACGCTTAACGCCGAAGGAGACGTTGGGCATCACTGTACGTTCGTGCTCTGGAGGAGGACAAGGCTGTGTGGCTTAGCGGAATGAGAGGCAGCGGGTTGCGGGTTGTGACGGTGGGTGAATCCCCGGACAAGATGGGATCCAGAAAGGAGCGCACATCCATGTCACCGAGACACAACTCCTAGGTTCACCCGAGTCGCCCAACTCAAGCGACACGAGGGTCGAGAGCGAGGGAGAGGGTCAGGTTGGTAATAATGCGGTATCAACGCTAAGTTTTGCCGTAGCATATGCGATGTGTACATCACACACACTATTTACCCACTATTTTGCTCTCATTATACTCTCATATTACTTTTTTTTGCCAAAACAAACACAATACCTCTCACATTCAATACATGCATGACGAGGAGAGTTCCCCCGTAAACCGCGTGTAAACCAACCCTAGGCCAGTCTTGTGCGGGACCTCCTATTTCGTGCAGTATGTGTTGAGGAACCAACCGTGCACACCACCCGCTCCCATGTGCGCCCCTCTGGGCCGGCCCATGTGCGGGCGGGGACAGCCCCTGTTTTTCCTATTTTTTATATAAGTCGGGACATCAAAGGTTCTATACATTTTTTTTTGTAAATTTTGAAAAACTTATTCATGAATTCAAAAATATTCACAATTTCAAATAAATGTTTGAGAATTCACAAAATGGTCGCAATCTTCAGAAAGTTATTCAGGATTCTCAAAGATGTTAACGATTTAAAAAAAATCACGAAATAGAAAAGTGTTCATGATTTAATGGAATGTTCACTAATTTGTAAACCATGTTCATGAATTTTTTAAATGTACACGATTTTGAAACACAATTCATGAATTAAAAAATTGTCCATGATTTCAGAAAATGTTTACGATTGCAAAAATGATCCACAATTTTAATATAATGTTTACGAACTTGTAAGAAAATGTTAGTTTTTTCAAAATATATCATGATTTGATTAATTCATGATTTTAGAAAATGTTCACGAATTAAAAATATTGTCACAAATTAAAAAACAGTAATAAAAATGAACAATGAAGACACAAAAGGAAAATAAAAATAAATACAAACATAAAATAAAAAGGAAACCTCAAAAAAGAAAAGGAAATAAAGAACCAAAATAAAAAATAGTGATAAAAGCCCGGTGAAAACAAAAAAAAGGTGGGCTCTTATAAAAACGGGCTACGGAGGGGGTACATGTGCAGTCGCTAACCGGCGGCCTTCGCGTCAAATAGAATCCCCGTCCTGTATAATCCTGAGTGGTTGTGTAATATACTATAACACTAATCTCCCTGAAATGGGAGAGATCATATTCAATTGAGGTCTTAAATTTACATCGTGACACACGATTTTGACCTGGTTAAAAATTTCTTAAAGCTCTCTCATTTAATTATTTTATTTATATCGCTAAAACACTATACTCCTTAATTTTAAAGAGTCCACATTCAATTGAGGTCTCCAAGACTCCAGTTAAAATTTGGTCATCCGATTTTGACTGGATCAACAATTTTTCAAAACTCACTCGTTTAATTCTTTAGGCAAATACACTATGCTTCGTAATGGATTTGGTTTACAATTTTGATCGAACCAACAGTTTTTGAAATCAATCAACATCAATCGGCCTATGAAAACATATCAATCATGCCCATGCAGCCATCAACGTAGAAATTTTCCCACATATGTAAGGTTGGTTAGCATATAATATAGAATCGCACGACGAAAATCTCATCAAATTACCGAACTATAAATAAAAATAAAACACACTATGTCATATCCCCCACACATCAAATAAAATATTCCATTAGTTTCAAAATGTAAGGGATATTAGTTTTTTGGAAAGTCAAATTCTTTAACTTTGACCAACTTGAGAGCAAAAATATCGACATCCACAATATTAAATAAAAAATATGAAAATTAATTTAACAATGAATCTAATCTCAAAAATTTGATATTATGGATTTTGATATATTTATCTAAAAATCTAATAAAATTACAAAAATTTGACATTTTAAAAAATAATACACATTGTATTTTGAAACAGGATGATTAGGATACTTTAATCTAACAGCGCAACAAAGCGCGCTAGTCCTTCTAGTTATTGATTATACCACAAATTCACAGTCATCTTCGTACATATTACGTATACTCCCACAATGCAAGGGTAATACCCTGATGCATTAAGGTGATGGTGAACCTGATAAGTATTTTTTTATAAATTATAGAAAAAGTCAAAAAAAATCCAGAAACTATTTCTGAAACAAAATTGACCTACTTTTGCATCCGTATAAAAAGTTTAGCACAAGAGTTAACTTCCATTGGCCTCAGCCCAAAAAACAAATTTCCAAGTAAAATCTAATGGACACTAACTTGCATATATTCTTAATTATTGGTTTTTGTCGAACACAATATGCAGGGAATTATTTCTTCACGAAACGTTTAATATGGATACAACATTTGGTCATGTATGTTTGCAGAAATTTTCAACATTTTCCTGACCTTTTCCAAATCATTAAATTATGTTCGCATCTCGTGGCTGGTCTCTCAGCCGAGTATGTCCCTCAACATCCAGTTCAGGAGGTCTATGGTGGGTTGCACCTGGTGCGGAGGTTGATGGATGTTCAACTTTCTGGCCTCCCAGCCACCATTCACTAGAAATTACCTATGAACGATAGTTTCTTGGTGAAATATTTGTACTTGGATCTAATGGACTTTGGGCCAATCCTGGAATCACTTCATATCTGGAAGATTAAAGTTCTGCTAAGAATCAAAACCTTCATGTGGTTTGTCCATAAGGAAGTGATTTTAAATAAGAATAATTTGATAAAGCGAAGATGGGTGGGTAGTTCTCGGTGTTTGTTTCCGTGAGAAGGTTGAAAGCATACAACACTTTTTTTTCTCAATTGTCCTCTCGCCAAACTTCTCTGACGCACAATACATAAAGCTTTTGATGTTACCTGTCCAATTAGTATCAACACGTTATCCGAGACGTGGCTGACCGGTGTGGAATCAAATATTGCGGGACATATTCAGATAGGGATATGCACACTACTTTGGGCAATACGGAACTGTAGAAATGATATGATGTTTAAGAAACAAAATATCAACTTTTTGCAGGTTATTTACAGGGCCACTGCTTGGATTCATATGTAGTCATTACTTACTCATGCAGACTTCAGTGAGCTTTTGGTTACTCGGTTCAACCGATGGGAGACGATAGCACGGGTTATCTACAACCAGTTTGGATGACGATCCAATAATAGGCTAGATGTTTAGTCATCTTGGCTTTATTTTCATCAGTTATACCAATTTCTATATTTACTTCATTTGTGCTCCTTTTATGAGCCAGTAATCAACCTCAGACTTTTTTTTTGCTTTATTCAATAGTAAATTGACTGCATGCATCGTTCTGATGCAGAGGCTTGATCCTTCCTCCTTTTCAAAAAATAATTAATCTCTGATACACTAGCAACCAAGTGCCACAAGTTCGGACTCTACAATCCAAAGGTGTACATCATACATCATGCATTTTTAGATGCAAGGATAATACACAAGGAAAAAATAACGCACTATAGAAAATAGCGTGGCCCCAGAAAAATATGTTATTAGCGTTCTATAGCTAGCACACCGTAGCATGGTATTAACAAGACATCATACATTTATCAATTTAGCGAGACAATTCTTCACACGTTATGGCCCGCCATTTTCTTTTTCGTGATAATACATGTTAATTGTATCCTTTTTGGCACAATAATTACCAGTTAAGTTATACTACTTTCATGTGTCGAAAAGGGGGCAACATGGAGTCCTGTGGAGCCAGAGAAAAGGATGCAGCTGCAGCGGATGGGATTCGGCGGAAGACGGCAAAAGTTGGGCTGGGAGCAAAAGGACTGGACGGGAGCATCTGAGGAACCAAAGAGGAAGCCTGCGCGAACTTTCACGTGGCAACACAAAGGCACGTGCGAGCGAACATCTCCAATTTCTCCACGACGCTCCAACCAATGCAATCGGGGCAGCGGCGGAAGCATTCGGCGGCACGGGACCGGATAGCTTGGGCAGAAAGCACGGCCACGCTCAAGCTCTTTCTATAAGTATGTATGTGCAGTGCACAGAAAGTATCATGTCATAGAATCCATCTCCTCTCGATTCAATCAACCCACAGGCTAATAAGCACTAGGCGGCGAGAGATATGGCGAATCTGTTCCTGAAGCAGGCGAAGCACTACGCGGCGGCGCGGCCGGACTACCCGGCGGAGCTCTTCCAGTTCATCGCCTCCAAGACGGCGCGCCATGACCTCGCGTGGGACGTCGGCACCGGCAGCGGCCAGGCCGCAGTCTCGGTGAGTTTCTATGTTTGCTTGCTGTCTTTAAATCTTTGACTAATCTCCACAAATTTCGTTTACGGTACGCTTTTAGAAATATTATTATCTCAACGTCCCTTTCCATGGACCCATTCTGAGCTTCTTGGTTCGTTCCAACTTCCAACCATTCAATAAGCATTTCCGTTTTAGCAACTAGTTGGAATCTTATTGTTCCCTCCATTCGGAATTACTTATTATTGAAATAGATGTATCTAAATGTATTTTAGTTCTAAATACATTTATATTTTTTCCATTTTGATACTAAGTAATTTTGAATGAAGAGAGTATTTTACTATCTCCAATCATTTCTTGCACTCAATAGAAAATTCCCACTCAACATCAGCAATCTCTAGTGGAATTCAGATAAACTTTGTACAGCAAGCAATTGACTTGTCTTGGTCTCGTGTCTGCAGCTGGCGAAGCTGTACAAGAATGTGGTGGGCACGGACACGAGCGCGCAGCAGCTGGCCTACGCGCCGGCCCTCCCCAACGTGCGCTACGCCCACACCCCGGCGGACCTGCCGCTGGAGGGCATCCACGCGGCCGTCGCGCCGCCGGGCTCCGTCGACGTGGTCACCGTGGCGCAGGCCTTCCACTGGCTCGACCTGCCGCGCTTCTACGCGCAGGCGCGCTCGCTCCTCCGCGCGCACGGCGTCCTGGCCGCATGGTGCTACACGGAGCCCCGCGTGGGCGCCGCCGTCGACGCCGTCTTCTGGCGCCTCTACGACGGCTCGCAGCCGCACTGGGCGCCCAACCGCAAGATGGTCGACGACGAGTACCGCAGCGCCGACTTCCCCTTCGACCCCGTGGACGGGGAGGGCCACACGGGCCCCTTCGAGTTCTCCACGGAGCGCAGCATGGACCTCGACGACTACTTCACGTACATCAAGTCTTGGTCCGCGTACCAGACCGCCAAGGACAATGGCGTCGAGCTGCTCGACGAGGAGACGGTGCGGGAGTTCGCTGACGCGTGGGGCGGCCACCGCGAGGAGGTGAAGACGGTGAGGTACCCCATCTTCCTCAGGATCGGCAAGGTGAGGCCAGAATCAACAGATGCGGCATGATGAGATGATGCGAGTGGCCTTGAGGAAACGATGCTGTCGAGTCTGCACGCACCAATACGCCGCACTGAGTATGCTGCTGGGATATGAATAACATGTTTTTGGGTTCCTCCGGTTACGCGACATCCCCTCATATTCCCATTTCATATTCAGTTTTATCAAATGGGTGTGTCTAGGTGTAAGTCCACTAAAACTTCACGAAGTCTCAATTAAGTAATATAGTATGTAAGAAGAAAATAAATAAAAAGAAATTGTTTGCTCGAATTCGATGCAAGATCAACGGGTTATAATATGTGTTAACCGACTGCTACTAGGCTTCAGTCAAACCTTTCTCTCTCCCTCTACTGGCATGATCTGCATGATCCCCTACGATCGCCATACACGTTGCCTGAGCGCACTCCCTGTACATGTACTATATAAACACATGCAATACAATGGCAGCACCTAAGGTGTGATAGCCTCCAATTCCTCTATTCCACATGGTATCAGACACCGGTTACCTCCCTCGTCTGTAACCCTCTTCCGCTGCAAACAGTCCCTTCCCACCTCGCCATGGCTCAACCTCCACCACCACCACCTCCCCCTCAACCCCCTCCCCGTCCCAACCATGGCGACTTTGGCTCTTCCGTCTTCCCGGCGACGCCGGCGCATCCACAACAACCTCGGTCGCTGCTCACTCCCTCCGCCTTCGCTGACTGACCTCTCTTCCTCCCGGATCCCACTGCCTCGTCCTCGGCAGCCCCCAACCTCTCTCCTCTCGCAGGTGTTTTCATCAACCAGCATGTTCCTCTCGTTCTCTCCCTCAACCCGCCAAATTTCTCTCAATGGCGAACCCTGTTCGAGGTGATGTTTCAAAAATATGTTGTCTCCGACCACATCGCCAGCCCGCCTCGCCCGGCTGACCCCGCCTGGCTCCAAGACGATGCACACGTCATCTCGTGGCTCTACAACCGCGTCGGCGGGGACATCTTCGGCCTCATCCACCAGCGTGGCGCCACCGCGGCTGAGGTCTGGGCCTCCATCTGCTCGCTGTTCCTCGAGAACCGTGAGCATCAGCAGGTGCTCCTCTCCACCGAGTTCCGCCGGATCGAGCAGGGCGCCTCCTCCATCATCACCTACTTCGCACGGCTCAAGGAGTGTGCTGATCGTCTTGTCGACCTCGGTGCGGCGGTTAGCGATCGCGATCAGGTATTGAACATGCTCCACGGTCTTCATCCCCGCTACCGCTACGCCGTGCCCATCCTCACCATGCAGACTCCGGTCCCTTTGCTCCTCCGTTGCCGCACCTTTCTCCTACTTGAGGAAAGCCGGCAATCCGATGAGCACTCCACCGAGACGGCGCTGCACTGACATGAGATGTTCAAGGTTTCCTAGCCATAGACAACATTGTGTTCCTAGTATGCCTCTAGTATACTAGCTCGTTGATCAAAGATGTTCAAGGTTTCCTAGCCATTGACATGAGATGTCATTTGATAAAGGGATCACATCATTGGAAGAATGATGTGATGGACAAGACCCAAACTATAAACATAGCATATGATCATGTCAGTTTATTGCTATAGTTTTCTGCATGTCGAGTATCTGTTCCTATGACCATGAGATCATGCAACTCACTGACCCTGGAGGAGTGCCTTATGTGTATCAAACGTCGCAACGTAACTGGGTGACCATAAATGTGCTCTACAGGTATCTCCGAGAGTGTCTGTTGAGTGGGTATGGATCATGACCGGGATTTGTTACTCCGTGTGACGGAGAGGTATCTCAGGGCCCACTCAGTAATACAACATCACAACAAGCCTTGCAAGGAATGTGACTAAAGTGTTAGCCATGGGATCTTGTATTACGAAATGAGTAAAGAGACTTGCCGATAACAGGATTGAACTAGGTATACAGATATCGACGATCGAATCTCGGGCAAGTAACATACCGAAGGACAAAGGGAACAACATACGGGATTAACTGAATCCTTGACATAGAGGTTCAACCGATAAAGATCTTCATAGAATATGTAGGAGCTAATATGGGCATCCAGGTCCCTCTATTGTTTATTGACCGTAGAGGTGTCTTGGTCATGTCTACAAAGTTCTCGAACCCATAGGGTCTGCACACTTACGGTTCGGTGACGTTTCGGTAGTTTTGAGTTATCCATGTTGGTGACCGAAGTTTTGTTCGGAGTCCCGGATGAGATCACGGACGTCATGAGGAGATATAGAATGGTCCGGAGATGAAGATTGATATATAGGAGGTTGGTGTTCGGACTCCGGAAAAGTTTCGGGCATTACCGATAGTGTACCGGGAGTCACGAATGGGTTTTGGGGGCCCACCAAGTGGGCCCACCACCCCCTAAGGGGACCACATGGTCTATAGGGTGGCGCACCAGCCCCTGGTGGGCTGGGCGGCCCACCCAAAGGGCCCATGTGTCTAAAAGGTGGAAAGTCCAAAAGATGGAGGACGTTTCCAAGTGGAGAGAAGGAGTCTTAGTCCTACTAGGATTGGAGGAGGACTCCTCCTCTCCACCTTCGGCCGAAGCAAGGGCTGTCCCCTTGGGGACCAAGCCTACTCCCTCCCTCCTCCTATATATACTAAAGGTATTGAGGGTTTTTCAACATAGAAATCAACCACGTGCTACCCTCTCCTCTAGATCGTCGCTCTTCCTCTAGATTGTTTCAGCGGTGCTTAGACAAAGCCCTGCTGGAATAGTTCCACCACAATCGCCGCCACGCCATCGCGCTGCTGGAGAACTCATCTACCTCTCCTCTCCCTCTTGCCGGATCAAGAAGGTGGAGATCGTCATCGAGCTGTATGTGTGCTGAACGCGGAGGTGACGTCCTTCGGCGCTAGATCGGGACGGATCGTGATTGGATCGTGGGACATTCGGCGATTTGGATCGCGAAGATGTTCGACTACATCAACCGCGTTTGTAAACGCTTCCCACTTAGCGATCTACAAGGGTATGTAGATCCACTCTCCCCTCGTAGATGCTCATCACCATGGATAGATCTTGCGTGTGCGTAGGATTTTTTTTGTTTCCCATGCAATGTTCCCCAACAGTGGCATCATGAGCTAGGTCTATGTGTAGTTGAGATCTCGAGTTGAACACAAAGGAGTTTGTGGGCGTTGATATTCAGATTGCTTCCTCCCTTGGTCTTTTCTTGTTTCGGCGGTATTGTGGGATGAAGCGGCCCGGACCAACATTACTCGTACGCTTACGAGAGACCAGTTTCATCAACTGATATGTAACTTCGTTGCATAAAGATGGCTGGCGGGTGTCTGTTTCTCCCACTCTAGTTGGATCGGATTTGACAAATGCGGTCCTTGAGAAGGTTGAATAGCATTTTTTGTATCATCGTTGTGGTTTTTGCATAGGTAAGGATTGTTCTTGCTAGATACCCGTAGAAGCCATGTAAAACTTGAAAAACAATTTGAGGACATCTAACTTGTTTTGCAGGGTATGTTTGTTGGGGAACATTGCATGGGAAACAAAAAATTTCCTACGCTTTCACCAAGATGAATCTAAGAGATGAGCTTCTACGAGAGGGGAGAGTGGATCTACATACCCTTTTAGATCGCTAAGAGGGAAGCATTAAGAAACGCGGTTGATGTAGTCGAACGTCTTCGCGATCCAAATCGCCGAGCGTCCCGCGATCCAATCACGATCCATCCCGATCTAGCACCGAACGGATGGCACCTCCGCGTTCAGCACACGTACGGCTTGATAATGATCTCTGCCTTCTTGATTCAGCAAGAGGGAGCGGAGAGGTAGACGAGTTTTCCGGTAGCGCGACGGCGTTACGGCGATGGTGGTGGATTTATTCCAGCAAGGCTTCGCCTAAGCACCGCTGAAAACCGATATATAGGAGAAACTACGATCTAGAGGAGAGGTAGCACGTGGCTGTTTTTCTGTGTCAAAAACCCTCAAAACCTCTAGTATATATAGGAGGAGGGGAGGGAGGAGGCTTGGCTCCCAAGGGAGCCAACCCTAGTTCCGTCGAAGTGGGAGGGAGGAGTCCTCCTCCTCCACTCCTAGTAGGATTAGGACTCCTTCCTTATTTTTCCACTTTTGCCTTCTTTCCACCTTGGATTTTCTTCCCTAGCCGAATGGGCTTCCTGTGGGCCTTCGGCCAGCACACTAAGTGCTAGTATTCCTTCTCCCACAGCCCATGTAGCCTCTTGGGTCGAAATACCCCTCCCAGCACTCCTGGTACACTACCGATGAGCCCAAAACTTTTCCGGTGACCAAAATAGGACTTCCTATATATCAATCTTTACCTTCGTACCATTCCGAAGCTCCTCGCGATGTCCAGGATCTCATACGGGACTACGAACAACCTTCGGTCACCACCATACATAACTCTATACTATAGAAACGTCACCAAACCTTAAGTGTGCAAACCCTACGAGTTCGAGAACTATGTAGACATGACCGAGACACCTCTACGGTCAATAACCAATAGTGGGACCTAGATGCCCATATTGATTCCTACATATTCTGCAAAGATCTTTATCGGTTGAACCACTATGTCAAGGATTCAGTTAATCCCGTATGATGTTCCCTTTGTTCTTTTGTATGTTACTTGCTCGAGATTCGATCGTCGGTATCTTCATACCTAGTTCAACCTCATTACCGGCAAGTCTCTTTACTCGTTTCCGTAATACAAGATCCCGTGGCTAACACTTAGTCACATTGCTTGCAAGGCTTATTGTGATGTTGTATTACCGAGTGGGCCATGAGATACCTCTCCATCACACGGATTAACAAATCCCAGTGTTGATCCATGCCAACCCAACAGACACCCTCGGAGATACCTGTAGAGCACCTTTATAATAACCCAGTTACGTTGTGACGTTTGATACACACAAGGCACTCCTCCGGTGTCCGTGAGTTGCATGATCTCATGGTCATAGGAACATATACTTGACATGCAGAAAACTGTAGCAATAAACTGACATGATCATATACTACGTTAATAGTCTCGGTGTTGTCCATCACATCATTCTCCTAATGGTGTGATCCCGTTATCAAAGGACATCTCATGTCAATGGCTAGGAAACCTTGACCATCTTTGATCAACGAGCTAGTTCACTAGAGGCACACTAGGGACAAAGTGTTGTCTATATATCCATACATGCAATGTGTTTCCAATCAATACAATTATAACATGGCTAATAAACAATTATCATGAACAAGGAGATATAATAATAAACACTTTATTTATTGCCTCTAGGGCATATTTCCAACAGTCTCCCACTTGCACTAGAGTCAATAATCCAGTTCACATCACTATGTGATTTACATTGTAAGTAATCGAACACCCATGCAGTTCTAGTGTTGATCATGTTTAGCCCTTGGAAGAGGTTTAGTCAACGGGTTTGCAACATTCAGATCCGTGTGCACTTTGCAAATATTTATGTCCTTCTCCTCGATATAATTGCGGATGGAATTGAAGCGTCGCTTCATGTGTCTGGTCCTGTTGTGAAACCTTGGTTCCTTGGCCAGAGCAGTGACACCAGTGTTGTCACAGAATAGTCATTGGATTCAGTGCACTGGGCACTACTCCAAGATCTTTCATGAATTGGTTCATCCAGACACCTTCCTTTGCTGCCTCCGAGGCTGCGATCTACTCCGCTTTGCATGTAGAATTAGCTACCACCCTTTTCTTGGAACTGCACCAGCTTACCGCTCCTCCATTGAGAATAAGTACGTATCCGGTTTGCGACTTAGAGTCATCCGGATCAGTGTCAAAGCTTGCATCGATGTAACCCTTTACGACGAGCTCTTGATCACCTCCATAAACGAGAACCATTTCCTTAGTCCTTTTCAGGTACTTAAGGATATTCTTGACCGTCGTCCAGTGCTCCATTCCAGGATCACTTTGAAACCTTCTGGCCATACTTATGGCAAGGCTGACATCGGGTCTTGTTCACAGCATTGCATACATGATAGAGCCTATGGTTGAAGCATAGGGAATGACACTCATCTTCTCTCTATCTTCTGCAGTCACTGGGCATTGAGTCTTACTCAACTTCACACCTTGTAACATAGGCAAGAACCCTTTCTTGGACTGATCCATTTTGAACTTCTTCAAAACTTTATCAAGGTATGTGCTTTGTGAAAGTGCTATCAAGCGTCTCGATCTATCTCTATAGATCTTAATGCTTAATATGAAAGCAGCTTATCCTAGGTCCTTCATTGAAAAACTCTTGTTCAAATATTCCTTCACGCTTTCCAGCATATCTATATTGTTTCCAATCAGTAATATGTCATCCACATATAATATTAGAAACGCTATAGAGCAGTAAATACATGTAATATACCAGCGGGTTGGAATGATACTACTATTGTGCTGATACCTAAAGTAAATTCCCCTGAGAAGGTAACACAGTGTTGACCAATTAGTTTGTGTAATGTGGTGTATAAAATTATCGCGAAAATGGTCGCTTCCCGCCTTAAGGTGACCCTTCCAGAAATTATTAGCCCGACTCAAAGTGCATTTGTGCTAGGTAGACTTATCACAGACAATGTGCTAGTGGCGTACGCATGTTTTCACACAATTAAAAAGAAGAGAACGGGCAAAGAAGGCTTATGTCCAATAAAGTTGGATATGCACAAAGCCTATGACCGAGTATAATGGTCCTTTTTGAAGAATATCATGATCGAACTTGGGTTTCGGGAGAACTGGGTAAATTTCATTATGGAGTGTGTCTCCTCTGTTGAATATCGTATCCGCTTTAATGCGGAAGAGACAGAAACCTTCAAACCGTCAAGAGGCCTCAGACAGGAAGATCCTTTGTCACCTTATCTATTCCTGTTATGTACGGAAGGCCTAACTGCGTTACTTGAGAAGGCGGAGGAGAATGGGGATATTTCGAGAATTAAGGTATGCAGGGAGGCACCACCTATAACGAATATTCTTTTCGTGGACGAATCTTTAATCCTTATGAAGGCGAATTTACACAGTGGGGAAATGTTGAAATCAGTTCTGGAGCAATACTGTGCAGCATCAGGACAGATGGTCAGTGTTGAAAAATCTAGTATCTTTTTTAGCCCAAATACAAGTGTGGATTTAAGGGAACAAATATGTTTATCCCTAAATATAATGATGGAGGCCCTGAATGATAAATATTTAGGGTTGCCGGAAAATGTGGGACTAGATAGGACAGACTGTTTCCAGTATCTAATTGATCGTGTAGTTCAGAGAATAAGTGGTTGGAATGAAAAATTGTTGTCATCAGGAGGAAAAGAAATATTACTCAAAGCGGTTGTTCAAGCTATTCCCACCTATGCAATGTAAGTCTTTAAAATTCCTAAAAAAATTGCAAAGGAATTATTGACATGATGTCGCACTTCTGGTGGGGAGACGAGGATAACCAAAGGAGAATGCATTGGATGGCTTGGTGGAAAATGTGTGTACCCAAGTACCAAGGGGGAATGGGTTTCTGGGATATACACTGTTTTAATTTGGCCATGCTTGCTAAACAGGCCTGGCGTCTTATTGAGAACCCAGAATCCCTTTGCCCTACTATCTTGAGAGCCAAATACTATCCCAATGGCGATCTACTAAATACTGATTTGAAAAAGGGATCTTCTTTCACATGGCAAAGTATTATGGCTGGAGTCAATACCCTAAAGCATGGTCATATTTGGAGAGTGGGGAATGTAGAAGGGTTTTGCGATGCGTTTCATGAGATATTTTGCACCAAACATCATTTGCAATGTGTCGTTAGCATGATGACACTCAAAAGATCACTGCATTGAAATGAAACTCACCGTCCCCGCACGGTTAATGACTGGCATCGCCGGAGGGACGTGGCCGGTCTTCTCACACATAGACTGTACATTTGGTTTCGACAAGTCAAACTTTTCAGTTATTAATGAAACGAACATTAAAATGCAAGATTTGACAAATATGAAGAAGAAACTTACCACGAAGAGCTCATACATGGCCCTATTAGACGCATCGTTCCATGCCCTCTCCGCGTCGAACAACGCAGCCATCCTCTCCTCCATCTCCTTCATCTCCTTATCCTTCGCCGCCAAAAGCGCTCGCGTTGCCTCTCTCTCTTTCAGAATAGCAGCCTGCAACACAACTCATTGTTAGCAGTGTAATCATATTGGTTCGCACACACAACATAATGTGGAAAGATAGTTGAGTCCATTAAACTAACCTCGATGGCGAGCTCGACTGGCCGTGGACAAGGTGTTATCTCAGGACAGGAGCTCGTTTGGCATGCCTTTATCTGCCGGAGAGTTCTAGGACAACGTGTAAGGCCGTCTCCATTGGCGATCGAGCCATGGGTCCTCTCGTTGCCAGCTATCATCACCAGCTCTGGATCAATAGCCCCTGGCTCGGGTTAAAGTCCTCCCCTTTCCTCGCCTTCCCATGATCTCTGTACTTCACGAGCTTGTGGTGGGAGGAGATGTTGGTGAAGTTTTCGGGATGATCGAGGTCAGACTCAGAGAATGCCTTGACCTTCTTGTGACGCTCCTAAAAGAGAGAGAGAGAGAGAGAGAGGAAAAAAGTATCAGTAAAGGGATCAAGCTAGCATTAAGAATGAATTGCATCAGTCATGAAGCAAACCACATACCCAGTTCTCACCAAACTCATTTAAGTTTACGCTCCCTTGATGGTGTGGTACACCAACCATTTTGCCATGCCTCTCCTTGGCATTGTTGTGGCTGGCCTCCCACTTTTCGGAGCACCACTGGTCCACCAAGGCCTCCCAACAATCCATCTTATCCACACACCATCTCGGGGGCACCTAAGTTAATAAAGATAAATTTGAGCGCTACGAGTAAGAATCAAATCAAGGAAACTAACTACAAGGCCTTAATAATATGTACTTACCTTCATGTAATGCTCCTTCTCCATCTTAGAATCGCGGCACTTCGTATTTGCCTTCCTAATACGCCGCGAGGCGTAGTAGTCTCAAACAGCCTACACCCAAGCCTCGTGCCGCCAGTTTTGAAGTAGGCAGCGACATTCGGTTTCGATAACCTTTGTTGTGGCCTCCTCGTATCCCTCTTCACACCTGTAGAAGGTCTGCAAACGAGACAACACTGATTAGTACAATAACTATCTATTGATGATTTTTAATTGTGTAAAGGCGAAATTACCCAGAATTGTCTGATCACCATGTCGGCCCTCATGTGGCACAAAGCACAGTCGATATCCACCTCCGGCAGGGCCGGGGCACCCAACTAGTGCTCCCAGGTCATTCCTACCTCTCGACCCTGACCGGGCAATGTAACGAACCTCGGGAAGTTTTGCCGACAAAGCACACCAAGGACGTTGTTGGACTTGCGGACACCCTTGGCAACAATCCAACCCCTGCAGTGTGACAAATTAAAGCCAACACATTAGATATTTGAGAAAACGTGAAGGCAAAATGTTAAATAAGAGTAAATGAACTTACTTGTCCCCATTTGGCTGAATTGACCACCTCTGCTCATGGGTCGCCGGCACGGGCGGGAGCCCCGTACTACCACGCTGGTAGACGATGTCCCCCTCACCCTACTCCTCATCGCTATCAGCATGGCGACTTGGCTTCGGCTGACCCAAATTAGGCCAGGTATCCCACTGGGTCTCTTGGGACGTACCCTCATCCTTGCTTTGCTCTGGTGTCTCCTGTAACAAAGCCTCTCGGACACGATTCTCATGGGTCCAAGGCTCATCGACCTGAGGCTTGTGAAACGGAGTCCGTGTAGCCTCCATCTTAGACGGGTCCACCCTAGCAGTCCTGTGCTCAGGTGAATCAGCTGGGGGTGGCGGCGAGGAAGGTGTGGCAGCCACCCTACCTCTCCCTCGGCCACGTGTACCTTTAGCAGATCTCTTCTTCGCAGGGGGTTGACCTCCTCTCACGGGGGCCGCGGTCGTCGAAGAAGCGGCCACTCCATGTAGTGTAGAGAGCAACGCTCTCCGGAGAGACGGAGCAGGAATGGGAGTACCCAACCCATCACCCATTGACGAAGAAGGAGCCTCGGAGTGCTCTTGACCCTTTCTCACCATCTTTCAACACCTGCCATGACAAAGAGTAAATGAAATTAGTACAACATAAATACCAACATGAGTAATAAAATGTATATAATTTAAGTGTATCATCATCATAAATACCAACATGAGTATTAAAAATTTAATACCTAACATGAACTAAAAGTTTATATATGTATATAATAATAGTTGAATACCTGACATGAACTAACAATAATCTTAATCGTCTATATATTCTTCGGGATCAATAAATGCATCATGATCATCACTATCATCAATAAATGCAGCAGCATCATCACTATGAGGAAGAACATGTGGAAGGCTCCATTATGTAATCGGTCAAGACGTGACAGGTCATCCGCAGCAGTAACCTCTTCTTCTTTCGGCTCTTCCTGTTCCGGCTCAGGCGTTAAGATGGATTCACTATCCCTATCTACTTCATTATTCTAGGGTGAAGTAGAGCGGTTCTTGAAACGGTTTTTGGATATACATGTTTCTTGGAATAATTCTCCTTCATATGTGTCTAGGTTAATGTGAGGTTCGTAATCCTCTTCATTGAGGGTAGGTGGTCTAAAACTTGGCGGCACTTCATAAACGACATCCCAACCTTTTAGATTTGGATCAGTTTGGCAGGCCCACGATAGATAGGTAACTTCTGTCGCATGTTGAGCCGTAATATAGACATCTGGAACATCTAAATGGGTGCTTTGGTTGATTTCGGCTAGCCTTATATGTTCATGAGTCCTTGTAGTCTCCTTCGGCTGAAACCAGTAACATTTAAAGACTATGACGGTCGGTGGGTTTTCACCATAGAATAGAAGTTCATAAATTGCTTCAACTCTTCCATAATAATCGGTACCTCCTTCGCCGATAGCAGAGACAAAAAAATTTGTAGTCTTTAGGTCGGGCATAGATAGCTCTTTGCCAAAGGTATGAAAGTGATACCCGTTGATGTCGTATTTGTCAAATGAATGGACCTTATAGTCAAACCCATTAGCGACTTGTCTCAACTCGGCATCCATAGACTCTGCATTAGCCTACAAGTTTAATACGGAAGAATGGATTCATTAGCCACAAATTAGACCAAGAAATCAAATGGTCCATTAATGGTAATTAATTACCCTTGTTTGAACCAAGAGATGAAACTGGGATAGTCGCCTCCATGCTTTGCTAGAAGCTCATACTCTTCGACGGAATCCTTTTCGATGACCGCTCCATCCGAGATTTCGGCCACATATCGACTATATCAAATATCCGGGAATAAGATCAGTTCAAAGGAATTAGAAGTTGCGGAACAATAATTTACCGAGAACTTACTCGATGTACGGCCGCACTTCTGTTAGGTTGATGAAGATATACAATGAAATGATCTGCCATTCTTCGACATCCAACGATTTCCCTTTCGAAGCACCGGCTGGTGCGAGCTTCCCTTTGAATAGACTGAGGTTGGATCGACCTTTTTCAAGATCGCCATCATTATACCAATGCTTTGGGTTATGCAAATGATGATTTTGGGCTTCGTAGTGTGCTTACACGAAGTTTGCTGCCTCCTCAGTAATGAATGCCTCGGTCATCGATGCTTCAATTCTATGTTTATTTTTACATTTAGCTCGAAGTGTCTTCTGCATCCTCTCAGTTGAGAAGCACCATTGATTTTGAACGGGGCCCCCAATCTTGCCTCGGTCGGGAGATGCAAAATCAAATGCTGCATTGGATTAAAGAGGCCCGGTGGAAAGATCCTTTCTAATTTGCAGATCAACTCCGGCGCCAACTCTTCCATTTCATCTAGCATGCCAGGCGATAGTTCTTTCTCACAAAGAGAACAGAAGAAATAGCTCAGCTCTGCCAGTACTAGCCATTCATCCTCGGGGATAAAGCCATGCAACATCACCGGCATTACCCGCTCAAGCGATATGTTCCAATCATGACTCTTGAGACCAAATATTTTCAATTTTTCAAGACTCTCTCCCGTCTTTAGATTCGTAGCATACCCATCGGGGAACATCAACTGCATTTTCACCCACAATAGCATTTCCCTCGTAGCTGGCCTTCCAAGATTGAACCATGCCTTTGGCTTCGCTACGCTTTCCTTTCCTTTCCCTTGTCGCAAGTTTTGTAAAAGTCTATCACATAGAGCCTCCTAGTCGATTCTAGACTTAGGATTATCCTTTGACTTCCCCTCTATGCCGAACAATGTACCAAAAATTGCCTCCTTCATATTCTTTTTAGTGTGCATCATGTCGATGTTGTGTGGGCAAATGAGGTCTTTGAAATAAGGGAGATCCCATTGTTGGAAATATGCCCTAGAGGCAATAATAAATTGGTTATTATCATATTTCCTTCTTCATGATAATCGTTTATTATCCATGCTATAACTGTATTGATCGAAAACTCACATACATGTGTGGATACATAGACAACACCATGTCCCTAGTATGCCTCTAATGGACTAGCTCGTTGATAAAAGATGGTCAAGGTTTCCTAGCCATGGACATGAGATGTCATTTGATAACGGGATCACATCATTAGGAGAATGATGTGATGGACAAGACCCAAACTATAAATGTAGCATATGATCGTGTCAGTTTATTGCTACAGTTTTCTGCATGTCAAGTATATGTTCCTATGACCATAAGATCATGCAACTCACGGACACCGGAGGAGTGCCTTGTGTGTATCAAAGGTAGCAATGTAACTGGGTGACTATAAAGGTGGTCTACATCTATCTTCGAGGGTGTCTGTTGGGTTGGCATGGATCAACACTGGGTTTTGTTACTCCGTGAGACAGAAAGGTATCTTAGGGACCACTCGGTAATACAACATCACAACAAGCCTTGCAATCAATATGACTAAGTGTTAGTCATGGGATCTTGTATTACGGAAACTAATAAAGAGACTTGCCGGTAACGAGGATGAACTAGGTATGGAGATAGCGACGATTGTATCTCGGGCAAGTAACATACCGAAGAACAAAGGGAACATCACATGGGATTAACTGAATCCTTGACATAGAGGTTCGACCGATAAAGACCTTCGTAGAATATCTATGAATCAATATGGGCATCCAGGTCCACTATTGGTTATTGACCGTAGAGGTGTCTCGGTCATGTCTACACAGTTCTCGAGCCCGAAGGGTCTGCACACTTAAGGTTTGGTGACGTTTCGGTAGTATAGAGTTATGCATGGTGGTGACCAAAGGTTGTTTGGAGTCCCGCAAGAGATCTCGGATGTCACAAGGAGCTCTGGAATAGTCCAAATGTAAAGATTGATATATAGGAAGTCCTGTTTTGGTCACCAAAAAAGTTTCGGACTCATCGGTAGTATACCGGGAGTGGTGGGAGGGTATCGGGGGACCATCGGGAGGGGTATTTCGACCCAAGATGCTACATGGGCTGTGGGAGAAGGTATACCAGCCCTTAGTGGGCTGGCCTAAGGCCCACAGGAAGCCCATGCGGCTAGGGAAGAAAACCAAGGTGGAAAGAAAGGCAAAAGTGGAAAATAAGGAAGGAGTCCTAATCCTACTAGGAGTGGAGGAGGACTCTTCCCTCTACTTCGGCCGAAACAGATTTGGCTCTTTGGGAGCCAAGTATCCTACCTCCCCTCCTCCTATATATAGAGGTTTTGAGGGTTTTTGACACAGAAAACAGCCACGTGCTACCTCTCCTCTAGATCGGTTTTCAACGGTGCTTAGGCGAAGCCCTGCTAGGATTACTCCTCCACCATCGCCGCAACACCGTTGCGCTGCTAGAGAACTCATCTACCACTCTGCTCCCTCTTGCTGGATCAAGAAGGCGGAGATTTTCATCAAGCCATACGTGTGCTGAACGCGGAGGTGCCGGCCGTTCGGCGCTAGATCGGGACGGATCGTGATTGGATCGCGGGACGCTCGGCAATTTGGATCGCGAAGACATTCGACTACATCAACCACGTTTCTTAACGCTTCCCACTTAGCGATCTACAAGGGTTTGTAGATCCACTCTCCCCTCTTGTAGATGCTCATCTCCTAGATTGATCTTGGTGAAGCGTAGATTTTTTTTTGTTTCCATGCAACGTTCCCCAACAATGTTACCAGAGCTAGGTCTCTGTGTAGATGAGATCTCGAGTGGAATACAAAGTAGTTTGTGGGCGTTGATGCTTAGATTGCTTCCTCCCTTGGTCGTGTTTTGGTTCAGCGGTATTGTGGGATGAAGCGGCCCAGACCAACCTTACTCATACGCTTACGAGAGACCGGTTCCATCGACTAACGTGTAACTTCGTTGCACAAAGATGGTTGGTGGGTGTCTGTTTCTCCTACCTTAGTTGGATCGGATTCGACAAAGGCGGTCCTTGAGAAGGTTGAAATGCAACTTATGCATCACCGTTTTGGCTTTTGTGTAGGCGAGAATTGTTCTTGCTAGATACCCTTAGCAGCCACGTCAAACTTGCAACAACAACTAGAGGACATCTAACTTGTTTTTGCAGGGTATGTTGTGATGTGATATGGCCAATTACATGATGAGATATATGTGATGTATGAGATGATCACGTATTGTATAGAATATCATGACTTGCATGTCGATGAGTACGGCAACCTGCAGGAGCCATAGGGTTGTCTTTAATTATTGTATGACCTGCGTGTCAATCATTAAGCGCTATGTCATGCTTTACTTTATCGCTAAATGGTAGAAATAATAGTAGAAGCATGATGGGCGCGACAACCCTGATGGTGACACGTTGATGGAGATCAAGATGGTGGAGATCATGGTGTCATGCCGGTGCCGACGGAGATCATGTTGGTGCTTTAAGGATGGAGATCGAAAGCACAAGTTCATGGCCATATCATGTCACTTATGATTTGCTTGTGATGTTAATCCTTTTTATGCACCATGTTTTGCTTAGGACGACGATAGCATTATAAGGTGATCACTCAATAAAATTTCAAGATAAACTTTGTTCTCCTCGAGTGTGCACCGTTGCGAAAGTTTGTCGTGTCGAGACACCACATCATGATCGGGTGTGATAGACTCTACGTTCACATACAATGGGTGCAAGACGGTGTTGCACATGTGGAATGCTTGGGTTAAACTTGACGAGCCTAGGATGTACGGACATGGCCTCGAAACACAAGAGACCGAAAGGTCGAACATGAGTCATATAGTAGATATGATCAACGTGATGATGTTCACCATTGAAACCACCTCAACTCACGTGATGATTGGACTTGAGTTGGTGAATTTGGATCATGTATCACTCGAATGACCGGATGGATGTCAATTTGAGTGGGAGTTCTTAGGTAATATGATTAATTGAACTCATTATCATTAACATAGTCAGTAGTGTCTTTGCAAATTATGGTGTAGATTACTAGCTCGCGCTGTAGCTCCCTTGAGTTTTTATATGTTCCTAGAGAAATACAGTTGAAATATGATGGTAGAAATATCGTGGACTGGGTCCGTGATCTGAGGATTGTCCTCATTCCTGCACAGAAGGCTTATGTCCTTAATGCACCGCTCGGTCCGCCACCCCTTCTAGCGTCATCTGTAGATGTTGTGAACATCTGACAGACACGTTCCAATTACTACTTCATAGTTCAGTGCGTCATGCCTTACGACTTAGAATTTAGGCTCCAAAACATTTTGAATGTCATGGAACATATGAGATGTTCTAAGACTTGAAATTGGGATCTCAGGCTCGTGCCCGTGTTGTGAGTTATGAGATCTCCAACAAGATTGTTTGCCTGCAAGATGGTGAGAATAGCTCAATTGTTGAGCATGTGCTCAGATTGTCTGGGTATTACAATCGCTTGAATCGAGTGATTGATATAGTTCTCCAAGTCACTGTCACTAAGCTACTAGAGCTTCATGATGAATTATAAAATGTCAAGGATGGAAATAATGATCCCTGAGCTATTCGCGATGTTTGACACCGTGAAAGTAGAAATCAAGAAGGAGCATCAAGTGTTGATGGTTAATGAAACCACTAGTTTCGAGAAGGGCAAGGGCTAGGAGGGGAACTTCATGGATGGGAAGTCAGTTCCTGCTCTAGTGAAGAAACCCAAAGTTGAACCCAAACCCGAGACTAAGTGCTTCTATTATGAGGGGAACGGTCACTGAAGCCGAACAACCTTATATACTCGGTAGAAAAAAGGCTGGGAATGTTGATAGAAGTATATTTTATATATGCGTTATTGATGTGTACCTTGCTAGTACTCCTAGTAGCACCTCGGTATTGGAAACCGGTTCGATTGCTAAATGTTAGTAACTCGAAATAAAAGCTATGGAATAAATGGAGACTAGCTAAGGGTGGGGTGACGATGTGTGTTGGAAATGTCTCCAAGGTTGATGTGATCAACACTGCACACTCTCTCTACCTTCGGGATTAGTGACGAACCTAAATAAATGTTATATGTTGTTTGCGTTAAGCATGAACATGATTAGATCATGCTTATTACAACACAGTTATTCATTTAAGTTAGAGAATAATGGTTATTTTGTATACATGAATAATACTCCACTGGTCATGCACCCAATGAGAATGGTTTGTTGTATCTTAATCGTAGTAATACACATGTTCATAACATTGATGCCAAAAGATACAAAGTTAATGATGATAGTACCACATACTTTGGCACTGCCGCTAAATGTCATATTGGTATAAATCGCACGAAGTGTTGGAAATATGCCCTAGAGGCAATAATAAATTAGTTATTATCATATTTCCTTGTTCATGATAATCGTTTATTATCAATGCTATAATTGTATTGATCGGAGACTTAGATGCATGTGTGGATGCATAGACAAAACCATGTCCCTAGTATGCCTCTAATAGACTAGGTCGTTGATAAAAGATGGTTAAGGTTTCCTAGCCATTGACATGAGATGTCATTTGATAACGGGATCACATCATTAGGAGAATGATGGGATGGACAAGACCCAAACTACAAACATAGCGCTACTGTTTTCTGGATGTCAAGTATCTGGTCCTATGACCATGAGATCATGCAACTCACTGACACCGGAGGAGTGCCTTGTGTGTATCAAACGTCGCAACATAACTGGGTGACTATAAAGGTACTCTATAGGTATCTCCAAGGGTGTCTGTTGGGTTGGCATGGATCAAGACTGGGATTTGTTACTCTGTGTGACGGAGAGGTATCTCAGGGCCCACTCGATAATACAACATCACAACAAGCCTTGCAAGCAATGTGACTAAGTGTTAGTCACTGGATCTTGTATTACGGAACGAGTAAAGAGACTTGCCGGTAACAAGGTTGAACTAGGTATGGAGATACCGACGATCGAATCTCGGGCAAGTAACATACCGAAGAACAAAGGGAACATCATACGGGATTAACTGAATCCTTGACATAGAGGTTCGACCAATAAAGATCTTTGTAGAATATGTAGGAACCAATATGGGCATCCAGGTCCCTCTATTGGTTATTGACCATAGAGGTGTCTCGGTCATGTCTACATAGTTCTCGAACCCGCAGGGTCTGCACACTTAAGGTTCGGTGACGTTTCGGTAGCATAGAGTTATGTATGGTGGTGACCGAAGGTTGTTCGGAGTCCCGGATAAGATCCGGACGTCACTAGGAGCTCCGGAATGGTCCGGAGGTAAAGATTGATATATAGGAAGTCCCATTTTGGTCGCCGGAAAAGTTTTGGGCTAATCGGTAATGTACCGGGAGTGCCGGTAGTGTACCGGGAGACCACCGGGAGGGGTATTTCGACCCAAGAGGCTTCATGGGCTGTGGGAGAGTAAATACCAGCCTTTTGTGGGCTGGTGGAAGTCCCACACAAGGCCCATGCGGCTGGGAGAAAAATCCCAAAGGGAAAAAGGTGGAAAACGGCCAAGATGGCTAAAGACCCCGTTTTCGGTATGATGGAGTGGGCTAGTAACTTATTGGAAATGATACATGTTGATGTATGCGGTCCAATGAGTGTTGTAGTGTGCAGTGGATATCATTATTTTCTTACCTTCACTGATGATTGCATATATATGAGTATATTTACTTAATGAAACACAAGTATGAAACGTTTGAAAAGTTCAAACAAATTCAGTGTGAAGTTTAAGATCATCGTGACAAGAAGATAAAAATGTCTATGATATGATCGTGGAGGTGAATATCTGAGTTACGAGTTTGGCATACAACTTTAGATAATGTGAAAGTTGTTTCACAACTCACGCCACCTGGAACACCATAGTGTGATGGTGTGTCCAAACTTCGTAGTTGTGCTCTACTGGATATGGTATGAACTATGATGTCTCTTATCGATTTGACACTATCTTTTTGGGGTTATGCATTAGAGACAACTACATTCACTTTAAAAGGGGCACCATCTAAGTCTGTTGAGATGACACCGTATGAATTTTGGTTTGGCTAAAACCTAAGCTGTCTTTTCTTAATGTTTGGGGCTGCGACGCTTATGTGAAAAAGGGTTTCACCTAATGAGCTCGAACTCAAAGTGGACAAATGCATCTTCATATAATACCCTAAGAAAACCTGGTATACCTTCTATCCCAGATCCGAGTGCAAAGTGTTTGTTGCTAAAACGGGTCCTTTCTCGAGAAAGAGTTTCTCTCGAAAGATTTGAGTGGGAGGAATATAGAACTTGATGAGGTTGTTGAACCTTTGTTTCAACCAGAGAGTAGCGCAGCGCAGCAACATGTTTCTGTGGAGCCTATGTTAGTTGAAGAGGAAGTTAATGATGATGAACATGAAGCTTCGAATCAAGCTACTATTGAACCTTGTAGGTCAACAAGGACGCGTACTGCTCCTGACTGGTACGACAACCCTGTCTTAGAGGTCATGTTGTTGGACAACGATGAACCTATGAGCTATGAAGAAGCGATGATGGGCCTGGATTCTGACAAATGGTTAGAGGCCATGAAATCCGAGAAAGGATCCATGTATGAAAACAAATATAGACTTTGGTAGACTTGCCCGTTGGACGACAGGTCATTGGGTACAAATGGACCTTTAAGATGAAGACAAACGCTGATGGTGAATGTCACCATTTATAAAGCTCGACTTGTCGCGAAGCAGTTCCCTCCAAGTTTAAGGAGTTAACTATGATGAGACTTTCTCACTCGTAGCTATGCTAAAGTCTGTTGGAATTATGTTAGCAGTTGCTACGTTTTTCAATTATGAAATCTGTCAGATGGATGTCAAAACATCGTTTCCTTCCTCGAGGAAAGGTTGTATGAGATACAACTAGAAGGTATTGTTGGTTCTAAGGATGCTAAAAGGTGTGAAAGCTTCAGTGATCCTTCTATGGACTGAAACAAGCATCTTGGAGTTGGAATATATGCTTTCATGAGGTGATCAAAGTTTTTGAGTCTATACAAAGTTTGTGAGAAACTTGTATTTACAATAAAGTGAGTGGGAGCACTATAGAGTTTCTGATAAGCATATGTGGATGACATATTGTTGATCGGAAATGATGTAGAATTTCTGGAAAGCATAAAGGGTTGTTTGAACAGAGTTTTTCGAAGGAAGACCTAGATAAAGCTACTTATTGTTGGGCATCGAGATCTATAGAGATAGATCAAGATTTTTGATAAGACTTTCAATGAGTACATACCTTGACAAGATTTTGAAAGAGTTCAAAATGGATCAGTCAAAGAAAGAGTTCTTGCCTGATTTGTAAGGTGTGAAGTTGAGTGAGACTCAAAGCTCGACCACGGCAGAAGAAAGAGGAAGGACAAATGTCGTCCCCTATGCATTAGCCATAGGCTCTATCTAGTATGACATGTTGTGTACCGCACCTGTGTGTGCCTTGCCGTAAGTCTATCAAGGGGTACAAGAGTAATCTAGGAGTGGATACTAGACAGCGGTCAAAATTATCCTTAGTAACTAGAGGACTAAGGAGATGTTTCTCAATTATGGAGGTGATAAAGAGTTCGCTGTAAAGAGTTACTTTGATGCAAGCTTTAACACCAATCCGAATGACTCTTAGTAGCAATCCGGATACGTATAGTGGAGCAGCCATTTGGAGTAGCTCCAAGTGGACTGTGGTAGCAGTGTCTACACTATGACATAGAGATTTGCAAAGTACACACGGATCTGAATGTCACAGACCCTTTGACTAAAGACCTCTCTCACATGCAAAGCATGATCGAACCCAGAACTCATTGGGTGTTAGATTCATAACGATATAAAAAACATGGTGATGTGAGCTAGATTATGGACTCTAGTGCAAGTGGGAGACTGTTGGAAATATGCCCTAGAGGAAATAATAAATTGGTTATTATCATATTTCCTTGTTCATGATAATATTTTATTATCCATGTGATAATTGTATTGACTGGAAACTTAGATACATGTGTGGATACATAGACAACACCATGTACCTAGTATGCCTCTAATGGACTAACTCGTTGATCAAAGATGGTCAAGGTTTCCTAGCCATGGACATGAGATGTCATTTGATAATGGGATCACATCATTAGGAGAATGATGTTATGGACAATACCCAAACTATAAACGTAGCATATGATCGTGTCAGTTTATTGCTACAGTTTTCTGCATGTCAAGTATATGTTCCTATGACCATGAGATCATGCAACTCACGGACACCGAAGGAGTGCCTTATGTGTATCAAATGTCGCAACGTAATTGGGTGACTATAAAGGTGCTCTATAGGTATCTCCAAGGGTGTCTCACTAGTAGAAAATAGACCTTTCGTCCGACGCATTAGTCCCGGTCTGGTTACGAGCTGGTTCTAAAGAAGCTATTGGTCCCGGTTCATGCCGGCACCAACGGTTAGGAGCAGGGCGACCTTTAGTACTGGATCTTAAGGGTCCTTTAGTACCGGTTCGTGTCACGAACCGGTACCAAAGGGGGCGTGGCAGGCTTTTGGTCAGACTTGGGCCCCGCGTGCCTCTTTAGTACCGGTTCGTGCCACGAACCGGTACTAAAGGATGCCCTTTAGTACCGGTTGGTGACACCAACTGGTACTAAAGACTTCTTATATATATGCTTCGTCCGCGGCCGATCGAAGGGGGCTCTCATTTCTCTATTTTCTCCCCTGTTCTTCTTCTTGCTCGAAGGTCATCCTCCATTTTGCCAAGGATTTGTCAAGATTTGAAGGCACCCCATCTATCCAAGTGTTCACAAAGGTTAGCAACTTTGCCCCTTCATCTCTCATTGCTAGATTAGCTTGTGGTATGCTCATAGAAATGTGATTTGTGGGTTTTAGCTAGGTTTTTGGGGAGTGATCATTATGTGGGAGTTTATTTGATTTATATGCAATATGAGCTCAAATTAACTTGTCAGGTTGCATATGTGTAGGTGTGGTTTATTTGGTGCCTTCCCATCCCCGTCCTAACCACCGTCGATCGCCCGCACCATCTCATCACGGCACCGGCCACCTTGGTGAGCCTCTTGTTCTTCTTAAAACCTTTTTGTTAAAAAAATTACTTGTATGATTTAGATAGCTGCATGTACGATTCCCTTACTTGTATTATTGTTAGTTATTCTATAGTGTCATGGTTATGGTATCCGTCCACGTCGGCCCTCGTCTAGTCTATGATTCATATGTGGTATGTCGTTATCTTTTATAACTATTTCACACATCATCTAATGTCTATGACAATTAATTATGCCACCAAATTGACTTAGATGTTTTTATCTATAGGAAGTAGTTGAACTAGAAATTCCAACCGACTATGCAATTCTTCTCGAGAAGTTAACACAAGCTGAAAAATAAATTGATCATTTGAAAGAAAAACTAAAAAGAACTGAAGATGAGAAGATGGGATTGGAGTTGCATGTTGCTGATATCATCGATGATCACAAGAACAAGATGGTTGGAATGCGCTTGAAGCATAGAAAGATTAGAAAATATGCCATTGATAAGGAGGCTTGGTATCATTATGCCGTTCACTCAATTGTTACCTTAGTTGCGATTATGATCGCATTTGTTGTTGCATTTACATTTTTAGATAGTTGTACGTTGTTTTATGAGATGTATGTATGAACTATAAGTATGTATTATTTATAGTAATAACATTTGGTCACTGCTAGCTCTACTTTGGTTGTAATGTGATGATGAAGTTGTATTAATTTGGTCACTTTGATGTTGTGTAGTGAACATGAGCCGGCAATGGATGTATGATGACCGACTAAGTCCAGGGTTCCTTAATGGCCTGCATGATTTTATTCGTGTGGCTGAGGCAAACAAGCAGAATGGTTTCATGTGTTGTCCATGTCGTGACTATAAGAATGATAGGAATTACTCTACCTCAAAAACCTTTCACTACCACCTACTGAAGTCTGGTTTCATTTCCAGCTATAGTTGTTGGACCAAGCACGGAGAAAGAGGGTTATAATGGAATACAATGAAGAAGAAGAGGATGATGACAACTATCTTTTCATCGATACAACAATGGGGCAAGCTGAAGAAGAGACATCAATGGGGGAAGCTGAAGAAGAGGCATGAGATGATCCCGCTGATGATTTTGGTCGGGTCATTGCTGATGCAAAGAGAAACTGCAAAAGTGACAAGGAGAGGTTACAGCTGAAGCGCATGTTAGACGATCACAAGAAATTCTTGTATCCAAATTGTGAAGATGACCAGAAAAAGTTGGGTACCACGCTGGAATTGTTGCAATGGAAGGCGAACAATGGTGTAACTGGCAATGGATTTCAAGAATTGCTGATAATGATAAAGAAGATGCTTCCAAAGGATAATGAATTGCCTGAAAGTATGTACGAATCAAAGAAGGTTGTCTACCCTTTAGGATTAGAGGTGTAGAAGATACATGCATGCCCTAATGACTGCATCCTCTAGCGTGGTGAGGAGTAGGAGAATTTGGATGCATGCCTGGTATGCGGTGCACTGCGTTATAAGATCTACGGCGTTGACCCTGGTGATGTGGAGGGCGAACGCCAAAGGAAGAGGGTTCCTACCAAGGTGATGTGGTATGCTCCTATAATACCACGGTTGAAACATTTGTTCCAAAACAAAGAGCATGCCAAGTTGTTGCGATGGAACAAAGAATAACGTAAGAAAGACGGGATGTTTAGAGCACCCGCTGATGGTCGCAGTGGAGAAAAATCGAGAGGGAGTTCGAGGACTTTGCAGCTGGCACAATGAACTTATGGTTTGGTCTTAGTACACATGGCATGAATCCTTTTGGGGAGCAGAGCTCCAGTCACAGCACCTGGCCCGTGACTCTATGTATCTACAACCTTCCTCCTTGGTTGTGCATGAAGCGGAAGTTCATTATGATGCCAATGCTCATCCAAGGCCCTAAGCAACCCGGCAACGACATTGATGTATACCTAAGGCCACTAGTTATGTGAAAAACTAGGTGTACGTGTGTGGGATGCGCACACACAGAAGGAAATTGACCTACGAGCGTTGCTGTTTGTAACCATCAATGATTGGCCTGCTCTTGGTAACCTTTCAGGACATACAAACAAGGGATACATTGCATGCACGCACTGTTTAGATGATAATGAAAGTATATATTTGGATAAAGGTAAGAAGAATGTGTACCTGGGACATCATCGATTTCTACCAATCAAGCATATCTTAAGAAAGGCAGGCAACCATTTCAAAGGTGAGCCAGATAACCGGAAGAAGCCCGGCCTCCGTACTGGTGAAAATATATTTGATATGGTCAAGGATTTACAAGTAATCCTTGGAAAGGGTCCTGGTGGACAATCTGTTCCGAATGACGCCAAAGGACATGCACCCATGTGGAAGAAGAAATCTATATTTTGGGAACTTGAATATTGGAAAGCCCTAGAGGTCCGCAATGCAATCGACGTGATGCACGTGATTAAGAATCTTTGTGTGAACCTGCTAGGCTTCTTGGGCATGTATATATGGAAAGACAAAAGATACACCTGAGGCACAGGAAGACAAGCAAAGAATTAACAAAAAAGACGGCATGCCTCCAAAGCAGTATAAAGGTCCTGCCAGCTACGCACTTACGAAAGAAGAGAAGGAAATCTTTGTTGAATGCCTTCTTAGTATCAAGGTCACGTCTGGCTTCTCATCGAATATAAAGGGAATAATAAATATGGCAGAGAAAAAAATCAAAATCTAAAGTCTCATGACTGCCACGTGATTATGACGCAATTACTTCCGGTTGCACTTAGGGGGCTTCTACCGGAAAATGTTCGATTAGCCATTGTGAAGCTATGCGCATTCCTCAATGCAATTTCTAAGAAGGTAATCGATCCAGAAATCCTACCAAGGTTACAGAATGACTTGGTCCAATGTCTTGTCAGTTTCGAGTTGGTGTTCCCTCCATCCTTCTTCAATATTATGACGCACGTCCTAGTTCACCTAGTCGAAGAGATTAACATTTTGGGTCATGTATTTCTACACAATATGTTCCCCTTCGAGAGGTTCATGGGAGTCTTAAAGAAATATGTTCATAACCGTGCTAGGCCAGAAGGAAGCATCACCAAGGGATATGGAACATAGGAGGTTATTGAGTTTTGTGTTGACTTTGTTCCTGACATTAAGCTGATTGGTCTTCCTGAATCGTGACATGAGGGGAGAATGGGTGGAAAAGGCACACTAGGAAAGAAAGAAGCAATAAATATGGACGGGCATTCTTTCACTCAAGCACACTACACGGTTCTACAAAATTCCACCTTGATGACTCCATATATCAAGGAACAAAAGGATATTGTACGGTCCAAGAACCCGGTGCAGTCTGACCCCTGGATTGAACATAAACACATGGAGTCTTTCGCCGGTTGGTTGTAAACAAAGTTCATAAATGACAACGATGTTCCAGATGAACTGTACTGGTCGGCCAAGACACCAAGTTCGACTGTAACGACTTTCAAAGGGTACAAGATAAATGGGAATACATTTTACTCGATCGCCTAAGATAAAAAGAGCACCAACCAAAACAGTGGTGTCCGCTATGATGCAACCAACTTTCAAGACACATATTATGGTTACATAGAGGAGATATGGGAACTTGACAATGGACCTGATCTTAAGGTCCCTTTGTTTCGGTGCAAATGGGTCAAATATACTGGAGGCGGGGTACATGTAGACCCGCAGTATGGAATGACAACAGTGGATATCAACAATCTTGGGTACACATACGACTCATTTGTCCTAGACAATGATGTGGCTCAGGTTTTCTATGTGAAGGACATGTCTAGCAAACCGAGGAGTAAAACGATAAGGAAGCGAATACATCATATGATGAGCCAAAGCGCCACATAGTTCTTTCAGGGAAAAGAAACATTGTGGGAGTGGAGGACAAGAAAGACATGTCAAAGATTATGAAAAGTTTCATGAAATCCCTCCCTTCAGAGTGAAGATTGACCCAAGCATCCTGTTAAATGATGAGGATTCTCCATGGTTACGGCGCAATCATAAGCAAGGGACAAACACGCAGAAAAAGTCTTACACCGCGAGATCCCACTCTGGGATGTGACCGGCTTCACCATCATCACTTTCTATGTGAAGGACATGCATGCATTTTCTAGCATGGTATCTTTGTAACAGTTTGTACACGAAGTGCATCCGGTTTTTGCCATAACCCTCTCAACTCTTTAGAAGTTGCTATGTGGGTGAAATTATGATGTCATGCCAAGTTTCAACCTTTCACAATTCATTTGTAGTGCTTTTCAATTTCAGGGTCATTTAGCTCAAAATAAATCATTAAATGCATGAAAAATATCAAATGAAGTAAGAAAGGGTTGAAAATTGATGATGTACCTTTCAATGGTGCATATTGAACACAAAAAAAGTATGGAGTTAAAATAAGTTATTAGAAATGAAATCCCTTTGTAATAGATGAGTTTTCATCCGAAACCGTCATACTTCGAAATAGATTCTCCACTTTGTACACGAAGTGCATCCAGTTTTTGCCGTAACCCTCTCAACTCTTTAGAAGTTGCTATTTGAGTGAAATTATGATGTCATGCCAAGTTACAACCTTTTCAGAGTTCATTTGTAGCGCTTTTCAATTTCAGGGTCATTTAGCTCAAAATAAATCATTAAATGCATGAAAAATATCCAATGAAGTCAGAAAGGGTTGAAAATTGATGATGCACCTTTGAATGGTGCATATTGAACACACAAAAAGTATGGAGCTAAAATAAGTTATTAAAAAGGAATTCCCTTTGTAATAGATGAGTTTTCGTCCGAAACCCTCATACTTCAAAAGAGGTTGTCCAGTTTGTACACGAAGTGCATCGATTTTTTTCCGTAACCCTCTCAACTCTTTACAAATTGCTATGTGTGTGAAATTCTGATTTCATGCCAAGTTTCAACCTTTTCAGAGTTCATTTGTACTGCTTTTAAATTTCAGGGTCATTTAGCTCAAAATAAATCATTAAATGCATCAAGAATAACAAATGAAGTCAGAAAGGGTTGAAAATTGATGATGTACCTTTGAATGGTGCATATTGAACACACAAAAAGTATGGAGTTAAAATAAGTTATTAGAAATGAAATCCCTTTGTAATAGATGAGTTTTCGTCCAAAACCCTCATACTTCGAAAGAGATTGTCCAGTTTGTACACGAAGTGCATCCAGTTTTTGCGGTAACCCTCTCAACCCTTTAGAAGTTGCTATGTAGGTGAAATTATGAAGTCATGCCAAGTTACAATCTTTTGAGAGTTCATTTGTATTGCTTTTTAAACTCCAGATATGACATTTCAAATGCCATTTAATCAAATTGTCTTATACAATAGTTTAAGTTGTTCAAACATGCATGGAAATGCCATAAACAGATTCTTTATATTTTTCTGATATTTTTTCGTATATTATTTATTTCCATTGGACTCATAGATTTTTTCTATGATTTTCTAAAGTTTAGGGTTTTTTCTGAAAATAATAACTAATAATGAATTAAAAAAAACTTTAGTACCGGTGCGAGCCACACATCGGTACTAAAGGTCCACCGCGCCGCGCATTTTTTGGGGAGGACCTTTAGTACCGATGTGTGGCTTGCACCGGTACTAAAGGGTTAGTACCGGTGCGTGGCTTGCACTGGTACTAAAGGGTCTTTAGTACCGGTGCGATCCACGCACTGGTACTAAGGCTTGCTAGGTATAAATAGAAATGCCCTCGTCCCGGGCTGAGCCATGCACCGGGAGAAGCTCAGATTTGCGCCGCCAGGCTGCCAAAATCCGCCATCGCCGCCGCTCGCCGCCCCGACGCCGAACACCGCCTCGAGCCCGCCACCCCGACGCCGTGCCTCCCTCGAGCAGCTTTGCGCGGCTACACCCTCGGTGAGCCTCTCCCCTTCCCCTTGCCCGCCACCCCGACCCTCGCACGCTCGCCAGAGCTCACCGGTCCCACCGCATGCCGCCTTGGCGCGACCTACTGATGTGGCCGGCCAGCCCCACCCCTAGGGTTTGCGGCTTGCTGGAGCAACTCCGGCGCGGCCTACTAACGTGGCCGTCCAGCCCCACCCCCAGGGTAGCTGGCCAGTGGGCCCGCGGGCCCCAGTTGACCAGTTGACCCAATCAACTGTGCTGACTGGGCAAGCCCCAGACAATGACAAGTGGGGCCGCCCCCCTAATCCACTATTTAATTAAAATGATTAAGTGTTTTGTTAGATGTTAAGTGCTATTTTGCTAAGTGTTTTGTTAGATGTCAATGACAAGTGGGGCCGCCCCCCTAATCCACTAAGTTTGCTAAGTGTTATTTAATTTATTAGATGCTAAGTGTTAATTTTGCTAAGTGTTATTTAATTTGTTTTCATAATTAAGTGTTTCTTCTCGACGTCGATGATGCTGATCCCGCATCCTCGTCGTCGAGTCGGCGGAGGAGGTCTGTTGCTTGAGCCGAGGGGCCTTGTCCGGGACTAGGCTTCGCCAGGCTAATACTGGGAGGTGCTGCCTTCTGGGAGGCGCAGCTTGGTGAGGAGCCAGCCCGTCGTCGACCCGGAGGTTCTATGGTGGTGGCTGCGTGGGGCACGGACGATTCAGAGGCTTGAGTCCCCTGCGGATTTGGTACAATACCATGTCAGCACGGAGAACGAGCACGTCCGCTGCTACATGGCAACTTTGGAGGCCAGGTCCGACAATACGTGGCAGATTCTTCGGGGATCTCACTGGAGCTATGCTCCTGTGATGGTTCCTTCTCTTTGGGTGTCCACCGCCTGCCCCAATATCCGTCGGGCACTAGGGTTCTAGCTAGATTGATATGTTAGCTACTATATATGTATTATTATGATGTATTAGCTAGATCGATAGATTAGCCGATGTATTAACTATTATCCGAGATAATGATGAGATCTTTTCTAAGAACTACTATATATGTATTTGATGATGCATTATTAATTAACTATCAGTTATTTTGCTTCTTGAATGCATGCTAATTTGAATGCTAATTTGTTTTATCTATATTATTATGTATTAGTTATTAAGCTATGGACAATACTAGTAGAGCTCATGAAGAGGACATCTTCGACATGATACGCTCCTCCGAAAACCCAGCGAACCTTCTGGGTGAATCACATGATGATGACGTCTCACAATATCTGAACAATTACGGTGATGGATGTTAGGCCGAGGAAGAACAACTTATGTTCCAAAATCCGGAACAACTAACAATGTTCGGCGAGGTATATACATATTAGCCTCTGGTGATCATTACATGTGTATTAATTGATTTGTGTATATATATATATATATATTAACAAATCTTTCTTATTTTAATTATCAGCCCTCCGAATCAAGCCAATCTAGTAGAAAGGTATGAGGCGTTGCCAAAATATTGGACGGCAACGTAAAGCTCAATCTTGATGCTTTCAAACATGATGGCGAACCGACTCACCCTGAAGCCAATGCCAAGACATTTGTGCGTCAATGCGGAGTGGTTGTTTTGGACGGAGTCCCGATCACAATGCAAGAATTGATTCAGCTAAACAAACCGAAAGCAGGAGTAAATTATGTCGATAAAAGAATTAAAGATGCCCTTTGGCGAGAGCTCATGGAGCATATCATTCTACCAGATTCTCTCTCGGAGCGCCAAACGGACAAAGTCAAGGAGTTTGCTCTCCATAAGATGGCCATCGCGTTCCAGACTTGGAAGAAAAGATTATGGACCGAGTACAACGCTAGAGGCAAGAAAGCGCCCGAATTCACATGATTATACGAGAAGGTAAGGAATCATTGGGACACATTTATCGAGTACAAGACATAGGAAGCTACTATGGAGAAGTCGGAAAAAAATAAAATAAATGCGGAGAAAAAAAGTATCACCATAAACTGGGGACAGGTGGATACAAGTCAGCCATTCCTAAGTGGGATGCATTAGAGAATAAGATGCATGCTGAAGGGATCACTCCAGTAACCTTCCACTGGCACTGGAGGTGCAGGAATTGGTTTTTTGCGCATGGGGGAAAGTTGGACCCAGCAACAGGGAAGATTATTGCACTGGCCAGTCTGAAGCATGCATCAGATAAGTTGATTGAAGGAATAAAAGCTGCCCAAGAAGGATGGTTTCACCCCAATAGAGAGAACGACAAGCTTACATGCGCCCTCGGGAATCCCGAACACGAGGCGTGGGCGTTGGGCCGTGGTATGAGGGGTTTGCGGGCTCGAAGGACAGTTATAAAAGCCATTCGAGAAAAAAGAAGGTGGAAGTAGACTGACTTTCAAAGTTGGAATAGAAGTACGAGCAGCCGCAGCTGCAGATACAGGTACTGACCCAGCAAAGGGCAACTCCATGGTAGAAGGCATCGGAACCTGTCGTGCTTTTATCACGGCAGATGTCCTAGTACCTAGATTCGAGGTCATCGCTAAGGTGATGGACTCAAAGGGGTTGATTGGGAAGAAGGACACAGGTTTACCTAGGTTCGGCCCCTCAAGTAGAGGTAAAAGCCTACGTCCTGCGTGTGCTTGTATTGCTTGGAAGCTCGATTACAAGGGAGCAGAATCGCTTGACCTAGCTCTCGATTCGTTAGTCTATGTCTAAGTCGCCCCGGGTCTCGCCTTTATATTGGAGGTCAAGACCACGGGTCATAGAAGTCGTAACCAACTCTCACAACGTGTCCGAGTCTATCTCTACATTGTCTTGCCTTCCTGAGAAAGCTGTCTCCGGGCGGCTCTCCCGCCTGGGTCTTTATACCTTCTCCGTCCGGGCCACGTCTTGGCCCATCTTGGCAAGCCGCCCAACATCTTGGGCTTGAGTCTTCAAGGCCCATCCTTGCGCTGGTGTATGAGCCGCCAGGTGTGACCCAGAGCCTCTAGGGCGGGTCTCACCACGGGGTTATATCCCCAACATTAGGCCCCGGGTTGATTTGAGCTTGCTCATTTCAGCCTCCTTCTTAACTGGCGGCGAGTCTCACTTATGCCACCTAAAAGTAAGACGAAATGACCTGCCATGACATCATATCAAATATGTCAGAAAGATCCTCTGACGACCACAACGAATCTTTCCCTTATTAAATGGACGGCCCGAGAATCGAGACGTCCACCTCAGTCAATCAATATCCGTCGCCTGGATTCTCGCGCCCGTTTCCACCTTTGCCTATTAAATAGGACCGCGAAGGGTGGCATTTGTTTCCTCCCCACTCGCTCTTCTTCTTCTTCCTTCTGACGCTGCCGCTCTAGCGCACCTCGCTCTGGTGACATCTTCACGCTGTCGTCGTTCAGGCCGCTGCATCATCGTGTTCGCTCCAGAGCTCTGCCCGTTTCTGCTGCACCATCTCCGATAAGTTTTCCCCTCCCCTAGATCCATAGTTTTCGGTAGGGTTTTCACGGAGTTCCTTCGCCGCTTAGAACACGAGATTCTCCCCAATGTCAGCTATGCATAGCCCATAAAACTCGATGATATCCTTTGTGGTATACTATAAGAAACTAATAGCAGCACCGCGTAGATCTTTAATTGCTCGTCTTGCCGTCTTCAAACTTTCGCTGGTTCGACGGTTCGTCGCTAGGTTTAAAATAAAACCACTTTTCTCTGTTTTGTAGATCCTCAACCACATAGATATGTTGTGAAACCTGTTTTCCACCCTTAGCCAAATTTTACTTCGTCTTCTTGTAAACTTGACCAGCCGCGAAATTCCAGCTCTTGCCAACCAGCTTTTGGCGGCTTAACTTTATAGAATCTTAGGCTTTTAGCCGCCCTTAATCGTCTGGCATCTCCTTACTCGTCGTACATTGTTACCTTGCGCAGTTTTGAACCGCCACCATGTCTCGTGCATCCAACTCGTGCAACTTGGTCTGCTCTGCTGTTACGGAAGAGTATTTGAGAGACTTTGTAAACGTGGGGACCCTTCCAGCCAGAAGTGTTATTCATTGGCGGGTTCCGGGCAATGAATTGAAGCTCCATCCTCAAGAGGGTGAGGTAGTCATATTTACATATCACCTCGCGTGCGTGTTTAGCCCACCCGCCTCAAAATTCTTCCGGGATGTCCTTCACTTTTTGAAACTGCACCCTCAAGACCTTGCCCCCAATTCTGTCTCCAACATCTGCAACTTCCAAATACTTAGTGAGGTCTATTTGCAAGAAGAGCCGTCCATGGATTTATTCTGCGAGTTCTTTTATGTGAATCACCAGATAGAGGTGAAGGCTGGCCCCAGTTTAGAGCTTGGTGGAATTTCCATTCAGAGGCGGTGGGACATAACCTTCCCGGCTCTTCAATTGCCAAGCCATCCTAAAGATTGGAACAAAACTTGGTTTTACTACAAAGATACCTCCCCTAAAGGGGAGCATCCCCTGCCAGGTTATCGTCCATCCTGGCTCAAAACAACATCTGAGCTCCCTGGCCGGCTGTCAGATTCTAAGCATGCAAAGTACGCTCCAGCTCACACAAAATCAAAGCTCTTATGGCCAATGGACTGACATGCGTGGACTTAACTAGTTACTAGATTTCTTGGAGGGTCATGCCTCTGAGTCGGCGAAGCCGTCTAATGCATGAATACACGAGCCAACCTGACGAGCCCCTCTGCTTTAACTCGACAACGTTATCAGAGGATAATATCATGGCTGCCATCAAGAGCCTCATCCATGAGTCTTCCGAAGCTTGCAGTGCCATCGGGTTAGCACCTTTTTGTGCCATGAACCCAGCTCCATACGTAAGCACGGCTCTTATAATTCTCTTCTCTATATTAGCTATATTTTGGCAATCTCTTCACCTTTTGTCGGCTTATATTTTCAGGCCAATTCCGACTTCTAGAAGAAGAAATATCTTCCTCCTCCGAAGAAGTCAAAGAAGAAAACCACGAGCCGGAGGAAGAAGACCACTCCTCAAGAAGAGCCGGAAGAACAGCCGGAATCTGATGACTCAGAGGTGTAGTTTGACTCTCTTTGTTGCCTCTTTATTCACATTATTGACAACAATTATTCACAGGATGAGACAGAGACAAGCCATGCCAACGCTTCTGAGGTAACTTATGTTTGGTCGGGCTCAGACTATTTTATACCCTAGAAGATACGGCGGGTCGTTCGAAAAGTCCCAATTTCTCATCCTCTTGCTTACTTAGACCCCCAATTTCTTTTCAAAAAGCAACAACAAATCTCCCGACGCCAGACCTGGAACGGTGTCTCTACCGTTCTTATGGCCGGGTTATCCAACTCCCCGGCTCAAAAGAAGCGTTTGGCTGAGCTATCTATTCCCTCTTTGCTCTATTTTACCAATCTTGCCTTTGTAATTCAAAATTTCCTTATATTGCTTGAACTGCTTTTCAGGAATCACCTCCTGCGTCTGGCGACTCTACGGCAACTCCTCTACCGCCTCCAAAGATTAACCCGTTGTATGTGCTTTTTAGGCATTACATCCGCGTCTTTGGTGGTTGTAAACTTTGGCTCTAACCTTTGTGCTCTTCAGGGCTCAAGCCAAGCGAAGGAAAACCAACAAGTCCTCCCCTGGCCCTAATGCTCAAGAACCAGAACCTGCCAAGCCAGATGCTCCCATGCCGGATGTTGATCCCTCGGCGTCTTCCAAAGAGGCACCTGAAGAGGCTTGTCCTTCTGCAGAGCCGGCGGCCGACAATATAATTCCTGAGAGTCCTCCGAGGGACCATTCCAAGCCGCCAAGCCCTGCAAAGGTTGCTGATGAAACAACTACTCCGGACGTCTTTATTACTGGCGACGCCTTCCACTCTCCTCAACCTCATGTGCTAACAAAGCATAGTGAGATGACTGAAACTTCCAAGAAGCTGGAGTTTGAGCTCCCCATGCTAGAGAAGCTGACAACTGATGAACTTCATGCTGGTTATCTGAACCGCCTGTCTACAAGTCGGGACCTGGAGCTCAATCTTGTCAATTTAATGAAGAAGAAATATGAGGTATTCTCACTCTCCTTATACCCTTACGTAGCCCCCAAGAGCCGGGTTAATATTAGCTGATGATGACCCGGGTCTTCAAAACTTGCTAGAAGTAGAAATGCTTAGCATGTAGGCCATAGAACTATTTTCCACCCTGCCAAAACAGATTGTAGAGCTTAAAAAATTAGCCGCTCGCCAGGGAGCTATTGCAGCCATAAGCCGGGCTTTGGCGTTTGCTCATGAGTTAACCCCTGAAGACATGATGGATGGGTTTCCTTCCAAAAAAGATGATGGCTCAGACTTCACTAATGCTGATTATGCCAATTGTGTGAAGGCTTCCAAGGTTCTCGCCTTCATGTTAGCAGAGGAGGTGAACTATCAACCTATCAAGCGGCTTATGATGCTAATCAGAAGAGAATTCGCGGCCCCCTCTTTGAAGCCAAGGATTTGACACCCACCGTAGTAAGCACCTTTTTGCTTCTAAACTTGACCCGTCCCCCCTCTTTGAAGAGGGAAAATTTTCAGCTTTAACCCACTGCAACTGGGGCTTGGACAATCTTCAGATCAAGGAGGTCGAAGACACGGAGGAGGGTGACCCGCCAGCCAGCTAATGGATTTGTGAACGCTGTGGATAAGCCGGCTCTTGTGAACCCGCCATGAGTGGTGTAAAACACTTTGAATTATTTTGGGGCTCTTCAAAGAGCATATGTAATAGGCTTGTAGTAACTTTGCCTTTGCCTCGACTGTGCCATCGTGCACATGTTAAATAGTCCGACTTAATACATAACATCTTCCTTGTAGTTTCCATTGGATGCTTTGCCGACTCTTGGCGGTTTAATTGACCTGCAAGATTAGATGTATCGTGACATTGTTAGGAGGGCGGCTTAAAATAGCATAACCCAAAGATGTTGTATCTTCCTAACATGTTTATTTTCAAAAACAGCTCATGTGCCGGTTCAACTGGGTTGACTCGCCACTTAAAAGTCCTTAACAGTATAGGGTCTCTATGGAGATTGGCCGTTAAGTTTTTGAACCGGCTCAGGGTCTCTAAGCGACATTAAATGAAAGGAAGTGTGACGTCCTAGAAGAGACACGGCAGGGCATGAGTACCCTGATAGCCCAAAAACTGCCTCTCACGTGACATAAATCCGTCGTTTTAACCTTAAACAGTACATGGTCCTCAAGGATTAACTGTCTAAGAGTACGAACGGGCCACATAGCGGAGAGTCAGAAGTAGGTGGGAGAGTTTATCCTTGCTTTCCATAAGCCGGCCCTCACGTGACAAGAGCTGCCGTTTTAACCTTAACTAGTACAGGGTCTCTATGGAGATTGGCCGTCCATTGCTGTGACCTGGCTCAGGGTCTCTAGGCGTGAATAACTGGTAAGAGTTCGGCGGGTCACCTAGCAGAGTAGCATCAGCTTACAGGCTGGTTTAACCCTGTTTGGCTTAAGAGACGATCAAGAGGGTGTGTAAGCTACACCCGGTGGGTGGGAAGCCCCCAAGTGATCTTTGTTGACGGAATCAACTGTTTGTCTTAAGAGCCGACCGATAGGGTTTGATAAGCTACACCCGGAGGGTGGGAAGCCCCCTGGATGATCATGTTGACGGAGTCTACTTTTTGGCTTGAGAGCCGACCGTTAGGGTTTGATAAGCTACACCCGGAGGGTGGGAAGCCCCCTGGACGATCATGTTGATAGAGTCAACTTTTTGGCTTGAGAGCCGACCGATAGGGTTTGATAAGCTACACCCGGAGGGTGGGAAGCCCCCTGGACGATCATGTGATTGCACAGATTGAGGTATGCGAAACGGCAGAGGCCCCGGCTTGCAGGGATGCCAAACTTTATTCATATATAAATACGATATGTACAATGATAGTGTACAATGCCAAGTCGCAACAACTTAGGTATAGTAAGGCCACATATGCGCTATGTTCCACGGACGGCGGGTGTCCTGCCCCGAGGTATCTGAATCGTCTCGGATGTCAATGAGGTAATATGACCCGTGGTTGAGATTTATGTTGACCACGAAAGGTCCTTCCCATGGAGGAGACAACTTATGCATATTTGTCTAGTCTTGGATCAGCCGCAACACTAAGTCGCCTTCTTGAAATGTCCGGGTCTTGACTCTGCACCTATGATAGCGGCACAGGTCTTGCTGATAAATCGCCGAACGAGCCGCCGCCAGATCACGCTCTTCCTCCAAGGCATCCAACGCATCTTAACGCGTCGTCTCATTGTCCGTCTCAACGTAAGCCGCCACTCGTGGCGAGTCATGACGGATGTCACTTGGTAACACGGCCTTTGCACCATAATGTTGGAAATATGCCCCAGAGGCAATATATAAAGTGTTTATTATTGTATTTCCTTTTTCATGATAATCGTTTATTATCCATGCTATAATTGTATTGTTTGGAAACACATTACCTGTGTGGGTAAATAGACAACATACTGTCCCTAGTATGCCTCTAGTAAACTAGCTCGTTAATCAAAGATGGTCAAGGTTTCCTAGCCATTGACATGAGATGTCATTTGATAACGGGATCACATCATTAGGAGAATGATGTGATGGACAAGACCCAAACATAGTATATGATCGTGTCAGTTTATTGCTATTATTTTCTGCATGTCAAGGATATGTTCCTATGACCATGAGATCATGCAACTCACAGATATCGGAGGAGTGCCTTGTGTGTATCAAACGTCGCAACGTAACTGGGTGACTATAAAGGTGCTCTACAGGTATCTTCGATGGTGTCTGTTGAGTTGGCATGGATCAAGACTGGGATTTGTTACTCCGTGTGACGGAGAGGTATCTCAGGGCCCACTCAGTAATACAACATCACAACAAGCCTTGCAAGCAATGTGGCTAAGTGGTAGTCATGGGATCTTGTATTATGGAACGAGTAAAGAGACTTGCCCGTAACGAGGTTGAACTAGGTATGGAGATACCGACGATCGAATCTCGGGCAAGTAACATTCCGAAGAACAAAGGGAACATCATACAGGATTAACTAAATCCTTGACATAGAGGTTCGACCGATAAAGATATTCGTAGAATATGTAGGAACCAATGTGGACATCCAGGTCCCGCCATTGGTTATTGACCGTAGAGGTGTCTCGGTCATGTCTACATAGTTCTCGAACCCGCAGGGTCTACACACTTAAGGTTTGGTGACGTTTCGGTAGTATAGAGTTATGTATGGTGGTGACCGAAGTTTTTTTGGAGTCCCGGATGAGGTCCTAGACGTCACAAGGAGCTTCGGAATGGTCCGGGGGTAAAGATTGGTATATAGGAAGTCCCATTTTGGTCGCCGGAAAAGTTTCGGGCTAATCGGTAATGTACCGGGAGTGCCGGTAGTGTACCGGGAGACCACCGGGAGGGGTATTTCGACCCAAGAGGTTTCATGGGCTGTGGGAGAGTAAATACCAGACTTTTGTGGGCTGGTGTAAGTCCCACACAAGGCCCATGCGGCTGGGAGAAAAAGCCCAAAGGGAAAAAGGTGGAAAAAGGCCAAAAAAAGGAGGAATCCTAGTCCTACTAGGATTGGAGGAGTCCTCCTCCTCTCCTCCCCACTTTGGTCGACCCAAGGGCTGGCTTTTTGGCAGCCAAGCCTCCTCCTCCTCTCCTCCTATATATACTAGAGGATTTTAGGGTTTGGCACAGAATTTTCAGCCATGTGCAAACCCTAATCTCTAGTGCATAGTTTCTCCTCTAGATCGGTTTTCTGAAGTGCTTAGGCGAAGCCTTGCCGGAATTGCTCCACCACCATCGCCGGAGTGCCGTCAGGCTGACGGAGAACTGTTCTTCCTCTCCACTCCTTCTTGCTGGATCAAGACGGTGGAGATCGTCATCAAGCTGTACGTGTGCTGAACGCGGAGGTGTCGTCCATTCGGTGCTAGATCGAAAGGATCGTGATCATGTTCATGAGACGGATCGTGATCAAGTTCGTGGGACGGATCGTGATCGGATCGCGGGACGGATCACGATTGGATCGCGGGACGAATCGTGATTGGATGGCGGGACGCACGGCGATTTGGATTGCGAAGACGTTCGACTACACCAACCGCGTTTCTTAACGCTTCCCGCTTGGCGATCTACAAGGGTACGTAGATCCACTCTCCCTCTCGTAGAACCATGGATAGATCTTCGTCTGCATAGGAAATTTTTTGTTTCCCATGCAACGTTCCCAACACGTAAACTAGGAAGAAAGGTGTATGACCCGTTGATATGTTGGGGGTAGTCCCGATGCTCCAAAAGACGAACGACAACTCCTCCACCCAAGAACCTGGCATTCGCTATAAAGGAACCATAAGCCAGGGCTTGATGCCTCTCAGGATTTCTTGGTTAGCATCCTCTGCCTGACCGTTGGACTGTTGATGAGCAACCGCAGAAACATCAAGCCAGATGTGCTCAATGTCATAGAACGTTTTCATAGCCCCCTTGGACAGGTTCTTGCCATTGTCCGTGATGATACTTTGAGGGTAACCAAAATGGTAGATCAGCCTTTTAATAAACTGAACTGCCATAGCCGCGTCACACTTGCTGACTGACCCAGCCTCTATCCATTTGATAAACTCGTCAACCGCCACCAAGAGGTGTGTCTTTTTGTCCTTGGATCTCTTGAAAGGCCTGACCATATCGAGCCCCCAGACTACAAACGGCCAAGTGATTGGAATCATGCGCAATTCTTGAGCCGGAACATGAGCACGCCGGCCAAACTTTTGACAACCGTCGCACTTGCGGACCAGATCCTCTGCATCCTTGTGAGCCGTTAACTAGAAGAAACCATGCCTAAAAGCCTTGGCCACCCGAGATTTTGAGCCGGCATGATGTCCACAATCACCAGCATGAATTTCATTCAATATTGAAACACGCCAGTGATGCTGCACTTATGTAACTCGCCATTGACTATCGTCATAAACTTTGACCGCCAGGTGACCTGTCTGGCCAGATTTTCATCCTTAGGTAACTTGCCCCGAGCCAAGTATGCCAAGTAGGGCACAGTCCAATCCGGAATAGCATGTAGAGTCGCCACCAGTTGTCCCTCCGGGTCAGGAATAGCCAAATCTTCTTCTAAGGGTAACTTGACTGACGGGTGATGTAAGACGTCCAGAAAGACATTACGCGGCACCAACTTTTGTTGAGATCCTAACCTTGATAGGGCGTCAACCGCCTCGTTCCTACGACGATCAATATGATCCACCTGATAACTCTTGAAATGTCTAGCTATGATATCCACCGCATGATGATAAGCCGCCATCCGTGGATCCTTGGAGTCCCAAGTGCCCGAAACTTGTTGATCTACAAGATCCGAGTCGCCAAAGCACCTAACCCGGCTTAAGTTCATCTTCTTAGCCACCCTGAGGCCATGAAGCAGGGCTTCGTACTCAGCCGTAGCACATAACAAAACTTGTCTCCCTTGGGGGAGGTTAAAACAACTCCTGCTCCTGATCCTTCTAGTTGCCTGGATCCATCAAAATGTATTGTCCAGTATGTGTTATCCGGTTTTCTTCAGACGCCATACACTCTGTCCAGTCGTTTATAAAATCCACCAGGGCTTGGGACTTGACAGCCATACGAGGTACATACTTCAAAGTGAGAGGTCCAAGCTCCAAGGCCCACTTAGTCATTCTGCCAGTGGCTTCTCTATTCTGAATTATGTCTCCCAATGGGGCGGAGCTGACCATGGTGATCTAGTGTCCTAAGAAATAGTGCTTAAGCTTCCGATTGGCCATGAACACCCATATACCAGCTTCTGCCAACGTGGATATCTCTGTTTGGACTCTGTCACGACCTCACTGATGTAATAAACCGGCCTCTGAACCGGATATTCCTTCCATGCCTCCTTGCACTCGACCACAATTGCAGCGCTGATAGCCTTGTTGTTAGCCGCCACATATAAGAGTAAGGGTTCTTTCCTAGCCGGAGCAGCTAAGACCTGTGGCTCAATGAGCTGCTTCTTGAGCGTCTCAAACACTTCACCCGCCGCCTTACTCCAGACAAAGTTGTCTGTCTTTTTCATCATCTGATATAATGGGATGGCTTTTTCACCTAGGCGGCTTATAAACCGGTTTAACGCAGCGATTTGACCCGCCAGGCGTTGAACATCATTGATACAAGCCGGCTTAGCCAGGGAGGTGATAGCCTTGATCTTATCCGGGTTAGCTTCAATGCCCCGCTCAGAGACCAGAAATCCCAAGAGCTTGACAGCCAGAACACCAAAGACACACTTTGCCGGGTTAAGCATCATCTTATAGACCCGTAGATTGTCAAAGGTTTCCTTCAAGTCGTCAAGCAGAGTCTCCTTCTTCCTTGACTTGATCACAATGTCATCCACATAGGAATGAATGTTGCGCCCTATTTGGTTGTGAAGACAATTCTGCACACAGCACTGATAAGTCGCCTGGGCACTCGTGAGCCCAAAAGGCATAGATACATAGCAGAAGGCCCCAAAAGGTGTGATGAAAGCCGTCTTGTCTTGGTCCTCAACCGCCATCTTGATCTGATGATATCCCGAATAAGCATCCAGGAAGCATAAACTTTCACAACCCGCCGTAGCATCAATGATTGTTCAATACGAGGGAGAGCAAAAGGATCAGCCGGACAGGCCTTGTTAAGATCCCTATAGTCCACACACATACGCCACGTGTCGTTCTTCTTGAGCACAAGCACTGGGTTAGCAAGCCACTCCGGGTGAAAGACCTCGACGATGAAGCCGGCCGCCAAGAGCCGGGCGACCTCTTCCCTGATGGCCTTGCGTCTCTCCTCGTTGAACCGCCATAGAAATTGCTTGACAGGTTTAAACTTAGGATCCACATTAAGGTTGTGCTCAGCGAACTCTCTTGGTACACCAGGCATGTCAGAGGGCTTCCATGCGAAGATGTCCCGATTCTCACGGATGAATTCGATGAGCGCACTTTCCTATTTAGGATCCATATTGGACCCAATAGTGAACTATTTAGATGAGTTGCCCAGAGTGAAATCCACTGCCTTGTTATGATCCGCCAAAAATTTGAGGGGCGGCTCAACCTCTGTGGTAGGCTTCTTCAGCGGAGTCATGTGTTTCGGGTCAACATTTTCTTATAGAACTTCAGCTCTGCCTCAGCACAACTGGATTCCGCGTAAGCCGCGTCCCCCTCTTCACACTCAATAGCTGTATTCCGATCACCATGAATAGTAATCGTCCCTTTTAACCCAGGCATCTTGACCTGCAAGTAGACATAATAGGGCCTAGCCATGAACTTGGCGTAAGCCGGCCGCCCAAATAATGCATGATAAGGGCTCTTGATTTTGACTACTTCAAATGACAAGGACTCCACCCTGTAGTTGTACTCGTCACCAAAGGCGGCTTCCAAAGAAAACCTACCCACTGGGTAAGCTGACTTGCTAGGCACCACACCATGAAAGACTGTCGATGAGGGCTTAAGGTCTTTATCAAGCAGCTTCATCCGCCGGAAGGTGTCATAGTATAGGATATTGATGCTGCTATCACCATCCATAAGTACCTTATTCACCATATATCCTACCACTTGGGGGGCAACTACCAGGGCCAGCCGCCCCGGGTCATCAACACGCGGCGGGTGATCCTCCCGGCTCCATGTTATGTCATACTCAGACCACTTCAAGTATTGTGGTAGAGCCGGCGCGATTGCATTAACCTCCCTCTTGTGCAGCTTCTGATCCCGCTTGTTAAGGCTAGTCGTAAAAACATGATACTGGCCCGAACTGAGCTGCTTTGGATTACTCTGATACCCAGACTGATTATGATGCTGCTGATTGTTGCTACCAGAGTGCTGATGATGTCCTCCTTGGCTGCCCTGGCCATGATGACCGGATCCTGAACCGCCGGACCCAAACCCGGCTCTTGACCTGCCTGGTCCTGAACTGTCAGGCGGGCCACCACCACCGTTGTTATGATGTTGCATGTTGTAGTTCTTGAACTTCTGCATGATGTGGCAATTGCCCCATGTGTGACCCGCAGGTCTATCGGGCCGGCTGTGCTCCGGACAAGGTTTATTGAGCATTTCCTCCAAATTGAAAGGAGTCTTACTCTTATTAAAAGGCGGCCTAAACTTCCCATTGCCCTTAGGACGGTTATGGCCGGTGCTGGCATTGGCCACCAATTCTGACCCGCCATCCGGGTTCTTCCGCGTGCCTTGGTTACCATTGCCTGCCGCACCCTTGCCATGATTGTTCCTTTTACCCTGGCTGGTTTTCTCCTCATCAGAACCTGGATCCTTCGTATTATTAGAGTCGGCGTATTTGGTGAGATCCGTCATGAGCTCCCCCATATCTTGACACGTATGTTTAAGATGGCCAAGATTCTGCTTCAAAGGTAAAAATGGAAATTCTTTTCCAGGATCAGAACCGCTTGAGCCGCTGTGATCTGCTCAGACGAGTGGATGACAGTTGAAACCCGCCGGACCCAATGATGAGTTGACTCATTTTCCTATTGCACACAGTGATCTAGATCCACGATCGTCATGTGCTGCTTGCATGGTCCTTGAATTTTTTTTGATGAATTTTGCCTTTAATTTGGCCCAAGAATTGATTGTATTGGGTGGCAAACCCTTCAACCATGTGCAAGCCGGCCCTTCAAGCATCGTGATGAAATACTTCGCACACACCACGTCATTGACATCCAACATCTCCATAGCTAGCTCATAGCATTCGATCCAGGCCTCCTGAGGTAAGTCGGCAGTGTAATTCAGGACTTTGCGAGGTCCTTTGAAATCCTTTGGCAACCGCTCATTCTGCAGAGCTGGTACCAAACACGATACTCCCACGGCCCTGGTGGTCACTCCCACTCCCACTAGGACGGAGGGCCCAAGATCCTGGTGAACCGCTGCTGCCAAAGCCGCCGCCTCTCGCTAGTTTCTTGCCTGGTCTACGAGCGCTTGTGCATCTAGAGCCGCATGATCATCCCCTAGAGGGCCTTGTGCCGATTGCTGCTAGAAACCGCTGGCGACTCATAGTGCCGGCTAAAGCTGCGGCTGGGGAGGGGGGTTGAGTGAACGCGACTCTGGCTGTAAGCATATTTCTCCTGCTGGGCCTTCGCCGTCTGAAGTTATCCAATGGCGTTCCACACATCTTCTGCAAAGGGCGCCTCATCAGGAATAGAGATCGTTTCGAGCCGGGTTACTTCCGCGACCATGTTCTCCGTCGGGTTGGAATAATGACCCATCGGAGTTGGAAAAGCCACTGGTGAGGCCTGGGTTCATCGAGGCGGGTTGAGCTGTTGTCGAGCCAGTGGCCGACTTCCAAGCGCATCCGCTGCCTGTCCTTTTCCTAGCGTGTTAAAGAGATTCCTAGCCTCATACTGTTCAGGTAAGCGGGATTGATGCCTCGTCCGCTGCACCGCAGCTACCGACTACTACTCTAGCTCAAGGCGGAAAGCATATGTCCTAAGACGCTCTGCCTCTCATCCATCTGAGCTTTTAACTCGGCAATCCTCTGCTGCACCTCCGCCATCCGGTCCTTAAGTCTTGCGATCTCCAAGTTCCGAGCAGCTTGATTATCTGGTGTGAATTCGGTGGTCATCAGGGTCGCGAGCTTGTTCATCAGATCCAAAAGAACTTGAGCCGGTGGCGGCGGGTCAGCCCCCGTGTCTGCTGCTTCGGCGGCTGTGTTGCTCGTGCCTGGCGCTGACCCCGCCATGAACACGGCCGCATGAACCGGTGGCCCGTGATCGTCCGGCTCAGAGCACTCTGACTCAGGGTAAGGCTCGTCGCAGCCCCCGAGCCCACCGTTGTCAAGTTGGTAGGTTGACTCTGCTTCTCCGCTCGAAGATCCGTCCTTTGAATAGACAAGAGTCTCCTGTGACATAAGAGCCTCAAGATCCATACCCTGAGTAAAACCCACAAATACGTGCTTCCGGCCCGGGTTAACACGGGCGGGTCGCACATATTGGGCTGGTTGTGCGCGCTGAGCCGGCTCGACTCTGTTGGTGCAGATGTACGGCCCAGGTGTAGAGCCGTCAACTTTGCCGATGAAGACGTGGATTCCGTCGAAGGGAACCTAGAATCCATATTCGACAAAGTCGGCCTCAGGACCCCAGCCGGCGTCGTCGATGTAGAGCCGACCGTGGCGACTCTTGCTCATCTGTCCGACCATGTATCCCTCGAACCATAGGAGAGAGCCTGTTGAGAACTCAATAGCACCGAGCGCTGGCCCCACGATGGGCGCCAAGTGTCGTGGTTTTATCATGGCAGATGTTCGAGGACTTAGATTCGAGGCCATCGCTAAGGTGATGGACTCAAAGGGGTTGATTGGGACGAAGGACATAGGTTTACCCAGGTTCGTCCCCTCAAGTAGAGGTAAAAGCCTACGTCCTGCTTGTGCTTGTAGTGCTTGGAATCTCGATTACAAGGGAGCAGAATCGCTTGACCTAGCTCTCGATTCGTTAGTCTCTGTCTAAGTCGCCTTGAGTCTCGCCTTTATATGGGAGGTCAAGACCACAAGTCATACAAGTCGTAACCGACTCTCACAACGTGTTCAAGTCTATCTCTGCATTGTCTTGCCTTCCTAAGCAAGCTATCTCTGGGCGGCTCTCCTGCCTGGGTCTTCATACCTTCTCCGTCCGGGCCACGTCTTGCCCCATCTTGGCAAGCCGCTAAACGTCTTGGGCTTGAGTCTTCAAGGCCCATCTTGGGCTAGTGTATGAGCCGCCAGATGTGACTCGGAGCCTCCGGGGCGGGTCTCACCGCGGGCTTATATCCCCAATAGAACCCATCCCATCTACACTGCCGAAAAGCAGCGTGGGTTCCATGGGGGCACCGCTGGGTCACACCCCCCATGGATGATATCACCGAGAACACATCTTGTGAGCTAATCTAGAAAATGAAGAACATACCCGTGCGGGTCACGACGGGCTATGCTTTACCAAATACACCTGATGTTTTCTGGCATTTCAATCCGGTTCCAGCTGGGTATGCTCGTGTCACGGTGGACGCAATAGAGCTAGGATATGATGGACTACAGCTTGACATCCCTAGAGGTGAGGGGGAGTCCACACTGGCAGAAGCCGACCATGGTCTCATTCTATGGAGTAAGGACTGCATCGTCTTTCCACACTCGGCGCTAAGGCCACCGGCTCCTCCGAGTATCGATGCCCAGCGTGAGGGATCCTAGCCAGAGGCATCGCAGCGCCAGCAGTCCTCCCCACCTCAAGAGGCATCCCACTTTGATAGGGATCCCAGTGTGAGTCCACCCAACCTCAGGACGGAGCACGACACGAGTCCATATCATTGATATCGATCTCCGTCGCGTGAGCCGACTCCACCCCGACAGCGGTCCCGCCATCAGTGCTCCCAAAAGAGGAAGGCCATCAGCAGTCCTCTTCGGAAGAAAGCAAAGAAGAAACCCGCGCCTCCGGCCAAACAGAAGATGCCTTACAACATGACACCAGAGGAAAACAAAATTGAAAGCGATCGCCAAGTGAAAGCCTTTTTGCGAAGAAGCCACTGTCGCCAATCGAGGTAATACCCAAGGAAGTCAAAGAGCACTTTAGGGAACACTTTATTGATCGACCCCCGGCATATGTGGACCGTATGCCGACAGAGTATGAGCGCAGATTCAGAAGGCAAGTGAGCAGAGAAGTCGGCCCAGCCCAAGGAAGAAGTCAGGAACTACGACATCAACGACAGGTGGTACTACTAGCGGGAAAATAGTTCCCCAACTCGGAGAACAATCCAAGCAATCGATCTCTCCGCTCAAGGTGAGTACCAATCCAAGCAAACAATCGATCCAAGCAATCGACGTTGCTGGCAACCCAATCGACCTCGAAGAAGTAGAGGCTGCAGGTCTCACTCTTGGCCACATCCTTGGCACCGAGGAAATCCGCGGGTATGGTGAAGCTGAGTACGCAATGAAATATGCCGTCAGAAAACCACTTGTCACACCCGAGCAGTACAAGGAACTACCAACTGCGATGTGATAGTTGCATGATTGGTACCTGCGTGAAGCAAAGCGAGGGGATACTGCGGTCATGGTCATAGTAAGGAAAGAGCATTACGTCAATGGATGTGAAATATGTCTTGAATTCTCAGAACTTTTCCAGTTATACCACATGGACTCTATCGACAAAACTCTCGTCAGTTGCTATTGTCTGTAAGTGATTTATATCTTTAATAATTTAAGTTTCTATCTCATACATCGTTCATTGGCTTATCCTCACTATATATGTTCTTTTCTACGCTATTATGCAGATTGAAGATGTGGGAATTGAAACAAGAGGGAATCGATGACATTGGGTTCATCGACCCAAATACCATTCATGGTCATGTGCTAAAACATTATGCCAAGGACACAGAAGAGCTCTTGGAAAAATATCTAGAGGCAATGAATACCAAATCTACTATAATATTTCCTTACAACATGGGATGAGTGTTTACTCTCTTGTATACTATAAATTCTATTTTTGCTTACTAGCTCGCTGCCAAGTGTAGTTGATGAGTACTATGCATGTTTGCTTAATTATATAAACTTCTGCGCAGAGACCACTATATCCTCCTAAATATTATCATTGCGGATAGACTTGTTCAAGTATATGACACACTACATACACTATAACAATTATACGTGGACTTGTATTTTATGATAGATCGGTAATATCAATCTTTATCGACCTCGCTTTCTTTCATTATTTCCTGGTATCAAAAGTAATTATAAAAACTCTTTCGTTCTTTTTCTTTGCCGCGTAGTGTTTGGAAAAAGATCATAGAAAAAACACATCATGGTCGTCAATGGAAACCGAAGCAGAAGTGGAAAAAGATAGAGGTAATTAAGTAGTACTACTAGGTCCACGCATCTGCTTAATTCTAGCTTCAATACCATTATCATGCTTGATTATTAATTATCTTATTGAATTCTATTCTTTTGCAAAGTGCGCGAAGCAGCCAGAGGGGACAAATTTATGTGGATACTTCCTCTGCGAGAACATTCGCATCCAGACCGAATATCGTATATGTCGCAGAAGAGCACGTGAAAAACAACTTGAGGTTTGGCAGATGATGTCGAAGCTCTAACCATAGAAACACTTTGTAGCACTTCAAGAGGAATTTTCAGCATTTCTTCTTCGACATGTCATTGATGTAAACAGAGAATACTATTCTTTACCGCCGCCTCAATAATGCCAGCAAATCAGTAGTAGAAAACTGAGATTTCATCCGGAGCACTAGCTAGCTAGTCCCGGTCGGGTTTTGGGCCTTAATTTATAAGTCCAGAATATATATGGATGTGTAATTCCATTTGTATATATATTGTGTATGAGATATTGTATATTATATTATATTATATTATATTATATATAAATATATGCATAAACTTGTGTACTGTTTATAGTATGTAGCACCATAAAACAAATTTGAAATGAATGGAAAACACAAAAAATAGAGAGGAAAATTAAACCTAAAAGATAAAACAAAAAAAACAGAATACTTAGTATCGGTTGGTATCACCAACCGGTACTAAAGGTCTTCCACCACCAGCCCACGCAAGCAGCTACATGGTGGGCCTTTGGTATCGGTCCGTGGGCCAACCGATACTAAAGGTCTGGACCTTTAGTACCAACCCTTTAGTACCGGTTGGGGAACCGGTACTAAAGGGTTCCGGTCGGGATGGCCTTTAGTACCGGTTCCCCAACCGGTACTAAAAGGTTGGTACTAGTGATCTATTGGGTTGGCATGGATCAACACTGGATTTGTTACCCCATGTGACGGAGAGGTATCTCAGGGCCCACTCGGTAATACAACATCACAACAAGCCTTGCAAGCAATGTAACTAAGTTTTAGTCATGGGATCTTGTATTACGGAAACGAGTAAAGAGACTTGCCGGTAACGAGGTTGAACTAGGTATGGAGATACCAATGATCGAATCTAGGGCAAGTAACATACCGAACAACAAAGGGAACATCATACGGGATTAACAAGATCCTTGACATAGAGGTTCGACCGATAAAGATCTTCATAGAATATGTAGGAATCAATATGGGCATCCAGGTCCCGCTAGTGGTTATTGACCGTAGAGGTTTCTCGGTCATGTCTACATAGTTCTCGAGCCCGCAGGGTCTGCACACTTAAGGTTTGGTGACGTTTCGGTAGTATAGAGTTATGCATGGTGGTGACCGAGGGTTGTTCGGAGTCCCGGATGAGATCCCGGATGTCACGAGGAGCCCCTGAATAGTCTGGAGGTAAAGATTGATATATAGGAAGTCCTATTTTGGTCACCGAAAAAGTTTTGGGCTCATCGGTAGTGTACCGGGAGTGCCGGGAGGGTACCGGGGGACCATCGGGAGGGGTATTTCGACCCAAGAGTCTTTATGGGATGTGGGAGAAGGAATATCATCCCTTAGTGAGATGGCTGAAGGCCCACAGGAAGCCCATGCGGCTAGGGAAGAAACCCAAGGTGGAAAGAAAGGAAAAAGTGGAAAATAAGGAAGGAGTCCTAATCCTACTAGGAATGGAGGAGGAGGACTCCTCCCTCCACTTTGGCCGAACCAGATTTGGCTCCTTGGGAGCCAAGTCTCCTCCCTCTTCTCCTCCTACATATACTAGAGGTTTTGAGGGTTTTGACACAGAAAAACAGCCACGTGCTACCTCTCCTCTAGATAGTAGTTTCTCCTCTAGATCGGTTTTCAGCGGTGCTTAGGCGAAGCCCTGATAGAATTACTCCACCACCATCGCTGCAACGCTATTGCGCTGCCAGAGAACTCATCTACCTCTCCGCTCCCTATTGCTGGATCAAGAAGGCGGAGATCGTCATCAAGCCATACGTGTGCTAAATGCGGAGGTGTCATCCGTTCGGCGCTTGATCAGGACGGATCGTGATTGGATAGCGGGACGATCGGCGATTTGGATCGCGAAGACGTTCGACTACATCAACCGCGTTTCTTAACGCTTCCCGCTTAGCGATCTACAAGGGTATGTAAATCCACTCTCCCCTCTCGTAGATGCTCATCTCCTAGATTGATCTTGGTGAAGCGTAGGAAATTTTTTGTTTCCCAGGCAACGTTCCCCAACACCCATAAGCATGAATTGTGTGTCCAGGCATGTTTCGTATTATACACATTGAAATGCCCTGGACGCAAAGGATCAGGCTTGAGAGCGTTTAACTGATGAAGGGTCTGTTGGCCTCTCAACACAGGTGGTATACTGTTTTTGACAACTCTACCTTTGATGAAATTCTTCTTGTCTTTTTTGAACTTATTGTCAGGATCCAGGAACTGTCTATGCATGTCGAAGCAAGAAAACTTGCGACCCGCCTGCAGACAACGAAACCAAAGAGCTGCCTTGCATGTGCGGCATGGGAACCTTCCATGCACACACCAGCCAACGAAGAGTGCATACGCCGGATAGTCATGCGTCGAGTACATGTACCACACATGCATTTTGAAGTTTTTTCGTAGCAGCGTCGTATGTCTTGATCCCATTATCCCAGTCCTCTTGCAAATCATCCTTAAGTGGCTGCATGTACAAATTCATATTCTTCCCCGGATATTTGGCCCTTGAATTATCAATGTCAGGAAAATGTTATTTCTTTTCATAATCTCTCCGGGGGGAGATTGAGTGGAAAGACATACAGGCCAACAACTGTATTGTGTTGCCGTCATACCATACACATTGAACCCATCCATGTTGTTGGCAACTCGAGGATGCCTTGGATCTGCCGGTTCTTTTGCCCAATTTGGGCCATGTCATCTATTTGGTCATCTCTTCGACCATGAAAAGACGTTGAAGTCCTGATATGATTGGCAGATACCAAAAAACATTAATGGGGATTTTGGTCTGAATCTTCTCACCCATACTGTTGTCTACCACAATATACCTGGAAGAATTGCAAATGGGGCAATAGTTCAAGGTCGCATACTCAAGCCTAAATAAGGCACATCCATTCTCACGGGTATGTATCTTCTCATAGGGCATCTTAAGTACACGGAGGATTTTGTCTGACTGGTACATGTTTGCAGGCAGTACATGGCCTTTGGGTAGAAAGCGTCCAAATATCGTCATCATCGTGTCGCAGCATTCTCTGCCTAGGTTGAATTGAGCCTTCAGAGCCATTACTTGCGCGATGGCATCCAGCTAACAAAGCTCAGTGTGCTCGTGGAGAGGACGTTTTGAAGACTCCAACATTTCATAGAAGGCCTTTGCAGATTCGTCCATCTCATCGTCCTAATCCCGAGCATCATCAAAGTCTTGTACCATGTCTTCAATCCCGGAACCATGCTCGTCGGTGCAACGACGAACCACCTCAGCTCTGGCACGTTGGTCAGACTCACCATGAAAAGTCCACACCGTATAATTAGGCATAAAACCACACTTCTGCAGGTGTTTACCCATTTCAAACTCTATCCGCTTTTTAAAGTTGTCGCATTTGGGACAAGGGCACCATGTTTTTTGCTGGCCATTTGCAAATGCAGCTCTCACAAACCCCCTGTTTTTTGTTAACCATTCATTGGTCATGTCTTTCTGACTAGGGTGACCAGTGTACATCCGAGCACGATCACCCATCGTCTTCTCCTTCTCCTCCACGAAAGCACTTCACATTTAAATCTACGTGATCAACAAGAATGTTCAATCCCGATAGAAAAATCTATATATGTATATATATATATATATATATATATGATCAACAAGAATGTTTAACTACTACTTTTTCACATCTATTTTGTTCTTTTTCTCGTCTATATCTTCTTCTCCTCTTCTTCTTTCTCCTATTTTTATTCTTCTTCTCTTATTATTCTTCTCCTCCTTTTCTTCTTCTTTCTCCTCTTCTTCTTCTCTTGTTCTTCTCCTCTTTTTGTTCTTCTTTCTCCTCTTCTTCATCTCTTCTTTTTCTTCTTCTTTCTCCTCTTCTTCTGTTTTTCCTCTTCTTCTCCTCTTCTTCTTTCTCTTAGTTTTCTTCTTTCTTCTTCTTCTTCTTCTTCTTCTTCTTCTTCTTAGTTTCCTTTTTTCCTCTTCTTTCCCCTCTTATTCTTTTTCCCTCTTCTAATTATCTAATTATCTAAACCTAAACCTAAACAAAATTAACACTAAACTAAATTTAACTAATAGTAGGACTAAAAGTTAACTAATGCTAGACCTAACTAAATAAGGTAAGTAACCCTAATTCCTAAAATCTTACTAACTACAACTAAACTACATTTTTTACATCTTCTACAACTAACTACAACTAACTAATACTATAAGAGAACAGACAATTTACTAAAACAAAGAAAACAAAGAAAAAAACAGAGAGGGGGAGGGGGCTCACCGGAGTGGGGGAGGTGGATGCCGGCATTGGTGGAGGTGGAGGAGGCCGACACCGGAGTGGGGCCGTGGCCGGGGGCGGGTGGGGGCGGGGCCGGCTGGGGGAGGGGCAGCCAGGGCCGGGGCTAGCCGGTGTAGGGGTGGCTGAGGGAGGCGTGGCCAGGGGCGGGGCCTGCCGGGGGAGGTGCGGCATGGGGGAGGGGCGGCCGGGGGCGGGGCCAACCGAGGGAGGTGCGACGCGGGGGAGGTGGCTGGCGGCGGCGAGGGGGCTGGCGGCAGCAGTCGTAGGGGGAGGGAGAGAGAGAGAGGAGTGAGCGGCAGGGACGGCCGTTAGTAGGGCATCTCCTTTGCCGTCTGCACCCAGACGACAAAGAGAGCCAGGGCAGACAACAAAGATCCCGTCCGTTTAGACCTGGCCAGGCCCAAGGTCCAGTGGGACCCACCTTAGCTATTTGTCGTCTGCCCTGGCTCTCTTTGCCATCTGGGGGCAGACGGCAAAGAACTGGCATATGGCAAACAGTGCCTTTGCCATGTGCCAGTTCTTCGTCATCTGCTTTGTGACAGCAGACGGCAAAGAGCATCTTTGCCATGTGTCAGTAGACGGTAAAGGCCTGGCACATGGCAAATAACTGAATTTCAGTAGTGACTAGATGTAGCACCCTATGATTAGTCTCCAACATATCTACTTTTCCAAACACTTTCGCTCTTGTTTTGGACTCTAATTTGCATCATCTGAATGAAACTAACCCGGATTGACGTTGTTTTCTGCCAAACTACCTTGGTGTTATTTTTTGCGCAGAAATAAAAGTTCTCGAAATTGGACGAAACTTTTTGTGATTTTTTTCTGGGAATTATAATGAATTGTGTAGACAAGACCCACTAGAGGGGGTGCTCCTCTGGACCACGAGGCAGCAACGCGCGACCACCCCCCTAGTCGTGCCCTATTGTGTGGTGGGGCGCACGAGGCTCCCCCGACTCTATTTCTAGTCCTATGAATTCACATATCCAGAGAAAAAAATGGAGAGAAGTTTTCATTGCGGTCTACGAGACAGAGCCGTTGCCACCTCATGTTCTTCCTTGGGAGGGCTGATCTGGAGTCCGTTTGGGGCTCCGAAGAGAGGGATTCGTTGTCGTTGTCATCACCAACCCTTCTCCATCAACTATTCCATGATGCTCACCATCAGGAGTGAATAATTCCTTTGTAGGCTTGGTGGTCGATGATGGGTGTGGATGGAATTGATCATGTAATTGAGTTAAGTTTGATAGGGCCGACTTGACCCCTAGTATCCACTATGTTCTAAGATTGATGTTGCTATGACTTTGTTATGCTTAATGCTTGTCAGTAGGGCTCGAGTGCCATGATTTCAGATCTGAAGCTATTATATTTTCATGAATATAAGAGTGATTTGGATCCTATCTTGTAAGTTGTATGCACCTTTCATGTGTCTTGATCTACATACCCCAAGGTGACTATAATTGGGATTCTTTCCGGTGATTGCCGTAGTTTGAGGAGTTCATGTATTCACTATTTTTAATGCTTTAATCTGGTTCTTTATTAAAGGCAGGCCTTAATATCCCTTAGTTTCCAATATGACCCCGCTGCCACGGGAGCGTATGTTAAAAGATGTCATGCAAGTTCTTATCGCAAGCATTGAAGCATGTATGACTATATACAGAATACATGCCTACATTACATTGATGAATTGGAGCTAGTTCTGTGTCGCTCTAGTGTGTAACTGTTACATGGTTGATCTCATCCATATCTTTCCATCCCTACACCATGGCCTACGCTTTACATATATTGAATCTTTCTAAGTTACTATTGCTACTGTCGTTGTCAGTACTGTTATGAAATTTCTTCTATCACTGTTACTCCTACTGCTATTACTTGTCGTTCTACTAAACTTTTGCTGCAGAGAGATATCCCAGGTGCGGTTGAATTGACAACTCACCTGTCAAGACCGATAAATATTGTTTGGCTCTCCTTGTGTCAAATCAATAAATTAGTGCGAAATACTACCTATGAAGACTCTCGTGATCCCCTATACTTGTGGGTTATCACCCTACTAGTAGCGTGGAAACCCACACTACTACTAGTTGTTTAACCTGCGCTACTACTAGGGTTTTTCCTAGTAGTGATGATCAAGCACAAGATCAGACATGTTTCTTAGATCATGATGTGTGCGAAGAATCTCTGCAGCACAGATGATTAGCCAAGAAAACGCGTGTGAGATGAACAACAATAGAACACATAGTTCCTTCTTGCTAAATATTTGTGATAGTCCCCTTACCACCCACGCTTTGCAACCACGAACTGTTTAAGATATCGTCCCATCGTAAAGGTTGGGCAGAAAAGAATATGTGTGATAGGTCTATCTACGCACACCGGAAGTTATAGTAAATATGTGGGATAATGGCAGGCTTTGCACACGGTTTTGTAAAGCCAATTGTATGCATTCTTATATGCTATCACGTATGACGTTTTAGAATTAGATGTTTATGACAGACCACTCATCATACAAGGTTTACAATGATGAACTGATTATGATGTTATTTACATCATAAACGTTGCGCCACAGAAGAGCATGTGTGGTACCTAAGTCAACCCACACAAGTGTGACCGATGAAATGTTTGGTACATTTTGTATATCACAATCATTTAACTCGTCAGTTTCGTGTTGGATAGGTTCAGGCATCCCATACGGTTTTCCACACCACCAAACGTATGCATGCTTACACCCTATCAAAGACAATTTATCTGGGTTGTGTCTGATGGACCCCTATCGCCCATGGGGTTAAAACTATGTAGGCGGAAGGGGTACAAACCGTTTGCATAGGACGTCGCTGAACCAGTTCTTGCAGACGACGAATCCAAGCTGTCGGGAACGATTATGAGGCCTGATCTCACGCGTCGGAGGTCCACCAGACCCTATGCCGCCAAAGTTCATGTCGAATAGAACAAAAGCCTGGGACAAGGATGTGGACGAGGAGCAGGTCGCATGCGTATGGATTTGGCCGGAGGGGTGCCGGGGATATGCGGCAGTGGGTGGTGGCAACACAACGTTAGGGATCCATGGTGTGTGTGGGGGTGGGGGTGGGGGTGGGGGTGCAGAGGTGGACCTTTAAGTTCTGTACAAGAAGCCAGAGAGTGACATGTGGATTTCAGTTTCAGTGACTCTGCTAAATTCAACTACTGTTTGCTCGGCTCTTCCTACTCCCCGGAGTTGAAGCGTTCGACACTGCTCCGCCTTCTCCGATAGCAAAGCTGGGAGCAGAGTGGATCCAAACAGGGTCTTATAGGCGATGTCTAACCGCTTCTAACCCATGTACCAAAACTACCATTAAATCCAGTGGCGAAGCCGGTACAAGCTGGGTAGTCAATTGACTAGCCAGCTTTTTGGTCAAATCAGCATACATATGTATAAAAGCTATCAAAAAATAATACAAATACTTGTATTTGACTACACAATTTCAAATTGCCTACACAACATTGTAGCTCTGGCACCACCACTGATTAAATCCTTACCGGTGTCAATCGCCGAAGACGTTCAGTTGTGTTGTTCCTTGGCTGATCAAGGAGAGCATAGATCTGGCCCGAGGCGGTTGATACAAAGGTCGAGAAAAACCATGGCAATATTTAAGGGGTAATCGGGAAAATTTGTCTCATCCAAAATGTACAAATATTGCATATTAGAAGAACAAGTAGGTGAAGTAGAAGAAGATTGCTTATTTCTGTTATTTATTTCCTATATCTGTTTATGAAATTTGCTTCATTGCTTGTTAATTTGCTTATTTGCATGCAAATGTATATATAAGCTGACCCGCAAAAAAATGTATTTATAAGCTGTCCTCGACCTCGTTGGCAAGGTGGTATGGGACTAAACTTTGTGCAACACTTCGGAATATTTAGAATTTAATTTAAGATTGGGCCGCATGTAAGGCGGCTCGACACGGTCTAGTTCGGTCCGTTCTTTGACTTAGCCTTGCTTTGGACCGGCAGCGGCCGGAGGTGAGCAGCGAGCCTCTTTCTCAGAGACCTCCTATAAGCCGCTCTCCACGACAAAGAGCTGTCGTTTCGCACAAGCAACTCAACGATTGGGCAGGCCCAAGAAGATCGAGACCGACATCAAACGCATACTATGGTGCAAAAAATTTGTTGTCGTGAGGATTCAAACACGGGATCAAGTGCTATACATGATCTGCTACTACCACTTGAGCTAGCAGTCGAATCTCAAAACATGGTAGCATCAACAAGTAAACAACCAACATACTGCGCAGGTCCAAATTATTTAAATTTCAAAAGCAAATTTCTTTCAAAAGACGGAATGTTCTACGAAACGCAAACACTTTCCAAATTTCTGAAAAGAATTTCAACAGGATATAATTTTTTCGAAAAACAGGAACTTTTTCCAAAATCATGAATATTTCTTGAAACGTGAACATTTCTCCAAATTCCAAAACAAAATTTGGAGACACGAACATATTTTAAAATTCCTGAACATTTCTTGCAATTTCTGAACAATTTTTCAAATGGAATCATTTTTTGTAATGCCAGAACATTTTTTGAATAGTTTGTGCAAAATTTGAACAAAAACATTCACAACATGTTTGAAAAACAAGAACATTTTCTGAAAATCTCAAAAAAAATGAATTTATGTTTTTTTTTAATTTGTATCATTTTCCTAAAGGCAATATTTTTTAAATGTGAAATTTAGAATTTTTTTGCGAAATTTAAGGACCATTTTGAAACAGAAACTTAGTTTAAAAAGGATAAAATAAGCTTGAAAAAAAGGAAAAAAGTGACATCAAATGACAAAGAGAAAAGAAGAAAATAAATGGAAACAGAAAAATAAGGTTTCAGGCAATCTTATAGAAGGTTTCAAATACCGGCTGGCTAGTTGCGGTTGTATGTGCAGTGTCTACGCAAAACTGGCCCGGCCCATCCCGTCTTTGCTCTGTCTCTAACCTGTGCGAAGCGCCGGCAGTTTGACCGAAAGCGCGTCAAATAAGATATTCATCTTTATCATAACCGGACCAACTACGAAATCACTAATTAAAGAGTATTTCTTTTAAATGTCACTTTCACCTTCCCAGGTTGTGACAAGTTGTGCAATGCATGTGTGTCACTTATCGTAACCTGAAAGTTTTCACTTTTTCGTAGATCCGTTTATTTCAAAATGTTTATATCTTAAACCGCGTGTCCGAATCTCGAACCGTTTTAACGTTGAATTTCTCGTGTCGTGATTGCAAAAGTAGATCCTTGATGATAGACTTCGGCAAACTTTTTTTTCATAAAAAAATCGGACGAAAAAACCATGCCTCTCGCGGAAGGTAAACCAAAAAAAAACACGTTTTCTTCCATTTTCGAGAGGCATGGCCGTGCTCCTCGCGGAAGAAAATATGTGCCTCTTGCGGAAAAAAAAACATGGCTCTCGTGGAAAAACATGTTTTTGTTCGTTTTCGAGAGGCATGACCGTGCCTCTTGCATAACAAAAACAAAAAAATTACGTTTTTCTTATATTTCCGATAGGCACGGGCCAAGCCTCTCGCAAAAGAAAATCCGTCTCCCGCGGAAGCAAAACCGTGTCTCTCGAGATAGAAATAAAACACATGGTTTTTCGTTTCCGAGAGGCATGGTCGTGCCTGTCGTGGAAGCAAAAACTGTGTCTCTCGAGGAAGGAAAAAATGCATTTTTTTTGTTTTCGAGAGACATGGCGGTGCCTCTCAAGAAGCAAATTTGGGCCTCTCACGGAAGAAAAAACCGTGGCGCTCGAGAAAAAAATGCGCGTTTTGTGGTGCAAATTGTTTTTTGCACCAAGCGCGTTTTTGGTGCAATTTTTCTTTTTCTTTTTATTTTCTTTCAAAAGCTTAGAAAGAGAAGGGCAGCCTTGGCGCAGAAGTAAAGTTGTTGTCTCATGGTCATGAGGTTATGGGTTCAAGTCCTGAAAACAACCTTTTACAAAAATATACTAAAAAGTTGTGTAGTATAGACCCAAATTGGTCGGACTCTTCACCGGAACCTACGCAAGCGGGAGCTACATGGACCGGGCTGTACTTTTTCTTTCAAAAGCTAAGAAAGACCATCGGAAAACCAAAACACACAAAAAAAAGAAAAAAAACCATTTAAAAAGCCGAAATCGCGTGTGAAAAGAATAAAAATAAAATTAGAAGAAAACGACCAGAACGCGACATGTGACGGTGTTTGAGAATGCTCAAGCGAAGAGTTATTCCTAAAAATCTGCCAAAAAAGCCCTTCCTAGATAGTTGTTCCCGACCGACTAGTGACCCGCAAAAAAAAAAAAACTCGGTTAGCCTCGGAATGACCGACCCGCAAAAAAAAACTCGGTAAACTCGGTTAGCCGGTAGTAGGTATTGCATGGGAGTGCTGTAGTTAGTGTTTTTCCTATGTTTAGGCATACTGTAGGTATATTTCGATATTGTTAAGCAAATGGACACTGTAGGTATATTTTTGCTTCTGTTTGGCCACTGTGAGCTACTAGTATCAAAAGTTTTTTATATTATGGGATGGAGGGAGTAAAATTTTAAAAACATGGTGGCATATAAATTGTTTAGAGATGCAGCTTGCTTAACTTACAGACATTGTTTTACCTGATCTTGTTTAATTTTATTACGAAACTTCTACAGGTTCTCATGTCCTTCGCTATTAGACAATGAACTATTAGTTCTCTTATTCTATCTCAGTAATCTCTACATGGTTCTATTTGTTTCCGCTGGACTCTGTTTCAGTTTCCTGCTGTCTGAATGTAATATTGGCAGCCTTCCACTTTTAACTGAAGGTAGCTGAGTACTACAGTTGCTTATGGAGGTATATGCATTTTACGTTTATTCTATTAGCCGGCATTTCTCAATCGTGGTCCAATTAATGTTCAGACATGGGGCGTAATGTACTATCAATTCTGCAGTGTGACATAGCTGGCGTTTATTAGCTGGCCTTTTGAAGCTGTTATTGCTTATATATGTCCCTTTATGGGTTTCAGGCTTTCAGCATTGTTTTTCCAATGTGCATATATGCATGGTCATTTTTCTGATCGTTCATTAGATGTTAGGACAACATTTTATTTATGTAAACTTACTCTGTCTTTTGCGGACGCTTGCAAGAACAAGAAAACCTGGTGTCACTACTGGAATATCTTTAAAAGCCGAGTGCCAAGTATAGTCGGCAAAGATCTGTAAATTCTACTGCTGGCGCTATAGAAGTATATCTAAATTTAAGCACACATTATTATTTAATTTGCCCTGTAATTAGAACTATAAGGGAAAATAGTTGAGCACTGGTTTTGCTTTCATTAGTCTACGGCTGCCAATATTCTTTCTTGTTGGGATATTTCCAAGTCCAGCCTGAAAGCCTAATAAGGTTTGACATGCACAAGGTTTGCTGCATTTTTCAAATTTGAAGGAAGTTTTGTGTTGACCCTGCAATAAGCAGCGACATTCTTCTGGAGATCAATGAGTCAGACTTCAGACTTGAGAGCCATGGTAGAGTTCGAAGGGTGTATTGTTTCCTTAACTGAACAATAAGCATAAACATCTCTGCCTGATGGATGCTGGGAGACGAGGATATGTACTTAGATACGATCCTAGCCAAAACCAACATACCCTATCCAAGGACATTACATTGGAAGACTTGAAGATTCAGCATAAGCTTCCGAATAGATTCCATGAGACGTTCAAGTCACTCGACATTCAATCCACTCGAAGTCTTCTTCCTTCACTCGACAATCGCCTGGCACTCGGTAGACCTCATTCTCAGTCGACACCAGAAGACCAGGAGCCACCATCAAGAGGCCAACGGGCGGTTGTTAGTCATTCGTCATTAGTAGCATTTATTATGTACGTTACCAGTAACGGCAGTCTTTCAATCCACGATCGGACTCTTAGATGACGGGCATTTATGAGGGGCAGCGAACTCTATATAAGCCGCCCCTCCTCTCTGGCACGAGGATTCGCGACCATTGTAATCTCAACATTCCACACGACATAAGTTCCCGAGCACTGAGACGTAGGGCTGTTACCTCCACGAGAGGGGCCTGAACTCATACATCCGTGTGTACATCCTCGCCGTAGCTAGGACGCTGCCCTCTCCTTACGTACCCATACCATCTACTGTCAGGCTCGTTCCCACGACAGTTGGCGCCCACCGTGGGGCAGGCGTCTAAGCGACTTCCGGCGAGGTTGCATTTTCCATTCTTCGACATGTCTTCCGGCGGTGTTTTTGCTCTTGGCCACGAGATCCGTTTCGGAGCGCTCACTTTCATCGCCGACGATTCGGCATGGCTCCAGGAAGCGCCTCTCGATGTCGAGGCGCTCCCGGTCCGCGGGGCCGCGCACTTCCGCACGAGTTCCTGCGGCGTGTTGCTACGTCAGCCCTCGACTCCTTACGCGTTGGCTCCCCTCGCTATTCGCGGTCGCAAGCTATCCGGCCGCTCACGAGTTCAGCACTGGGTCAAACACGCAGTGGCGCATCAAACTTCTTCTCCGTAGATTGCAGCACTCGAGCCCGCCGAGTCCCTTCACGACGTGTTCGAATCGGATTCCGATCAGTCCGACGTGCCTTCCGAGTGCGAAAGCTGCGATCCAGCAGCGGAGGTCTTGATGGCAGGCTCTCATCAGAGTTCACCACCTGACTTTGGCCATGGCAGGCGCGAGGCTGGCGGTCCGTCGAATGAGCAGCCATGCCACGAGGAGGAGGTTCTTCATACTCCCATCATCAGCGACTGCCGAGGCTCAAGCTTTAGAGGCCGCGCGCATTCGTCTAGAAGAGCTCCAGGCAGAACTTGATGAGCGCGCTCGCTAGCGCTCGCCACGTCCTAGTCGAAGCCAGCAACAGCTTTTTCTGACGGGATCTCACGACAACGTTGAGGTATATCGAACTCTTGTACTGAATGGTGCAGCTGCTGCTAGGATAGCAGATTCTATTCATCCGTCACGGTTAGAGGCTGGTAGAGGATTGATGCATATCAGAGCTCTGTTAGATGCAGCGCAGCGTCAGAATTCTGTTGTGTCTCAGTCGCGTAATAGGATAAACAGCAATTCACCCAGGGCGGAGACCGTTCAGTCGGCACACAGCCCTGGATCGCCCTTGCGCCTTCGGGGCGGAGGTTTCCGTGAAGAGCAGGTCAGAGATCAGTTTCACCGGAAGACCACCGTCGAGTGCCCACTCCTCAGTGGAGTGGTCCGTACGCGCCCCGGCGCCAGGACGATAGGCGCTCCTTCGGTGATGAGCGGAATGCAAGTTTTTGACGCCCGTGACCTCCTCATTCAGAAGCGGATTGACAAGGGCAGAGCCCACAGAGAAGGACATGGCAGAGATTTTCCGAGTGGTAGCAAAGCCATGGTTTCTGGTCCTGAGTGTTTCAGCAGAGCCATACGTTCTGCAGAGATTTCCCCCAACTTCAGGTTGGCGGCGGGGATCGGGAAGTTTACTGGCGAAACAAAGCCAGAGACTTGGTTAGATGATTACCGAGTGGCTGTGTAGATTGGCGACAGCAATGGCAATGTCGCAATGAAGCACTTGTCCTTGATGCTAGATGCTTCAACTCGAGCTTGGTTGAATCGCTTGGCTCCTTTCAGTATACATTGCTGGGAGGATCTTGCCCGAGTGTTTGTCTGAACCTTTAAGGGCACCTGCAAGCGTCCGGCAGGTTTGATCAACTTACAACATTGTGTCCAGAAGCCTGATGAACTTTGAGACACTATATTCAGCGGTGGTCCACTTTGCACCATACAGTGGAGAATGTATCAGAGCACGAGGCTATGTGTGCTTTCAAGGCCGGCGTGAGATATAGGGAGCTATACCTGAAGTTCGGGCGCACGGGTGATATTTCACTCGGCAAGATGATGGACATCGCCACTCGGTACGCCAATGGCAATGAAGAAGACCGCCTCTGTAGCGGCAAAGGAAAGGCAGTCGCCAATGAGGCTTGTGGCAGTAACAGTCGGAAACAGAAGCGAAAAGCAAAAGGTTCGGTTCAAGCAGAAGCAGCAACACTGGCGACTCAGTCAAAAAACAAGGGCAAAGCTAAAGCACAGTATGCCCCCAAGAAAGGGGAAAAATCAGTCAGGAACTGATATCATGGATCAACTGTGTGTAATTCACACGAGGAAAGATGCCGAAGGCAATGTGATTCTTCCCAAGCACACCACTCGGCAGTGTCGGGCCCTTATCCAGCAATTCAAAGGAGACCCGCCGAGTGATAAATCCCTTGAGAAGGGTGATGAAGATGAAGATAAAGAAACATTCCCAGATCTTACTGCTACACTGGTGATCTTTGCTGATGTCAAGAGCAAGAATCGTCTGAAAGTCATCAACAGAGAAATCAACATGGTTGTACCAGATACCCCCACCTACCTCAAGTGGTCCCAATATGCTATCACATTCGACCAGATAGACCATCCTGCTCATGTCGCCACTCCCAGTCGACATGCTCTGGTAGTTGATCCGATGGTGGGGGGCACTCGACTTAGAAAGGTCCTCATGGACGGTGGCAGCGGCCTGAACATTCTCTATGCAGATACCCTGAAAGGGATGGACATTCCGATGTCCCGTTTGAGTGAAAGCAAGATGCAGTTTCACGGGGTCATCCCAGGAAAGAAGGCCAAGTCACTCGGCCAGATAGCATTGGATGTGACATTTGGGATTGACAAAAAATTCCGAAAAGAAAAGTTGACGTTTGAAGTCGTGGATTTCCATAGTGCTTACCACACCATTTCGGGTCGACCTGCGTATGCACGTTTCATGGCCCGACCATGTTACGTGTACCTCAAGTTGAAGATGCCAGGCCCTAAGGGCGTGATCACGGTCACCGGCAATCATCAACGGGCCGAAGAATGCCTCCATCAAGGCTCCAAGATCGCCGATCACCAGATGGCCATGGTTGAGTTGGAGGAGTACAAGAAAACCGCTGCCCCTGGTGATTTGCTCCGCGCCAAGAAGCCGGCTTCCGAGTCGGCATTTCAGTCGGCAGGGGAAGTGAAGAAGGTGCACATCCACCTGACGGATCCTACTGCTGCCCCGACGAATATCTCATCAACACTCGACAGTAAATAGGAAGCCGAGCTCATCCAGTTCCTCCATGAGAACTGGGATATTTTCGCATGGAAGCCTGCTGACATGCCAGGGGTTCCCAGGGATCTGACTGAGCATCGTGTGAGAGTGGATCCGAAAGCCAAACCCGTCAGGGATCATTTGCGTCGCTCAGCGGCGGAGAAGCGCAAGGCAATCGGAGAGGAAGTGGCCCGTCTCTTGCAAGCCAAGTTCATTCGGGATATTTATCACTCCGAGTGGCTCTCGAATATTGTGATGGTGCCAAAGAAAGATAAGTCGTTGCGCATGTGCATTGACTTCAAACATCTCAACAAAGTATGCCCGAAAGATCATTTTTCGCTCCCTCGCATAGATCAAATTGTTGAATCGACTGCGGGGTGCGAGCGTTTATCGTTTTTGGATGCTTACTTTGGGTACCATCAGATCTGTCTGTACGGCCCAGACGAAATAAAGACAGCCTTCATCACCCCATTCGGGTGTTTTTGTTACATCACTATGCCTTTTGGCCTCAAGAATGCCGGTGCTACTTTTATGCGCATGATTCAGAAGTGTTTACTCGACCAGATCCCTCGGAATGTCGAGGCATAGATGGACGATATAGTGGTCAAGTCTCGCAAAGGTTCCAACCTGCTGGCTGACTTGGCCGAAACATTCGCCAATCTGAGGAGATTCGACATAAAGCTGAATCTGGCCAAGTGTACTTTCGACGTCCCTGGCGGAAAATTACTCGGTTTTCTCGTTTCGGCACGGGGGATCGATGTCAACCCTGAAAAGATCAGCGCCATTACCCGAATGAAGACTCCCGTGCGAGTGCACGACGTTTAGAAGCTCACAGGTTGCTTGGTAGCATTGAGTCGATTCATTTGTCGTCTTGGTGAGAAGGCTCTGCCTTTTTATCAATTGATGAAGTAGTCCGACACGTTCGAGTGGACTCCCAAAGCCGAAGCAGCATTTGTTGACCTCAAAGCCCTGCTCTCCACCTAGTCGGTGCTTACCGCTCCAGCCAGCAAAGAGCCCTTGCTCCTGTACATCGCAGCCATAAATCAGGTCGTCAGTACAATGCTAACTATCAAGCGGGAAGAGGAGGGTAAAGCTTATAAAGTCCAGCTGCCAGTCTATTATGTCTTGGAAGTTTTGTCCCCCTCAAAGCAAAGATATCCACACTATCAAAAGCTGGTTTATGGTATTTACATATCAACGAAAAAGGTGGCGCATTATTTCCAAGCCCACTCGATTTCAGTCGTTAGTGATGCTCCTTTATCCGAGATTTTCAATAATCGAGACGCATCAGGTCGAGTGGCTAAATGAGCAATCGATCTTGGACACTTTGACATCGGATTCGAAGCCAAAAAAACAATCAATTCCCAAGCATTGGCAGATTTCATGGCCGAGTGGATTGAACAGCAACAGCCTATCCAAGTTCACTCGACGCATTGGACAATGTTCTTTGAGGACTCTAAAATGTTGAATGGGTCCGGTGTTGGTGTTGTCTTGATATCTTCCAGGGGTGACAAGCTCAGCTATGTCTTGCAAATTCACTTTGATTCCTCCAACAATGAGGCAGAATATGAAGCACTTTTGTATGGGTTGCGCATGGCTATCTCACTCGGCGTCAAGCGCCTGATGGTTTATGGCGACTCAGATCTGGTGGTGAATCAAGTTATGAAAGAGTGGGATGTTCGAAACCCTTCTATGACTGGATACTGCAATGCAGTCCGAAATTTGGAGAAGAAATTCGAAGGCCTGGAACTTCATCATGTTCCCCGACTGAAAAATCAGGTGCCGATGAGCTATCCAAGATTGGGTCCACTCGACGGCCTGTCCCCAGCGCTGTGTTCTTGGAGCACTTGCACACTCCTTCGGGTCAAGAAGATCCTTTCACCAAAGAACCCCACAAGCTTTGAGTTACACTGACCCGACAGAAGTCGATGTACCTGCAGTAATTGATCTGGTCATGGAGATTCTGGTTATCACTCCCAATTGGACGGTGCCTTACATTGCCTATATCCTCAGACAAGAGCTCCCTAAAGATGAAACAGAGACTCGACAGATTGTGCACAGGTCCAAAGCTTTTACTGTGATGGGAGATCAGCTGTTCAGAGAGAGTGCGACTGGTGTTACACAACGCTTCATTTCCCCTGAGGAAGGTCGAATGATTCTAGACGAGATTCACTCGGGAACCTATGGCCACCATGCGTCCTCAAGAACGATTGTCCCTAAGGCATACCGAGCTGATTTTTATTGGCCACGAGCTAATGAGATGGCTAAAGACATCATTGATCATTGTGATGGTTGCCAGTTCTATGCAAACTTGTCACACAAGCTGGCATCTGCTATGAAGATAATTCCTCTTGCCTGGCCGTTTGCTGTTTGGGGACTCGACATGGTTGGTCCCTTTCGACCTGGAAAAGGCGGATTCACTCACTTGCTGGTAGCAGTCGACAAATTCTCCAAGTCGATAGAAGCCAAGCCAATCAAGAAGCTGAACTCCCGCACGGCGGTCACATTCATGAGGGAGATAATTTATCGATACGGCATTCCACACAACATCATCACAAATAACGGCACCAACTTTGACTCGGAAGAGTTCAGAAACTTCTGCACCATCTCAGGGCACTCAGGTAGATTATACATCTGTCCCTCACCCGCAAACCAATGGGCAAGTCGAGCGAGCCAATGGCCTCATCTTGCAAGGCCTTAAGCCTCGTCTTATGCACGACCTGGATCATGTCACTGGTGCCTTGGTAATTGAGCTGCCATCTGTATTATGGGGCCTGAGAACTACGCCAAATCGGTCGACCGGACGGACTCCTTTCTTCCTGGTCTATGGTGCTGAAGCTGTATTGCCGAGTGACTTGTTTCACAATTCTCCTTGAGTGGAACTTTATTCTGAGACTGAGGCTGAACAGGCCAAGCTTGCTCCTGTATGGGAAGGTCCTTTCCTCGTCACTAAGGTGCTTAACAGAGGAGCCTATCATCTGTACAATCTCATGAAGCGGATAGACGAGCCACGAGCCTTGAATGCAGATTTGCTCTGACGTTTTTATACTTGAGACAGAAGAATCTTCTGATGTAATGAGAATACTTCATCAATGCTATTCACATTTCTGCAATATATATTGTCAATTCCGATCGTACAGTTTGATTCTTGGGAATACTCCGAGTGATGAGCAATCCTCACACTCGGGGGCTTAGCTATGAACATGCTTTTGCCTAAGTTAAAAACCCTGTCGGGTGGATAGCAATCCATTCACTCGACGGCCTATTTACGAATCCATCTTCGCTTAGGTTCAAAAATACTCAGAGTGTTGAGCAATCCTCACACTCGGTGGCTTAGCTGCGAACATGTTTTGCCTAAGTTAAAAAAAACGTCGGGTGGATAGTAATCCATTCACTCGACAACTTAGTTGCGAATCGACATTCGCCTAAGTTCAAAAAAACTACGAGTGATGAGCAATCCTCACACTCGGGGGCATAGCTGCGAACATGTTTTGCCTAAGTTAAAAACCTTGTCGGGTGGATAGCAATCCATTCACTTGACGGCTTAGCTGCGAATCGACATTCGCCTGAGTTCAAAAATACTCCGAGTGATGAGCAATCCTCACACTCGGAGGCTGAGCTGTGAACATGTTTTGCCTAAGTTAAAAACCTTGTCGGGTGGATAGCAGTCCATTCACTCGACGGCTTAGCTGCGAATCGACATTCGCCTGAGTTCTAAACAACTCCGAGTGATGAGAAATCCTCACACTCGGGGGCTTAGCTGCGAACATGTTTCGCCTAAGTTAAAAACCTTGTCGGGTCGATAGCAGTCCATTCACTCGACGGCCTATTTGCGAATCCGTCTTCGCTTAGGTTCAAAACTACTCTGAGTGATGAGCAATCCTCACACTCGGGGGCTTAGCTGCGAACATGTTTCTCCTAAGTTGAAAACCTTGTCGGGTGGATAACCATCCATTTACTCGACGGCTTAACTGCGAATCGACATTCACCTAAGTTCTAAACTACTCCGAGTGATGAGCAATCCTCACACTCGGGGGCTTAGCTGCGAACATGTTTTCGCCTAAGTTAAAAACCTTGTCGGGTGGATAGTAGTCCATCCACTCGACGGCTTAGCTGCAAACATATTTTGCCTAAGTCAAAAAGCAAATAAAGCCAGATACGGATAAAATCCAAAGGTTAAATCGCGGATAAATGTTTCGTAGAGAAGCAAATATGCTCAGACCTAAGGCCTGAATGAAGTTTTGAGGGATACAATTCCACTCGGCATACTGAGGCAAATAAAAGTATTTCTCCCAAAGGTCAAGTTTTTTAAGCATCTGACAGGCTGGCTGGCTCGACAAAAGTGTCCAAGTCGATGTCGTCTGCGATTCTGGTGGCTGCTTCGATGAAGGTTTCCATGAAGTCCTCAAACTGGAGTTTCTTCGTGTTAACCACCCGAAGCCCCTTCAGCTTCTCTTCCCTCACGTCCCTGCAATGGACCCTGACGAGTGATAGCGCCACGTCGGCCCGCAGCGAGCAGCTAATTTCTTCCAGGCCTGCACTCGACATGGAAGTTCGTTCAGGCGAGCCATCATAGAGTTGAGGTCGAGCTGAAGGGTGTCCTCAGGCCATAGCTCCTTGTCAATTCTCTCCATTGCAGATTTCAGTTGGACAAGATATGCCTGAATGCCCTGGAGCCGGAAATTGAGTCTGAGCATGTTCATGGCCACCGCGTCTGCGACAGGTGACTTAGTGGGATCCAGATTGGGCTCAACCTCCTCTGTCTCCTTCTCGAAGTCCTGGCAGAGTTATGTTGAAGAGTGGGAATGGGAGTAGAATCGGTGAGCTACGACCATCAAAGATTTTACAATCTTCAGTCGACAAGAAACACTCACCATCGAGCATGATGTACATCTTCCTCGAGAATTCGCCCAAGTGCTTCTCCAGGCCGTTGCTCCTTTTGTTCAGCTGCTCGGCCCTTTTGATGAGGTCCACATGCTCCTGCTTCAGCTTTGCGTTCTCATGCTCGAGCTTCTTGGCGGCCGCCAGCTTCCGATCTGCAGCTTCGGTTTTATCCCTGGCCACCCGTTGGGTGTCGGCGAGTGTTTTGTCCTTCTCCTCCAGTGCCTTCTTCATGGAATCTAAAGAAACAACATTGTTGAGTCGTACGTGGAGTCGATGATTTTCATTGCGCATGTCTGTTCGAGTGAGAGCACTCGGTTCAAAACATGAAAAGTGAATATGGGAATGCAGAAAGTCGACAGTAATTACCTCCCAGAGACTTTAGCTCAGCACGCGCTCGCTCCAGAGCATTGTTGGAGGCTTCCAGATCCACACGCAGTCGGTTCCTTTCATTCTCAAGATCCTTGTACTGCGTCCCAAGTTCGCAAGCCCTATGAAACCAACAAAAGAAAGAAATTCAATCGGCAAGTAATGCCAAGGACGCTCGACTGGGCTATGAATATTGTCGAATGACTGTCTTATTACCTTGGAACAGCGCCATATAATGGTTGACCTATGATGTCCATGAAACCCATGTCCAGGGGAAGAAGAATTCAAGCAAAAAGTCCACCCGACATGTCGAGTGGCCCTGGCACTCCGCGTGCTGTAAACAAATTCAAAACAGTCTCTATTAAGACCCCTGCCGGTGCAAGCACTCGACGGCGGTCTCGGGGACTAAACACAATGGGTGCACTCAGAGCGCCCCCACTGAGACGGTCAACACTCGACCTATCGAGTAACTCGTCAAAAAAATGCACTCGACATGTCGATTGCCTCCAGTACTCCGCGTACGACGGAAATCCCAATTTCAAGTTTTCAAGAAGACTGCTTATCGTCTACGATTAACAGTAGCCTTGAGGACTACACCCAGTGGGTGCACTTAGCGTGTCCCTACTGGTTATTGAAACGTTCGACGAGGTCAGCCCTGTCAGAACATTCACCCATCACTCAACCCGTCGAGTGACGCGCCTCCCTACTCTGTGAAGTTCAATCTATCCTTATGTAGCATCGTATCATGGTTTATCAATAATATCCATGAAACCTACAAGGTAGCTTCGGAGTGGTGTGATCCAAGGCGAAATGTATCCCGTATACAATAAACTCTAAGACCCCTGCCGGTGCAAGCACTCAACAGCGGTCTCGGGGACTACACCTAGTGGGTGCACTTAGCGTGCCCCCACTCGATCTACCAACTCTTGATCAGTCGAGTGGTAGAAACATCCATCATTGGAATGTCCATCACTCGATCCGTCGAGCGACGCCCCTCCCCACTCTGTGAAGTGTAGTTTATCCTTATGTACCGTCATATCATGGTTTATCAATGATGTCCATGAAACCTACAGCATAACTGTGGAGTGGTGCGATCAAGAGCAAACGTATCAAGCATACGACAGACTCTAAGACCCATGCCGAGGCAAGCACTCGACAGCGGTCTCGGGGACTACACCTAGTGGGTGCACTCAGAGTGCCCCCACTGATTCAAAACCTACTCGACAAGACCCGACTATTCAAGTGCGGAAATTTCAAAACACTCTACAGAGTGGAAAGCAAGCACCCAGTGGGTGTACGGTCAAGAAAAGATAGAAATGCAATCGGAAATGTACTTACAAATGAACTTACTCACACATTGGTGTGGAGGGCCGTGCTGCCATCCTAAGCCAGCTTGCTGGCCTCATACGCCTCCTTGGTTCGCAGCATCATCTGCTCTGCCTAGATCATAGCCTCCTTCGCAGCTCCGGTTTGATCTTCCGAGACGCGACGCAGAGGGAAAGCCGTCACATGCAGGATCGGTGTAGTAGCTAGAGCGGCTGAAGTAGTCTGAACCGGTCTGGTTGGAGTTGACGTCATGATGGTCGAGACAGCTGGAGGTGCACTCGACGGAGGTACTGTAGGATCAGCTCTGATTTGTGTCGAGTCACCCACCCCCTAGGAAGACTCTGCAGTCGACCGCTGAACCGTCTGCACGGATGAAGCTCGTCGAGTGCGGACGCGCGGGACATCTGGCTGTTCCTCATCATCTTCCAGTTGAATGACCTCTGCAACGTCAATCGACAGTGTTAGCTTTTGCAAGTGATGAATCCCATCTGAGTGAATCGAAGACTTGATTACCTCTGTGAGAAGTTGCTGCGTCAGCAGTGTTAATGTCCATTGCTTCTCCTCCGTCTCGAGGAGGTGATGTTACAGAAGTAGCAGCTCTGAGGGATCAAACATCACTCGGTTAGCAACAACGCAAAGTCACAGTCGACAGAAAGAATTCTAAAATAAATACTTACATGGAGACGATAGGTACAGCCATCCTCATGCGAGGCAGAGCCTTGCGAGGTTTGGTCGTGATTTTCTTGGGCTGCTGGGTTGACCTCTCACTCGACTCAATAGTTGAAGGGCGGCTCCACTTCGGGTTCTTCTCACTAGGGCCTGGAGCCCTATCCTCAACAGCTGCCAGATCCTGGCGGGACTTGGAGTAGCCTTCGCGCCGGGGAGGTGACTCGACTTCTTCCTCTTTGCCAAAGTCCTCGTATTCATCCTCAGAGTCAGAGGGATCGTCGCCGTCCATGCTGCCACCCTCGCTCACTACGCCATCTTCAGGTTGGTTCCCATTGGGAACTGGCGAGTGCAAGTTTGTCCATTCCTGCATAATTCCAACAAGGAAGTCAGTCTAAAAATCAATGTATATCACTCGACAATACAAGTACTTCAGTCGACAAAGTGCAACTTATAAGATTCTTCGGTGGGTTTTCGGCTGAGTAAGGTAGGATCCTCTTGGCTCCCACGGGTTTGTCGCACGCCCCGGTGATGCTGCGAAGCCACTACTCGACAGTCTTTTGCGGAACCTCCTCTAGATGTGTCCTAGTCGAGTCCTCTGGGCCTGCATAATGCCACATGGTCTGATCTCTGGCTTAGAGAGGATGAATCCGTCGACTGAGAAAAGTCTCTAACAGATCCAGGCCAGTCACTCCACCCTGGACCAATTTCACCATGGCGTCCACCAAGGTCGCCACCTGATCTTGTTCCTCTTCAGTCACCTTTAGGGACTTGGGAGCAGCTGGGCGGTCAGATGTGTAGGGAGAAGGCCAGTCGACATGTTGGGTGAAGCTGCGTCCTTGCAATAGAACCAAGTCGACTGCCAGCCTCTAACGGATTCAGGGAAAGTCATGGCAGGAAAAGAACGCTGCGCTCTCTTCTGAAGCCCCAAACCCCCACACAGTTGCAGCACATAAGTTTTTCCATCCGACAGGTCTGCTTTCTTCACCGTCTGACATCTAATCATAAAAATATGCTTAAAGAGTCCCCAATGGGGAGGACACCCCAGGAAGCACTCACACAAAGTTACGAACAACGACAAGTACGTGATGGTATTCGGTAAGAGATGATGCAGCTGAGCACCAAAGAAATTCAAGAACCCTCTAAAGAACGGATGAGGGGCTGGAGAAACCTTTTTCGACATGGGAGAGGAGGAGGACTCGCTCCCCGTAACACGGCTTCGGCTCGCGCTCTCCCTCCGTTAGCCTCCAAGATCCTTCTACCACGAGCCCGTCGGAAACCAAGCTGTCGATGTCCTCGCGGGTGACCACCGAAGGGAGGAAGTCACCCTGCATCCATCTCGGCGACGCGGTGAACCGTGCGGTCGAGGGCTTCATGCCCTTGACCTTCGTCACCCCCTTCTTGGCCCGCTCCAGCTTCTTCGTCGTGTTCTTCGTCATCGGCGCGGCGGCTCTCGTCAGGGAGCAACGGAATGGGGTGCTGGAGGCAGAGGAGGCGGAGGAAAGGAGAAAGAATGGGCGGAGGTACTATGCAAATCATGGCGTGTGGAGCTTTATACTCCGCCGAGTGTCTCGCTGACTAGTGGGCCCGCGAGATCACCGCACACACCAACCGTTGACTGTTGGAAATATGCCCTAGAGGCAATAATAAATTAGTTATTCTCATATTTCCTTGTTCATGATAATTGTTTATTATCCATGCTATAATTGTATTGAATAGAAACACATTACATGTGTGGGTAAATAGACAACACTCTGTCCCTAGTATGCCTCTAGTGAACTAGCTCATTGATCAAAGATGGTCAAGGTTTCCTAGCCATTGACATGTGATGTCATTTGATAACAGGATCACATCATTAGGAATATGATGTGATGGACAAGACCCAAACTACAAACATAGCATATGATCGTGTCAGTTTATTGCTACTGTTTTCTGCATGTCAAGTATATGTTCCTATGACCATGAGATCATGCAACTCACAGACATCGGAGGAGTGCCTTGTGTGTATCAAATGTTGCAAAGTAATTGGGTGACTATAAAGGTACTCTACAGGTATCTCCGAGGGTGTCTGTTGAGTTGGCATGGATCAAGACTGGGATTTGTTACTCCATGTGACGGAGAGGTATCTCAGGGCCCACTCAGTAATACAACATCACAATAAGCATTGCAAGCAATGTGACTAAGTGTTAGTCATGGGATTTTGTATTACGGAACGAGTAAAGAGACTTACCGGTAACGAGGTTGAACTAGGTATGGAGATACCCACGATCGAATCTCGGGCAAGTAACATACCGAAGAACAAAGGGAACATCATACGGGATTAACTGAATCCTTGACATAGAGGTTCGACCGATAAAGATCTTCGTAGAATATATAGGAACCAATATGGTCATCCAGGTCTAGCTATTGGTTATTGGCCATAGAGGTGTCTCGGTCATGTCTACATAGTTCTCGAACCCGCAGGGTCTGCACACTTAAGGTTTGGTGACATTTTGGTAGTATAGAGTTATGTATGGTGGTGACCGAAGGTTGTTCGGAGTCCCAGATGAGATCCCGGACATCATGAGGAGCTCCGGAATGGTCCGGAGGTAAAGATTCATATATAGGAAGTCCTATTTTGGTCGCCAGAAAAGTTTCGGGCTCGTCGGTAGTGTACTGGGAGTGTCGGTAGTGTACCGGGGGACCATCGGGAGAGGTATTTCGACCCAAGAGGCTACATGGGCTGTGGGAGGGTGGAAACCAGCCCTTAGTGGGCTGGTGGAAGTCCTCTAAGAGGCCCACGCGGCTGGACTTGAGAAAGAGAGAAAAAAACCCAAGGTGGAAATAAAATCCAAGTAGGAAAGGAGGAATCCTAATCCTACTAGGATTGGAGGAGGATTCCTCCAATCGTCCTTGCGCAAGGGCAGCCTTGGCGCCAGCCCTCCTCCTCCCTCCCTCTTATATATACTGGTGGTATTGGGTGTTTTGCACTTGATTTTATGGCCACGTGCTACCCGTTCCACCGGTGCTCCTCTAGATCAGATTTCCGCAGTGCTTAGGCGAAGCCCTGTTGGAATTGCTCCACCACCATCGCCGGAGTGTCGTCATGCTGCCGGTGAACTCTTCCTCCTCTCCACTTCCTCTTGCTGGATCAAGACGGTGGATATCGTCATCAAGCTGCACGTGTGTTGAACGCAGAGGTGTTGTCCGTTTGGCGCTAGATCGGAAGGACCGTGATCAAGATCGCGAGACAGTTCGTGATGAGTTCGCGGGACGGATCGTGATGAGTTCACAGGATGGATCGTGATGAGATCACGGGACGGATCGTGATGAGATCGCGGGACGGATCGTGATGAGATCGCGGGACGGATCGTGATGAGATTGCGGGACGGATCTTGATGAGATCGCGGGACGGATCTTGATGAGATTGCGGGACGGATCTTGATGAGATCGCGGGACGGATCTTGATGAGATCGCGGGACGGAACTTTGTTAGGTACCTAGGGTTCTTTAGATGTGTTGGAATAATATTAGACGGCCTTGTATATATCTAAATGTATGAACCCTAGTTATTTTTTAGTACTATTGGTTATTTGTTGCTTAGGTTTGAGTATAATTGATGCTTAGTTAATTTTCAGTAAAAAAGTTTGTAATAGAATACAGAATACCTTTAAATATTTTCACATGTATTGGTTATCTCCTTTGACTCGTGTGTATCACTTTGTAGGGAACACCTTGTAGTGCCTAGTTTTGTCGTAATGTTGATTTATTTTCGTTGCAGCAAATTTCCTCGATGTGTCATATTGTAGCAATGCTCATGCAGAACTTTTTCATGGATTTCAACATGACTTTTACTTAAAGTAGGAAATATCAAGTACCCTGATTTGCCGGAACGGAAATTAGTTGACATTCCGGCAAAACATAGGCCATTTTTTATGTCATTACTCCATAAATTTAATGTTAATTGACTTATGATTTGGGTTTACTTTCAGTTTGTAGGATCTGCTCATGTGACTTTCAGTGTGTTCTTGATGCACCAATCCCGACTGTTGTCTTGGGGTCGTTTTCTCTTCCTCTTCTTGCGACCTTGGCATGCGTGAGAGAGGGAGAGGAAGCGACCAGCACCGACGGTCGAAATATCAGAGGGAGAATCCCGACTATTGTTGTAGGGGTCGCTTTGTCTTCCTCTTCTCGTGATATATACCTTGGTACAATGCACAAGAGAGGGAGAGGAAGCGACCAACACCGATGGTCAAAATATCGGAGGAAGAATCCTGACTGTTGTCGTGGGGGTCGCTTCCTCCTTCTTCCCCGTGTGCTACACATTTTGGTAGTGCATGCGGGGACGAAGGGGGGAGCGACCAGCAGCGACGGTCGAAAATTCTGTCCAGAGGAGTGTCCACCACATATGTCACCATATCAGCGTGAGCGAGTGCGCACCATATACACTATGAAATATTGGGGTTCTTCAAGGAAGCCTTCACGGAACGAAACTCAACCCATGCTGAATAGTTTCTCATATAATTGTCGTTGATTTTTAATCTTTGAATCATGAACATAGGAAATGTTTGACGATGATTGGATCCGTAAGTGTGATTTCTGCGGCGACGATCAACATCTGTGCGACAAGCCTCACCTGCAAAACGGTGGGTTCTTAACCATCAAGCTGGACGAGACCTTTGATGTTTTTATAGTCCACAATGATGACAAGTATTTTTTCTTAATTAATCATGACTTGTGTTTCTTTGCTTCAACGTGTAATTTCCAGTTTTTTATGATTTTACTAGTGCATCCTCTGCCATGCAAGACGGTATGTCTTGAAGAAGCCTGGTTTCCAAGATAGTGAGAATATGGCGACAAGGAGAGCTCACCTGATGACTAAATGTGGTTAGGCATTTCGGGTTAAACTATACAATGTATTTAATCACTCGCATTTTAGTTGCTCAAATTGGGAAGCTTTAGGAAAGGCATATGGATTTAAAGAGGATATGGAAATAACCTTCGATATTCATCCTAAAGATGATATTGAAGGTAATATCGACATTTTGTGGATATCGATATGCTTCCATATTATCTCTATGTGAGTTTGCCAACCATATTTGTTATTGTTTATTTAAAAATAGTTTCATGGTGTTCATGCCTACTAAACTTGTTTATTTATAATTTACAGTTTATTTCCTTTCTTCGAGTGAAACATGGAAGATAGTAGACAAGACACACTACACTTGTGGATCAAATCTAAGTTTGGAGGAGAACTATTCTCTTGTCACCTTTTGTTAATAGTGTCTAGTCTACTAGGGCCGACATGCATTATGGAGTTGGCCCAAATTATACATTATACATGCCATCAGTGCATAGGTTGAGGTGTGATGGCATTCATGCAAATATCTTGGCAAGAGTTACCAACGACACACTACTATTACGTAAAGTACATTGCTAATTATGCTACTATTATGTAAATTACATTGCTAACTAGGCTATTATTATGTTCTTCAACAGAAACTGTGAAAGGATGTTGTGCCTCCGTTGATTCATGGCGAAGGTGAGATGGCAATTACAAGCTATACGTGCGTCCCTTTGATTTGTCAATACTCGACTGGACGCAAACCACAAGGAAAACTCTAAATTGAAGCATGGAAAGAAATAAAGAAGGATTGCAAGCCAACAAGTTGGAGATTGTTGGAACTCTTTGCTTTATCATGGAAACTTAGGTGTTTTTCTGTTTTATGATATTTTACCTAAGAGAGAGGACTAGGTCCTATGAGAGCAAAGTTTTTCTGGTTTATATGACATATATTAACTTGGCATGATCGATTAAGATGATGATCATTATGGTGTTTCTCTGTTTTATGACATTTCAACTTGGTATGATTAAGATGATGATGAGTTGTTAGATGATTAAGAGGATGATAACTTATATGACATATATTAGATTAAAGTGGATGGATGCAAGTGAACAAGTTGAATTAGAGGAAAATACGATGTTACGAACTTGGTCTTTTGCGTCCATCTACTATAATCTAAATGTTGTTTCTTCCACAGTTTTTATTGATGTTATACATTAATGTGTATAACTGTGTGAAAATATAATATGAATATAAAAAAAATACGCGCGATTAGTAGTGGGATGGTTAAAAAACACGCTATTATATTGCTAACTCACTTACCAATAGCGCTGGATAACCGGCCTGCTGCTAACAGTTAGGGATAACCGGCCTGCTGCTAACAGTTAGCTGTAGTGTCGTAGTAATAGCGCGGCCACCCGCATTACTGCTATGCCTTTGTCCCATGCTACTGCTAGGGTTTTCCGTAATAGTGATGGTATAGTGGTGCTGGGTCACCCAGTCATGACACCCATTCCTTATGTTAATTTCATATGTTGTTTACGAAATTAATTGGTACTGATTTTTGCTTCCTTTTCCTTTTACTGTAAGAGGAAAGTGAGTATTATTGCTTTCCTTACCTCACATACTCGGCAATAGACTAACGTTGATTTTTAAGAAGCTTTTGCTAACTACTCCCCCATTTCTTTATACAAGGCGTATTTATTTTTTAATAAAATTCCACAATGTAAAGTGTATCTATTCTAATTCTTCATATCCTTTTTTAGCCCTCAAAAAATAGGGAAGTAGCTTCCTCCTGATTGCACGTTTCTCCTTTTATAGGAAAAGAAATAAAGCTGATTGACTATATTTTTTCATTTTCTAACCTAACTGATTTACTTGTTACTCCCTCCGTTCCAAAATAAGTGACTCAATTTTGCACTGAAGTTAGTACAAAGTTAATTCATTTTCGATTCACTTATTTTGGGACGGAGGGACTACTAACTAATAAATTTGCATGTGTAATTTTGTCCTAAATTATTTATAGTATGTTGCATTGGTCACCGTGCCCGAAAAAAATAAACCAAGATATTTGTTTTGTGTCTCATCTTACCTAACGCACCATTTTTCTATGACAGGCTAAATGTTAGATTTTACCTAGCTATAATATATGACTATATAGCTAGATCGCTCGACTATGACACTTGTAGTGGCATGTGTACCTATCGAGTAATTATTCTCTGCACTGAGCACTAATAAAAAAAGGACAACCCATTCCCCCGTAAAGTGGAAACCACTAGGTTAGTGGGATGAGCTATTTCAGGTGCTCGGTGATTTTTGTATAATCAAACATTAGCTGCGCGGCAAGTTGGCTATGCTGATAGGCACTTGAAACTACCAGATCTTCAGAAATGTATGGTCTTACAGATGATACGAAATTACTAGGGAGTGGTAAAAAGCAATCTTGTACAGTTTGCTATGAATATCCATTTCCGAGCCTAGGCTCGTCTGCGCCCGGTCAAGAAAACACACACAAAGGAATACTGATTTTTTTTCCATGGTACATAATTTGTTGCGTGAGCTGTGCTTCAAATTTTAGATCGTTTGGACATATGAGTAGCTCTCATAAAAAAAAGACAATTTTTAAAAAGTTTGTCTTTTTTGCTAAGAGCTACCCAAATATTCAAATGATCTGAAATTTGGAGCATACCTCACGCAGCAAAATAATCATGAGAATATATGAATTTTTAATTTTTCCTAGTATTTGTTTAAAAAAATTCAACGCGGGTGCAGATGATCTGGGCACCGAGGGCAAATTTTATTTCTCGATCACTGCTTACGTTATTACAGCATTTGAGACGTTTGGTGATTTCAAATACTTCACAGCTTAAGCTTGTTTTGCTTCTATAGTCAGACTTATCTTTTTCCTATTTTCTTTTTTGTACTTTATAGAGTAAAATACTTGTTTGAAGATTTCAATTTTCATTCACATTATTGCATTTTCGTTGTATTAACCTTCTTGTTCATTGTCTTAATCTCCTTACAATTTCAGAACTCATCGACAACATAAAACTTGTGTTGGTTTGTTCATGAAATTTCTTGTGGTGGATTGCACTGGATGCCTTTAGAAATACCTGCCTATATGATATAACTTTTTTAGAAGCATATTACACAAACACAAACTCACCTTTGTGAACGCATGCACCAACACCTAGTGGTGAAGCAAGCCGGGAGAACCTGTGGGGTCAATGCTATTTTTTGGATTATTTTCTTCATTGTGTACAGTAAATGTTCGTTAATTTTAGCCTGATTTTCCAAAAAGTCGTGGAGTCAGTTGACCCAGCAGCTTACATGAGAAAACGACACTGTGCAGATCTTACCCCTATGAGTAATTCTGGAATACTGAGCTAGCAAATCTTGACGTTGAGAAAGTCATCATAGGCGTCTCGCTATCAATGGTGATGCCGTCTCCCACTAAAAGAATATTTCACCCATATAAGGTACACATGTGCCAAACCAGGGATTTGATCCCTCATGGGCTATGGGTACAACTACCCTCCAACAAGCTATCCAGACACACGTTCGTTCACTACATTGGTGCATTGGCGATATAATTCTTAGCTAAGTGAAATGTTGTGGAAAACAAAAAAAAAGTAATTTTTTGAATGTTTAATGAGATGTGGAAAATATAGGATACATTGGTGTATTTTGTATTATTATTGCAAAAGGGGATACTTATCATACGTCTCAGCTCGGAGTAAATTGTTGTCAGAAAATTGGTGCCAATGTAATACTTTTTAAGGGTAATGGTATTCAACGAATGTTGGCTGGGGAGGTGGCATTTGCGAACGCTTTTCATTGCAATTTATGTCGTGGGAGCATGGTAATTCCTGCAAGCGAACACGACAAGCCTCACAGCAAAAATTCCTTTGTTTGCACCATTTTCCACGTGTTTCTGAAGTGAATTGCTATGTGTGTTTGAAGAACTTGCCATAAAAAAAAGTTCAAAATGCCATCCTCCCTAGGGAACGTTTGTTGGCTATCTTTTAATCATCGTTTTCTTTAATTTATTTTTCTGAGTAAGTACTTCCTACTAAACATGTGGATACACACTATGGACCTATCGATTTTCATGAAGAAATAGATTAATTTGCAGTCTTAAAAATCCAAATCTATAATAGGTGCACACAATTGTTTGTACATCGCTTTTGACTAGCGCACAAACGCAAGTACTTCCTTCGTCTCAAAATTCTTGTCTTAGATTTGTCTAGATATGAATGTATCTAGTCATGTTTTAGTATCTATATGCATCCATATCTAAATAAATCTAAGACAAGAATTTTGGGACGGAGGGAGTACTTATTAATGAAAATATGAATGTATGTATCGAACATATTTATATTCATATGAGATTTCACACAAATATATTATAGAGTTTTATGCGATTATTAATATTTTTTAAATTCCATGTTCCATGGACTCGGAGACAAATATGCACCGGTATATGTAAAGTGTATTCATGCTTCATATTCTCATGGGACCTACACTGTTGAATTGAATACATCTTCCACAACATGAGAATTAGCTAAAACATGCCTGCAATCCAATTTCTTGATGTGAAGACTTGAAAAGTAAGCCCAAACAAATTTGACCAAACAATACAATGCAAAACCCTTTCTAAGCTAGCCTACAAAACTTGCCTTCATCGCTAATATATTGATGTTGGCCAGTTTGTCCCAATCGAATCTCCAAAACCCTAGAACATGTGCGACTGACATTTTCTCTCTCAACCGCCATTGCGGATTAAGCCACCACCCACATTGCCCCCATCTTCCCATACCTGGCCACAATTTTGGCCCCCCCTACCACTCAACATGCCAACTATACCGTGCAATTATCATGGTGGCTTCTTCACCATGCATCCCGCATCTCCTGCACACCGCATTGGTCCGGCACATCCGCCGTGCCCCTGATGTCTAGTCACTCCACCGCTTCCACAAATTCCAACAGCTCATCTATGTTGTCGTCCAAGTTGCCCTCTCTAAAGGCTCAATACCAAAGACTTGCTGATGGAGTCAAAGTCCTCCATTGATTCCAATCCCCAACAAACATGGTCTAGGTCTTTGTGCAGGAGGATAATGAGATCACAGGAGGAGCACCTAACGATCTAGGTCTTTGTGTCCTTATACGGTAACAAGCTCAATGCTCATGGGGAATGCTCTACTGGTGAGCACCAAGAAATTTCTTATGCCGCGCTGAGATTGCGAACCATGAGCACAACGTTGCCTACAGGGCACAATGAAGGGTCAACTAGGAGGCCTTCAAGCTACAGGACGACATCGACGCCGAGGAGATGGAAGAGGAGGAGGATAAGGCGGCCAATGAGGAGGCTTCCAACTTCATCACCATTTCCTCATCCTCCCCGTCCCCCTCCCCCTCCTACTCCTCCTCCTTCGACAAGGACTGAAAGACTTGAACTATATGATAGATTTAGTAATGTTTTAGTTCAGTTTTATTATGTTAAATATGTTTAGTTATGTTTATGGTAGAGTTTACTTTTATTGTGCTGGCCGTTTAATAATGTACTTCAAATTATGGAGTTGGAAATTTTGTTCGTGTGTTAATTATAAAATGTATTATGTTCATATGAATGCACAAAGCTGGAGAATTCAGTTCGAAAAAGTTTGGGGGTTAAGTTTTGGGTATTGATTAGAAGACTCCCTCCCAATACCCATAATTGTGTTTGGATTGCAGTTTTGGGTGTGGATTTTTGGGCATCGCTCAGAGTTGCCCTTAGTACGTACAGGGAAAATCTTCTTATAACTTAGAAATTGAAGTGTCAAAACATGCGTAATCAGTACTCAGTCGTAAGCATGCAATTAATTTGGTTATTTCCTGAACAACAGATTGTAGACGTGAATTTCATTGATGGCTGTGTGTAACATCACAAAATTTTCCTTACACATGCGCGCGCGCGCACACACACACACACAACCCGAGAATATCACATCTATTACATATAGCTTCTTTATTTATTTTTCCAATAAAACACAGCTTCTTCCTTCTGTGGGGATGTAAATAACATGCATATATTAACTTAGACGTTACTCTTCCCTTCAGCAGCTTATTTTCATGTACACATGATAGTAATAATAATTAGCGCTGCTGACATCCATACAATATGACATCAGAGATCAAAATATATATCTTCGGCGAATGGCAGTTTCAGAGAATGACACTAGTTCTTTGTAGTATCACCACCACTGCCACCTGATCCGTCCTCTCCTCCATGGCTACTATACTGGTCCCGTGGGATGGCATGGTGGTTGTCCACGGTTGTGCTGCTGCCTGCACCAAGGGTGGGTTTCACGTTAATGGCCTTGCCGGCGATGTCATTCCTCTCCACCCCCTTGACGCGAATCGACAAGCCTTGAGTAACCATGGCGAAGACAAGCAAGACAGCTAAGATCTTACTCCTGCTTGCCTTCAGTGGCTCTTTCATGGTGTCTGAATTAACTTTGCAGAGAGACACATGCATAGGAATATCGTAAAGTTAATTTTCAAAGAATGAAAGATGTCATGAGCAAGAAGAAACTAGATTGAACAAGAGTCAAACCTGGGAAATCTCCACCTTGAGATACGATCGACGTTTGGATATTCTACGTGCTGTTTCTTGAAGGCTATGGCTTGGTGAGGTCAGGAACGCCTTATATAGTCAGGAAAAACTAGTGCACGATTCAAATGATCAGAGAACCTAACAACTAAAAGGTTATTGGATGATGCACCAGAATTAAGAAACCATCATGTGGGACGTAAAAGATACTCATGCCCTGCCTTTGGGACCAGTAGAATCCGGTAGGGAACAATGACAGGCAAATTAGAGCCCACCCTTTACTATGGCCAGTGACATAAATTATTTGCAAATATCACCCATTTTGAAGATTATGGTGATTACTTGGCCTAATCATTGTCAATGTAATCATAAACTGTGCGTAAATCATCAAACACTACCAATAGATTTCCCACTAAGATAGTGGTTTATGCTTTTATAACAACAACGCGGCGACGACTTGATATTTTATTTACAGGTGGAGAATAACCTGCCTAAATTTTAACCTGACCGCTTCAATCGGGCACTAAAGGTGTCATGATCTATCTATGTAAGCATATAGGTAGAAGGAGAGATATTACTGGAGTCCTTGAGCTCATAAACAGAGTTGATTTCTCCATTTAACTGCATGTTTATCAACAATAGTACAAGTTGTGACCCTTGGGCATTTGGCTGTGGGCTCTCATCTCAGCCCCTGCAGATGAAAGTTCTGTTACAGACTAGAGGGTCCAGAATAAATGCCGAGGAGAATATATCAGATAAGACAGCGTCTTTCTAGCTAGTTAGCATAGGGACCTTGTAGCTGCAGGTAAAACTCAGTATAGTTTGTCAAGTTTTCTACTTTCTCCCTCCGAAATTAGATGACGCTCAAACGGATGTATCTAAAATACTTGTAGATATATCCATTTGAGCGTCATCTAAATCGAGACGGAGGGAGTATTGTAGAATAAGTACAGTTACAAGAATAATAGTTAGCATTTTGCGAAATACTGAACCAAAGGACAATGCACCTGTACACTAATGACTTAAAAAACCATGAGGTACTTCATCAACTGTTTATGTAAATTGTTTTCAATGAAATGGTATCATGTGAAAGTTATATGTTCGCTGATTGAGATATTGTACTTTGTCAAGCTGTTTATGTAAGTTGTTTTCAATGAAACTGTATCGTATGAAAGTTGTATAAACAAATTTGTGTAGTTTCAGCTAACATAAACAAATTGGTGTGGTTTCATCTTACATAAACAACGGATGCCCTTTGAGGAGAGATGAAAGTTTTTCATCAAAGTGAAATATTCTCTCAAAACTTTATTTCTAGAATTAAAGATCTTAACTAGTGTGCAATTGTATCATGCCAGCAGACAACAGGCGAGACTCTGTTAGCAATTGCACGCCCTATGCACATGAATGTTTCCCTTCATGTCTACATATAGTTATGGTTATATATCTCTTTTACTTTCTTACATCAACACTTTATTGTTTCACGAGTTCATGGTTATTTATTAGACCATATATTGGCAAATTATGTTGTTCCTTCAACATGAATCTTATGAATTCATAACTATATCTTATGAATACATCAATATTATTAAACTTCAAGTAAATGGTTTATTTTTTATTCATATAATGAAGGATTCGATGTGTATCTCACTGATATTAATATGGTTCTTCTCATATATATGTATAGCTAATATTTCGTACTCATTCATCTGCTTGGTAGTATTCAAGATTTAAAATCTAAATCCAGATGGAATCTAGCTTAAGAGCTCATACTGTAAACTATCAATGAATATACAGAAATGTTGCTTTATTCAATATAAACAGAACATCTGTAAATGCATAGACATGATCCGGCTCAGCCTTAATTTACATATAGGTAGCACAACTAGAAACCCACAACACGCAACTACTACTATCTATATGACTCAAAAGAGTACGTATACGTACCCTAGCATGCAAGTCTGCTACGTACAAAGGCATGCATATATCAGGCTGCTCATGGCTTGGCTTCTTCGCTAGCAATTTCATGGCCACTTCCGGGCATGTTTCCAGGGCTGCTCCAGCTGCTATACTCCGTCCTCGGTATTGCATGATGATTGTCGATTGCCGTCCCCTCTCCCGTCGCTGCCGTCTTCACTACTCCATTAAGTACAGGGTCTCTCGGCACCGCGCGAGAAGACACGGCGCAAGCGTTAACCATTACCATGGCAAGTACAAACAGAGGAAGAAGCTTCATCGTGCAGCTGGAAGGGTAACCCTAGAAGTGGTATAATGGCTTGCTGGTTTTCCTATAACAATTTTGGGTCGAGACACAAGATCTGGTGATGCGTTATTTATAGGCAGATATATAGGTTGATAGAGCTTTCTGAACCACATGGAATTTCTCTATGTTAATTTCCAGTTGACAGTTGGCAGTGCCTCTTTAATTATCTTGTGGGCTCTCCACCTAGGCGAGACAATTTCTGGTGGGGCAAGTGCATTTCCTGTCCAACTCAGTAACTTTCTGGAAAATTCTTTTTGCATCTAAATTTTGGTGCAAAACATTTTAGTATTGTGGAATAATGCTCGAAATAGAGACAAGTGTGTGCAAGGATTTCTTATTATTGGATATATGTAATTTAGTGGAGAAGGGCTATTATTATATCTCAATATTCAGCTATCTTTCAGTATGACATATGACATGTTATATTTCTTCTTCTTTTTTGCGGAGCATGGCAGGTAATACGTTTGGCTAAAGTTGACTATGAGAAAGAACATAGCTGTCAAAGGTGATTTCATTTAGGTGGTAAGCTCTTTTAAAGCATGAGTTGTGATAACCTGGTCTAGTCTCCTTTTCTCTTCTTTTTTTTTCATTGAGATGTTTCAATACAAATATAGCTCCTGACCAATTGTAAACATCAGACACCCGGGATTCTGAATCATAGGTGCCTTTCGCGCCGCCATGGTGATCAATCGCCACTAGTAGAAAAAAGGGTTTTGGTCCAGGCCGGGCCAGCCCATTAGTCCCGATTCACTCATGAACCGAAACCAATGGGGGCAACGGTCCCGGTTCGTGAGGCCAGCGGGCGGGCGGGCCACGTGGGGCATTGGTCCCGGTTTGTCTGGAACATTTGGTCCCGGTTTCACACAGGAACCGGGACCAATGTGCCTCGCTCCTGGCCCACAACCATTGGTCCCGGTTCGTGGCTGGATTCGGGACCAAAGGGCGTCCTTTAGTCCCGGTTCCAGCCACGAACCGGGACCAATGAGATGCCTATATATACCCCCTCGCCAGCGAACTCCACATTGCTCTGTTTTTCAGGCCGGCGAGGGGAGAGCTTTGTGGTGCTCTAGCTCACCTCCTAGGCACATGAGGTGTTTGATGAAATGCCCAAGCCAAACTTAAGCTTTCTCCTCTCAAAGCTCCTTGTCCAAACTCCATTTTCGTCAAGATTTGTCTAGGTTTGGCGGTCCGTCCTGTCCCGTCCCCGTCCTGAAACCGTCGTCGATCGCCCGCGTGTGGTGAGCCTCTTGATCTTATCTTCTTGCTAAAAGAAAATATACTTACTCGTATGATTTTCTTACTTTTATTATTGTTTGTTATTATATAGTGTCATGGTTATGGTATCCGCCCACGTCGGCCCTCGTCCAGTCTATGGTTCAGATGTGGTATATTATCTTTTATATAACCATTTCACATATCTAATGTCTATGACAATTAATTATGCCACCAACTTGACGTAGATGTTTTTATCTATAGAAAGTAGTTGAACCAGAAATTCCAACCGACTATGTAATTCTGCTCGAAAAGTTAACAGAAGCTGAAAAGGAAATCAATCATTTGAAAGAAAAATTGAAAAGACGTGAAGATGACAAGATGGGATTGGAGTTACATATTGCCGATATCGTCGACGATCACAAGACCAAGATGGATGTAATGCGCTTAAAGCTTAGAAAGACTATAGGTGCCTTTCGCGCCGCCATGGTGATCGACCGCGCACACAAACCGTCGGTTGACACCTGCTCAAATAAAAAAAATATGGATTTTAAAAACTGCTGAAGAATTATAAAAATTCTCAAAAATTCAGAAAATGATCGCAAACTTGAAAAACAAATTGAAATACATTCCATGAATTGAAAAATGTGAAATAATTTTAAAAAAAGTGAGGACATTCAAAACATTTTCCCAAATTTCAAGGAAGTTGTTGGATATTTTTTAAATATATTTATATAAATGAAAATGATAAAGAAAAAAAATACAAAGAGAAGAAATAAACATAGGAAACGAGTAAAGAAACAAAAAAAGAAAAGACAAATAGGGGAGAACCATAATTTTTCTCTAGCCCGTTCTCCTAGGTCCTGCAGGGGAGAACTAGTAGGAAAAAACTGAGGGAACTTGTTGTCTTTTTGTGTCGTCCCGTTTTTACTTTCTAGTGTGTGCTGCTTACGGTGAGCTTTAATCAGGTTGCCAGGGCTATTCACCGCTCGTACAGACAGAATTATCAGTCTCGCCTCTCGAATTTCAAGTTCAGCTGGCCCAATATAGTTCCTGGAAGCTGTTTGGGAAGCTTCTATGACATGTTTTCTACCGCTCTTAGAATCTTCTATGTTTTTTCCTTTTTATGATTTTCTATGTTTCTTGACAAGTTTTCACTAATTACCTTTGGTTTTTCTGTTCTATATTTTTCATTTTCCTTTCGGGCCATGCTATGCGTCAGCCGGCGGATCATTTTAAAACATCCACCGGTTCGGCAGACATTAGATATATATCCGTATAGTATCAAGCACAATCTTCATTCTTGCAACAAGGCTTGTGTTGCAGAATACTTTCAAACAAAGCATATGTTATAAAATGTTTTCGCAACATATGTGATGTTGCAACAAAATTCTTCGCTGTTTTTGCAACATGAGTGTTGTTGCAGAAAAAGAAAATACAACATATATGATGTTGTAGAAAATATTTACATTTTTTCATCTTCATTGTTTTTGCAACATGGGTGTTGTTCTGGCAAGCAATTTGCAACATGCATGATGTTGCACAAGGACACAGGTAAAGAAGACACGCGTCATACAGAGCAGACGATGGATCGCTCGTGTGTGATCCGCCGGCTGAAGGCAAGTGTTTTCCATTTCTTTTTCATTACATGCACGTATTTTATTTTTTCTTTACACGTGTCTTTTTTTAAAATAAATTTTGTAATTTTTTTATACATCTGAAACATTTTCTTTGTATATGTTAACATTTTTCAAATAAATGATGAAAAAGTTCATAAATACATATATTGAAGATTTGTTTTAATAAGAATTAAATATTTATAACTTCCATTGAACATTTTTATAATGCTATGAATCATCTTTAAAAAAACTATGTGAACATATTTTTATAGTGTATAAACTGATTTTAAATGCTATCCAGTACATGTCTAATTGTTTTCAATACACGTTGTATATTTTCTGTATATATCTGGAACATTTGTTTTGCATGCAAAAAACATATTCACATACATGATTTTAATACGTGTTAAAAATAAAATAAATGTACAACAATTTTGGAATGATCAAATTTCTTTAATATACATGAATAATATTGTATGTTGTATTTGTTTCCAATATCACTACAAATGTTTAATTTTTTCAATACACGTTGTATATTTGTCATTGAATATATTTTTTAAATATATGGAACATTTGTTTGTTACACATTTGACATTTTTAGTTATATGACAAACATTTTTGACACACATTTTTTGAATATGTTTTCAAATATGCATTGAACTGTTTTTCAGGTAAACAATTAAAAAAATTTAATGATACAAAATACGGACATTATTCTACAATTGAAAAGAAAATGTGAAAGACCGCACACGCTCTTATAAACTATCAAAGACGACATTTTAGAACGAGATATTTGTGACAGACCGCTCATCATACAAGGTTTATACAATCATGAACTGTTTATGATGTCATGCACATCGTAAACATTGCGCCACAAAAGAGCGTGTGCAGTACGTAAGTCAACCAACACGAGTGTGACCAATGAAACGTTTGGTACATTTTATATAACAATCGTGTAACTCCTCGGTTTCGTGTTGGATAGATTCGGGCATCACATACGGTTTTCTACCACCAAACGTATGTATGCTTACACCCTATCACAAATAATTTATCTGGGTTGTGTCTGATGGATCCCCTATTTCCCACAGGGTTAAAACTGTGTAGCGAAAAGGGGTATAACCCGTTTGCATAGGACGTCGCCGCACCAGTTCTTGCAGACGACGAATCCAAGCTGTCGGGAACGACGATGAGGCCTGATCTCAGGCACTAGAGGTCCACCAGACCCTATGCCGCCAAATTTCATGTCGAACAGAACAACTGCCTAGGACAAGAGGAGATGGGGAGGTCGCAGACGTATGGATTTGGCCAGGGGGAATATGCGACGGTGGGGTGGCGGCGACACAACAATAGGGCTCAATGGTGATGGTGGGGGGGGGGGGGGGGCAGAGGTGAACCGTTTAGTTTTGCGTGAAACTTTGTGCAGCACTTTAGAATATTTAGAATTTAAATATACGTTCTAGTCCGGTCCGGTCCGTTATTTGACTAAGACTTGACACGGTCTAGTCTGGTCCATTCTTTGACTGAGCCTTGCTTTGGACCAGCCGCTGCCGGAGGTGCCCAGCGAGCCTCTTTTCCAGAGACTTCATATAGGCCGCTCTCTGCGGCAAAGCTGCTGTTTCGCACAAAGGATTCGAACACGGGATCAAGTGCTATACACGACCTGCTACTACCAGTTGAGCTAGATGTCGTATCTCAAAATATGGTAGCATCAACAAGTAAAGAACCAACATACTGTGTAGATCCACATTATTTAAATTTCAAAGGATGTTTTTTTTTCAAAAAACGTAATGTTCTACTAAACGCAACCACTTTCCCAATTTCTTAATAGAATTTCGAAAAGCTATAAATTTTTCAAAAAAAATAGGAACGTTTTTGCAAATCATGAAGAGTTCTTGAAACATGAACATTTTTCCAAATTCCAAAACAAAATTTGGAGACGCAAACATATTATAAAACTCCTGAAATAATTTGAAGGAACAAACATTTTTTGAAACATCTGAACAATTTCTGAAACTTGAACATTTTCTGAAACTCCAGAAAAAAATGAAAACGTGAACATTTTTTGCAATTTACGAATAATTTTCTAAAATAGGATCATTTTTCTTTAACGCCCGAACATTTTTGGAAAACTTGTGAAAATTTTGAACAAAAGCATTCGTAACATTTTTTGAAAAAAACAACATTTTTTCAAAATCTCAAACATTTTTGAATTTATCATTGTTTTTTAAAATTTGGTACATTTTCTTAAAAGCAAGAACATCTTGAGAAATTTAAGAATAAATTTAGAACACGAACTTAGTTTAAAAATAGATAAAATAACCTGACAAAAATAAAAGAAAAATAAATAAAAATGTAACATAAAACGACAAAGAGAAAAGAAAAAAGAAAGAAGAAAAAGAAACACAGAAAAACGAAAAAAACAAGAAACAAGAAAAACAAGTAAAAGAAACGAAAAAACTGTCCAAGGAACCTTGTAGAAGGTTCCTAATTGCGGTTGTATGTGCAGTGTCTACACAAAACTGGGCCGGCCCATCCCGTCGCTGCTCGGTCTCTAGCCTATGCGAAGCGTCGACAGTTTGACGCAAAGCGTGTCAAATAGGCATTCCTCTTTATCAAGACCGGACCAACTATGAATTCACTAATTGAAGAGTACCATTCTAATTTTCCTAGGTCGCAACAGTGGTTGCAACATGTGCGCCACTTATCGCAACCTAAAAGTTTTCTCTTTTTTTCGTAGATCTGTTATTTCAAACGTTTTTTATCTCTTCAACCGTACGTCCAAATTTCGAATCGTTTTCACTGTTGGATTTTTCTTGTTGAGATTTTCAAAAATAGATCCAATATTGATAGATTTTGACGATCTTTGTTTTCAAAAAAACTAAACAAAAAACCGTGCCGCTCAAGGAAGGAAAACAAAAAAACAAAACGCGTTTTTTTTCGATTTCGAGAGGCATGGGTGTGCGTCTCGCGGAAGAGATTTTGTGCCTCGGGAAGAAAAATCATGCCTCTCATGAAGTTTATTTTACATTTTCGAGAAACATGGCCATGCCTCTCGTAGAAACAAATCCGTGCCTCTCGCGGAAGAAAAAATCATGCCTCTAGAAGAAAAACCATGTCTCTCATTGGAACAAATTCGTGCCTCTCGCGAAAGAAAAACCGTCGCTCTCGAGAAAAAAAGTGCGTTTTTTGGTGCAATTTTTTTTATTCAAAAGCTAAGAAAGACCATCGAAAAACCAAAACATAAAAACATTCAAGAAAAAAACAAATAAAAAACCGAAAGCGCACGTAAAAAAATTCAAAAAACTCTCAAAAAACGAATGGTGACAACGGCTGAAAATGCGTCAAATGACAACGCCTCAGAATGATCACTGAAAGGCTGCCGAAAAAATGCTCCTCACGTATTTGCTCCCGACCGACTAGTGCCAAGCTCTGTTAGCCTCGGAAAGACCAACTAGGCCGGCAGTAGATGTTGCCTGGGAGTGCTGTAGTTAGCGTTTTTGCCTTTGTTTCGCCACACTGTAGGTATATTTCGATATTGTTAAGCAAATGGACAGCAGCCCCTGTTCAGCCACTGTTTTTTTGCTTCTGTTTGGCCACTGTAAGCTACTCCCTTTGTCTCATAATATTGAAGCGTTTTTAACATTATACGATGTATAATTTTAAAAATGCTTTTATATTATGTGATGGAGGGAGTAAAATTTCAAAAACATGGTGGCATATAAATGGTTTAGACATGCAGCTTACTTACTTTACAGACATTGTTTTACCTGATCTTGTTTAATTTTGGTACGAAACTTCTACAGGTTCTGGTTGTTGGGCAAATAAGCCGCGGCGATGATCCGGTCGCGTCGGGCACGTATATGGGTGCGTGTCGGGCGTGACGGGCGAGTCGGATTCGCGGGTGTGCGTGCGCAGCGGAGGCTCACGTGGGCGCTACGTCCTGCATGCATGCGTGAGTTTGTTAGCTGGATGGATGGACGTTCAGGACATGCATGCGTGAGTTTGTTAGCTGGATGGATGGACGTTCAGGTTGTTAGCTAGACTGATGTGTGCGTGTGTGTGCGCGCGCGTGCGTGTGTGCGTGCGTGTGGTGCACGGGGTGCTCGTGCAGGGAACCACCGTGCGTGTGTGTGTGTTTGTTAGAGACCAGGTCCAGGGGAGCGTGGCGATCGGGAGGGCTCGGTGCGTCGCGTGCGTTGCGGGCGCGCACGGAGGACACGGACAGAGCGAGCCAAGTCGTGGCCGCGAGCAGGCAGGGGTGTGGAAATCGTGTCTAGCCTGTGCATGGGGTAGAAAACCAAAAATTAGGATACATTCTGGGAAAATGAAACTTCCATTGAAAAGAAGCAAATGAAACGCTTTCATAAAAATTCTCGTAGAATCAAGAATGAAGTTTTCATTCTGTACATGCCAGGTCATGAATTACTAACTGCATCCAATCTCCGAAAAGTCCCGATTGTTTCGATTTTTGAAATGGGATAGTTACGGAATCCCTATGAATAGGATCAAACCTTATTCCATGCTATTTCCATAAGATTCTTCTTTCTTATTCTTAAGCAAGCCCTCGAGAGGGCTTAGTTGATCATGATTTCTGTTTTCTCTTTCTTTTCCTTTTTGTTTGTTTCGAGAAAGATATCGTCTGATTCTCCTTCTATTGATTCTTTTCCGATCGAGATGTACGGATCCATGTGTCTACATACATAGATTCTGTTCATGGATTAACGAAAATGTGCAAGAGCTCTATTTGCCTCTGCCATTCTATGAGTCGCTTCCTTTTTGCTGAGTGTTGGTCATTGTAACAGGGTGTGGCAGAGTTCGAGCTCCCGGAAATACACAGGAGCTCGTTCGTGCGGTAAGGTGTTCGTGCATCTGGAAATCTTGTGTGTTGCTTCTCTCTCGTTTCTTTCTTGTCTTCGGTGATCACCGTGCTCCGGTGGTTAGGCTAGACACCAACACCCGTGTCCTTCGCTATTAGACAATTAACTATTAGTTCTCTTATTCTATTTCAGTAATCTCTACATGGTTCTATTTGTTTCCGCTGGACTCTGTTTCAGTTTCCTGCTGTCTGAATGTAATATTGGCAGCCTTCCACTTTTAACTGAAGGTAGCTGAGTACTACAGTTGCTTATGGAGGTATATGCATTTTACGTTTATTCTATTAGCCGGCATTTGTCAATCGTGGTCCAATAAATGTTGGGGCGTAATGTATTATGAATTCTGCAGTGTGACATAGCTGGCGTTTATTAGCTGGCCTTTTGAAGCTGTTATTGCTTATATATGTCCCTTTATGGGTTTCAGGCTTTCAGCATTGTTTTTCCAATGTGCATATATGCATTGTCGTTTTTCTGATCGTTCATTAGATGCTTTGAGGAATGTGGCTCGCAACACTGTTAGGACAACATTTTATTTATGTAAACTTACTCTGTCTTTTGCGGACACTTGCAAAAACAAGAAAACTTTGTGTCACTACTGGAATGCCAAGTATAGTTGGCAAAGATATGTAAATTCTACTGGTGGCGCTATAGAAGTATATCCAAATTTAAGCACGCATTATTATTTAATGTGCCCTCTAATTATAATTATAAGGGAAAATAGTTGAGCACTCGTTTTGCTTGCATTAGTTTACGGCTGCCAATATTCTTTCTTGTTGGTATATTTCCAAGTCCAGCTGAAGCCTAGTAAGCTTTGACATGCACAAGGTTTGCTGCATTTTTCAAATTTGAAGGAAGTTTTGTGTTGATCCTGCAATAAGCAGCGACATTCTTCTGGAGATCAATGAGTTCAGACTTCAGACTTGAGAGCCATGGCCGAGTTCGATGGGTGTATTGTTTCCTTAACTGAACAATAAGCATAACATCTCTGCCTGATGGATGCTGGGTTAGAAGCATAACCATCTCTACCCGAGCGTCCAAGCGCTGTGGCATAGGTAGGACATTTTACTGCATCTTAGCTTTGAAACTATTTACTCAAGTATCACACACATATGAGTATCTGTAAATTAAACCAGTATATCAGTACGTAGCATATAGGATAGGTACATTCCTGAGAACTTGATGGTGGGTAGCATCTAGGGTGCTACAGATAGACTACGCAGAAACATTGACAACATGCCACATATCTCATGCCAAATGACTCCGTACGTGGAAGTAAAAGCAATATAAACTTGGGGTATTCATTCCATTCTCATGACCCCTCAAGTTGCCTTAGTTTCCTCCAACATCTTGGGCTGCTTCTTGAGTATTCTGGGACATCCCTTGGCAATTAGGGTAGGTCCCAAGTTGGCACTGGTGATCGTTGCTCGGAGGCCCGTTCCTTCCATCAGTGCCAGACATGAGACTGCGCATTTCTTTCTGTGGCACAGTTGTATCGTGAGATCCATGGTTTGCCACATTTCTTGGCATGCAGATGCATAAGTTGATGAAAATCAGCCCAACAACAATGATCACACCGGTCTTCATTACGAATATTGTACTTATGGAAATAAGAAAACAAGAAAGTTAATTTGGATAACTGCAGGAATACAAAGCTCTTTGAAATGCAAGAAGTATAACTTACATAATTCTTCTCAAATTGGTTGAACTGAATGGTTTTGTACAACTCTTTCTAGTAGATAATAAACTTAGTGTGATGTGATAAGCTACTTATAGGAGGGAAGAATGGATGTTTGCCTCTTTGTTTGTTCACATATGACAATCAACGATGGAAAATGGATTCTCCACTAACTGGAGATTGTGTGCGGAACTGGTGGTGCGGTGAACACTACTACCCCGTGACTTCTTTTCGACAAAGGATGAATTTTATTGGCTCAAAATGAAGCATCAACAGGATACAAAAAAATGAATACACCCGGCCTCTGCATAACTAAAATGCATACAGCCAAAACCAGCGCACGCACACAAAAACAGACAGCAAATAGCAAGTCATATAAGACCAAAGCTATGTGTAGGCGATGAAAAATATAAATGGGAGAGATTTTCACTTTCCGATGCATCACGTGTCAATTCTAGGAATCAATCACGGGTCGTTAGGTTGAACAACCGCATGCCCAACCATTAAGTCACGGCTCTCTTTGCAGTACCCCGTGACTTCAAAGCTAAGTTAAACGTATACCCTTCCTTTTACTGTTTATGGCACAATCCAGAAATTTACTTCGGAAGATCCATATAGTGTCGCGTGAGCTATCATATCCAGTGGTGAAATACAAATTGTTATTTAAATATATGACACCATGGATGTAATTTTCAGCTGTCTTGTCTTAAAAAGATGGTGGATTAGGTTTCTCCATTATCTTTTAACCTATGAGTTGTGTCTTATCTAGAGTTATTCAGTTAAATGTTTTAACTTATATGCATAAAAATATGGGTACTTAGATAAAGTCATAGTTAACAGGTTTATAATATTTTGAATAAATACTCCCTACGTCCGGAATTACTTGTCATGGAAATGAATAAAAATGGATGTATCTAGAACTAAAATACATCTAGATACATCCATTCTTTCGACAAGTAATTCTGGACAGAGGAAGTTGCTTACATGAAAGAGTGTTGCAGTTCCCTTAACATGTCATCTTAATAAACAGATATACAGTACACAGTTTTAGCTAGTAATTCGCTAACTAAGAACCAAGATTACCATGTTTCCTTACGAACAAGAACATAACATTAGTGTGTAAGGAGAATGAGTAAAGTCTTTACAATGCAAATCAAATATAACTCCATGGGTGAGAACGAATAACCATACACAATTCAAGAAAAAAAATAGCAAGCTCATGGCCGATTTCTTATAGTTGCTCCTTGTGAAAACATGCGAATTTCAGTGCAGGAAACGCAAAAATAGAATGATTAAAAATATAGTCGGCATGGAAGGAGCAGAAGATGATGAATTGTGGTTGTGCCGAAGAGATCGTGGAACTTGACAATGTCATGCCCTAGAGATTAATTTCAAAGAGTATGACATGAAACACTGGTCTTTCTTGGAGCAAGGCTAACACGTAATTCAGTACATCCCGAACAGAATTCTATATTAAATTTATGGTTAAATAAGGAAGTCTTTTCTCAAAGAGAAACACCAGGATATAAGACAACTGAAAAGTAGGCATTTTCAGTATCTCATCATAGCTTTCGTTCTACTGGTGTGAAAAAGTTGGGAAAGATAGTAAATTTCCTGCAGTGTTTAGAGACACATTATATAAATCTTACAATTAATGCAAATCGACCTATCATAATCAGGGTACATCAAATTCACCCACTTTCAGTTGTCTAGTATCTTTTATTGGTGGAGAATCAAGTTCTTACGCCGGAAGATTTACCTTCAATAGTTCAAATCGAACATCACCACTTCTATCGCCTATAAGTAGTGCATCACCGTATCACATTTTTGGCTACCAGGCGAAGGTAAAGGACAAACCTTTAGCTGCACTTCAGCATTATCCTTGTTTGGTGAATATTTACAATCTTATGCAGGTAGATTCAATATTGTATTATTTTGAAAACCCTTAACAAATCACTCAATGTATGCTTTTTACAGATTGCATAGAATGATACTCAATGACTGACCTATGTTTATGTTTGTTTCTTAGGGCCTGCAAGAAGTATCAAGAATGAAAGTCATTGTGGTGGTCATCATGGCAATGGTTATTATCAGTTCATGCCCATGTGTCCGTCCAAGGAACATCGAAGAGAATGCAATGCTAGTGAAAGCCATGCACAAACTGACTTCTAGTTCTATTGATGGAAGGAGTACCCCTGCTGGTGAGGAAATACATCATGCCTGCCCACTAGGGAACTACCCCTGCCAAGGGATGTTCCATAGTTCCAAGGAGAGCACATACGATGGAGGAAACTAACTCCAAATGATATCATGGAAAATAAATTGAAGATAAGTAATAGTGTGAGATCATGTATGTGCTTGTTATGTAAATTTTATCTTCCTTTGTAAGACTCAATATTCAAGTATGTGTATATTGTACTGCTGAATTACTATATTTATAGATAAGAGTCTTAAAAAATCTATTGCAAAGTAACATTACTTGTGCACAACAAGTCTGAAGGCTTAAGCAAGTACATGTAAAATATTTAGTAGCTTTTGGATGTGAAAAGAACTTTTGGATGCTAGAACAATAAACTGAACAAAAATATTTAGTAGCTACTTTCCTCAAGTGTGAAGGGTTAAGCAAGTACATGTAATCCATAGTATGTGTACCATGGTAGACTATAGATGTGAATCAAGTCGCATGTACTTTGGTATTTGCGAAGTGTATGTTAATATTGTCACATTTATGGCATCCATGCACGCTGTATTATCTTGAAGATATTTTTGTTTGCATTTGTTGGGATGATTATCTTGCTCACATGCACATGTATGTCATGGAATATAGCCTCTACTAAATTATAAGATATGTTGCGGACAAACAATGCCCCTAGAATGGTGCACAACAACCACTTGAATGGTAATGGACATCGGAGAATGACAATGGTTCATAAACCCCAGATCACCTAATGACATTGTTTTATAAAATAATATACCGAATGATGTAGCATGGTTAAGGCAGGATCTAGGAACGTGAGGGTGACGTGGAGGAAGGATAGAGCGATGATATCAACTAGAAGAAGGAAAAAACAGAAGGTGGGGAAGATGAATGTGAGGAAAAGGAGGAAGGGAATATGTGGGGAACTTAGTGGAAAAACATGGGTGGAGGCTCGATCACACCTGAAAGCCTAACATGATGACAACATTTAAGGCACCATGAGTATGCATGTGTGTTATGCGCGCGTGTGTGTGTGTGCGCGCACGTACATACGGGTAAGTGTTTATGTGTGTTATGAGTACGTGCGTCTCTAATGTGTTTATAAAACAAACCTCTATATTATTTATGTGTGGTTTTCTAATGCATGTGGGTCTTATGTAAACATTGTATATGCATATGTAGGTGTGGTGTTGTCTCTGTTGGTTCAAGAACTTCCACACACTTTGGTACTATCCATCCATACTATTAATTAAATAGGAGTTGGGAACTGTAGGTTAGTATGACCAACTTCCTCTTCGCCCGATCCCCTCCCCCAGATACTCAATCAAATCTAATCTAACAAAAACCTCAAGTAAATCAAAACTTTCTTTACTGTCCCATATTCATACCCAAATCAAACAAGTCTGACCAAAACATAATCTAAATCAAAACGAATATGGCCGTTTCCTATTCATTATGACAAAAACAAACATTACCAGACAGAGCTTTGTAAGATAACTATATACTCCTATAAACACACACACACGCACACGCACACGCAACGCACACGCACACGCAACGCGCATGCACATGCGTGTACACGCGCACATGCACGCGCACGCACACACACATATATAGTACAGAATACATCATAGGATACATAAAACCTAACTGAAGAAAATAAAAGTTACTTAATGGGAAGATGATAAAATTTATAAACTAATTAAGGACAAGAATTTCCAGGGTAAACTAGGCAAATGAACGCATCGATAAAAGTTTCACCATCTAAGGTGACACAATATCCGAAGTTGTTTTAATTATAGGCTAAACATTATGCAAAAAAAAAAACTCATAGGTTAGACCATTTGATCAATCACTTCAGTCTTGGGTCGATATACAATTAAAGCTATAAAAAACATTTTGTACATGCACGTATGCACTGAAATTATATATGAGTACTAACTAAACGAACGAAAAAAAAGTTTGCAGAAATAATTTTGTTGGAGATCTAGGTGACATCCACCAAAGTCAATATGAAGTCAAGTGCGGAAGTTATCTGTTGCTGTTAATCATTGTACTTTATTGGATCACAGGTGAAAAGCATATCTCGCCCTTTGCTTTATGTGAGTAAAGGTTCGAACTAGATTTCCCCAAGCCATAGTGAACCAATTGGATTGCTGGTTGCGTTTAGCCACTAGATTTAATATCCTTGTGTCGGAAAGATGCATGGGTTCTAGTACCACTCCCCCTTACATCATAAGATAACCATATAAAAACACTGTAATGAACATAGGACTGTTGCACGGCCTTAGTTTCCATATAAAGATGTGGTTAATAATAGTTTAAAGCTGATAAAGATGGGGTCTTACAAAATTAATTTTGCCATATCTAGTAACATCAGCGGAAAGGCTCCTGCTTACCTCTGCTTTGTACATTTACTAAAGAAAGACTGGAGTATACCAAGGATTGGCAAGCTAGCTATGAATCTATGGATGTATTTATTATATTTTTGTTAAAAAAAGTCTATGGATATATAGTTGCAAATCCTAAAGAATGCACACACTACTGAAACCAAAATAGTCCTGATGACGTCACCTATATTTTGTCGCCTCTGCTAGTTCCCTCCCCATGCCAGCTTTTTGTACCCTCATCCCGCCCATGATGCAGCAATGGAGACCTCTCCATCTTGGCATGCATGGTAATTTCTTCCATCCACTGCGCCACTACCTTCGACCTTACTGGGGAGGTGGGAGAACCTGCACTCAAAGGGGTGCTTAGCTCTTCTTACTAGTGAAGCATCAACATTTCCTTGTCATCATCTAAGGCAACAGTGGTGGTGCTCTTGCTGTGTGGGAAACGGGTCACCATTTGGCCCGTGTACCACACAAAATCCTTTTGTGGCGAGGCGAGCGGCCACGAGATCTAGGAACCATGATGGTGGTGCTTTTGTGTTGCATGAGTGTTTTGTGGCAAGCGTATGTAGCAGGGATTTGGTATGGGATCAATCGTGGAGGCCTATCATCGCAGTCAGACCGGCTTTTGTTAGAAGTGGCTAATTCTTCTTCATTTGTGGTGATGGTGTGGCACGACATGATGCTACCACATGCATACATATTGTGAACCAACAAGTGAAGCTAGATAAATAGATCCTGACTATTGCTCAATCGATCACCCTCTCCCTTTTTTGGCAAGTGGAGATGTAGTGTTACGATCTAATCATTGATGACCTTGTATGACTAAGCAGAGCACGACCGACAAAGTTTGGGGGCTGGCCAGTTGGTGGCCATATTCGGAGGACAGCGCGGTGTATTAAGTTAGAGTAATGAATGGAGCAAATGTTGGAAGATCTACTACACTCAAGATGGTGATTAATTGAAACACCACTCCATGTCCGGACTGATTGTCGGATCAAACACCAAATTTTTTGTGGTGTCTCCTTGTTTAAGAAATTGTTTTTCTGGATGCTCTACCATTGATTGGTTGGTCCTGGTGGCTAGGATGGAAATCTTTGTGTCGGCCTTTCAAGCAGGACTCAACAATGTCTACACAACTTTGTACTTCCTTCTTCAAGGTGTTTTCTATAAGGATGTCAAGTTAAGAAATGCACATGTGTCGATTTTGCTAGATCCAATTAATTAGTGAAGGTTGGATCATGAGTTTTCATCCTTGATGGCACATACCTTTGTTGGCCGACGAAATACATTGTCTAGACCTTCAACTTATGAAGGCAACACCTTCATCAAGGAGACAACACAACATAACCAATGCCTGCTCCAGCTAGTGTAGGTAAGATCATTTGTTACCATCCTGGAAAAACATTAAATGGTGCTTCGGGGTATCAATACATTCATGTCAATTCCAATCAGTAAAGATAAGATCGCCCTCCATGATGCACTCACCCATGCCTCACCGAAAGAGAACACGATGTACCATGTAGGTTAGCTACCCGATGGTCCAAGCATACTTCAGAAAAGTCACCCCTCTGCCCGGCATTGACAATTTTTCCACCTTGATTACGCAAATGTGACATCTAGGAAGCAAACGACCTTGACCAAGGCAGAGAGGAGAAGCACCCACCTCATTAGCGAGAGTAGGCTCAAGACACTGCACCCCTAATGGCAGCGAGGGTTAGATTGAGAGAGAGGCTGGAGCCAGGTTCTGAGTACTGGAGTACAATGCTGGTGGGTCACCCATTCACGACGCCCATTCCATATCTTTTAATTTTATGTGTATGCTGGTCACGGAAAGAATTGGAACTGATTTGGTTTCCTTTTCCTTTTACTGTAGGGAAAATGAGTATTGTTTCTTTCCTTACATGACATACTAGGCAATAGACTAACGTTGACATTTAGGAGGCTCTTGTTTTGTGTCTCATCTTCACCTAACGCACCATTTTTCCATGACAGGAGATAACTAAGGCTAAATCTTGGATTTCACCTAGCTATATAGTGAAATCGGTCGACTAGGACACTTGTAGTAGCATGTGTACCTATCAACTAATTATTCTCCGCACTAAAAAAAAAGGATAACTCATTTCCCTGTAAAGTGGAAACCACTAGGTTAGTGGAATGAGCTATTTCCGGTGCTCGGTTATTTTTGTATAATCAACCATTAGCGGCACAACAAGTTGGCTATGCTGATAGGCACTTGAAACTACCAGATCTTCATAAATTAATATATAATCTTTCAGATGATGAGAAATTACTGGGGGGAGGGGGGGCTAATAAAAAGCAAGATTATACAGTTTGCTTTCATTTCTCCACCGTCAAATCAGGTTGGATAACTGGACAAAACTATTACATTTGGCATATCAATTTCTGCAAGATTATCGATCGACCCCACCAGATCATATATAGGTTTTATCAGTAAAACATCAGAGTGCAAATTATATTTCTTTGTCACTGCTTACATTATCACAGCATTTCAGACGTTTCTTGATCTCAAATACTTCATAACTTAAACTCCTTTTCGTTATGTAGCCATACTTATGAATTTGTTCTCTTTTATTTTTTGGTAGTTTGTAGAGTATAATCCTTGTTTTGAAGATATCGATTTTCATTTACATTCTTGCCCTTTCATTGTCTTAACCATGTTTTCCAATTTGTAACAAAAAAATATGACCATTAATTCCTCGTTACAGTTTCAGACCTCATCGGCAACATCAAACTTGTGTTGGTTTGTTCATGATTTTTTTGTGGTGGATTGCACTTGATGCCTTTAGAAATACTTGTATATATGACATTTCTTTAAAGATGATACATGAGCATACACTCATCCCTATAAACGCACACACACCTTACCCTATGAGTACCTCGGAAAGACTGAGCTGGCAGATCTTGAGATTGAGAAAGTCATTGTCTTGATATCGATGGCGACTTCTCCGCCCACTGAAAGAATATTCCTCCCTTATAAGACACACATGTGTCAAACCTGGGGTTTGATCCCTTGTGGGCTATGGGTACAACATCCTCCACAAGCCATCCAACTAAATGTTGCTTCATTACATTGGTGCATTGGTAATATAGTTCTTAAGTAAGTGAAATGTTCTAGAGTGTTTTTTGAAAAAATTTAATGCGACTTTACATACTACTCCTATTGAAAAAAAGGAATATTAATTATACGTTATTCAATGAACGTTCGCTGGAGGGATGACATTTGTGAACATTTTTCACTGTAATTTATGTTGCGGGAGCATGCCAATTCCTTCAAGCGAACACAACAAATCGCACATCAAAAATTCCTTTGTCTACAGAATTTGCCATGTGTTTCTGAAGTGAATGTCATGTATGTTTGAAGAACTTGCCATAAGAAATGTTCGCAAATGCCATCCTCCCTAGAGAATGTTCGCTGGCTATCTTTTAATCATCAATTCCTTTAATTTAACTTTCCTAATTAAGTACTCCTTAACAGATGTGGATGCTCATTATGGACCTATATATCAAGTTTCATGAAGAAATAGATGAATGTCCAGGCTTAAAAATCTATATCAATAATAGATGTGCTATTTTTTATTATATGTTGATCCACACAATTTTTACAATGCCTTTGAGTAGGGCATAAAGGCAAGCACTTATTAATGAACATGTGCATGTATGTATAGAACATATTTATATTCACATGAGATTTCGCAAAAAATAATTCCAAAGCTTGAGACGATTTTTTATATTTTAAATTCCATGTTACATGGACTCAGGAGACACATATGCACGGATGTATACAAAGTGTATTCATAATACATATTCTCATGTACCTACAAAGTTGAATTGTACACGTCTTCCACAACATGAGGATTTCCTAAAACATGCATGCAATCCAATTTCTTGATGTGAAGACTTGAAAAGTAAGTCCAAACAAATGTGACCATACAGTACACTGCAATACTCTTTTTGCCTAGCCTACAAAACTTGCCTTCATTCCCAATATATTTCTTCATGTGCGCATGGCATTTCGCCGCCCAACCGCCGTCGTCGATTTAGCCACGACACTCGCCTCCTATCCAACCGCATTGTCCTCACCTTCCCATTCACAGCTACAATTTTGCCTTCCCCGCCCACCAACAATGCTACTCAACATCCTGACCGTACCCGTGCAACTGTCTTGGTGGCTTCTTCACCACCCATCCCACAACTCCTCCGTGCGGTCAAGGTCCGGTCGCTCCATCGTGCCCACAAATTCCAACAACTCATCTGTGTTGTCATACAACTTGCTCTCTCTAAAGGCTCGGTACGAAAGACTTGGTGGTGGCGTCAAAGTCCTCCATTGGGTCCAATCCCCAACAAATGTGGTGGGAGGAGCTTCAGCGCGAGCCGGAGTAGGAGGGTAATGAGATCACGGAGGAGTACCTAACAATCTAGGTCTCTGTGGCATCATATCGTGCCAAGCTCAATGGTCACAGGGAATGCGCTACTGACGAGCACAAAGAAATATCTCGTGTCATGCTGGGATAGCCAACTATGAGCACGCCGCCTACAGGGGATAACGAATGGCCCACAAGAAGGCCTTCATCGAGCTACAGGAATACATCGACGCCACCAAGGTGGAAGAGGAGGAGGATAAGGCGGCAACTGAGGAGACTTGCAACTTCATTGTCATTTCCTCCTCCTCCTCCTTCGATAAGGACTGAAAGACTTGAACGATATGGTATATTCAGTAATGTTTCAATCTATGTTTCTGGTAGAGTTTACTTCTATTCTCCTGGCTGTTTAATAATGTAGTTCAAATTATGGAGTTAGAATTGTGTTTAATAATGAACTTAGTGCTTAAATTGTGCTCATATGTTAATTATGAAATGTATTATGTTCATATGAATGAAAAAAGTTGGAGAATTTAGTTTGAAAACTATTTTGGGGCTTAACTTCTGGGCGTCGATTAGAAGCCACCCTCCAATACCAATAATTGTTTTCTGATTTCAGTTTTGGGGATGGATTTTTGGGTATGAAATTTTGGGCATTGATTAGAGTTGCGCTGAGCAACGGCGGAGCTACATGGAGGCGAACCTGGGCCATCGCCCATCCAGCGAAAACGAATTTTTTTACTACCCCTATGTAGAAGGCATATTTATCAAATATACCAGTCTTCGTTTCCTGGAGAGTGGAGACGACCGAATACAGCCACCGCCCACAACCAGATCGATTTCCCCTTTGACCTGCGCTGCCTACGACCGCGGACGCCTGAGCGTGGGGGTGCGGCACCGGCGTCGCCGCATGGTGGCGACCGCTGGCTGTTAATTTCATATGAACAAGCTAGTCAATTTCTCCCCTCTGGACGTCCTAGCAAGCTAGCTTAACTAACTCAGTTAACACTCCTGTGTCAAAGTTTCTACAGCAAGTGCCAAGCGAGCATTCTCACCGTTGAAGATCATTAAGACAAGGCTACGTAATACCATGGAAGATGATTATCTAGCCAATAGCTTGCTAGTAAAAAATAGAGAATGAAATCACGGGGAACTACAACTATGAAGATGTTCTTATGCACTTTAAGGGTGCAAAGAAACGAAAAGCTAATCTATAGTGCAGTGTTGATGTAGTGAACCAAATGCTCCATGGTTAAATGGTATTTTGGTATAGTTTCTTTTGTTATGGAATAGGTTATATATATAATTGGAATTAGAAATGTATTTTGTAAGCTACTGCAGAGAAGATCCATATAATGTATAAGTGTCTCGAATTTGTAATATCTAACGTGATGTATCCGTATGATCTTGTATTTTGAGTTTTCTTACAGCTTCGCCCCTCCAGAGATTTCTTTCAAGCTCCGCCGTAAGCATGCGGGACAAATCTTATAACTTAAAAAATTGATGCGTAAAAACATGATTAATCAGTACTCAACCGTAAGCATGCAGTTAATTTGGTTTTTTCCTGAACAACAGATTGTAGTCGTGAATTTTATTGACGGCTGCCATGTAACATCTATTACATATATGGCTTTTTCTTTATTTTTCCAGTAAAGCATAGCTTCTTCATTCTGTGGGGATGTAAATAACATGCATTATATTAACTTCGACATTACTCTTCCCTTCAGCAGCTTATTTTCATGTAGACATGAATAGTAATAATTATTAGCGCTGCTGACATCTATACAATATGACATCAGAGATCAGAATAGTCTCGGAGAATGGCACTAGTTCTTTGTAGTATCACCACCACTGCCACCTGATCCGTCCTCTCCTCCATGGTTACTATACTGGTCCCGCGGGATGGCATGGTGGTTGTCCACGGTTGTGCTGCTGCCTGCACCGAGGGTGGGTTTCGTGCTAACGGCCTCGCTGGTGATGTCATTCCTCTCCGTCCCCTTGACGCGAATCGACAAGCCTTGAGTAACCATGGCGAAGACAAGAAAGGCAGCTAAGATCTTAATCGGGCTTGCTTTCAGTTGCTCTTTCATGGTGTCGCAATTAACTTGACAGAGAGACACATGTGTAGCAATATCATAAAGTTAATGGTCATAGAATGAAAGATGATTATGAGCAAAAAGAAACTAGCTAGAACAAAGAGTCAAACCTGGGAAATCTCCACCTTGAGATTTAATCGACGTTTGGATGTTCTACGCGCTGTTTCTTGAAGGCTATGGTTTCGTCAGGTCTGGAACACTTTATATAGTCAGAGAAAAACCAGTGCACAATTCATATGGGCAGAGAACCTAACAACTAAAAGGTTATTGAATGATGCACTAGAATTAAGAAACCATCATGTGGGATGTAAAAGGTACTCATGCCATGCCTTTGGGACCAGTAGAATCCTGTAGTGAAAAATGACAGCCAAATAGAGCCCACCCTTTACTATGGCCAGTGACATAAATTATTTGCAAATATCGCCAATTCTGAAGATTATGGTGATTACTTTGCCTAATCACTGTCAATGTATTCATAAACTATGCGTAAATCATCAAACACTACCAATAGTATTTCCCACTAAGATAGTGGTTTATGCTTTTATTACAACGACGTGACAATGACTTGATATTTTATTTATAGGTGGAGAATAACCCTGCCTAAATTTTAACCCAAGCGCTTCAATCGGGCACTAAAGGTGTCATGATCTATCTATGTAAGCACATAGGTAGAAGGACATAGATTAGTGGAGTCCTTGAGCTCTTAAATATACTGGATTTCCCTATTTAACTGCATGTGTGTGACCCTTGGGCATTTGGCTCTTGGCTAGTCATCTCCGCCCCCGCAGATGAAAGTTCTCTTAAAGACTACAGTGTCCAGAATATATCAGATAAGACAGCGTCTTTCTAGCTAGTTAGCATAACCGGTGTACAACGTCTTTCTTTCTAGACAGGGTCCAGAATCTATTTGGTAATCGAGAATCCATATCCGGTGTACAGCGACAGCCAGGAGCGCTCCATAGAAAACGGATTGGGAGGCGCTCCTCCCATCTCCTCGCGCCGTCCCCATGGGCGGCAGGGGGGGGGGGGGGGGGGGAGCCCAGATCTGCCGCCCCTCGCCCTTCCTCCCTCCTCCGCCACCTCCTCGCCGCTGCCGGCGCAGGTCACCGGGTAAAGCCCGCTCGGCCTAGGTGGCGGCGGGGCCTTCGACTCCTCCGTCCGAGGCACGGCCATGGAGCGCGGCGGCGCGGCAGCATGGGCTGGCAGCAGTGGCTGCTAGGCGTACATGATGTCGTCCTCTCCTGGGCTGGCGGCGGGATCTGGTGTAGGGTTCTCCGGTGGCACGGTTGGGGCTTGCGGATGGCCCTGCTGCTCGCGTGGCGCGGCTGCTGGCTAGTCAGGTGGCGACGGCATGGAGCCTACTTATAGTCTCCGATGGAGATGGCGGCGATCCGTACACAAGACTTGATGAAGGTTCTTCGAACACATCTGGCTGAATACCTTGCGCTCCGCAGGATGCCAAGGCCGGCGATGGTGGCGCTCTTCTTTGTCGTTCTCTTCTTTAAGAAATCGCCGTGGAGAAGTTCCGGACCTCTATCTGTTACCTGCGGAGGAAACACTAGATTGCTAGATCGGATGGCGGTGACGCTCTTGTGTCGTTTTCTCCTTGAGGGTGTCAGTTTGGGATGTGTGCATGGGCTCGGGGGACCAGCGGACAACATCTTTGGGGGAGCGATGTTTCATCTTACACATCGACGACTGTGGATCTCGAGGGCAGGGCGTAGTGGAGTCTCGGCATTCGATGTGTCTAGATGGACCCGCGCAGGAGGATGGCGCAGTCTGGCGTCGTGGTGGCGTCAATGGAAGACCTGCTGGCAAGGTCGTGGCGTTAGTATCTGCTCTGAAGATGGATCGGTGGAAGATGGCGGCAGCGGCCTATGAGAGTTTGCCAGACTGGTGTGGGCCCCAGACCAGGTATATGGCTTGCCTCGGGCCTCTAGTTTTAGATGTTAGGCTTAGGTGCGAGGTCTTTTTGGTATTAGGCTCGGACTATCGGCACCCCTTCATTAAATGGATAGAAGTAGCGACAGATGTTGTCAAGATAGTGACTTCAGATTTACTGATATACTACTTTGTAAGGTCATTGTGATAATTAATAAAGTGGCTGCAGGCATCATCCAAATGCACAGGCCGGGGTCTTCCTCCTTTCCAAGAAAAAAAAGCTAGTTAGCATAGGGACCTTGCCGCTGCTGGTAAAACTTAGTAAAGTTTGTCAACTTTTCTACTTCCCGTGACGCTTAAACGGATACATCCTTTTGAGCGACAATTAATGCCAGATGGAGGGAGTATTATTTAATAAATACAGTTACAAGAATAATAGTTAGCAATTTGCGAAATACTGAACCAAAGGGTAATATCTCATTATTTGTACACTAATGACTTAAAAACCATGCTTGTACTTCATCAAGCTGTTTATATATCTTGTTTTCAATTAACTGGAATCCTGTGAAAGTTATATGTTCGCTGATTGAGATACTGTACTTTATCAACCTGTTTTTCATCAAAGTGAAATATTCTCTGAAAACTGTGTTTCAAGAATTAAAGATCTTAACTAGTGTGCAATCGTACCATGCCAGCAGACAACAGGCGAGACTCTCGTTAACAATTGCATGCCCTATGCACATGCATGTTTCCCTTCATGTCTAAGGATAGCTACGGTTATATATTTTTACTTTCTTAATTACATCAACGCTTTATTGTTTCATGATTTCTTGGTTATCTATTAGACCGTATATTACAAATTATATTTGTTCCTTCAACATGAATCTTATGAATCCATCATTATCATTAAAATTCAAGTAAGTGGTTTATAGTTTATTCGTATAATGAAGGATTCGATGTGTACCTCGCGGATATTCTTATTGTTCTTCTAATATATGTAAAGCGATCCATCTGTTTGGTAGTACTCCAGATTTAATATCTAAATCCAGATGAAGAAATGTTGCCTTATTTTATGTAAACAGAACATCTGAAAATATATAGACGTGATCAATATAGGTAGCACAACTAGAAACACACGACATGCAACTACTACTATATGAATGACTCAAAAGAGTACGTATACGTACCCTAGCATGCAACTCTGCTACGTTCAAAGGCATGCATATATCACGTTGCTCATGGCTTGGCTTCTTCGCTAGCAATTTCATGGCCACTTCAGGGCATGTTTCCAGGGCTGCTCCAGCTGCTATACTCCGTCCTCGGTATCGCAAGATGATTGTCGATCACCGTCCCCTCTCCCGGCGATGTCGTCTTCACTACTGCATCTGGTACATGGTCTCTCGGCGCCGTGCGATAAGACACGGTGCAAGCGTTAACCATTACCACGGCAAGGACAAACAGAGGAAGAAACTTCATCGTGCAGCTGGAAGGGAGACCCTATAAGTGGTATAATGACTAGGTGGTTTTTCTATAATGATTTTGGGTCGAGACACGAGATCTGGTGATGTGTTATTTATAGGGAGATAGATAGATTAATAGAGCTTTCTGAACCACATGGAGTTTTTCTTTGTTGATTTCCATTTGACAGTTGGCACTTGGCAGTGCCTCTTTAATTATCTTGTGGGTTCTCCACCTAGGTGAGGCAATGTCTGGTGGGTTAAGCGCATTTCCTGTCCAACTCATTAACTTTCTGGAAATTTCTTTTTGCATCTAAATTCGGTGCAAAACATTCTAGTACTGTGGAATAATTGTCCAAATAGATATAAATGTGAAAATATGCAAGTATATCTTACTAATGGATAGATCTAATTTAGTGGAGAAGGGCATTATTATATCTCAATTTTGCAGCTATATTTTAGTATGACATATGACATGTCATATTTCTTCTCTTTTGCAGGCAGCATGACAGGTAAATTTGGCTAAAGTTGACTACGAGAAAGAACATAGCTGTCAAAGATGATTTCATTCAGGTGGTGAGATCTTTAAAGCATGAGTTGTGATAACCTGGTCTAACCTCCTTTTCTCTTTTCTTTAAATATTTGAGATGTTTTGGTACAAAATATATCTCCTGACCTAGATCTAATTGTAGACATCAGGCGCCAGAATTCTGAATCATAGCTGCCAGTCGCGTCGCCTTTGTGATTGACTGCGGACAAACCGCCGATCGATTACTGCCCAAATCAGAAAATGTTTGTTGATTTGAAAAAGCGTTAAAGAATTTTGAAAATGTTCACGAATGCGAAAACTGGTCGCAAATACGAAAATAGAACACTAATTTGAAGGACACGCCATGATTCTAGAAAATGCTCAATAATTTGAAATAAGTTTGACATGCAGAACAACTATTTTGATTTTTTTACAAAAAAATCATGTTTTAAAAATTAAAAGAGAGAGAGAGAGAAAATGTACAGAACAAAGAAACACTAGCAGAAAAAAGAGTACAACAACAACAATAACAAAGCCTTTAGTCCCAAAAAAGTTGGGGTAGGCTAAAGGTGAAACTCATGAGATCTCGCGACCAACTCATGGTTCCGACATATGGATAACAGAAAAAAGAGTAAAGAAACAAAAAACAATAAAGGACAAACAGGTGAGAACCGGCTGAAAAAACCGAGGGACCTCGTAGTCTCCATGGACTAATCCTTCTTCATTTATCAGTGGCTGTTCTCCTTACGGTAACCTTTAATTGGGTTCCCAGTGTTATGCATCGCCTGGCAACATCGCTTGTTGCCAGGGTTGCCAGTGTTCGGCTGGCTTGATATTGTTATGGAAGCGGTTTTGGGAAGTTTCTATGATAGAGTTTTTTTACCCTTTTTGGAATCTTATGTGTGCTTTGTATTTTTCTTATTTTCTGTGTTTCCTGACCGGTTTTCACTGATTATCTTTGGTTTTTATAGTCTATATTTTCAATAAACGTTTTTTCCTCTTTCTTTTGCTTTACACATGTTTATTTCTTATTTATATTTTTATTTACCAAGGTCTAGTTTCTTCAATGAATTTTGTACTTCTTTATGCATCTGAAACATTTTCTTTATACACATTAACATTTTTCAAATAAATGCTGAAGATTTTTCTAAATTCCATATTTCGATACTGTTATTGAATACATATTAAATGTTCATGAAATTCATGTTGCACATTTTTTCTATGATACGAAGCATCTTCAAAAAAATACTATGTGAAAATATTTTTATAGTGTATATATACACAATTTTTTGAAGTGGCGCTCAATAAATGTCTATTTTTTATCAATACACGTTGTCTATTTTCTTATAGAACTCAAATATTTATTTTGCATGCGGCGAATAGATTTCAGATATCATTTTAATACTTTGTCGTAAATTTCAAGATAATTCAAATACATGTTGAATGTTTTGGCATGATATGAGCAGTTTTTACACAAAATATATATGTATTAAGTTGTATATTTATTTTTAAATGTTACTAGAAATTTGTATTTTTCCAACACATGTTGCGTATTTTCCATATACATATGGAACATTTATTTGTCAGACACATTCAACATATTTTAGATATATGGACAACATTTTTATATACAATTTTCATATTTTCGAATATGTGGTGAACATTTTATAAACTACACAAATATTTATAGAAAACAATACGACATTATTCTACATTGTATAATGTTTTTCAAATATTGTTCCAAAAATATTCTTTGATGGGCATGAACATTTTTCAAATACGACACAGAGTTACAGCTATTATATATATTTATTTTGAGTTACAAGAAAATTTTATTTAAATTGTATAATTTCATAAAAATGTCATGAACAATTATTTAAACACATGAACCTTTTTAAAATATGAAAAAAATTTTTACCATTAACAATGTTCTCCAAAAGTTGCACATGTTTTACATTGCATTAACATTTTCAAATGCATAGTTAACGTTTTCTGGAAAGTTAAATAAATTAAGGTTAAAATAAATCTAAATCTTATTTTTTTTGAAAATATAAACAAAATTTAAAAACAAAAGAGTGAGATGAAAAAGACCAAAAATGACCGTACCTGCAGCTGGGGCTGGCCCACTAATTGCACCGTGACAAACCTCTTCAGGCGAGATCTCATTTTTGCCTAAACAAATGGCGAGACCTTGTCGAGAGAAACTACTTGAGGGGCACCTATTGCGGGAGATCCTCAAGTGTCATTTTTGGTGGGTTGACCACTTACCACTTTGCGTGCTCTCAGCTGCTGCCACGTATCGCATCCTAAGTGTTTTCTCTGGATTTTGTTTTATATTTCTCTGTGCTCATTTTCTTGGTTTAGATTGGTTTTTTAAAAGACCATAAAGAAGAAAAAACTAATATGAAATGAGAAAAGGAAATTTATTAAAAGGAGAAAATCAAAACAGAAAACCGACAGAAAATATCACAAAAGAAAAAGAAATAAAAATTAACAACTTGAAGTGACCGAACAAACATAAAAGGAACAGAAGAAACTGAAGCGCAGCTCGCACTGCACCGATTGGGCTGGCCCACATGCGAGCATAGCCCCCTTATTTGTGCCTACGGGCAGCATATAAGATTTCGCGAGAGTAACAAGTGGAGGGGAACCCTTAGGAAGCCTTCCAAGGTCACGCTGGGAGCGCCCCACTTGTTTTATTTTTATTTTTCTGCACGCATTTTTGTCTTTTTAAATGTCTTTTTTGGTTTTTTTGGCTTTTCGATTTTCATCGGGTTTTCTTAACTTTTGAGGAAAAACAATTTTTTGCACGAAAAAGCGTGATTTTTTTCCTCGAGAGTAACGAAAAAAACTTATTTTCGTTTTTCTTTCCTTCCGCAAGAGACATGGATTTGCTCCTGCGAAAGGCATGGCCGTGCCTCTCTGAAAACGAAAAAAATGTGTTTTCCTTTTTTTTTGCTTCTGCGAGAAGATCTTGACGCGAGGAATCGAATGGTGAGAACGGTTTAAGATTTGGGCATATGGCTTAAGAGATAAAACATTTTAAATAAACGGATCTACGAAAAAGGAAAAGTCCCAGGTTGCGACAAATGACGCACACGCAGCGCGCCGTTTATAGCAACCTGGCGAGTTGAAATTGACCTTTGTAAGGGTATCCCTTAAGTAGTGGTTTTGAGATTTCCCTTATTTGGTGCCTTAAGCCATAAATAGTGTTTCCCGAACCAGGCGTACAACGGTGGGACAGAAGCCATGTGGGATTTGTTTGCATTGGGCTTGTGCCTTTGTGCACACACAATGCAGTGTGGGCTTGTAGAACTATCAATGTTGAAAATATCTTTGCTTCAAAAAAAAAACTCCCTATATCTTGTAATTATATGTCGCTTGAAAGCATTATAATTGTACATGTCAACCAACGCATAATGCATGTATATATCCTGTAAGTCTATGAAGCTGTCGATAACTTACTACAGTCTTATGTGAACTATGGATGCAAATGTTCTTCTGATGAATATGTTTTTTGTGTGGTATCATAAACGTTTTATGGCATACTAGGTCAGCATAGTCAAGCACAATTTACAGCTAAACCCAGGAGACAAGAAAAGTTAAGACTGCACAAGATCTTCACTTGCTTCTACCCACTACCCAGTATCATCCTTTACAATAATGTTAGTGTTGCACTGTCGTCAACCTGGGAACTCAAGAATCTGGTCATGCATGAACCTACTCAACATGCATGATACTTATTACATCAATTGGAGTTACTGGAATAACATTGTTGTGAAAAACAGCAGGTGATATTTTTTCACATTCCTCACACTCACATTGTCTTGCACTAGTCCAGCACATCCGAAGTGTCATTTCTCTCTATTTTTCGCGAGTCTGATAAACGATTTTTCAGGACTATATGATAATAAACCGCCAACTCCAAGCTCCAGCGGCAGTATGTTCTTTATAAAGGGCATGTCATGCTTTGATAGAGGGAGGATGGTGGGCGCATTAGCTACCCATTACCACTAAATTAAAGCCGGTATCTAGGTATCTACTAGTACTATGAAAGGACAACACCAATGTATATTTCTTCAGATCAAAATTTTCCCAGTGCTTACGATGCCATCGTCTTATAATGCTGGAGTCCACCGCCTTATAAGCTGGAGCTCACAACCTTTTTTGTGTGTATCTCAATTTCTCAATGCAGAGAACATGCGGTGGTCAAACTTTGAAATTGATGGATTTGTATATAAAACATGTTGCTATAAAAATATTATTATAAGATAGAACTTGATGGATTTGATGGTTTTGTATAAAAAGTATATTGATGGATTTGTATTTGAAAGAGGTTTTCCTTGGTATATTACTATAAGATAGAATTTACATTTCATAAGTTTAAATTCATGTTCAAACTTTGGTAGAAAATGAAAGGGGGCCTAATAAACCCGTACGGAGGTAGTACACAGCCACAACGTGGCTTTGCCACTGATTGATTGCACAACTCTGGCGAGATGTGGCATCATTATGCAACACTAAGTTTGTTTCATAGTGTCGAGTTGTTAAAAAGATGGTGGCTTCGAAAGGGAAAAGGAGGATTCTAACAACCTCATGAAGTAGTGTTCTCTATTACACAACCTTGTTTCACCAATGCCTTGAAAGGATGTTCCATGTTCAGAATTAACAGAGCCTTCCAAACTGGAACTGTGGAGCACTCTTCTATAAGTGCAACCTAGCATGTGAAAAAAATCCATCGAAATTAATATATCTTACTAAAAATAATAAAGCTTAAAAGCATGCAACAAAAGCAATTAGACACTAATATTGCTGTACTTCTTTGCAAAAGATAATGATCATAAATATATAGCAGTAGATAACTGAACCGACAACTAAAGCTTCAAGAAATATAAGATGAACACCATAGTCGAGCACAATTTACGACTAGATCTACGAAGGAAGTAACGTTTGCACATGTGCAGCTTGAATTACCTCAATTGCTATCTTTGAACTTTGTTTGTTGCTTCATGAAAGATTTGTTAACACATTCCCTAATACATAATATATTTATTTCCGAGGTTTGCATGGTCTGCTTTTTGGAGTGTGATCGCAAGAGTATTCAAATTTTCTCTATTATAATCTTAAAATTAAAACCTTGTGCGAGAAAAATCTATTACGATGCATCCTTTGCAAACACATTTTCGATGAAATTTTATCAACATAGTTAGATATTGTGATCTGCTCTATTTATTGTGCAACAAACATCTTGTTTAATATCCATAATGTGTTTTTTGTGTGGACTAGAGTGTGATTATTAATTCTGCAAAGTATATTATTCTGAGGACAACCAATTACATTGCTGCTATATCCAGTATTTTCTCAGTCCTCTTGAGCAGACTCCGACATGCATGCATGTAGTTGATATTTTGATCTTGTTTGGTTCAATGGTGTAGGTTGCGTGCAGGACAGCCCTTGCGTCGAAGGTGTGACTGTTCACACTTAAATTAAGTGATGTCCTCCTCTTGGTATTTCCTACGTTGTGAGGCCTAGGTCCTTACGGGCATAGGTCGACACATGGTCTTCCGCCTTCTGTGTGCTATCCTCTGCAATCAAGTTGTTGCGCTGGCCATTGTATGAGGTTTACCTACATGCTTTGTACGTGTAGTGGCGACCGAAGAGGCTGGAGCACCACTAGAGTAGATAGCAGCAGTTGATGTGTATCCGCATGCCTCTCATTCCTATCGTCTTGCACCAGTGCAACCCATTGTAATAGTTATTTCTCTATTTTCCCGAGGAGTCTGATACGATATGTAGAAGACTATGAGATCTCCAAACTTCAGAGGCAGCGTCTCTTTTATAGAACAAATCATGCTTAGAGAAGGGAAAGGTTGGTGGAGTGCATTAGCTATCCATTACCTTCAAATAGATATAAGTACTATCTTGTACTATAGAAGTGAACTTGGGTACTAAGATGCTTGAACAAAATGGTCTCTGCATTTAATAAAGCCAGAAAACATATATACTAATTAGAATGATATGGTAATGAATAGTTACTAGTGTGTTACATGCAAAGTTCCGGAAACAGGTGGTATCATTGTGCAACACTATGGCCCGCATGATGGTGCTCGGTGGTTAACAAGATGGTGGTTTTGAAGGGAAAATGAGGATTCTAATTTCCAGAAAACTTATTATTTTTTTCTTTATTATCACCATTTCTTCCTATCAAGCCCCCCAAAATGTCTAGATCTAGAAATAAGATCGCCTTCCAAAATGGAAATTTGGAGCAGTGCTAACCAAAATCTAACAAAAGAAATTTCTGTAGAAAATGAGTGCACCTTACTAACAATTAAGCTTGAAATCATGCCCAGAAAATCAATTAGATAATTATTTATATATTACTTTGCAAACAATGATGGTAGTAAACAAAGCATTGAGCATGCTACTAGCACTTCAAGAGACATAAAATCCGCATCACTACCACTCTTGGGATGATTTTTTGCAAATAACGACCAATGTTCACTAGTTACCATTTGGACAAAAATTAATCATGATTATGAAAACAATAGACAACAAGTCAAGACTAATGTGGCAGAAAAGTCAACTATGTTAGGTTGGACAGTTAACTTGGCCGTTATGTCCGATGGGCCCACATGTCGGTCTATAAAAGAATCTCAATAAAAATTTAATATTACAAATACGTCCCCAGAATGTGCAAAGATGACCCAGATCACATATTTAAACTACGATCGTGTACTTGTTGTTCCACTCTGCTGCCTTCCATGGTTGGACCCTCACCAGAGATGGGGAATGATAGATGGTGGCGTTGCATGAGGCCGAGTGGGATGCCATCCATGCGCAAATCACACCGATGCACTTGGTAGCGGACAAATCACACCGATGCACTTGGCGGGAAGGCATGCGCACCGTTTCCCCCTCCTTATTCCCGTCCTTTCCTTCCCCTAGGAGGTACCCTACGTGAGCCAGACGCCATGGCCATTGACATAGAGTAGCTCAGTGCCACAGCCCTTCCACTGCACACGCATGCACAAACCCCTACGCAGCTCCATCGGACCACTCATTGCTCTAGCTCGCACGAACCGCATGTCCTGGTCAACGCCCTAGTGGCAACCATGGCTGCCTCCGAGGGCGATTGTACGTGTAAGGTGTGGGGTCAGCTGACCCCACAGCTTTTTTGATTGTAAGCCTATTTCTATCCATATTTGTGCAAAAAAAGACATTTTAGACTGATTAGTGCACTTGAACCCACAGGTTTTTAGTGCTGGCACCACCACTGGCTGCCTCTGTGAAAGACCACTGCTTTGGTCCTCACATTAACTAGGGTAGAAACTTTCTCTGGGAAAGTGCTATTCTACACCCAAGCTCATGAGCTCGGGTGAACAGTAAATTCGAAAAAAGGTAAAAATATTCAAGAAAATCTGAATTTTTTTAGGCAACCTTTGACAAATGTTTTAATAGCCTTCAAAATTTCAGTACGAAATCACATTTTTTGAAGTCGTGGCAAAAAAACAAAACTAGTGTTCCAAATGCTTTTGAAAGTAGCATTTTCAGAGTTTCGACTTCTTTTTACCACGACTTCAAAAAATGTAATTTCATATAAAAATTTACGAGCACTTAGAACATTTGTCAAAGTTTGCTTAAAAAATTCAGATTTTTTTAAAAAAATTTACTTTTTTTTTGAATTTAATGTTCACCCGAGCTCATTTGAGATCGGTTGCAGAAACATCACGTCCCTTTCTTTGTCACATTTCAAATAAAGCTCATCCGGCTAGTGCATATAGATCGCACCATCAAGATCGGAGTTTGATTTCCATATGAGTAAAAGCCTCCATTTTTTAGATTTAGCACACACTGCCTGACTGACATGTAGGTCCAACATGTGTGCCCTTCTAAAATGCCTGTCACATGTAACGGTGTTCACTATTGTGGCACCACAGCCTTGACACGTGTACCCTACTTGTCATAAATGTGTTTAAAACACTTGAACCAGTAAAAGTCATTGTGGTAGGTCTTTGGAAAAAAATTCCCCTAAACTGATACTTTTTTGTTAGGTCCTGCAAAAGTGATAGTTTTCAAAAATACTTGCCATAAATGTGATATTTTTGGCTATTTACTCAGATCTTGTCAGATGACTACCAACCCCTAAAAATAGTGTTCTCGAACAAAATCACCCTAATTCCTAATACATTTTCCAATGAAACTACACCTACGGGGAGCTACAGATATTTCCAACTAATTCCGCCGACCCTTCCACCTAATTAAGTTCACCAATAAGCCAACCATGTGCTCACACCTCAGCCTATAACACAAATCACCTTATAATCCACGTGTAGGTGTAAGAAAAACTATACATTTACTATCCACCTTGCATGCTGCGGGAGGCCCAAGTAAGGTTTTTTGTTTGGAAAAAAGAGATACCCCCCCGGTTTCTGCATCAATGTAATGCACATAACCATCTGATTGCTATCTAAGAGGGATGTAGGAAGAAGGATGTATTTGGAACAAAGGTAGAGGACATCACATTCTTTATACAGTAGTGTGTGTGCAAAACAAAGTCCACAAGTCCAAAAACAACGTGCTTCATTTCAATGGTCACTACAGTGATGCACACCTAACAAGAGCAGATTATAGACCCTCCTTTCTCAAGTCTATGGGTGGGACGAAAGAAATAATAAGTTTTGCATTCTTGCATATGGGTATAAGTTAGTCAGAGCATTATATACTTGCAACATGGCTCGTACAAGTTATATAGAGAGATAGAACATTAATCGGGGGCTACTAAACTAGCTCCTACTAGCTCTACTATAACGTGAATTTTGAAGAAATCTCATCTATTGTTCTCTCATGAGTTAAGTTTACTGATAAACTTTGCAAGACATGTATTCTAAAAGGGACATAGTATCATTATTGATAATCAACCTTAACCAAACAAACTTATTGGAATAAAGAATTTCACACGGGCCCTGCCCCCCCCCCCCCCCCCCCCACACACACACACAATACACCCAAATGTTCCCTCGCTCATGCAGGATTCAAACATTGGTGAACCCACAGGAACCAATCAACTGAGAATGGTAAAGAGAATGAGTGAGCTAATTAGCGGGCATTATAGTGAGGAGCAACCATGTCATAGAAAAACTTTGTACTACTAACATGTAGTAGTGTGCACTCTCACCATGCAGACTAGAAGAGTTTAGTTCACCATTATCGAATACAAATACAAGACCGCCTAAGTAACAACATGCAACATAAAAAACTATTCTTAAGTAATAATTTGTTCTCCTTATTCTGTATTCTCCATCAGTGGTGAAACTGGGAGATCACAACCCAAAATAATATTTCTTCAACTTATTGGGGGATTGTTATTTTGGATGAAACAATATCATTCTACTGCATATATTTTTATGTTTTTTGTGGGTAAACATCTGCCCTCTCTTAGGACCTATTCTACCCTCTCTTAGGTACAATATCATAAAACAAGATAGGCTCTGACTCTTCATTATGGAGAACGGAGATCATCCTGTCTCCCATTCTTGGCCTACGCACAATGTTGCTTCCAAGTAGCTCTCTATGATTGATCATACATTTTTTCCAATCTTTGATTGTCATGACTCCATCGGTTTTAGAAATCCGGTATGGACAGGAGTGATGCGTAGGCTGACCTGGCCCTAAGCTCATAACAACAACGCGACCTCTCGGAAATATCAGATGAGGCACACAATCCTCTGGGATTTTCTGTTGAAAAACATAGTAATAACTTTGTAGTTAGCAATGTAGTTTAGTTTAAAAGAATTTATGCAAAAGATGCACGAATGTCATAATAGTAGAATTAAAATCTTACCATGCAATCTCCATGGATGTTACCGTAGTTCACCACATGCACTAGTGACACGTATTAATCATAATGTGCAAGAGTTTGATAATAGCTATTGTAATTCTCAAGATGACTAAGAAATGCGGTAAGATAATCTTTCTCCTTCATAAGTTAATTCTGCTTCATCACTGTAGTAGTAGGTTCTGTCTACCATCTTCCGTATATTTTTTAAAGAATGAAAATAAGTTGTCAATGCAAATAAGTTGTCAACTATTTTTAAATAAACAATATAAATTACTTAATAAATATGATTGAGAAACTCACATAATGGTAGAACTGGAGGCGTCTGCACATCGACCCAGATGTCGATATTACCTTCAATTTCATCTTGAGGACGAATATCAAAGGTGATAAGCATATTAGGCTCAAATGCATAAGCCTTGCATAGTGCTTGCCAAGTTTTGCATTCAAAATAGCAATAGGTGTCTGCATGGTACAATTTTACCGCAAAAGTAAAACCATGCTCGATCCTCAAGTGAACTATCTTTACCTCCATATCTTTTTTAGTATTGAAACCAATCTTATCCAAGACAACAATTCTTTCATGGCAGGGGATATGCTAGTAGAACTGTAAAAAAATAAAATTAATTATAAGTTGAAGCAAAAGAGGCAGAAGTCATGCTTAATAACGAAAAAAGACTTGTCATTGTGACTTACTGTATCCACTTCGAAGTTATCATCCAGCATGATGCTGAAGCGCCTACCATCAACTAGGAAAGTCTTGTCACACAGGCAGCCCTCGTCTTCGTAGTATTCGCACATACCAAATTCACTTTCGTCGTCAGACATTTCCTATGTTCATAGTTGAAACATTTAAAATCGATCGAAGAAAACTACGAGAAAACTGATCAACACACGGATCATTATTACTCATTATGCAACGGGTTGACTTTAGGTCTGTTGAGTCTTTCCTTCCTAAACTCTTGTCTCACATATATGGTGGACACTCCCTCTGATATTTCAACCGTCGGTGATGGTGGCTCCTCCATTCGTCTCAGAGTGCATTACACCATAATGTCTAGCACACTGGAATGAAGGAGAAGCGACCCCCACGACAACAGTCGGGATTCTTTCTCTCTCATATATATATATATGGTGGACACTCTCCCTCACTGAAAGACACACAAGGAGCCGAAACAGACCTAAAGTCAACCCGTTTCATATATCGAGCAATGACATAGAAAAAATTCTATGTTTTACCGGAATGACTTGCAAATCACAAATACATTTATAATGAACTCGAATATAATATCACTAATACATCATCCCGAATAATCCAGTTCAAGAATTACGACACGCTTTGGATCTTAATTAATGCGTGTGTGACTTTAGGTCCGTCGAGACTTTCCTTAAATAACTCCCATATCTCATGGTGCGTTGGTGCGCACTCTCTCACATTGATACGGTGGTGTATATATGTTGGTGGACACTCTCTCACAGTAATAGTTCGACTGCCGATGATGGACGCCTCCCCTCTTCTCTTCTTGCGCAATATATCGACGAGTATATCGCAAAGAAGAGAAGAAAGAGAAAGCGCCCCCCACGACAACAGTCGCGATTCCTCCATCAAGAACACACATGAAAGTCACACAAGGAGGAACAACAGACCGAAAGTCACACACGCATTATACCGATAAAATATCATTAATGCATTAATATTTATAATGACCTCAAATATAATATCACTAATACATCATCCCGAATAATCCAGTTCAAGAATTACGGTACGCTTTGGATCTTAATTAATGCGTGTGTGACTTTCGGTCCGTCGAGGCTTTCCTTAAATAACTCTCATATCTCATGGTGTGTTGGTGCGCACTCTCTCACAGTGATACGATGGTGTATATGTTGGTGGACACTCTCTCATAGTAATAGTTCGACCGTCGATGATGGACGCCTCCCCTCTTCTCTTCTTGCGCAATATATCGACGAGTATATCGTAAAGAAGAGAAAAAAAGGAGGCACCCCCACGACAACAGTCGGAATTCCTCCATCAAGAACACACATGAAAGTCACAGAAGGAGCAACGACAAACCGAAAGTCACACACGCATTATACCGATAAAATATCACTAATACATTAATATTTATAATGACCTCGAATATAATATCACTAATACATCATTCCGAATAATCAAGTTAATGCATCATCAAATATTAACTAATACATCTCAAATATTATCATATAAGATCGCTAATACAGATCGAATATCCTAGAATCCAGAATGGAGGACGATGAACTCGGTTCACTAGCGGTCTCTGAGTCGCCGGTGGTGGACACCCAAAGATAAGGAACCATCATGGGATCATAACTCAAGTGAGATCCCTAAAGGATCTGCCAGGTATTGCCAACCGGGCGTCCAATGCCGCCATGTAGCGACGGACGTGCTCGTCCTCCTCCCTGACACAGTGACGTACCACCTCCGTGGGTGCCGGCTCCCTCCGCACCGAAAGTGGCCCGCATGACCGCCACCACAGAAGGTCCGGGTTGACGACGAGACCTGGATTCCTCACCAACCTCCGAGCCCGGGAAGGTAGCACCTCCCAGTGCCAGCCGGCGGAGCCCAGTCCGGGATATGGCGCCTATCAAGCAGGCTCTCGCGGACTACTCGACGACGAGGATGCGGGCCGGGCATCGTCGACAAATTCCTATGAGAACGTTTTCTTATCGTTTAATCACTAATTTTTCATAAAACCCAAAATCAACATACAAATACTAATCTAACATAAACATACTAATCTACTTTCAAAAAAACATAAACATACTAATCTAACATACACATACTAATCTAGCTAACATAGACATACTAATCTAACATAAACATTCATCATATAAAAAATCTATATATATTTAAAAAAATATTGCAACGAGCCAGGGCGGCGACGGCTCACAGCGGGGGCAGCGACGGGGGCAGGGCGGCGACCGTGACGGGGCGGCGACCGTGGCGATGGGGGAGGCGACGAAGGAGGGGCGGCGACGGGAGCGGGGCGGCGACGGGGGCGGCGGGGGAGGCGACGGGGGCGGCGATGGGGACGACGGGATAGGCGACGGGGTGGCGGGGGAGGCGACGGGAGCGGCGGGGGAGGCGACGGGGGCGGCAGGGGAGGCGACGGGGCGGCGACGGGGACGAGAACGGCGACGGCGGGCTCGGGGCGGCGATGAGGGCGAAGTGGCAATGAAAACTGCGAATTTTCCTAAGTGCTTGTTATATAGAAGGAGAATTGGTCCCGGTTGGTGGCATAAACTGGGACCAATTCCTCCCTTTAGTCCCGGTTGGTACCACCAACCGGGACCAAAGCCCTGTTTTCAGCAGGCCAAAGGGCCGGAAACGGACCTTTGGTCCCGGTTGGTGCCACCAACGGGGACCAAAGCCCTGCATTCATCAACCCAAAGGGCGGGAAACATGCCCTTTGGTCACGGTTGGTGGCACCAACCGGGACGAAAGGGGGGCATTGGTCCCGGTTGGTTACACGAACCGGGACCAATGGTCTCTTTTTGACGGCCGGTGCGGAAGCAACAGATGTGCATCTGTTTTCACTTTTGCTATTTTTTATGTTATTTCTTTGCTATTTTTCTTGCTATTTAATATTACTTTGTTTTAACATTATATTCAATTTGGTATTTTTTAGGTTTTATATAATTTTAGTTTCAAAAATACTAGAGGTTTATTGATTTTTTTGAGCTAAATGACCCTGAACTCATCGGTTACAAAAGGCATTTTATTTTCTTGAACTTATTTGAAATCCAGGCTTTTCGTGTGTTCAAAATGCACCATTCAAAGCCACATCAACAATTTTCAACCCTTTCTGACTTCATTTGATATTTTTCATGTACTGATTTTTTTTGAGCTAAATGACCCTGAAATTAAAAAGCAGTACAAATGAAATCTGAAAAGGTTGAAAGTTGGCATGGTATTATCACTTCACCCACATAGCATGTGCTAAAAAGTTGAGAGGGTTACGGAAAAAACTGGATGCACTTCGTATACAAAACGGGCAATCTCTTTCGAAGTATCAGGGTTTCGCACGAGAACTCGTGTGTTACAAAGGGATTTCAATTTTCTGAACTTATTTGAACTCCAGACTTTTCGTGTGTTCAAAATGCACCATTCAAAGCCACGTCATCAATTTTCAACCCTTTCTGACTTCATTTGATATTTTCATGCATTTACTGTTTTTTTTTGAGCTAAATGACCCTGAAATTGAAAAGCACTTCAAATGAAGTCTGAAAAGGTTGAAAGTTGGCATGGTGTCATCATTTCACCCACATAGCATGTGCTAAGAAGTTGAGAGGGTTATAGAAAAAACTGGATGCACTTCGTGTACAAAACGGGCAATCTCTTTCCAAGTATCAGGGTTTCGAACGAGAACTCGTCTGTTACAAAGGGATTTCAATTTTTTGAACTTATTTGAACTCCAGACATTTTGTGTGTTTAAAATGCACCATTCAAAGCCACATCATCAATTTTCAACCCTTTCTGACCTCATTTGATATTTTTCATGCATTTACTAATTATTTTGAGCTAAATGACCCTGAAATTGAAAAGCACTTCAAATGAAGTCTGAAAAGGTTGAAAGTTGGCATGGTGTGCGTGATTGCCAACGATGACAACCCACTTTTTGTTGCATTTTGTTCTCAGCCACAATCGGAATTCAAGAAAAACCTGAATTGAAAAGCACTACAAATATATAATAGCTAGAGAGATATGTAATATATAATAGTTCAGATATGCATTACAGAAAGTACTCGTCCAAGCGAACACTACTAGCTAGTCTGAATCAGAATCTCCCCATGGTGACGCTGCCCATAGTTCACGGTTCGAATCTTGCAGTACAACTCGTATACAACGTATCCATCTTTTGCTGCATACTCAATGTTGACAGGCTAAAGTGGGGTCCTCTCCCACTCTTTGTGTTGTGCGGGGGGGAATTTGGACTTCATATCTCCATAATAGTCGTCGATCAAGGCGACTGCCATAGAAGCCATCGAAGTCCTCTCATACTGAAGCCTGAATATGTCTTGGATATCAATAAGGCAGCCAACTGGTATCTCAATACCGAAGTTGCGCCTCATCTTCAGCCTGTCATTACTTACATCAATGCTAGCAAAATGTATGCCGCTGCGTAGGAAGTCCATGAGTGCTGGGCAGTGCTTGTCACTACTACAACATCAACAAATTAAAATGGAACAAATGTTAAATACTGCTGGAACAAGTATATTTCGGTAGAATTATAATATGCAACTATATAAAGGAAAATTATTTCGCTGCAACAAAAAAAGGAAGACACGGAGTTTTTGCTCCCGGGCTCATTTGAGCCCGGTGAACAGTAATATCATTAAAAAATCAAAAATTATTTCACTACAACTTAAGAGAAATTGATCTTTGCCATAGGATTCAAAATAGAACATATATATTGCTATATCCTATATATATATATATATATATATATATATATATATATATATATTATATGCAATTTTCATATCCTATGAGTTGATGAAGAAACCCTAAATTAACTATATGACTTATATGTTCTCCCACGTTTTGCAGCAAGGAAAATTGTTTCACTACAAACTTAAAAGAAATATTGATCTTTTCCATAGGATTGAAAATGGAACATATTTCTATCCTATGCAATTTTCATAATAATCTATAAATTATTAATTGATCAAAGAAAACCCTCAAAACTCACCTTGCCCATTGGAATATCATGACATGTTTCTTGAAACGTAGCTGGATGATGGCAACATCTTCTTGCTTGGTCGTGTACTCGAGATCAAGCCCTATGAACTTGTCTTTCTCATCCTCCACTTGAAGCCATTTCTGCAAAAGGGAAAGAAAACGCAGCACCATGGCGCCGTCGTTCGTGTAGACGACATCGAGATTGGTCGTGCCATGTGCGAGCACCTCCCCGTAGCGAGTGATTGGATTCATGGTAGAAGATATGGAGAAGAAGAGAGGAGAATGGAGGAGAAGAAGAGGGGAGAATGGAGGAGAAGAAGAGAAATGGGCGAAGTTACTGTAGCCCTCGCCGCGGAACAGTTGCTTTATCCTGCCTGTTTCTCGGAGCGCGAAACGTCGTGGGATGCGAAACGTTCGAACCTTTAGTCCCGGTTTGAGCCACCAACCGAGACTAAAGGGTATCGCACCAGGCGAACGGTTGCCCCCTTTGGTCCCGGTTCCAGCCACGAACCGAGACCAATGGTTGAGGGACAGGAGCGAGGCACATTGGTCCCGGTTCGTGTCTGGAACCGGGACCAAAGGTTCCAGACGAACCGGGACCAATGCCCCACGTGGCCCGCCCGGCCCCTTGGCCTCACGAACCTGGACTGTTGCACCCATTGGTCCGAGTTCGTGACTGAACCGGGACTAATGGGCTGGCCTGGCCCGAACCGATGCCATGTTTTCTACTAGTGTGAGGCAGTGTCTCTTTTATAAGGACAAGTCATGCTTAGAGGAGGACAGGTGGGTAGGCTTGCTGGTTATCAATTATCTCCAAATTAAAATCAGTACCATCTTCTGCTGCAAAAGAAAACCATGGTAATAAGACGTTTCAATTAAATTGTCTTGGCATTATTCAAAGCGAAGGAGAGATATGTTCAGAATGAGAGTACCTATAATGAAAGTAACATAGAAAATAACATAGATGACACATAAGCAAAAAAGATGATGTGGTAGTTAATTAATATGGGGAGAGATAAATTGAGTAACATAGCTAGTTAGATAACCCACAGTGGAGTAACATAGGTAGGAACATAGATATCACCTAAGAGAAAAATATAATGTGTCGGCTAATTAATGGAAAGATGGAGAAATTAAGTAACATAGCTAGTCACTCATACTATGAGTAACATAACACATACCAAGACAAGATGAATCTATAAGCTAATAAATGAAAGACTCATTGTTACTATCCCTACGTTACTATCCACTCTTGAGGTAGTAACTTAGACTAGTAACACTCTATATGCATGTTACTACTCTATGTTACTTCTCATTGTGGATAGTCGGATATGCATGGAGAGACTAGTGAATGGTTGCGGGACGATAAATGCAAAGTTTTGACGAGACGTCACTCACATAGCATGATTATGAAGCACTGCAGCCTGCAACGTTGTGCTACGACTCCACTACAAATCTGGCGTAAGATTTTTACCATGAAAAATCGAAAGTTTTTCATGACAAATTATGCTCATCGAAGATGACAAGTTTAGTTGGCGATCTTGGCAAATCCGTCTCAGTTTAATTTTTTTTAGAAAATTGTTGTGCTTGCAACTAAATTTCCTATCATCATCGCCTTGATATAAATTACCATAAAAAGCATCGGATTTGCAATGCCTAAAAACCTAATGTCAGATTTCTAGCGTTTCCGTTGTGTTCTGTATAGGCGCTTGTTAGGTCAGCAGGAGGACTCTAGCATCCTCATGAATTGGCTTCTTTTTTTGTTATCACAATATCACTTATCACCCTTCCCGCAATAGGGATTGACTATTCGTCACCTGGGTGAGGAATAGTTATTCTTCACCCCCCTCATTTTCACATCAATACACCGTAATTTTATGTTTCATAAATTTTATCATATTTCATACGTAAAAAGAGACCATAAGAAAATATATAGTCACCGTAAAAAATATTTATGTCATGTAAATTTACAAACATAAAAACATGGTGCAAAATATACATAAAATATGATTTTTCGGGTGTTATGACTTATTTTTTTATGAAACTTTATGTAGTAAATCAATATATTTATAAATCAATATAAATATATATAGTCACCCTATATATATATATATATATATATATATATATATATATATATAGACACACACACACATCACTTATCACCCTTGTTTTCCAGTCAGAACTGAAAAAAGAATGTTTCATCTCCATAAAGAAGAGTGTCCCTGAAATGGAAATTTTGAACACTCATGGTTAAGTGCAACATATCACAAGAAAATATCTGTAGAAAATGAATGCACCTTACTAAAGAGACATGTTCAACGATGTTGCTACAGTGGTTATGGGCAACGGCCAACGCACCTTTTTCTCGCACAACATGTGGCTGCAGGGCGCTTCGCTAAGTTTGATCACGCCGGAAGTTGTTAATTCGATCGCACCGGCTAAATGTGACGTCGGTGTTGAATGGTGGCTCAGGCTTTACCTAATTGTTCATACGTAAAAGATATCAAGGCCCCCTTGAATATAATACTCTTTCGGAGAGAACCAGTGACTTCCAAATCTGCTGCGTGTAATGATACCTTGTCTTGGTCGTGAGAAGCTAGCAGAAACTTCACAGTCAAGGGACGGGAATTTTTGAAACCTGGGTATATATACACCATATATGTAAAAAAATTAACAATTCAACAAAAAGTTAAAAATATATAAAAATATTTTTAAAATAAACTTGACCTTTCATTGTACTTGTAAGAAAAATTCTATAAAAAAAAATTCCACTTTGACTTCTTTTCAAAAAAGACAAATTTTTGGTTAAAATAGTGTGAATACTGACCTATTAGCAAATAATTTTTGTCTTTTTTTTCCCAAAAGTCAATGTTGACTTTTTTCGTAAAAAATTATATACTAGCGCAAAACAAACTCAAGTTTAATCTAAAAATATTTCGAAATTATTTTGACTTTTTAATTAATTATTAAAAAAAATCTCCATATAGGATGCATATACAACCAGAACCAAAGTGTATTTCCCCACAGTCGAGTCTTTTTACACGACACGCATTGCTGCCTCTTCTAGAAGCTGCTCTAATGATGTTATTTGGATGGCTAAAACGCCTCTCTATTGATCAAGGGTAAGATTCACATTTGGTTGGTTGTCCGAGAACGAATCTAATGGGCATTTTGTCTTGCCAAGAGAGGCCTAAAGCACAACACGTGATGTGTTACGTGTGATAGCACACTAGTGGATTGTGGGCATCTTTTTGTTAATTGGCCAATTGCAAATACCCTCTTAGAGCTCCATTCTCCAATGGGTTACCCCACAAGCGATCATGCTATCTGTATATCAAGAGATCTTTCCGTGCTGGCTGACCACTACAAAAGAAATCCAAGCAAAAGCTAGAAAGAAGCTTGATTTTGTGCTTGTTCTACTTCCCTCAGGCACAACTAAAGAGCAAGACCAACTTATATCAGGACTTGGACCCACTCCCCGCTCCTCCCAAAACATTAGCCTATTAGAAGGGGACACCCCATCCTTATAAGTTGTGTTCTCTCTTCTCCCACAAGCGATGTGGGACTAAACTCAACAATCGCCCCCTCACATTGGTCATCATGGGCCTGCTAACACAAGTGTTTCAAGCCCATGAACCATGACCAATAACCGGTCAGTTCATCGAGATTTATTTTGGACCCCCCCCCCCCGCTCTGATACCACTTGTTACTCAATTTTGGGTCTGCTAGCATCAGTGTTTTCGGCCCACGTGCGTCAACCAGGCCCAACCAAAGAGCAACATCAACTTATACCAAGACTTTGGTCGTCTTCCCTCAAAAGACTAGCATGTTAGACAATCTCTAGCAGGCCCCTTCAAAATTGTCAAACCCGTAAAAATTGACATTTTCTGTTCCGCGGTGTCAAAAAACACCCCAAATAGAGCCCGTAAAATTGGTCAAACCCGTAAACTTTTTACAGGCCCCTAAGAATCCATCTCCACAACCTTTTTATTTACAAGTTTGACTGCAAAATTGAGGGCGACATGTAAAGCGGTCAACGCTACGCGACAAGAGAATTACGTTGTGCGCACATGGGCTCCGGTGATCTTCCGCCACAAAACTCGCCGGTATGTCGCCGGAAACTTGACGCTTAGAACAATTGCGTCGTCAGCCTACGGAGGAGCTCACAGGAGCGGAGACAACGGGTAGGTGGGCGGTTACAGTGACGGGAGCTATCTGCCTAGATAGCTCTTGGATAGCTTCGAGCATGGCGACTGGAGCTAGGTAGCTAGCTATCTTCTGCATCGATCCTAGCATGGTGACGCGAGGCGTCCTGGACGCCGACAACTTCGTAGTTGGCCACTTCATGTGTTGGCCGCCGGTTTCGTAGTAGCGAGCTAGCTGACCATGGTAGACATATGCGAGAGGAAGAAGAAGACGTGGGAAAAAAATATAACCTACTATTTGGTTTTACAATGTAAGTTTAAGGGTTTTGTTCATGCATAGATCTAACCAACCCTTAAAATGTGTTTTTCGCGAACTAAAAACGCATTTTCAGTTCCGCGGTTTAAGGAATCTGCTACAAATACTCTTAGGAGGGGATACCCCATCCTTATAAGTCATGTTATGTCTCCCTTCATAACCGATATGAAACTAAACCCAATAGGTTATTTAGCCCCCTTCCTTTTAGGAAAATTACATGTAGCACTTATGCATCATTATTTTTCTTTTAGGAATATCATCCCCGTAAAAATAATTGCACAAAGATATGAACAAATTAGTCGCCGCCCCTAGATAACGTCGGAGGTCTACATAACAAGAACAGAGGCAACGCATTTTGGTTTATAAGAGTTGGTCAAGCTCAAACAAAGGTTGTCTGGAGAAATAACTTTTGAAAATATATATTAGTATTTAATTTTATTACTTCATTGGATCACACTATGAGATACATTTACATAAGAGCTCAAGTCCTAGTTCGTCAGTGTACTTGGTATGAATGGACATGATAACTCGCCACGTCCGAAGGATATCAGCATAAGTCTCATCTCCGCAGTCATTGCTTCTTCTATGAATGATTCCATCGACTCTCATGTATGCAGCCAAAGAAAAGTTCAAGAAAGAAATCAATTGGCTTACTCACAGAGCCAAGAGAAAGAAACACATGGATTTCGATAGTTTGGTCAATACCTTTCGATAGGCTCTTTTGCTATTTTTTGTTTTGTTGTAGAACTAGTCCTTGTAGATAGGCCATGCTGGCCTTCTCAGCTACCTCGCTCTCTTTGTATATTGTTTGCCTCAAAGATATTTAACAAAACAAGTTTTTTTTTTAAATCAATGAGCACTCTCTTCCTCTTATTTAATTGATGGATGCACGCAACATCTTCCAAAGAAACATATGAATGTCCCATAACCTCGTCACCCTCACGTAGAAGTGCCCTTTCTTGTTCCCGTCAGCAACTAGCTCACCTTCGTCCCGGCTTCCAATGATGTCCTCAGAAATCAGCTTAGCCATGTGCAAGCGATAGCACTAGCTAGGGTATGTTCAGTAGCCCTTCAATTCGTAATTTGTTGCATCCCTCCAACTAATCTTAACTGTGATTGCTCTTTCTTACTTCGGAGTCTTGAGTCCATCCGTACTAGTAGAAAACAGACCTTTCGTCCCGAACATTAGTCCCGGTCTGGTTACGAGTCAGTACTAAAGATGGTATTAGTACCGGTTCGTGCCGGCTCCAACGGCTAGGAGCAGGGCGACCTTTAGTACCGGTTCTTGAGCGATCTTTAATACCGGTTCGTGTCAGACGCCGGTACTAAAGGGGGCGTGGCAGACTTTTGGTCAGACTTGGGCTCCGCATGTATCTTTAGTATCGACTGGTAACACCAACCGGTACTAAATGTTGCCTTTAGTACCGGTTGGTGTCACCAGCCGGTACTAAAGACTTCCTACGTATACGCTTCGTCCGCAGCCGATCGAAGGGGCTCTCATTTCTCTGTTTTCTCCCCTGTTCTTCTTCTTGCTCGAAGCTCATCCTCCATTTTGCCAAGGATTTGTCAAGATTTAAAGGCACCCCATCTATCCAAGTGTTCATAAAGGTTAGCAACTTTGTTCCTTCATCTCTCATTGCTAGATTAGCTTGTGGTATGCACAAAGATATGTGATTTGTGGGTTTTAGCTAGGTTTTCGAGGAGTGATCATTATGTGGGAGTTTATTTGATTTATATGAAATTTGAGCTCAAATTAACTTGTTATGTTGCATATGTGTAGGTGTGGTTTATTTGGTGCCTTCACATCCCCGTCCTAACCACCGTCGATCGTTCGCACCGTCTCGTCGCGGCACCGACCACCTTGGTGAGCCTCTTGTTCTTCTTAAAACCTTTTTGTTAAAAAAATTACTTGTATGATTTAGATAGCTGCGTGTACGATTTACTTACTTGTATTATTGTTAGTTATTCTATAGTGTCATAGTTATGGTATCCGCCCACATCGGCCCTCGTCCAGTCTATGATTCAGATGTTGTATGTCGTTATCTTTTATAACTATTTCACACATCATCTAATGTCTATGACAATTAATTATGCCACCAAATTGACGTAGATGTTTTTATCTATAGGAAGTAGTTGAACCAGAAATTCCAACCGACTATGCAATTCTGCTCGAGAAATTAACACAAGCTGAAAAAGAAATTGATCATTTGAATTTTTTTTGAAAAGAACTAAAGATGAGAAGATGGGATTGGAGTTGCATGTTGTCGATATCGTTGATGATCACAAGGATTAGAGAATATGCCATTGATACAAAGGCTTGGTATCATTATGCCGTTGGCTCAATTGTTACCTTAGTTGCGATTATGATCGCATTTGTTGTTGCATTTACATGTTTTAGATAGTTGTATGTTGTTTTATGAGATATATGTATGAACTATAAGTATCTATTATTTGCAGTACACTAGTAGAAAACATGGCATTGGTTCGGGGCGGGCCAACCCATTAGTCCTGGTTCAGTCACGAACCGGGACCAATGGGGGCAACGGTCTCGGTTCGTGAGGCCAGGGGGGCGGGCGGGCCACGTGGGGCATTGGTCCTGGTTCGTCGGACCCCTTTGGTCCCGGTTCCAGGCACGAACCGGGTCGAATGTGCCTCGCTCCTGGCCCACACCCATTGGTCCCGGTTCATGTCTGGAACCGGTACCAAAGGTTTTCCTTTAGTCCCGGTTCCAGCCACGAACCAGGACCAATGAGATGCCTATATATACCCCCTCGCCGGCGAGCAGAGCACTCCACACACTGCACTATTTTTTACCGGCGAGGGAAGAGCTTTGTGGTGCTCTAGCTCACCTCCTATGCACATGAGGTGTTTGATGAAATGCCCAAGCCAAACTTAAGCTTTCTCCTCTTGAAGCTCCTTGTCCAAACTCCATTTCGTCAAGATTTGTCTAGGTTTGGCGGTCCGTCCTGTCCCGTTCCCATCCTAAAACCGCCGTCTATCGCCCGCGCGTGGTGAGCCTCTTGATCTTATCTTCTTGCTAAAAGAAAATATACTTACTCGTATGATTTTCTTACTTTTATTATTGTTTGTTATTATATAGTGCCATGGTTATGGTATCCGCCCATGTCGGCCCTCATCCAGTCTATGATTCAGATGTGGTATATTATCTTTTATATAACTATTTCACACATCTAATGTCTATGACAATTAATTATGCTACCAACTTGACGTAGATGTTTTTATCTATAGGAAGTAGTTGAACGCGACTATGCAATTCTGCTCGACAAGTTAACTAAAGCTGAAAAAGAAATCAATCATTTGAAAGAAAAATTGAAAAGAACTGAAGATGACAAGATGGGATTGGAGTTGCATGTTGCCGATATCGTCGACGATCACAAGACCGAGATGGATGCAATGCGCTTGAAGCTTAGAAAGATTAGAAAATATGTCATTCATACTGAGGCTTGGTATTATTATGCCGTTGGATCAATTGGTACCTTAGTAACGGTTATTATTGCATTTAAATTTTTACGTTGTTTCGGTGTATGTTTTAATTAGATGCTCTAGAGACCTATATGTTGTTCAATAATGACAGCTATGTATGAACTGTACGTATTTATTTTGGTCATTATTATACTTTGGCTTTAATGTGATGATGGATTTCTAATAATTTGGTCACTTCTGTATTCATGATATGTTGTAATGGTTTTTAATACACTTTCTTATATAACGCATGCAGATGAATCGGCAATGGATGTACGGTGACCGACGCACCTCCGAGTATATTAAGGGCCTGCATAATTTTCTCGAAGCGGCTGAGGCAAACAAGCAGAATGATTTTATGCCTTGTCCATGTACTGTCTGTGAGAATACGAAGTCTTTCTCCAACTCTAAAACCCTTCATTTCCACCTGCTTCAGAAGGGTTTTATGCCACACTATAATGTTTGGACCAAGCACGGAGAAAGAGGGGTTATGATGGAAGACAACGAAGAAGAAGAGGATGACGACAACTAACCTCCCCTTGAATACGGTGATGCTGCAATGGGGGGAGTTGAAGATCAAGAGGAACTAGACGATGTGCCCGATGATGATCTTCGCCGGGTCATTGTTGATGCATAGAGAGAATGCGAAATTGAAAGGAGAAGTTGAAGTTCGATCGCATGTTAGAGGATCACAAAAAAGGGTTGTACCCAAATTGCGAAGATGACAACAAAAAGCTCGGTACCACACTGGAATTGCTGCAATGGAAGGCACACAATGGTGTATCTGACAAGGGATTTAGTTCGCTACTGAAAATAATGAAGAAGAAGCTTCCAAAGGATAACAAATTGCTTGACAATACGTACGCAACAAAGAAGGTTCTATGCCCTCTAGTATTGGAGGTGCAGAAGATACATGCATGCCCTAATGACTGCATCCTCTACCGTGGTGAGTACGAGGAACGGAACGCATGCCCGGTATGTGGTGCATTGCGGTATAAGATCAGAAGAGATGACCCTGGTGATGTTGAGGGCCAGCGCACCGGGAAGAGGGTTCCTGCCAAGGTGATGTGGTATGCTCCTATAATACCATGGTTGAAACGTATGTTCAGAAACAAAAAGCATGCCGAGTTGATGCAATGGCACAAAAAATACCGTAAGAAAGACGGGAAGTTGAGAGCACCCGCTGACGGGTCGCAGTGGAGAAAGATCGAGAGAAAGTGGAGCGACTTTACAGGTGACCCGAGGAACGTATGGTTCGGTTTAAGTGCAGATGGCATTAATCCTTTTAGGGAGCAAAGCAGCCAGCATAGCACATGACCTGTGACTCTATGTATGTATAACCTTCCTCCTTGGTTGTGCATGAAGCGGAATTTCATTATGATACCAGTGCTCATCCAAGGCCCTAAGCAAACCAGCAATGACATTGATGTGTACCTAAGGCCATTAGTTGATGAACTTTTACAGCTATGGAATGGAAGAGGTGTTCGTGTGTGGGATGAGAACGAACAGGAGGATTTTGACCTACATGCGTTGCTGTTTGTAACCATCAACGATTGGCCTGTTCTCAATAACCTTTCAGGACAGACAAATAAAGGATACCCACGCATGCACACTCTGTTTAGATGATACCGACAATATATATTTGGACAAATGCAGGAAGAATGTGTACCAGGGGCATCGTCGATTTCTTCCGACCAACCATCAATGTCGAAAGAAAGGAAATCATTTCAAAGGTGAGGCAGATAACCGAAAGAAGCCCTCCCTCTGTACTAGTGATCACATACTTGATATGGTTAATGATTTACAAGTAATATTCGGAAAGGGTCCTGGCGGACTATCTGTTCCAAATGACGCTGACAAACACGCACCCATGTGGAAGAAGAAATCTATATTTTGGGACCTACCCTATTGGAAAGACCTAGAGGTCCACTCTGCAATCGACGTGATGCACGTGACGAAGAATCTTTGTGTGAACCTGCTAGGCTTCTTGAGAGCGTATGGGAAGACAAAAGATACATCGGAGGCACGGGAGGAACAACAATGTGTGCATGAAAAAGACGGCATGCATCCAAAGCAGTTTGAAGGTCCTGCCAGCTACGCTCTTACCAAAGAAGAGAAGGAAATCTTCTATGAATGTCTGCTCAGTATGAAGGTCCCATCTGGTTTCTCGTCGAATATAAAGGGAATAATAAATATGGCGGAGAAAAAGTTCCAGAATCTAAAGTCTCATGACTGCCATGTGATTATGACGCAACTGCCGCCGGTTGGATTGAGGGGGCTTCTACCGGAAAACTTTCGATTAGCCATTGTGAAGCTATGTGCATTCCTCAATGCAATCTCTCAGAAGGTTATCGATCCAAAAATCCTGCCAAGGTTAAGAAGTGATTTGGTGCAATGTCTTGTTAGTTTTGAGCTGGTGTTCCCACCGTCCTTCCTCAATATCATGACGCACGTCCTAGTTCATCTAGTCGACGAGATTGCCGTTCTGTGCCATGTATTTCTACACAATATGTTCCCCTTTGAGAGGTTCATGGGAGTCTTAAAGAAATATGTTCGTAACCAAGCTAGGCCAGAGGCAAGCATCTCCATGGGCCATCAAACAGAGGATGTCATTGGGTTTTATGTTGACTTCATTTCTGACCTTAAGAAGATTGGTCTCCCTCAATCGCGGTATGAGGGGAGACTGACTGGAAAAGGCATGCTAGGAGTGGACTCAATAATATGTAGGGACGGGCATTCTTGGTCTCAAGAACACTACACAGTTCTATAGAATTCCACATTGGTGACCCCGTATGACGATGAACACAAGAATGTTTTGCGCTCCAAACACCCGGAGCAGTGACGACTGGATTACATATGAACACATCAGGACTTTCGGCAGTTGGTTGCAAACACGTCTCATGGGTGACAACACTGTTTTTGATGAGCTATACTCGTTGGCTAGGGGACCATCTTCGACTATATTGACTTACAAAGGGTACGAGATAAATGGGAATACATTTTACACGATCGCCCAAGATGAAAAAAGCGCCAACCAAAACAGCGGTGTCCGCTTTGATGCAACAACCAAAAGGGGAAAGGACACATATTATGGTTACATAGTGGACATATGGGAACTTGACTATGGACATGATTTCGAGGTCCCTTTGTTTCAGTGCAAATGAGTCAATCTGTCAAGAGGCGGGGTACAGGAAGACCTACAGTACAGAATGACAACAGTGGATCTGAACAATCTTGGGTACATAGACGAACCATTCGTCCTAGCCAATGATGTGGCACATATTTTCTATGTGAAGGACATGTCCACCATACCGAGAAAAAGAAAAGATAAGAAAGCGAATACATCATACATCATCCAAAATGCCACATATATAGTTCGTTCAGGAAAAAGAGACATCGTGGGATTGGAGGGCAAGACAGACATGTCTAAAGATTATGAAAAGTTTCATGAAATTCCTCCCTTCAAAGTCAAGGCTGACCCAAGCACCTTGTTAAACGATGAAGATTATCCATGGTTACGGCACAATAAGCAAAGGACACAAGCGAAGAAGAAGTGAATACTTTCTCTGCACAACTATATCATTGCAGTGACATGTGAAGAAATGAAATGCCTTTTGTAACAGATGAGTTTTCGTCCGAAACTGTGATACTTCGAAAGAGATTTTCCGTTTTGTACACGAAGTGCATCCAGTTTTTGCCGTAACCCTCTTAACTTCTTATGACATGCTATGTGGGTGAAATGATGATACCATGCCAACTTTCAACCTTTTCAGAGTTCATTTGAAGTGTTTTTCAATTTTAGGGTCATTCAGCTCAAAAAATCAGTAAGTTCATGAAAAATACCAAATGAAGTCAGAAAGGGTTGAAAATTGATGATGTGGCTTTGAATGGTGCATTTTGGACACACAAAAAGTCTGGAATTCAAATGAGTTCAAAAAAATGAAATCCCTTTGTAATAGATGATTTTTCGTCCGAAACCGTGATACTTCGAAATAGATTGTCCATTTTGTACACGAAGTGCATCCAGTTTTTGTCGTAACCCACACAAATATTTAGCACATGCTATTTGGGTGAAATGATGATACCATGCCAACTTTCAACCTTTTCAGAGGTCATTTGAAATGCTTTTCAATTTCAAGGTCATTTAGCTGAAAAAATCAGTAAGTGCATGAAAAATACCAAATGAAGTCAGAAAGGGTTGAAAATTGATGATGTGGCTTTGAATGGTGCATTTTGAACACACAAAAAGTCTGGAGTTCAAATGAGTTCAAAAAATGAAATCCCTTTGTAATAGATGATTTTTCGTCCGAAACCGTGATACTTCGAAATAGATTGTCCATTTTGTATACGAAGTGCATCCAATTTTTGTCGTAACCCACTCAACTTTTCAGCACATGCTACATGGTCTAAATGATGATACCATGCCAACTTTAAACCTTTTCAGAGTTCGTTTGAAGTGCTTTTTAATTTTCTTTTAAAACATCGTAGGAGTGGAGTTCAAAAAAGAATCAGCTAAAAAGCTTTTATGAACCTCTAGTATTTTTGAAACAATAATTATATAAAAATTATGCAAGTAAAATTATCAAAGTATTTTTTGTTCAAAACATTAATAGCAAAAAGAATATAATGATAAAACAGACTGGAAATAAATAAAGCAAGAAACGAAACAAAATAATGGAAATTATGCAACTAAAAATATTAAAGTATTTATTCGTTAAAAAGAATGAACTAAACTAACAGAAGAAAAATACTGGAAAAAATTAAAACAATAAATAAAGCAAAAAAGCAAAACAAAAATACTGGAAAAAAAATGCCACCTACTGGGCCACCACGGCCTGAATACGACTAGAAACCCACCAACATTGTTGGGCCAGGATTCAGGCCCGCACAAGGCCTAGTAGGCCCACACGCAAAGACAGATTAGGCCTGGAAGCCTGCAGTTGAGAGGAGCTCGAGATGGTGTGCGCAACAACGCTTATAAACCACTCTCGAGCTCTCTCGGCTAGCAAGGTGGGACTAAAGATTTGGCCCCGGGCAGCACCACCCTTTGGTCCCGACTGGTGGCACTAACCGGGACCAATAACAACCCCTGGTCCTGGTTGGTGCCACCAACCGGGACCAATGCCAACCATTCGTCCCGGTTGGTGCCACAAACCGGGACCAAAGGTCTCTATTTCCCGCTCTTTGGTCTGCCGAAAAGAGACCTTTGGTCCTGGTTGGTGGCACCAACCGGGACTAAAGGTGGCATTGGTCCTGGTTGGTTCCACCAACCGGGACCAATGCTGTGTGTATATAAACGACAGCTTCGATTTTTTCAGATTTCATCTAGCACTTGCCCCTGACGACGCCGAGCACATCGCCGCCGCCAGGCTGCCCGTTGCCCCTCGCCGTCGTCGTCGTCCGTGTCGCCTCCCCGAGCTGCCGTCCTCGTCGCCAGCCCCGTCGCCTCCCTGAGCCGCCGTCCCCATCACCTTCCCATCGCTGGCCCCGTCCTCGTCGCCTCCCCGTCGTCGCCATCCCCCGTCGCCTCCCCGTCGCCGTCGTCCTCGTCCTCATCGCCTCACCGTCGCCGCCGTCCTCGTCCTCGTCGCCTCCCCATCGCCGCCGTCCCCGTCGCCTCCCCATCGCCGCCGTCGCCGTCGCCTCCCCATTGCCGCCATCCCCCGTCTCCGCCATCCCCGTCGCCTTGTTTCCCGCCACCGCCGTCCCCGTCGCCACCCCCCTAGTGAGCCCCCTTGCTCGCCGTGTATATGTGTGTATATATGTTCATGTATATATATATCATGTATATGTGTGTATATGTTCATGTATATGTGTGTATATGTTTGTATATGTATATGTGTGTATACATTCATGTATATGTTCATGTATATATATGTTCATGTATATGTTTTTTTCTGATGTATATGTATATATGTTCATGTATATGTGTGTATATGTTCATGTAAAAAGTCTTCGTTGTTTTTCAAATGAACGAAAATGTAGAGTGAAAATGAAAATAACTATCGAGGCCACCCTTCCGATAACTTCGACATGAAGGGGGACGTCGGACATGCGTGAGTGAGAGAGGCAGTCCGCTCGCCCGACCAACTATCGAGGCCACCCAAACACTAGAATAAAGAGTGTCGTTGTCGATCTACCCCCTCCCCAATAACTTCGACATGAGAGGGGACGTCGGACATGCATGAGAGAGAGGCGGTCCGCTCACCCGACCAACTATCGAGGCCACCCAAACCCTAGAAGAAGTATCGTCGTTGTTGATCTACCCCGTCCCTACCCGATAAACTCTCAAGGCCACCCCGGCCAAACCCTAGAAGTGTTGTCGAGGCCACCGCAAACCCTAGAAGCGTTGTTGAGGCCACCCAAATTTACCAAGTTAAGTGAAGAAAACTCTGGTAACATAGTTTATCAAGTTAATTGTCATGTTGTAATATTTGCAGGAACTATGGATCCAAGAGATGAAGAACAAGAACAGTTGTTGGGGGACATAATCCACGGCGGACATGATATCTTGTCGTATCTCAACGACACTGATGGTCTGGAAGGAGAGGATTATGATGGCTCCGGTGATCGAACAATGGAGGAGGAAGGACATGATCATGATGGCTCTGGTGACCGAATGCCGGAGGAAGAAGGAGACCATGATGACGGCTCCGGTGACCGATCGTAGGAGGGAGCTGTTGCAAAGTCCGGCGAGGTATATATATTAATTAAGCTTGTGCTGACTAGCTACTTAATGCATTAATTGTTTTGGTATGTACATATATTAATTAACTCTTCTTTCTTCTTTAATATCCCTCCAGATTGAGCCAAACTTCGGTAACGAGACGAGGCCCGAAGAAGAGGTTGCGCAAGGATGAAAAGTTCACGATCACAACACTCGTGATCCATGGCCATTTGATTGAACCCAAGCGGACCAAGAACGCATTTTCTGCTCAGTGCGGAGCTTTTGTTAGGGACAACATCCCGATCAGCATCAAGCAATGGAATAAGCCTAAGGACGGCGCCCCTGATGGTGATTATGTTACCGATAGACAGAAAGAAGATCTTTGGACCATGCTGAAGGCAAATTTCACCCTACCGCCAGAGGAGGATCCGAATAAGCCAGTTATAGAGCCACTGGTCAAGGCGTGTGCTTTTAAGAAGATGGCAGATCTATTCAGGAGGTGGAAGAATGAGTTGAAATCAAAGTTTGTCGACAAAGGGAAGACTCCAACATTCGTCGGACGATTTGAGAAGATAGGAGATCACTGGCCCGCATTTGTGGCCTACAAGACATCGGAGAAGAGTAAGAAAATGTCAGAGACAAACTAGAACAATGCTGCAAAGAAGCAGTTTCGCCATCACACGGGGTCAGGTAGATACCTTAAAGCCCGACTGTTGTGGGACAAAGCTGAGAATGACCTGATTGCTAAAGGGGTCGTACCACAGACATTAAACTGGCCAGACCGTTCAAGGACTTGGTTCTTCGGGGTTGGGGGAACTTTGGACCCTGAAACAGGGAAGTTCCGCTGGACGGACGAGCAACTTGCAATACCCGTAAACAACCTTCAGAACTATATCACCGCAGCGCAGCAAGGGACGTTCATTCCCGACAGAGAGAAGGACGAGCTGACTGAGGCCCTAGGGAATGCTGAGCATCCTGGACGAACACGAGGCACACCAGGCTCCATTCCGTGGAAGGTTGGGTTTCCCAACGCAGGCGGTTACAGAAGCCGGGAGAGAAAGAGAAAATCGGAGCTGAGCGAAATTCAGAAGCTCAATGCAAGACTACAAAACCTAGAGGAAGCTGACAGCCAGCGAGCTACCGGCCAACCATCTCAGCGGCACGAAGATACCCAAGAAGCTCCCCCGCCATCTCAGCAGAGAAGCAGCGTTGCTTCCACGGAGCCCGTTCAGCCTGACTTCACGTCTCCTAGCTACCCCGTGGATACTATCACGGAGGCTCAACATTGCGAGCTTATGACGAAATGCCGGAACCTCACTTTCAAGGCGGTTGTCGGCTCTGTTGCACCTCCTCAACCCAACGGAACTGTTCACTGCCGTCCATTCCACATGGATATGCTGTTGTGATGGTGTATGAAGTAATGCCGGAATTTGAGGAGCTCGAGCTTGACCACTGTACAGGTGAAGGAGAGAATAAGCTGGTTCGTGCCCTGAGGAGTACATGTCTATGGCAGAAGGAGTACATTAAGCTTCCAAACTGGACGCCTCCGCCTCCTCCTTCTCCTTAGGAGAATCAGGGCAATCCGGCTCCTCCTCCTCCTCCTCTAGCGAGTGATCAGGGCACACCGCCTCCTTCTCCGGCTCCTTCGGCACGTGGGGGCACTCTGCCTCCTCCTTCGCCTACTCCGACACGTCAGAGAAGTACGCCTCCTCCTCAGCCTCATCGGGAACGGCAGAAGATAGATGTCGCCGCTGTGTCTCCTCCAGTGCCTAGTAAGCAACGACAGAAGGGAGTCATCGCCGCTCCGGCGGCTAGCAGTACAAGCATAGGCAACAGGGGATACAGATACGGTCCATCTCTCAAGCCTCTGGAAAAGTTAACATATGAGAGGACCGAGTTTGGAAACAAGGAGATAAGTCAGGCCGAAGTGAGGGACCATTTTAAAAAGAAAACTCCAGCTCCGAAGGAGAAGATAGATCCGGTGAAAGTGATGCGCACTATCGATGCCCTGAAGCGACCACCACTGCCTCCGCTGGATTCCAACTATGTTCGCACTCTTAAGATGACATATCAAGATGCGCGGCGGTCGGGAAGTACTTCTAGTGATGCAAAGATAGCAGAACGAAGAAGTGGGAAAAAAATTCCCCAACTCGGCGAACAGGCGAACCAATCGTGCCCCCCACTCAAGGTGTCTAGCGATATCGCTGATGATCATCCGGGGATCGTGCCCGGTACCAATCCTGGTGATTACATGAGCGATGATGTATTGTTTCGAATTCAGCCATTGGAGGTGGACGAATTCAAATACCGGTATGGGCATCCTCTCGTCAAACCCGATCCTCCTCCTCTAACAACGATGATGCGAAGATTCCATGAATGGTACATGCAAAGCTACCGCGAGTCTGGGAAGGATTCTTTGGTACTGTCAGTTAAAGAGGAGCACGACCTCGTTGGAATTGAAATGTTGAATATTGAATTTGAGGAGATATGACAGTTATAAAATCAAAAGGCCATCGACAAAACAATCGTGACTTGCTACTGTCTGTAAGTACTACTTCTGTAATTAAGTCTCTCTATGTATATAGCTCAGCTCTTTCATTGCATGTATATATAATTATCCTCACTACTATATTATGCAGATTGAAGATCATTGAATGCAGAAAAGCACAAATGTATGACATTGGGTTCATTAACCCAGATGTCATGCATGAGCATAATTTTAAACATTATCCCACACACATCGAGGAGAACTTGCTAGGATCGTTGCTTAAAAATCAAAACAAAGGGATGATACTCTTTCCTTACAACTTCAAGTGAGTGTTACTATCTTGTGCATATTCGGTTTCTCTTATTACTCGAGGTTTATAACAATGTAATTGATGAGTTATGCATGCATACGTAGTTTCCACTTTATTCTGCTAGAGATTCAACTTGAGCGGGGAGTAGTAACCATCTTAGACTCGAAACGAAAAGATCCCTGGGAATATGCGAACATGACTAAAATTCTCTAGAATTAGTTCAATCGATCATTATCGCATCATATCAGCAACTTTGTTCATTTCCTGATATCAAGTAATTATTTTCTTTGTCTGGCAGGGTGTGGAGAGAGTTCACAACAATTGTTTCGGCACTGCCGGGGGAGCTGCGATATACACACCCGAAAGTAAGTACTACTGCATAGTTCCGCGCATCTCCCATTGATTCTAGTTTCATCAATACCATTTATCATGCTTGATTATCGTTTTTATTGAACTCTATTTCTCGTAAAGTGCTTGTGGCAGGAAAAAGGGAATACTTTATGTGGATACTACGTTTGCGAGTTCATCTACAATACGACGACCCCTAAGCAGGGCTACTCTAAACAAACAATTTGAAGTGCGTAAGCAATAACATTCACAGTTTTATTTTATTACCATATATATGTATTGACCCCCTTCTTCAAATTAGATGTGGAAGATGCGGGATGAACTCCTACCACATGATCGCATACAAGCAATTCAAGAAGAATTGGCGAGATTCTTTCTTGACCACATCATCAATAAAGCCGGAGAATACCATCTGCAATTGGAGATTAGATGTTAAGGATTGTAAGAGATCTTATATTTCATATATGTAGCTAGTAGCGTCGGATATATATACGAAAACTTGTTATACGACCAATCTCTCGGAGAAAGAGAGGTCGATCACTTCTATCTCTATATGTTCATGACGATCTTCTGTACTTAATGGTTCCTTCATTTTCTTAGTAGCTAGCGTGTCGAGTTCTCTCTATAGTAGCTAGCGTCGACCAAGCACAGAGAAAGAGAGGACACTTCTCTCTATCAATTAGCTAGCTATAACAATATAAAACCCCTAAATTAACCGTCCAACCTCCGTAAACCCCCCTCCCTTTCAAAAAAAATAAGCAACTGCCAGATGCTGACGCGTGGATGCCTTTTGGTCCCGGTTGGTGTTACCAACCGGGACTAAAGGTCCTCCTGCCTGGGCTCCCAGCACCAGCCACGTGGAGCCCCTTCTGTCCCGGTTTGTAAGAGAACTGGGACTAAAGGTTTTGGGCTTTAGTCCCGACACTTTAGTCCCGGTTTCGGAACCGGGACAAATGGGCCTTACGAACCAGGACAAATGGACCTTTTTCTACTAGTGGTAATAACATTTGGTCACTGCTAGCTCTACTTTGGTTGTAATGTGATGATGAAGTTGTATTAATTTGGTCACTTTGATGTTGTGTTGTGAACATGACCCGGCAATGGATGTATGATGATCGACTAAGTCTAGGGTTTCTTAATGGCCTCCATGATTTTATTCGTGTGGCTGAGGCAAACAAGGAGAATGGTTTCATGTGTTGTCCATGTCGTGACTGTAAGAATGATAGGAATAACTCTACCTCAAAAACCCTTCACTACCACCTGCTAAAGTCCGGTTTCATGTCCGGCTATAGCTGTTGGACCAAGCATGGAGAAAGAGGGGTTATAATGGAAGACAATGAAGAAGAATAGCATGATGAAAACTATCCTTTCCCCGATACAACAATGGGGGAAGCTGAAGAAGAGGCATCAATGGGGGAAGTTGAAGAAGAGGCATCAGATGAGTCCGCTGATGATTTTGGTCGGGTCATTGTTGATGCAAAGAGAAAGTGCAAAAGTGACAAGGAGAGGTTGAAGTTGAAACGCATGTTAGAGGATCACAAGAAATTATTGTATCCAAATTGTGAAGATGACCAAAAAAGCTGGGTACCACGCTGGAATTGCTGCAATGGAAAGCGAAGAATGGTGTAACTGACAAGGGATTTCAAGAATTGCTGATAATGATAAAAGAGATGCTTGCAAAGGATAACGAATTACCTGAAAGTATGTATGAAGCAAATAAGGTTGTTTGACCTCTAGAATTAGAGGTGCAGAATATACATGCATGCCCTAATGACTGCATCCTCTACCGTGGTGAGGAGTACGATAATTTGGATGCATTCCCGGTATGCGTTGCACTGCGCTATAAGATCTACCACGATGGCCCTGGTGATGTGGAGGGCGAACGCGACAAGAAGAGGGTTCCTGCCAAGGTGATGTGGTATGCTCCTATAATACCACGGTTGAAACGTTTGTTCCAAAACAAAGAGCATGCCAATATGTTGCGCTGTTACAAAGAAGAACGTAAGAAAGACAGGATGTTGAGAGCACCCGCTGATGGGTCGCAGTGGAGAAAAATTGAGAGGGAGTTCGAGGACTTTGCAGCTGACGCAACGAACTTATGGTTTGGTCTTAGTACAGACGGCATGAATCTTTTTGGGGAGCAGAGCTCCAGTCACAGCACCTGACCCGTGACTCTATGTATCTACAACCTTCCTCCTTGGTTGTGCATGAAACGGAAGTTCATTATGATGCCAGTTCTCATCCAAGGCCCTAAGCAACCCGGCAACGACATTGATGTATACCTAAGGCCACTAGTTGATGAACTTCTACAATTGTGGAAAAAACCAGGTGTACGTGTGTGGGCTGCGCACACATAGCAGGAAATTGACCTACGAGCGTTGTTGTTTATAACCATCAATGATTGGTCTGCTCTTAGTAACCTTTCACGACATATAAACAAGAGATACAATGCATGCACACACTTTGTAACAGTTTGTACACGAAGTGCATCCAGTTTGTACACGAAGTGCATCCAGTTTGTAACAGTTTATAAACGAAGTGCATCCAGTTTGTACACGAAGTGTAACAGTAACCCTCTTAACTCTTTAGAAGTTGCTATGTGGGTGAAATTATCATGTCATGCCAAGTTACAACCTTTTCAGAGTTCATTTGTACTGCTTTTCAAATTTAGGGTCATTTAGCTCAAAATAAATCATTAAATGCATGAAAAATATCAAATGAAGTCACAAAGGGTTAAAAATTGATGATGTGCCTTTGAATGGTGCATATTGAACACACAAAAAGTATGGAGTTAAAATAAGTTATCAAAAATGAAATCCATTTGTAATAGATGAGTTTTCGTTTGAAACCCTTGTACTTCGAAAGAGATTGTCCAATTTGTACACGAAGTGCATCCAGTTTTTGCCGTAACCCTCTCAACTCTTCAGAAGTTACTATGTGGGTGAAATTATCATGTCATGCCAAGTTACCACCTTTTCAGAGTTAATTTGTACTGCTTTCCAAATTTAGGGTCATTTAGCTCAAAATAAATCATTAAATGCATGAAAAAAATCAAATGAAGTCAGAAAGGGTTGAAAATTGATGATGTGCCTTTGAATTGTGCATATTGAACACACAAAAAGTATGGAGTTAAAATAAGTTACTAAAAATGAAATCCCTTTGTAATAGATGAGTTTTCGTCTGAAACTCTCATACTTCGAAAGAGATTGTCCAATTTGTACACGAAGTGCATCTAGGTTTTGCCATAAACCTCTCAACACTTTAGAAGTTACTATGTGGGTGGAATTATGATGTCATGCCAAGTTACAACTTTTTCAGAGTTCAGTTGTACTGCTTTTCAAACTCGAGATATGATATTTCAAATACCATTTAATCAAATTGTCTTATACAGCAGTTTAAGTTGTTCAAACATGCATGGAAATGCCAAAAACAGATTCTTTATATTTTTCTGATATTTTTTCATATATTATTTATTTCCATTGGAGTCATAGATTTTTTTCTATGATTTTCATAAGTTTAGGATTTTTCTGAAAATAATAATTAATCAAGAATTAAAGAATCTTTAGTACCACGCACCGGTACTAAAGGTGCACCGCCCCGTGCATTTTTCGGGTGTACCTTTAGTACCGGTGCGTGGCTCGAACCGGTACAAAGGGTCTTTAGTACCGGCGCGAGCCACGCACTGGTACTAAAGGTCCTCCACGTATAAATGGTGGAGGCCTCGTCCCGGTGGAACCCACGCACTGGGAGAAGCTCATTTGCGCGCCGCCAGGCTACCGGAATCCGCCATCGCCGCCGCAAGCCGCCCCGATGCCGCGCGCCTACCCGAGCCCGCCACCCCGACGCCGCGCGCCGCGCGCCGCTCGCCGCCCCAATGCCGCCCGCCGCCCCACCGGCCAGCCCCGCCCCTATAGTCGGTCGCCCCCGCCCCTGCTGCCGGTCGCCCCAACCCCTCCCGCCGCCGCCCAAGGTGAGTCTGCCCTCTTTTTTAAGGTTTAATTTAGATTTTGTTTAGATTTGGTTTAATTTAGATTTTGTTTAATTTAGATTTTGTTTAAATTAGATTTTGTTTAAATTTTGTGTAATTAGGTTTAGGTTTAGGTCTAGTTTTAGGTTTAGTTTAATTTTAGGTTTAGTTTAGGTTTAGTTGCCCCCCCCCCCGGCTAGATTTTGTTTAGGTTTATTTAGATTGTCGGGGGTCAAGGATCAAGGGGAAAAGGAGTCGAGGCCCTATTCAACGTTTTATGTTTTATTTAGTTATTAGGAATCGTAGGAAAAATTAGTATGTGTATGTTAGATTACAGAAAAAAAATCGGTTTTATGAAAAAAATAGTAATTAAACGACAAGAAAACATTCTCATAGAAATTTATCGACGATGCCCGACCCGCATCCTCATCGTCGAGTAGTCTGCGAGAGCCTGCTTGATAGGCGCCATGTCCGGGACTGGGCTCCACCGGGCTGGCACTGGGAGGTGCTACCTTCCCGGGCTCAGAGGTTGGTGAGGAATGCAGGTATCGGCGTCGACCCGGACCTTTTGTGGTGGCGATCACGCGGGCCACTTTCGGTGCGAAGGGAGCGGGCACCCGCGTAGGTGGTATGTCATCGTGTCAGGGAGGAGGACGAGCAGGTCTGTCACTACATGGCGGTGTTGGACGCCCCGTTCGACAATACCTGGCAAATGCTTCAGAGATCTCACTTGAGTTCTGATCCCTTGATGGTTCCTTATCTTTTGGTGTCCACCGTCGGCGACTCAGAGACCGCTAGTGAACCGAGTTCACCCTCCTCTACTTTGGATTCTAGGATATTCGATCTGTATTAATGATCTTATATGATAATATTCGAGACGTATTAGTTAATATTTGATGATGCATTAACTGGATTATTCGGGATGATGTATTAGTGATATTATATTCAAGGTCATTATAAATATTAATGTATTAGTGATATTTTATCGGTATAATGCGTGTGTGACTTTCGGTCTATCGTTGCTCCTTGTGTGACTTTCATGTGTGTTTGTTGACACCTGATTTTGGCACGGTGCAAAATGCAGTAAATATGGACTCAAACGAAAAGGTTTTATTTACGAGAAAGTCCGTATTGCCGAATGAAAAAACCTTGATGTTTAGGCCATCACCATTCGACATCATTTCCAGGGCCAAATTACACTTGGATTGTCATGTAGATGTTCTGAGTGCTTTTTGGTTGATTACGCCTCCAAGACAACCTCGAATGAAGGAATGTTCTACATTGATTGTCTTCATCTTGTCGATCTGGTCGATTTTGATATATAAATCATCTCAATCCGAAATCGTATGCAAAAGATAGAGCCATCGGAATGCAGCCCTCACAGGAGGCAAATTATGGTGCGCCCCACCAGACACGTGTCTGATGGGTCGCGCGAGTCATACGGCCCTCAAGACATCTTCGGATCAAAAAACTTACAACATGAAAAAGTTTTGCGTCGTCGAGGCGATTGATTTTGATATATAATCCTTCACAATCCGAGGTCGTATGCGACCTGGAGAGGCAAAACAAAATCAGTCTGGAGTTTCACTCGGGACTTCCGAGTGAAAGAGTATCGGTTGAGTGAAACGTTTGCCGTCCGGTCGAGTGAAAAGTTTTCCGTCCGGCCGACTGAAATTGCTGTCCGAGTGAAAGTCACCGTCCGAGCGAAAAGTACCGGTCGAGTGAAAGTTCCGGTCGAGTGAAAGTTCAAAAATGCCTCGAATGGAAAAGTGTTCAACATGAAAGTTGTCCGTAACGTCGAAATGCTCAACTTTGCTTTTTAGGTCATTATCATGTGAGATCGTATGCGGCCTGCAGAGATGCTACAACACTCGGACAGTTCAGTCTGCTACGTGACCGAGTCCGATTCAAAGGTAAAGATGACCTCGTGGAGTATTCAAGATTACTTTATTTGGGAGAATGGTCAACATATGAATTGTTTGCCTCGTCGGGGCACACAAAATTGATGTTTGGACCGTCTCCATCGGAGGTTATATGCAGATTCCACGGCCCACGCAAGAAGCAAGACAGAAGATTGGGCCAGATTTGGGCTGAATCCGAGTGGAAGTAGAACTAGGACTCTAGGACGTGAATTGATGTAATTTTCTTGTAAGGAAAGCCTAGATGAATCCTTTGCTTGTACGGGAAGTCTAGCCGCCTCTTATATATGTTGGGGGTGACGGCCGATTGAACAACAAAACAATCGAACCAATCTATCAACTACACTTTCGTGTTCATCTACTTTTATCTCCTACCCTCGTATCTTCTTCCTCGTTCTTCGTTCGTTCTTCTCTTGGAGGGCAGCGATCCACGAGGCCCTAGGGGCGATCAGGTCAACCTAGGGCAGCCCATAGCCGCCGCGCGCCCTGACGGGGTCCCTCCTGGGCGTGCGGGGTTTCGGGTCTGCAAAAGCATCCACCGGCTGTCTTGCGTATCATGCTGCCGGACAGACCTCCCTTGACGTGAGCTGCGGTGCATCACCCCCGGCGCCGAGGGTACACGGTGACGTGTTCGTGTATCAACACACTTTTTGGTGACTCCGCTGGGGACGAAGCTTTAAACGGTCCCCAGCCCATTCTTGCTATGAGGAGAGCGTCATCAAGCAGCTGCAATCTACACGGTAATACGTATCATAAATCTGCTTATGTATATGCAAATAGCCATTATATTGCTGTCACTAGATCCTCTAATGGTCATACCATGTCGGCTAGCCCTAACGAGCAAAGGCCGACTAAGTATCCTATTAGAGAAGCCTTGGAATTATATAATTATGACATGCAACTTGTAGATCCAAACTTTTGTGCATCGACAACTCCCTTCAATATGCCGGTGAACAACACGATGAGTTCGAGTGATCATTGTAAGAGACCTCATGCACATGAGGATGTTTCACAGTTTTGTCCATCGGCAGCCGACTCGCAATATGCAGGTTCATCACCAAACATGCCGATGGATGGGGGAATCGGCCATGCTTCCATTAGCTATTTGGCCGGTTGTCCTCACTCATCATATACCACACCTCGTGAGGTGAATTGTTCAGCAGCATATGCAAATAAAAATATTCATGACTTGGCTCACCTTCATGGTTATTGCCGAGTGAGTGCAGATTCTATAGGAGCATTTGTGTCTAATATTGCAAAAGATGAGGTGGCTCTGGCTGCTTTAAAAAGTGTAGCCCAAAATAAGCAGATTACTGTTCTTTGCCTCGAGCAACATGATAAGGGTTTGGTACCTGATTATGAGGCAATAAGAGCTAAGGTTTTCCAAGAAGACAATGTGTTGCCAATTGACCAAATTGGCGAGAGGAAATAAGGTTCAACAACAGTGCATATGTCTTCACCTATCATTGCAGCATGTCATACACCCCCTATACAATTGCAAAATTTTGGCAACATCAGTTCATTGCCGAAAGATCCTAAAAGCATTGGGGGACAAGCCGATCCAAGAAGGGACGAATTTAAAGAAAAATATGTGGCCCGAATGGACAAGGTCAATCCAAAGCTCACAGGAAATTGCGTCAACAATTTTACCACACTGACTCTTGAGGAGTTACCAGCAGAATATCGACAGGCTTATGAAGCACTCAAGAAGAAGCATGAGGAGGAAGATTTGTAGGAATACGTCAAGTCTCTTCCTTTATGCAGCAACCATGTTGGTCCTTCTGCGATGTTGAGGCAAGATAAAACAGAAGCTTTGCAAGCCAAACAAAAAAAAGGATTCACTTGGTTAATACGGTTGATTCGGTAGAAACCGATTCAAATATGACTAAATCGTCTACAGCCGAGTCAAATGGTTCCTTTAAAGCCAAGACAATGATGGATTCGGTTGAAACCGGATTGAGCACCGAGATGGCCAAGGTCGAGTGCATAGAGTCAATATCGAGTGCATCGAGCCAACGGAGTGCATCGAGCCAGTTAAGGCCGAGTGCATCAAGTCAGCCGAGTGCATTGAACCATCCAAGTGCATCACCGGCTAATGTCAAGTGCATCAAACCAGTCATTGCCATGTGTACCAAAATAAAAGATGCAAGCTTCACCGAACAAAGGAACAACAAACACAGCAAATTGGGCGTGCTCGATTTTTCTGGATGTGAGGGAGCTTACATGATGCCCTATGAGTTTCGTACTAAAGAAATTGATGAGCATCAAGAACAAAGTAATATGGCCAAACAAAGTTCGATTAACGATGAATATCAAGAACAAGCACATGTTGCTAAGCAAAGTTCAGCTGACCAAGAGCGTCTGCGTGGGATCCATTTGGATAGGGCGAGTGAAATCTACACGGGAAATCCAAGTGATGATGTAGGAGATCCAGAAGAAGAGGAAGGGGCATTGGAGAATTATTTAGAAGTGGAGCAAGATATTGTTCTAGTTATGCAACCATCTTCTCCCCCCAGCGTCTTCACAAAGGTACGCCTAGATGATAGTTTACTCAATTTTCGATTCGGTCAAAATCATATTGTTGATCCACCCGTTAGCAAGATTCTAATTAATTTTGAAAGACCAATCGAGATGAGTAATCTGTTTGTTTAGAATAATCTTGTCACTATTCATGCTGATCAACACATGGCACCATTCACACAAGCTAATAGTGACAACTTATCACAACCAAAGTTGTTCCCGTCATGTCGGCTAAACTTTATATTCATATGGACAACTTTGTTTGTTTTATGCCTAGATAACATTTGGTCTCAGATGAGACGTATATTCTGTAATTATTTTGGTTGCAGAAACATAAAGCCAGGTCCAAAGTCCTCCGAGATAGCCGATTCAAGAGCATCGGGAAAGGAGGACGAAAATCAGTGCATAGCTGAGTTGGATGACGTTAAGTCGGCACCACTCGGCTGTTTTGTTTCAGAGCCGGTATCACAATATCAGTTATGAATGAGCAGTCTGCCTTCCGTCCGGGCATATGTGATCACATCATCGGTGCATCACCGACTAATCCTATTATTATAATTGATCATGATGCCGAGCCGTCAAAACAAGAACAAGTGTAATGTTCGTTTGAACATAATGTCAAAGACAACAATGTGATTCATCAAGCCACACAATCAGCCAACAAAGGACGATTGGAGCTCGTTGAGGCACACGCATACGACCAATCGACTCAGATTGGTTTTGATGGTGATCAAGTGTTGACTCAGCTACCTCAAGCTGGCTCATCCAAAGACGGACAGGTATATGCTAATGATGATGGGATCAAATCTTCAAGTGAGGTAATTATCAAAAAATGCATCAGCAATAATATTGAAGACAGGAATTCCATCAAAGTTACAACCGACACATCTAGGACTGGGGGGCAACTAGAAAATTCAAGACCGATGCACTCAAAACCAAAGAAAGCAAAGGCCGTGGTAAGTACAAAGGTAAAAAGCCGAAAGTCACTTCCGCGCAATTATTGGGAAAATATCAGAAGATAAGTGAGGCGAAGAGTGCTTATCGGCCGAGTGAAACAAAGGCATCGAAGTCACCCCCAAGGGATAAATCTGAATACTGGGATTGGCGAAGGAAGAAGTTGACTTCATATCCTCCTTTTGGGCCACCAATGCCGATGTCATACGATACCTCCTCATGCTGAGTATTATCCATATCAATCATGGGACAGGTATAAATTGAGGGTCACTGTCCATCATATTCTAAACCACCTCACCAAAATTATGCAGCTCCGATGGGATTATTGTTTGTTCAACAACCACATGTTAAACACCGACTCAACCAAAAAGAATCGGTTCGTAGCTTGGCAAAAAAGATGGACGTGGTCAAGCAAATTTACTGAGTGAAAAAGGATGGACGCAAGTGTGCTCTTTCAGATCCGACTCCAGACGACAAAAAGCCAGGTGAATCTACGTTGGCTACTAAAGGCAAGGAGATGAAGCGTGTAACTTTCAAGGATCCAATTGCCAAATTTCAACAGGCCAACTTGGAGGTTCCCAAAGCTAAGAAAAACTTGCCAGTGCATAAAACAAAGCCACTGCCGAGATGCCCACTCGGCTTATCATATTCGCAAGAAAAGAAGCTGAAGCGGCTTAGGGCCTATGAGCTGGAGAAGAGGAACATGGCGTGGGTCCCCAAAGGAAACCATCAAGCCAAGAATGATGTGACAGCTCCCATTGTAGGAGTAAGGGAGGACAAGCGTGAAGCCGGTAGGCATAAGCAACGATTTTCATGTCACAATACGAGACTCCAGACAGTGCATCATCCATGTTCTTCAACCGTCCCATCAGAGTTTGTGCCCAACAATTTATCGCCAGCTAAAATTTCTGATTTATTTCGGCTGTTCACACTTTGGTGGGCAGGTTCCCCAGATCCTTTGAGATGATGACACATGGCCGATATTTGTTTATCGTCCTGAGATATCGTCATATTCGTACTACAAGCATTAGGTTACTATCTCAGCTGAATTCAAGTGGATCATCATTTAGGTAATATTGCCAAGGTTCGAACCAAGTGAAATACAGTCAGTATGTCCGATTGAAAATCTTTGTGATGACCCAACTGGTCTTAAAGCATCAAGCTATGATCCGGGTGATTTAAAATCCATGTGGATCGCCACTCAGATAATATTGATAAAACTGAAGATGGGCCTATCAAAACTGTTCAAATAACTTCAGATGAAGTTGATCCAACAAGAGGCATGTTTTTTCACATCTGAACAGTATGATGCTTGGTGTAGCCAATTCACATATGGCTGACTTATTTATTCACTCGGCTCATGAGGAAAATATGGCTGACTCATCTTTGAATCGGCTAGGAAAACTACATGTGACTGACTTCTTAGTCAATTCAGCCAGTAATGAAGGATCTAGTGCTATTCAGGAAGCTAACTGGAAGAAGTCCGAGTGTCAGTCATTTGTAGGAACCGAGTGAAGCTAACTGGATTGTTCAGCACACGGCTTAATATACAATTTGATCTTTGATGATTTTGTGTTGCCGAATAGTTGACGATATTCCTTTGAGGTGCATGGTCATAATCGTTCAACAGCCAGAATGGTGTATTGTCGAACGGTTCTAATATCCCCAAGGAGTGCCTAAGCATATGGCCGATAATAATTGTCGTCCTTAGCATGCACAGCCGATGGAGTGTTGACATCGTCCTTAGAACAAACATGGTGCAAATTATTTTTCGGCATGCTTCGCCGAAAAACAGGGGGGCATGTGTTGACACCTGATTTTGGCATGGTGCAAAATGCAGTAAAGATGGACTCAAACGAAAAGGTTTTATTTACGAGAAAGTTCGTATTGCCGAATGAAAAAACCTTGTTGTTTAGGCCATCACCATTAGGCATCATTTCCAAGGCCAAATTACACCTGGATTGTCATGTAGATGTTTTGAGTGCTTTTTGGTCGATTACGCCTCCAAGACAACCTCGAATGAAGGAATGTTCTACATTGATTGTCTTCATCTCGTCGACATGATTGATTCTGATACATAAATCGTCTCAATCCGAGATCGTATGCAAAAGTTAGAGCCATCGGAATGCAGCCCTCACAGGAGGCGAATTATGGCGCGCCCCACCAGACACGTGTCTGATGGGTCGCGCGAGTCATTCGGCCCTCAAGACTTTCTCGGATGTAAAAACTTACAACATGAAAAAGTTTCGCGTCGTCGAGACCACTGATTTTGATATATAATTCTTCTCAATCCTAGGTTGTATGCGACCTGGAGAAGCAAAACAGAATCAGTCTGGAGTTTCACTCGGGACTTCCGAGTGAAAGAGTACCGGTCGAGTCAAACGTTTGCCGTCTGGTCGAGTGAAAAGTTTTCCATCCGGACGAGTGAAATTGCCGTCCGAGTGAAAAGTACCGGTCGAGTGAAAGTACTGACCAAGTGCAATTGTTGTCCGAGTGAAAGTCATTGTCCGAGTCAAAAGTACTGGTCGAGTGAAAGTTCTGGTCGAGTGAAAAGTACCGGTCGAGTGAATGTTCCGGTCGAGTGAAAGTTCTGGTCAAGTGAAAGTTCAAAATGCCCTCGGATGGAAAAGTGTTCAACGTGAAAGTTGTCCGTAACGTCGAAATGGTCAACTTTGCTCTTAAGGTCTTTATCATGTGATATGGTATGCGGCTGCAGAGACGTTACAACACTCGGACGGTTCAGTCTGCTACGTGACCGAGTCCAATTCAAAGTTAAAGATGACCTCGTGGAGTATTCAAGATGACTTTATTTGGGAAAGTGATCAGCATAAGAATTGTTGGCCTGATCGAGGCACACAAAATTAATGTTTGGACCGTCTCCATCGGAAGTCATATGCAGATTCCACGGCCCACGCAATAAGCAAGACAGAAGATTGGGCCAGATTTGGGCTGAATCCGAGTGGAACTAGAACTAGGACTCTAGGACGTGAATTGATGTAATTTTCTTGTAAGGAAAGCCTAGATGAATCCTTTGCTTGTACGGAAAGTCCAGCCACCTCTTATATATGTTAGGGGTGACGGCCGATTGAACAACACAACAATCGAACCAATCTATCAATTACACTTTCGTGTTCATCTACTTTTATCTCCTACCCTCGTATCATCTTCCTCGTTCTTCATTCGTTCTTCTCTTGGAGGGCAGCGATCCACGAGGCCCTAGGGGCGATTAGGTCGACCTAGGGCAGCCCATAGCCGCCGTGCGCCCTGACGGGATCCCTCCTGGCCGTGCGGGGTTTCGGGTCTACAAAAGCGTCCGCCGGCTGTCTTGCGTATCGCGCTGCCGGACGGACCTCCCTCGACGTGAGCTTCAGTGCATCACCCCCAGAGTTGAGGGTACACGATGACATGTTCGTGTGTCAACAGTGTTCTTGATGGAGGAATCCCGACTGTTGTCGTGGGGGGCGCCTCATCTTTCTTCTCTTCTTTGTGATATATTCGTTGGTATAATGCACAAGAAGAGAAGAGGTGGGGCATCCATCACCGAAGGTCGAACTATTACTGCGAGAGAGTGTCCACCAACATATATACACCACCGTATCAATATGAGAGAGTGCGCACCAACACAGCATGAGATATGAGAGTTATTTAAGGAAAGCCTCGATGGACCGAAAGTCACACACGCATTAGGATCCAAAGTGTGCCGTAATTCTTGAACTGGCTTATTTGGGATGATGTATTAGTGACATTATGTTCGAGTTCATTATAAATGTATTTGTGATTAGCAAGTCATTCCGGTAAAACATAGGGAAATTTTTCTATGTCATTGCGCGATATATGAAACGGGTTGACTTTAGGTCTGTTTCGGCTCCTTGTGTGTCTTTCAGTGAGGGAGAGTGTCCACCATATATATATATATGAGAGAGGAAGAATCCCGACTGTTGTCGTGGGGGTCGCTTCTCCTTCGTTCCAGTCTGCTAGACATTTTGGTGTAATGCACTCGGGGACGAATGGAGGAGCAACCATCACCGACGGTCGCAATATCAGAGGGAGTGCCCACCATATATGTGAGACGAGAGTTTAGGAAGGAAATACTTGACAAATCTAAAGTCAAACCGTTGCATATTGAGTAATATTGATATGTTTGCTGATCAGTTTTCTTCTAGTTTCCTTCGATCGATTTTAAATGTTTCAACTATGAACATAGGAAATGTCTGACGACGAAAGTGAATTCGGTATGTGCGAATACTGCGAAGACGAGTGCGGCCTGTGTGACAAGACTTTTCTAGTTGATGGTAGGCGCTTCAGCATCATGCTGGATGAGACTTTCAAAATGGATACGGTAAGTCACAATGACAAATCTTTTTTCATGATTAAGCATGACTTTTGCCTCTTTTGCTTCAACTTATAATTAATTTTATTTTTTTATGTTCTATTAGCGTATCCCCTGCCATGCAAAAATTGCTGTCTTGGATAAGATTGGTTTCAATACTAAAAAAAGATATGGAGGTAAAGATAGTTCACTTGAGGATCGAGCATGGTTTTATGTTTGCGGTAAAATTGTACCATGCAGACACCTATTGCTATTTTGAATGCAAAACTTGGCAAGCACTATGCAAGGCTTATGCATTTGAGCCTAATATGCTTATCACCTTTGATATTCGTCAGGAAGATGAAATTGAAGGTAATATCGACATCTGGGTCGATGTGCAGACGCCTCCAGTTCTACCATTATGTGAGTTTCTCAACCATATTTATTAAGTAATTTATATTGTTTATTTAAAAATAGTTGACAACTTATTTGCATTGACAGCTTATTTTCATTCTTTAAAAAATGTACGGAAGATGGTAGATAGAACCTACTACTACAATGATGAAGCAGAATTAACTTATAAGAAGAAAGATCATCTTACCGCATTTCTTAGTCATCTTGAGAATTACAATAGCTATTATCAAACTCCTGCACATTATGGTCAATATGTGCGACTAGTGCACGTGGTGTACTACGGTAACATCCTTGAAGATTGCATGCTAAGATTTTAATTCTACTATTACGACAGCCGTGTATTTTTTGCATAAATTCTTCTAAAACTAAACTACATTGCTAACTACAAAGTTATTACTATGTTTTTCAACAGAAAATCCCGGAGGATTGTGTGCCTCATCTGATGTTTCCGAGAGGTCACGTTGTTGTTACGAGCTTAGGGCCACCACGGCCAGGTGAGCCTATGCATCACTCCTATCCATACCGGATTTCTAAAACCGATGGAGTCATGACAATCAAAGATTGGAAAAAATGTATGCTCAATCGTAGAGAGCTACTTGGAAGCAACATTATGCATAGGCGAAGAATGGGAGACAAGATGATCTCCGTTCTCCATAATGAAGAGTCAGGGTCTATCTTGTTTTATGATATTGTACCTAAGAGAGGGTAGAGTAGGTCCTACGAGATAGGAGTATGTAGATCCTAGGTACAATGTGTCATTATGTGCTACAATGTGTTAGAGTTGATGATGATGATGAGGAGGAGGAGGAGTTGTGATTATGACTAGTGACCAACTTGTTATATGATGTCTCATTGACGAAAATGATGATTAAATTATGTTATATGTTCTATCTATAAGTATAATACGTAGCGTCGTGACCAAGCACGGAGATAAGAGAGATCACTTCTCTCTATTAGCTATCTAACAAAGGTATTAAAAGTCCTCCACGTATAAATAGTGGAGGCCTCGTCCCAGTGCGAGCCACGCACTGGGAGAAGCTCATTTGCGCGCCGCCAGGCTGCCGGAATCCGTCGTCGCTGCCGCCCACCGCCCCGACGCCGTGCGCCTACCCAAGCCTGCTGCCACGACCCCGCCGCCCCGACGCCGCATGCCGCCCCGACGCCCGACACCCCGTCGCCGCCCGCCGCCCCGCCGGCTGCCCCCGCCCCTGCCGTCGGCCGCCCCCACCCCTGCCGCCGCCGCCCAAGGTGATTATGCCCTCTTTTTTAAGGTTTAATTTAGATTTTTTTTATATTTTGTTTAATTTAGATTTTGTTTAATTTAGATTTTGTTTAAATTACGTTTAATTTAGATTTTGTTTAATTAGGTTTAGGTTTAGGTCTAGTTTTAGGTTTAGTTTAGGTTTAGTTTAGTTTTAGGTTTAGTTTAGGTTTAGTTTAGACCCCCTCGCTAGATTTTGTTTAGGTTTATTTAGATTGTTGGGGGTCGAGGATCGAGGGGAAAAGGAGTCGATATCCGCCGGGCGCTAGGGTTCTAGCTAGATCGATATATTAGCTATTATATATGTATTATTATGATGTATTAACTAGATCGATGGATTAGCCGATGTATTGGAAAAATAACTCTTTCGTTCTTTTTCTTTGCCGCGTAGTGTTTGGAAAAAGATGATAGAAAAAAACCACCACGGTCGTCAATGGAAACCGAAGCTGAAGTGGAAAAAGATGCAGGTAATTAAGTAGTACTACTAGGTCCGCGCATCTTTTTAATTCTAGTTTCAATACCATTATTATGCTTGATTATTAATTATCTTATTGAATTCTATTCTTTTGCAAAGTGCGCGAAGCAACCACAGGGGACAAATTTATATGGATACTTCATCTGTGAGAACATTCGCATCCAGACCGAAGGTCGTATACGTCGCAGAGGAGCACGTGAAAGACAACTCGAGGTTTGGCAGATGATGTCGAAGCTCTCACCCCAGAAATGCTTTGTAGCACTTCAAGAGGAATTTGCGGCATTTTTCTTCGGCATGTCATTGATGTAAATGGAGAGCACTATTCCTTACCGTCGCCTCAATAATGCCAGCAAATCAGTAGTAGAAAACTGAGATTTCATCCGGAGCACTAGCTAGCTAGTCCCGGACAGGTTTTGGGCCTTAAGTTATAAGTCCAGAATATATATATATATATATATATATATATATATATATATATGTATGTATGTATGTATATGGATGTGTAATTCCATTTGTATATATACTGTGTATGAGATATTGTATATTATATTACATATATATATATATGCATCAACTTGTGTAATGTTTACACTATGTAGCACCGTAAAATAAATTTGAAATGAATGGAAAACACAATAAATAGAGAGGAAAACTAAAACCTAATTAAAAGCGAAAAATAAAAAAAACAGAACACTTAGTACCGGTTGGTATCATCAACCGATACTAAAGGTCCTCCACCACCAGACCACACAGGCAGCCACGTGGTGGGCCTTTAGTACTGGCCTGTGGGCCAACCGGTACTAAAGGTCTGGACCTTTAGTCCCGACCCTTTAGTACCGGTTGCTGCTATCTAAATAACATGGGAGTACAATAGAACAAGATTAAAGGATTAAATTATAAGGGTCGGCATGGCTCACACAAGGGAAGATGCTTACTAGAAAAAAAGCTGGTTTGAGATATACAATGGATATTTGTAGTGTGTTTGCATCGTCACACCACATCAAGAGACATATTTACATAAGAGCCCAGCTCCTAGTAGTTCTTCACCTAGGATGCACTTAGATGCACATATCGAAAGTTTGGAGTAGGAACATATCTAGTAATTAACTCCAAATTTGAAATTTTCACTCTCATTGAATCTTTGTGAATGAATAAAATAGAGTTTTCATTCTACAATAAATAGTAAAATGGAGTCCGCTGGGTAGTGAGAAAAAACACCAAGTAGTATCACAATTAACTCAGCGGCGTACGCAAGTGAATTTATCTTTTGATTTTAAAAATGGTGGAAATTAAGAAAATGCAAATACAAAATACCTTTTATCTTTCTTTTCATTTCGAAAAAGGCAATGCGCTCTCCTCTGAATCATGACAATGCCCACAGCTATCTTTATAAGCAAACAAGTAGCTCAAGTAGTCCACAATGTCAACTAAAGGAAAAAAACAAAGACCGCAATTAGTTTATGCATTTTTAGTTATGATTGATAACAATTAGCTAGTGATTAACGTATTAGGATGATGATGATGATGATGATGATGATGAGACATTGTCATGTCATATACTGTCAATGTTGTATGCATATGTTGGACCATATCAAAATCTGTATAACTGTTGTACAAGTACTACATAAAAATACAGCAAAGAAATATACGAAGTTAGTAGTGGCGTGGGATCCAGAGCCGTACTACAGCTATTAAGTAGTAGCACGGATCACGCCCTAGTAGTGACAGATCGAGAAAATTATTACATGACTAATTCATATACTACCTCCTTTCCGATTTATAAAGTTTGCGCGTATATTTAGGTTGGTAAATAGATCAACGTAATAAGAGTTATATATCATAAAAAATATATCATCAGAAACTTCACATCGTCTAATTTCTAATGGTATAATTTTCAGACTATACAACTTATTTTATATTGGTTAAATTATAGATCTAAAAATACGTGCAAGCCTTATAAATCGGAAAGGAGATAGTAATAATCTATTAGCAACATCCCAGTCGAACTAATTAAAAAGTACATGTGCGACATATAAAACAGTTCCCCAAAATGCCATGTGCACCTATGTGCCCCACGATGAAGTGATGACCACTTATATACGAATCGGTGTGATAGCTTTGAACATAACCTGCAAAAGTTTACTAGAGCGTGATCGGTTAAAAACAGTCATTCAGAAAATTCAAAAATGTCCAAAGTCAAGCACGGATCCCTGCATGGATATGGCCAATGAACTTAGAGTTTCCCTGCTTATAAACATTCATGGAACAGTGATAATCCACCCCTTGCAATAGAGTTTATTTCTTTGACAATTACGTTTAGAGAGAGCCCCTAAATTTTGTTTCCTTGGGGTGTGAGAGATGGTCGACCCAGTTGTAGCTGTCCTTGAGCAGCAGTGCAGCACCCGTGAGGTGCCGAAGCATTCCTCGCCCAACGCCCTGAATCTCTAGCCCTCGTCGGTCACGCTTCTAGATGACGAGCACCTGCAATGCCAACGCATCAACTGGTCCCATGGAGCTTGTGGGAGGCGGTAGTACATAGGATCTGCTCGGGAAGCGGAGATCACGACCGAGCGAAGCGAGTGTAAGGTATGTGTGGACCACGTTTCTATATAAAGAGCAGCCACAACCCCGACGATATAATTAACTTGTACGTCATTGAGCTCTTACGATACGAGGTCCATAGGACCTGCTCAAACCATGAAAGTGGAGACCACGACCGAGCGGAGCGAGTGAAGGTACGAGTCGAGCTCATGTTACTGACACACCCCAACGTCCCAGACGCATTTTTTCTCAAGTCCGCGTTTGTCAACCGCCCCCGCTCCAAGCTTCTAGACTAACTGGTGCCGTAGCAACCAGCGCCTGGGAGAAGGCGGTGGCACTGGCGCTTCCTTAGGAGAAAAAAGAGAGCTTCCTTCAGTTTGCTGATCTGAACCCAGAGATTGTTCTCCCTGATAATCTGGATATTGATGTTCATGATCATTTATCCCCAATGGGTGTTGTCCCTAGCTTTGAAACAGTGCGCACTGCTGTTTTAATTGAGGATGGTCCAACCCTACTCACTGAGAACAAGCCTTGTGGCTTATCGCACCCTTTCAAAATTAAATGATAGGGGCCTTTTGGAACATTAGGGGTCTTGGGCAGCATGGGAAACTTCAGTGCCTTGGTGATTTCCTTTGGAATTATAAAGTGGACTTTGTTGGTTTCTTTGAAACCAAGAGGGAGAATATAGATAGTCATATATTGAACTCCATTGCTAGTGGTACTAATTTCAGTTGGCATGTCTTACCTGCTATTGATACTCCTGGTGGCATCCTTGTGGGCCTTAAAAATACTCTTTATGAAATTATTGGTTTCATAAATAAGAGGTTTGCGTGGTACTTACCATTAAGAATAAATAAGATGGTTTTTTGTGGAATTTCATAGCAGTCTATGGTACTGCTTACAATGAAAATAAGATTGAGTTCCTTGCTGAGCTGCATGATGTCATGCACAATCTTTCATATCTGGTGCTGCTGGGGGTGAATTTAATCTGGTCAGACCTTTCACAGAGAAAAATAATGGTGTGATCAATAACCAATCCTCTTATCTGTTTAATGATTGGATTAACAAATGGGGGCTTATGGAAATTAGGATTTCTAATAGAAGTTATACTTGGAGTAATAATTAGGAGGTGCCTATTATCGCGATGATCGATCGCGTGTTTGTTTCCACATCCTGGGATGCTCACTTCTCTCTGCCTGTCCTCTCTGCTCTATCTCGAGTGGGGAGTGACCATAACCCGCTCCTCTTAGACACTAAAGCTAGGAGGGTTACCTCCCCGAAGCCTTTTCGATTTGAGAAGTGGTGTCTTGACCAATCTGGTTTCAAAGAATTAGTATACAAAACCTGGGCACATACCCCAAATGTAGGCGTGCCTATTGATAATTGACTTAATAAAACTAGGATTCTTCGTAAAAAGATTAAAGGCTGGAGCATCAACTTACAGGCTGCTATTAAAAAGAAGAAGAGTGATTTACTGCAGGAGTTTGATATTTTGGATGTCTTTTTCGAAACCAATCGTTTAAATGACTCTGATAGGAGTCGCATGGAAGATATTAAGAAGGAATTAGATGACATTTGGAAGAAAGAGGAAATTGCCTTGTGGCGGAGATCGAGGGATAGGAGAATTAGAGAAGGTGATAAGAACAATAAGTATTTCGATGCCTTAGCCAACCATCGGCACCGGAAGAACCATTTGTTTGAATTAAATGGGGAATCTGGTATGGTCCACACCACCAAAGAGATGCTAGATGTTGCAAATTCTTACTGTAAGAATCTCTTTGGTTATGAGCAAAAACATAATATCCACTTGGGCCCTTCCTTCTGGAAGGAGGAGGAGATCGTCACCTCTGAAGAAAACGAACACCTCCAAAAAAACTTTTCTGAAGAAGAGATTAAGGAAGCCATCTTCGGATCATATGCTCATGGGGCCCCAGGTCCAGATGGCCTTTCTTTTCTTTTCTACCAAACTTTCTCGGAGATGATTAAAAGTAACTTTATGGCTATGGTGAGAGATTTTGAAGAGGGTAGACTAGACATTTATAAACTGAACTTTGCTCTGATTGTATTAATTCCTAAGGAAGTGGATAGTAAGATATGAAGAAGTTTAGACCAATCAGTCTTGGTAATTGTGCGATTAAGATTCTTACCAAGGCAATGACTAATCGAATGTCCCCTATTGGGGATAGATTGATTTCCCCAAACCAAACTACTTTTATAAAAGGGAGATTTATTCTGGAGAGTGTGGTTTTAGCCCATAATCCATGAGATTAAACGACCTAAGACCCAAGGGCTTGTGCTCAAATTAGACTACGAGAAAGCATATGATAGGGTTAGTTGGGAGTTCTTGTTTGAGATGTTGGAATCCAAGGGAATTGGATCCAAGTGGATTTCTTGGATCAAGTGTGTTATGCTTAGAAGTACATTCAGTGTTAGAATTAATGATGTTACTGGTCCCTACTTTGTAGGGGGGAAATGCGTCAAACAAGGCGATCCTTTCTCACCAATTCTCTTTAATCTAGTAGCTGACGTTTTCTCCAAAATGCTCATCAAAGCTTCCCACCAAAATCTGATTTTGGGGCTTCTGCCTCATGTAGTTGAAGGGGGGATCACTAGCTTCCAATATGCAGATGATACATTGCTATTCTTGGAAAAATCTTGTGAGAAAGCTAGAAATTTAAATGTATTTTATCTTGTTTTGAAAACCTTTCTGGGATGAAAATCAACTTTCATAAGAGTGATCTGCTGACTATTAAAATTGAGGAAGAAGTGGCTAAAACTTTTCCCGAGATATTTAGTTGTAAGGTTGGAACCTTCCCCATCAAGTACCTGGGAGTGCCTCTGCATTATGACAAGTTGCGAAGGGAAGATCTCCAACCCATTATTGATAGGATCATTAGTTGCATCTCTGGTTGGTTAGGCAGACACCTTACCTACAGAGGTAAGCTGATCCTACTTTGTGCTTGTATTGTTAGTATCCCAGCTTATCTTATGGCTCTCATTAAATTTCCCAAATGGGCAATAGATGCAATCAACTCGCAGATGGCCCATTTCTTCTGGGGGCGAACATGGGAGATCAACACAAATACCATTTGGCTAATTGGGGGATGGTAATTATAAAGAAGTGCTTTGGGGGTTTGGGGTACCCAACCTCGAATTCAATATGGATTTATTGGCCTCGTGGGGGAAAAGGTTTTTTGACCTTAGTAAGAAAGATTGGAAGGATGTTATTTGTTTTAAATACAACACTAACTCTCCTAATATCTTATGGTCCAAACCTGATAATGGCTCTCCCTTTTGGAAGAGTGTAAACTGGGCTTTAAATGCTTCCAAGATCTTTTACAAATGGAAAATTGGTACCGGTAGAAATATTAAGTTCTGGCATGATGTATGGGTGGGGATTGTTCCCCGAAAATACAATTCTGGGAGCTTTTCTCTATTTGTAACCAACCTGATTGCTCTGTCTCCCAAGTATGGGATGGAGAAGAACTTAAGATCTCATTTAGGAGGTGTGTTGATAATAGTGGTATGGATAAATGGAATCAATTACTTGATGCTATTCGAGATATTCCTCTATTTAATGACCCTCATGTTCCTATCTGGATGTTGGACTCGAAAGAATATACTCTGTCAAGTCCTTTTACAATATTATTAACTTCGGAGGTGTGGTTTCTACCATTGGGGAAAAAGTGTGGAAAATACTATGCCCCCATAATATCCATGTTTTTCTTTGGTTAAGTGTGTGTAACAAAATCTTAACTAGAGATAACTTAGCTAAACGCACAACTATTGATGATCCTACTTGCTTATTTTGTAATGAGAAAGAATCAGTACAACATCTGTTCTTTGATTGTATTGTTTCTAAGTACATTTGGAACATAATTGTTGATTTCTTTCAAATGCCCATTTTTTCCTTCTTTGAAGAAGTATGTGCCTTGTGGCAAATTCATAAGAAAAAACCTGTCCAAAATATGATTGTGGCTGCCTCCTTGTGGAGTGTTTGGAGACTAAGAAATGAGTTTTGTTTTCAAGGTCGCTCTTGCAAAGGTCTGAACTGCGTGCTTGTGAAACTATGAAGCTTTCTTCGACAATGGGTTGTTCTCTGCGACGGCACACAGGAAATGGTGCTCCGACAATTCGTCAGCGAGCTGGACAAGTGCCGTGGGGAACTTCTTCACATCGCCTGGAATGATTTTGGTCGCCTGCCGTAGAGTAGTAGCAATTATCCTATCCCTGGCTGTTCGGCAACCTACCTCATTCGTGTAATAAGTAGGGCTGGAAAAACTGTAGCAGTCTGTTTTGGCTGCGTCTGGATGTTGGTTTTTAGGTTTTTCTAGAGCTTCAGTTTGGATCCTGTAATTGGTTGTGGTCTGAGACTTGCGTTTGCTTCATTAATAAAAGATGGAGCAGGGGGAAACCCCTTTCTTTCAAAAAAAAGAGAGCTTGCGGCAGGCAGGGCATGTGATGAAGGGGCCAGCCGGCAATGTCCGCAACAAGTGCGGTATGAGCATCCTGAAGAAACAACATCAAGAGTCGGTCTGTCAGGACAAAAGGAAGATGACTGGCCTATGGTCGAGGAGCAGCAGCAATACTGCAACTGGATGTGTTTCCGCATGCCTCCCATTCATATTGCCCCGCACCGTTCCAACCTGTCCTAGTTATTTCGTTTTCTTTCTTGGTGAGTGTGAGGCACGGTGTATGTTAGGGGCAATGGGAAGAATTCTCCAAGCTTCAGATGCAGCGTGTCTTTTATAATGACTAATCATGCTTAAATAAGCAAAGATGGGTCGGCGCATTAGCTATATGCTATTACGTCTAATTAAATTCAGTAGGAGAACTATCTTTTTGTACAAAAGAGAAGCATGGTACTATGAAAGATGTTTCAATTAAATTGTCTTTGCATCAAAGAGACCTCTAACTTCTAGGTCCAAGCACGAATACGTGAATGTCTTCTAACCTCTTCTCACTCATGTAGTGTTCAATGTACATGTTATGGAGATGTTTACAAGTTGTAATCTCAACCACCTCCTATGTGCATCCTCTGTAATGACTGTATCCAAGCACCCGGCCCTTCTCTTGCACGCCACGATGAGGGCTTTTCATCTCTCATAAATAAACATCACACGGCTTCCTTCAGGAAGTAAGAACGCTTCGATCTAACATGATATACAGAGTCAACCTCTTCTTACTTCTTTGTCGGGATCCTTTTCAAGCAACTTGGCAAAAGGTGGACGCACAACGTACCCGTGTTGACACATGTCGTCCTGTTGGGCCTATGCCTTTGCCTGCTCGAAAGTCGCGGCATACGCGAGACCTTGATGAAGTTACCAGGACACATGGGCGTTGTTCATGCATAGGCCTTCGCCGAGTGTCGTTGTAAAGTTCTCTGCGAGTCTATGAGGAAACTTGGCCGCCTCGGGCGCATTTATCTTTGCTGAGTTTTGCCTAGCGGATCTCGGCAAAGCCATGTGCCACGTGGTGAGCATCGCCTTGTCCAGCCCGTCAAGCGCTTTTTTTTCTTTATTTCGTCAAGTCCTCTTTTTAGATCTCGGCAGCGTTTTTGCTGAGTCCCCAATGGCCGGTACTCGGCAACAAGGCTTTTGACTGAAGGGTGTGTGTCGAGTACCCTTAGACAAGAGCGGAACTCTGCAAACTTCCTGTCGGATTCAAATCGGTTTTCGCCGAGTTTTCCAGGCACTCGCGAAACCTAGAAATTGTCACATTGTGTAGTGTTCGTATAAGACCTCCTAAATATTATGCTATTTCTCAAATTTTAATTATTTAGATGGGTTATGTCTAGTTTTTGAGTGTTTGAGATGTATGAGATATGTGCATCTTGTTATATAGAGGCAATGCATTCGCTCATTTTTTCACCCAAAGGACGTAAAACAATAGTTCTACAGTAAAGTTTCATACATAAGAGTAATATTCACAACTGCAATGTTAAAGTGAAAAAAAAAATTCTAAGCTATCTCATCCAATACCTGCTCGAGGTATCATCTGTGAATAATATAATGAGAAGTCTTTATCTCACACCCATCTTAGATGACTGGCAATCCATTACTTTAGGCTATCCAAATGCTTCAGTTTAATTATGTGTTCCAATGGTCTCAAATTGTAAATCTTAAGTCTGAATTTCAAGCGGTTGACACTTGGAACTTCCTATATGGAAATCGTTCCATTCATTTGTATCCATAAGTTCCAGCCTCCTTGAATTATTATATGAAGAGCAAAAAAAATGGAAGAATCTGTTGGAAAAGTAGAATATCATCGAACATGGATATGCCTAGATTTTGTAAGAATTATGCTGCTCCAGCAAGCTTGTGTAGAACTAGTCTCAAAAAAAGATGCATGATCACTTGTTAAACTTATTTGTTACAGAAGGCTCATTCATAACTTTCCAAGTAGAAAAATGTTCCTTGTTAGAAGATTTCTACTATTTACTCTATCATGTAATGGTGGTCAGAAGAAATTTTTATGTCCGAACCTATTTGTAGTTTGCACAACAATTTGTATTCTACATGCTCCTGTTTTGCTTATACATCTTAATTGAAGAGTATCTTTCTCATAGTCCTTTCCATATCTATTTGTCTTTTCTTTTAATGTCTTTGTGTGTTTCAATCAAACCCAAAAGCTCACTGAACTAGGAGAAAGCTTGTTCGGACATATGTGTATGCAAGAATTCAGTTGGATCCTCCGAATGTAACCAAACATCAGTTGAGAACTTGTCGTCTTTGACAAAAGAATGGAGAGTAGAAAATCTAAGGAAACGTGATTCATCTAACCATTTATCTTTCTAGAGAAAAGTGGTATTTCCATTCCAAGCTTATAAGAGGAATGCTGCTTGAGCACTGGGATGAGCTTCAGATGATTTTTCACCATTGGAACATTCAAGTCATGTTCCGTGTATTTGAGTGGAGTAGTAAGTTTCCTAGATCATCTTCACCCAAGGAAGATTATCTCTATTGAATAACTTATGTGGGTTTCTCCCCATGGGGGATTTTTTATGTTCGGAAATGTCCAATATGCATGTCCGGATAGGTCTTCTCCAAATTTTCTCCAAAAGAAATGCCTTAGGTATTTTTCGGTCTCATCAATAGTAGTCACACGCAAAGGCAAGGTGCTCATGAAGAAAACTGGAAGAGCATAGAAGACAAACTTAATCAACAATAGTCTAGTATCATATGATGGTGGAGCATCCATATAATATTCTATCTATTTCTTGAAATATATGAGAAAAATATTTATAACTTATTTCGTTGGCAACTAAAAGCAATCCAAAGTAGGTTAATGGAAGAGTTCCTTGTTTGCACCCCGGTGTGGCCGGAAGAAGAGCCTAGTTTTCCTCCTGAATATTAAGTGGTAGCAAGACACATTTGTGATAATTAATCTTAAGACCAGTTTGAGCAACAAAATGTTTAGAAGATTATCCACTTGTAGAACTTGGTTGTGGATGGCAGGTAAAATGTAAATTGTGTCATCTACATACTGAATCATACAAAAAAATAATTGAGAAGGAATGGGATCTTGGATAATTTTTGGGTTCAAGGCCTCATTAAGAACAATTTGCAGCAAGTTTGCAGCCAAAACAAAGATCATAGGAGAGCGAGGATCACCTTGGCTCACTCTTCTTATGCAATAAAAATGTTTTTCTGGAACACCATTTAGAGGATAGTTGAGAAACCAAAGTTGTAAATGATGTTAATCCACATCATCCATCTCTCTCAAAACCCTTTAGCTCTTAAGAGCTCAGATATACTAATCATATCAAAACCTTCTCAAAATGAAGTTTGACAATAATAAGTTCCTTTTGTATTAATGATATTGAGGAATATATTCAAAATCCCAAGAAATGCAATCTTGGATGGATCTATCTTTAAGAAACCCATATGGTTTAGTATGGATTACCCAAGAATAATAGTTTGCAATCTATTAGCCAGAAGTTGTGTAATTATTTCAATTGTTAAATTCTATAATCAAATGGGCCTAATTTCATTTGGGCGGGCAACATTGTCCTTTTTAGGAATCAGAGTGACAAATGCATTGTTAATAGATTGTAAATCACTTGTCGGATCATAATATTCCTTAAAAATAATTTGCAACCATGCTTGTATGAAATTCCTATTGAGGCCATCTGGGGCTTTATCAGGGGGTGGTTCCTAAATCACATTATCAATTTCTACCTTAGAGAAAGGACATTCAATTTCTTGGAGATCCACCTCACACTGTAGTAGGCTTAGAAGATGGAATTTTTCAAAGTACTAGTACAAGTTCCTGTATTTTCTTTAAAATCTCGCCAAAAAATTGCTGCATTTTTTTATGATCTTGATGGTCATATGATTTCTCATCCTTCAACACCGCAACATGATTAGATCTATATTTAATGGTGTCCATGGACTAGAAGAATTGAGTGTTTTCATCTCCATACTTGACCCATCTAATTGTTTCCCTTTGCTTCGAGTAATTGTTTTGAAATTCCAACAAATTATTCAAATACTTTTTAACAATCCTTCTACCATTCCCTTATTTTTTTGGATAACCTTCTAAATACATTCAATCTTCCATACGAAAGAACAAGTTCATTGTAATTTTTACTAGTAGCAGAATGGAATTGTCCCCCAAACCTTTAGTCTTTTTCTCATTCTTTTGAATTTGGCAGTAATTCTTTATACACTGTTTCCTATATCAGCATCTCGTTCCCGGATTTATTTTATGACATCCTAAAAGCCCTCAACTTGTGGCCAAAAAAATTCTTGTCTTAAAATTGAGCTTTAAAGATACTAGTGCTCACTTGAGTATTTGGGAGGTGGGAAGAGATTGGCTCTGCTAAGCATTACTTAATTGTATTAGGGCAATTCAAAGTCAATGATTCAGATGAAAAAAATAACAATCTAACTTTCCAAGAGAGTAGCTTCTTGCATATTGCTCCAAGTAAAGTTTCTCCCTTTTAGAGGAATCTCTACCAAACCGAGTGAGCTAATTGCTTCATTAAATGCTAACTTGTCTTGCATATTTCCTCATGGTCTATTTCTGTTATCTTGATATCTAGCATACTTAAAATATCCAAGCACAAACCAGTCTATCTGTTGAGGTCTTTGAATGTTGGAAAACACAGTTCAAAAACTCCCCTCTGCCTTCTAAATGACAAGAGGGCCATAAATATTTTTCCTAATCCAAAAGGAACCATTGAGGTAGGAGATAAATTGTATAGAAAGGGCATATTGATTGGAGAACACAGTTTCACTAGAGGATGAGCTAGCATTCCAGGCTACAAGTATGCCTCGAGAAGGTCCTTGAGGGAACGTAGGCAAACTTAATTATTCTTCTAGGGCAGAAAAAAATTAGGTTCTCAACATAAATCTTTTTAGTTTCTTAAAGGCAAAGAATATCACAGTGGGTCTCTTCAAGTTTGTTGGCACGAGTTAGCCATTTAGCCTTTCCTACCAGACCTCTAATATTCCAGATTAATACTTTCCATTGTCTATTCATTTTTCAGCCAAATATAAAAGTACGAATGTAGAAATATAGAGGGACTTATCCCCATAGCCAACAATAAAAAATAGACCATCAAACATCCAGCATTGTACCCTCTAGCTTTAGGGCCAATTCCATACATCATAGATTTCCATATAGACAATATCATACAAATAATCTTCTGACACAAGAGATTGGCAGAGTTACATCTCATTGTTATAAAAGAGTTCAGAATTACATGCCACACGTTGAAATAATTTATTATACTTCTCGGAAAGGAACGAGTCTCTCTGTGTTTGGCAGCTCGATGGTTATCATTATTCAGATGTGTATTCCTTGTACTCCTCCTTGTACCCCTTTTTCATTATTGATTTTTTTTCCAGGATCTCTTCAGAGGAATCCTTTTGAGGTACCTTGCAAAACCTAGTAGTTAGATTATTAACAATTTTTCCATCCAGGAGGGTCTACATTATAAGCCATGCAGTTTTTATTAGCACTAACTTTTTTCCTAAGTCCTTTTTGTAAATCCAGTAACCTAGTGCTCTTCCTTACCTCAGTCTCCACTAGGGACCCTTTCTACTTCCTCCTCTATTGGGGTGGATAGATCTAGTGGTGGATGCTTCTCCCATAGCTAGCTCATGTTCAGTAAGAGAAGATAGTTTACATTGAGGGGTTGAGAAACTGTCTGCATTGGAAATATGAGCAATGGTCTTTGCATTCGCACGGTGCGGTTGTTTTAGCTCGATATAACGATTGAATAAAATTACCTTATAGAAGAATAAAACATTGCCACCTACAAGAACCTATGAACGAAAGAAGGTCGTGTGCCTTCCTAGATTGGACTTGCAGAGATGTTCCTGCGTGTTTTATTATGCTTTATTTATCGCAAGGAGCAACAGAAGTTGTACAAGTATCCTACATGCACCCATAGTGTTGACATCCTTCTTGCATTCGTCTCGTCCACGTTTGGTGACTGCCTCATGAGGTCGTGATGAGGTCATGGGATTGGCCCTCACCTACTAATAGGCCGAGTGCTTGCATGAGGCATGGAGCATCATGAAGGCAGTAGGTGGCAATGACTGCAACAACTGCGGCTTCCGTAACATGGAGGGGCATGAGTAGTCATGTTGCGAGATAGGGGGGAAGATGATGCACCTGTGTCCGAGGAGTAGAAACAAGAGTACTATTAAGGTGTGTGTTTCCTCACACATCCCATTAATATGAGCTCAGCTTGCATCCAGTGGCGATTCTATTGGGCATGCTTGAACAGGCCCAAGCCTGCCCTTTGTAATTGATAAATAAAAGTTTACAACTGGTTCCTAGCCCATTTTAGCTCACTGTTAATCTCTAGCCTGTTGTTTATCCATTCCAACCCCTGTATTGAGAGGTTGAGCCTGCCCTTTGATTTCATCCAAGATTCGCCACTGCTTGCATCCCAGTAGTTATTTCCCTCTTTCTCCTCGTCAATGATACATGATACTGCATTTGTTCCTCTATCTAGTCAGTACTATTTTTCTATGATTTTTTCATATGTAGTGCATAGTTGGAGTGCAATACAATTCTGCATGAAACTAACACTCGCCGGGCTGGAAATGTGCGTCACTGGGCACATAAGCCTTGACAGGCTGAGTGGAGGGTTATTATCGTCCAAAGTAGAGATGCCGGTATACTCCTTGGTATTACAGTCAGAGGAAACATGCATTCTATAGAAAAATAGAGACAGGATATTAGTGACTATGAGAAGTATCCTCCAAACTTCATAGCAGCATGATGTTTATAAGCATCGATCTTGCTTAAATGGCGACAGGTGGGTGGGCGCAATAGCTATCCATTCTCCAAATTATAATCAGCGTGTTTTATTTTTCCAATAAGCCACTTTTGCTCGCAGCCGTTGGACCAGGAATGAGCGTCCACATCACTTTCTTCCTCCTCCAAATGATTTCTCCCCAAGTCCAATGTTGATATTCTTCCTCTTTCTCCCAAAACGGAAAATAGAGTACCTGAAGATCTAGAGCCATTCATTTCGTTTGAAGATTAGTGCAGCATTGTGCAGTACAAAAAGTGAATCATTTTGTTTTGGACATACATAGATATACAACATGCAAATAGGGTACGTTGGTCCCACCAATGTAATCTTTTAGTCAGATTTTTTTTTGCGTCCAATCAGATTTCACCTTGGCTAACATAAAATCATTCATATCTCTTAAACCGAACTTCCGATATCAGAACTTTTTATACATTTGAACTCTGGTCGCAAAGACCTTTAAAACAAGACCGATTTTGGATATATTTAACAATTGTTCAAAATTCTTGAAATATATTTCACATAAATCACATCTATTTTGATTGCACATTAAAAAAAATATTTCACTCTTTTGAAATAAAATGTTGCCCATAAAAAAATACAGTTTCACAAGATCACATTTCATTTTGATATTGGTTTCATTTTCAAAACCCACATTCCACTTTTCGCTGGCTTGTTTCACAAAAATCACAACTATTTTAATTCCACATTTTTTAAATAACATATTTGACTCTTTTGGAATAAACTGTTACATATGTTCAAATATTTAGTTTCACTAGCACGATGCCCGTGCGTTGCCACGGAGCCATTGGCATATGAGGTGGTAAGATAACGTTAGTGTTCTTGTGGCTGTTGCGTGATGTACAATTATACTAAAAGATGGCAAAAATACGGTGAGAGGCATGGTGCATCAAAGAATTTCAAATGACCATAGTAGATTGGAAAGAGAAACTAAAACCAATATTGATATTGAGTTGAAGTCACTTTTCTGCTTGTTATTTGTGTTTTTTACAAAAAGTTGGTCTCACATGAAAATATTGTATTTGTTTATTATGATAGACCCACATATAAATAAAGTACATTTGTTTATATGTCTCTTGGAAGGTTGGTAGTTTTACATGTGTGGACACATGTATTTGTGCGTGTATTTGTTTATTTCGAAAGGATGTTGGACCCACATGTGAACTCACCACCAACACCAATCTTTATAAGTAGGAAAGATAAGTTGACATCTCTGTTTCATAGTACTATTTTCATTTTCAAAACCATTTCAGTTTTCACTGGCATTTTTCACAAAAAATACCTCTATTCTAACTTCACATTTTTTAAATAAATTATTTCACTCTTTTGAAATAAACTGTTACATATTTCAAAATAATCAGTTTCACATTTTTTTCCACTTTCAAAAGGTACATTTCACTTTTCACGTATTTGTTTCACAAAAATGACATCTATTTTAGTTGCAGTTTTTTCAAATAACATATTTACTCTTTTGAATAAACTATTATGCATTTTCAAATATCTAGTTTCACATTTCAGTTTCATTTTTAGGTTAAAATAGGTTTCCAGTGAAATAGATTGCTTCGGCATCTTTTTATTTTCCACATATGAAATGTGAAACGTTGAAATTTACACATGTTTGAAATGTATGCAGAATAGGTCTAGTTCTAAAGGGTTTAACGCGAGGAGTCCAAATATATAAAAAGTTTCAAAAATGAGTTCATAGTTTAAAAGGTACGAGTGATTTAATAAGTTGACTAAGGTGAAATAAATTACATGGATTGTTTGGAGGGAGAGAGAAGAGAGTTGCATGTGCATCTTTCCTGGCAAAAGGTGGTCCTTTGAGCCCATTGAACTGACACTGATTTGACCTAAAAAAAGGATACAACAATAATACTACTATCATGCATTATGCAGCTAGGTGGGCCGTAACTCACACGTATCTCAGAAATTATGAACGGTCCGAGATCCATCGGTAGGTAGCATCAATGCGCCGAATGACTTTCGCCTCCCCCCTGTTGAACTCCTACCCAGCCTTAACCACTGCATCCTCCTCGTAGCTACCGTGCAGCCGTGCTCAACCGCACATTGCCTCGCCCTCAACTCGATCTCTCCCACCTTCGTGATGGTTAGCGCCTCGACCATCCCTCTAAGCCTGCCTCCCTCCCCCCACCGCGTCCCCTGCACCCCCGTCCATCACCCGTCAAGTTTCGGGCTCACTCCTGCTTGTCCATGGCTCGGCCACGCTGTCCCCTCCTTCGGCCTCGGGCAAAGGGAAAAAAACTAGACACCTGATCATCGATCAGTTCAAAATGAAAGGCAAAATTCGTGGTGGAAAGTTCATGTCAAGGGACGGCAAGTGGCCGACATCTTTGCCGCAAAGTATTCGACCTAGGTTGTCGTACGGCCGCGCCCACCTAAACGCAGGCTGGCTGGCGGCCACTCGTTCGATATCTGGGCCGCTGCCGTCGTCGTCCCACGTCGGGGGCGACGGGGACGGATTTGGCATACAGCGTCCCCGGATTAGGCATACGGCATCTCCGCACAGGCGCACGCTCCAATCGAAAACCACGCCCTTGCCCAAGTTGCAGCGGCGCCTTCACGTGCGCACAGACGACGCGGAGCATTATTGGTTCCACGCCTATATATTCTTCAATCATGCATCTAGCAGCGGGAGAAGAAAAATAACCGGCCTGCAATAGCTAGGTAGACAGAGGCAAAGGAAGAACGATCATTCGAAGCCATGGCGGCCGGAGGCGTGTGGGTGTTCCGGAAGGACGGGGTGATGGAGCTGAAGAGCGCCGGGGTGCAGCCGTCGTCGTCGAGCCGGAGCAGCAAGGCGCTGGTGTACGTGCCGGCGAACGAGACGATGCGGTCGCTGGAGGCGCTGGAGCGGCGGCTGGGAGCGCTGGGCTGGGAGCGCTACTACGAGAACCGAGACATCGTGCAGCTCCACCGGCGCGACGGCGCCGTCGACCTCATCGCGCTCCCGCGGGACTTTGCGAGGTTCCGCTCCACCCACATGTACGACGTCGTCGTCAAGAACCGGCACCACTTCAAGGTCGTCGACGTCTGAACATTCATGCAAGCTACCGCTTCTAAGTATACCTACTTTCTGCGGCCAAGCTTGCAAGTCGGTTTTGCCAAATAAGCGCACGTGCATAATGGTGTGCGTGTGTGTATGTGAGTGATCGATGTACTAATAATAGTTTATGCCTTGTACTGTTTTTGTACGTCCCTGAATTTCTCCTAGTTAGCCAGTGGCATCTTTTAGTATTTGGTTGGGTCTCGGTTGTGTTTGTCACTTTTGTTGGCATGGTCGTACATGTCTGTTAACTAAAAGCAGCCAGCTTCGAATTTTCTAACTGTGCATGCATGGCTACGAGAAACTGTACGTGGCCAACCTGCATCCACACGTTAGTGCATGCGCTGCAAATGGCTGAAACGAGCGAGATGTCTAGAAGAGCAATGCACAAAATGCTTGTTCGGTGGAGTCCGGAATCGGAGGTGGAATCCGGAATGGGAGCCGGAGCCGACGCGGCTGACATCGCATTGGTCGGAGGACGCGGCTTGGTGCAGAAGGGGGATATCATGAGGATGGCCGCCATCAGATCTATGCAACTATTGACCAGGCCGGCCACCCACCGGTCTTAGACTGGGTTGTTGCTGGCGATGATGGGGATGAGGGGGCGGCACGGTGACGAATGTGTCATCGGAGGAGAGCACGGGGTGATGAGGAGAGTGAGAGAGAGTGATGTGAATCGAAAGTGGGAGATGACTGGAGAGAGAGAGGAGTTGTAAGAAGTTTTTTTGTCTCCTGTGTTTTTGCGCGTGCAATAAAATAGAACGCGCACGTGGCTCGAGTGAGTCTGGATCATCCAAAAACCTTGATTCCTGCATGTTGGAAATATGCTCTACAAACAATAAATAAAGCGTTTATTATTATATTTTTTTATTCATGATAATTGTTTATTGTCCATAATATAATTGTATTGATTGAAAACACATTACATGTATGGATAAATAAACAACACTTTCTTCCTAGTATGCCTCTAGTGAACTAGCTCGTTGACCAAAGCTGGTTAAGGTTTTCTAGCCATTGACATTTAATAACGGGATCACATCATTAGGAGAATGGTGTGATGGACAAGACCCAAACTACAAACATAGCATATGATCGTGTCAATTTATTGCTACTGTTTTCTGCATGTCAAGTATATGTTCCTATGACCATGAGATCATGCAATTCACGGACACCGGAGGAGTGCCTCATGTGTATCAAACATCGCAATGTAACTGGGTGACTATAAAGGTGCTCTACAGGTATCTCCGAGCGTGTCTGTTGGGTTGGCATGGATCAAGACTGCGATTTGTTACTCCGTGTGACGGAGAGGTATCTCAGGGCCCACTCGGTAATACAACATCACAATAAGCCTTGCAAGCAATGTGACTAAGTGTTAGTCACGGGATCTTGTATTACGGAACGAGTAAAGAGATGCCGGTAACGAGGTTGAACTAGGTATGGAGATACCGACGATCGAATCTCGGGCAAGTAACATACCGAAGAACAAAGGGAACATCATACGGGATTAACTGAATCCTTGACATAGAGGTTCGACCGATAAAGATCTTCGTAGAATATGTAGGAAAAAATATGGGCATCCAGGTCCCGCTATTGGTTATTGACCATAGAGGTGTCTCGGTCATGTCTACATAGATCTCGAACCCGCAGGGTCTGCACACTTAAGGTTCGGTGACGTTTCCGTAGTATAGAGTTATGTATGGTGGTGACCGAAGGATGTTAGGAGTCCCGGATGAGATCCCGGACGTCACGAGGAGCTCCAGAATGGTCTGGAGGTAAAGATTGATATATAGGAAGTCCTGTTTTGGTAGTCGGAAAAGTTTCGGGCTCATCGGTAGTGTACCGGGAGACCATCGGGAGGGGTATTTCGACCCAAGTTGCTACATGGGCTGTGGGAGAGTGAATACCAGCCCTTAGTGGGCTGATGGAAGTCCCACACAAGGCCCATGCGGCTGGGAAAGAAAAGCCCAAAGAGAAAAGGTGGAAAAAGGCAAAAAAAAAGGCAAAAACGGAAGGAGTCCTAGTCCTACTAGGATTGGAGGAGGATTCCTCCTCTCCTCCCACTTTGGCCGAAGCCTAGAGGGCTTGGCCCTTGCGCCAAGCCTCCTCCTCTCTTCCTCTTATATATACTAGATGTTTTAGGGTTTTTGCACTAGTTTTTCAGCCACGTGCTACCTTCTCCTCTTGTGCATAGTTTCTCCTCTAGATCGGTTTTTTGCAGTGCTTAGGCGAAGCCCTGTCGGAATTGCTCCACCACCATCGCCGCAACGCCGTTGCACTGCCAAAGAACTCGTCTACCTCTCCGCTCCCTCTTGCTGGATCAAGAAGGCTGTAGGAGATATGCCCTAGAGGCAATAATAAATGTTACTGATTATCTCCCTGTTCATAATTAGGTTTATGTTCCATGCTATAACTGCTATGGTTCTCGAGTCTACAATAACCACGAGGCTTGAAGGAAGACTCAAATGCACGTGTGGAATAATAAACGGTAAATTGTATTCCTAGTCTAGCCTCTAAGAGTGGCTCAAGTATTGCATGATGATCCTGTTTTCCTGATCATGGGCAAGGCTATGCCAGCAATTTTGAGGACACAATGTTAGAAGAACATTTGTGTTGAATCGCCCCGAATTGATGTTATGCTATGAGATACATTCGTCATAAGTTAATGGTTAATAACACAGAGAAGTTAATATTTGCATAATTCCTTAGACCATGAGAGTATCGAGTTTCTTCATGCTTGCTTCATGAACTTTGGGGTTTGTTAAATGTCATCCGTAAATGGTTGGCTATTACAATGGCTTACGGGTTCATGGAAAAGTATGTCAAGTAACTTGATAGCTCAAGATTGGGATTTGCTCCTCCGACGATGGAGAGATATCTCTGGGCCCTCTCTGTGTTATGGCATCCATCATCGTCTGGCCAGACCCTTTGTGATTTGATCACGGGGATGCCGAAACACGGGAACGAGAAAATAGAACAATACCGGTAACGAGGTAACTGGCATAGTGGACAAGTTGTTGATCCACGGGGATGCCAACATGTCTGACCTCGGGTATTTGTAACATATCGCGAAGCAACAGGAATAGCACACGACAACTGGAGGTTCACTCGAATATTTATTCGTGTGGGTATAGGGGTCAATATGGGTGTCCACGGCTCCGATGTTGATCATTGATCGGAAGGGGTTCCGGGTCATGTCTATGCTTCACCGAACCTATAAGGTCACACACTTAAGGGTCATCTATCTGCTGAATACTGTTGGAAATATGCCCTAGAGGCAATAATAAAATGGTTATTATTGTATTTCCTTGTTCATGATAATTGTCTATTGTTCATGCTATAATTGTGTTAACCGGAAACCATAATACATGTGTGAATACATAGACCACAACATGTCCCTAGTGAGCCTCTAGTTGACTAGCTCGTTGATCAATAGATGGTCACGGTTTCATGGCCATGGACATTGGATGTCGTTGATAACGGGATCACATCATTAGGAGAATGATGTGATGGACAAGACCCAATCCTAAGCATAGCACAAAGATCGTGTAGTTCGTTTGCTAAAGCTTTTCAATGTCAAGTGTCATTTCCTTAGACCATGAGATTGTGTAACTCCCGGATACCGTAGGAATACTTTGGGTGTGCCAAACGTCACAACGTAACTGGGTGGCTATAAAGGTACGCTACGGGTATCTCCGAAAGTATCTGTTGGGTTGGCACGAATCGAGACTAGGATTTGTCACTCCGTGTGACGGAGAGGTATCTCTGGGCCCACTCGGTAAGACATCATCATAATGAGCTCAATGTGACTAAGGAGTTAGCCACGGGATGATGTATTACGGAACGAGTAAAGAGACTTGCCAGTAACGAGATTGAACAAGGTATGGGGATACCGACGATCGAATCTCGGGCAAGTATCATACCGATAGACAAAGGGAATTGTATACGGGATTGATTGAATCCTTGACATCGTGGTTCATCCGATGAGATCATCGTGGAGTACGTGGGAGCCAACATGGGTATCCAGATCCCGCTGTTGGTTATTGAACGGAGAGGTGTCTCGGTCATGTCTACGTGTCTCCCGAACCCGTAGGGTCTACACACTTAAGGTTCGATGACGCTAGGGTTATAGGGAAAAGGTATACGTGATTACCGAAGGTTGTTCGGAGTCCCGGATGAGATCCCGGACGTCACGAGGAGCTCCGGAATGGTCCGGAGGTAAAGATTGATATATAGGAAGTCCAGTTTCGGTCACCGGAAAGTTTTCGGGCTCATCGGTATTGTACCGGGAGTGCCGGGAGGGTGCCGGAGGACCCCCGGGAGGGGTGTGACGACCAGAGGACTTCATGGGCTGTTAGATAAAGTGTGTCAGCCCTTATTGGGCTGGGAAATACTTTTGCTAAAGGCCCATGTGGCTGGAGATAAGGAGATAAGGCAAAAAGGATTTAAAAGGAGGAGATCCACCTCCCTTGTGGGAGGTGGACTCTCCCTTTAATTCGGCCGGCCATCTCCTCTTTGGAGTAGAGGCCAAGCCAGCCCTCCACGTCCCTCCTCCTATATATACTTGAGGTTTTGGATGTTTTGAGATAGGATTTGATCTCTCTCTCTCACGGCGAAGCCCTACCTCTCTTCTTCCTCCTCCGCAGCGCTTAGGCGAAGCCCTGTCGGAATACCTTGCTACTCCACCACCACCACGCCGTCGTGCTGCTGTTGGAGCCCTTCCCCAACCTCTCCTTCCTCCTTGCTGGATCAAGGTGTTGGAGACGTCACCGGGCTGCACGTGTGTTGAACGCGGAGGTGCCGTCCGTTCGGCACTTGATCGGATCTACCGCGATCTGAATCGCTGCGAGTACGACTCCATCAACCGCGTTCTTGTAACGCTTCCGCTTAGCGATCTTCAAAGGTATGAAGATCCACTCTCCCCTTGCTCGTTGCTGGTTTCTCCATAGATGGATCTTGGTGAACGCGTAGGAAATTTTTTGATTTACTACTACGTCTCCCAACAGTGGCATCATGAGCTAGGTCTATGCGTAGAATCTATGCACGAGTAGAGGACAAAGCAGTTGTGGGCGTCGAGTTTGTTAATTTGCTTGCCGCTACTAGTCTTATCTTGATTCGGCGGTATTGTGGGATGAAGCGGCCCGGACCAACTTTACACGTACGCTTACGTGAGACCGGTTCCACCGCCTGACATGCACTAGATGCATAAGGTGGCTAGCGGGTGTCTGTCTCTCCTACCTTAGTCGGATCGGATTCGATGAAAAGGGTCCTTATGAAGGGTAAATAGCAATTGGCAAATCACGTTGTGGTGTTGACGTAGGTAAGAAACGTTCTTGCTAGTAACCTATAGCAGCCACGTAAAAACTTGCAACTACAAATTAGAGGACGTCTAACTTGTTTTTGCAGCATGTGCCTTGTGATGTGATATGGCCAAAGGATGTGATGTGATGCATTGTGATGTATGAATTGATCATGTTCTTGTAATAGGATTCACGACTTGCATGTCGATGATTATGACAACCGGCAGGAGCCATAGGAGTTGTCTTATTTATTGTATGACCTGCGTGTCAATCATAAACGCCATGTAATTACTTTACTTTATTGCTAAGCGTTAGCCATAGTAGTAGAAGTAATAGTTGGCGAGACAACTTCATGAAGACACAATGATGGAGATCATGATGATGGAGATCATGGTGTCGTGCCGGTGACAGTGATGATCATGGTGCCCCGAAGATGGAGATCATAGGAGCAAAATGATATTGGCCATATCATGTCACTATATTGATTGCATGTGATGTTTATCATGTTTACATCTTATTTGCATAGAACGACGGTAGTAAATAAGATGATCTCTCAATAAAATTTCAAGAAAGGTGTTCACCCTAACTGTGCACCGTTGCTAAGGATCGTCGTTCCGAAGCACCACGTGATGATCGGGTGTGATAGGTTCTAACGTTCGCATACAACGGGTGTAAGCCAGATTTACACATGCGAAACACTTAGGTTGACTTGACGAGCCTAGCATGTACAGACATGGCCTCGGAACACGGAAGACCGAAAGGCCGAACATGAGTCGTATAGAAGATACGATCAACATAGAGATGTTCACCATGGATGACTAGTCCGTCTCACGTGATGATCGGACACGGGCTAGTTGACATGGATCATGTATCACTTGGAAGACTAGAGAGATGTCTATCTAAGTGGGAGTTCATTAATAATTTGATTAAATGAACTTAATTATCATGAACTTAGTCTAAAAATGTCCTTGCAAATTATGTCGTAGATAGCTCGCGCTGTAGCTCCCCAGTTTTATTGATACAATCCTAGAGAAAAGTAAGTTGAAAGTTGATGGTAGCAATAATGCGGACTGGGTCCGTGATCTGAGGATTGTCCTCATTGCTGCACAGAAAGCTTATGTTTTTGATGTACCGCTAACTGCATCACTCCCTCAAGCGTTGTCTGTAGATGTTGTGAACATATGACAGGCACTTTTTGATGACTACGTGATAGTTCAGTGCGTCATGCATTACGGCTTAGAATTGAGGCTTCAAAATGTTTTGAACGTCACAGAACATATGAGATGTTCTAGGAGCTGAGATTGTGATCTCAAGCTCGTGCCTATGTTGAGAGGTATGAGACCTCCAACAAGATTCTTTGCCTGCAAGATAAAGGAGAATAGCTTAATCGGTGAGCGTGTTCTCAGATTGTCTGGGTGCTACAATCACTTGAATCAAGTGGGAGTTAATCTTCCAGATGAGATAGTGATTAATGCAGTTCTCCAAGTCACTGCCACCAAGCTACTAGAGCTTCGTGATGAACTATAACATGCCAGGGATGGATAAGATGATCCCTGAGTTGTTCGTGATGTTTGACACCACGAAGGTAGAAATCAATAAGGAGCATCAAGTGTTGATGGTTAAGTGAAAACCACTAGTTTCAAAAGGGGCAAGGGCAAGAAGGGAAAAACTTCAGGAATGGCAAGCCAGTTGTTGCTCTAGTGAAGAAACCCAAGGTTGAGCCCGAACCCGAGACTAAGTGCTTCTGTTATGAGGAGAATGTTCGCTGAAGCGGAAAAACCCTAGATGATTGGTAGATAAGAAGGCTGGTAATGTCAATGGAAGTATATTTGATATACGTGTTAGTGATGTGTACCTTGCTGGTACTCCTAGTAGCACCTGGGTATTAGATACCGGTTCGGTTGCTAAGTGTTAGCAACTCGAAATAAAAGCTACGGAGTAAATGGAGACTAGCTAGGTGAAAGGTGACGATGTGTGTTGGAAGTATTTCCAAGATTGATGTGATCACCATCGCACGCTCTCTCTACCTTCAGGATTTGTGATAAACCTAAATAAATGTTATTTGGTGTTTGCGTTGAGCATAAACGTGATTAGATCATGATTAGTGCGATACGGTTATTCATATAAGTTAGAGAATAATGGTTATTCTGTTTACATGGATAATGCCTTCAATGGTCATGCACCCACTCGAAATGGTTTATCGAATCATGATCGTAGTAGTACACATATTCATAACATTGGTACCAAAAGATACAAAGTTAATAATGATAGTACCACATGCTTGTGGCACTGCCACGTAATGTCATATTGGTATAAATCGCATGAAGAAACTCCATGATGATGGATGTTTTTTTGACTCGCTCGATTTCGAATCGGTTGAGACATGCGAGCCATGCCTCTTGGGCAAGATGACTGAGACCCCGTCATCCAATATGATGGAGCGGGCAAGTGGCTTATTGGAATTAATACATGTTGATGTATGTGGTCCAATGAGTGTTGAAACACACAGTGGATATCGTTGTTTTTCTTTACCTTCACTGATGATTTGAGTAAATATGGGGATATTTACTTAATGAAACACGAATCTGAAATGTTTGAAAGGTTCAAGGAGTTTCAGAGTGAAGTTAAAGATCATCGTGACAAGAAGATAAATGTCTATGATATGATCATGGAGGTGAATATCTAAGTTACGAGTTTGGTATGCAATTTTAGACAATGTGGAAATTGTTTCACAGCTCACGCCTCCTGGAACACCATAGTGTGATGGTGTGTTCGAACGTCGTAGTCGTGCTCTATTGGATATAGTGAGTACTATGATGTCTCTTATCGTTTTACAACTATCGTTATGGGGTTATGCATTAAAGACAAATCCATTCACTTTAATAGGGCACCATCTAAGTCTGTTGAGATGACACCATGAGAATAATGGTTTGACAGAAGCCTAAGCTATCATTTCTTAATGTTTGGGGCTGCGACGCTTATGTGAAGATGGGTTTTTCACCTAGCGAGCTCGAACTCAAAGCAGACAAATGCATCTTCATAGAATACCCTAATGAGACATTGGGTATACCTTCTATCTCAGATCCAAGCGCAAAAGGTGTTTGTTGCTAAGAACGGGTCCTGTCTTGAGAAAGAGTTTCTCTCGAAAGAATTGAGTGGGAGGAAGATAGAACTTGATAAGGTTGTTGAACCTTTGTTTCAACCAGAGAATAGCGCAACACAGAAAGATGTTTCTGTAGAGCCTACTCAGTTGAAACGGAAGTTAATGATGATGATCATGAAGCTTCGGATCAAGTCACTATCGAACCTCGTAGGTCGACAAGGACGCATACTGCTCCTGAGTAGTACGACAACCCTGTCTTGGAAATCATGTTGTTGGACAACGATGAACCTACGAACTATGGAGAAGCGATGGTGGGCCCGGATTCCAACAAATGGCTAGGAGCCATGAAATCCGAGAAAGGATCCATGTATGAAAACCAAGTATGGACTTTGGTAGACTTGCCTGTTGAATGGCGGGTCATTGAGTACAAATGGACCTTTGAAATAAACATAGACGCTAATAGTGAAATGTCACTGTTTATAAAGCTCGACTTGTCGCAAAGAAGTTTCCGCCAAGTTCAAGGAGTTGACTGCGATGAGATTGTCTCATCTGTAGCGATGCTAAAAGTCTATTAAAATTTTGTTAGCAGTTGCTGCATTTTTCGATTATGAAATCTGGCAGATGGATGACAAAACAAGGTTTCCGTAATGGTTTCTGTGAGGAAGAGTTGTATGTGATACAACCAGAAGGTTTTGTCAATCCTAAGGATGCTAATAATATGCAAACTCCAGCGATCCTTCTATGGACTGGAGCAAGAATCTCGGAGTTGGAATATATGCTTTGATGAGGTGATCAAAGTGTTTAAGTTTATACAAAGTTTATGAGAAACTTGTATTTGCAAGAAAGTGAGTGGGAGCACTATAGAATTTCTTATAAGAATATGTAGTTGACATATTATTGATCGGAAATGATGTAGAATTTCTGGAAGAGCATGAAGGGTTGTTTGAAAAGAGTTTTTTCAAAGGAAGACCCAGATAAAGCTACTATTTTATTGAGCATCAAGATCTATAGGGATAGATCAATTCGCTTGATAAGTTTTTTCGACGAAGACATACCTTGACAAGTTTTTGAAGGAGTTCAAAATAGATGGGTCAAAGAAGGAGTTCTTGACTGTATTGTAAGGTGTGAAATTGAGTAAGACTCAATACCCGACCACGGCAGAAGATAAAGAAAAGATGAGTGTCATCTCCTATGCTTTAGCCATAGGCTCTATATAGTATGCCATGCTGTGTACCGCACCTGTGTGTGCCTTGCCATGAGTCTGTCAAGGGGTACAAGAGTAATCCAAGAGTGGATCACTAGACAGCGGTCAAAGTTAGCCTTAGTAACTTGAGAACTAAGGAAATATTTCTCGATTATGGAGGTGATAAAGAGTTCATCGTAAAGTGTTACGATGATGCAAGCTTTAAAACCAATCCGGATGACTCTTAGTAGAAATCCAGCTACGTATAGTGGAGCAGCCATTTGGAATAGCTCCAAGTGGAGCGTGGGAGCAGTATCTACAAATATGAAATGGAAAGTTTGCAAAGGTACACACGGATCTGAATGTCGCAGACCCGCTGACTAAAAACCTCTTTCACGAGCAGAACATGAACAAACCCCAGAACTTATTGGGTGTTAATCACATGATGATATGATCACATGGTGATGTAAGTGTTAATCACATGGTGATGTGAACTAGATTATTGACTCTAGTGCAAGTGGGAGACTGTTGGAAATATGCCCTAGAGGCAATAATAAAATGGTTATTATTGTATTTCCTTGTTCATGATAATTGTCTATTGTTCATGCTATAATTGTGTTAACCGGAAACCATAATACATGTGTGAATACATAGACCACAACATGTCCCTAGTGAGCCTCTAGTTGACTAGCTCGTTGATCAATAGATGGTCACGGTTTCATGGCCATGGACATTGGATGTCGTTGATAACGGGATCACATCATTAGGAGAATGATGTGATGGACAAGACCCAATCCTAAGCATAGCACAAAGATCGTGTAGTTCGTTTGCTAAAGCTTTTCAATGTCAAGTGTCATTTCCTTAGACCATGAGATTGTGTAACTCCCGGATACCGTAGGAATACTTTGGGTGTGCCAAACGTCACAACGTAACTGGGTGGCTATAAAGGTACGCTACGGGTATCTCCGAAAGTATCTGTTGGGTTGGCACGAATCGAGACTGGGATTTGTCACTCCGTGTGACGGAGAGGTATCTCTGGGCCCACTCGGTAAGACATCATCATAATGAGCTCAATGTGACTAAGGAGTTAGCCACGGGATGATGTATTACGGAACGAGTAAAGAGACTTGCCAGTAACGAGATTGAACAAGGTATGGGGATACCGACGATCGAATCTCGGGCAAGTATCATACCGATAGACAAAGGGAATTGTATACGGGATTGATTGAATCCTTGACATCGTGGTTCATCCGATGAGATCATCGTGGAGTACGTGGGAGCCAACATGGGTATCCAGATCCCGCTGTTGGTTATTGACCGGAGAGGTGTCTCGGTCATGTCTACGTGTCTCCCGAACCCGTAGGGTCTACACACTTAAGGTTCGATGACGCTAGGGTTATAGGGAAAAGGTATACGTGATTACCGAAGGTTGTTCGGAGTCCCGGATGAGATCCCGGACGTCACGAGGAGCTCCGGAATGGTCCGGAGGTAAAGATTGATATATAGGAAGTCCAGTTTCGGTCACCGGAAAGTTTTCGGGCTCATCGGTATTGTACCGGGAGTGCCGGGAGGGTGCCGGAGGACCCCCGGGAGGGGTGTGACGACCAGAGGACTTCATGGGCTGTTAGATAAAGTGTGTCAGCCCTTATTGGGCTGGGAAATACTTTTGCTAAAGGCCCATGTGGCTGGAGATAAGGAGATAAGGCAAAAAGGATTTAAAAGGAGGAGATCCACCTCCCTTGTGGGAGGTGGACTCTCCCTTTAATTCGGCCGGCCATCTCCTCTTTGGAGTAGAGGCCAAGCCAGCCCTCCACGTCCCTCCTCCTATATATACTTGAGGTTTTGGATGTTTTGAGATAGGATTTGATCTCTCTCTCTCACGGCGAAGCCCTACCTCTCTTCTTCCTCCTCCGCAGCGCTTAGGCGAAGCCCTGTCGGAATACCTTGCTACTCCACCACCACCACGCCGTCGTGCTGCTGTTGGAGCCCTTCCCCAACCTCTCCTTCCTCCTTGCTGGATCAAGGTGTTGGAGACGTCACCGGGCTGCACGTGTGTTGAACGCGGAGGTGCCGTCCGTTCGGCACTTGATCGGATCTACCGCGATCTGAATCGCTGCGAGTACGACTCCATCAACCGCGTTCTTGTAACGCTTCCGCTTAGCGATCTTCAAAGGTATGAAGATCCACTCTCCCCTTGCTCGTTGCTGGTTTCTCCATAGATGGATCTTGGTGAACGCGTAGGAAATTTTTTTATTTACTACTACGTCTCCCAACAAATACTAGACAGGGAGTCTGAGAGAAAATCACCAAAAAAGTTTCGGACACCGGAAAAGTTTCGGACACCGGAAAAGTTCCGCAAAGAGAACACCGGAACAGTTTCGGTAAAACTAAAAAGTTGTTTCAGGGTATACCATTAAGTCAAATTGGTTTCGGCACATGCCTGATAATTCTTGGAGGGTGCTAGAATCATTCTGGGAACTTCTGGGAATTTTCCGGAAGAAAAACCGGAAATGCTCCGGAGCTGCTGGAACCGCTTCAGATGCTTTTCGCAGATGAAAATCACTAATCCGGAATTGTTCCGAATCGCATTAAAAATTATTTTAGTGGGGTACTGGAAATGTTCTAAGCCCACATAAATATTTTCAGTTCGACCGGACGCTGAAAAATGTCGTCGTGAATATTGAAAGTGCTTTTTGGGATAAATATCTCGTGAATAGTGGAAACACTATTATGAATAGTGGGAAACACTATTGGGAGAAAATATCTCATGACTAGTGAAAACACTATTACGAAAAATAGTGGAAACACTATTGTGAATAGTGGGAATCACTATTATGAATAGTGAAAATATCTGAGGGCATTTTGGTATTTTTACCATAGTCTCTCACCCTGTAAATAGGGGTGAGGTGGCAGCCCAAAAACTCACTATTACTCTCATACAAATGCCATGCATGATCTGGCTCTCTCTCTCCCTCCCAGCGAAATAGTTTCGTAGAGCCGAAAGGTTGTCTGGGTTCCGGCACGAACTAGTTCTGGATGGCGAAGCCCTGCCAGATAGATGACACAGTATGTGTGCAACTCTGTAGAGAGATCGTAGTTTCGATCTTAGTTCGAGAGTGCCTCCCGAAGGGCTATTCGTATGACCGTCCGAGTTTTGGAGGTCCTCCCGAAGGGCTGTCCAAGTGACAGTCCGAGTTTCGGAGGTCCTCCCGAAGGGCTGTCCGCGACACCGTCTGGGGGACTGTCCGACCGCCTCCCGGAGGGCTGTTCGCGGGGCAGACGAGGGTATACATCCTCGCGGTTGGGAGGTTGTAAAATCCTAGCTGCGGGGATCTGCACCGCCGATCGTCATCGACTATACTTCCGCTGAGCTACGAGTCGGTAAGAAATAGATCAAACCTTGTATGCAGTCTCCAGAGTGGTCCTGGGCTGGTGTGTAGGTCGAATTTTTTTTGTTTTCTGTTGCGTTACCCAACAGTGGCATCAAGAGCCGTGCTATGTGTAGATGTAGGTTACGATCTAGAATACATGGAGATGTATGGGTATTGCATAATATAACTTTGGTGTAGATGAGATCTATTGCTAAAAATTATTTATGCGGGTAGCAGATGAAATCTGTTACCGGATGTTCATGTTGTTCCCCCTAAATTTGCGTAGTCCTGATCTTGACGGCATGGTGGAATCTCACAAAGTTCTGGCAATCCGCGATCCCTTCATGCTGCTCCTGAGTATGTTGATTGACAGATCAAGGAAGTGCTAACAGTTCTTTGGGTTCCACCATAGTTAAAGAAAGATGGATGTTTCACAGACGAAAGGGCAATGCAGATATGATCTGCACGGGGGTCATGCGTATGACGAAGTTTAGTATGGGGCTCGAGATTTTATTATCTCATGTTTCATACACCCTGCAATGTCAATCTAGCAACTTGGATTATCATGCTTGATGATGGACGTTGGTAGCTTCGGTTTGTTTCGAAACCTTAGAAGCCACGTAAAACAAGTTTTTGCATGAACCGATTAGAGGCGTCTAACTTGGTTTTGCAGGATGGTTTGCATGTGCATATGATGTGGTATAGCAATGCTCATATTGATTTGATTATGTATGAAATGACTATATGATGTAATTAACATGACCTGTGGGTCATGATTCGGCATGATGGCTGGAGCCATATGATTGCACTTTAATGACCTGCGTGTCAACCTTATGTAATGCACTTATTTTGTTAGCTATAGAGATAGCAATATTACCTAGTGCATCGACAAGGTGGTGGCAATCTTTGCGAAGGTGAACACCGACGCGAATGCCGAAGACGAAGAAATGAAAGACTTCTCCGTCAGAAAGGGCTATACAATATCATGCTATTAAGAATTGCGTGAGATGTTTATCCCTTATGATGCACCCTTCTTGATTGTGCGGTAGTCGCGTTTTATTAGGGTGATCTGTCACAAAATATCAAGTAGTTAGTGTTCTCCCAAGTGTAGCACCATCACGACACCTATCTTTTCGGGGTGCGCCATGTCACACGGGTACGAACGATTAGAGAAGTGTGAGGCGGGTGAGTTGAGACCTCGCAGCGAGATCACTTGGTTGTCTTGATGTTCAGTAATGACCGTCATGAGCTCGGAACACACGCACCGAAAGATGAACAAGAGTCACATAGAGATGTGATTGGCAAGTTGGCCTACCGGTTGAGATTTTTGTCATCAATGGTGTTACACCAATGGCCTGGAACACCACAGCGTAATGGTGTGTCCGAACGTCGTAATCGAACCTTATTAGATATGGTGCGTTCTATGATGTATCTTACTAATTTGCCACTATCGTTTTGGGGTTATGCATTAGAGACAACTGCATTCACTTTAAATAGGGCACCATCAAAATCCGTTGAGACGATGCCATATGAACTATGGTTTGGCAAGAGGCCAAAGTTGTCGTTTCTTAAGTTTGGGGATGTGATGCTTATGTCAAAAAGCTTCATCCTGAAAAGTTGGAACCCAAAGCGGAGAAATGCTTCTTCATAGGGTACCCGAAAGAGACAGTCGGGTATACCTTCTATCTCAGATCCGAAGGCAAAGTGTTTGTCGCTAAGAATGGAACATTTCTTGAGAAAGAGTTTCTCTCGAAAGAATTGAGTGGGAGGAAAATAGAACTTGATGAGGTTATTGAACCTTTACTTCAACCAGAGAGTAGCGCAGCATAGAAAGATGTTTCTATGGAACCTACGATGATTGAAGAGGAAGTTAATGATGATGATCATGAAGCTTCGTATCAAGTTACTATTGAACCTTGTAGGTCGACAAGGGCGCGTACTGCTCCGGAGTGGTATGGCAACCCTGTCTTGGAGGTCATGTTGTTGGACAACAATGAACCTAGGAGTTATGGAGGAGCAATGATGGCCCTGGATTTCGAGAAATGGTTACAGGCCTTGAAATCCGAGATGAGATCCATGTATGAAAACAAAGTATGGACTTTGGACGTATTACCTGAAGGACGAAAGGCCATTCAGAACAAATGGATCTTTAAGAAGAAGACAGACACGGACGGTAATGTCACCGTCTATAAAGATCGATTTGTGGCAAAGGGTTTTTCACAAGTTCAAGGAGTTGACTATGATGAGACCTTCTCAACCGTAGCGATGCTTAAGTCTGTCAGAATCATGTTGGCAATAGTTGCTTATTTCGACTATGAAATTTGGCAGATGGATGTCAAACTACACCGTTCCTCAACGGTTTCCTTAAGGAAGAGTTGTATATGAGACAACCAGAAGGTTTTGTCGATCCAGAGAATGCTGACAAAGTTTGCAAACTCCAGCGATCCATTTATGGGCTGGTGCAAGCATCTCGGAGTTGGAATAAACGCTTTGATGAGGTGATCAAAGCGTTTGGGTTTATACAAGTTTATGGAGAAGCTTGTATTTACAAGAAAGTGAGTGGGAGATCTATAGCGTTTCTAATATTATATGTGGATGACATATTGCTGATTGGAAACAATAAAGAAATGCCGGAAAGCATGAAGTATTTGAACAAGAGTTTTTCAATGAAGGACCTAGGAGAAGCAGCTTTCATATTAGGCAGTAAGATCTATAGAGATAGATCGAGATGCTTAATAGCACTTCCACAGAGCACATACCTTGATAAAGTTTTGAAGAAGTTCAAAATGGATCCGTCCAAGAAGGGGTTCTTGCCTATGTTACAAGGTGTGAAGTTGAGTAAGACTCAATGCCCAGTGACTGCAGAAGATAGAGAAAAGATGAGTGTCATCCCCCATGCTTCAGCCATAGGCTCTATCATGTATGCAAGAACCGATGTCATCCTTGCCAAAAGTATGGCCAAAAGGTTTCAAAGTGATCCTGGAATGGAGCATTGGGCGGCAGTCAAGAATATCCTTAAGTACCTAAAAAGGACTAAGGAAATGTTTCTCGTTTATGGAGGTGATGAAGAGCTCATCGTAAAGGGTTACGTCGATGCAAGTTTTGACACTAATCCGGATGACTCTAAGTCACAAACCGGATACGTATTTATTCTCAACGAGGGAGCGGTAAGATGGTGCAGTTCCAAGCAAAGCGTGGTAGCCGATTCTACATGCGAAGCGGAGTATATCGCAGCCTCGGAGGCGGCGAAGGAAGGTGTCTGAATGAAGCAATTCATGAAAGATCTTGGAGTAGTGCTCAGTGCACTGAATCCAATGACTCTGTTCTGTGACAACACTGGTGCCATTGCTCTGGCCAAGGAACCAAGGTTTCACAAGAGGACCAGACACATAAAGCAACGCTTCAACTCCATCCGCGATTACATCGAGGAGAAGGACATAAATATTTGCAAAGTGCACACGGATGTGAATGTTGCAGACCCATTGACTAAACCTCTTCCAAGGGCTAAACATGATCAACACCAGAACTGCACGGGTGTTCGATTCATTACAATGTAAATCACATAATGATGTGAACTTGATTACTGACTCTAGTGCAAGTGGGAGACTGTTGGAAATATGCCCTAGAGGCAATAAATAAAGTGTTTATTATTATATTTCCTTGTTCATGATAATTGTTTATTGTCCAGGCTATAATTGTATTGATTGGAAATACATTACATATGTGGATAAATACACAACACTTTGTCCCTAGTATGCCTCTACTGAACTAGCTCGTTGATCAAAGATGGTCAAGGTTTCCTAGCCATTGACATGTGCTGTCATTTGATAACGGGATCACATAATTAGGAGAATGGTGTGATGGACAAGACCCAAACTACAAACATAGAATATGATCGTTTCAGTTTATTGCTACTGTTTTCTGCATGTCAAGTATATGTTCCTATGACCATGAGTTCATGCAATTCACGGACACCGGAGGAGTGCCTTGTGTGTATCAAACGTCGCAACGTAACTGGGTGACTATAAAGGTGCTCTATAGGTATCTCCGAGGGTGTCTGTTGGGTTGGCATGGATCAAGACTGAGATTTGTTACTCCGTGTGACGGAGAGGTATCTCAGGGCCCACTCGGTAATACAACATCACAATAAGCCTTGCAAGCAATGTGACTAAGTGTTAGTCACGGGATCTTGTATTACGGAACGAGTAAAGAGACTTGTCGGTAACGAGGTTGACCTAGGTATGGAGATACCGACGATCTAATCTCGGGCAAGTAACATACCAAAGAACAAAGGGAACATCATACGAGATTAACTGAATCCTTGATTTTGAGGTTCGACCGATAAAGATCTTCATAGAATATGTCGGAACCAATATGGGCATCCAGGTCCCGCTATTGGTTATTGAACGTAGAGGTGTCTCGGTCATGTCTACATAGATCTCGAACCCGCGGGGTCTACACACTTAAGGTTCGGTGACATTTCGGTAGTATAGAGTTATGTATGGTGGTGACCGAAGGTTGTTCGGAGTCCCAGATGAGATCCCTTACGTCACGAGGAGCTCCGGAATGGTCCGGAGGTAAAGATTGATATATAGGAAGTCCTGTTTTGGTCGCCAGAAAAGTTTCGGGCTCATCGGTAGTGTACCGGGAGACCATCGGGAGGGGTATTTCGACCCAAGAGGCTACATGAGCTTTGGGAGAGTGAATACCATCCCTTAGTGGGCTGGTGGAAGTCCCACACAAGGCCCATGCGGCTGGGAAAGAAAAGCCCAAAGAGAAAAGGTGGAAAAAGGCAAAAAAGGCAAAAAGGAAAGGAGTCCTAGTCCTACTAGGATTGGAGGAGGATTCCTCCTCTCCTCCCACTTCGGCCGAAGCCTAGAGGGCTTGGCCCTTGTGCCAAGCCTCCCCCTCTCTTCCTCTTATATATACTAGATGTTTTCGGGGTTTGGCACTAGTTTTTCAGCTACGTGCTACCCTCTCCTCTAGTGCATAGTTTCTCCTCTAGATCGGTTTTTTGTAGTGCTTAGGCGAAGCCCTGCTGGAATTTTTCCACCACCACCGCCGCAACGCCGTCGCGCTGCCAGAGAACTCGTCTACCTCTCCACTCCCTCTTTTTGGATCAAGAAGGTGGATATCGTCATCAAGATGTACGTGTGCTGAACGCGGAGGTGTCGTCCGTTCGGAGCTTGATCGGGACGGATCGTGATTGCATCACGGGACGCTCGGCGATTTGGATCGCGAAGACGTTCGACTACACCAACCGCGTTTCTTAACGCTTCCCGCTTAGAGATCTACAAGGGTATGTAGATCCACTCTCCCTCTCGTAGATGCTCATCACCATGGATAGATCTTGCGTGTGCGTAGGAATTTTTTTGTTTCCCATGCAACGTTCCCCATCAGTGGCCTCATGAGCTAGGTCTATGTGTAGATGAGATCTCGAGTAGAACACAAAGAGTTTGTGGGCATTGATGCTTAGATTGCTTCCTCCCTTGGTCGTGTTTTGGTTCAGCGGTATTGTGGGATTAAGCGTCTCGGACCAACCTTACTCGTATGCTTACGAGAGACCGGTTCCATCAACTGACGTGTAACCTCGTTGCACAAAGATGGCTGGCGGGTGCCTGTTTCTCCTACTTTAGTTGGATCGGATTCGACAAAGGCGGTCCTTGAGAAGGTTCAAAAGCAACTTATGTATCACCGTTGTGGTTTATGCGTAGGTGAGAATTGTTCTTGCTAGATACCCGTAGCAGCCACGTAAAACATGCAACAACAATTAGAGGACGTCTAACTTGTTTTTGCAAGGTGTGTTGTGATGTGATATGGCCAATTACATGATGTGATATATGTGATGTATGATATGATCATGTGTTGAATAGAATATCATGACTTGCATGTCGATGAGTACGGCAACCGAAAGGAGCCATAGGGTTGTCATTAATTATTGTATGACCTGCGTGTCAATCATTAAGCGCTATGTAATGCTTTACTTTATCCCTAAAGGGTGGCAATAGTAGTAGAAGCATGATGGGTACGACAACCCCGATGGCGACACGTTGATGGACATCATGGTGTCATGCCGGTGACGATGGAGATCATGTCGGTGCTTTCAAGATGGAGATCAAAAGCACAAGTTCATGGCCATATCATGTCACCTATGATTTGCATGTGATGTTAATCCTTTTATGCACCTTGTTTTTCTTAGGACGACGGTAGCATTATAAGGTGATCCCTCACTTAAATTTCAAGATGAATTGCGTTCTCTCCGAGTGTGCACTGTTGCGAAAGTTCGTCGTGTCGAGACACCACGTGATGATCGGGTGTGATAGATTCTACGTTCACATACAACGGGTGCAAGCCAGTGTCGCACATGCAGAACACTCAGGTTAAACTTGACGAGCCTATCATGTACAGACATGGCCTCGGAACACAAGAGACCGAAAGGTCGAACATGAGTCACATAGTAGATATGATCAACATGATGATGTTCACCATTGAAACCACCTCAACTCACGTGATGATCGGACTAGAGTTGGTGAATTTTGATCATGTGACACTCAGATGACCTGAGGGATGTCAATTTGAGTGGGAGCTTTAGTAATTTGATTAACTAAATTCATTATCTTGAACAATAGTCCAAGTAAGCTTTGCATATTTATGTTGTAGATCAATGGCTCGCATAGTAGCACCCCTGAATTTTAATGCGTTCCTAGAGAAAGCTAAGTTGAAAGATGATGGAAGTAACTTTGTTGACTGGTCCCGTAATTTGAGGATTATCCTCACAGCTTCCCAGAAATCATATGTCCTTAATGCATCGCTTGGTGACCAACCAGAAGACATGTCATCCGAAGACGTTAAGAACGCTTGGGAGGCATGTTCTGGAGATTCCTCAATAGTTCAGTTTGCAATATTATATGGCTTAGAACCGGGACTTCAAAGACTTTTTGAACATTATGGAGCATATGAGATGTTCCAGGAGTTGAAGTTTATCTTTCAGAAGAATGCCCGGATCGAGAGGTATGAGACCTACGATAAGTTCTATGCTTGCAAAATGGAGGAGAACGGGTCTATCAGTGAACATATACTCAGAATGTCTGGGTATTCAACTCGTCTAGCGGAGTTGGGAATTGCCCTTCCGCTAAAGGCGATCACTGACAGAGTTCTTCAATCACTGCCACCTAGTTACAAGAGCTTTGTGATGAACTATAACATGCACGGGATGAACAAGTCAGTCGCCGAGCTGTTTGCGATGCTTAAAGTCACTGAGTCTGAAATCCAGAAAGAACATCAAGTGTTGATGGTCAATAAAACCACTAGTTTCAAGAAGAATGGGAATGGCAAGAAGGGTAAAACCAAGAAGGATGGCAAAGCAGTGGCTACTCTTGTAAAGAAGCCCAAGACTGGACCCAAGCCAGAAACTGAGTGCTTTCATTGCAAGGGAACTGGTCACTAGAAGCGGAACTGCCCCAAGTACCTGGCTGACAAGAAGGCGGCCAACGACAAACAAGGTATATATGATATACATGTTATTGATGTGTACTATACTAGCTCTCGTTGTAGTGCCTGGGTATTTGTTACCGGTTCGGTTGCTCACATTTGCAACTCAAAACAGGAACTACGGAATGGATGAAGGCTGGCAGAGGATGAAGTGATGATGCGCGTGGGAAATGGTTCCAAGGTTGATGTGATCGCCGTCGGCATGCTCTCTCTTCGATTACCATCAGGATTAGTGATGAACCTGACTAATGTTATTTAGTGTATGCATTAAGCATGAACATTATATCTGGATCTTGTATATTGCAAGACGGTTACTCATTTAAATCAGAGAATAATGGTTGTTCTATTTATATGAGTAATATCTTTTATGGTCATGCACCCAATGTGAGGAGTTTATTTATATTGAATCTTAATAGTGATGGCACACATGTTCATAACATTGATGCCAAAAGATGTAGAGTTGATAATGATAGTACCACTTTCTTGTGGCACTACCGTTTAGGTCATATTGGTCTAAAACGCATGAGGAAGCTCCATGCCGATGGACTTTTGGATTCACTTGATTTTGAATCACTTGACACATGTGAACCATGCCTCATGGGCAAGATGACTAAAACGTCGTTCTCTGGAACAATGGAACAGGCAAGTGACTTATTGGAAATCATACATACTAATGTGTGCGGTCCAATGGATGTTATAGCGCGTGGTAGATATCGTTATTTTCTCATCTTCATTGATGATTTAAGTAGATATGGATATATTTACTTGATGAAACACAAGTCTGAAATGTTTGAAAAGTTCAAGCAATTGAATAGTGAAGTTGAGAATCATCGTAACAAGAAGATTTAATTCCTGCGATCTGATCAAGGAGGTGAATATCTGAGTTATGAGTTTGGCAGTCACTTAAGACAGTATGGAATTGTTTCACAGTTGACACTGCCTGGAATACCACAACGTAATGGTGTGTCCGAACGTCGTAATCGAACCTTATTAGATATGGTGCGTTCTATGATATCTCTTGCTGATTTGCCACTATCGTTTTGGGGTTATGCATTAGAGACAGTTGCATTCACTTTAAATAGGGCACCATCGAAATCCGTTGAGACGACTCCATATGAACTATGGCTTGGCAAGAGGCCAAAGTTGTCGTTTCTTAAAGTTTGGGGATGTGATGCTTATGTCAAAAAGCTTCATCCTGAAAAGCTGGAACCCAAAGTGGAGAAATGCGTCTTCATATAGTACCCGAAAGAGACAGTCGGGTATACCTTCTATCTCAGATCCTAAGGCAAAGTGTTTGTCGCTAAGAACGGAACATTTCTTGACGGGTTAAACTTGACGAGCCTAGCATGTATAGACATGGCCTCGGAACACAAGAGACCGAAAGGTCGAACACGAGTCATATAGTAGATATGATCAACATAATGATGTTCACCATTGAAACCACCTCAACTCACGTGATGATCGGACTTGAGTTGGTGAATTATGATCATGTGACACTCAGATGACATGAGGGATGTCAATTTGAGTGGGATCTTTAGTAATTTGATTAACTAAACTCATTATCTTGAACAATAGTCTGAAACCTTTGAATATTTATGTTCTAGATCAATGGCTCGCGCAGTAGCACCCCTGAATTTTAATGCGTTCCTAGAGAAATCTAAGTTGAAAGATGATGGAAGTAACTTTGTTGACTAGGCCCGTAATCTAAGGATTATCCTCACGACTTCCCAGAAATCATATGTCCTTGATGCACCGCTTGGTGACCAACCCGAAGACATGTCATCCGAAGACGTTAAGAATGCTTGGGAGGCACATTCTGGAGATTACTCAATAGTTCAGTGTGCAATATTGTATGGCTTAGAACTGGGACTTCAAAGACGTTTTGAACGTCATGGAGCATATGAGATGTTCCAGGAGTTGAAGTTCATCTTTCAGAAGAATGCCCAGATCGAGAGGTATGAGACCTCCGATGAGTTCTATGCTTGCAAAACGGAGGAGAATGGGTCTATCAGTGAACATATACTCAGAATGTCTGGGTACTTGATTCGTCTGGCAGAGTTGGGAATTGCCCTTCCGCCAGAGGCGATCACTGACAGAGTTCTTCAATCACTGCCACCTAGTTACAAGAGCTTTGTGATGAACTATAACATGCACGGGATGAACAAGTCAGTCACCGAGCTGTTTGCGATGCTGAAAGTCGCTGAGTCTGAAATCTAGAAAGAACATCAAGTGTTGATGGTCAATAAAACCACTAGTTTCAAGAAGAATGGCAAGGGCAAGGGCAAGGGCAAGAAGGATAAAACCAAGAAGGATGGCAAAGCATTTTCTACTCCTGTAAAGAAGCCCAAGCATGGACCCAAGCCAGAAACTGAGTGTTTTCATTGCAAGGGAACTGGTCACTGGAAGCGGAACTGCCCCAAGTACCTAGCTTACAAGAAGGCGGCCAACGACAAACAAGGTATATATGATATACGTGTTATTGATGTGTACCTTACCAGCTCTCGTTGTAGTGCCTAGGTATTTGATACCGGTTCGGTTGCTCACATTTGCAACTCAAAACAGGAACTACGGAATAAACGAAGGCTGGCAAAGGACTAAGTGACAATGCGCGTGGGAAATGGTTCCAAGGTTGATGTGATCGCCGTCGGCATGCTCTCTCTTCGATTACCACCAGGATTAGTGATGAACCTGAATAATTGTTATTTAGTGCCTGCGTTAAGCATGAACATTATATCTGGATCTTGTTTATTGCGAGACGGATACTTATTTAAATCAGAGAATAATGGTTGTTCTATTTATATGAGTAATATCTTTTATGGTCATGCACCCAATGTGAGTGGTTTATTCATGTTGAATCTTCATAGTGATGATACACATGTTCATAACATTGATGCCAAAAGATGTAGAGTTGATAATAATAGTACCACTTTCTTGTGGCACTGCCGTTTAGGTCATATTGGTGTAAAACGCATGAGGAAGCTCCATACTTATGGGCTTTTGGAGTCACTTGATTTTGAATCACTTGACACATGTGAACCATGCCTCATGGGCAAGATGACTAAAACGCCGTTCTCTGGAACAATGGAACGGACAAGTGACTTATTGGAAATCATACATACTGATGTATGCGGTCCAATGAATGTTACAGCGCATGGTGGATATCATTATTTTCTCACCTTCACTAATGACTTAAGTAGATATGGGTATATTTACTTAATGAAACACAATTCTGAAACGTTTGAAAAGTTCAAGCAATTTTAGAGTGAAGTTGAGAATCATCATAACAAGAAGATTAAATTCCTGCGATCTGATCGAGGAGGTGAATATCTGAGTTATGAGTTCGGCAGTCACTTAAGACAGTGTGGAATTGTTTCACAGTTGACACCGCCAGGAACACCACAACGTAATGGTGTGTCCGAACGTCGTAATCGAACCTTATTAGATATGGTGCGATCTATGATGTCTCTTGCTGATTTGCCACTATCGTTTTGGGGTTATGCATTAGAGACAACTGCATTCACTTTAAATAGGGCACCATCAAAATCCGTTAAGACGACGCCATATGAACTATGGTTTGGCAAGAGGCCAAAGTTGTCGTTTATTAAAGTTTGGGGATGTGATGCTTATGTCAAAAAGCTTCAGCCTGAAAAGCTGGAACCCAAAGCGGAGAAATGCGTCTTCATAGGATACCCGAAAGAGACAGTAGGGTATACCTTCTATCTCAGATCCGAAGGCAAAGTGTTTGTCGTTAAGAACAGAACATTTCTTGAGAAAGAGTTTCTCTCGAAAGAATTGAGTGGGAGGAAAATAGAGCTTGATGAGGTTATTGAACCTTTACTTCAACCACAAAGTAGTGCAGCACAGAAAGATGTTTCTATGGAACCTATGACGGCAGAAGAAGAAGTTAATGATGATGATCATGAAGCTTCGGATCAAGCTACTATTGAACCTCGTAGGTCGACAAGGGCGCGTACTACTCCTAAGTGGTATGGCAACCCTGTCTTGGAGGTCATGTTGTTGGACAACAATGAACCTACGAGCTATGGAGGAGCAGTGATGGGCCCGGATTCCGAGAAATGGTTAGAGGCCATGAAATCCGAGATGGGATTCATGTATGAAAACAAAGTGTGGACTTTGGAAGTATTACCTGAAGGGCGAAAGGCCATTCAGAACAAATGGATCTTTAAGAAGAAGACGGACGCGGACGGTAATGTCACCGTCTATAAAGCTCGACTTGTGGAAAAGGGTTTTTCACAAGTTCAAGGACTTGACTATGATGAGACCTTCTCACCCGTAACGATGCTTAAGTTCGTCAGAATCATGTTATCAATAGCTGCTTATTTCGACTATGAAATTTGGCAGATGGATGTCAAAACAGCGTTCCTCAATGGTTTTCTTGAGGAAGAGTTGTATATGATGCAACCAGAAGGTTTTGTCGATCCAGAGAATGCTGAAAAAGTTTGTAAACTCCAGTGATCCATTTATGGTCTGGTGCAAGCATCTCGGAGTTGGAATAAGCGCTTTGGTGAGGTGATCAAAGCGTTTGAGTTTATACAAGTTTATGGAGAAGCTTGTATTTACAAGAAAGTGAGTGGGAGCTCTATAGTGTTTCTAATATTATACGTGGATGACATATTGCTAATTGGAAACAATATATAAATGCTAGAAAGCGTGAAGGAATATTTGAACAAGAGTTTTTCAATGAAGGACCTAGGAGAAGCTGCTTTCATATTAGGCATTAAGATCTATAGAGATAGATCGAGACGCTTAATAGCACTTTCACAGAGCACATACCTTGATAAAGTTTTGAAGAAGTTCAAAATGGATCAGGCCAAGAAGGGGTTCTTGCCTGTGTTACAAGGTGTGAAGTTGAGTAAGACTCAATACCCAGTGACTGCAGAAGATAGAGAAAAGATGAGTGTCATCCCCTATGCTTCAGCCATAGGCTCTATCATGTATGCAAGACCCGATGTTAGCCTTGCCGTAAGTATGGCCGGAAGGTTTCAAAGTGATCCTGGAATGGAGCACTGGGTGGCGGTCAACAATATCCTTAAGTACCTGAAAAGGACTAAGGAAATGTTTCTCGTTTATGAAGGTGATGAAGAGATTGTCGTAAATGGTTACATCGATGCAAGTTTTGACATTGATCCGGATGACTCTAAGTCACAAACCAGATACGTATTTATTCTTAATGGGGGAGTGGTAAGCTGGTGCAGTTCCAAGCAAACCATGGTAGCCGATTCTACATGCGAAGCGGAGTACATCGCAGCCTCGGAGGCGGCGAAGGAAGGTGTCAGAATGAAGCAATTCATGACAGATCTTGGAGTAGTGCCCAGTGCACTGAATCCAATGACTCTGTTCTGTGACAACACTAGTGCCATTGCTCTGGCCAAGGAACCAAGGTTTCACAAGAGGACCAGACACATAAAGCGACGCTTCAACTCCATCCACGATTACATCGAGGAGAAGGACATAAATATTTGCAAAGTGCACACAGATCTGAATGTTGCAGACCCGTTGACTAAACCTCTTCCGTGGGCTAAACATGATCAACACCAGAACTGCATGGGTGTTCGATTCAATACAATGTAAATCACATAGTGGTGTGAACTAGATTATTGACTCTAGTGCAAGTGGGAGACTGTTGGAAATATGCCCTAGAGGCAATAAATAATGTGTTTATTATAATATTTCCTTGTTCATGATAATTGTTTATTGTCCATGCTATAATTGTATTGATTGGAAACACATTACATGTGTGGATAAATAGACAACACTTTGTCCCTAGTATGCCTCTAGTGAACTAGCTCGTTGATCAAAGATGGTCAAGGTTTCCTAGCCATTGACAAGTGATGTCATTTAATAACGGGATCACTTCATTAGGAGAATGGTGTGATGGACAAGACCCAAACTACAAACATAGCATATGATCGTGTCAGTTTATTGCTATTGTTTTCTGCATGTCAAGTATATGTTCCTATGACCATGAGATCATGCAATTAATGGACACCGCAGGAGTGCCTTGTGTGTATAAAACGTCGCAACGTAACTGGGTGACTATAAAGGTTCTCTACAGGTATCTAAAGGGTGTCTGTTGGGTTGACATGGATCATGACTGGGATTTGTTACTCCGTATGACGGAGAGGTATCTCAGGGCCCACTCGGTAATACAACATCACAATAAGCCTTGCAAGCAATGTGACTAAGTGTTAGTCACGGGATCTTTTATTACGGAACGAGTAAAGAGACCTGCCGATAACGAGGTTGAACTAGGTATGGAGATACCGACGATCGAATCTCGGGCAAGTAACATACCGAAGAAGAAAGGAAACATCATACGGGATTAACTGAATCCTTGACAAAGAGGTTCGACCGATAAAGATCTTCGTAGAATATGTAGGAACCAATATGGGCATCCAGGTCCCGCTATTGGTTATTGACTGTAGAGGTGTCTCGGTCATGTCTACATAGTTCTCGAACCCGCAGGGTCTACACACTTAAGGTTCGGTGACATTTCGATAGTATAGAGTTATGTATGGTGGTGACCGAAGGTTGTTTGGAGTCCCGGAGGAGCTCCTGAATGGTCCGGAGGTAAAGATTGATATATAGGAAGTCCTGTTTTGGTCGCCGGAAAAGTTTCGGGCTCATCGATAGTGTACCGGGAGACCATCGGGAGGGGTATTTCGACCCAAGAGGCTACATGAGCTTTGGGAGAGTGAATACCAGCCCTTAGTGGGCTGGTGGAAGTCCCACATAAGGCCCATGCGGCTGGGAAAGAAAAGCCCAAAGAGAAAAGGTGGAAAAAGGCAAAAAAGTCAAAAAGGGAAGGAGTCCTAGTCCTACTAGGATTGGAGGAGGATTCCTCCTCTCCTCCCACTTCGGCCGAAGCCTCTCTTCCTCTTATATATACTAGAGGTTTTAGGGTGTTTGCACTAGTTTTTCAGCCACGTGCTACCCTCTCCTCTAGTGCATAGTTTCTCCTCTAGATCGGTTTTCTGCAGTGCTTAGGCGAAGCCCTGCCGGAATTGCTCCACCACCATTGCCGCAACGCCATCGCGCTGCCAGAGAACTCGTCTACCTCTCCGCTCCCTCTTGCTGGATCAAGAAGGCGGAGATCGTCATCAAACTGTACGTGTGCTGAACGCGGTGGTGCCATCCGTTCGGTGCTTGATTGGGACGGATCATGATTGGATCGCGGGACGCTCGATGATTTGGATCGCGAAGACGTTCGACTACACCAACCACGTTTCTTAACGCTTTCCGCTTAGCGATCTACAAGGGTATGTAGATCCACTCTCCCTCTCGTAGATGCTGATCACCATGGATAGATCTTGCGTGTGCGTAAGAAATTTTTTGTTTCCCATGCAACGTTCCCCATCACTGCATTCCCGCGGGGGCATGCCTAGGGATGTTTTATGTTCTCTCTGGCCTAAAAAGCAGATGCATGTGAGGCAACTAAACAGCCTAAATACATCCCGCATGGGTCTGGTTAGGCTCTATACAAGCAACCAAACACGCCCTATGTACATATCAAATCTATATGCAAGACGTGTCAAAATTACAGGTATGGATGTATAGAATCTTTCGGCCATGCTCTATTAAATAAGATATGTGTAGGTATCTTTATGAAGAGCATTAATGTGGCTAGTGTGGGCATGGTAGCCAAAGACTCATCTGTGAGGGTAATCATCTCCTCCTAGGATCCTAGGATTTTATTGGGCTTTGCAAAAGCGTGGAGGAGATGGAGCTCTGGGCTTGCCTTACCGGTCCTCATATAGGTACCACTCTTCAAAATAATATAATTTAAGCCGTTGAACGTGCGTTTGTGGTTACGACCTTTGCAAATAAAACAATTGACATGAAACCATTGGTGGATTTGAAGAACAAAACAATGAGTATATCCAAGCTTGTATCTAATTTTAAGAATTCCAAGATCAATCATTCGGCCAATGTGATGGCCCATACAATTGCTAAGTTTAACTTCAATAATACATTGGATGGTATTCTTGTGAACAATGTTTCGTCAAACGTGATGCATTTTATAATGAACGATTGTAATGACATTGTTGGTTAATTAGCCGTTAATATATAAGGTGTTTTTCTTTGAAAAAAAAAGATATGTCATATTTTCTCGTTGCAATGCATGAGTTGTTTTGCTAGAGTAGCTTTAATTGACAAGTTAAAATTCCTGAGGTGGGGAAGCGGCTTTGCTGCCGAGTAGAAAGATAGCTTAGGGTCAGTTCTTTTGAGCACTGCTATGGAAATAAGCTCGTGGGAAAATAAGCTCAAGATAAGCTGCTGTGAAAATAAGCTAGCCAGTTCTTTTCGGTGCTTGTTTTCTCAGCTTATGTGTGGTACGATCAGTGAAAAGTCTGTAATGCCCTTCGATTATATTGTTTGTTCGGATTAAATGATATTGTGCTATTATTTAGTATTTCGTTGCCCATATGAACATAAGTTCGACTTTCAAACACCACCACATGTCATAATCGAACATAAGGAAGATCATTGTCTGGCATACCAATATCATACATGCATCATTGTCTCATGTGCGAGTACGGATACTTGAGAAGAAGTACTGAATAAAAAATATCTTTAAATTATTACATGATTCTCCTAACAAAAGCATACACCCTATAGCTAACCATCAAGGGAAAACACTTGTCGCAATAGCATCACGAATGGAACCCATATATAGTACCATCATCAATGGGTGCATAGTGATGAGAAAGGCTCTCCTCATGAGCATAATATCCACTCTCAACCATGTCAAAATGTTGATCACTTAGTTTGCTCTCACGTATGACATTATGCAGACACACGCATGCAGTAATGATCATTGTTTGTGTAGCAGGTTTGTACCGTGTGATGCCGAGGAGGATTCTCCATTTCATCTTTAGAACACCGAATGATTGTTCGATGACGTTCCGTAGTGATGAATGTAGATGATTGAATGTTCCATATCTCCCTCTTGGTGGTACTTGTTGGAAATTGGGTACATGATAGCGTTGTCCTTTGTATGGTGCTAGATATCCAACTCTGTTTGGATATCCAGAGTCAACCAAATTCCTGCATTGATAATAAAGATAACCAAAATCAGTTAGTTCACGCAAAACATTAGAGCACAAGAATGCATGTACAAGTTATTACCGTCCGGAGGGTGTGGAAAGTAGGAATATTCAAATTGTGCATCATTGAGTACACGCGATACTTGGGTTGTTCACGTGCAGGCCATCCAGCAACAAGAAACGTAAATCTCATATCAAAATCGCAAATTGCCATGACATTCTGAATTGTCGAACCTTTCCTGTTGCGATACTTGGGTTGCTCACTTGCAGGCACAACACATTCAATGTGTGTTCCATCTATTGCCCCAATGGCATCCTTGAAGTTAGGCCAAAATCTTTCTTTTGTAAGTGAGTCGTGAACTTGGGTGAAAGAACGATCTTTGGTTTGAATGTAATCACCGGCCATACGGTACACACACAACAATACCTCCTTAAATTTTTTGTTGATGGTAGACGGACTATGTTCAAATCGATTTGCAACATTGTCGGTGGTTTGTCATGACCCCAACGTCCACAAGAATTGTGCTAATGCTTCTTTGCTTGAGATGTTGCAAGTTGAACTCAGACCATACCTTTGAACTAAAATGTCATGTAGTGAGTAAAACACTGACCTTCGCATCCTGAACATAGAGTAGAATATTTGTGGTTGCTTCTCTTTCTCTTCCACACACTACAATCCTGTCATTATTGGTGCTCTTCAAGGTCCATATGGCAGCCTCTCTTTGTTTAGAACAGAATATGACATTGCAACAACGCAAAAATCAAGTTCCTCCTCCTCTTCCTCCTCAACAAAGATGTCCATCTGTCATTTAAACAACACAATAAAAATATCATAAACATTTGTCGACAACAAAATAAATCAGAACAACATCACTAAAAATTAGTCCACAACACAACAAAGATTTATAGCAAATAGGTTCACAACAATACAAATTAGTTCACAACAAAGCAAATAGGTTCACAACAATACAAATTAGTTCAAATCAATACAAATGAGTTCGTAACAAAGCAAATAGGTTCACAACACTACAAGTGAGTTCCTAACAAAGCAAATATGCTCTGTTTCTTTTTCATAAATGTTTCCCATGCCCCGTTGATCCACTCAAGCCTCACACTTGGATGTTCCTCCTTCAGTGCACTGAAGACATCACGGTGTTCCTTCTTCGTGAAGAGTTCTAGAGCATGGAAATACACTTCACTTCCAGGTATACCTCCATCATTCACCACCATGTCCTTCATCTCCTTTGTCTCATCTCTCACGGGATCCACTTTCATTTCAGATGTCGCCGAATTGCGGCTAATCTCCCTCTTTTCCCCAAGGTCCGCAATCTGCTTAAATTGCATTCTTTCCTCGCTGTCTTTTGCAATCTTTTGCACCATCGCGGGACTAGGTGAATAAGGACATGATCTCTTCTTACGACCTTTAGCTTTAGGTGTCACACGAGTAGCATCTATATCACATCCTGAGCCTGCCGTATCATCATCATCAATGATAATTTGAGAGCCACCAACTTGAGAGGAGGGAGGTACCGCCCTCGCATACTCATTTGTCACACTAACATCATCAAATATAGTACTCAGTTTTATCTCATCCTCTAGTGGAGCAAATCAAAACTTGGCGGCAAGTTCATTTCTCTGGAAAAAAGCATATCACAAATTAGTGCAACATTTGGAAGAGTAACAAATTAACAATGTCTTCCACACAATGGTCGTGTTAATGTATACCTGTATCTCATTTTTCCACCATTCATCACTAGCCGCAATGGTCTTGGTAATAGGATCAAACCTAATGCCTGTTGCCTTTTGGGTTAATGTCTTCCAAACAACATAATCTTTTTTCAGCACATCCCACTTATTCTTGAATTGCTTTTTGCTATATTCTCTCCTCGTGCGCTCAAAAAACTTTCTTACCACATTATCATATCCAAGTGGTGTCAATGTTCCTTCTTTGCCACGGTTATTGGCATTCACTTCTTCCACACATATATCAATGAAAGTTCTAAGACCAACATTATCCCATTGTGCTTTCATCTATTTTCATTATGGCAATACAAAAGAATTGAAATAATTAATATGTAGTACAAACAATATGTATATGAGCTGCTCACAGGAGCAAAAATCTATATGAGCTGCTCACAGGAGCAAAAATCTTCCACACAATACACCATATCAACACATCTATATCAATATTATTTCTTCCATACCAACACACCATATCAACAAATCTATATCAAAATGAGTTCTTCCATATCAACACAATACCAAATCAGAGGAGCTGCCGGAGCAAATCCCATACAAGAACTTATCAGGAGCTGCTCACCTTGCTGCCCAGGACGAGGGGAGGGGGAACGGGGTTGGGGCGCCGACGGAGTGGGTCGTCGGAGGGGCCGGACCGGGCCACGAGCTCGCGGGAAGGGAGGGGCATTGGCGGAGTGGGTCGCCCGCGGGGAGGGAGGGGACCGGGCCGAGGGAGGGGCGGCGGGGCGGGGCGAACCCTAGAGGAGTGGGACGAGAGGGAGCGTGAGCCTCAGGCCGGTCGAGTGCGCTTGCCCGCTCGCGACGGTCAAGTGTGGGGGGCAACGCTCTCGGTTGCAATTTTGACGTAATTTACATCAAAAAACAAGACATTTTGTTATATCCTTTCGTTTCACTTGCGGGAAGCTGCGGGAAGCCGGTTCGATCCAGCTTTTTCCCATTGCACACGAGAAGGAGATGGAAATAAGCTAAGCTAACTTTTTCGAAACGAGTTCTTTTCAGCTTGCTTATTTTGACAATAAGCTGTAATAAGCTCCTTCCTTCTGCTGACTGTCCAACGAACCAAACCTGAACCTGCACTTTCCTCCCGAAATCCGGCGCGTGCCTCTGCTGGAAATATAGACGAACTCCGATTCCCCGCCAATGGACGAGTACGGGCGCCGGCTGGTCGCGGCTGGGTCCAACACTCTCACCCTGGAGGCGCTCTTCCTGTCCGAGGCCTCGGCGGGGAGGCCCGTGCGCGCGCTGGTGCACAACCCGCACCTCCCGTGGGCGGGCCGCCGGTGGACCTCATCTGCGGCCTGCGGGCACACCTTCGCCAGGCGCGTAGGACTGCCTATCATGGACGGGTGTGCGATGCGGGGGCTGCTGAGTATTATTCGCCAACTCGTTCCATGAAACCGAGTCGACGGTAAGGTACCTTGCTCGTGCCCGCAACCTGTTTGCTTTCTTGCCCAAGAGAGAGTTGGACCAAATCCCAGCTGGAGTGATGTGAACTTCAAGTTCGCAGGCCACCTCGTTGTTCTATGCAGGAAGAAGGACTAGCTGGCGTCAACATGGCGTGTGAGGTCCATCAGACCGACAGTGCTGCCGTTCCACCTGGACAACGATCGGTTGCCATTCAGCAAGACTATTGGTTTGCCTCTTCGAGAATAGAGAGCGCATCACCGTGCATGGCATTGCTGGATAGCGAGCTCCCTTGCTCAGTCGTCTATTCCCTTCTATGAAATTGTCGCTGCCCTTGACCCGAGTCTCTTAAGAGGAGATAGGCAATGAACTCGGCAATTCTGGTAAGCAGTTTCTCCGGGATCTCAGATCCATTGATGAATACAAGTTGTCAGAGAAACTCCGTCAAGTGTAAGGATAGAGGCATAATTGTTTCGTGCTGCCCCCAGCATGAGGTTTTTAGGCCTAAGGTATATATGTTCTACTTGCAACCGATTGTGCATTTTGTTAAGCAGAAGAAGGAAAATCCATGTAGCTCTTACAGGTTCATGTATGAACAGTTGAACACTGTTCTGCTGAATGTGTAAAGTACATAATCAAAGTAAGCGGAGCGATATATTAACCATTATTTTTTTATGTGAGGACGTGATGTGTTGTGATAGTGCTCCTGATGTCTAATATTGTTACCTGCATATAAACATGTTCACTAATTGTCCTTATTTTTCAGATGATGAATGAAAGAAAATCGTTTACATCCTAACAATTACAAAATGGTGTGCAAATGCTCTCCAATTCTAGCAACAAAATAACATACGATTTCACAAAGTTAATGTGAAAGGGCAACATTTACAGTATAATACTCCCTCTGTACCGAAATACTTGTAGTTGGGGGAACTTGTACTAGTTTCCCCCAGCTACAAGTATTTCGGTACAGAGGGAGTAGTACACTATCGAAGATAGAAGATATGGTTTCTGAAAATCGCATAAGTCATGTATGCTGTTTAAAAACTGTGTCTATCTAGCTTTATAAGTATAACAGGAGAAACCTACTTGCAGGGAATACGGAATCATGAACTGATTAAACAAAAGAAGGTGTAATGAGAAAGGAAGAGGTAAGTAGAGAGGTGCATAAGAGAAGTATTAGATGATGAATTTGCTTCCAAGTATGCTTCAAATTGTTGTTGAAACGTTCCTAATGTGGTAGAAATGTGTTATATTTGAAATTGTGATCATCTCTAAACTGTAATTTTATACTGTTACCGAGGGAGAATGCCTACTTTTGTTGTGTTAATCAAAATTATAATTTACAGGTATATTATCTTTGGGGGTAAACATTTCTGAGAAGAATCATTCCATCTTTGTTTTTCTATATAATGCTTACATTTCTGTTGCACTAATGCAGGTTCTCTTGTTTATCAGATCAGCAAGGGAAGAAATGAGATTACGACAGACATGCATGCAAGTCTATGGAACTCCACAAGGTATGGACACATCTGTTAAATCTCGTTGTTTCCATAAGCAAAAATTACATGGACTACACAAACCATTATATCCTTGTTTATATCCAATTACAGAGCGAATCATTAGTTGTCAAATTAAACTGATCACACTAGAAATATATTGACTAACGGGGGTACCTTGATGACAACAAATACTCTGCTTCCAAGCTATATTGCCGGCTTGTTTCCTCCATGTCCGTACCTTGAATCACTGGATACTTCGGCACATCCATCTCATGCATTACAAAGCTATCATTTGAGGCCCCAAGGTTCTCAAGTGTCATCTCCACTTGCCTCATGGTTGGTCGGTGGTCTACGTCAATCCTGACACATGCCACTGCCAGCACAGCTACTTCTTCAACCTCTTTCCCACCTTCTTCCACGACCTGAGGATCTAGAATGCGGACCAGCTTTCCTGCTGCTAGCGAAGCGGTGAAATATGCGACAAGGGTTTCCTCCTCGGATGACCGATAGGAGCATGGTTTTTTCCTAGTGAGAAGCTCCATGAGGAGGACGCCAAAGCTGTAAACGTCGCTCTTCTCAGTGAGCTGTCCCGAGTAGAAGTACAAAGGGTCTAGGTAACCAAATGTCCCTTGGATAGCAGTTGCTGTCTCTGTTTGATCGACTGGAATGCACCTCGAAGCTCCAAAGTCTGACACCTTTGATATGAGCGTTCCATCTAACAGAATGTTTTGAGACTTGATATCCCTGTGGACTATAGGAAACGACACTGCCGAGTGAAGGTAGGCTAGAGCTCTCGCAGTTTCGGTTGCGATCCTTAGCCGGTTTTCCCATGTTAGGGATGGCGCGGGTTCTTGGACATGAAGATGATGGTAAAGGGTCCCATTGGAGATGAACTCATACACCAACAGTGGCACCTCCGTCTCGAGGCAGCACCCAAAGAGCTTCACTACATTTCGGTGGTTGATCTGCGAGAGGATTGCTACCTCATTTATGAACTCGTCAATCTCCCTTTGGATCGCGACCTTGGACTTCTTGATCGCCACGACGTGCAGGTCTGACATGATACCTTTGTAAACCGTGCCGTGCCCTCCTCCACCGATCTCGCGAGCTTTGTCAAAATTGTTGGTGGCCTTTTCTAGCTCCACCAAAGGGATGATCATCCTCTCGGCAATGTCAGCCTTTTGAGACACCAATTGTTGCAACAGATGCCCTCGATTTTGCTTGAAGAATCTCTTCTTGAGCAGTTTTGCCCTCCGTTGCTTCATCTTTCGGGTCACCAATATAGCACCGAGTACCATGAGTAGAAGGCCGGCTCCACTGCCAAGTCCTATGCCGACACTTAAACCTGAAGAATGTGCACAAATAATGCATCTCTGTTGTTAAGGAAGAATCTTTCAGATATAGTAAAACAGAGCATGAACCATTGCAATCTGTGATGTGGGATCTGCTTGCATTATAGGTTTGGTGCTCACCTAGAGAAGATTTGATGCAACCATTTCTTATGCGCGGGTCACCTTGGGCACCACGCGGGCACCGGCATAGGTGCCCTCCGGCGGTGTTGGTGCACTCACCGAAGCACATGCCCGGCAGCTTGCACTCGTCGATGTCCTGGCATCCGTCGGTGATGTATGGGTTGCCCTGGTACCCGTCCTGGCACCGGCACACGTAGCCGCTGCGGTAGTTGCCGGAGACGTTGTGGCAGGAGGCATGGCTGCTCCGGCACGCGCTCCTCCGTGCGTCCACGGGGCAGCCCGACATCGCCACTCCCGGCAGCTCCACCGGCTTGGAAGCCACCGCGAAGTCAAGGACGACGGGTACGGCCGGGCGGCGTGTGGTTGAGTACCCTGCTGAGTCGTTGAGGAGCGCGGCAGAGGCCCTGTCGAACCACCCTCTCTCGGCAATGCGCACGGCGACGGGCAGCCGGTCGGCGTACTCGTTGCTAGAGTCCAGCGACTTGATCTCCACATGGTAGGAGGGCCGGCCGATGGGTATGGGCGTCTCGCAGCAGCCGATGCCGGAGCACCTGGGTGCTCCATCGCCGGCGGAACTCGAGTTGGTCACGGCGCCCGTCCACCTGTCGTTGATGGAGCAGAAGGAGGAGCAGCCGCTGATGACGTTGCTGGCGCCGTCGTCCCCGACCAGCGTGGCCTGCACGTTGCACCCGGTCACGACGAACTGGTTGCGCGCCTCCGACAAGATGTACGGGCCGACGGCGCCGAGGCCGCCCCACGTGCCGTTGCCGTCGAGGCCCCCGGAGAAGGTGAGCTTGACCTGGCCGGCGCTGTCCACGACCCGCACCGTGGAGTTGGCCAGGGATATGTCCACGACCTGGAGGCCGCTGCCGACGAGCAGCCGTGGCTCCCCGCCGCTCGTCCGGTTGCAGATGAGGTTGAATCCCGGCCAGGAGCACCCGTCGCCGATGCCGAACGGGTACGGCACGGTGACGCCGCCGCAGCTGGTTGGGCAGCGGGGCCCTGCACCTGGCGTGACCTGAGCCACGGCCGTCGAGAGGCAGAGCTGCAGCAGCAACGCCGTCAGCGCGGCTGCCGGAATCATCGTCGTGGATAATAATGATGATGCAAGCTGGTTGGTTGTTGGATGATTGTCCGTCCGATCCGATCCATTATAAAGCTTTCTGCGAGTGGAGCAAGTTGCAGTAGAGCAGCCGCAGCCGCAAGCTTTCTGCGAGTGGCACGCGTTCATGCATGTGCCCGTTGACTGACCTGGTCTATGCTGCATGCATCTTGATGAACAATACACATAGATACTAGTGTTTTTTTGTCCTTTCACATTTGTATCTACATTTTCACATTTCTTTCTCGATCACATGAGTCTTCTATGCGATTGAAAAATGAACCTCTATCTTTATCTCTACTAGTTACTTATATGAATATCCATTTTTTAGCCCAGGCTCATCTGCACCCCGTGAAGAGTTCACACAAAATGCTAACAAAATTAAAAAACTCGGATTGTTTTTTGCATGGAAGATAATTTGGTGTGTGAGGTACGCTTCAAATTTCAGATCATTTCGACAAATGAGTAGCTCTTAGCAAAAAAGACAAATTGAGTCAGAATAATGCATGAACAATAAAAAAGTTCACTGACCCCAAATTTGTCTTTTTCTCAAGCTACTCAGATGTCCAAATTATCTGAATTTGGAAACACACCTTGCGCACCAAATTATCTTTCATGCAAAAAAATGGATTTATTTATTTATTTTTGTGTTTTCTTTTTCTTTTTCTTTTCATCATGGGTGTAGTTGAGCCTGGGCACCGAATCTCCTTGTCCCTACTTATATGTACTTATATTATATAAAATAAGCAAATAGTAGTGTTCTTTTTCCTGCCCAGACGGAGTGCTTCGTCCAAACTTCCATACTTTTCGTGAGCATCATTTCATGAAAATTGTCTTAATTGTCCCACATTTAATTGACCACGAATAAACTTACCTTTTCTTTGGAAGCCAGCAAGTAATTGCAAAATAAAAATTTAATACGTATTTAGATAGGTATATCACAGGCATAATTTGGTAAAATACTTATTTATACCATGACATTAATATGTGAAAATAAGTTACAGGGTAACGTACTGAAATATTTATATCCCGTCGCAAAGCATTGACAATTATAGGGAGACATTAAAAAAGGTCCTCATATCATTGGGGCAAACAATGCAATAGTTTGGGTGAGAGCAAAGCATAACCAAATGACAGTTGTACGAGATTCTCCACGAAGCAGGAGAATGAGGATTCTTCTACGGCGGAAGGCGTCTAACATCATCCAGCATTATCTAGGCCCCCCGGTAAACTACTTGGAGCTCACGCAGCCCATTCCGGATTAATCGTATTCTGAGCCGAAACAATGAACCTATTTGTAGTGGCCCATTTTATATCAGAAAATTCATGTATGAATAAGGGTTGATTTTACCTCTAGACTTAGCTCCTCTAGGTTGGTTGTCTAAAAAAAAGCTACTCTAGGTTGAGGAGTAGGGCCCCGGGCGGGGATGGGGGTGGTATATATACCTTGTATATGGCGTACTTCACCTAATTTCCTCTGCAGTCTTAGACTTCGATGGCATTTATCAAGGTATTTGTCTGGTTCCTCTTCAGCGACCGCCTTAATGGGAGAGCTTGACTCTTTTTTTGCGAGAACAGGAGAGCTATCCTTTTGCTTACAAGCATATCATCACCAATGCATAAATCCCAAGATGTAGCTGCAACTCCGAGGATGCCTCTCATAATTTGGCAATGTTTGGGCTTTATTCTTCTCTCTGACAACATTCATGACCTATGGGATGTCCCTCTGCCAGATGGGTGCCCTTCGCCATTTTGTGCTTGTCGCAATTCTCTGGGAAAATTTGTAGTGCATGGAATGCCAAGACATTCAGGAACATGGACGTCCACTCCTCCATGGTGCGACATATCAGTCATCACATTGATCTTTGGTCGCATCGCCTCTACCACAAGACAAGATATAAGGAGGCCTTCTTCCCGTGGTGATTGCTTCTGTCCTCACGTGCAAACGTGCGCATGTGAATGGTGGTAACACTTGCGGATTTATTCACAACTCTTTTGAGTAATGTAGTCAGGTGGGGAACACCCCCCCAAAAAAAGTACTACAAATTGTAATGCTACGTGGTGGTTTTGGTAGGGGAATAAGACTCCTTTTTGCATGTATTTTTTGAAACAGAGGCTAAAGTCGTGCCTCATTCAGTAATTAAGGAAGAATTTAAAGTACCTAGAACCAGCTCCACAACTTAGCCCCTTATAGAAAAAAATAGATATAGGGATTACTCTCGCGGCATTGATATTGCTCAAGTTACCCAAACTTGGCCTCTTCATGGTTACCCAAACTTGGCCTCTTCATGGATAAGTTTGAGGATGTAGGAAGGCGGCGCTATTTTTCTTCCTGCAAACTCTACCATTCCTCTTGTTCCAGATGACCAAGTAGACAAGCAAATTGAGAGTAGCCATTGCCTTTCAATTTACGGTATTGTGTTTTGACATGCCGGTTCACCATCCTTGATGTTTTGCGGATTATTCTCCAAACACGAAACATGAACGGACATTTAAAGAACAGGTGTTAGGTTGTTCATTGGTCCTCTTGCAAAGGGTCCAAAGGCCATACTTTTTCCATTCCCTCTTTTCAAATCATATTTTAAAGTGCCAACCAAGATGAGAACTTGAACTGGGGAGCGCCCCAAATTTTTTAAACATTTTTTTCATGGTGGTTGACGTGGATCCCAAGAAATTGAATCATATAAGCTGAAACCACAATGTATCCTCTATTTGTCTCAAGGTTGCAAGAGATGTTGATACTGTGATCAACCATGATTTTAGAGAAAAGGTTGATCTTATGCACCCAAACATTGTTCCACATGGCGTCCCCCACCACCTACCTTTTGCTTTTGGAGGCAGCAAAGATGACTAGAGGGATACAGTATGTCTTTCGGTTTTTTAATTTGCAATCATGGTGTATCCTAAAAAGGGCAACTTTCCACCGTTTTATGCCAATCCATTATTTTTTTCAAATGATAAGTGTTACACATGTGGCATGAAGCTCTTTGGTCCTGACTTTTGTAATACTAAGATGTCATCCGAAAAAATAGACAAAAAAATAAAAAAAATCAAAACTTGTCATCTGAAAAGAAGTTGTGATGCTTGACAATTAAAGTTATCATCCTCACGTCACTAAACTTTTCATAAAAAAATTCAAAATTGTCATGGGTTCGTGTCATAGGCTGTGACACTTATCAAGGTCTTTTATTTTTATCGTATTGATGCCGTCCAACCTACAACAGGATGCCACGATTGACGATTCAATAACAAAGATGTGGCTGTCCACTTCGCAGAACCTTCTTGTGATGATACGTACGATTGCACAAACTCTAAAGTTTGGGAGCGAGTGGCTGTTGGCTATTGCTGTCAGCCAGCAGAAATTGTGTGCACTACGCCTGCTATTGCTGACTTGCCAATCTGAACCTTCACTTTCCTCTGCAGTCCAACGCGCGCCACTCATGTCGGAAATGGAGACAACCTCCGGCGTCCGAGCAGACGGCGGCGGCGGCGGCCATGTCCTCCTCCTCGCCTTCCCGGCGGCGCAGGGCCACCTCAACCCCATGCTGCAGCTCGGCCGCCGCCTCGCCTACCACGGCCTCCGCCCCACGCTCGTCACCACGCGCCACCTCCTCGCCACCGTTCCGCCCCCTTTGCCTCCCTTCCGTGTCGCCGCTATCTCCGACGGCTTCGACCAAGGCGGCATGGCCGCGTGCCCGGACTTCAGGGAGTACGGGCGCCGGCTCGTTGCCGCGGGGTCTGAGACCCTGGAGGCGCTCTTCCGCTCCGAGGCCGCGGCGGGGAGGCCCGTGAGCGTGCTCGTGTACGACCCGCACCTGCCCTGGGCGGGCCGCGTGGCGCGCGCCGCCGGCGTGCCGACGGCCGCGCTCTTCTCGCAGCCCTGCGCGGTGGACGTCGTCTACGGGGAGGTCCACGCGGGCCGCGTCGGCCTGCCGATCCTGGACGGGAGCGCGCTACGTGGGTTGCTGAGCGTCGAGCTGGCGCCGGAGGACGTGCCGTCGTTCGTGGCGGCGCCGGAGTCGTACCCTGTGTTCCTGGACGCGGTGGTCGGGCAGTTCGATGGGTTGGAGGATGCCGACGACGTGTTCGTCAACTCGTTCCGTGAGCTCGAGCCCAAGGTGAGGCCCCTTGCGCGTGCACCCCACCTGTTTGTTGTTTTGACCAAGTCAGATAAAGATTGATCAAAGCACATACGTGAATGCTCAACTCACAGAGAGCCTTATGGCTGATTTAAACAGGAAGCCGACTACTTGGAATCAACATGGCGTGTGAAGACCATTGGCCCGACGCTGCCGTCGTTCTACCTGGACGACGACCGGTTGCCGTCCAATAAGACTTATGGGTTTGACCTCTTTGACGACACAGCACCGTGCATGGCATGGCTGGATAGCCAGCCCCCTTCCTCAGTGGTCTATGCCTCCTATGGGACTGTCGCTGACCTCGACCAAGCCCAGTTGGAGGAGATAGGCAATGGGCTGTGCAATTCCGGCAAACAGTTCCTCTGGGTTGTCAGGTCCGTTGATGAACACAAGTTGTCGGAACAGCTCCGTGACAAGTGCAAGGAAAGGGGGCTAATTGTTTCATGGTGCCCCCAGCTTGAAGTCTTATCTCACAAGGCCACAGGTATGAAATGGTCCATATGATTGGAATGGTAATACATTTAAACATGCGTATTTACAAGAAATAGCATGATTATTGAAGCAAAAAGGGAATGTCGGTGTAGATATGAATTTTTTTGAATGTGTTGACATGACAAGATGAACAAAGCAAGCTAGAGGAATAGTACAATAACCAATCACTATGTATGCAAGGTGTTGCTTATGTTGTGATATCAATATGTTTAAATAAACGTGTTTATGTAACCCCCCTCCCCCCCTCTCTGCTCATTGATTACAATTAGAAATTGCAAATCAAAGGTGTTAGAGTTTTTATAATTCCATATCTATTTATCTCCACTTGGAGAAGCCTGCACGAGAATAACATAGAAACATGAACAGATTAATTTACTGCTCATGCTTCTTTGGTTGTGTCTAAACTTAATTTATTGTTTAATCTGGAGTTTGTAATAATTGGATCCTAGAAGAGTATAGTTCCATGGCTCCTATTATCTAGTTCTGCAGTACGGCATGTACGAACTGGAGTACTGTTTCCTGCATATTTATGAATTAAATCGCATTCTCACTAAATAAACTATAAAGGATAGCTGTTTATCCTGCATATTTTGTAGTGAAATGGTCCATTTCAAATAACTAAGCTGCAGGTAGATAGTAATATATCAATTGTGAACAGGTTGTTTCTTAACTCACTGTGGATGGAACTCGACAACAGAAGCAATTGTTACAGGCGTACCACTTTTGGCAATGCCTCAGTGGACAGATCAACCAACTACAGCAAAGTACATTGAGAGTGCATGGGGGATCGGCGTGCGTGTGCATCGTGATAAAGAAGGTATGGTGAGGAAGGAAGAGGTAGAGAGGTGCATAAGAGAAGTCTTGGATGGTGAGAGGAAGCAGGAGTACAGGAAGAATTCTGCTAGGTGGATGAGAAAAGCTAAGAAGGCAATGCAGGAAGGAGGAAGCTCGGACAAGAATATTGCTGAGTTTGTGGCCAAGTATTCTCCAACTACTTGTTGATGATTAAAAAACTGAACTTTGTTATATATGGATATTGTTGAGGAGAATGTCTGGTTTTGTGTCAGTGAAAACCAGAGTTTGCAGGCGAATATATTGTAAAATTTGACATGTTGTACTGGTCAGTGTGACTTTTGGTTTACCATCTAAGCTCTTGCATTGACCTTCTGGTTTGGACATTCAAAACCCCGGTGTATTATTTGTAAGAAGAAACATGATGTATGTACCATACTCTATATGTGTTATCTAGCTTCAAATCAAGATTTGTGCTATCTCACTATCCTCACATCATAGAAACTTCTGATTTCTGTTTGTCTCAAACTAGATAATATATAAAACTTCATGATTTGATGTTCAACAAAATAATAGGACTACGATGTGGAGAAAGTATTATGGATTTTTTGGCGCATCATAAATTTATAAAATAACATTTCTCCAAATAAGTCATATCCTTTTGATATTTAGGTTGCAAGAAAAATAAATCATTTTTGACATATTGTAGTTTGAATGTAGTTTTGACTTGCAAAATTTAAAGTTGAGGTAATGTTTTATTTGAGAAATAAAAAAAGAAAGTTGTGGAAGACGGGATGTAGGTATACTCTCGGGTTCAGCCAGACCTTTTTCTATCCATCAACCTTGATGGGTGAATTGCATGTCATGTCATGTCGTTGTTTTGCTGGTACTATTATGATGCCAAGAAGAATGCCATAGTTCATGTACATGCCGACATATCCTTAAGATTAGCCATCAAGTTAGAGAGGATTCCTGTGAAAAGGCCCAATCAGCCTCGTTGTGGGTTCAATGGTGAAGAAATCACTCACATCTTCATAACCTGCCCGCTTGCTCAGCGCATATGGCGTAGACTCGGCTTCCACCCCACCACCACCATTTATGAACTATGGGACTGTCAACTACCCGCTATGGGTACTCACGGAAACTGGCATACCATGCTACTCATCATCTTATGGAAGATACGGGATTCTAGAAATGCCATGACATTTATAGGCAACACAACCACCACAACATCACCACCCTCAGAAATATTATATAAGACCTCATGCTTTGGACTCATCTTGAGAAATATATTAGGTGGGGAAACCCCCCCCCCTCCCCCCCGGTGATTTTTTCAAAAAAAACATTTGCTCTCTCTATATAGCAGATTTTCATGTTCATCATGGATCTATAGTTATATCTTTTTGACGACATGTGCTCTCTCTAACATTTTCAACAAGAAATATTATAAATATTTCCTTTTTTGGGGACGAAATCTTACAAATGTATTGTGATGTGTACAAGCATAAAACTAAGGTTATGGCCTAGTTTGGGTACATATATTGTGAAGCATCATAAGGTTGGTATGCACAAGTGTGACGAGTAGCTTTACATAATGCATGTATCTTTTCGTCTGCTTGGGTACTTGAGAATACTCCTAAACTTCATTCTTAGCACATTCTAAATATCTCACGGATATATATAACAATATCAGCATAAGAGACAAGAGAACATAATTGGCAGTTCTCTCGACTAAGGACTATTTATGATCACATTCCTTGTGTCCTTCGGATTGGAACAAACACCAACATCTTCAAGTTTTTTTTTCTGCCAATGATTTGGATGAGGTTCTCACTTGAAAGTTAAAGAGGCTTTGGAAAGGGCTGAGTATTTGGTCGAGAGGTTTATCTAATATTGTGTAACCATTCAGACTACAAATACCTTAATCTTGCGCTATGATACTCTAGAAGAACACAATCTTTTTCTATGGCACTCTAGAAGAATACATGCAACTCTTAACTAGAGGATAGAATGGCAGTGCAATAAGGAAAGGTCATATCATCGAGCTATTGTCTCATAAGAGGATATAATGGAAGCATAAAAAACATAAAACAGGTCTAACAAGGATCTGAAAATCCAAAGTTTTTCATGCCAAAGCTATAAAAAATATAGAAATAATGATATGCTCTCTATACAAGATGAACAATGACATATTTCGGTCAATCATCAGACTACAATTCAATTCTTTGGAGGGCATTCAAAGAGTTTGGCTCTTCTCAACCTACTAATATATTGTTTGACTAGAATCCCTCATTCAAGGAGAAGAGCTCCATTGCTTGGAAGAACCATTTGACAAAGGGGACAATGGTTAAGAATTCCTACCGACAAATTACCATGCTTGATGTCATCAGTGGTACTTCCATCAAAGCCTGCTGGAATATAAATGCCCCAAATTTCTACAAGTTAATTCAAGACTTTAATCATGGAGAAGTTACCCTTCAGAGTACAAATTCCTCATTTATTAGTCTCATCCCAAAGAAGAAAAATATATAAAGCGCTTTTAGACCAATCTAACTTCTCAACTATTCTAAAAGAATCATCACTAAACTCCTTGCCAACACGCTTCAAATAATGATCCATCAATTGGTGCACACAAATCAGTATGGCTTTGGGCCATCTGGATCATTATGTGAGTTCATGAGTTGGGCCTTCGAATATCTGCAATAGTACCATCAGTCCAAGGAGATCATTGTATTAGAGTTGAATTTTGGGATGGCCTTTGGCATATCACCGCATAGTGACTTATCAGAGATACTACCTGCAAAGTTCTTTCACAAGGCATTCCAGGAAAAATTCCAATGTAAAAGATGACTTAGATAAGGTGACCCTCATGGCAAAAGATCGTCTTCAGTATGTTCTCAGGACATGAAAATTTAGTTCACCGAAGCCTTGTTCCTCTCAAGCATGTGCAGACTTTCCTATGATCTAATATGCAGATGACCCATTCTGGTGCTAAATGCTTTTGAGATCTAGTCTAACATATACATAATATGTTCATGCATTTTGCTGCTCACACGTGCTTGAAATTTAAGTACACCAACTCAGTCATAGTGCCAATTAATATCGATGCACCCAAAATGTAAAGTAATTGTTAATATTTTCAGTTGTCAGAAATGATCATGACGTTTCATCTATTTGAATCGGCCACTTCATGATAGTAAATCCAAAACCAAGGTTGTTATCCCTTTCTCTATCTTTCTATCTTATGATGGGAAACTACATATGGTCAAGACTTCGGTCAAAGTTTGTCAATGCTAACGGCCCCCCATATGTCACATCATGTTGATCCAATCACCAAAAATGGGTTGTTTCTTTCATGTCCTCATTTCTTGCAGATGTCCGTGTACCTAGACTACTAAAAACACATTACAACAGAGTGGCTTTTAACACACTATCACCGTTGGACCATAACCGTAACGGGTCAGTGTTGATGGTACATTGGATGACGAGTCATCAGTGACTGAGTGGCCTCCTGGCCATTCGAGTGGCCTCCTGGCCATTCAGGTAGTACTCATTTACTTCAATCCCGTAGTTCCTTCTGAGAAATCATACATACAAATTTTTGTTATGAACTATGTACCAATATAGTGGAATGTAATGAAAAGAAGAATGCAAATATGTGTTTGTGATAAATCATGCATTGATATGTGATAAATCATTTTTGTACCATTTGATGTGCAATTTGACTATGTGGCTAACTGCAAAATATAAATTAGTCTTACCCTGGAATAAACATTGGCAATGAATTTTACTAGAGAGACTCTCTGGGATACAAGAAAATTGTTTAGCCGATTTTACCAACAAATCCGACTGGGACGCTTAACTCTTCTAATTGGTCCTAAGGGCTGAATAAACTGAAGTGGTGATTTTTTTGAAATACATACAAAACCGCCTACAATAAGATGGAGTATCAACCCTAGTTTGGCATTGTCAAGCCAACCAAGGGTTGTGTAATAGAACAACCTTACAAAGCCCTTTTATGTACTACTACCCTTTTATGTAATAGAAAAATTTGTTGGGGAACGTTGCATGGGAAACAAAATTTTTCCTACGCACATGCAAGATCTATCCATGGTGATGAGCATCTACAAGAGGGAGAGTGGATCTACATATCCTTGTAGATCGCTAAGCGGGAAGCGTTAAGAAACGCGGTTGATGTAGTCGATCGTCTTCGTGATCCAAATCGCCGAGCGTCCCGCGATCCCATCACGATCCATCTCACGATCCAATCACGATCTGTCCCGCGATCTCATCATGATTCGTCCCACGATCCAATCACGAATCGTCTCGCGATCTTGATCACGGTCCCTCCGATCTAGCGCCGAACGGACGACACCTCCGCGTTCAGCACACGTACAGCTCGATGACGATCTCCGCCTTATTGATCCACCAAGAGGGATCAAAGAGGTAGATGAGTTCTCCGGCAGCGCGACGGCGTTGCGGCGATGATGGTTGAGCTATTCCAGCAGGGCTTCGCCTAAGCACCGCTGAAAACCGATCTAGAGGGAAACTGCGATCTAGAGGAGAAACTGCGATCTAGAGGAGAGGTAGCACGTGGCTATTAGGGTTAGCTTTTCCCTCTAAATCCTCTAGTATATATAGGAGGGAGGGAGGGGAGGAGGCAGCCTCAAACCCTCAAGGTTTGGTCGAAATTGGAGGTGGAGAGAGTCCTACTCCAATCCTATTAGGAGTAGGATTCCTCCTTTCCACTTGGAAACTCTTTCCACCTCTCCACCTTTGGATTTTTTCCTTCTCAAACCACTCCAGCCGCATGGGCCCTTAGAGGAGGCTTCGGCCAGCCCACTAGGGACTGGTTTACCTCCTCCCACAGCCCATGTAGCGTCTTGGGTCGACACACCCCTCCCGATGGTCCCCCAGTACCCTCCCGGCACTCCTGGTACACTACCGATGAGCCCAAAACTTTTCCGATGACCAAAACAGGGTTTTCGATATATCAATCTTTACCTCCAGACCATTCCGGAGATCCTTGTGACTTCTGGGATCTCATCCGGGACTCCGAACAACTTTCGGTCACCACCATACATAACTCTATACTACTGAAACGTCACCGAACCTTAAGTGTGCAGACCCTGCAGGTTCGAGAACTATGTAGACATGACCGAGACACCTCTATGATCAATAACCAATAGCGGGACCTGGATGCCCATATTGGTTCCTACCTATTCTACGAAGATCTTTATCGGTCGAACCTCTATGTCAAGGATTCAATTAATCCCATATGCTGTTCCATTTGTTCTTCGGTATGTTACTTGCCCGAGATTTGATCGTCGGCATCTCCATACCTAGTTCAACCTCGTTACCGGCAAGTCTTTTTACTCATTCCGTAATACAAGATCCTATGGCTAACACTTAGTCACATTGTTTGCAAGGCTTATTGTGATGTTGTATTACCAAGTGGGCTCTGAGATACCTCTCCGTCACACGGAGTAACAAATCCCAGTCTTGATCCATGCCAACCCGACAGACACCCTCGGAGATACATGTAGAGCACCTTTATAGTCACCGAGTTACGTTGCGATGTTTGATACACACAAGGCACTCCTCTAGTGAGTTGCATGATCTCATGGTCGTAGGAACAAATACTTGACATGCAGAAAACAGTAGCAATAAACTGACACAATCATATGCTACGTTTGTAGTTTGGGTCTTGCCCATCACATCATTCTTCTAATGAGGTGATCTCGTTATCAAATGACATCTCATGTCCATGACTAGGAAACCATAGCCATCTTTGATCAACGAGCTAGTCTATTAGAGGCATACTAGGGACATGATGTTGTCTATGTATCCACACATGTATCTGAGTTTCCGATCAATACAATTATAGCATGGATAATAAAAGATTATCATGAATAAGGAAATATGATAATAACCAATTTATTATTGCCTCTAGGGTATATTTCCAACAAAATTATACCATACGAATACAAATCTAATAGTTTACTTTTTTATAGCATATACATCATATTTGTTAGTCATAGATGATCAAAGTATGATCCAAAGAGGCATAGTAAACCCGGATGGAGGAAGTAATGTATACTAAGAACTTTGATTCTTGTATTACATAACTTTGCAAGGCCATTCTCTTCAAGCATAGAGGATTTGACAAGGGTGGCACATGCACTTTTTTCTTCTCTTTAATCATACGAGTTATCATACGACAAGAACAAAAAAATAGTGCGACAATACACTGCAAGCTTAAATCGAGCTGATCTTCTTCTTTTCTTTTGCGAATTAAAATAGAGTAGATCTGTACACATGTTTTGACTGATCATACGATAATGATAAGATTATAGGGTGTGAAAGTTCTCATAGGAAATGAAGTCCACACGAAATCTTCAATGCATATATCTAGACTATAAATCCCAACGGTTAGCAACACCGCGAACGTATTTTACGGGAAAAATAGATATGACTAATAGATATCAAATATAAATGTTTCACAAAACTGATTAGATAACTTTGCAAAGATCATACCTTTTAGATATAGGGATATTCCCAAATCACAATAACAAGAAATAAAACATAGGACTACAATGTCATTTCTAGTTTAAATCCAACAAATCTTTGTGACCTTTTTTGACTGATATAACTAGTTAACATGAAAATGAAAGAAAATATTCTGTGAAGTTGGTTCTCATGAAATTTCTCGGATGAAGTGAAGCGCAAAGGAATTCTTAGGTTCAAATAAGATAGATTGCAAATTCTACAAACAGACATTCCACACACAACATAAGGATGACAAATCTTGGACAAAAAACAATTGATTTAGTTGTACATATTATCAATTTCTCCACGGCCGCTAGATATACAACAACATGGATTGCATTGCTGCTGAGAAAATAACACGTGGACAAAATAGAATACTCCATCCAACAGAAATTCGAGGCACACTCAATATATAGCCATAAATATTGTCCTCCGGATCAGGCACGAGCACTTTTCGGTCCGTCCGATCACATTACCCTCTTCACTGGGTGCCGAGCGTCAACCACCGGTGGAAAATGCTCCCATTGCCAGTGTCCTTTTGGTCCTGCAGCAGGGTAAGGGTGCCCTCTGTCATGTTGACCTGGAAAGCATGGTGCGCGGTCACGTCGCCGGCATCTATCTCTATTATCCAGCTTCAAAAATTGATTCGTGCTTTCTCACTATCCTAAATATATAAAATAACATTTCTCCAGATAACCAATATAATTTTGTGTATTTATTTTGCAAGAACTATTTTTTTGACATATTGCAGTTTGAATGTATCTTTGACTTGCAAAGTTTAAAGTTGAAGTAATGTTTTATTTGAGAAATAAAAAAAGAAAGTTGCGCAAGGCTAGGGTGTAGGTACTCTCGGGTTTAGGTTCAGCCACACCGTTTCCTATTCGTCAGCCCTAATGAGTGAATTGCATGTAATGTCATGTCGTTGTTTTGCTAATAATGTTATCATTCCAAGAAGAATGACATAAATCATGTACATGCCAAATAGTCCTTAAGATCAGACATCAAGTTAGAGAGAATTGCTATGAAACATCCAGTCATCCTTGTTTCTTTTTCTTTTGGACGACATTTGCTCTCTATTCTAACATGCTACATATAGCAGATTTTCATGTTCATCATGTATCTTTAGTTACATCTGTTAGAGGACATTTGCTCTGTATTCTGACATTTTTAGCAAGAAATATTAGAAATATTTTCTTTTAGTGGTAAGAAATCTTACAAATATATTGTTAAGTGTGGACGGATAAAACTAATTAAGGTTGTGGCCTAGTAATATCTATTGCAAATATTTCTCTTCTAACCTACAACTACACATTCTGGAGCACCCTAAGGATGGTATGCACATGTGCATGAGTAGCTTTACATAATGCATGTATCTTTTCCTCTGCTTGGGTACTTGAGAATACTCCTAAACATCATTCTTAGTGCATTCTAAACATCTGGCGAATGTATATAACAATGTCGGAATAACCAGCAAGAGACATACTTGAAAGTTCTCTTGGCTAATACTATTTTTAATCACATTCCTTGTGTCCTTTGGATTGGAAGAAAAATCCCTAAGTCCAACATATTCAGGTTTTTTTTCCGTCACTGATTTGTATGAGGTTCTCACTTGAAAGTGAAAGTGGCCTACGAACGGGCAGAATCTTTGGTCCAGAATTTTATCTCATATTATGTAACCATTCAAGCTATAAATGCCTTAATCTTTTGCTATGACAGTCTAGCAGAACACAATCTTCTTCTATGGCACTCTAGAAGAATACATGCAACTCTTAATTGGACTGTAAATCCTAAGGTTACAAACATATTTTTACGAGAAACAGTACATATGATTAATAAATATCCATTAAGCAGACATCTTAGATAACTTTGCAAAGGTCATGCTCTTTAGATATAGAGAGATTCCCAAACCAATATAACAGAAAAATATAAGATCACAATACTCTTTTATCCAACGAAATCCCACCTGAAATCGATTAGATCATTATGGCCGTTTCACTGATCATATGAAAACGATAGAAAGTACTATGCTCCCTCCGTCCTAAAATAACTGTTAGTATAACTTTAAAGTTGGGATCCTTATTTTGGGACAGATAGAGTATGATGTTGGATCAAATAAAATTTCTCTTAAGAAGCAAAAAATAATAATCACATTGAGTGTGAATCCTACGTACAAAACGGGACACTCCACACGCGGTATAATTAAATAATAAGGATTAGAAAACTTATACTAAAAAATTGATTTAGTTGTCCATATTATCAGTTTCTACCCAGTTAACATGGATTGCATTCCTGAAAAAATAACATGGATGCCACCCTATCCAGGTTAAGAGTGATCAATATAATAGTTCATCCAACTGAAATCGTCTATGCATACTAGCTCAGCGTGCTTGTACATTCACGAAATCGTGAGAAATTGATAAATAAATTAAAAGTTTTACACGGTCTGCAATAACAACTGATGATACCAAATTGTTCAGCAGCAGACGATAGCCATATATATATTCGCCAAAAATGAAGTATCGTCGTCATGTGAGCACACTTTAATTTCCCATCACTGCGTGCCGAGTGTTAGCCACCGGAGGAAAATGCTCCGATTGCCAATGTCCTTGTGGTCGTACAGTAGGGTAACGGTGCCCTCTGTGAGGTTCACCTGGAACACATGGGACGCTGCTACGTCGCCGGCGTGGTTCTCGAAGCTAAGCAACAGCAGCATTGCTGCGTCGACGAACGGCACCAAGTAGGAGGACCTCAGGCGTAACTGACTGCTTGCTCCTCCGCACTTATGGCTAGCTTGCTGCCTCGCCGCGTACACAAACGACACAAAGTAAGGATGCGGCTGTAGCTCCACCTTGAGCATGTCCCCTGTGAGGGACGGGACGTTGAAGTGGCCGCCCAGGGAGAGGCCGCCCTCGCCGCCAATCAATAGAAGCTCGCCTTTCTCCTCGTTTGGGGCGAAGAATCGTCATTGCCACAGGGTGTCGCCGGGCTTGGCGTACTTGACCATATCAATAGAAAACACGTCCATGACGAGCACCACCGTAGGAGTGGGAACAGCTTCGCCCTTGCCCTCGCCGTCGTTGATATTGGACCACGACGAGCTATTGCAACACCGTTCGGCCTAATCCCAAGGCTGAAGTGGGCAGGTCGACGGCAGCTCCACTCACCAGGTTGAAAAGGCACATCCTGTGCATGGCCGTGTCCCACACGTTTGACTGATCATATGCTAATCAGAGTTTGATCCAATATGAAATTTCTCGAATGAAATGAAGTACAACATAAATCTTCAATTCACCTAACCAAACACTGTAAGCGTATTTTACGAGAAAATTACATATGATTAATAGACATCCAATGTAAATTGTTGAGAAGATAAATTAGATAACTTTGCAAAACTCGACCTCATGCCCTTTAGACATAGGGAGATTCCCAATTCATAATAACATAAAGTACAATGTCATTGCTACTTTAAACCCAATAGCTCTTTGTGGCCGTGTTTGACTAATAATAATATGAAAATGAAAGAAAATATTCTGTGAAGTTGGTTCTCATGAGATTTCTCGGATGAAGTGAAGCGCAAAGGAATTCTTAGGATCAAATAAGATAGATTGCAAATTCTACAAACCAGACATTCCACACACAACATAAGGATGACAAATCTTGGACAAAAAACAATTGATTTAGTTGTAGATATTATCAATTTCTCCACGGCCGCTAGATATATAACAAGATGGATTGCATTGCTGCTGAGAAAATAACATGTGGAAAAAATAGAATGTTCAATCCAACAGAAATTCGAGGCACACTCAATATATAACCGTAAATATTGTCCTCCCGATCAGGCACGAGCACTTTTCGGTCCGTCTGATCACATTACCCTTTTCACTGCGTGCCGAGCGCCAACCACCGGTGGAAAATGCTCCCATTGCCAATGTCCTTTTGGTCCTGCAGCAGGGTAAGGGTGCCCTCTGTCAGGTTGACCTGGAAAGCATGGTACGTGGTCACGTCGCCGGCATGGTTCTCGAAGCTACGCACCAGCAGCATCCCTCCGTCGACGGACGGCACCAGGTAGGAGGACCTCCGGCGTAACTGACTGCACGCTCCTCCGCACGCGCACATGTGGCTAGCTTGCTGCCTGGCCGCATACACAAAGGTGACAAAGAAAGGATGCGGCTGGAGCTCCAGCCTGAGCACGTCCCCTGCGAGGGACGGGACGTAGAAGCGACCGCCCAGGGAGAGGCCGCCCTCGCCATGGATCAATGGAAGCTCGCCGGTTCTCCTCGTTTGGGGCGAAGAATCGCCACTGCCACACCGTGTCGCCGGGCCTGGCGTACTTGACCATATCAACGGAAAACACCTCCATGAGGAGCATCACCGTGGGAGTGGGAACACCTTCGCCCTCGCCCTCGCCGTCGTAGATGATCCCTGCAGCCTTGATATCCTGTGCTATTGTAATGTAGTTGTCCCTAATCCAGAAGGATGGAGTGGGCAGGTCGGCGGCGGCTCCGGTCACCGGGTTGAACAAGCACAGGTTATGCGGGTCCGAGGCTAAGAGCAGGCAGCCCTCGGCGCTGGCAATGACCTGGCCGTGCTCCTCAGGGATCTGGACCCGAATGGAGGCGCCCGTGAGGACGTTCATGAACCTGGTTTTCTCACCGTGGGCCTGGGCTTGGTCGAGCATCTTCCAATGGCGCGGGAAGAAGCGTGGATTCATGCCCATGAGCTTCGGGTCCGTGATGACCTCCCTCCACGGCTTGACGGTTCTCAGGCGGACAAAGACCGTGACGTCGCAGCGCAGCAGCAACTCCGCCACTTTGGATACGAGCTCGTGCGGGAGCTGTCCCACTTCCCCTTACCAGTCATTGAGATGATACTGCAAATGGATTCGGCGGATCTACGCTTAGCTTAACAGGAGAATAATTGGAAACAAAACACGCATCTTACAACATAATATTCACGAGATGAGATCTAACGAATTGGAATCAGCAGAACTATATCAACAAGGGAACACGAAAATGGATCCAAAAGCAAGAACATCTACTTCACAGACCTTTCATGGCCGCTGTCGTCGGCGCCGGGAATGAAACCATAGAATGGCCGGCAGATCGCTGGTTCCATGGAGAAGGAGGCGGCGGCTACAGGGAGCTTGTCAACCAGTCCCTTGGATGGTTGCGGCTAGGGTTTTGGGCTGTCGGCTTGGAGAGGACCAGGGGTGGATTGGATCCTTATACGGGGGCGCCCATGAAGAAAATGGAAAGGAGGAATGAGCCGAGACGCGGAGAAGGGAAGGTGGTACGAACAGCACATCACCAGCTAATTTCTCGTCATAATTGCTTCCTCCTCAACCGTTAGATGCCCATCCTATGGCATATCAAGCTTCTACAGATGATTAGGTAGAGACTAGGAGTATTGTGTCACACGCCACGAAAACCAAACGAAGGAGAGACAGGTTGGAGCATTCTGTACAAGTGATAGGTTTTCGTCTGTTAAAAAAAAAGTGATAGGTGTTCGTTTGTAGAAGATTCAAACGAGAAACCCCAAGCCAAGGCTATTGGAAAAATCTTAATGCATCACCAGCTCTTGAAATATGCTTTTGCCGGACAGGAACTTTTGGAACCTGGGTGTATATACATCATATATGAAAAAAAATTAGCAATCCAACAAAAAGTCAAAAATATATATTTCTGAAATAAACTTGACCTTTCAATGTACTTGTAAGAAAAACTTCACAAAAAGATAATTACATTTTGACTATTTAAAAAAAAAGACAAATTTTCCATCAAAATAGTGTGAACAGTGACCGACAATACTCTCTCCGTTCCACAATGTAATGCGTCCGCGCTTTTCGAAATCGATGTTTGACCATTAATTTGACCAACGAGACCGATTGCGGCAGACGCAAAAATTATACCACCGAATTCGTGTTTTCGATATGAATTCAAGGATATAATTTTTTATCCCGTCGCAATCAGTCTCGTTGATTAATTTATGGTCAAACTTCAAGTTCGAAAACCGAGGACGCACTACATTGACGCCCAGAAAAAGTCAACATTGTGAAAAGGTATAACCAACACCCTTCAAGAAGGGTGGTGGCGCCCACAGCGTCACCGCGTCGGTGCCGCCCCTGCCAGCAAAGATTTTCTGACCCCTCACACCCACAACTCAGGACCAACCGTCAGCTCCACCATGCTTACCATGCACAAACATGCGCCACCATAGTCACAAGGACACCACCATCGTCACTCCACGCCAAATCAGTGGCCGACCGGACCAAAACGAAGCCACCATAGACATGGATCGGTAGCACCGCAACCGCTTGGGAGGGGACAACCTCCACCGGCTCATGCGGTAGTAGACCAAACACAGGAGCAGGACCACGCCAAGCAAATTGCACAGTCGGGCCAAATCGGGCCTGCTAAGCCGCTGCTGCCGTGCTGCGGCAAACGCACCACAGGAGCCGCCGCCCCGATCGCAATAACTCGCAAGTCCAACGAAGTGGCGCACCGGAGTCTAGACCGGTCCGTCCTGACCCTAGATCGGCCCTAGATCTGGGCTTGCAAGGCGCCGCCGGTCAACCCCCGCCACCAACCACCACCGCCTTCAAGGGGTCGTGTCGTTGCCTCACCACCTCCGAAACAGCAACGGAGCGCCGCCCACCGAAGCAACCCGCCGCCGGAGCACGCCCACTCGAGCTGGGTTTCGCAATGAGAAGAGGAAGTGGGCCGCCAAGGCCAGCCTCGCAACGACACCCGACGGGCAGTGCCTCGCCGTGCCAGCCAGTGCTAGCGGTGGGATGTAGAAGGGGGAGGTGCGCTAGACAGCGAGGGGAGGAAGGGCCGCCCCGGTCGCCCCGCTCGGGGATGCGATGCAGGGGGTAAGGGGGAGCGCTGGGGTGTTGGCACCTGTGAAACGTCACCTAACCGTTCCTTCCATTATCCCTTGGTGCCGCCCAACCTTCTGCATTTTTTTTTGTTTTCTCTCTTCTCCTTTTATTTGTTTACAGAAGAAAAACGTTGGCCCGTGGCATGACCTGTGTGCCACCATGATTTCCAGCATTTGTGCGATCGCACAAACATATTAAGGAGGCACAAGACTTGTTCAAAGCAATTAGATTTGCTAGCTAAACCAGCACGCACAAGCAACCGATACTGTACTCAAATGTCTAATTGGCATGACTAATGTAACTGAAAAAGAATAGTACTGACGATATAAGGGTTGTTGCTAACAATTATTTTCTTATAAAACCATGCACTTCTTTTGGGTTAACTGTATTTACTCAATGTTCCTACATGATATAGTTTTTGGATGCTAAATGTTATCAAGAATTGTCTAGTATTTTTAGACAGGTATATGAACTCTAGTATATTATGAATCATGTCCTGGATAGATCATAAGCGAGATGCGCTAAATCTGCGTTAAAGGATGCTAGCCTATTTTCTACTATGAACTAACAAAACCATATTATGAAATTAGACATTAAAGTCAGTCTCACGGTGTCATATTTGCCTAATTATATTGAAACCAGTTACTTGTAACGAATGAGTTATCTTGTACTTCTCCTAATTAACCCTTCCATACAACAATATCTTTGGTACTCCCATGTGTTCGTCGTAGATCTAATACCACTAGTAGAAAAAGGCCCATTTGTCCCGGTTCCAGTGGCCCATCTGTCCCGGTTCTAGACCCGGGACTAAAGTGTCGGGACTAAAGTGTTGGGAAACCTTGCATGGGAAACAAAAATTTTCCTACGCACACGCAAGATCTATCCATGGTGATGAGCATATACGAGAGGGAGAGTGGATCTACATACCCTTGTAGATCGCTAAGCGGGAAGCGTTAAGAAACGCGGTTGATGTAGTCGAACGTCTTTGCGATCCAAATCGCCGAGCATCCTGCGATCTCATCACAATCCATCCCGCGATCCAATCACGATCCGTCCCGCGAACTCATTATGATCCGTCCCACGATCTCATCACGATCCGTCTCGCGATCCTGATCATGGTCCTTCCGATCTAGCGCCGAACGGACGACACCTAGCGTTTAGCACACGTACAGCTCGATGACGATCTCCGTCTTCTTGATCCAGCAGGAGGGAGTGGAGAGGTAGATGTGTTCTCCGGCAGCGCGACGGCGTTGCGGCGATGGTGATGGAGCTATTCCAGCAGGGCTTCGCCTAAGCACCGCTGAAAATCGATGTAGAGGAGAAACTGTGATCTAGAGGAGAGGTAGCGCGTGGCGATTAGGGTTAGCTTTTTCCTCTAAATCCTCTAGTATATATAGGAGGGAGGGAGGGGAGGAGGCAGCCTCAAACCCTCAAGGTTTGGTCGAAATTGGAGGTGGAGGAGTCCTACTCCAATCCTATTAGGAGTAGGATTCCTCCTTTTCACTTGGAAACTCTTTCCACCTCTCCACCTTTGGAGTTTTTTTCCTTCTCAAACCACTCCAGCCGCATGGGCCCTTAGAGGAGGCTTCAGCCAGCCCACCAGGGGCTGGTTTACCTCCTCCCACAGCCCATGTAGCCTCTTGTGTAGAAATACCTCTCCCGATGGTCCCCCCGGTACACTACCGACACTCCCAGTACAGTACCGATGAGGCCGAAACTTTCCCAGCGACCAAAACAGGACTTCCTATATATCAAATCTTTACCTCCGGACCATTTCGGAGATCCTCGTGATGTCCAAGATCTCATTCGGGACTCCGAACAACCTTCGGTCACCACCATACATAGCTCTATACTACCGAAACATCACCGAACCTTAAGTGTGCAGACCATACGGGTTCGAGAACTATGTAGACATGACCGAGACACCTCTAAGGTCAATAACCAATACCGGGACCTGGATGCCCATATTGGTTCCTACATATTCTACAAAGATCTTTATCGGTCGAACCTCTATGTCAAGGATTCAGTTAATCCCGTATGATGTTCCCTTTGTTCTTCGGTATGTTACTTGCCCGAGATTCGATCGTCGGTATCTCCATACCTTGTTCAACCTCGTTACCGGCAAGTCTCTTTACTCATTCCGTAATACAAGATCCCATGACTAACACTTATTCACATTGATTGCAAGGCTTGTTGTGATGTTGTATTACCGAGTGGGCCCTGAGATACCTCTCCGTCACATGGAGTAACAAATCCCAGTCTTGATCCATGCCAACCCAACAGACACCCTCGAAGATACCTATAGAGTACCTTTATAGTCACCCAGTTACATTGCGACGTTTGATACACACAAGGCACTCCTCGGGTGTTAGTGAGTTGCATGATCTCATGGTCATAGGAACATATACTTGACATGCAGAAAACAGTAGCAATAAACTAACACGATCATATGCTACGTTTGTAGTTTGGGTCTTGTCCATCACACCATTCTCCTAATGATGTCATCTCCGGTGTTAGTGAGTTGCATGATCTCATGGTCATAGGAACATATACTTGACATGTAGAAAACAGTAGCAATAAACTAACACGATCATATGCTACGTTTGTAGTTTGGGTCTTGTCCATCACACCATTCTCCTAATGATGTCATCCCGTTATCAAATGACATATCATGTCCATGGCTAGGAAACCTTAACCATCATTGATCAACGAGCTAGTCTATTAGAGGCATACTAGGGACATGGTTTTGTCTATGTATCCACACATGCATCTAAGTCTCCGATCAATACAATTATAGCATGGATAATAAACGATTATCATGAACAAGGAAATATGATAGTAACTAATTTATTATTGCCTCTAGGGCATATTTCCAATAGTCTCCCACTTGCACTACAGTCAATAATCTAGTTCACATCACCATGTGATTCGCATTGTTATGAATCTAACACTCAATGAGTTCTGGGGCTCGATCATGCTCTGCATGTGAGAGAGGTCTTATAGTCAACAGGTTTGCAACATTTAGATCCGTGTCTACTTTGCAAATCTCTATGTCAAACTGTAAACACTGCTACCACACTCCACTTGGAGCTATTCCAAATGGCTGCTCCACTATACGTATCCAGATTAGTGTTAAAGCTTGCATCAACGCAACTCTTTACGACGAACCCTTTATCACCTCCATAATCGAGAAACATTTCCTTAGTCCTCTAGTTATTAAGGATAATCCTGACCGCGTCCAGTGATCCACTCCTGGATCACTTTTGTTCCCCTTGACGGACTCATGGCAAGGCACACACAGGTGCGGTACACAGCATGGCATACGATACAGAGCCTATGGCTAAGGCATAGCGGACGACCTTCCTCCTCTCTCTTTCTTCTACCGTGGTCGAGCTTTGAGTCTCACTCAACTTCACACCTTACAAATTAGGCGAGAACTCTTTCTCTGACTATTCCATTTTGAAGTCATTCAAAATCTTGTCAAGGTATGTACTCATTGAAAGTCTCATCAAGCATCTTGATCTATCTCTATAGATGTTGATGCTCAACAATTAGGTAGCTTTATCCAGGCCTTCCTTTGAAAATCACTTTTCAAACAACCGTTTATGCTTTCCAGAAATTCTACATCATTTTCGATCAACAATATGTCAACCACATATGCTTATCAAAAATTCTATAGTGCTCCCACTCACTTTATTGTAGATACAAGTTTCTCATAAACTTTGTATATACTCAAAAACTTTGATCACCTCATCAAAACATATATTCCAACTCCGAGATGCTTGCTCCAGTCCGTAGGAGGATCATTGGAGCTTGCACACCTTTTAGCATCCTTAGGACTGACAAAACCTTTTGGTTGTATCACATACAACCTTTCCTCAAGTAAACCGTTAAGGAAACGATGTTTTGAGACCCATCTGCCAGATTTCATAATTGAAAAATGCAGCAACTGCTAACATAATTCCAACAGACTTTAGCATCACTACGAGTGAGAAAGTCTCATCGCAGTCAACTGCTTGAACTTGTCGGAAACTTCTTTGCGACAAGTCAAGGTTTATAAATGGTGACATTCATCATCAGCGTGTGTCTTCGTCTTAAAGGTCCATTTGTACTCAACGACCTGTCGTCCAACGAGCAAATCTACCAAAGTCTATACTTGGTTTGTTGGGGAAAGTCGCATGGGAAACAAAAATTTTCCTACGCACACGCAAACCTATCCATGGTGATGAGCATCTACGAGAGAGAGAGTGGATCTACGTACCCTTGTAGATCGCTAAGCGGGAAGCGTTAAGAAACGCGGTTGGTGTAGTCGAACTTCTTCGCGATCCAAATCGCCGAGCGCTCCGTGATCCAATCACGAACCGTCCCGCGAACACATCATGATCCGTCCCACGAACTCATCACGATCCGTCTCACGATCTTGATCACGATCTGTCCCGCGAACTCATCACGATCCGTTCCGTGATCACATCACGAACCGTCTCACGATCTCGATCACGGTCCTTCCGATCTAGCGCCGAACGGACGACACCTCCGCGTTCAGCACACGTGCAGCTTGATGACGATCTCCACCGTCTCGATCCAGCGAGAGGAGGTGGAGAGGAGAGAGAGTTCACCGGCAGCGTGACGGCGCTCCGGTGATGGTGGTGGAGCAATTTTGGCAGGGCTTTGCCTAAGCGCTGCAGAAAACCGATCTAGAGGAGAAACTATGCACCGGTGGAACGGGTAGCACGTGGCCGGAAATTCTGTCCAAAAACCATCCAATCCACTAGTATATATAGGAGGAGAGGAGAGGAGAGGCAGCCAAAGCCTTTGGGTCGGCCGAAATAGGAGGTGGGAAGCAATCCTACTTCACCTCCAATCCTAGTTGGAGTAGGATTGCCTCCTATTGGCTGATTTTCCACTTTTTGCTTTAGGACTTTCTCTCCTACGCCATGGGCCTTTGTGGCTGTTTTCCCAGCCCACTAAGGGCTGGTTATTATTCTCCCACAGCCCAGGGACCTCTTGGGGTCGAAATACCCCTCCCGGAGGCCTCCCGGTACACTACCGGCACTCCCGGTACACTACCGGCACTCTCGGTACACTACCGACACTCCCGGTACACTACTGATGAGCCCGAAACTTTTCCGGAAACCAAACTGGGACTTCCTATATATGAATCTTTACCTCCGGACCATTCCGGAGCTCCTCGTGACATCCGGGATCTCATCCGGGACTCCGAACAAACTTCGGTCACCACCATACATAACTCTACACTACCGAAACGTCACCGAACCTTAAGTGTGCAGACCCTGCGGGTTCGAGAACTATGTAGACATGACCGAGACACCTCAACGGTCAATAACCAATGGCGGGACCTAGACGTCCACATTGGTTCCTACATATTCTACGAAGATCTTTATCGGTCGAACCTCTATGTCAAGGATTCAGTTAATCCCGTATAACGTTCCCTTTGTTCTTCGGTATGTTACTTGCCCGAGATTCGATCGTCGGTATCTCCATACCTAGTTCAACCTCGTTACCGGCAAGTCTCTTTACTCGTTCCGTAATACAAGATCCCGCAACTAACAATTAGTCACATTGCTTGCAAGGCTTATTGTGATGTTGCATTACCGAGTGGGCCCCGAGATACCTCTCCGTCACACGAAGTAACAAATCCCAGTCTCGATCCATGCCAACTCAACAGACACCATCGGAGATACCTGTAGAGCACCTTTATAGTCACCCAGTTACGTTGCGACGTTTGATACACACAAGGCACTCCTCCGATATCTGTGAGTTGCATGATCTCATGGTCATAGGAACACATACTTGACATGCGGAAAACAGTAGCAATAAACTGACACGATCATATGCTACGTTTGCAGTTTGGGTCTTGTCCATCACATCATTCTCCTAATGATGTGACCCCGTTATCAAATGACATGTCATGTCCATGGCTAGGAAACCTTAACCATCTTTTGATCAACGAGCTAGTCTATTAGAGGCATACTAGGGACATGGTTTTGTCTATGCATCCACACATGCATCTAAGTCTCCGATCAATACAATTATAGCATGGATAATAAACGATTATCATGAACAAGGAAATGTGATAATAACTAATTTATTATTGCCTCTAGGGCATATTTCCAACAGTCTCCCACTTGCACTAGAGTCAATAATCTAGTTCACATCACCATGTGATTCGCATTGTTATGAATGTAACACCCAACGAGTTCTGGGGCTCGATCATGCTTTGCATGTGAGAAAGGTCTTATAGTCAACGGGTCTCTAACATTCAGATCCGTGTGCACTTTGCAAATACCTATGTCAAATTGTAAACACTGCTACCACACTCCGCTCGGTACTATTCCAAATGGCTACTCCACTATACGTATCCAGATTGCTACTACGAGTCATCCGGATTAGTGTTAAAGCTTGTATCGACGTAACTCCTTACGACGAACTCTTTATCACCTCCATAATCAAGAAACATCTCCTCAGTCTCTTAGTTACTGAGGATAATCTTCACCGCTGTCCAGTGATCCACTCCTGGTTCACTCTTGTACCCCCTGACGGACTCATGGCAAGGCACACACAGGTGCGGTACACAGCATGGCATAATATAGAGCCTATGGTTAAGGCATAGGGGACGACGTTCGTTCTTTCTCTTTCTTCTGCCGTTGTCGAGCTTTGAGTCTCACTCAACTTTCACACCTTACAAATCAGGCGAGAAGTCTTTCTCTTACTGATCCATTTTGAACTCTTTCAAAATCTTGTCAAGGTATGCACTCATTGAAAGTCTCATCGAGCATCTTGATCTATCTCCATAGATTTTGATGCTCAACAATTAGGTAGCTTCATCCAGGTCTTCCTTTGAAAATCACTTTCCAAATGACCATTTTATGCTTTCCGGAAACTCTACATTATTTCTGATCAACAATATGTCATCCACATATACTTATCAGAAATTCTATAGTGCTCCCACTCACTTTATTGCAAATACAAGTTTCTCGTAAACTTTTATAAACATCAAAACTTTGATCACCTCATCAAAGCGTATATTCCAACTCCGAGATGCTTGCTTAAGTCCATGGAAGGATCACTGAAGCTTGCACACCTTTTAGCATCCTTAGGCCTGACAAAACCTTCTGGTTGTATCACATACAACCTTTCCTCAAGTAAACCGTTAAGGAAACGATGTTTTGACATCCATCTGCCAGATTTCATAATTGAAAACATAGCAACTGCTAACATAATTCCAACAGACTTTAGCACCACTACGAGTGAGAAAGTCTCATCGTAGTCAACTCCTTGAACTTGTCACAAACATCTTTGCAACAAGTCGAGCTTTAAAAATAGTGACATTCACCATCAGTGTCTGTCTTCATTTTAAAAATCCATTTGTACTCAACGACCTGCCGTCCAACGAGCAAGTCTACCAAAGTCTACACTTGGTTTTCATACATGGATCCTATCTCGGATTTCATGGCCTCCAACCATTTGTTGGAATCCGGGCCCATCATCGCTTCTCCATAGCTCGTAGGTTCATCGTTGTCCAATAACATGACCTCCAAGATAGGGTTGTCGTACCGCTTAGGAGCAGTACACATCCTTGTCGACCTACAAAGTTCGATAGTAACTTGATCCTGCAGCTTCATGATCATCATCATTAACTTCCTCTTCAACTAACGTAGGCTTCACAGAAACAACATCCTGCGCTGCGCTACTCTCTCGTTGAACAAATGTTTAACAACCTCATCAAGTTCTATCTTCCTCCCACTCAATTCTTTCGAGAGAAACTTTTCCTCGAGAAAGGATCCGTTTTAGTAACAAACACTTTGCACTTGGATCTGAGATAGAAGGTTCACCCAACTGATCTTAGGGTATTCTATGAAGATGCATTTGTCCGCCTTGGGTTCGACCTCATTAGGTGAAAACATTTTCCACACAAGTGTCGCAGCCCCAAGTATTAGGAAATGACAGCTTAGGTTTCTATCAAACCATAATTCACATGGTGTCATCTCAACGGATTTAGATGGTGCCCTATTTAAAGTGAATGTAGTTGTCTCTAATGCATAACCCCAAAATTATAGTAGTAAAACGACAAGAGACATCATAGCACGCACCATGTCCAATAGAGCATAACTATGATGTTCAGACACACCATCACACTACGGTGTTCCAGGTGGCGTTTAGTTGTGAAACAACTTTCACATTGTCTTAAGTTGTATGCCAAACTCGTGACTCAGATATTCACCTCCACGATCATATCGCAGTCATTTTTATCTTCTTGTCACGATGATCTTTAAACTTCACTCTGAATTTGCTTGAACCTTTCAAACGATTCAAACTTGCGTTTCATTAAGTAAATATACACCATATCTACTCAAATCATCAGTGAAGGTAAGAAAATAATGATATCCACTGCACGCTACAAGACTCACTAGATTGCATACATCAACATGTATCATTTGCAATGAATCACTTGCCTGCTCCATCCAACGGGGTCCTTTAGTCATCTTGCCCAAGAGGCATGGTTTTCATGTCTCAACCGATTCGAAATCGAATGAGTCCAAATATCCATCACCATGGAGTTTCTTCATGCGCTTTATACCAATATGACATTTTGCGGCAGTGCCACAAGTATGTGGTACTATCGTTATTTAACATTTTATCTTTTGACATCAATGTTATGAACATGTGTATTACTATGAACAAGATTTCAACAAACCATTCTCACTGGGTGCATGACCATTGAAGGTATTATGCATGTAAACAGAATAACTATTATTCTCTGACTTAAATGAATAACCGTATTGCAACAAACATGATCTAATCATGTTCATGCTCAACGCAAAACACTAAATAGCATTTATTTAGGTTCGTCACTAATCCTTAAGGTAGAGAGAGCGTGCGATGTTGATCACATCAACCTTGGAAACATTTCCAACACACATCGTCACCTCACCCTTAGCTAGTTCTCCGTTTATTCTGTAGCTTTTATTTCGAGTTACTAACATTTAGCAACCGAACCGGTATCCAATACCCAGGTGCTACTAGGAGTACTAGCAAGGTACACATCAATAACTCGTATATCAAATATACTTCTATCGATGTTGCCAGCCTTCTTATCTACCAAGTATCTAGGGTTGTTCCGCTTCAGCGACCTCTCACCTCATAATAGAAGCACTTAGTCTCGGGTTTGAGTTCAACTTTGGGTTGCTTCACTGGAGCAGCAACTGACTTGCTATCCATGAAGTTTCCCTCCTTGCTCTTGCCCTTTTCGAAACTAGTGGTTTGATTAACCATCAACACTTGACGCTCCTTCTTGATTTCTACCTTCGCGGTGTCAAACATCGCGAACAGCTCAGGGGTCAATACTTCTATCCCTGGTGTATTATAGTTCATCACTAAGTTCTAGTAGCTTTAGTGACAATGACTTGGAGAACTATATCAATCACTATCTTATCTGGAAGATCAACTCCCACTTGATTCAAGCGATTGTAGTACCCAGACAATCTGAGTACATGCTCAACGATTGAGCTATTCTCCTTCATCTTACAGGCAAAGAATCTTGTTGGAGATCTCAAATCTCGCAACACAGGCACGAGCTTGAGATCACAATCTCTGCTCCTAGAACATCTCATATGTTCCGTGACGTTCAAAACGTTTCGGAGCCTCAATTCTAAGCCGTAATGCATGACGCACTAAACTATCAAGTAGTCATCGAAACGTGCCTGTTAGATGTTCACAACATCTATAGACGACGCTAGAGGGGGTGGCGCACCGAGCGGTGCATTAAGGACATAAGCCTTCTGTGCAGCAATGAGGACAATCCTCAGATCACGGACCCAGTCCGCAATATTGCTACCAACATATTCCAACTCTATTTCTCTAGGAACATATAAAAATTTAAGGGAGCTACAGCGCGAGCTAGTATTCTACAACATAATTTGCAAAGACACTATTGACTATGTTCATGATAATGAGTTCAATTAATCATATTACTTAAGAACTCCCACTCAAATTGACATCCCTCGGGTCATTCGAGTGATACATGATCCAAATTCACCAACTCAAGTCCGATCATCACGTGAGTTAAGGTGGCTTCAATGGTGAACATCATTATGTTGATCATATCCACTATATGACTCATGCTCGACCTTTTGGTCTCTTGTGTTCCGAGGCCATGTCTGTACATGCTAGGCTCGTCAAGTTTAACCCGAGTGTTCTGCGCATGCAAATCTGGCTTGCACCCGTTGTATGTGAACGTAGAGTCTATCACACCCGATCATCACGTGGTGTCTCAACACGACGAACTTTCGCAACGGTGCACACTCGGGGAGAACACAGTTCATCTTGAAATTCAAGTGAGGGATCACCTTATAATGCTACCACCGTACTAAGCAAAACAAGGTGCATAAAAGGATTAACATCTCATGCAATTCATAAGTGACATGATATGGCCATGAACTTGTGTTTAAGATCTCCATCTTCGAAACACCGGCATGATCTCCATCGTCACCAGCACAAAACCATGATCTCCATCATCTTGATCTCCATCAATGTGTTGCCATTGGGGTTGTGGCGCCAGCCCTGCTTCTACTTCTATTGCTACCGCTTAGCGATAAAGTAAAGCATTACATAGCGCTTAATGATTGACACGGAGGTCATACAATAATTAAAGACAACCCTATGGCTCCTGCCGGTTGCCGTACTCAACGACATGCAAGTCATGAAATTCTATACATCACATGATCATCTCATACATCACATATATCTCATCATGTAATTGGCCATATCACATCACAACAGACCCTGCAAAAACAAGTTAGACGTCCTCTAATTGCTGTTGCATGTTTTACGTGGCTGCTACGGGTATCTAGCAAGAACGATTCTCACCTACGCATAAACCACAACGGTGATACCTAGATTGCTTTTCAACCTTCTCAAGGACCGCCTTTGTCGGATCCGATCCAACTAAAGTGAGAGAAACTGTCACCCGCAAGCCATCTAAGCAACAAGTTGCGTCGAGGGAACCGGTCTCTCCTAAGCGTACGAGTAATGTTGGTCCGGGCCGCTTCATCTCACAATCCCGCTGAACCAAAATCCGACCAAGGGAGGAAGCAATCTAAGCATCAACGCCCACAAACCTTTTGTGTTCTACTCGAGATCTCATCGAACCATCAACCTAGCTCATGATGCCACTATTGGGGAACGTCGCATGGGAAACAAATTTTTTCCTACGCACACGCAAACCTATCCATGGTGATGAGCATCTACGAGAGGGAGAGTGGATCTACGTACCCTTGTAGATCGCTAAGCGGGAAGCGTTAAGAAACGCGGTTGGTGTAGTCGAAGTTCTTCGAGATCCAAATCGCCGAGCGTCCCGCGATCCAATCACGAACCGTCCCGCGAACACATCATGATCCGTCCCGCGAACTCATCACGATCCGTCTCACGATCTTGATCATGATCTGTCCCGCGAACTCATCACGATCCGTTCCGTGATCACATCACGAACTGTCTCGCGATCTCGATCACGGTCCTTCCGATCTAGCGCCGAACGGACGGCTCCTCCGCGTTCATCACACGTGCAGCTTGATGACGATCTCCACCGTCTCGATCCAGCGAGAGGAGGTGGAGAGGAGAGAGAGTTCACCGGCAGCGTGACGGCGCTCCGGTGATGGTGGTGGAGCAATTCTGGCAGGGCTTCGCCTAAGCGCTGCAGAAAACCGATCTAGAGGAGAAACTAAAAGGTCTCGATCCATGCCAACTCAACAGACACCATCGAAGATACCTGTAGAGCACCTTTATAGTCACCCAGTTACGTTGCGACGTTTGATACACACAAGGCACTCCTCCGATATCTGTGAGTTGCATGATCTCATGGTCATAGGAACACATACTTCATATGCGGAAAACAGTAGCAATAAACTGACACGATCATATGCTACGTTTGCAGTTTGGGTCTTGTCCATCACATCATTCTCCTAATGATGTGACCCCGTTATCAAATGACATGTCATGTCCATGGCTAGGAAACCTTAACCATCTTTTGATCAACGAGCTAGTCTATTAGAGGCATACTAGGGACATGGTTTTGTCTATGCATCCACACATGCATGTAAGTCTCCGATCAATACAATTATAGCATGTATAATAAAGGATTATCATGAACAAGGAAATATGATAATAACTAATTTATTATTGCCTCTAGGGCATATTTCCAACATGGTTTTCATACATGGATCCTTTCTCGGATTTCATGGCCTCTAACCATTTGTCGGAATCCGGGCCCATCATCGCTTCTCCATAGCTCGTAGGTTCATCGTTGTCCAACAACATGACCTCCAAGACAGGGTTGTCGTACCGCTCAGGAGCAGTACACATCCTTGTCGACCTACGAGGTTCGATAGTAACTTGATCCGAAGCTTCATGATCATCATCATTAACTTCCTCTTCAACTAACATAGGCTTCACAGAAACATCTTTCTACGCTACGCTACTCTCTGGTTGAACAAAGGTTTCAACAAACTCATCAAGTTCTATCTTCCTCCCATTCAATTCTTTCGAGATAAACTCTTTCTAGAGAAAGGACCCAGTTTTAGCAACAAACATTTTATGCTTGGATCTGAGATAAAAGGTTCACCCAACTGTTTTTAGGGTATTCTATGAAGATGCATTTGTCCGCTTTGGGTTTGAGATCACTCGGTGAAAACATTTTCCACACAAGCGTCACAGCCCCAAACTTCAAGAAATGACAGCTTGGGTTTCTATCAAACCCTAATTCACACGGTGTCATCTCAATGGATTTAGATGGTGTCCTATTTAAAGTGAATGTAGTTTTCTCTAATGCATAACCCCAAAATTATAGTAGCAAAACGATAAGAGACATCATAGCACGCACCATATCCAATAGAGTATGACTATGACATTCGGACACACCATCACACTATGGTGTTCCAGGTGGCGTGAATTGTGAAACAACTTTCACATTGTCTAAAGTTGTATGCCAAACTCGTAACTCAGATATTCACCTCCACGATCATATCGCAGACATTTTTATCTTCTTGTCACGATGATCTTAAACTTCACTCTGAATTTGCTTGAACCTTTCAAACGATTCAGACTTGTGTTTCATTAAGTAAATATACACTATATCTACTCAAATCATCAGTCAAGGTAAGAAAATAACGATATCCACTGTACGCTACAAGACTCATTGGATTGCATACATCAACATGTATCATTTCCAATAAATCACTTGCCCGCTCCATTCATCTGGAAAACGGGGTCCTTAGTCATCTTGCCCAAGAGGCATGGTTCGCATGTCTCAACCGATTCGAAATCGAATGAGTCCAAAGATCCATAAGCATGGAGTTTCTTCATGCGCTTTATACCAATATGACATTTAGCGGCAGTGCCACAAGTATGGGGTACTATCATTCTTAACTTTGTATCTTTTGGCATCAATGTTATGAACATGTGTATTACTATGATCAAGATTCAACAAACCATTCTCATTGGGTGCATGACCATCGAAGGTATTATTCATGTAAACAGAATAACCATTATTCTCTAACTTAAATGAATAACCGTGTTGCAATAAGCATGATCTAATCACGTTCATGCTCAATGCAAAATACCAAATAACATTTATTTAGGTTCGTCACTAATCCTGAAGGTAGAGAGAGCATGCGATGTTGATCACATCAACCTTGGAAACATTTTCAACGCACATCGTCACCTCACCCTTAGCTAGTTCTCCATTTCTTCCATAGCTTTTATTTCAAGTTACTAACATTTAGCAACCGAACCGGTATCCAATAGTCAGCTGCTGCTAGGAGTACTAGCAAGGTACACATCAATAACACGTATATCAAATATACTTCTGTCGACATTGCCAGCCTTCTTATCTACTAAGTATCTAGGGTTGTTCCGCTTCAGCGACCGCTCTACTCATAATCGAAACACTTAGTCTCGGGTTTGGGTTCAACTTTGGTTTACTTCACTGGAGCAGCAACTGACTTGCCATCCATGAAGTTTCCCTCCTTGCCCTTGCCCTTCTCAAAACTAGTGGTTTTACTAACCATCAACAATTGACGCTCCTTCTTGATTTCTACCTTCGCGGTGTCAAACATCGCGAACAGCTCAGAGACCATTATTTCTATCCCTGGTATTTTATAGTTCATCACTAAGTTCTAGTAGCTTAGTGATAGTGACTTGAAAAACTATATCAATCACTTTGTTATGTGGAAGATCAACTCCCATTCGATTTAAGCGATTGTAGCACCTAGGCAATCTGAGTACATGCTCAACGATTGCGCTATTCTTCTTTATCTTGCAGGCAAAGAATCTTGTTGGAGAACTCATATCTCGCTCTTAGAACATCTCATATGTTCCGTGACGTTCAAAACGTTTCGGAGCCTCAATTCTAAGCCGTAATGCACGACACACTAAACTATCAAGTAGTGATCAGAACGTTCCTGTCAGATGTTCACAACATCTACAGACGAAGTTAGAGGGGTTGACGCACCGAGCGCTGCATTAAGGACATAAGCCTTCTGTGCAGCAATGAGGACACTCCTCAGATCACGGACCCAGTCCGCAATATTGCTACCATCATCTTTCAACTCTATTTCTCTAGGAACATATAAAAATTGAAGAGAGCTACAACGTGTGCAAGTAATCTACAACATAATTTGGAAAGACACAACTGACTTTGTTCATGATAATGAGTTCAATTAATCATATTACTGAAGAACTCCCACTCAAATTGACATCCCTCCGGTCATTCGAGTGATACATGATCCAAATTCACCAACTCAAGTCCGATCATCACGTGAGTTTAGATGGTTTCAATGATGAACATCATCATGTTGATCATATCTACTATATGTATCATGTTCGACCTTTCGGTCTCTTGTGTTCCGAGGCCATGTCTGTACATGCTAGGCTCGTCAAATTTAACCCGAGTATTCTCACTACAAGAAAACCCCCTATAAAGCAATATAAATTTTACAACGTTTTGACTATATGTTGCCAAATTTACAATAGATACGAATATAAGCGTTGAAGCATATGCGTTCCAGATGTACAACTCATGTCCCGGTGGTACAAATAAAAAAACAGAGAAAAGTAGAGAGACATGCGAGAGAAATTAATGTCCTCATTCACAAAAAAAATCCCCTGATTGCCCTCATCCCTCCCAAACCGCAACCACCCGCCGCCTCGTATCCCTCCTCCGACCCACCTCGCCGCCGCCCCCCCCTCGCCTCCTCCCACCTCACAGCTCTGGAGGCTGCCGGATCCACTGCATCGCCCACCCACCCATCCCTATGGCGTCACATCTCTCTTTCTCTCTGTTCACGCGGCTCCTCGCTGCGACACCTGGCAAATCCAGCCACCGTGAAGCACGGCCCGAGGTTCCCTTGCACCGCGGCACCCTAACATCCGGCTAGATTCGGCGCTCGCGGCCACCAAAGCTCACCCGCGACCCTGCCCCATGGCTAGGGCTTCGGGCGTCAGCTATGGCCAGCGGTGGCCATGTCGTCCTCCTCTTGTCCGGTGTGTGCACCCCCTCCTCTGGCTTCGTCATCTCCCACCTTCTCTAACATCTGCCCTTCTCTCCTCCTGTGGATATGCAGGGAGGAACGGCCAGTGGAGAACCTTGTTGCTGCTCAGGACGAAGCAACCATGTAGGATCCTCCTCCTATCGCTGTATTCAGGTGAGTACAACAAGTCCACTGGCTTCAGGTAAATCGACCAGCAAGATTAGGTTTCGGTCAAAAACAGAAACATGTCGATGTCTTCCATTGTATTATGGTCTTATAACTTGTTGCTGCTACAAGTCCTCACATGGTCCTCAACTACAAGATCGGTTTGGGCAAGTCTACACTATCCTAATAATTTTCTTAGTGCTCTTTAATTTCCAGTCGTGGATGATGGGACAGTTATTTCTCCCAGTTTCTCTATTCGTAATCCAAGAGATAAAATGACTAGGTTGAAGTAAGGTGGACACTATAGGCCCAGCCCCGACAGTGAGTATTTTCGATGGCGATGGCGATGCACGACGACGAACAACCATGACTAACAAGTGCAGTATAAAGTTGACATGATACCGGCGAATTTCCTTTACGCCAAATTCACCCATCCACCACAGTGAAAAGCTAGCCTCCTGCTAGCTAGCTGGTTCCGTCAGGTACGTACATCAATCTTTACTTTGATCGAATCGGTACTACTAGCAACGCATGGGAAAACTTGGCTTATTGCCACAAGAGCGTATCGCTCATGGTGTTAGCTTTATTGCTTTGATGATTTGTTTACAAGGGGATATACGATATACTTCCTCCGTTCCAAAATAAGTGTCTTAAATTTATACTAACTTTAGTATAAAGTTATATTAAGATTTTATTTTGGAACAGAGTGATATATACTAAATAAAGCTAACTAGTGCTAGTCCTACTCCGTGACTACTCTGAGACCTACGCGCACACGTACCCATGTATTGAACCGAAAATGACACACACACTACATCTTTAACTCTAGCAGACATCATGATATTCCACATCAAAAGGAGAAGCAAAGTGCATGAAAATAACCTTCTTAGAGCATGGAGATCACATCAACGGAAACACAAATATGCTGCTACCACGCATTCATGTTTAACTTAGCCGATTAGGCCTTAGTTCAACATAAGCATGTGTTATCACAAACTCTCTGTGTTTCTTGTATGTTTATATCTCGCACTTCCATTCTCTGCAAAGTGGTTTCACGAATTTGCAGCACCTGAAACTTCATTCTTTTTTTATATTCCCAGTTACAAATATTGCATAGATCTATCTAAACTTATCATATACGTGTACATGATTATTAGCTAGCATATTTACATTATCAATATGATGAAGTTTGTTTTCATTGTTCGGACTATATAAAAACGTATTGAGTACTCAGCGCATGTCAATAATTTCCTAGCTTTTTGATTTCACTTATCCAGAGTTTTTTAATTAGGACCTACCTATTTGCCAAACATGTTTACCTTTTTTCTGGTCACTCCGGATATGATTCTCCCGCCGTCTGGAGCTGTCGCAGTCGCAGCCTCGCAGGTAACAAAGCAACCTCTCATCTTTCCTCAACCTCTTCCATTTTTATCCTTCAGATTTTCAGCCATTAAGCTGGTGGTATGTTGTATGTTGCTTGCTGTCGTGCTGCTCTTTGAATACTTGTGCTATTGCTCCATTTTGTGCTTCTCTAGTTGTTTGAATGCTTGTGCTGCTAGGCTGCTACTACTTGCTTGAATAGGTGTGCGCTTGTGCTGCTGCTTATGCTGGCACTGCTACTGCTGCTGCGTCTACTTGTGTTGTTGGTGCTTCTCACGCTGATGCTGCTATATTTGTGTTTGATGTGTTTTGCAAAATGGATGCAACTTGCAATGACAGCATGGCATGTGAGGATGATGATCAATCAAGCACATGATAAATGAGACACCAAATGGGGCAGTATTCTTTATTCAGATCTCTTCCTCGTTAATTTTCCAACTTAACTCTGTATTACATGACATATTTTATTTTATATATACTCGTCATATCCTCGAATGGTTCTTTTTGGAAAATGTCATATCTCGTATCCCCGTATGTGTATCCCCATTTTACTATCCTTGTGTCCATGCTTTCTAGGCTGCAACAATGAATTGTAAGGATACACAAAATATAAGCACATTATGATTATATAAGGACTCACAAAATACATATTAGGCGATCAATTTTTTTAGTTTGCCGTTCTTTTGCATTTTTTAAAGATATATACGAAAATAATGGGAAGTAAGATGTTTTTGGTCTTTTTTCTATAGCAAGACATAACTGATATTACAATATCAGTAAGGCTCGGATTTCATATGAAATGATACACAAATTTAATTTGTATAGTAATAATGAAACCAAGACCCTTGCGTGTTCTCTGTATAAGGAGCAAGAATAATGTAGTTTTTTTCCTTCGCCAAGGCAACCAAGATTTGAAATCCATGTATTATTTTATCAGTATGTCTGAACATGATTTGAATTTGCACGTTTAAGTTAAAGCAACTTCCATAATTTTGTTCATAGACCATTGATTGACGTGATTTATTTTCCTCTGCAAGTGGAACTAGATCATTTGACACAAACAATACATATTACTACATTAGCGCACATGAAATTGTAGTTTAGCTTGTTTTCAAAATGAATAGTTGACCTATGTTTAGGTATAGTTATGTGCTCAACCAGCTGTATGTATTTTGTGGCCACAACAATGTTATAACTTAAACTGTAATTGAGTGTTAATAAAGCTAAATTTATAGAACATTCATGACCATATTGTAAATGCGCTAGGCTCGATAGTATGCACAAAACAGATTGCCCAGTGCGTGGGCTACCCTGCTAGTTGCTGAAATTACAAATAAATTCTATGCACTACATGTTGCTATGGAACTTGTGAAAACTTAAGATTTGGCACGATGTCGCAAAAACTGCAGTCCTCTTGGCAATGCAGAAAAACCAAAGATTCCATGGCCTTCGACCTTCTTGCATGATGTCAATGCCTTTTTTGTTAACAGTTTATTTTGTTATTTTTCTGTAGATTGAAAAGTTATATGGATGATTATACGGGTGTGCGGCAAGTATATTGGAATGATGATGTCCCGGTTCATGATGATGATGATGATGTTCTGGTTCATGATGATGATGATGGATGCATTTAGTTTTAGTTAAGTTGTAGTGATATTGTTCCTATTGATAATGTTCCTCGTTTAACTTTTAGTTAGGTTGTAGGGATGTTGAAGGATCGTTTCAGTTTAAGTTTCTCTATCAAGAAAATGTTTAGATTATGCATCACATTTGGCCGATGTTCCTCTTGTAATATCAACTATTGTAATCCAACAGTTTTATACAATATATGACTTCTTTCTCTCCTGAGTATGCTATTATTTTCCCCTCACTTGATATAACATAATTATTGTCATTATGTGGTGCGTTAATATAGTTGTTGACACCATGCCAAGCAACGAGACTGGATTCATGTACATTAAGCACCAACGTATAAAAGTGTTGTAAAAGTCAGTTTTATGTGTTGTACTCTTGCAAAGGTCCCTTTTACCAATGGCGGTATAAGCGTTGCATTATGCGCTAGCAACACTGGATAAGGCAACGCATCCCAAACCATTGATAAAGACACAAGCAACGCATATATGGACTTTTAGATATGGACATATGCGTTGATATAGCTGGGGTCATGTTGTAATGTCTGCATGTGCAACACTGGTTTGCACCTGTTGTATGTGAACGTAGAGTCTATCGCACCCGATCATCACGTGGTGTCTCGACACTACGAACTTTCGCAACGGTGCACACTCGGAGAGAACACAATTTATCTTGAAATTAAGTGAGGGATCACCTTATAATGCTATCGTCGTCATAAGCAAAACAAGGTGCATAAAAGGATTAACATGACATGCAAATCATAGGTGACATGATATGGCCATGAACTTGTGCTTTTTATCTCCATCTTGAAAGCACAGGCATGATCTCCATCATCACTGGCATGACACCATGATCTCCAGCAACGTGTCGCCATCGGGGTTGTCGCGCCCGCCATGCTTCTACTACTAATGCTACCGTTTAGCGATAAAGTAAAGCATTACATAGCGTTTAATGATTGACACGCAGGTCATACAATAATTAAAGACAACCCTATGGCTCCTGCCGGTTACCGTACTCATCGACATGCAAGTCGTGATATTCTATACAATACATGATCATCTCATACATCACATATATCTCATCATGTAATTGGCCATATCACATCACAACATACCCTGCAAAAACAAGTTAGACGTCCTTTAATTGTTGTTGCATGTTTTACGTGGCTGCTACGGGTATCTAGCAAGAACAATTCTCACCTACGCAAAACCACAACGGTGATACATAAATTTCTTTTCAACCTTCTCAAGGACCGCCTTTGTCGAATCCGTTCCAAGTAAAGTAGGAGAAATAGACACCCGCCAGCCATCTTTGTGCAACGAGGTTACACGTCAGTCGATGGAACCAGTCTCTCATAAGCGTACGAGTAAGGTTGGCCGGGCCGGTTCATCCCACAATACCGCTGAACCAAAAAACGACCAAGGGAGGAAGCAATTTAAGCATCAACGCCCACAAACTCTTTGTGTTTTACTCGAGATCTCATCTACACATAGACCTAGCTTTGATACCACTGTTGGTGAACCTTGCATGGGAAACAAAAATTTTCCTACGCACACGCAAGATCTATCCATGGTGATGAGCATGTACGAGAGGGAGAGTGGATCTACATACCCTTATAGATCGCTAAGCGGTAATCGTTAAGAAACGCGGTTGGTGTAGTCAAACGTCTTCGCGATCCAAATCGCCGAGCGTCCCGCGATCTCATCATGATCCATCCCGTGATCCAATCACGATCCGTCCCGCGAACTCATCATGATCCTTCCCGCGATCTCATCATGATCCGTCTCGCAATCTTGATCACGGTCCTTCCGATCTAGCGCCGAACGGACGGTACCTCCGCGTTCAGCACACGTACAACTCGATGATGATCTCCACCTTCTTGATCCAACAAGAGGGACCAGGGAGGTAGAAGAGTTCTCCGGCAGCGTGATGGCGCTCCGGCGATGGTGGTGGAGCTATTTCCGCAGGGCTTCGCGTAAGCACTGCAGAAATCCGATCTAGAGGAGAAACTATGCACTGGAGGAACGGGTAGCACGTGGCTATTAGGGTTAGCTTTTTCCTCTAAATCCTCTAGTATATATAGGAGGGAGGGAGGGGAGGAGGAAGCCTCAAACCCTCAAGATTTGGTCGAAATTGGAGGTGGAGGAGTCCTTAGAGGAGGCTTCAGCCAGCCCACTAGGGGCTGGTTTACCTGCTCCCACATCCCATGTAGCCTCTTGGGTCGAAATACCTCTCTTGATGGTCCCCCGGTACACTACCGGCAGTCTTGGTACACTACCGATGAGTCCAAAACTTTTTCGGCGACCAAAACAGGACTTCCTATATATCAATCTTTACCGAGATCTCATCTGGTACTCTGAACAACCTTAGGTCACCACCATACATAACTCTATACTATCGAATAGTCACCGAATCTTAAGTGTGCAGACCCTGTGGGTTCGAGAACTATGTAGATATGACCGAGACACCTCTACGGTCAATAACTAATAGCGGGACCTGGATGCCCATATTGGTTCCTGCATATTCTATGAAGATCTTTATCGGTCGAACCTCTATGTCAAGGATTAAGTTAATCCCGTATGATGTTCCCTTTGTTCTTCGGTATGTTACTTGCCCGAGATTCGATCGTCGGTATCTCCATACCTAGTTCAACCTCGTTACCTGCAAGTCTCTTTACTCGTTAATACAAGATCCCGTGACTAACACTTAGTCACATTGCTTGCAAGGCTTGTTGTGATGTTGTATTACCGAGTGATCCCTGAGATACCTCTCCGTCACACGGAGTAACAAATCCCAGTCTTGATCCATGCCAACCCAATAGACACCCTCGGAGATACCTGTAGAGTACCTTTATAGTCACCCAGTTACGTTGTGACGTTTGATACACACAAGGCACTCCTCCGGTGTCAGTGAGTTGCATGATCTCATGGTCATAGGAACAGATACTTGACACGCAGAAAACAGTAGCAGTAAACTGACACGATCATATGCTAGGTTTGTAGTTTGGGTCTTGTCCATCACACCATTCTCCCAATGATGTGATCCCGTTATCAAATGACATCTCATGTCCATGGCTAGGAAACCTTAACCATCTTTGATCAACGAGCTAGTCTATTAGAGGCATACTAGGGACATTGTTTTGTCTATGTATCCACACATGCATCTAAGTCTCCGATCAATACAATTATAGCATGGAGAATAAACGATTATCATGAACAAGGAAATATGATAATAACTAATTTATTATTTCCTCTAGGGCATATTTCCAGCATGTTCCGCTTCAGCGACCGCTCTCCTCATAATCGAAGCACTTAGTCTTGGGTTTGGGTTCAACTTTGGTTTGCTTCACTGGAGCAGCAACTGACTTGCCATCCATGAAATTTCCCTCCTTGCCCTTGCCCTTCTCGAAACTAGTGGTTTTACTAACCATCAACACTTGACACTCCTTCTTAATTTCTACCTTCGCGGTGCCAAACATCGCGAACAGCTCAGGGATCATTAATTGTATCCCTGGAATTTTATACTTCATCACCAAGTTCTAGTAGCTTAGTGACAGTGACTTGGCGAACTATATAAATCACAGTCTTATCTGGAAGATCAATTCCCCCTCGATTCAAGCGATTGTAGCACCCAGACAATCTGAGGACATGCTCAACGATTGATCTATTCTCTTTCATCAAAGAATCTTGTTGGAGATCTCATATCTCGCAACACGGGCACGAGCATGAGATCCTAATTTCCTCCGTTAGAACATCTCATATGTTCTGTGACGTTCAAAACGTTTCGAAGCCTCAATTCTAAGCCGTAATGCATGACGCACTAAACTATCAAGTAGTCATCAGAACGTGCCTGTCAGATGTTCACAACATCTACACACAACGCTAGAGGGGTTGGCGCACCGAGCGGTGCATTAAGGACTTAAGTCTGCTGTGCAACAATGAGGACAATCCTCAGATCACGGACCCAGTCCACAATATTGCTACCATCATATTTCAACTCTATTTATCTAGCAACATATAAAAATTCAAGGTAGCTATAGCGTGAGCTAGTAATCTACAACATAATTTTGCAAAGACACTACGGACTATGTTCATGATAATGAGTTGAATTAATCATATTACTTAAGAACTCCCACTCAAATTGACATCCCTCCAGTCATTCGAGTGATACATGAGCCAAATTCACCAACTCAAGTCCGATCATCATGTGTGTTGTGGTGGTTTCAATGGTGAACATCATCATGTTGATCATATCTACTATATGACTCATGTTCGACCTTTCGGTCCCTTGTGCTCCAAGGCCATGTCTGTACATGCTAGGCTCGTCATGTTTAACCGGAGTGTTTTGTATGTGCAACACTGGCTTGCACCCATTTTATGTGAACGTAGAGTCTATCACACACGATCATCATGTGGTGTTTCGACACGACGAACTTTCGCAACGGTGCACACTCGAGGAGAACACAATTTATCTTGAAATTAGGTGAGGGATCACCTTATAATGCTACCGTCGTCCTAAGAAAAACAAGGTGCATAAAAGGATTAACATCACATGCAAATCATAAGTGACATGATATGGCCATGAACTTGTGCTTTTGATCTCCATCTTGAAAGCACCGGCATGATCTCCGTCGTCACCGGCATGACACCATGATCTCCATCATCTTGATCTCCATCAACGTGTCGCCATCGGGGTTGTCACTCCCATCATGCTTCTACTACTATTGCTGCCGTTTAGCGATAAATTAAAGCATTACATAGTGCTTAATGATTGACACGTAGGTCATATAATAATTAAAGACAACCCTATGGCTCCTGCCGGTTGCCATACTTATCGACATGAAAGTTGTGATATTCTATAAAACACATGTTCATCTCATACATCAAATATATCTCATCATGTAATTGGCCATATCACATCACAACATACCCTTCAAAAACAAGTTAGACGTCCTCTAATTGTTGTTGCATGTTTTACGTGGCTGCTACGGGTATCTAGCAGGAATAGTTCTCACCTACGCATAAACCACAACGGTGATACATAAGTTGCTTTTCAACCTTCTCAAGGACCGCCTTTGTCGAATCCGATCCAACTAAAGTAGGAGAAACACGCACACGCCATCCATCTTTGAGCAATGAGGTTAGACGTCAGTTGATGGAACTGTTGTCTCGTAAGCGTACGAGTAAGGTTGGTCCGGGCCACTTCATCCCACAATAGCACTGAACCAAAACACGACCAGGGGAGGAAGCAATCTAAGCATCAATGCCCACAAACTCTTTGTGTTCTACTCGAGATCACATCTACACATAGACCTAGCTCGTGATGCCACTGTTGGGGAACGTTGCATGGGAAACAAAAATTTTCCTACGCACACGCAAGATCTATCCATGGTGATGAGCATCTACGAGAGGGAGAGTGGATCTACATACCCTTGTAGATCGCTAAGCGGGAAGCGTTAAGAAACGCGGTTGGTGTAGTCGAACGTCTTCACGATCCAAATTGCCGAGCATCCCGCGATCTCGTCACGATCCATCCCGCGATCCAATCATGATCCGTCCTGCGAACTCATCACGATCTGTCACACGATCTCATCATGATTCGTCTCGCGATCTTGATCATGATCCTTTCGATCTAGCGCCGAACGGACGGCACCTCCGCGTTTAGCACACGTACATCTCGTTGATGATCTCCGCCTTCTTGATCCAGCAAGAGGGAGTGGAGAGCTAGATGAGTTCTCCGGCAGTGCGACGACATTGTGGCAATGGTGGTGGAGCTATTCCAGCAGGGCTTCGCCTAAGCACCGCTGAAAACCGATCTAGAGGAGAAACTGTGATCTAGAGGAGAGGTAGCACGTGGCTATTAGGGTTAGATTTTTCCTCTAAATCCTCTAGTATATATAGGAGGGAGGGAGGGGAGGAGGCAGCCTCAAACCCTTAAGGTTTGGTCGAAATTGGAGGTGGAGGAGTCCTACTCCAATCCTATTAGGAGTAGGATTCCTCCTTTTCACAGAAACTCTTTCCACCTCTCCACCTTTGGATTGTTTTCCTTCTCAAACCATTCCAGCCGCATGGGCCCTGAGAGTTGGCTTCGGCCTGCCCATCAGGGGCTGGTTTACCTCCTCCCACAGCCCATGTAGCCTCTTGGGTCGAAATACCTCTCCCGATGGTCCCCTGGTACACTACCAGCACTCCCGGTACACTACCGATGAGGCCAAAACTTTTCCGGCGACCAAAACAGGACTTCCTATATATCAATCTTTACCTCCGGACCATTCCGGAGCTCTTCGTGACATCCGGGATCTCATCCGGGACTCCAAACAACCTTCGGTCACCACCATACATAACTTTATACTACCGAAACGTCACCGAACCTTAAGTGTGCAGACCCTGCGGGTTTGAGAACTATGTAGACATGACCGACACACCACTAAGGTCAATAAACAATAGCGGGACCTGGATGCCCATATTGGTTCCTACATATTCTACAAAGATCTTTATCGGTCGAACCTCTGTGTCAAGGATTCAGTTAATCCCATATGATGTTCCCTTCGTTCTTCGGTATGTTACTTACTCGAGATTCGATCGTCGCTATCTCCATACCTAGTTCAACCTCGTTACCAGCAAGTCTCTTTACTCGTTCGGTAATACAAGATCTCGTGACTAACACTTAGTCACATTGCTTGGAAGGCTTGTTGTGATGTTGTATTACCGAGTGGGCCCTGAGATACCTCTCCATCACACGTAGTAACAAATCCCAGTCTTGATCCATGCGAACCCAACAGACACCCTCGGAGATACCTGTAGAATAGCTTTATAGTCACCCAGTTACGTTGCAACGTTTGATACACACAAGGCACTCCTCCTGTGTCAGTGAGTTGCATGATCTCATGGTCATAGGAACAGATACTTGACATGCAGAAAGCAGTAGCAATAAACTGACACGATCATATGCTACGTTTGTAGTTTGGGTCTTTTCCATCACACCATTCTCCTAGTGATGTCATCCCGTTATCAAATGACATCTCATGTCCATGGCCAGGAAACCTTAACCATCTTTAATCAACGAGCTAGTCTGTTAGAGGCATACTAGGGACATGGTTTTGTCTATGTATCCACACATGCATCTAAGTCTCCGATCAATACAATTATAGCATGGATAATAAACGATTATCATGAACAAGGAAATATGATACTAACTAATTTATTATTGCCTCTAGGGCATATTTCCAACATAAAGCCCATGACCTTTAGTCCCGGTTCGCTTACGAACCGAGAGAGATGGGGCTACATGTGGCCGCTCCGCCGAGTCCAGGCAGGAGGCCCTTTGGTCCCGGTTGGTAACACCAACAGGGACCAAAGAGCGTCCATGTGTCAGCAGCTCAGGAGCTGTATTTTTTTGAAAGAGGGGCGGGGGTTGAGGGTTTTGGAGGGTTAATTTAAGGTTTCATATATTTTGTTAGATAGCTAATAGAGAGAAGTGACCTCTCTTATCTCCGTGCTAGTTAGTAAGCAAATGAAGGAAACCATTAAATACACAAGATCGTCATGAACATATACAGAGAGAAGTGATCAACCTCCTCCTTCTCCGAGAGATTGGTCAAACGACAAGTTTTCGTATATCTATCCTATGTTACAATCCCTAACATCTAATTTCAAGTTCCGTATGGTATTCTCGAGCTTTATTGATGACGTGGTCAATAAAGAATCCCGCCAATTTCTCTTGAATTGCTCGTATGCGATCTTGTGGTAGGAGTTCATCCTGCATCCGCCACATCTAAATTGAAGAAGAGGGTCAATACATGTATATGAATGAAACTCAACACAAATGATGGTTATAATATAAAATTGTGAATTTTTTTGCTGACGCACTTCATATTCTTTTTCAGTGTAGCCCCGCTTATTAGGATTCTTCGTGTTGTAGATGAACTCGCAAACGTAGTATCCACAAAAATTAGTCCCTTGTTCCTGAAACAAGCACTATACGAGAAATAGAGGTCAATAAAACTAATAAGCAAGCTTGCTAAATGGTATATATTGATGAAACTAGCTAGAATCAATGGGAGATGGGTAGAACTAGGTAGTATATATTACTTACTTTCGGGTGCCTAATTTGTAGCTCGGTAGGCAGTCCCAGAGCAATTTTGGTGAAATCTTTCCAAACCCAGCCAGACAAAGAAAATAATTACTTGATATATACCAGGAAATGAACAAAATTGCCGATATGGTGCGATAATGATCGATTGAACTTACCTATGGAGCATTTCAGTCCGGTTCGCATACAACTCGGGTTTAGTTCGTCTCGAGTCTAAGACAGTTACTACTCCCCGGTCAAGCTTAATCTCTAGTAGAATAATGTTGTGGCTGCGCACACATGCATAGATCATCAATTACGTTACTATAGCCTCGAGTAATAAGGAAGAAACCGAATTTGCACAAGACGGTAACACTCACTTGAAGTTGTCAGGAAGGAGTATTTTGTCTTTGTTTTGATTTTTAAGCATCGATTCTAGCAAGTTCTCCTCGGTTTGTTTGGGATACATTTGAACTGTCACTTCATGTATAATATTTGGGTTAATGAACCCAATGTCATACATTTCTGCTTTTCTGCATTCGACGATCTTCAATCTGCATAATATAGAGATGAGGATAATTATATATATACATGCAATAAAAGAGGTGAGCTATATATAGAGACTTAATTACGTAAGTACTTACAGACAGTAGCAAGTCATGATTTGTATGTCGATGTCCTTTTGATTGTAAAACTGGAAAAGCTCGTCAAATTCAACATGAATCAGCTCCTTGCCAAAGAAGTCGTGCTTCTCTTTAATATTCATCATCAAACAATCCTTCCCAGACTCGCTACAGGTTTTCATGTACCAATTATGCAATTGTCTCATCATCCTTCCTAGAGGAGGACTTCCATCTTTGACGAGAGCCTTCCCGTACCGGTATTTGAAATCGTCCACCTCCACGACTCAAATAATACACCATCGCCCATGTAATCAGCTGGATTGGTACCGGGCACCATCCCTGGATGATCAGCGGCGATATCGGTAGACACCTTCAGCTTGGGGCACGATTTGTTAGCCTGTTCGCCGAGCTAGGGAATTGTTTTCCCACTTCTTCGTTTTGCTAACCTCTCATCACTGGAAGTAGTTTTCGTCCTCACCGCATTTTGATATGCCTTTTTAGTGCGCAGACATAGTTGGTATCCAGCGGAGGCACTGGTGGTTGCTTCAGGGCCTCGACAGTGCGCTTCGCTGCCACCGGATCTATCGTCTGCTTCAGAGGTGGAGCTTTATTTGGAAAATGGGCCCTCACTTGGTCTTGAGAGATCTTCGCGCTTTCCTCCGCGATCCTCTCATATGGAAACTTTTCCAATGGCTTGGGAGACTTAGGACCATATTCGGGCCTCCCGCCACTAGCTATACTGCTAGCAGCCAGAGCGACGATGTCTCTCTTCTGTTGTTGCTTACGAGGTGGAGGAGGAGGCGGAGTGCTTCGACGCGCCGGAGGAGGAGGAGCGGTGGCGGCTGTCTTCCGACGTTTCTGAGGAGGTGGAGGAGGAGGTGGACTGCTCGAACGCGCCGGAGGAGGTGAAGTGCCTTGATCGTTGACGTCACGCGCCGGACGAGGTGAAGGAGGAGGCGGAGTGCCTTGATCCCTCTCCGAAGGAGGAGGAGGAGGAGGATGAGTGCCTTCATCACTCGTCGTCATCGTCGGAGGAGTCGGAGTGCCTTGATCCCTCGCCGGAGGAGGAGGAGGAGGATGAGTGCCTTCATCACTCACCGGAGGAGGAGGAGGAGGCGGAGGCGTTCAGTTTGGAAGCTTGATGTGCTCCTTCCGCCATAGACATGTAGTCCTTAGAGAAAATCTCAGCTGAGACTCCCCTTCACCTGTAGGGTGGTCAAGCTTGAGCTCCTCAAATCCCCCCAGTATTTCATTCACTTGCACAACAGCATAGCCATGTGGAATCTGACTGTGGTGAAAAGTCCCGTCAGTTTAAGGAGGTGCAACAAAGCCGTCAGCCGCCTTCAAGGTGAGGTTAACGCATTTCGTCATAAGCTCGCAATGTTGGCCATCTGTGATAGCATCCATGGGTTAGCTAGGAGCCGTGAAGTCAGGCTGATGAAGGAGCTCCGTGGAAGCCACACTGCTTCTCCGCTGAGATGGCGGGGTAGCTTCTGGGTTAGCTTCATGCCCCTGAACAAGCTGTTGGTCGGGAGCTCGCTGGCTCATAACTTCTTCCTCTAGCCTTTGTACTCTTGCATTGAGCTCCTGCACAATGCTCAGCTCCGGTTTCATCTTCCTCTCCCGGCTTTTGTAACCACCTGCGCCGGGAAATCCAAGCTTCCACGAAATGGATCCTGGCATGCCTCGTGTTCATCCAGGGTGCTCAGGATTCCTGAGGGCTTCAGTTAGCTCTTCCTTCTCTCTGTTGGGAATGAACCTCCCTTCTAGCGCTTCCTTGATAACTTGCTTAAGCTTCCTGACGGGTATTGCAAGTTGCTCGTCCGTCCAAATGCACTTCCCTATTTCAGGGTCCAAAGTTCCCCCAACCCCGAAGAACCAAATCCTTGAACGGTCTGGCCAGTTCCCTGTCTCTCGTTCAAGATCTTTAGCTCATAGGTCATCCTCCCATTTGGCCCACAACGACGGGTCTCTGAGGTAGCCACCTGACCCCGTGCGATGGTGATACTGCTTCTTCTCAGCATTTTTCTTGTTTATCGCTGACATTGTCTTGCTCTTTTCAGAAGTCTTGTAGGCCACGAACGTGTCCTATTGATCTCTTAGCCCCGCATATCGGCCGACAAATACTAGAGTCTTGTCTTGGTCGACAAACTTAGCTTTCAACTCATTCTCCCACCACCTAAAAAGATCTGCCATCTTCTTAAGAGCACACGAGCTGACCAGTGGCTCTATAACTGGATTACTCTCATCCTCCTCTGGCGGTAGGCTGAAATTTGCCTTCAGGGCCTTCCAAAGATCTTCTTTCTGTCTATCGGTGACATAAGAAACTTGAGGGTCATAGTTCTTAACGTTCTTAGCCGGCTCATTCCATTGCTGGATGCTGATCGGGATGCTGTCCCTGGCAATAGCTCCACACTCAGCAGAAAATGCATCCTTGGTCTTCTACGGTTCAATCGGTTGGCCATCGTTCACGATTAAGGTGATCGTGAACCTTTCTTCCTTGCCCAACCTTTTCTTCGGGCCTCGTCTCGTTACCGAAGTTTGGCTCGATCCGGAGGGCTATATAAAAGAAGAAATAAGAGTTAATATATGTACATACCAAAACAATTAATGCATCAATTAGTCAGCACAGGCTTAATTGATATATATACCTCGCCGGACGACTTTGCAACAGCTCCCTCTGTTTGGTCACCGGAGCCGTCGTCATGGTCTCCTTCTTCCTCCGGCTCTCGGTCACCGGAGCGTGTCAAAATTGATTAACGAGTAGATATCACCACCGCGGCGGATCATGTCCCCCAACAACTCTTCTCCTTCAAATTCTCTGTTCATGGTTGGATCCATGGTTGGATCCATGGTTTCTGCAAATATTACAACATGTCAATTAATATACAAACATGAGAGATGGATATATTAATTAGTGGCAAACATAGACAAGGGATCATATTAGTGGCCTCGACGCTTCTATGGTTTGGGGTCGCCTCGACAACGCTTCTAGGGATTGGGTGGCCTCGACGCTTCTAGGGTTTGGGTGGACTCGGCAACACTTTTAGGGATTGGGTGGCCTCGGCAACGCTTCTAGGGTTTGGTCGGGCGAGAGGCGGTTCATCGAAGCTACCGGAGTTTTCTTCTAGTGGTTTGGGTGTCCTCGAGAGTTTGTCGGGTAGGGGCAAGAGGGGGTAGGAGATCGACAACACTTTTTCTGTCCTGGTTTAGGCTGACTCTAGAGTTGGTCGGGCGAGAGGGGGTTGATCGACGTCCCCCCTCATGTCGAAATTATCGGAGTTTTCTATATGAACAAAAAAAATGCCTGCTAGACATATCATCCTGCGGCGGTGGTAACAAAACGTGATGCATATCATCATGCGGCGGCGGTAACAACTTTTTCTGATTTTTAAAAAAATGCTGACTATTTTCATACACACACATATATGATCATATATCATCATACACACATATATCATCATATATCATCATACACACATATATATATGAACAAAAAACATCATACACACATATATATGAACAAAAAACATCATACACACATATATATGAACAAAAAAAAATCATCCTCACGTATAGGGGAGGGTGATGTGGCCGGTGCGGGGCGGAGGAGTGGCCGGACCGGGGCGGGGCAGCCGGCGCGGGGTGGGCGGCCGGAGCATGGTGGCGCGGGGCGGGGCGGCCGGAGCAAGGTCGGGGAGGTCGGGGACGGCGGCCGGCGGCGGCGACGGCGACGGAGAGCGTGCGAGATTCGGGCAGCCTGACGGCGTGGGTGGGATCTGGCCTTTGGGGGAGCGATATGGGTCGAAAACTGCTAAGTGTGGGGTTTTATATAGGGAGCATTGGTCCCGGTTGGTGGCACGAACCGGTACCAATGCCCCCCCTTTGGTCCCGCTTCGTGCCACCAACCGGGACCAAAGCCCTGTTTTCAGCAGCCCAAAGGGCGAGAAGCAAAGGCCTTTGGTTCCGGTTGGTGCCACGAACTGGGTCAAAAGGGTGGCATTGGTCCCGGATGGTGCCATGAGCCGGGACCAATGGTCCCTTTTCGTCAGCCCAAAGGGCGGGAAACAGGGACCTTTGGTCCCGGTTGGTGGCACCAACCGGGACTAACGGTGTGTATTAGTCCTGGTTGGTGACACCAACCGGGACCAATGGCCTTGCACAGCGGTGTGGTGGGAGTTTAGTCCCACCTTGCCAAGCGAAGGTTGCACGAACCTGTTTATAAGCCCCCCTACGGCTGCTATGTTGAGCTCCTCTCATAGTGAAAATAGATGCCCTTATACGGGAAATTTGACCTAAATTCAAAATGGTAGTTAGGCGCCTAACTAGCACTTTCAATTTAGGTATTTTCACTTCTGCTATTTTTTATGTTATTTCTTTGCATATTCAAAGTTGTTAACAAAAAATACTTTATGAATATTATTTTTGCTATTATTTTTTTTAACAAAAATAACTTTGGTAATTTTAGTTGCATGAATTGTATATAATATCAAGTTTAGTTATATAACTTTTATCGAACGAAAACATGTGTGTTACAAAATGATTTCAATTTTTTTATAAATATTTGAACTCAAATTTTTTTATGCATTCGATATGCACCATTCAAAGCCACATCATCCATTTTCAACCCTTTTCTGATTTCATTTGCTTTTTTTCATGCATTTCATCATTTAATTTGATCTAAAATGACCCTGAATTAAAAAGCACTGCAAATAAACTCTGATATGGTTGAAACTTGGCATGGTATCATCATTTCACCCACATAGCATTTGCTAAAAAGTTGAGAGGGTTACGACAAAAACTGGATGCACTTGGTGTACAAAATGGGGAATCTCTATCGAAGTATCAGGGTTTCGCACGAAAACACGTCTGTTACAAAAGGATTTCAATTTTTGAAACATATTTGAACTCAAGACTTTTTCTGCATTCAATATGCACCATTAAACACCACATCATCCCTTTTTAACCCTTTTCTCACTTCATTTGCTATTTTTCATGCATTTCATCATTTATTTTGAGCTAAAATTACCCTAAATTGAAAAGCACTTCAAATGAACTCTGAAAAGGTTGAAAGTTGGCATGGTATCATCATTTCACCCACATAGTGTGTGTTAAAAAGTTGAGAGGGTTACGGCGAAAACTGGATGCATTTCGTGTACAAAATGGACAATCTCTTTCGAAGTATCACAGTTTCAAACGAAAACTCATCTGTTACAAAGGGATATTATTTTTTTGAACTTATTTGAACTCCATACTTTTTGTGTGTTCAAAATGCACCATTCAAAGCCACACCATCAGTTTTCAACCCTTTCTGACTTCATTTGGTATTTTTCATGCAGTTATTGATTTTTTGAGCTAAATGACCCTGAAATTGAAAAGCAGTACAAATGAACTATGAAAAGGTTGAAAGTTGGCATGATATCATCATTTCACCCACATAGCATGTTATAAAAAGTTGAGAGGGTTACGGCAAAAACTGGATGCACTTCGTGTACAAAACGGACAATCTCTTTCGAAGTATCAGGGTTTCGGATGGAAACTCATGTGTTACAAAAGGCATTTCATTTCTTCACATGTAACTGCAGTGATATTCTAGATCAAAGGCATCATCATAAAAGTTGTGGGGAGAAAGTCTTTACTTTTTCTTCGCTTGAGTCCTTTGTTTATTGCGCCGTAACCATGGATAATCTTCATTGTTTAACAGGATGCTTGGGTCAGCCTTGACTTTGAAGGGAGGCATTTCCTGAAACTTTTCATAATCTTCAAACATGTCTGTCTTCCCCTCCAATCCGATGATGTCTCTTTTGCCTGAAAGAACTATGTGACGCTTTGTCTCATCGTATGATGTATTCGCTTCCTTATCTTTTATTTTTCTCGGTTTGGTAGACATGTCCTTAAAATAGAAAACCTACGCCACATCATTGGCTAGGACGAATGATTCGTCTATGTACCCAAGATTGTTTAGATCCACTGTTGTCATTCCGTGATGCGGGTCTACCTGTACCCCGCCTCTTGTAAGATTGACCCATTTGCATCGAAACAAAGGGATCTTCAAATCATGTCCATAGTCAAGTTCCCATATCTCCTCTATGTAACCATAATATGTGTTGACCTTCCCATTGGTCGTTGCTACATCAAAGCGAACACTGCTGTTTTGGTTGGTGCTCCTTTGAACTTGGGCGATCGTGTAAAATGTATTCCCATTTATCTAGTACCCTTTGTAAGTCAATACAGTCAAACATGGTCTCCTGGCCAACGAGTACAGCTCATCAGAAATAGTGTTGTCACACCTGAGATGTATTTGCAACCAATTGCCGAAAGTCTTGATGTGTTCACATGTAATCCAGTCGTCACACTGCTCCAGATGTTTGGAGCGCAGAATGTTCTTGTGTTCATCGACATACGGGGTCACTGAGGTAGAATTCTGTAGAACTGTGTAGTGTGCTTGAGACCAAGAATGCCCGTCCCCACATATTATTGACTTCGCTCCTAGCGTTCCTTTTCTAGTCAGTCTCCCGTCATACCCCAATTGAGGGAGACCAATCTTCTTAAGGTTAGGAATGAACTCAACAAAAAAACCAATGACATCCTCTGTTTGATGGACCATGGAGATGCTTCCTCTTGGACTAGTGCGGTTATTGACATATTTCTTTAGGACTCCCATGAACCTCTCAAAGGGGAACATATTGTGTAGAAATACAGGGCCCAGAACGACAATGTCGTCGACTAGATGAACTAGGACGTGCGTCATGATATTGAAGAAGGATGGTGGGAACACCAGATCGAAACTAACAAGACATTGCGCCACATCACTCCTTAACCGTGGTAGGATTTATGGACCGATCACCTTCTGAGAGATTGCATTGAGGAATGCACATAGCTTCACAATGGCTAATCAAACGTTTTCCGGTAGAAGCCCCCTCAATGCAACCGGAGGCACTTGCGTCATAATCATGTGGCAGTCATGAGACTTTAGGTTCTGGAACTTTTCTCTACCATATTTATTATTCTCTTTATATTTGACGAGAAGCTAGACGGGACCTTCATACTGAGCAGGCATTCAAAGAAGATTTCCTTCTCTTCTTTGTCAAGAGCGTAGCTGGCAGGACCTTCATACTGCTTTGGAGGCATGCCGTCTTTTTCGTGAACACGTTGCTGGTTCTCCCGTGCCTCTGGTGTATCTTTTGTCTTCCCATACACGCCCAAGAAGGCTAGCATGTTCACACAAAGATTCTTCGTCATGTGCATCACGTCGATTGCAGAGAGGACCTGTAGGTCTTTCCAATAGGGTAGGTCCCAAAATATAGGTTTCTTCTTCCACATGGGTGTGTGTCCCTCAGCGTCATTCGGAACAGATTGTCCGTCGGGACCCTTTCCATAGATTATTTGTAAATCATTGACCATAGCAAGTATGTGATCACCGGTATGGATGGCGGGCTTCTTCTGGTGATCTGCCTCACCTTTGAAATGCTTTCCTTTCTTTCAACATATGGTTGGTCGGAACAAATCGACGATGCCCCAGGTACACATTCTACCTGCAATTGTCCAGGTATGTACTTTCGGTGTCATCTAAACAGTGCATGCATGCGTGGTATCCCTTGTTTGTCTGTCCTGAAAGGTTACCGAGAGCAGGCCAATCATTGATGGTTACAAACAGCAACGCATGCAGGTCAAAATCCTCCTGTTTGTGCCCATCTCACACGCGTACACCGTTTCCATTCCACAGCTGTAAAAATTCTTCAACTAATGGCCTTAGGTACACATCAATGTCGTTTCCGGGTTGCTTACGGCCTTGGATGAGAACTGGCATCATAATGAACTTCCGCTTGATGCACAACCAAGGAGGAAGGTTATAGATACATAGAGTCACGGGCCAGGTGCTATGATTGATGCTCTGCTCCCCAAACGGATTAATGCCATCCGTGCTTAAACCAAACCATACGTTCCTTGTGTGACCTGCAAACTCCTTCCAGTACTTTCTCTCGATTTTTCTCCACTGCGACCCGTCAGAGGGTGCTCTCAACTTCCTGTCTTTCTTACGGTCCTCTCCGTGCCATCGCATATTATTGGCATGCTCTTTGTTTCTGAACAGACGTTTCAACCTTGGTATTATAGGATCATACCACATCACTTTGGCAGCAACCCTCTTCCTGGGGCGCTCGCCCTCAACATCACTAGGGTCATCGCGTATGATCTTATAGCGCAATGCACCACATACCGGGCATGCGTTCCGTTCCTCGTACTTACCGCGATACATGATGCAGTCATTAGGGCATGCATGTATCTTCTACACCTCCAATCCTAGAGGGCATACAACCTTCTTTCTGCGTACGTACTATCGGGCAATTCGTTATCCTTTGGAAGCTTCTTCTTTAATATTTTCAGTAGCTTCTCAAATCCTTTGTCAGGTACACCATTCTCTGCCTTCCACTGCAGCAATTCTAGTGTGGTACCGAGCTTTGTGTTGCCATCTTTGCAATTGGGGTACAACCCTTTTTTGTGATCCTCTAACATGCCATCGAACTTCAGCTTCTCCTTTTCACTTTCGCACTATCTCTTTGCATCAACAATGACCCGGCGAAGATCATCATCAGGCACATCGTCTGGTTCCTCTTGATCTTCAGCTTCCCCGGTTGCAGCATCACCGTATTCAGGGGGCACACAGTTGTCATCATTCTCTTCTTCTTCGCCGTCTTCCATCAAAAACCCCTATTTCTCCGTGCTTGATCCAAACATTATACTGTGGCATGAAACCCTTCACAAACAGGTGGCTGTGAAGGAGTTTCTGGTCAGTGTAAGACTTCAAATTCCCACATGTAGGGAATGGACAACAGATAAAAACATTCTGCTTGTTTGCCTCGGCCACTTCGAGAAAATGATGCACCCCCTTAATGTACTCGTCGGTCCGTCTATTACCGTACATCCGTTGCCGGTTCATCTATGTGCATTATATATAATTAAGTGCGTCAAAAACCATTACAGAACATCAGGAATACAAAAGTGACCAAATTAATAGAAGTTGGTCATCACATTAAAACCAAAGTAGATACATAGTTCTCGTTGACCAACATACAGCTCTCGAGAGCATCTAATTAAACCATACATTGAAACTATTTAAAACATTTCAATGCAACAACAAATGCAATCATAATCAGAACTAAGGTAACAATTGATCCAACGGCATAATGATACGAAGCCTCTTTATCAATGGCATATTTTTTAATCTTTCTAAGCTTCAAGCGCATTGCAGTCATCTTGGTCCTGCGATCATCGACGATATCGGGAACATGCAACTCCAATCCCATCTTCTCATCTTCAGTTCTTTTCAATTTTTCTTTCAAATGATCGATTTCTTTTTCAGCTTTAGTTAACTTGTCGAGCAGAATTGCATAGTCGGTATCCATTTCTGGTTCAACTACTTCTTATAAATAAAAACATCTACGTCAAGTTGGTGGCATAATTAATTGTCATAGACATTAGATGTGTGAAATAGTTATAAAAGATAACATACCACATCTGAATCGTAGACTGGACGAGGGCCGATGTGGGCGGATACCATAACCATGGCACTATATAATAACAAACAATAATAAAAGTAAGAAAATCATACGAGTAAGTATATTTTCTTTTATAAAGAAGATATGATCAAGAGGATCACCACGCGCGGGCGATCGACGGCGGTTTCAGGACGGGGACGGGACAGGACGGACCGCCAAACCTAGACAAATCTTGACGAAAATGGAGTTTGGACAAGGAGCTTCGAGAGGAGAAAGCTTAAGTGTGGCTCGGGCATTTCATCGAACACCTCATGTGCATAGGAGGTGAGCTACAACACCACAAAGCTCTAACACTGCTGTCCTGGAAAAACAAAGCACTCCATGGCTCTGCTAGCGGCGGACGAGGGTTTATATAGGCAGACCATTGGTTCCGGTTTGTGGCTGGAACCGGGACAATAGGTCTCCCTTTGGTCCCGGTTCCATCCACGAACCGGAACCAATGGTCATGGACCAAGAGCGAGGCGCATTGGACCCGGTTCGTGCCTATAACCGGGACCAAAGGGGCCAGACGAACCGGGACCAATGGCCCACGTGGCCTGGCCGGCCCGCTGGGCTCACGAACCGGGACGGTTGCCACCTTTGGTCCCGGTTCGTGAGCGAACCGCGATTAATGGGATTAGGAGGCCTGAACCAATGCCCTATTTTCTATTAGTGTACCTGCGTATACCTCATCAGCAGCGTCGGAAAAAAATGTACTAATAACTGACTGGTGGTATTAGATAATTCAAAGTGAAGGTTGTTGTGGGTCTAATATTGGACATAGTAAATATTGTTTAGATTACTCATAGCTGGACATTGCTACTTGTATGGAATAACTAGAACAACAATCTGCATAATTTTTGGGTTTGGCTTTGTGTCATCAACAATTTGGAGCTGTTTTTAGTCTGTTTGGTGTGCAAACTATCCTCTTAACTTGAGTTGGATGTTATTTTCTATTTTGTCGAGATGGAAAGAATGCTAGTTGTGAATGAAAGAGCAGGTGGAACTATTGAATTTAAGCTCACTTCAGGTGGTCGTGGGTGTGTGGGAAGAGAAATGGTTTCGGGTGTCAAGGAAGAGGTATGGGACATGGAGCTTCCCATGACAATGGATGCTTGACGTTGACCGTGAGATACATTCTCGCCTTCAGAAAAAGCAAAGCGCTTCCTAATTAAGATTACTGAAGGTGTTGTCGGATGTTGATCCAAATTTGTAATAAGGGTAGATGATTATTTATTTTATGTTGTAGTGGTGAAGAATCATGTGTAATGTAAAAGTGATGATTGTAGTCATGCATTTCCTCCCCATGCGTTATATATGCTGCCAAAATTTCTTGCAAGGACTCACACAACTTGTCAAAAAAAATTGGCCTTATTTGTAAGAAAATAAGGTGTGGACTGTAAAATGCTAGGACCTTCGTTACAAGGTTATGTTATTTGTGGGATGGAAAAAAAAGAAAATATGAGTTGTTTGTTCTAAACATAGGATTGCGGGCCTTTCAAGGCTGACATTCCGTGTCCACCAAGAGGTACGTGCGAGTCGGCTCCTTCCTCAAACCTCGTTGTCAATTTCCTTCGGTCTCAAGGGCGTATCAGATCGTTGAGTTCATGGAAGTTACCCTTTGTTGATTTTCTTCATTACAATGGAGAGAATCCCAGGTTATTCACTATGTCAGTTCCCTCGTTGTTCATTATGCCAGTTCACTATGGTAGTCTGGGCAAGTTTCCCTTCTTATATTCCTTCATTGAAATGGAGATAACCCCAAGTCGCCATTCATTTTGCATGGAACCAGAGAGTGGTTTTTTTATGTTATTTGTGTTTGTGGCGATGGCGATGCCGCATACAATTGTCTTGTTGTCTTAATGGTAGTGGAATCTGATCCAATTTTGGATCGTGTGGTAAAAACTAGTACATTGATGTACACAACGTTGGATCCAATGTAAGCATGATGAAGGCCTCGCACTGGCACCAATCCCGCGGAGATGATGGCGACACAAACAAAGGGGTAAGACACAAGAGGGATGACCATGATTTTCTAGCCAATATCTCTATTTTTCTCGGTATATTTATTTTAGTATATTATAGATGAGAGTGACGCAATATTAAAGCATGTAATTCTAACCATAAAAAAGACAGGACAAAATTTTAGTACTGGAAGATATGAGATTGATTCGATATTAAAGAATGTAACTAATGTGCCAGCCTACTTCACATGGTCATCACTTACATATAATACACTACCCCTCAGGCCCCAATCATAGCTCTCAGATATACCAAATTTATTATCTTCATCATGTTGTGTCTTCCTATCTTATTTCTTCATTCTAAAGTTAATAAAAATGACTGGCTTTAGTGATTTCGTAGCAAGACAGAGTGATGACAATTAACAAATATGATACATGCAACATGTTTTTTATCCGAAAGAACAGCCCCTAGTACATGAGAGATGACCACTGCTCAATCATGCCCTCTACCTCATCCATAGATTGTATCTCAACACTGAAGGCTGTCGGAGGAAAGATGCCCCCGCCGGTGCCTTCACTGCCCGCTGTTGGGACTTAACCCGACCGGTAGTCTGTAGGAGAAGCAAAGGGAAGGGAGGATGGAGATGTAGGATTGAGGTCTTAGGTTTGTGTGACGCGTGCTATTAGGAAGAGAGGATAAGGCTATGGATGCCTTTGATAGATCGTACCGGGATTGAGTCTCCTACAATAAAATACATGTCATGTGCAACTCATCTTCATAGAGACATGAACCTAAAAGTAAGGAGACAATGCAGGCATAAGGAAGCTGGGACAAGAATATTCCTCAATTTTGTGGCCAAGTATTCTCAAACAACCAGTTGATATAGAAAAGTCTGAACTTAGATGTTATATTTGGATATGGTTGAGAAGAATGTCTGGTTTTCTTCGGTTAGTCAAAACTAGAGTTTGCAGGAGAATATATAGTAAAATTTGACATGTTGTACTGTTCTGTGTGACTTTGGGCTTATCATCAAAGCTCTAGCATTGTCCTTTTGGTTTGGAATTTTCAAAACCCCGCTATTTTATTTGTAAAAAGAAACATGTGGCATGGACCACCATCTATTACTATTATCCAGTTTCAAATCAAGATTTGTGCTATCTCACTACCCTCACTTCATAGAAACTTCTGATTTTTTTTGTCAAATAAGATAATATATAAACTTCAAAATTTTATGTGCGACAAAACAATAGGACTACAATGTGCAGAAAATATTATGGATTTTTTCGTGCATCATAAATATATAAAATAACATTTATACGGATAACAAATATCATTTTGAGTATTTATATTGCAAGGAAAAAACTATTTTGACATATTGTGGTTTGCATGTATTGTTGAGTTGCAAAGTTTAGAGTTGAAGTAATGTTTTATTTGAAAAATTAAAAAAGAAAGTTGTGCAAGACGGGGTGAAAGTACTCTCAGTTCAGCCACACCTTTTCTTATTCGTCAGCCTTAATGAGTGAACTCCATGTAATTTCATGTCGTTGTTTTGCTAGTACTGTTATCATGCAAAGAAGAATGTCATAGTTCATGTACATGCAAAATAATCCTTAATATTAGCCATTGAGTTAGAGAGAATTGCTATTGAAACACCCAATCAGCCTTGTTTCTTTTTCTTTTGGACAACATTTGCTCTCTATTCTAACACGATATATATAGAATATTTTTATGTTCATCATGCATCTATACTTATATGTCTTAGATGACATTTGCTATCTTTTCTAAGATCTTCAGCAAGAAATATTAGAAATATTTCCTCTTTGCGGGAAGAAATCTTACAAATCCATTGTGAAGTGTGCAAGGATGAAACTACGATTATGCCCTTGTAATATCTATTTCAAATATTTCTCTTCTAACCTACAAGTATATACATTGTAAGGCATCCTAAGGGTTGTATCCACATGTGTGACGAGTAGCTTTATATAATGCATGTATCTTTTTCTCTACTTGGGTACTTGAGAATACTCCTAAACTTCACTCTTAGCACAGTCTAAACATCTGGCGAATATATATAACAATATCAGAATAACCTCCAAGAGACGTAATTGGCATTTCTCTTGGCTAGGACTATTTTGGATCACATTCCTTGTGTCCTTCGGATTGTAACAAAAATCCCTAAGTCCAACATCTTCAGGTTTGTTTATTTCGGCCACTGATTTGGAAGAGGTTCTGGCTTGAAAGTTAAAGAGGCTGACGAAAGGGCAGAATATTTGGTCGAGAATTTTGTCCCATATTATGTGACCATCCAGGCTACAAACGCCGTAATCTTTTGCTATGACAGAATAGAAGAACGCAATCTTTTTCTATGGCACTCTAGAAGAATACATGCAACTCTTAGTCAGACGATGGACTGCGAATCCTATGTACAAAAGACATTCCACACACGGGATAATTAAATCATATACAAGTTTTAGCATGGTTGGTCTTTTTTCGGCCGTCCGTTCTCGTTGATCTAAGGATCGTAACAGTTAGTACTCCGTAGTACTGACACGTAAGTACTCAAAAGTACTAATGAGGGGAGGGCAAATTAGTCTAACATTTTCCCCACGTATGCCGCTGCCCCTGTCGCCCAATCCAAAACCGCCACCCCTGTAGACAATCCAAAACCACCGCCAAGCCCCATCCTCTTCCGTTGGCATCATTTCTTCTTCCCATCGCCGCCCCTGTTGCCAGAAACCGCCGATCCCTACCATCATCCATTGCCATAATTTCTTCCATCCGGTCGCCGGTGAGCCCTATCTTCTTTCATTTCCCCACATCTCCTCTTCCATGGCCACACCACCGGCGATACCGTTTTCTGAAGAGGAGTATGTGAAGCTCTTCGGTGGAGAGGATGTAAAGTTAGCCATGCTGAGGGAGATCGGTTCTTGGTTTGACAACAAGTGACAGTTAGCGGGGACACTACACGTGATGTGCACACATTTGAAAGATAGCGAGAGAACTTCTATCCACCCGAATGGACTCGCGTGCGACCCCATAGAGGTCCTTCTCTGGGCCATGGAGCAATCAGGTTCGCAGATTGCGATCATCAGGCGGAGGTGGTGTCGTTATCGGTCCAAGATCGAGCATCCGGAAGATGAAGAACCAGAGAGAAGCATCATGGGGCCGTTTGTGAAGGCGGCAGTGATCCAAGAGCCGGTGGAGTCCTTGCCCACCAACCACAAGAGGAAGAAAGCATTTGTCCTGACGTCGCTTCCTCGCCGTTCTCCACGGTTCCCTCGCCGTTCTCCCCGTCTCATGGGGCAGAGGTCTGAGGCCGATGAATAGTAAGCTTTGCACATGATCTAATTTTTCTTCTCTTCATGCTTACAATCATGGTGTGAGTGTTAAGATAAACAAGTTTTAGGATAGTTGTATGTCAACTATTTTGCAATTTATAACAAATTTTGGCATTTTGCAACCAAGTTGTAGTCACTTGTTTATGTTGCAGCCATTGTCTTAACTTTTGAATTCTTGTCAATTGTGTCTTGCTTCAATAGGTCTGCATCTAAAAATAAAAATTTAGGTCATGTCTCCTTGAAATATTAGGACAACTACTCTTCGTAGGGATGTTGGCTTGGTCATGTTGCAGTGCTGTATAGCCTTTTGCTTCACTTCCTGTAAGTGCTTCTTGCATCTTGCAAAAGTGGTATTAATTCAACATTAACTTATACAACTTGGTATTCAAATTGGTATGGGTGGGTTATTCTGTCAAATTGGCTTGTCATCTTCAAATGACCATACTGTCATCTTTCACCTTTATATGTATTCAATCTTAAATTTTCAATTACTTTTACGCTTAAGGTGGGAGCATGGATACATTGCTGAAGATGCTGGGCCTCACATCAAAAAGGTAGTTGCTTTGCATTTCTAGTTGTGTCAGTATTTCATGTTATGTATTCGAACACCAGAATTTGTTATGCATTACAGTTGTACTCATTCAGCTAATTTGTAGTTGTCAATATTTCAGTAGTGCAGTTTCAGTACACCCACATAGGCACTGAAATATTTCAGTAGTGCAGTTTCAGTACACACACGTAGCCACTGAAATATTTCAGCAGTGTACTTTCAGTAGAGACATGTAGACACTGTAATATTTCAGTACAATTTGTTGTAATTGCTTCTTGCATGTGCTATGGCGTACATTCTGTTTACTCTGATCACAGCAGTGATTTTGCATCTTGTATAGCTCTTTGTATTCAAATAGGTATCCTATAGTTTTTGTGACAGATTTCCTTGTCATGTTGAAATTACCATACTGTCATTTTTGTAATACTAAATGTATTCAATCTGAAATTTTTAATTACTTATATGCTAGAGTTGGAAGCATGGATAGGTTGCTGAAGATGCTGGGCATCACAATATATGTCCCTTGCTCAACCTCAACATTAGAAGTTGTTTTGCATTTCTAGTTGTGTCCTTATTTCATGTGATATATTTGAAGACTAGAAGTCGTTATGCATTATAAGTTGAATCAGATAATTGTATGTCCTGCAGTGTATGATTTGTATTATCTATTGTGTATGCATGTGTGTGTGGGATCAAAATCAAATAAAGTTCTGATTCCTGTTTTCATGGCCTTGATGCTAAATTAAGTAGATGCTGGTCACACTGATCAGATGGAAGGGTGGTGCTGGTGGGAAATATTTTATGGTTTTATCGTCGTGGAAACCCTAGAAAATGAATGAAACCTTGTGAAAGTATGTTGTGTCAACTCCGAGAAGTATTTTTAGCATTTTGTCGTTGCGAAAACCTTAGAAAATCCATACAAATGTCGATAACCTTAGCAAACTAGTCATGTTAAAACCCAGTAGGCAAAAAAATTGTGATTAATCAACCAGGGGCATCAATATGTGATCGGGAGGGTGTAACCGCTAGGCTGATGCTGCATTTTATACATAAACTAGTTTAAGAAAATTTATTTACCTGTCTGAGTGGTGGGACCAAACTATCATTACTGTCCACATGTCAGCAATTAGGAAGGGCGGCGCGTGGCGGACCGCAGGTGCACGACCGCCACGTCCCTAGTATTGAATGGGAACGGCCGGGTGGGTGAGACAAGATAAATCGGTAATCGCGGCACCTGGGGAGGACAAATCGGCAACCGCGGCCCCTCGGTGACTCCAACCGGCAGGAGCAGTGCATTTCTTCCCCAAATCGGTAGAAACCCCTCGTCCTCTCCCACTCCATCCACACCACCTCATCCTCTCCCGAACCCTCCTCCCTTCCTCTCCCGAACCCTCCTCCTTTCCCCACCACCCTCCTCCCTTCCTACACCTCCCTCCTCCTGTCGTCGCTGGACGATGAAGCGCGGGCGTGAAGATGCGGCGGACGAGCCGGAAGCAACCATCGGAGTAGAGCAGTCTGCTGCTGTGGCTTCCGCCGCGGTTGGAGAGGCTGAGTCCGCCATAGCGGCAACGGTTGGCGGTGCAACAACTGCTGTGTGTGCTCTCGCTACCATCGTAGGCGTGGAGCTACCCGTTGGCGAGCCTGTGCAGGGCAACGACGGGGAAGATCTGGAGACGGAGAAGGCAAGGCTTAGGGAGGAGGTTTATGACCAAATCGATGTGGACTTTGAGGCGAATGCAATCAAGGAGTTGGAGGGAGATCTCAGGAAGGGCAGCGACTTCGACGAGGATGCCATTGACGAGCTATCTGAGGTAGCACTCTGTTTTTGCTGTGTTTTTTCATGACAGTGGGGTTTTTCTTGTTAAGAAGATGAGCATCATGGCCGTGCTATTTCTACGTACGTAGGATTGTAGGGATGTATCATTGATTTTCTTGGTGGATGTAGAACATAAACCACCTAGTATTGCTAAAGCAGAGATTCATTATCTGATTCCATCACGGCTTTCTTTTATGATTGAGTAAGCAAACTTACATCAGTAATCAACCCAAATACAAGAAAATTTTCAAGGCAGGGATACATTGATGAAAGAAGTGGGTAAACAAGGGATACATAACCACTGGATACCAAAAAAATCAAAACATTTTTATCTAGCCAATTTTCCCCACTATATTATCAAACTTCCATTGATTCATTTGAGCACAATATCAAGATGCAGTTTCTGGACCAGATTTGGCATTCCAAGGGAAGTGCATGCAAAAACTGTCCAAATGCCTCCAGATTTGGCACTCCAAGGGAATTACACTTGTAACAAGTATCAAGTATCATCAAACCAAGCCACATCATGAATTATTTCATCTATTAATTATGTACTACTTCTGCACTAATCTATCAATGCAACTATTCCACTGTCCATATTTATGCATGTCAATTTCTTTGGCTCAAATATGTATGCGCATATAAGCCTTATTTCCAGCAAATAGATAGTTGTCATGTTACACATGTGTACTTTCCAAACATTGTAATTAAGAGCAATGTGGCAGAATAGATTAGCTGAGTTCTTCTGTGTGTATTAATTCACAGGAGGATGACGAGGACGTGGGTGACGACATGGACAGCAGGCACAGCAAGAGCCGCTACACCCTAAGGCATCCGATTGCTGGCAAGATTAAGTACCGTTTCTTTGGCAAGATTGGGTGCCCTTTCTGTTGCAAGGTGATCGGTGGCGGCATAGATGGCATGATCCAGCATGCCATCAACACTGACGATGGAAATGGTAGGAAGCATCAGGCCAGTACTCTGGCTAAACATGCGGCCTACGGACGCTTCCTCCAGATTATCAAAGTCAATGAGCCCTGCTACATCCCACCGGTGAAGAAGGGAAAGAACTGATGTGCTGCTAGAGTGCTGTTGCTGCCCCAGGACTGCCGTGTCCTTTTATGTTATGTATGTTTATAAGTTGTTTGCCTCTAAAATTTATGTCCTATGGTGTGTGTGAACTTATGTTGTGCGGTGGTTAATCTGCCGTTTATCTTAAGTGTTTGCTGCTACTCTGGTTTGGTGTGCTAAGTTGTTACTACTATTTTGCTGATGCATGTTAAGCATGGTTGAATGCTAGATGCTTAGGGTGGTAACGGTGCCTATTTTTACCATCGTATGGTGATGCATGCTAGGAACTGTACTACTATGACTAGGTAGTCATAGCTTGGCATGAATCTCCATATCTATGACCAGTTACAACTGAAGTATGCATTAGTTTTTGCCAAAATTAAAGTATGCAGATGATTGTGAATTGAAGCTTTGTAACGAGGATGCATTAGTTATTGCAGTAAGTAGATGATGCTCATGATTGCCAAAAGTACATGTTTCCACTTTCTGATAAGAACTGAACATGTATCAAATGATGCTAAAAGTAGAGCATGAGCATGAACATGTATGAATTAATGGTACCTAATTGTGTTTGAATGGGCTTAACATGACTGGTGCTGGTTTAGGTTCTCTGCGTGACCGTGATGATAACAAAGACACTTGATTGGCTATGGTCTCGCTGTCAAATTTAAGTTTCAGTTTTTTAAGACTAATTGTTTTTGATGCTTGCTCGGGATCGACATTCTTTCTCGGGCATCCACGTGATCTCTTCCTTTTGGGGGAGTTGGGTGTAGCGGTATCCTCCTGGGAGTTGGATGTGTGGGGCTCGTTGGAACCATCAGGATTGTTGACTATTTGTATGTCGTTTTCTGAACCATTAGGTTGAACTGCTGCTTGCTGGGCATCGTACACCTCCTTTTGTAGAAGAGAGAGTGGTGAGTTAGTTCAAATCATGAGACTTAAGAAAAAAATGTAATATTCTTGATGTACCGCTAACCATTATGGGGAGGATATATGATTGGAGACGAAGCGCGTTGCAATTTCCATGCAGTAAGGCTGTACATATTTTCCACCTGAAAATATCTATCCTTGCCTATATTCGATAACGGACACTTACGTCAGCATAGCTTTCAAGCAAAAGAAAGTACAAATTTAATTTAGGCATTCAAATTACCTGGTTCAAAATATCGGTCATTTCATCCCCGTTCCATGACAACATGTACTGTAGTGTCCAAACCGCACAGGAAGTCCTGCGATGTTTAGTTAAAGATCAGTAATCTTATTCGTGTATGAAAATAATAATTTAGGACGCTGTGCGTACTCATTGGTCTGTTGTGATATGTTCTCATAGCGTTGTTTGGTCCATTCCGCTAAATTGATGTTCTTAGCTGGTGATATCAACCCATTCTTCACAGCTTCGTTGATGCACAATTGAATCGACTCCACCTAGTGTACGACGAGTTATACATAGGGTTACGGTACTTTGGGAGCTCGTGTGCCATGCGGATCAAAAGAGGCAGGAAGAGAACACTTACAAGAGAATCTTCCTTGGTCTTGTTACAATGATAATTCAAGTAGTTCAGAGTCTTTATCTCTTCTTTGTCAAAATTCAATATCATTAGCATGCAGTGGTTTGAGTGTACATTCAGTGGGACATGCACCTGCAGTGAAATTTGGGTTAGGGTGAGAACCGAAATTTTTCGTGTACAATGCATATAGAAACTATGAAAGTGAGGAAAATGTCTATCTTTCGGCGCCTTACAAAATTTTGTGCTGCACGAGCAATCCATGAGGCTGCACATCCAACAGGAACCACCCCCTTCATTCTTAACAGCTTCTCGGTTTCTTGAGGGGATATAATTGAGGTAGCATCGTCCTCAATTTGGCTAATGCAAGCATATGCCATAATAACCCGCCAAATTTTCAATCATACAATAATAAGAAAGTAGTTGCACTAATGATGTAGACTAGAGTATATTGGGATTCAATTTTGGCTTCAATTTTTTCTTTGTTCAAATTTGGCTTCAATTTTTCTGCTGTGAGGGTAATGTCTCCGATTATAGCTATTTCAACAGGGTCGTATGTTCCGCGGATGTAAACGGCTGTCTCTATGTCCTCCTTCGTGAACTTGTAATCATTAGCAAAGACAGGCTTCATCGGAGTTAATCATGGTTCCTCATTGTTTTGCATCACATGTCTTGCACTTGGTGTACTCGAAGTCCCTGCCTTGAATTCGATAGACCTAGGATTTGGTGTGCACAATGAATTACACACATTGACTTGATCCTACATTGAAAAAAGGTCGTTCATCATTAGTTTGTTACTTTTAGATATTAACGTGTTGAGCCATAATGATCACCCGCACGCCTGCTTTCTGTGACACTGATTGTTGGCTGCTTGTAAATTGGTATTTTAATTCCAATAAGAATGCAAACAATAATGAACATGAACTAACATATTCATACAAAATATAAAATGCATAGTATGACAAACATGGACTTCCCTCCTTAAGTCTTTAATTTTGTCCTCGGCCTTCGACAACCTAGGATTACTGCCAGTTTTAGTCTTCATGTCGATCAAGTCTTCGCTCAACGTCTGGTATTTGGCATTAAATCTGTGCTCAATTTCCATTAACTTCCTGCCTACCTTATTTTCATGATCAGCAAAGCATGCATGCATGGCTTCAACTATCATGTCAACCTGTGTAAACAAAATAAAAGCCCGTTGATAACATTAGATAAATGAATGAGCTTCGATGACACCTATTTGTGATATTGCAAAAACAAATCGTCTTTGGGGTACATACTTGCTGGCTACTAAATTGTTGTCCTTGTGATGGTGCTCGATACGAATCATCTTCATGCACATGTTCATCATTTTTTCTTGCAGGATTATTTGAATTCTTGGATGGTCGTTGAGGAGCACAAATTTCCATGACAAACTTTTTTTTCATCATATAGAAAGAATCATTAGTACCAACTAAAAATTTCGATATAGAAAGTTCAATTGTAGATAGGTACCAGCCCGTTATGAAGACCTCCTTTCTCGTAAGCATCGCTTCTTAAAGTAGCCTTGCTTTAGTCCCATCGTGTGATCAATGGCGGGGGTCTACAAGGATACATCAATCGGCCACTACGCACGTGCTCCCAGTATCAAGACTACACAATAAATGAGTTCATCACCATATAGATATGCAACAGAACAATAATCATAGGACATTAAGTAGTGATCTACCACTAACCTGGAACATAATTAGATTCCCTTGTAGATTCACGTGATCTAGATTTCTAAACTTGTGATTGGACTTGAAGAAGTGATCAAGTGTGAAACATCCCCAGTTAAAATTCCGAAGGTTTTCAAGATCTTTAACAAGGTTGAGAAATTTTGAGTCCACATAATGTTGTGCTGTTGGTGCTACAACAGTACCAATTGCGTACAGAATGAACCGTCTGAGGAAATCGCCGTCTAGGGCTTTGGAAGCTCGGATCACCATTTCAAGGTCAGAAATCAAACTTTGCCCGTTGTTTGCGTAGGCGGCAAACATTTGTGGGTCGGTTTCCATTTGCAGATGTGGCTCTATATCCTCCCCTTCTATTGGAATGCCAAATATACACTTCACGTCTTCTTTTGTTATAGGAATTGGCGTTGTACCGATCGTAATGGATTGCGTGTCCATATCGATGCTCTTGGCTAGTCTTACCAACATTATGCGCCGTAGGTTCACTTCATGCATCTGGGTTAGACCGCCAAGACTGATTTCTGATATGATGTACTTTTTGTGCTCTGATGACAACAGTTTCATGGTTTTCCCGAACCTTGTCTGTGAGCATGCTAACTTCATATGACCCTACTTTTCGGCGAGTTCCTGTTATATGCCATTAAATTTTAGTAAGTATACATGAATTATGTGTACGAAAAGATTGTACACAAATAATCAATTACTTACCGCATCAGTAATTTCGGAGATGGGCTTTTCTCCATTATGAAAACTTGTATCTGAAACTGACATTGATGGCTCGTATGTAATGCTATAAACTGGTTGAATTAATCTAAACAAAATATTGTACAATGTATAAAAAAATTAGCATTGAATAGTTGTAACAAAATTAACCGGGTCATTTAACATATGAACCACTTATGAGTTTAAGCACAGAAACTATTTGGTCATGCAAAAAATAAGCACAATTTAACAAGGTTGTCCAATTGCTTAACACGTGAAGTTGTGCAAAACCTATGAGGGTTCAACTACTAAAGGAGAGGCCGACAACGATTAAAAAGAGGTTCAAACATGTAATACCTTCTCTCGCAGACGGTGGCGCCGAGTTGATGGCGGCGGATAGTGCGTCGCAAACTATGAGTGCCGGTATAGCGAGGTCGATGGCGGCAAGGAAGAATGGCGCGTTCACGTGAGGAGGAGGCGGCAAGAAGAACACTGACGTCGGACCCCTCAAATCACGTTGGCGGTGGGCAGTGATTGATGGCCGTCGATGCCTGTATTTCGTGTGCACCCGACGGCTCCAATCTGATCTTACAGCGGTCGTGGGAGGTGCGGACGGCCCGGGTGGTTAAAATGAGGGGCCGTAATAGCGGGAATTAGGGAGGGGTCGGCGGCGTGTGTTATGTGATATTTGGATAATATTACAATGATATAAAAAAATAAGAAAATCTTGTCCTCGTTTTTTAGGTATTAATATGGTTCTTCGTGTCACATATGGCAGAAAAAAGGCCATACGTGACAAAACTTGCAAAAAAAATTTGAAAACGGTTCAAAGTTGGCGTATACATGTACTAATGACCATACAAATGCTGGATGTGACGGAACTTACAAAATTTGTTGAAGATGGTTCAAACATGGGGTTTAGGGGTTTAGGGGTTTAGGGTTTAGAGGTTATGGGTCTAGGGTTATTAGGGTTTAGGGGTTTAGGGTTTAGAGTTTACGGAACTAGGTTTGTCTTACAATGAACCTAGCACACACACTGGACATCGGTGGAGCGTTGGTCTACAATGGATTCCCTCCGGTAGCCTCGATCCGGTCCGTCCACTGGCTCGACAGACAAACCTCATGCCACATAGAGCATGCATCCATCCACTTGACCGGATTGATGTTGGGTTGGTTTATACAGGAGAGCAAACCAGCTATGTGCTTTCGGGGTGTTGGTAGACTAGCCCAGAAATGCGCGTATCAGAGATCCTAACATATGACAGACAAAAGGCCATACGTGACAAAACTTGCAAAAATTGTTGAAAATGGTTCGAAGTTGGCATATACATGTACTAATGACCATACAAATGCTGCATGTGACGAAACTTACAAAATTTGTTTAAGATTGTTCAAACTTGGCAAATAGCCCTAACATAGCCTATAATTGTCACCCTGAAGATGGTTAAGGGTTTAGGGTTTAGGAGTTTAGGGTTCAGGGGTTTAGGGTTATTAGGGTTTATGGTTTAGGGGTTTATGGTTTAGGTTTTAGGGGTTTAGGATTTAGGGGTTATGGGTTTAGGGTTATTAGGGTTTAGGGGTTAGGGTTTAGAGTTTACGAAACTATGTTTGTCTTATAGTGAACCTAGCACACACACCGGACATCGGTGGAGCGTTGGTCTACAATGGATTCCCTCCGGTAGCCTCGATCCGGTCCGTCCATTGGCTCGGCAGACAAACCTCGTGCCACATAGAGCATGCATCCATCCACTTGACCAGCTCGATGTTGGGTTGGTTTCATACAGGTGAGCAACCCAGCTATGTGCTTTCGGGGTGTTGGCAGACTATCCCTGAAATGCGCGTGTCAGAGATCCTAATATATGACAGACAAAAGGCCATACATGACTAAAGTTGCAAAAATTGTTGAAAATGGTTCAAAGTTGGCGTATACATGTACTAATGACCATACAAATGCTGCATGTGACGAAACTTACAAAATTTCTTGAAGATGATTCAAACTTGGCAAATAGCCCTAACATGGCCTAGACTTGTCACCCTCGAGATGGTTAAGGGTTTAGGGTTTAGGAGTTCAGGGTTCGGGGGTTTAGGGTTATTAGGGTTTAGGGTTTAGGGGTTTAGGGGTTAGGGTTTAGGGTTTGACATGCATGTAACAACTAACAATTGTTGAACATGGTTCAAACTTGGCGTGTAACAACTAACAATGGTATGCAAGCAATCTAAATGTAACGTTTGGCACGCACCAAACCAATTAGCCACTATTCCTAAAAAACAAATAGCGAGTAATTGCACCGAACAAATCTCATAATTATCTTTTCCGTGATAAACGGGGCAACAAGCGCTTGTTAAGTTGGCTCCGGCTGCTGTGATATGTAGTTGGTCCCGCGGTCAGTGGACATGTTTTGGAAGCCCAGAAAAGATCGTGCATCCAAGCGCATTACTTCGAAATAACTAATTAACCCTACAATCACGGATATATACCTTCCCATTCTACCGCATGTCTAGCCTATCTTAACCGTCCCCATCTACTTTGTTTCTCCTCACGTAGCCATCGCCGGGATCGGGCCATCATCGGGATCGGGCCATCGCTTCCCAGTCGACCACGCCAACGCCGTATTAAAAAGGTCTCCTCCTCGGCTCCTCCCATCTTCTCTTGCAGTGTTGATTATTGTTTCCATTGATTCGACCAATAAGTCATTTCCGAAGAGATTAGAAAATCCAGCCTTTTCCATAGTTGAGTAGTTCTGGTCTCATGCAAGAGTTTTTTCCATTTATAGTTTGTAGTACTTGATCGTAGGAATTACTTGGATGAGGTTTACATGAAAATCAGCAATGAAGTCGTCTCAAATTTCATACTATGGGTATATCTGTTGCTGTAGGGAACATGTTCTTAGAGGCGCATAACAACCGTGCGGAGTACGACAAGTCTTTGCATGAAGCGAGCTGGGATATCCACTTGAAGGTGCAAAAGGATCGCGCTAAGGTAGATAAGAAACTCAAACAAGAACGTTCATACGCGGACAGGATGATAAAGGAGGAGCATGAGGATTGATCCCGTAAGATGGCGAAGATGTGTGATGAGATTGATGAAAAGTGTAAGCGGGACCGTGAGGACATGGAAAAGAAGTTTTTTCTTGGCTACAAGGAAATGCATCAAGCATTGCCAAAATACCAGAAGCTTGTGGACAGTATTATACAGACAGAGTGAGTCAGGATGGATGCCAATTTGTTGCAGGCACGTGCGGATATGGACAGTAAGATGCTATAGGAGTGGTCAGACATGGATTATAAGGCCCTGCTAGTGAAGGTTCGCTTGGAAGGATAGGTGTTAGAAGACCGTGCGATCTTATGGCCACAACTTCAATGCCACAGTAATCCACCCCTACAACATGTCTTCAATTATTCTCCCCCTATAAGTATCTCGCACCGATTGTACATATTAAGGACCTAGATATTTTATAATACAAACATCTTCAATTTGTGGCTAAGCTTATGTCGGCGATTATATGTAGGCTAAGCTTCATGAGACGGCAAAATCCCCATTCACTCGAGACCATGCGCTAGAGTCACCCGTTCAATGCCACATCACTCCAGCTAAACAACTTATCTTCAATTCTCCCCTTGTAAGTACCTCACAATGATGACATACCCAAGATATGGTATGACCTTTTAAAACTTGTGTGTAAACCCACTATCCATGTTTCATACGCAGGATAAGAAACCTGAGATGGCACAGTACCCAGTCACTCCATATGAATGATACATTCCACATAACAAGGTGACAAGGTGTGAGATGGCACAATCCCCAGTCACTCCACATGAAGGATACATTCCACAAAAGGAGGTAACAACGCTGCAATGTTGCAATGCACATAAATTTTTTTTTTACCCTTTACTCATTGAATGTATTAACTTTGATGTGAGATAATAGGTGCTGGTCATGGAATTTTTAGTTCATAGGGATGATGAGATGTCACATGTCCCGAGATCATACTTTGAGGACAGACCGGCAGAAGTCAGACTTAATGAACCCGGCAAAGTGACCTACGATTTCATTATGAGAGAAATGAGAACTTCTTTTGGTTGCAAAATGGGAGAAGAACTGTACTACTTCTTACCCGGGTCTACGTGGAAGCTGCCAGAAGGAATGATCTTGATTGCAGGACCAGATGATGTAGCAAAAATGCTTTCTGATCTGAATGGCAGCAAGACATGTCACTTGTACAGTGTGTACAATAGACCTACAGGTCGTTATCCAGAGGATAACATTGATCCAGAGGTTTAAATTGTACATGTTACATGCATGTAGTTTATGGATACATCATTTTTGAGTTGTTACTAATACCATTCCTATGGTTTTTTACAGGAAGTGAGGATCCAAGAATTGGAGGTCCTTGCTAGAGAGTTGGTGGAGAAAGAACAAGAACAACTTCTGTTGTATGGTTACATTGATGTTAAGTAGAAAATGATTGAAGAACATGGGTCGTGGCCAAGCCCGACACAATCTCCAATGTCCAAACGCAAGAGGTCACTGGATTTTGGCAGCGGAGAAGACCATATATAGTAGGCTCAATGGTTTTTCAACCAGTTTAAGATTCAAACCAAGATTATTTTGTTTCAAACAAAGATATTTTCTATTTCACACTATGTTCGCAATTATGGTACAATTTATCAATGACACATTTCTTTCAACAATAATGTAGCGAGAATTATGCATTTGTTTTATGATCAACCATGCAGTTGTTTCTGAGTTGTTTGTGAGATGGACTCGCATCTAAACAAGTTGGGAAGAACAGTGAGTGCAATGCCGGTGTGATAGTACTATTGCTTCCGCTTAGAAAAAAGCTAAAATGTAGTACTCATTGATTGCTAGAACATAAAGCTGCCGTTATATTCCTTACCACTTTAAAACTGCACCCAACGCTCCACTAGCACTGTCATCATTACAAACACAGTCGCGACGCCTCGGCCTCCTCGCTTCCCACTCCTCTCTCCGACCGACCACTACTGTGCAGAAAACTCGCGTCGAGCTCAACGCCGTCGCTGACGCCATGGATGACAGCCTCGGATGGCAGAGGGCTGTTGAAGATCTGTCCGGAGATGACCACGTCGCCTACGTCGAGCTGAAGGAGATCGCGCGATGGTTCCCAAGCATCTAGATGATGTGGAACCATGCGCGCGGTCTGGTGAAGGTGATGACCGACGATGAGAAGGCACGCACATTCCCCGACGGCCGCGGCCTGCCTCCTGCATTCATCATGCGGTTCGCAATGCGGGAGACGCGGTCCGACGATCCCAACCAGCGGGCCCGTTGGTGGATGTATCGTTCGGCCGCTCTGCCGCAGCCGGACACGAACCACATTCAATCCAGGGCGGAGCGCGTCCAGGAAGTTTACCTCGCCGTCCCTACGCCCGTCAACGCTGCCTACTAGGATAGATTCCATCCGGAGATGCTCTACCACAATGACAACTCTGATGTTCACTCGTCCTCTTCTGACCAGGGTGAATCCTCTGACGAGGGTGAGTCCTCTGACCAAGAGGAGCAGGAGGAGCATGAGGTTGTTGTCGTCTCTGACAACGAGCAGGAGGTGATGATGTGTGCACCTGTCGTCGAGCATGAGGGAGGCCCAGAGCTCCCAATCGATGTGGAGGCACTGCCAGACGTGCCTGACATCATCAAGATGGAGGTTCAGGAGGAGCAGCCTGTGGTGGACGACGAGCAGGAGGTGATGATGTGTGCGCCCGTCGTCGAGCGGGAGGAAGGCCCAGAGCTCGCAATTGATGTGGAGGCACTGCCAGACGTTCCCGGCATCATCAAGATGGAGGTTCAGGAGGAGCAGCCTGTGGTGGATGACAACCATATATAGCATATATGTGCTGCTAATGTCTGCTCTTGTGTGTTCCCTGGACCATATATAGCATTTAAACTTCAAAAATAGTTCAGTAAACAAAGAAGATCAGAGACCTTCAAGTTCATACATACTCTAGTACACATATTACTGAAATCACCTCAAGTTCATGAAATTAAAGCTAGTACAAATTATGTGAGCAACACAACAGCAATGCATCACTGAAATTCATCAAGGATCTCCTTCATCTTCATTATCTTGCACTTGGTGTCCTCTTTAAGTTTGAAGAGGTCACCAATCATGTACTCCAGTTTCTTCTTCTCTTGCTTTAACTGATCCCTCTGCAACACCAGATTATCCCTCTCTTGCACCAATTTACCATTATGATCCATGAATTTGTCCCTCTCTTGCTTCATCAAGTCCCTCTCTTTCTCTGCCTTGGCTCTAACAACCTAGTGAATATTAGTGGCAAACTTGTCACTAATCTTCTTCTTCTCCAGCTCTGCCTTTAGGTCAGTTAATGCAATCTGAGTGCTCCCTTGCTGTTCAAGTGCTTGCTCCTTGTGAGCAACCATCGTAGCAAAATCCACCTTGAAAAACCTCAGATCTTTTCCATTTTTCCTTCTCTTTCAGGACCTTAAAGTTTTCTTTAGCATTCACAACATTTTGCCTTAGCCTCAGCTTCTTCTCATCTTCATACAAGTCCCAAATGTTTCCTAAGGCCATATTTAGTTGAGGAGGCCACTCTGGATCAACCCACTGCACATAGTTGTATTTTGATCCTTCCTACCGATTTAAACAAATAGCAGTTCAAAATTTCGGATAAAATTAACATGGAATCATTACCATTGTCTATAAAATTAACATTGCATCACTTGCACTGGCATTGATATTGGATACTAACCTTCTGTCCATAGCCTAGGAACCTATTGCCACTATCCACAGATTCAAAAGCCACTAACTTCTCACACACTTTTTGGTGCTCACATCTAGCACCAAGTTCTATAGCAAGACCACTCCATTCAGAGCAGATAATGGTGGCAGGTGCCTAAAACAAATGGTGGCAGTGCAGTTTAGGAAAAAATTCCCCCATCTGAACCCTAAACCTAGCCATCTGATTTAGAGGACTTACCGGACTGGTGACTGATTCGCTGTCCGAGGATGAGGTTGCCAAATCGTTCTAGGAAACCATGGTTGCGGAATGGTGGTGGCGGCGGCGGCGATGTGGAAAAGTGTAGACGGGGTGGATCTGGTGCGGGGGGGGGGGTTGGGTGCTAATTATGCATGCAAAGCAATGGACCGGTTAGCCAAACTCTCCCACCTGATTATGAGGGATTTATTGCTGTTTTCGGCCCGGTTTTAAAGGAGAAAGGAAGTGGTCATAGGCTTGTTTCTCGGATTGATTATTTCCCTCGTCCAATCTACTCCCACCTACAACAAAGAGCTCTTTCTTAGGTGCCCAATACACCTGCACAGAGGGAGTAGGACTGTGGGGTGCACTTTTACATGTTTTGGACTAAATCATCACATTCTGTGCAAGTTGTACGACTTGGGGTGCTTTTAACTTCTTATTCCTATTCGAAATACATCGTCATTATTAAAGTTGGACATGAAATGATCACATAGAAAATTGAAATGGAAGATGTCGAACTAATACGGTGACATGGCAGTACAACCACACTTCACTAAATAACTATCACGATAAAATAGAATGTAAAGACCATGTCACACAAAGCTGAATGGCACACGACTTTGTCTGGCTCATCCTCCATTCATACTCTATGTAGCCATCAGAGTTAAGCTTCGAGATCCTACAAAGAAGAATAGAATAAATCACATGGACATCAATTATGAGTAAAACCCATGCAAAAAATAAATCGATTGTGACCTGCATTTTCTTTTCTTACCTCTAACAATTTAGCGCATTTATGTCGATTGTGACCTGGAGTCTTGCAATAGACATAGTTATTCTATGATCTTGACTTATTTTTCTTTGCCTGCAGCCTTTCCTTCGGTGCACCTCGTCCTGGCACATGCACGGGATCCAGAACCTTATCAACTTTCTCCCAGTGCGTCAACAATGGGCCAAACCTAATGTTGTTATGCTGAGCATTAGTTGACTCCTTGCAGTCAGCTTGCTCAATACTTGATTGCTTGCCATGATGTGTTGCTTCCAAAAGCATCTTTAGACGCTCATAGTCCTCATCAGAGTGGCATGCCTTGAGACTTGCGGTGTCATACATCTTGTTTTTTCTGGTCGGTGCGTATGCACATTTTCCATTCATAGTCCACCTAGTGGGAACGCAACAACTGGGCAGAATTGTTTGGTTTAAAATCCCCAATATGTAAAAAATGTGGAAACATGGTGTGCCTGCGCATTCCAGCTTACGGCAAGAATAACTTACCCTATACAAAATACCTCCTTGCTCCTCAATGCGTACTCGAAACTTTTTATTCATTCTTTGTTGTTTGGACACAAAATAGGTGGAAACTTCTCATCCATCTAGTATCTCTCTGACCTGACATTTGCTGACAACATATATGCTCCATAAGACCACCTTAAACACACTAGGAGTGAAAATTGTTGCGGCGTGTTTCTCAAGTGGCGAAGCATTTTCGTCTGTAAATGGAAGGGACTGCAAGGCTTCGACGTCATGGAGAGCTTCATTAATCCGTCGCGACGCAAGGCAACGCTCATAGTACTCTAGCATTTCAAACAACGACATCTTACCCTCAAGATGCGTATGTAGCACAGAGTTCAGCCTCTCACTCCTCTGATTGCTACTCAATCCTAGGAAACAACGCCCCGCAAGATATGGATCACACCACAACTTTCTCATTTGATACATCTGATGCAGCCAAGACTCCTCACTGGTTACTTTATTCCATTGTAAGAATTCTATCCATTTTATCTCATACTCCTCAATGGAAGAAGTATCATATATGGAAGATCTGAATTCCTCCTTTACGTCGTCATCATGCAAATGGCGTACAATGTTCTGCTGAATGTGCCATATACATAGTCTATGGTTTGAGCCAGGCCAGACCACCCTGATTGCTCGCTGCATTGCAAGGTCACCGTCGGTGATCACAGATATCGGATGTTCCCGTGCCATGCATTCAGAAAAGGTCCGCAACATCCACTCGTATGCTTGGCTTGTTTCATGAGAAATTATACCGCAGCCAAAAGTAACAGTGTTGCGGTGGTGATTCAAGCCGACAAATGGCACGAATGGCAGATTGTACTTATTGGTTCCGTATGTGCTATCAAAAACAATGACGTCTCCAAAAGCCTCATAGTCAAGTCACGAGTGACTATCAGCCCAAAACAGTCCCTTCAGATGGTCAAGCTCGTCTACCAAGTACCTGAAGAAAAAATCCGCAACTCGCTCACGCCTCGCCATCATGTGCATGATCACCGTTTTAGCATCACTGACACTGATTGTCTCCTGCGTATTAGCATGGCAGAAATTATAAACGTCCCTCTTTATGCATCCAACCTTATCAAATCCACCGTATTGAATGCACAAAATATCCATAATACGGTATTTGCGGATCCCAGATTTTTCCATGTCCGCAATGTCCGCTTTCTGCTCATCGCTAATTCGTCTGTGCGAACGCAGCAGACAAGAAAGATCCCGTGGGGCTAGAGAATGGCCGTGCTCATCGATGAAATCCTTGACAAACCACATACCTGTTTCCTCCTGTCTCGCAATGACCAATTTAGCGTTACACCCAACACGAGTTAAACTTCGTGGCCTCCTCTTTCTATCTTCCGTCTTTCTTTTCATGTGCTTCTCTTCACGAAACTCTTGACGACTACACACAATTTCCCTTAAAATTACGTAATTGTTGGATCCATCCCACTCAACGTAGCTTCTTCTCACACTAAATCCTTTTTCAAGAGCATATTTGTTGTACAATTCATAGCCTTCAGCCTCACTATCAAACGTCTTGCTGACAACGTTTTGATACTCGAACATACACTCATCACTTACATCCGTCATGTCTTCCTGCATATAACATATGAAATACACACTTGGTGTTTATCAATGTTGCAGGTGTAAAATAGCTCATTGGCAAAGACAAGTGCATGGAAAAGACTTTTGCTCATTTCACATGTGAGGGAAACCAATCATCAACGACCAAGAAGTACTATCCTAGCATGAATGATGACACGAAAAAACTATATTGCATGCACTATGGAAACCTCGGGCATAACGCCAACCCGGATTCATACCTTAAGGATGGTACGCGGGAAGAGATGGGATCGCCCGCCGCCGTCGCCGCCGATTCAGCCGCCATAGATCCGGCCTTCTTCTTCTTCGCTGACGGCGTGGGGTGGGGGGCTGGGTTGGTTGGGTGGAGGACGAGGACGATGAATTTTTTCCTCTCACCGACCACGTCGAGGACGGAGAAGGTCAGGAGCACGACGGCGACGAATAGATCGGATGAGGATTGATAACTGGATCGAGTAGACGTGGATCTGGTCCTCAGGTGATCGGTTGAAAAAAAAGATATTCTTTCCTGGACCATTATGCCCTTTTCATAATTAACATAATAAATTTAATCAATTTTAATTCCCCACAAGATCGGACGGCTGATAAAAATCAACCGTTTAAGTACTGGTTAGTACTCCGAGTACTAACCCAATCACCGTAATACAGCTCTAAATCATAGGGATTACAAATCTTGAACTAATTTATTTTGGATTTAGTTGTACATAGTATCATTTTCTAAGATAACATGAATTGCATCCCAGAAAAAATAACACGGACCACACGGCAGGTGTGGTGAGCTCTTTCCTGCTGATGAGTATTTGAATGACTGAGAGACGAAGAAGAAAAATAAAAAAATAACACGGATGGCATGCTATCTAGGTTAAGAGTGGAAATAGAATAGTTCATCCAACTGAAATCTTCCAGGCATATTAGCTGAGCTGTTGTACATTCACGAAATCTTGAGAAGTTGACAAATAAATCAAAAGTTTTACACGGAGTTGAATAACAAGGGATCGGACCAAATAGTTCAGTAGCACTAGAAGATACGATAGCCATACATTTGCCGAAAAATGAAATAAAGAAAGAAAATCTCGTCCTCATGTGATACGACATACGAGCACACTTTAGTTTTCCCTGATGAGATCAGGTAAGTATGTAGGACACTCTCACTGCTTACCGAGCGTCAATCACCGGAGAAAAATGCTCCGCTTGCTAATATCCTCGTGGTCCTGCAGTAGGGTAAGGGTGCCCTTTGTGAGGTTCACCTGGAACACTGCATGGCACACGGTTAGGTAGCCGGTATGGTTATCGAACCTACGAAGCACCAGCAGCATCCCTGCGTCGACAGACGGCACCAGGTAGGACCTCAGGTTCAGGTAACGAGAATGATCAGTAGGATCCTGCTGTGTGGCCGCGTACACGAAGTGAGGCTGCGGCTGGAGCTCCAATTTCAGGACGTCCCCTGAGCGGGTTGGCACGTAGAAGCTGCCGCCCATGGAGAGGCCGCCGTCTCCTTCGGACAACGGAAGCTCGCCGAAGAATTTCCACTGCCACCTTGAGTCGCCGGGCTTGGCGTACATGACCATGTCAATGGAGCACACCGCCAAGAGGACCACAACTGTGGGCGTGGGAGCCTTGCCGTCGTCGAGGTCGTAGATGATTCCTGCGGCTTTGAAATCTTGTGAAATAGGTGCGTTGAGGAGACTGGGTAGGCCGGCGACGGCTCCGGTCACCGGGTTGGACAGGTGCAGCTTCTGCGTGCCGCGGCCTGAGGGTGAGGCAAAGAGCAGGCAGCCCTCGGCGCAGGCAAGAACCTGCCCGTACTGCTGAGGGATCTTGACACGGATGGAGGCGCCGGTGAGGACGTTCACGAACCTGGCTTGCTCCTCACCTTGAGTTTGGTCGAGCATCTTCCAATGGCGCAGGAAGAAGCGCGGATTCATGCCCATGAGCTTCGGGGCCGTGACGGCCTCACTCCACGGCTTGACAGTTCTCAGGCGGAGGAAGTCCGTCACGTCGCAGCGCAGCAGTATCTCCGCAACCTTGGACACAAGATCGTACGGGAGGTCGTCCCAGCTCGCCTCGTCGGCCATTGGAATGGTACTGCAAATGGATTCACCGGATGAGATCTAAACACGCATGCATACAACCTATTCACGAGATGAGATCTAAGCAAATGGAATCAGCCCAGAATATATATCAATAAAGGAACCGGAAAACAGATCCACAGGCAAGAAGATCTATGTAGTTTACGGACCTTTCATGGCTGCTGGCGTCGGCGCCGGGTTCGATGGTGGAGGCTGCGGCGGCTACAGGGGTCTTCTCAACCAGTCCCATGGATGACGCCTAGGGTTCTGGGCTGGCGGCTTGGAGATGATGGCCGGGGTGGATTGGATCAACTTATACGGTGGTGGCCATGTAGAAATGGAAAGGAGGAATGAGCCAAAACGCGGAGAAGAAAGTTGGTACGAACAGCACATCACCAGCTGTTGTGGGACTTAATTTCTCCTCATAATTGCTTCGCCATCAACCGTTAGATGCCCATCCTACGGCCTTGATTAGCTAGACTGAGAGTATTGTGTCACGTGCCAGGAAATCCGATCGAAGCCGAGACAGCTAGGAGCATGCTGTGCAAGTAATAGAAACTTTCCTAAAGAAACAATCTACAGGTTTTCTTTATACTTTTGATTCAAAAATACATTACTTCTTTCTCCCAAAAAATACATTATCTCTCTTTTGTGCGCGCAAAATCAATTCTAGGACGATTTCAGAGACTTTTTCATGGGCAATCCTAGGCGCCGGCGCGTCGGCCTAGCAGTTAGGCCAGTCTAGTCCCATCCGCCGGATGCAATGATTAGAGACCGTCAGATCTGCCCACCACATCGTCCTTCTCACGAGTCAACGCCCAGAGCATCATCGACATCCCTGCCAGTGCTTGAACCACCACCGCATCGTCCAATGAAAGGACACTATTAGTGGGGGAGGGGTTTTGGCTGCTGGGAGCACATGCTCCTGTGTAACCAGAAAAATAGTAAATGTTATGAATAAAATCTGAACTTTTTTGTCGATGTTTGTATTAATGTCGCAAACATGCTTGATAATTTTCAAGACAACCAAAGTAGCAGTGTTTCATTGGTGAAAAAAAACTAATTATGGTGACATTTGAGAGTAACATGTAGTGTTCAATATTTTAATTTCTTTTGCAAAGGTAAAAGTTCTTAAGCTCTTTGCCTAAATATTTATAGATAGCATTTGGATGTGACTATGAAAATATATAATTTCTTTAAGGATTTTTTTGACATTTCAAAAATAATTACCATGCACAGGAGCACATACACACGGGAGCCAAACTGGATTTTCGCATTTCTATGTTTAAGAATTTTTATCTGAGAGTCCAGTTTCAAGAAAACTTCGGACATAGTTATTTTTATTTCCAAGGGAGTATCCAAATGTAGCTAAGTGTTTAAAATGTTGAATTGCTCTCCTGGGGCATCTAGGTTAGCCTTGTTTTACTCACAAAAATGAAAAAGAAAATCAACTTTGTTTGACGAACTTGTCATGAAGAATTTGCGATTTCCCCACAAAAAGTAAGAAGATACAAAATTGAAGAGTTAGAGGTTTCAAAGTTTAGAAGGTGGCAAAACATTTGATTCTCGTTTGACGTTTGACGTCCTATCAACTGGGTATACGGCGTGCGCAGGGAGTCGCTCGCCTGCTAGTTAGCGTTATCAGCGTGGAGCATATTCCTGACACATGAGATGTACGTATGATGACAGGAGCTTTGATCTATATATTGAGATAGAGGAGAATGCTGACTTTCAGGAGTTGGCTAAGCGGGTTGATATGGACATTGATGATGGGAATGGAGGCCGGGATGGGAACCTTGACAAGGGTTCGCTTCAGAGGGACACCACGGATAGGGCTTTGGCACCATCGAATAAGCCAGCAGAGACTGGTCCTACTAGCGAGCACACACATAGTTCTTCCATAACACATCAGTTGAGATTTGGATCGTTTGGATCTTCTTCAGCACCTTGCAGATTATGGGGCGTCAGAGCAGAGATGGATGATTCGGTGGAGCAGTAGTTGCTACCGATATCCTCTCCTATGACACCGAGGGCGTCTGGTACGACGTCGATGGCTCCAGGTCCAGTGACGGGCGACTCCATACCTAGTACCCAGGTGAGCTTTACACCGCGGACTACGGACCAAGCTTTGGTTCGACAGCCGGCATCTCCTGTGGCATCAGCACGCTAGGAAGGGTCGGATGTGGTTGGCACGCTGGCAGGTGGCAATTCGCCAACCCTTTTGGCGACGACGCGGATGCCTCGCGATGTGGTAAGCGCCCACAGCCCATCTACAACCGCGACTGTCTCGGCGACGACGCGCCCTGTGACACGGGAGGACAGGCTAGCATAACCGGAACCGCGACGGGTAATCATGCTTCTACCGGCGGTGCACGGTCGGGCCAGGTTGTACATACGGCTGTCGGCCATGGTCTGATAAAGCCCACTACTGAAGAGTTCATTGAGTTTGGGGGGATCCCAGACCCGGCGAGCGAGGCCAGACGGACGAGTAACCGTCTTCAGGCTCAGCCAGATTTTGACGAGCTAAGATGGGCCGTGCCATGCAGGCGACTAAGCTTCGGGACATCGAGACTACTACAGGTATGGCCATCGATACGAGTTGTTTTATTTGGCATTTCTATGATGAAGATATTATTTTAAATGCAAGCAAACTCGGGGTATCTCTGGGTAGTAATGGGAAGGAAATTTCGAAACCTATGAATTATCTTTTAGACTTACAGGCTGATAGAGCTATGGAGATGGTTAGAAAGATTGCGTAGGTGGAGCCCATGAATGACTCATATTAATGGACTGGGGATGGCGGCATTAGAACGTCTATGTGAGGATCTTTTGCCACCATCACTAATGCCTGATGAGAATAATCAGTTAGCTGCGAAGGGGTATATGGCCCCTTTGCAAGCGAATAATTGCGCACAGCCAGAGACCGGTTATATGGATTGATCGTCTGGACAGGATAAACCAAAATTAACCTGGAAGAGGAGGTGTATCCTGTTTCAGCCGCACGCAGAAGTGCAAGATTTAAGGCTGCTAAGAAATTCATGATGAAAGATGAAAGGATTTTTTTGGAATAGTAGAGGTCTAGCGGACTTGTCTAAAAGAATATTTCTAGCGGAATCATCACTTGAACACAAACTATATTTCATTGCATTAATGGAAACTGAAAGAGACAAATTTACATCACAATTTCTTACTACTCTCTCTCTCTCTCTCGTGGTATTGGTTTCGATTGGCATTGTTTACCACCAAGAGGAAGGTACCCAGGGGGGGTCTTACTTGGGGTCAGGTGTGAGACGCTTGAAGTCCAAAACATGGTGTTTGGGGACTTTGTTGTCAAATTTAGAGTACGCTCCAAGGAGGACGGATTCCAATGGGCACTTGTGGCCGTGTATGGTGTGGCCCGACCGAAGCTGGAGAAGAGATGAGAAAATAATGATAACTATGACGACAGATGGTCATTCATGTTTAATACAATCATCGAGAGCCTTGAATTGCGAGAGATTGAGCTATCAGGCAGAAAATTTACTTGGGAGAACACTCTACCAAATCCGAGTTTTGAGAAGTTGGATTGGGTTCTTACGAGTGTGTAATGGGAGCAGAAATTCTCACGAGTGATAGTGAGAGCGATGCCAAGAGCTATATCCGATCACACCCCGTTGTTTGTTGACTTGACGGAGGCTACACATGTGGGAAACAAAATTTTATTCTCTTTTTGAGCTGGCCTGGTTTGAAAGAGAAGGATTCGTGGACCTCATAGGCAGAGAATGGGCTAGGGACACTTGGGGTAGCTCGAATGTTGACAGGTGGCAAAATAAGATAAGGCACCTAAGGCAGTTCCTAAGGGGATGGGAAAAACATGAAAGTGCCATATATAAGAAAGAGAGACAAAGGCTTCTCGATCTTATAATGAGCTAGATATAAAAGCCGAAAATGTGTTATTAGATGACAATGAGAGGTCATCGAAAACGGATGTGGAACAAAACCTCAAACCACTACTTAGAGAGGAGGAGTTGAAGTGGGCACTTAGAGCGAAAATATGACATGTAATACAACATGATGACAACACACAGTTTTTCCATATGATTTCTAATGGAAAGCACAAAAAGAGAAAAATCTGTCAACTTGAGCAGAATGAGGGTACAATTGTAGGACAAAAAAATCTGAAATTGTACATCTCTGATTATTACAAGAAACTATTCGGGTATCCAGAGGATAATTATGTATCCATGGATGAGAAGTTGGTCGGTGACATACCTCAGCCCGGGATGGACGAGAATAAGATTTTAACCGCACCATTTATGGATAAATATGTGTTTGAGGCTATATCGCAAATGAAGAATAAAAAGGCACTAGGACCAGATGGGTTTTCGGCTGAGTTTTACAAGACATGTTGGCATATCATTAAAGGTTACTTATTACCGATGTTCCAGGATTTGTTTTATCGACACTTGTAGCTATTCCACCTTAACTTTAGGACAGTGACGTTTCTGCCAAAGAAGGAGGGGGCGGTGCGCATTGAACGATTCAGACCTATATTTTCTTTCTGAATGTCAGCTTTAATTTTTTTTAAATGTAGGAACGAATAGGTTGATGCCAGTTGCACACGTGGTGGTGCAACCTAGTCAGACATCTTTCATGTCGGGAAAAAACATACTGGAGGGTGTGGTTTTCCTTCATGAAACCATGCAGGAAATTCACTAGAAGAAACTAGATGGGGTTGTCTTCAAGGTGGATTTCGAGAAGGCATACGATAAGGTCAAATGGCCGTTCCTACAACAGGCGTTGCGTATGAAGGGATTTCATGATATATGAAGGAGACACATCGAATCCTTTGTACAAAAAGGGAGCGTTGGATTTAAATTCAATGATGATATTGGACATTTTTTCCAAACGCAAAAAGATCTCCGGTAGGGGGACCCAATGTCACCCATCCTATTTAGTGTAGTTGTGGATATGTTGGCAATTCTAATAGGAAGGGCTAAACAGGAAGGCCAGGTAGGTGGACTTGTACCACATCTTGTGGGTGGTGGGGTGTCCATTCTAGAATATGCACATGATACCATTTTGTTTATGGAACATGATATAGCAAAAGCAAGAAACATGCATGAAGCTTATACTTTGCCTATTCGAACAGTTGTCAGGCTTGAAAATTCATTTTCACAAGAGTGAGTTGTTTTTCTTTGGGAGAGCCAAAGATGAACAAGATGCTTATAAAAAAAATTGGATGTGAACCGGGGAGACTACGATTTAGTTATTTAGGCATACCCATTCATCATCGGAAGCTTTCCAATAAAGAGTGGAAGTGTATTGAGTATCGCTTTGAGAAAAAGCTAAGCTGCTGGAAGGGTAAGCTTTTGTCGTATGGAGGACAGCTAATTCTGATTAACTCGGTTCTTACGAGTACGCCTATGTTCCTTCTATCCTTCTTCGAGGTAGCGGTAGGGGTACACAAAAGGTTGGACTTCTATCGATCCCACTTCTTTTGGTAGTTATGAAGATAGGAAGAAATACATACTTACTAGATGATACATTATATATAGGCCCAAGGACCAAGAAGGTCTCGGTATTGAGAATTTAGAGGTAAAGAACAGATGTCTTCTCAGTAAGTGGTTGTTCAAACTATATGTAGGGACAGAAGGTATGTGGGTACAAATTTTGCGTAATAAGTACCTACAATCTAAAAGCTTGGCCCAAGTGAATATCAGAACCAATGATTCCCCTTTCTGCAAAGGATTGATGAAAATGGGAGCAACCTTTTCCCATAGAAATAAATTTATCATTGGAAAATGGGGAGGGAACATGATTCTGGGAGGATAAGTGGTTGGGGGAGATGCCTTTAGCCATACAATATCCAGCTCTCTATAATATTGTGCAACGTAAGGAGGCGTAAGTGGCCACAATTTTACAGTCAAAACCTCTAAATATTCAATTTCGACGAGCATTGATAGACCATCATTGGGAGGCTTGGCTACACCTAGTTAGAAGAATCATGGATGTCCAGTTATCAGAAGAGTCTGATAAGCTTCAATGGAAGCTAAACACTAATGGTATTTTTACAAAGAAATCGATGTATTTGAACCTTATTGATACAACGATCATCCCCAAATCTATTCATATTTGGAAAGTCAAAGTACCCTTAAGAATCAAAGTCTTCATGTGGTTTGTGCACAAGAAGGTGATTCTCAATAAGGATAATTTGGCAAAATGTAATTGGGGTGGAAATACATGACGTAGCTTTTGCGATCACGAGGAAACCATCAAACACCTCTTTCTCCAATGTCTGCTTGCAAGAATTTTATGGCAAACAGTTCGTATAGCCTTCAGTATTATACTTCCAGATAGCATTGGCACGTTGTTTGGAACATGGCTAAATGGAGTTGACACGATTAATGCCACACACATTCGTATAGGAGTATGTGCACTTCTTTGGGATATATGGAACTGCAGGAATGACATGGTTTTTAACAGACAAACGCGTATATATTTTTTGCACGTACTCCACAGAGCATCGGTGTTGATCCATATGGTCCTTACTCACTCCTGCGGAAACCAGGGAGCCTTTGGTTACTGGGTCTACTTGATGGGATATGGTAGCGCAGGATATCTACAACCGGTTTGGATGGCAGTCCAGTAATAGGATAGATGGTTAGACATCTAGGCCTAGTTTATCTGGTTGTGGCACTTTTGTTTTTTCATATACTTTGTTCCTTTGGAGACTTTTGTGAACCGTGGATTATTTGTTTGATTTCATTAATAAAGGGGTTGCCTGCATCACGTTGATGCACAGACCAGAGGTATTCCTCCTTTTCTAAAAAAATGGATTTGATGACGTTTGGCTATGCCACTAATCTGAAGGTGATACAGAGGCCGATAGTTTGTTAAGCACTCATCATGTTGAGCCTATAGTGGCAATTTGAGGCACTGAAATGGCCTCGCATAGATGGATGGTCAACATGATGATAGAGAGTGCATGTTCAACATGAATTGTACAATTAAATCTTGGAATATTATTTATTTTCTTTAGTTATCTATTATAATTTTCTATACTAAACTTCACTAGGATTGGCCAAGTTTGGCCTACCAAATATTTTTCTAGCCAATATACTGGTTTAGCATTTGCTTGCTCATGACTTGGCCAACTGGCTAAAAGTTGAACTAGAATTGACATAAGAGGCTTGTCTAGACTCCTGACTAGAAACCCCCGAAGGAGAAACCCTAACCAGGAGCTCCTCACTCCGTCAACCATCCTCCTCCTTGACGCACGCAAGGTTCCCCCAAGCGAGACTTCCTGGCCACCAAATACAATGGCGTCGAAGCACCTTTTCCTAGATCCCAATCTTAGTTGATGAGAGCCAAATATATTGGTTGTTTTCCGGTTGGCACAAGAAGTTGGTCAATCGTTTCATGGTATGATGCATCTCAAATATATGTACAATTTTTTTTATGTCATGATATAAATTTGACATAAATTATGCATTCAATATATTTTATTTCCAAGACTAACCTATTAATTCAGTGCCTAGTGACATTGTTTTTTTGCATGTTCTTGGATTTTCATGAAAATCAGTTTTATGAGGCTAAAAAAATTCCAGTAAAAAATCAACTAAAGTTTGGCATCTCGAATCAACCACCGGCAACACACATAGGCTAGGGGGAGACACCCCCAGTCCCCACCCGCAAGGGGGGTTGTGGTGAAACGCCATGGTTGTTGGGAATGTAGCATTAAAATAAAAAATCCTACAAAACATCCAAGCTATAATCTAGGAGATGCATATCAATGAGAGCGACGAGTTTGTCAACGTACCCTTGTAGACCATTAACCAGAAGCATGTATTACGTGGTTGATGTAGTCATACTCTTCACGGTCCAATCCGATCTAGCGCTTAAGGGACGTCACTGCCAAGTTCAACACATGTGCTGCTCGGTGATGTGTCCTTATTGATCTAGCGAGAGAAGGAGGAGAAGCAGATGGGATCTCGACCAGCACGATGACATGGTGAAGATGGTGGTGTTGCAGTACTAGCAGGACTCCGCCAAGCGCCTCCGGGACAATGAACATGGAATTGGTTTGTTACTACCCTCCAGACCCCTCCTCTATTTATGGGAGCAAGGGGGAGGGGCGTGTCCCCCTTTGCCCCTCCTCCAAGGAGGGGGCAGCAACCCTAGGGGGCGTGTTGCCCCCCAAGGCAAGGGGGCATCTAAGGTTCCCCAAAACCCCAGGCCGCATGTGCCCTGGGGGGAGGGGTGGCTCCCAGCCCACCAACGGCTATTGCGCGCCCTCTACAGCTCATGTGCCACCCCGGGGTAGGTGGACTCCCAAAACCCTTTCGACACTCCCGATACACTATAGGAAATACCCGGACCATTTCGGTATCCAAAATATGGCTTCACATATATGAATCTTACCACCGGACCATTACGGAACTCCTCGTGATGTCGAGGATCTTATCCGAAATTCCGGAATACATTTGGTCCCCAACGTACATATCCCAATATTAATCTAGCATCATCGAACGTTAAGTGCGCGAACCCTACGGGTTAAAGAATCATGTATACACGATCGAGACACCCCTCCGGTTAATAATGGATAGCGGGACCTGGATGCCCATATTGTTTCCTACATATTCCAAGAAGATCTTTTATCGGTTGAACCACGTTGTCAAGGATTCAATTAATCACGTATGCAATTCCCCTTGTCTAGCGATTCGATCGTTGGTATCTCCATACCAAGGTCAATCTCATTACCGTTTAGTATCTTTAATCCTTCCATAATACAAGATCCATGACTAAACTAATTAGTCACATGCTTGCAACCTTCGTGTGATGTTCTATTATCGAGTGGGCCCGGTTATATCTCTCTGTTACACAGAGTGAAAATCCTAGTCTCGAGCAATGCCAACCCAACACACACCTTCGGAGATACCTGTAGATAACCTTTATGATCAAGAAATTATGAAGTGATGTTTGATAGCAAACAAGTTATTCATCCGGTATCTAGGAGTTGCATGATTTCATGGTCTTAGGAGTATATACTTGACATGAAGAAAGTTATAGCAATAAACTTAAGTGATACAGTCATATGCTAAGCTTACGGTTGGGTCTTGTCTATCACATCATTCAACTAATGATGTGATCCCGTTATCAAATAACAACTCATGTTTATGGTTAGGAAATCTTAACCTTCTTTGATCAAGGAGCTAGTCGAGTAGAAGCTCACTAGGGACACACCGTTATTTATGTATCCACGCATGTATTTAAGTTTCCTGTCAATACAATTCTAGCATGGATAATAAACATTTATCATGAACAAGAAAATACGATAATAACCAATTTATTGTTGCCTCTAGGGCATATTTTAAACAATGGACCCTAGTCCTTTGTTCACTGATACATATCCAATGTATCTATGATGTTTGATTGTTCCATGCTATTATATTATCATTCTAGGATACTTTTTGAGTAATAATTTACAAATTTATATTATTTTTGAGCACTAACCTATTAACACTGTGCCCAGTGCAAGTTCCTATTTTCTCCTTGTTTTTGTACTTTCCAGGTTTACAATACCAAACAAAGTCCAATTGCCCCTAAACATTTTTATGATTACTTTCTGGACCAAAAGAAGACCTGGAAGCTTCGGGAGAAAACCGGAGGCCGCACGAGGGAGGCACAAGCCAATAGGGCGAACCTAGGGGAGTCGCGCCGTTATGGCTTGTCCCTCCCTGACAGGTCTCCTGACCCTTTTCTCTGGCCTATGAATCCACATTATTCCAAAAACCCTAGAGGGCAACTCGACACACTTTTTCTGCCACCGCAAGTGTTTGTTCCACCAAAAGTCTCTGGTCCACCGCGATCTCATCTGGAGCTCTGTTCTGGTACCCTATTGGAGGGGGGATCAATTAATCATGGAGGGCCTCTTCATCAATATTTCTTCCCTCATGATGATGTGTTAGTAGTTCAGCACTAACCTATGGGTCCGTAGTTAGGACATAGACGGATCTCTCTCTCTCTATTTTGATCTTGAATACAATGATCTTCACATCTTCGCTTTGATCTATCTAATGTAATTCTGTTGTACGGTGTGTTTGTTAGGATCCAATGAATTGTGGGTTTCTATTCAGATTATTTATGAAAAGTATTTGAGTCAAACCTCAATATTATGATTCTTATTTGCATGATCATTATAGCTTTGTAAATCCATCTGATCTATTGATTTGCTTTGGCCAAGTTGATTGATCTTTCTTCAGTGAGAGGGGTGCATTGTAGAGGGTTCTACCTGATGGTTTCTATATCCCAATGACAAAAGGGGAAACGATAGGTCTTTTTCTTGCTGCCACTAAATATAAAACAATGGGGTTTATTCATATTAATTGAGTTTACTTTCTCTACGTCATGTCATGGTTATCCATGCACCACTCTGTTTGTCATGAACTTAATACGTAGAGAGGCAAGCATAGAAGTGCTCACTAGTAGAAAACAGGGCTTTGGTCTAGGCCGTGCTAGCCCATTAGTCCCGGTTCAGTCTCGAACCGGGACCAATGGGGTCAATGGTCCCGGTTTGTGAGGCCAGGGGGCTGGCCGGGCCACATGGGGCATAGGTCCCGGTTTGTCGGACCCCTTTGGTCCCGGTTCCAGACATGAACCGGGTCCAATGTGCCTCGCTCCTGGCCCACATCCATTGGTCTCAGTTCGTGTCTGGAACCGGTACCAAAGGTGGTCCTTTAGTCCCGTTTCCATCCACGAACCAGGACAAATGAGATGCCTATATATACCCCCTCACCGGTGATCAGAGCACTCCACGCTGCTCTGTTTGTTTTGGCCGGCGAGAGAAGAGCTTTGTGGTGCTCTAGCTCACCTCCTATGCACATGAGGTGTTCGATGAAATGCCCAAGCCACATTAAGCTTTATCCTCTCGAAGTTCCTTTTCCAAGCTCCATTTTAATCAAGATTTGTCTAGGTTTGGCGTTCCGTCCTGTCCCATCCCCGTCCTCACCGCCGAAAATCGCCCGCGCCCATGTCGGTGCCGGCATCACCGTGGTTACCCTCTTCTTCTTATCTTCTTTCTAAAAGAAAAAAGTTTTTACTTGTATGATTTATATAGATACTTGTGTAATTTTCTTACTTTTATTATTGTATTTATTTTGGTCACTATTGTACTTTGGCTTTAATGTGATGATGAATTTCTATTAATTTGGTCACTTATGTATTCATAATATGTTGTAATGGTTTTTAATACACTTTATTATATAACGCACACAGATGAACCGATAATGGATGTACGGTGACCGTCGCACCTCCGAGTATATTAAGGGCCTTCATAATTTTCTCGAAGTGGCTGAGGCAAACAAGCAGAATGGTTTTATTCATTGTTCCTATACTGTCTGTGAGAATACGAAGGTTTCTCCAACTCTAAAACCCTTCACTTCCACCTGCTTGAGAAGGGTTTTATTCCACACTATAATGTTTGGACCAAGCATGGAGAAAGAGGGGTTATGATGGAAGACAACGAAGAAGAAGAGGATGATGAAAACTATGTGCCTCCTGAATACGGTGATGTTGCAACGGGGGAAGATGAATATCAAGAGGAACCAGATGATGTACCCGATGATGATCTTCGTTGGGTCATTGTTGATGCAAAGAGACAATATAAAAGCGAAAAGGAGAAGTCGAAGTTCGATCGCATGGTAGAGGATCAAAAAAAAGGGATGTACCCCAATTGCGAAGATGGCAACATAAAGCTGGGCACCACATTGGAAGGCAAAGAATGGTGTACCTGACAAAGGATTTGAGAAGCTACTGAAAATATTGAAGAACAAGCTTCCATAGGATAACGAATTGCCAGATAGTACGTACGCAACAAAGAACGTTGTGTTCCCTCTAGGATTGGAGGTGCAGAAGATACATGCATGCCCTAATGACTGCATCCTCGACCGCGGTGTGTACGAGGATTTGAACGCATGCTTGATATGCGGTGCATTACAGTATAAGATCAGACGAGATGACCCAGGTGATGTGGACGGCGAGCGCCCCAGGAAGAGGGTTCCTGCCAAAGTGATGTGGTATTCTCCTTTAATACCACGGTTCAAACATCTGTTAAGAAACATTGAGTATGCCAAGTCGATGCGATGACACAAAGAGGACCGTAAGAAAGACGGGAAGTTGAGAGCACCCACTGACGGGTCATAGTGGAGAAAGATAGAGAGAAGTGGGGCGACTTTAGAGGTGACCCAAGGAACATATGGTTTGGCTTAAGTGCAGATGGTGTTAATCCTTTTTGGGATCAGAGCAGCCAGCATAGCACATGGTCTGTGACTCTATGTATGTATAACCTTCCACCTTGGTTGTGCATGAAGTGGAAGTTCATTATGATGCCAGTGATCATCCAAGGCCATAAGAAACCCGGCAATGACATTGATGTGTACCTAAGGCCATTATTTGATGAACTTTTACATCTATGGAATGGAAGAGGTGTACGTGTGTGGGATGAGAACGAATAGGGGGAATTTGACCTACATGCATTGCTGTTTGTAACCATCAACGATTGGCCTGCTCTCAGTAACCTTTCAGGACAGACAAACAAGGGATACCATGCATGCACACACTGTTTAGATGACACCCACAATATATATTTGGACAACTGCAGGAAGAATGTGTACCTGGGGCATCATCGATTTCGTCCGGCCAACCATCAATGTCGAAAAAAGGAAAGCATTTCAAAGGTGAGGTAGATCACAGGAAGAAGCCCGCCCTCCGTACTGGTGATCACATACTTGCTATGGTCAATGATTTACAAGTGATCTTTGGAAAGAGTCTCGGCGGACTATCTGTTCCAAATGATGCTGAGGGATGCGCACCCATGTGGACGAAGAAATCTATATTTTGGGACCTATCCTATTGGAAAGACCTAGAGGTCCACTCTGCGATCGACGTGATGCACGTGGCGAAGAATCTTTGCGTGAACCTGCTAGGCTTCTTGGGAGTGTATGGGAAGACAAAAGATACACAGGAGGCATGCAAGGAACATAAACGTGTGCATGAAAAAGACGGCATGCATCCAGAGCAGTACGAAGGTCCTACCAACTACGCTTTTACCAAAGAAGAGAAGGAAATCTTTTTTGAATGCCTGCTCAGTATGAAGGTCTCGTCTGTCTTCTCGTTGAATATAAAGGGAGTAATAAATATGGCAGATAAAAATTTCCATAACCTAAAGTCTCATGATTGCCACGTGATTATGATGCAACTGCTTACGGTTGTATTGAGGGGGCTTCTACCGGAAAACGTTCGATTAGCCATTGTGAAGCTATGTGCATTCCTCAATGCAATCTCTCAGCAGGTGATCGATCCAGAAATCCTGGCAAGGTTTAGGAGTGATTTGGTGTAATGTCTTGTTAGAGTTTTGAGCTAGTGTTCCCACTGTCATTCTTCAATATCATGACGCGCATCCTAGTTCATCTAGTCGACGAGATTGTCATTCTGGGCCCTGTATTTGTACACAATATGTTCCCCTTTGGGAGGTTCATGGGAGTCTTAAAGAAATATGTTCGTAACCGCACTAGGCCAGAAGGAAGCATCTCCATGGGCCATCAGACACAGGATGTTATTGGGTTTTGTGTTGACTTCATTCCTGACCTTAAGAAGATTGGTCTCCCTCAATCGCGGTATGAGGGGAGACTGACTGGAAAAGGCACGCTAGGAGCGGACTCAATAATAGGTAGGGACGAGCATTCTTGGTCTCAAGCACACTACACAGTTCTACAGAATTCTTCCTCGATGACCCTGTATGTCGATGAACACAAGAATATTATGCGCTCCAAACATCTGAAGCAGCGTGACGACTGGATTACATGTGAACACATCAGGACTTTTGGCAGTTGGTTGCAAACACGTCTCATGCGTGACAACATTGTTTCTGATGAGTTGTACTCGTTGGCCAGGGGACCATCTTCGACTGTACTGACTTACAAAGTGTACGAGATAAATGGGAATACATTTTACACGATCACCCAGGATCAAAAGAGCTCCAACCAAAACAGCGGTGTACGCTTTGATGCAGCAACCAAGAGGGGAAAGGACACATATTATGGTTACTGATAACCCACAAGTATAGGGGATCACAACAGTTTTCGAGGGTAGAGTATTCAACCCAAATTTATTGATTCGACACAAGGGGAGCCAAAGAATATCCTCGAGTATTAGCAGTTGAGTTGTCAATTCAACCACACCTGAAAGATTTAGTATTTGCACCAAAGTTTTAGTAGCAAAGTAATATAATAGTAACAGTAACAGTGGCACTAGTAGCAGCAGTGATTTGTGTAGCAAGTGTGACAGCAGTAGCCGTAAAGTAACGTAGCACAGACCAGTATAGGAAAAGCTTATAGGCATTGGATCGGTGATGGATAATTATGTCGGATGACATTCATCATGTAATAGTTATAACATAGGGTGATATGTAACTAGCTCTGGTTCATCAATGTAATGTAGAGATGTATTCCGTATATAGTCATACGTGCTTATGGAAAAGAACTTGCATGACATCTTTTGTCCATCCCTCCCGTGGCAGCGGGGTCCTAATGAAAACTAAGGGATATTAAGGTCTCCTTTTAATAGAGAACCGGAACAAAGCATTAGCACATGGTGAATACATGGAATCCTCATACTATGGTCATCTCCGGGAGTGGTTCCGGCTATTGTCACTCCGGGGTTGCCGGGTCATAACACATAGTAGGTGACTACAACTTGCCAGATAGGATCAAGAACACACATATACTGATGAAAACATAATAGGTTCAGATCTGAAATCATGACACTCAGGCCCTAGTGACAAGCATTAAGCATAGCAAAGTAGTACCAACATCAATCTTAGAACATAGTGGATACTAGGGATCAAACCCCATCAAAACTAACTCGATTACATGATAGATCTCATACAACCCCTCACCGTCCAGCAAGCCTACGATGAGATTACTCACGAACGATGGAGAGCATCATGAAATTGGCGATGGAGGATGGTTGATGATGACGATGGCTTCGATTTCCCCTCTCCGGAGCCCAGAACGGACTCCAGATCTCCCAAGGAAGAACAGGTGGTGGCGGCGGCTCCGTATCGTAAAACGTGATAAACTCATCTCTCCTAATTTTTTCTGGACGAAAGAGGCTATATGGAGCTAGAGAGGAGGTCGGAGGAGCCACGTGGGCCCCACGAGCCTGCCAGGTGTGCACTAGGGGGGCCGCGGCTCCTGGGCTCGTGGCCCACTAGTAGCTCCTCTCCGGTTGATTCTTCTTCAGGTATTTTTTATATATTCCATAAAAAATCCTCGTAAGTTTTCAGGTCATTCCGAGAACTTTTATTTCTCCACAAAAACAACACCATGGCAGTTCTGCTGGAAACAGCGTCAGTCCGGGTTAGTTTCATTCAAATCATGCAAATTAGAGTCCAAAACAAGGGCAAAAGAGTTCGGAAAAGTAGATACGTTAGAGACGTATTAGTTACATAGTGGACATATGGGAACTTGACTCTAGACATGATTTGAAGGTCCCTTTGTTTCAGTGCAAATGGGTCAATCTATCAAGAGGTAGGGTGTAGGAAGATCCACAGTATGGAATGACAATGGTGGATCTGAACAATCTTGGGTATGTCCTAGCCAATGATGTGGCGCAGGTTTTCTATGTGAAGGACATGTCTACCAAACCAAGAAAAAGAAAAGATAAGGAAGAGAATACATCATACGATGAGCCAAAGCGCCACATTGTTCTTTCAGGAAAAATAGACATCGTGGGATTGGAGGGCAAGACAAACATGTCTGAAGATTGTGAAAAGTTTCATGAAATTCCTTCCTTCAAAGTCAAGGCTGACCCAAGCACCCTGTTAAACGATGAAGATTATCCATGGTTACGGTGCAATAAGCAGAGGACACAAGCGAAGAAAAAGTGAGGACTTTCTCTCCACAACTATATCATTGCAGTTACATGTGATGAAATTAAATGACTTTTGTAACACATGAGTTTTCGTCTGAAACCCTTATACTTCGAAAATGCATTTTGTACACAAAGTGCATCCAGTTTTTGCCATAACCCTCTCAACTTTTTATAACATGCTATGTGGGTGAAATGATGATACAATGCCAACTTTCAACCTTTTTCAGAGTTCATTTGAAGTGCTTTTCAATTTCAGAGTTACTTAGCTGGAAAAAATCAGTAAGTGCATGAAAAATACCAAATGAAGTCAGAATGGGTTGAAAGTTGCTTATCTGGCTTTGAATGGTGCATTTTGAACACACAAAAAGTATGGAGTTCAAATAAGTTCAACAAAATGAAATCCCTTTGTAACCCTCTCAACTTTTTAACACACGCTATCTGGGTGAAATGATGATACCATGCCAACTTTCAACCTTTTTAGAGTTCATTTGAAGTGCTTTTAAATTTAGGGTCATTTTAGCTCAAAATAAATCATGAAATGCATGAAAAATAACAAATAATGTCAGAAAAGGGTTGAACAGGGACAATGTGGCTTTGCATGGTGCATATTGAATGCAGAAAAGATCTTGCGTTCATATATGTTTAAAAAATTAAAATTCTTTTGTAGCAGACGTGTTTTCATGTGAAACCCTGATACTTCGAAAGAGATTCCCCATTTTGTACACAAAGTGCATCCAATTTTTTCGGTAACCCTCTCAACTATTTTACACATGCTATATGGGTGAAATTATGATACCATGCCAACTTTCAACCTTTTCAGAGTTCATTTGAACTGCTTTTCAATTCAGGATCCTTTTAGCTCATAATAAATGATGAAATGCATGAAAAATAGCAAATGAAGTCAGAAAAGGGTTGAAGAGGGATGATGTGGCTTTGAATGGTGCATAATGTATGCAAAAAAATTCTTGAGTTCAAATATGTATAAAAAATTGAAATCCTTTTGTAACAGACATTTTTATCAAAGTTATTTTTGTTATCAAAGTTATTTTTGTTAAAAACTAAAAAATAATATTCATAAATTATTTTTTTCTTAAGAACTTCTAATATGCAAAAAAAACAAAAAAAGTGACAATAGATGCGCTTATAGGGAAACTTCAACGTAAATTCGAAGTGCTAGTAAGTGCATGCTAGCACATACTAGCATTTTGAACTTAGGTCAAATTTTCCGTATAATGGCATCTATTTTCACTTTGAGAGGAGCTAACCGTAGCAGTCGTGGCGGGGCTTATAAAAAGGTTCGGGCAACCCTCGCGGCGAGGTGGGACTAAACTCCCACCACACCGCTGTGCAAGGCCATTGGTCCCGGTTGGAGCCACCAACCGGGACCAAAGGTCCCTGTTTCCCGTCCTTTGGGCTGCTGAAAAGAGACCTTTGATCCTGGTTGGTGGAACCAACCGGGACTAAAGGTGGGCATTGGTCTCGGTTTGTGCCAGGAACCGGGACCAATGCTTCTTCTATATAATAAGCAGGTGGGCATTGGTCCCGGTTTGCCACAGGTTCCATCGCCACTTCGCCAAGCTCGCCGTCCTCGTCCCCTCGTTGCTTGCCACCCCGAGCCCGCCGTGGCCGGACCCGTCCTCGTCGTCGTCCCCCTCCCCATCGTCGCACCAAATGCCGCCCCGTCCCCGTCACCTCCCCCGTCGCCCCCGTCGCCGCCCCTCCCCCGTCGTCTCCCCTCTGCCCTCGTCGCCTCCCTCGTTTCCCTCGCCGCCGCCCCGCCCTGGTCGCCGCCCCCGGTGACGGTCCCGCCGCCCCCGGAGCAGTTGCCCCCGTCGTCCACCCACCCCCATCGCCTCCCCCGTCGCCGCCCCCGCTATAAGCCGCCGCGGCCCCGGCTCTATGGATTTTAAAAAAACACATATGTTGATTTTTTATATGATGAATGTTTTTGTTCATATATAATGTATATATGTATGTGGCTATATAATATAATGTATATATGTATGTGGCTATATGTTCTGCCAGATTAGTTGATTTTGTTTGTGATGCTTTTTATGTTTTAGTTGTTTTATGTTTTATTTAATTATTACGAGTCCTAGGACAAATTATTATGTGTATGTTAGATTAAAGAAAAATTCTTGGTTTTATGAAAAAATAGTGATTAAACGATAAGAAAACGTTCTCATAGGAATTTTTCTCGACGTCGACGATGCCCGGCCGCATCCTCGTTGTCGAGTGGTCCGCGAGAGCTTGCTTGATAGGCGCCATGTCCGGGACTAAGCTTCGTCGGGCTGGCATTGGGAGGTGCTACCTTCCCAGGCTCGGAGGTTGGTGAGGAATTCAGGTCTCGTCGTCAACCCGGAGCTTCAGTGGTGGCGGTCATGTGGGCCACTTTCGGTGCGGAGGGAGCGGGCCCTAGCGGAGGTGGTACGCCGCCGTGTCCTGAAGGAGGACGAGCACGTCCGTCGCTACATGGAGGCGTTGGACGACAGGTTCAGCAATATCTGGTAGATTCTTCAGGGATCTCATCCGAGTTACGATCCCGTGATGGTTCATTATCTTTGGGTGTCCACCGTCGATGACTCAGAGACCGCTAGTGAACCGAGTTCACCGTCCTCCACTTTAGATTCTAGGATATTCGATCTGTATTAGTGATCTTATATGATAATATTCGAGATGTATTATTTAATATTTGATGATGCATTAACTGGATTATTAGGAAGAAAATGTCAACGGAAGCATCCCTGAAAATACAGCTAGAATTGGATGCACATGGACGCTCTACTAGTAAGATTTTAAGGTAACTTTGCATCCTAAGTGACTTTGCATCGAGATTTTTTTTTCAAGGTAGTATGTACGAATTATTTGATATAATATTTTTTTAGCTTCATTTAAATATTATATTACTATTTTTATGAGAATTTTTTTTGTTATGATGTGAATATTAAAGGCCCTGAATTTCAGTTTCACCCTGGGCCCCGAAAATCTTAGGACCGGCCTTGACATAACCATTACGTTCTCTTCCTTGTCTAGCGTCAACTATTTGATTAATTTTGAAAGTAAATAATGGTGGATCACAATCATAGAAGATGTCTAGGATAGTATATTTATATGTGAAATCTCTCTTCCTTCAATATTCTTTCGTGAATTGTTCAAGTGACCAATGCTATGTCTGCTAACCTCCAATAAATTTTATTGCTTATACTCTTAGTGTGTGAAGTTAGTACTCCCCATGGAAAAAGCATATGAAGAATATATAATTTCACATTTTATAACTTTAAATTCATTCAACATTTTATCTCAGGATATAAGTGAAGCACAAGAGTGATCATCGAACTACTCTCAAAAAGATAGAGGTGCGGTTCCTAGAGCATTCTTCAATGAATATAGAGTGGCCAATATTCAAGCTCAGAATATATAAGTGAAGCACATGAAGCATTCTAAAAATTCATACTCAAAGTACTTAAGTGAAGAGAATGAAGCATTCTATAAATCCATACTCAAAAGATTTAAGCGAAGCACATGAATCATTCTATAAGGTCATACTCAAAAGTATTATCTCACCGGTACGGTGCATAAAATAAAAAGGAAAATAAACACAAAAGATGCTCCAAGAATAGCACATGTGAACGAATAAAAACTTATGATCATTACAGGATAATCGATAATTGTGGACGAAGAGAGGTGGGATGAGTAGTATCCCCAAGATTAGATTCTTCAGACTTTTGGAAATATTGACTTGGGGAGCCTTGGGCATCCCAAGCTTGAGCTTTTGTATCTTGTTCAATCATCTCATATCGCGCTTTCACCTAAGTCTCAAAAACTTAATCCACATAAAACTTGAAAAGAACTTGTGAGATAGGTTAGTACATATAAAAATAAAACAACACTTCATGTACTGCCAAGATAAGTTGCATAATGAGTTTCAAACATTAGGTATTGTATAATATTATTTTCACAATTTATATCTACCAATATAACCCATGAACACTCTAGAATAAATAGATAAAACTATGACAGCAATCTGTTCAAATAGAACAGTTTGTAGCAATTCATTTAAGAAGTTTACTTCTGTAATAGAAAAAAATTCTGAAAATTTAGGAAAATATAACTTTTTTATGGAAGTACTGTGTAAAAATTTCAAAAACTTTCCGCATTCCAGTAAAATATGTAAATTCAAACACTACAGAAAAAGTCTTCGTTTTTACATAGTCGCACATCAAAGATGCAATTGAAACATCTTAAGGAAATTCTTGGAACCTTTCATTGAAAACATGATTATTGATAAAATATAACATAGAAGAACAAAATAAAAATACTTCTAAGCAAACCACATATTATGTGGTGAATAAAATATAGCTCGAAGTAAGGTATACCAACAGTGTCGAAGACGAAAGAGGGGATGCCTTTCGAGGCATCCCCAAGCCTGGATGCTTGAGTATTCCTTCGATATTACCTTGGGGATGCCTTGGGAATACTTAAGTTTAGGGTCTTGATGCTCCTTATTCTACTCATGTCGGTATCTCACCCAAAACATGAAAACTTCAATCACACAAAACTTAACAAAACCTTCCTAAGATCCGTTTCGTATAGTAAATATATAAAATACTTTAGGTACTGTTATAAATTGATTATTATTTTATTATTGCACAAGATAATGTGTTCTAACTTATGAATGGATTATACCCCACGATAGAATCCCTAGCATCATCAAAACAAGCAAACTATGCAAGCAAAAACAAAATCTGTCTAAAACAGAACAGTCTGTAAATATCTGTAAAGAACCTATACTTATGGACCTCTAAAAAAAATCTATAGAATTAGGAAAACCTGAAGAATTGGTATGATAATACTTTGTAAATAATTCAGAACAAAAAAACATTCCAGTAAAATCAGAGAAATTCCACAGTGGACGCAAAAGTTTTTGTCTTTGTACCGTATCAATTCTACTTATCGTCCAAATCATCCCAAATGCTTTACTTGGCACATTATTGAAATAAAAGAGACAGAACATGATTAATACAATATATTAATTATGTGAAAACTCAAAAAGAATGTTTAAGTGTTGGCTTCTCTCCCAACAAACGATTTTCTTTGAAGCCTTTTAGCTAGGCATGAAGATTTTAATGATGCTCACATACGAATATTAGATGAAACATTCAAAAGAGCATCATGCTCAATATTTTTATGATACAGTGGTATTTACAAGGAGATAATAATTTTTATGAGCAACTTCCGTAACAAATTCTACATTGTTTCCATGAGCATGAACACAAGTGTTCAAAGTCCACCCTTACTTCATCAATGCATAACTTTCCAATCGCTTCTCTTATTGAAGGCAAGAATTTTTTTTATTTTTCATGTTTTTTGTTTGTTTCACCCACAGATAAATAAATAAAACCAGATAATATAAACAAAAGTAAAACAAATCTACTTAGTGATAGAAGCAAACAAGTATGGACGAAAATATTAACCCCACACTATTGCTCCCCCACGACTGCGCTAGAAAAGAGAGTGATAGTCCGGAAGTGCAAGGAATCATCATAGCACTTCCAAAGATGGAAATGGTAATTATGGAGTGTTTACACTATAAGGAGCTAAAGGTAAGATCAATATTCTCTCAAGTCCTATCTGCCACCTATACGACTGTACATACACCGAACGTTTGCTTCTATCTAGTAACGAGGATAGCTTTGCATGAATTGGAGAACTAAAATATGAAAATAGTTGATGCCTAAATAGGGTTAGAATATATCACAATATATAATAATGAGCGAGTGTGGAATAATGATGGTGTGGTGTGCGGAATCATCCTAGGCACTTGATAAAAAGATTGATAATCATTCTTGCAATTTTATATGAGGGAGAGGCATGAGCTAACATAATTTCCATTCTTGGATCATCTAAACTTATGATTGGATCTCTAGCAAGCATCCGCAAATACTAGAAATCATTAAGTTAAAAATAACCATAGCATTAAAGATCAAGTCCCCTTTACTCCCATACGTAAACACCCCCTTACTCGGGTGTAAGCTTCTGTCACTTTAGCCACACACTATAAGCGAATCATGAACATATTGCAACACACTCCAGCGTGGATTCTTCACGTGTGCGCCACACTGAAGGCGCATTAGGACAGCACCAAAATAAAACATACACTCAAACTAATCAAGATCATCAATCAACCCAAAGGACAACATAGATCAACTCAAATATCATAGGATGGCAACACATCATTGGTTAATAATATGTGGCATGCAACACGATGGTAAAATAGGGGATTATAGCAGGGTGCGGGAGAGTGGACCTGTGAAAAGAGATGAGGAATGTGATGAAGATGATCACAGTGGCAATGGCTCCCCCATCGGCACTCCGGCACCGCCGAAATAGCGGGGGAGAGAGTCTCCCCCCTTACGCTTCCTCCTCCATGGCCTCTCCCCACCCACGGAGAGTTTGTCCTTATGGTCCTTGGTCGTGATGGCTCCCGGAGGGGCGAGATCCCCTCCGAGATTGGATCTCTCTCTGTTTCTCTATTGTTTTCATTGTTGTTTTTTGGCCTTTCGCCGTTTCTTAAATACCCGGAGACCCGTAACTCTAATCGGGCTGAAATTTTGAGGTGATTTTTATCGGGAAAATATCCTTGTTGCGGTGAAAGAAGGGCCCACAACAGACTTGAGGGGTATCAACAAGCCATCAAGTTGCGGCCAGCCCCCCCCCCCCCCCCCCGCCGGTCGTGTCCTGCTGGCTTGTGAGAGCCTCGGGCATCGTGTGGCGTTGTTTTTCTTTCCCAAAATTCACATATATAATCCAAAAAAATCTCCATAAATATTTATCGCATTTGGAGTCCATTTGATATTGATTTTCAACGAAGCAAAAACACAAAAAAAATAGGAACTGCCACTGGGCACTAGATATGTGAAAGTATATGAAATGTGGCCAGAAGTATATGAAAGTTATAGAATATTGGAATGAATACTTCATAAATTATCGATACATTGAAGACGTATCATGTTGGCACACGTGGTCGACGCCATCGTTGTGTACTTTTATTTGAGTTTTTTCTGGTACACATTATTTCGTATGTCTATATAAGTTTGCTTTATGATTTATTACATTATTTATTTCATTAATTATGATTTAGTTATTTTCATTTATTGTGAATACATAGATTTCATGAATTAATCTGACTTTGTTACATATAATACAGAAGAAGAATATAGAATAAATAATATAATTTGCTACTACTAGTAGATCTAGGCTAAGAACATCATAACTTTGATGACTCCAACAAGAAGAAATGATGCCATCGATGCAGCTAGGAGAAACAGGCAAGCATGCAACCAGCTAAAAGTGCATATCGAAGCATCTTGAAGTTTTTGATTTGACCTCACATCATATCGTTATTGAGTTGCATCTCATCTATCTGTTGTCTCAGTGGTCCAATGGAGTATTCGATCAACTCGCTTACGTACTTATGGACGAGATCCACCCATAGCCATGTGAAGCAACAATATTCCCCCCTTGTTTTTTGTGGATCTCAGTATATATATACATATTGATGTGAGCGACACTATGGGAGTTGAATTCTTTAAATTCGCTGGAAATATATCAATATGTATTTTTTATCAAATACGTACCTTTCCACGGTTGGAGCAAATGTAGATCTCTTGCTCTGGACTCCAATCTGTGTGCGACATATGCTTATCAACAGAGCGTCGACAGCCGCAAACCAACACATGTGCCCTCTCTTGATTACAGTTATCTTTGACGCTGGTGGCGTAGGTTCAGGATTGAAAAGAAGTCGACACGCTGCCGTGTCCAGATGATTCCGAGGGAAGGGCCGACTGCATTGGCCATGGCAAGCTCACGTCGCGACCAACAGGGCCAGATGGGAGCTCAGCTAGAGCGGTGGAGTCCCAAAATTTTGACACGCTCCGCCGACGTGGGTCCATAACTAAGAGGAGCTAACTATTTAGAGAGAAGATTTGGAAGTGAATGTTTTTGAGAAAGAAGGGGCTTCTTATATAGGAAAACCATAGCGCTGGCGTTCTCGAAAAGTGAACGTCGGCACTACAGAAGATAGTTGTGACGTGGCAAGTTATCCTATGCCGCCAATATATTCTGACTGGTCAACTCAGCAAGGCCCATATTTTGGTGGAGTTTATGTTTAAATCCACGCCAGCGCCACCTGTACAAAGCTGGCGTACCATCCAACGCAAGCGCTAATAGAGAAAAAGTGTTGGCGTCGCTTCAAATTGGCACGCCACCAACATAAGTTATGGCTAGACATTTTTCTACTAGTGCAAACATGTAATTTTCTGTTTTAAAATTTCGAAAGTTGCAAACAAGGTTTGAAATTTTATAAAAATTAGCATGGTGCCCTCATATGACGCCTAGATCATGTGGTAACAATTAGAGACAAGCATCTGGAACAATGATTTAGCAAACTGGTAGACACAAATCATTCTCCTTCCCTCTTCATCTCTCTTCTTTTTTCTTATATCACACAGTATCTCACGGGCGCCTAATGATATATTTCTTCACCCTACCTTCAAAGGACAACTATCAATCATCCTTTTATCACTAATGGAAACAACACAATACAAGCCTTTTACATTTTTTCCACCGGCTCACTGCTATAGAATATTTGCAAGGTTGAACCCATCTATCATACACAAATCCCTCTTGAAGATCAACCCTAGTCAAAGGAAAAAAATATATTGGAGATATATGAATAAGAATTATGAGAAATTAAAAATAATAGATCTCAAAAGGATTCATCGGTAAATCCGATCATGAAGTGTGAATTCATCATATCATGACAAATAGCACATCAATATTACACCAAATGGATCACAATCAATGGGCAGCTCATGTGATCTTTATATTGAGAAGGGAGGTAAAATCATCTAGCTGCTTCTATGGAGCCATAGTCAAAAGAAACTTACTCACACGTGAACATGGTGACCTTCAAGTTGACCACCGAGCCTTCTGGAAGTATCATGAATAAGGCCTCCAGAACTAGATCATCCCTAAACTAATGTGTGCAGCGGCAAAAAAATTAGGGTGTAAAAAATACGTGAGCCTTAAGGAAGTATATAAAGGCACAAGGATCGAGAGGCGATGAAACAGAGCACCGTGGAGCATGTGGCCTTTCCACAAGCCCCTCAGCGTATGTCGGTTAGTGGTGGATGCTTCTAGATGCCAAACATTTGCTGATATTTTTTTGGATATTTTTGAGTGTGATAAAACTGATTTTCCTAAAAACCAATGAACATGCCAAAAAACCACAATAATGGCACTAGACACTGAATTCATAGTTTAGCCTACAAAAAATACTATAAAATGGTACAAAAATTGTGGCAAAATGATAAAATGACACGAAAAAAAAATCAAATATTATAGATACATTTGAGACATATCATACAATGAAATGACAGGTCAACTGCTTGCGCCCGCTAGAAGAGGACCAACACACTTGGCTCCCCTCAACTAAAGATAGGATCCAGGAAAAGATGTCTCATCGCCATTGTCCTTGGTGGCCATGAGGGCTTCCAATGACAACCTGGGGTTGTCGCGATGGTGGGAGCTTCGCTAGTGCAGAACTGGCCTATAGTTGTGGATCATAAGGGCCTTTAGTGGTAGTTCTCGAACCGGCACTAAAGGATGGGGACTAAAGCCTACCCCCTTTAGTGCCGGTTCAACACGCCCGACACCAAAGGGTGGGGACTAAAGCCTACCCTCTTTAGTGCCGGTTCAACACGGCTCGGCACCAAAGGCCCTCCACGTGGCATCCGACGACGTCGTGGGATGGGGGACCTTTAGTCCCGGTTGGTAACACCAACCGGGACTAAAAGTATTTAGTTTTTTAGTTTTGTTTTTATTTTTCCTTTTAATTCTTTAGGGTTTTATTAATTAATTATGGTTTAATTTTCCTTTTAATTTTGTGTTTTCCATTTAATTAATTTTCATTTCAAACATATATCATTACGTTCCTGATGAATTATTATATCATTGTGAGGAAGAAACATGGATTTTATTCATCCAAATGAATAAAAAGTGATAAAAAGTTGAATTAGTAGGGCGAAGATCCTACTAATTCAACTTTTGGTCACTTTTGATTCATCCACATGAATCTAATCCAATTTCCTTCCTCCACACAAATCATCATGATAATCATGATCAACATCATCATCATATTAATATAAAAACTCTTGCATCATATCATCACCAACAACAATATAGCTAATAATCATCATAGTCATTACCACCAACACTATTTAATCATCATTTTCGTCAATGAGATATCATATAACAAGTTGGTCACTAGTCATAATCACAACTCCTCCTCATCGATCATCTTCATCAACTCTAACACATTGTAGCATGATACGTCTCCAACGTATCTATAATTTTTGATTGTTCCATGCTATTATATTATCAACTTGGGATGTTTTATATGCATTTATATGCCATTTTATATCTTTTTGGGACTAACTTATTAACTCAGTGCCCAGTGCCAGTTTCTGTTTTTCTGTGTTTTTGACCTTTTTCAGATAAGAATATTAAACGGAGTCCAAATGGAATAAAACCTTCGGGATGATTTTTTCTACGACAGAAGGGATCCAGAAGACTTGAGAACCAAGGCACAGGGCCATGGAGGAGGCCACAAGCCCCCTAGGCGCGCCCTAGGGGGGGGGCGCGCCTAGCAGGCTCGTGGGCCCCACGTGCCTCCTTTGCCCTAGCTCTTTCGCCTATAAATTCCCTAAAATCCCAAAACCAACAGAGAGAGCCACGAATATACTTTTCCGCCGCCGCAAGCTTCTGTTTCCGCAAGATCCCATCCGGGGACCGTTCTGGTGCCCTGCTGGAGGGGGATTCGGACACGGAGGGCTTCTTCATCAACACCATTGCCTCTCCGATGATGCGTGAGTAGTTCACCACAGACCTTCGGGTCCATAGATAGTAGCTAGATGGCTTGTTCTCTCTCTTGGATCTTCAATACAAAGTTCTCCATGATCTTCATGGAGATCTATCCAATGTAACTTTCTTTTGCGGTGTGTTTGTCGAGATCCGATGAATTGTGGATTTATGATCAGATTATCTATGAATATTATCTGAGTCTCCTCTGATTTCTTATATGCATGACTTCGTATCCTTGTAAGTATCTTCGAGTTATGGGTTTCGTTTGGCCAACTTGATCTATAATTCTTGCAATGGGAGAAGTGCTTGGTTTTGGGTTCATACCGTGCGGTGTCCTCACCTAGTGACAGAAGGGGTAGCGAGGCACGCATCATGTTGTTGCCATCAAGGGTAAAAATATGGGGTTTATATCATATTGCATGAATTTATCTCTCTACATCATGTCATCTTGCTTAAGGCGTTACTCCATTTGTTATGAACTTAATACACTAGATGCACGCTGGATAGCGGTCGATGTGTGGAGTAATAGTAGTAGATCTAGAAAGTATCGGTCTACTTGTCTCGGACGTGATACCTATATGTATGATCATTGCCTTAGATATCGTCATGACTTTGCGTGATTCTATCAATTGCTCGACAGTAATTTGTTCACCCACCGTAATACTTGCTATCATGAGAGAAGCCTCTAGTGAACACTATGGCCCCCGGGTCTATTTTACACATTATATATTCAGATCTACATACAAAAATACCAAAAATACCTTCATGCACTTTTATTTATTTATTTATATTTACCTATTATCACTATCAGATCTCACCTTGCAAGTAATCGTAAAGGGATTGACAACCCCTTTATCGCGTTGGGTGCAAGTTTGTTTGTTTTTGCGCAGGTGCCTTGGTGCCTCATTTTGATACTCCTACTGGATTGATACCTTGGTTCTCAAACTGAGGGAAATACTTATCTCTACTTTGCTGCATCACCCTTTCCTCTTAAAGGGAAAAACCAACGCAAGCTCAAGAAGTACCATAGCACATAATAACACATTGTACCTAGGACCTACTCCTCTCTTATAGGACCTACTCTACCCTCTCTTAGGTACAATAACATAAAAAAAGATAGGCCCTAACTCTCCATTATGGAGAATGGAGATCATCCTGTCTCCAATTCTTGGCCTATGCACAATGTTGCTTCCAAGTAGCTCTCTACGATTGACCATACATTTTTTCCAATCTTTGATTGTCATGTCTTCATCGGTTTTAGAAATCCGGTATGGACAGGAGTGATGGGTAGGCTGATCTGGCCGTGCTGGCCGTAAGCTCATAACATCAACGCGACCTCTCGAAAACATCAGAGAAGGCACGCAATCCTTCGGAATATTCTGTTGAAAAACATAGTAATAACTTTGTAGTTAGCAATGTAGCTTAGATTTAGAAGAATTTATGCAAAAGATGCACGGATGTCGTAATAATAGAAAATCTTACCACGCTATCTCTATGGATATTACCGTAGTTCACCACGTGCACTAGTGGCACATATTGACCATGATGTGGAGGAGTTTGATAATACCTATTGTAATTCTCAAGATCATTAAGAAATACGTTAAGATGATTTTTCTCCTTATAAGTTAATTCTGCTTCATCATTGTAGTAGTAGGTTTTGTGTGCCATCTTCCGTATATTTTTTAAAGAATGAAAATAAGTTGTCAATGGAAATAAGTTGTCAACTATTTTAAATAAAAGATACTCCCTTTGTAAACTAATATAAAAGCGTTTAGATTACTAAAATAGTATTCTAAACACTCTTATATTAGTTTAAGGAGGGAGTATAAATTACTTAATAAATAAGGTTGAGAAACTCACATAATGGTAGAACTGGAGGCGTTTGCACATCGACCCAGATGTCGATATTACCTTCAATTTCATCTTTCGGACGAATATCAAAAGTGATAAGCATATTAGGCTCAACTGCATAAGTCTTGCATGGTGCTCTCCAACTTTTGCATTCAAAATAGGAGTAGGTGTCTGCATTGTCAAATTTTATAGCAAAAGTATAACCATGCTGGGTCCTCAAGTGAACTCTCTTTTCCAAAAAAAATAGGAGTAGGTGTCTGCATTGTCGTTGTGACTTACTGTATCCACTTTGAGGGTCTCATCCAGCATGATGCTCAAGCGCCTACCATCAACTAGGAAAGGCTTGTCACACAGGTCGCGCTCGGCTTCACAGTATTCGCGCATAGCGAATTCCCTTTCTTCGTCAGACACTTCCTATGTTCACAGTTGAAACATTTAAAATCGATCGAAGGAAACTACGAGAAAACTGATCAACACACAGATCACTATTACTCAATATGCAACAGGTTGACTTTAGGTCTGTCGAGTCTTTCCTTCCTAAACTCTCATCTCACATATATGATGGGCACTCCTTCTACTATTGCGACCGTCGGTGATGGTGGCTCCCCCATTCGTCCCCGAGTGCATTACACCAAAATGTCCAGCACACGGGAATGAAGGAGAAGCGACCCCCACAATAGTAGTCAGGATTCTTCCTCTCCCATATATATATATGGTGGACACTTTCACTCACTGAAAGACACACGAGGAACCGAAACATACGTAAAGTCAATCCATTCCATGTATAGAGCAATTACATAGAAAAAATGCCCTATCTTTTGCCGGAATGACTGGCAAATCACAAGCACTCGATATGTCCTACATTATAGCACAAGACATTTCCTATATTCATAGTTGAAATAGACATGCATTCAACAAGCAAAACTAAATCATAAAACAAATTAGTATTCAAATTAGCATGCATTGAATAAGCAAAACTAAATCATCTCTAGCGGTCATACATCGTCGAATTGTATCACTAATACATCTCGAATAGTATCATACATATAACTCCAAAAACATTAAAATATGGAAAACACAAAATGGAAAACATTAAAATACGCAAGTTTTGCAAATACTAATTGCTATACATTGGATCAAATGTCAAAATTCATCAACTTTTTTCTATACATATACTAGATCAAAATGTAAAAATTCCTCAAATAGTGAAAATTCTTCATTTTTTTGTACACATCCAACTAATCATCTAGTGACAAAAAAGGCCAAAATTCATGCATCTATGTCAAAATTCGTCAAATGTCAAAATTCTTTATTTTTTTTATACATCAAAATTCTTGCATCTAATCATCTAATCATCTGTACCTCTAATTAATCATCTATACATCTAATTAATCATCTAATTATCAAAATTGTGTGTGTGTTCATCAAAATTGGGGGGGGGGGCGGGCCGGGGAAGGGCCGCCCGGCGCCATGGCGGCACAGGGGGCGAGTGAGAGGGGGAGGGGGGAGCTCACAGCGGGGCGACGGGGTGACGGCGAGGCGAGGCGATTCGGGGGCGGCGACGGAGGAGCGGGCGCGGGTGGCATTCGTGCGGCGTCAGGCCGGTCTCGGGGAGGAACGGACGCGGGCGGCATTAGAGATCGATGCAAGGAGGCGAGACGGCGACGGAGTGGGTGGTGTCGGGAAGGCGAGATGGCGACGGCGGCGATGTCGTGAAGAGGATGCAGAGTAACTGAAATTTTTTGAAGTGTTGTATATATAAGGAGACCTTTTGTCGCGGTTGGTGGCACCAACCGCAACTAAAGGTAAATTTTAGCCAGCCCAAGCGGCGGGAAGCCAGGCCTTTAGTCGCGGTTGGTGGCTCCAACTGCGACTAAAGGGGGGTCTTTAGTTACGGTTGGAGCCACCAACCGCGACTAAAGATGGTGGTCGCACAGGCGCGCTGTAGGGGAACTTTAGTCCCACCTCGCCAAGCGAGGGGCAGCCGCACTGGTTTATAAGCCACGCTGCAGCTGCTCCCTCGAGCTCCTATCGAACCTGTGTGGCCGTGTTGGGTCTACTGGGCCTTGCGGGCCTGCATCCTAGCCCAAGTTTGAGTTTCTAGTCGTATGCACGCCGTGGCGGCCTAGTACGCGCCCTTTTTTATTTATTTTTCATTTTTTTGCTTTATTTATTTTCTTTTGTTTCTGAGTTTTTTGTGCTTTATTGAGACTTAATGAGTGAATCTTTTTGCGTTAGGTCAAAAAATTATAAACTTTCTGTTAGTGGCAGTAGTTTCCAAATTCGAATAGTTTAAATTTAAATTATTTGAAATTTGTGTGAATCACTAGTTTGTGAATAACTTTACTTTAAAAATAGATTTTCCAGTGATTCTTTTTTCTACTATTTAATATTATTGTGTTTTATCATTATATCCAATTTGGTAAATCTTAGGTTATTGAAAAAAAGAAATGCCATTGTAACAGGCGAGTTTTCGTTCGAAACCTTGATACTTCAATAGAGATTGTCCATTTTGTACACGAAGTGCATCCACTTTTGGCCGTAACCCTCTCAACTTTTGATAACATGCCATGTGGGTGAAATGATGATACCATGCCAACTTTCTACCTTTTCAGAGTTCATTTGAAGTGCTTTTCGATTTCAGGGCTATTTGGCTGGAAAAAATCAGTAAGTGCATAAAAAATAGCAAATGAAGTCAGAAAGGGTTAAAAATTAAGGATGTGGCTTTGAATGGTGCATTTTGAACACACAAAAAGTATGGATTTCAAATAAGTTTAGAAAATGAAATGCCTTTGTAAAAGGCGACTTTTCGTCCGAAACCCTCATACTTCGAAAGAGATTGTCCATTTTGTACACGAAGTGCATCTAGTTTTTGTCGTAACCCTCTCAACTATTTAGAACATGCTATGTGGGTGAAATGATGATACCATGCCAATTTTCAACCTTTTCAGAGTTCATTTGAAGTGCTTTTCAATTTTAGGGTTATTTTGTTGAAAAAATTAGTAAGTGCATGAAAAATAGCAAATGAAGTCAGAAAGGGTTGAAAATTGAGGATGTGGCTTTGAATGGTGCATTTTGAACACACAAAAAGTATAGAGTTCAAATAAGTTAATAAAAATGAAATGCCTTTGTAACACGCAATTTTTCGTCCGAAACCCTGATACTTCGAAAGAGATTGTCCATTTTGTATACGAAGTGCATCCAGTTTTTGTTGTAACCCTCTCAACTTTTTAGCACATGATTTGTGGGTGAAATGATGATACCATGTCAATGTTCAAACTTTTCAGAGTTCATTTGAAGTGCTTTTCAATTTCAGGGTCATGTTAGCTCAAAATAAATCATGAAATCCATGAAAAATAGCAAATGAAGTCAGAAAACGGTTGAAAAGTGTTGATGTGCTTTGGATGGTACATTTTGAACACACAAAAAGTATGGAGTTCAAATAAGTTCAAAAGAATGAAATTCCTTTGTAATGGAAGATTTTTCGTCCGAAACCGTGATACTTCGGAGGAGATTGTCCATTTTGTACACGAAGTGCATCCAGTTTTTGCCATAACCCTCTCAACTTTTTAGCACATGCTATGTGGGTGAAATGATGATACCATGCCAACTTTCAAACTTTTCAGAGTTCATTTGTAGTGCTTATCAATTTCAGGTTCATTAGCTCAAAAAAAATCATTAAATGCATGAAAAATAGCAAATGAAGTCAGAAAGGGTTGAAAATTGATGGCCTCCCTTCGAATGGTGTATACTTAACGCACAAAACACATAAGTACACTACTATTACAATGATTCCCTTGGGTTTGTCCGAAGTGGGACTTTCTAGATATAGAAGTCCAAAAACTAACTAGAGAAGCTGGTCACATCCGAGAGTGGGATCTTTGGGTGTAAAACTTTTTCTTCGCGTGTGTCCCTCTTTGTCATAACCATGGACAATCTTCATCGTTTAACTTGATGCTCGGGTCAACATTCACTGTGAAGGGAGCAATTTCATGAAACTTTTCATAATCTTCTGACATGTCTGTCTTGTCCGCTAGTCCCACGATATTTCTTTTCCCTGAAAGAACTATGTGGCGCTTTGGCTCATCGCATGATGTATTTGCTTCCTTATCTTTTCTTTTTCTCGGCTTGGTAGACATGTCCTTCACATAGAAAAACCCGCGCCACATCGTTGGCTAGGACGAATGGTTCGTCTGCGTACCCAAGATTGTTGAGTTCCACTGTTGTCATTCCGTACTGCGGGTCTTCCTTTACCCCGCCTCCTGTCAGATTGACCCATTTGCACCTAAACAAAGGGACCTTCAAATCAAGTCCATAGTTAAGTTCCCATATCTCCTCTATGTAACCATAGTATGTGTCCTTTGGCACATTGTTGTTTGCTACATCAAAGCAGACACCACTGTTTTGGTTGGCACTCTTTTTATCTTGGGAGATCGTGTAAAATGTATTCACATTTATCTCGTACCCTTTGAAAATCAATATAGTCGAAGATGGTAACTTCGACAGCAAGTACATGTCATCTTCAATAGTGTCGTCATGCATGAGACGTGTCTGCAACCAACCGGCGAAAGTCATCGTTTGTTCATGTGTAATCCAGTCGTCAAACTTCTCCGAGTGTTTGGAGAGTAGAATATTCTTGTGTTGCTCGATATACGGAGCCAGCAAGGCGGAACTTTGTAGAACTGTGTAGTGTGCTTGTGCCAAAGAATGCTCGTCCCGGCATATTAGTGATTTCTTTCCTAGCGTGCCTTTTCCACCCAGTATGCCCTCATGCCGCGATTCAGGAACACCTATCGGCTTAATGTCAGGAATAAAGTCAACACAAAACTCAGTGACCTGCTCTATTTCATGTCCCTTAGAGATGCTTCCTTCTGGCCTAGCACAATTATGAATATATTTGTTTAAGACTCCCATGAACCTCTCAAAGGGGAACATATTGTGTCGAAATACAGGATCGAGAATGGCAATCTCCTCGACTAGGTGAACTAGGAAATGCGTCATGATATTGAAGAAGGATGGTGGGAACACCAACTCAAAGCTGACAAGACATTGCACCAAATCATTCTCTAACATTAGTAGCATTTCTGGATTGATTACCTTCTGAGAGATTGCATTCAGGAATGCACATAGCTTAACAATGGCTAATCAAAAGTTTTCCGGTAGAAGCCCCCTCAATGCTACCGTAAGCAGTTGCATCATAATCACGTTGCAGTCATGAGACTTTAGGTTCTGGAACTTTTTCTCTTCCATATTTATTATTCCCTTTATATTTGACGAGAAGCTAGACGGGACCTTCATACTGAGAAGGGATTCGAAGAAGATTTCCTTCTCTTCTTTTGTAAGAGCGTAGCTGGCATGACCCTGAAACTACTTTGGATCCATGCCTTCTTTTCCATGCATACGCTGCTGGTCCTCTCGTGCCTCCAACGTATCTTTTGTCTTCCCATACACGCCCAAGAAGCCAAGCAGGTTCACGCAAAGATTCTTCGCCACATGCATCACATCGATTGCAGAGCGGACCTCGAGGACTTTCCAATACGGTAGCTCCCAAAATATAGATTTGTTTTCCACATGGGTGCATGTTTGTCAGCGTCATTCGGAACAAATTGTGCACCAGGACCCTTGCCAAAGATTACTTTTAAATCCTTGACCATATCAAGTATTTCATCACCCGTACGGTGGCGAGGCTTCTTCCGGTGATCTGCCTCACCTTTGAAATGCTTGCCTTTCTTTCTTACGGGATGCATGCTCTGAAGAAATCGACGATGCCCCAGATACACATTCTTCTTACATTTATCCAAATATATACTGTCGGTATAATCTAAACAGTGCGTGCATGTGTGGTATCCATTGTTTGTATGTCCTAAAAGGTTACTGAGAGCATACTAATCATTGACGGTTACAAACAGCAACACATGTAGGTCAAATTCCTCCTGATATTCCGCATCCCATGCACGTACACCTTTTCCATTCCACAGCTGTAAAAGTTCTTCAACCAACGGCCTTAGGTACACATCAATGTTGTTGCCGGGTTGCTTGGGGCCTTGTATGAGCACTGGCATCATAATGTGTTGGAAATATGCCCTAGAGGCAATAATAAATTGGTTATTATCATATTTCCTTGTTCATGATAATCGTTTATTATCCATGCTATAATTGTATTGATCAGAGACTCAGATGCATGTGTGGATACATAGGCAAAACCATGTCCCTAGTATGCCTCTAATAGACTAGCTCGTTGATCAAAGATGGCTATGGTTTCCTAGTCATGGACATGAGATGTCATTTGATAACGGGATCACATCATTCGTAGAATGATGTGATGGACAAGACCCAAACTACAAACATACCATATGATTGTGTCAGTTTATTGCTACAATTTTCTGCATGTCAAGTATATGCTCCAATGACCATGAGATTATGCAACTGACGGACACCGGAGGAGTGCCTTGTGTGTATCAAACGTTGCAACGTAACTGGGTGACTATAAAGGTGCTCTACAGGTATCTCCAAGGGTGTCTGCTGGGTTGGCATGGATCAACACTGGGATTTGTTACTCCGTGTGATGGATAGGTATCTCAGGGCCCACTCGGTAATACAACATCACAATAATCCTTGCAAGCAATGTGACTAAGTGTTAGTTGCGGGATCTTTTATTACAGAACGAGTAAAGAGACTTGCCGGTAACGAGGTTGAACTAGGTATGGAGATACCGACGATCGAATCTCGGGCAAGTAACACACCGAAGAACAAAGGGAACATTATGCGGGATTAACTGAATCCTTGACATAGAGGTTCGACCGATGAAGATCTTCATAGAATATGTAGGAAACAATATGGGCATCTAGGTCCCGCTATTGGTTATTGACCGTAGAGGTGTCTCGGTCATGTCTACATAGTTCTCGAACCCGCAGGGTCTACACACTTAAGGTTTGTGACGTTTCGGTAGTATAGAGTTATGTATGGTGGTGACTGAAGGTTATTCGGAGTCCCGTAAGAGATCCTGGATGTCAGGAGGAGCTCCGGAATGGTTCGGAGGTAAAGATCCATATATAGGAAGTCCTATTTTAGTCGCCGGAAAAGTTTCGGACTCATCGGTAGTGTACCGGGAGTGCCAGTAGTGTACCGGGAGACCATTGGGAGGGGTATTTCGACCCAAGAGGCTACATGGGCTGTGGGAGAGTGAATACCAGCCCTTAGTGGGCTGGTGTAAGTCCTACACAAGACCCATGAGGCTGGGAGAGAAAACCCAAAGAGAAAAGGTGGAAAAAAGGCAAAATAGGGAGCAATCCTAGTCCTACTAGGATTGGAGGAGGTGTCCTCCTCTCCTCCTTGGTTCGGCCGACCCAAAGGCTGGCTCTTTGAGAGCCAAGCCTCCTCCTCTCTTCCTCTTATATATACTAGAGGTTTTAGGGTTTTTTGCACCTGATTTTCAGCCACGTGCTACCCGTTCCTCTAGTGCATACACTACAGGAAACAGGTACTTTGCCGTCCGCCATCCCGGACGGCAAAGGCATGAAACCCGGACGGCAAAGGCTTTGTCGTCCGCCAGCGGACGACAAACCATCCGGCTGAATAATCCACGGTAAAGGCTGCTTTGCCGTCCGCTCGTGGATGGCAAAGACCTTAGGTTCTTTGTCGTCTGCCAGCAAACGGCAAAGAGCGTGGACGGCACGCATGGGCACTTAGCTCCGTTAGGGGGCTTAACGGCGTGCTTTGCCATCCGCTGGCAGACGGCAAAGACCTTAGGTTCTTTGTTGTCTGCCCACGGACAGCAAAGAACCTAAGGTCTTTCTTTGCTGTCTGCCCACGGACGACAAAGAACCTAAGGTCTTTGTCATCGGACGGCAAAGCACCTTTTTTTTGATAGCCTAGGTGGGTTCTTTGCCATCTGCTGGCGGACGGCAAAGAATCTTAGTTCAACGAGTTCATATATATCCCCTGTTTTTTTGATTTTTCTTAAAATCAGTCAATTTGACAGAATATTCATATATATCCAACATATACATATCCAGAACATACATATCACTCAACAAGTTCCAACAAGCATACCAAATAAGTTGAAACAAGCATATATATATATACCAATAATTAAGTTCCAACATACAAGTCCAACATATATACAAGTTTCCAACAACACACAATATGGTTTCCAACAACATATCCATACATATGTATCCAAAACAAGTTTGCCATAAACATAAAGGTAGCAGAAGTAGAAGAGTACAGTCCATCAATGCAAGCTTCCTCATCTATATCAAATCTGCAAAGTAGGAAAGATATAGTTAGAAGAAGAAGAATACTAGCTAGAAGAAGAAGAAGAAAATGATGAAAAAAAGAAGAAGAAGAATTTATCTTCTATTTCTTTTCTCCACTACTCTCCTCTCCTCTTCTCCAAGGTAGTAATGCCATTTTCTAGCTAACTAATCATATCAAGTAATTTTGGAGGAAAAAATGCTAAGTATAGGTCATTTTATAGCTATCCTAGGTAGAATATATCATTTTGGAGGTAAGTAAGGTTATTATGTATTTTTGAGGAAAATAAGCTAAGTATAGGTCATTTTGGAGGTAAACCAAGGTTATTATGCCATTTTTTTACCTAAATGAGCATATTATGTCATAAATGAACTAGCTAAGCTAATTATAGATCATTATTGAGCTATGCTAGGTAGTTATGCCATTTTGTACCCAAGTGAGCTAATTATGTCATAAATGAAGTAGCTATAGATCATTATTGAGCTATACTAGCTACTAATGCCATTTTCTAGCTAACTAAGCATATCAAGCAATTTTGGAGGAAAAAATGCTAAGTATATGTCATTTTACAGGTATGCTAGGTAGAATATACCATTTTCTAGCTAACTAAGCATATCAAGTCATTTTTGATGAAAATAAGCTAAGTATAGGTCATTTTATAGCTATCCTAGGTACAATATATCATTTTGGAGGTAAGTAAGGTTATTATGTATTTTTGAGGAAAATAAGCTAAGTATAGGTCATTTTGGAGGTAAAGCAAGGTTATTATGCCATTTTTTTTACCTAAGTGAGCATACTATGCCATAAATGAACTAGCTAAGCTAATTACAAATCAGTATTGAGCTATCCTAGGTAGTTATGCCATTTTGTACCTAAGTGAGGTAATTATGTCATAAATGAACTAACTAAGCTAGCTATAGATCTTTATTGAGCTATACTAGCTACTAATGCCATTTTCTAGCTAACTAAGCATATCAAGTCATTTTGGAGGAAAAAAATGCTAAGTACAGGTCATTTTATAGCTATCCTAGGTAGAATATACCATTTTCTAGCTAACTAAGCACATCAAGTCATTTTTGATGAAAATAAGCTAAGTATAGGTCATTTTGGAGCTAAGTAGTTCATTTCTTAAGCTAAGTATGAATTTTGTTAATGAAAACACTTGGGAAAACTTACCATCAACACGGAGGTGAAGAACCAGTAGGGTTTGGGCCAGGGTGAGACGTAGAAGGACCGGCCGGGGTTGCGGCAGACGTAGAAGGATCGATCGATGCTTGTCGGGAGGCACGCTGCACCAAAGATCATTTGCAATGTCTCCTTAGCATGATGCAACTCAAATGTGAATACTAGTAACTAATGACCATTTAAATGAAACTCACCGTGGGTTCTATAGCAATATGGGGCATCGACGGAAGGGTCTGGCCATTGTTCTGGCACACGGTCTGCACATTTTGTTTTCATGAGTCATTCATATTAGTTAGTAATGAAATGAACATTACGTGCCTGATTTGGCTAATATACAGGAGAAACTTACCACGAGGAGCTCGTATAGGGCCCGGTGAGACGCGTCTTTCCGGTTCCTCTCCTCCTTCAACAGCCTCGTCATCCTCTCCTCCATGTCCCTCTCCCTCTGCTTCGCCTACCTATTTGCCTCCGCTAGAAGCTCCTGGGCCCTAGCCTCAATGGAGAGATCCATTGGCCATGGATGAGGCCTTATATCAGGATCAGAGCTCATATGGCGCTTCTTGATCTCTCGGAGAGTTATAGGACAACGTACCAGTCCATCCCCAATGGCTATCAAGCCACGGGGCCTCCCACCACCAGATATCATCACGAGCTCTGGATCAAAAGGACTCTGGCTCGGGTTGAAGTCGTGCCCTTTCCTCGCCTTCCCCTCATCTCTGTACCTCATGAGCTTTTTGTGGGAGGAGATGTTGCTGAAGCTCTCTGGATGATCGAGGTCATCCTCAGAGAATGCCTTGGCCTTCTTGTACGAGGCAGTATGAGCCATGGCATAGAGGTCGAACAGAGGTGGAACCTCCTTCTTGTTTTCTCGCGCCTAAAAGAGGTGAATAAAATATTAGTTAAGGGCTCAAGGTAGCATGAAGAATGAAATTGCATGAATCATGAAGCAAACCACATACCCAGTTATCCCCGTACTCAAACAGGTTGGAGCTCCCTTGATGGTGTGGCACACCTCTCATTTGAGCACGCTTCTCCTTGGCCATGTTGTGTTCGGCTAGCCATTCGGGAGATCACCACTCATCCACCAATGCCTCCCAACAGTCCATCCTATTTGCACACCATCTCAGGGGCATCTAAGTTAGACAAGACAAATTTCAGCGCTACGCCTACGAATCAAATCAAAGAAACTAAGTACAAGGCCTTAAGAATAGATAATTACCTTCACAAACTTCTCCTTACTCAGATAATTTTTGCGGCACTTCTTCTTGGCACTCTTAATGTTACTCGAGGCGTAGTAGTCGCGAATGGCCTGCACCCGAGCCTCGTGTCGTAAGTTCTGAAGTAGGTGCTTGCACTCGGCTTCGAGAACAATAGCCGCTCTTGCCTCATCTTCCTCAAGACACCTATAGAAGGTCTACAATCAAACAAGACAACACATTAGACACTGATTAGTAAAATCACTAGGTGTTGTTGATTTTGAATTCTGTAAAGGAGAAATTACCCAAAAGCAACGGATCACAATGTCAGCCACCGCCTCGCACAAGACACCGTCGACCATCTCCTCCGGCAGGGCCGGGGCAGCCTTGAACAACTCCCAGGTCAGTGCTAACTGTGGAGACTCACCCTCACCGGGCAACTAGACCTTCCCCGGGTAGTGATGCCAGAGAAGCACACCAAGGACCTGGTTGGGCCTGCGGACACCACGCTCGTATTTCCAACCCCTGCAGTAGGACAAGGCCAACACATTAGATATTAATTTGAAGAAACATGAAGGCAAAAGGTTAAAAAAGAGTAAATGCACTTACTTCTCCGTATTAGGCTCAATCAAACACCTGTGCTCGCGGGTCGTTGGCACGGGAGGCAGCTTTGTACAACCACGCTGGTAGACCTTCTTGCCCTCCTCAACCAGCTCGCTCTCGCTATAGGTGTCCTCAGACAAGTAATTGTCCTCGCCACCATCAGCATGGGCACTAGCCTCCGGAGTCACGTGGGACGAAGACTCTAGGACCCGAGTCTCCTGGGATGAAGACTCTGGGACTCGAGTCTCCTGGGATGAAGGCTCGGTGACCCGAGGCTCGTCGACCCAAGGCTCATGGACCGGAGTTCGAGACGGATCCAAGTCAGACGGGTCCACCTGAGACGGAGCACTCCTATGGTCGGGAGAATCAGCTGGGGGTGGTGGCGAGGAAGGCGCAGCAGCCTTCCTACCTATAGCACGTCTCTTCGTCTTCCCCCGACCTCTCCCGGTCGAAGAAGAAGCGCCCGCCGGTGTCTGCATGCTGTGTACCAGCGCTCTCCGGAGTTGCTGGGGTGGAACAATAGCACCCCTCCCAGCACGCGCCGAGGAAGGATGCCTAGAGCGCTCTCGACCCCCTCCCACCATCTGTCAACACCTGCAATGACAAAGAGTGAACAAAATTAGTTCAACATAAAAATTTGAATACCTAATAACATGAACTAATTAATAATATGTATGTAAATAATAATAATTGAATACCTCACATTACTAATTAATATTAATCTTCATCGTCTATATATGCTCCGGGATCAGTAAATGCATAATCATGATCACTATCAGTAATGATGTGCTCATCAGCATCATCAATAAATGCATCAACATGTGGAAGGCCTCTATGTAATCGGTCAAGCATTGTCAGGTCATCCGCAGCAGTAACCTCTTCTTCTTCTATCTCTTCTTGTTCCTGCTCAGGGGTGAAGTCGGGTTCACTGATGCCGTCGACCTCAATGTTCTGGGGTGAAGTAGAGCGGTTCTTTAAGCGTTTTTTGGAAACACGTGTTTCTTGGAATAATTATCCTTCATATGTGTATGGGTTAATGTGAGGTTCATAATCATCTTCATTGAGGGGAGGTGGTCTAAAATGTGGTGGCACATCATAAACGACATCCCAATCTTTCAAATTTGGATCCGTTTGGCAGGCTCATGGTAGATAGAAAACTTGGGTCGCCTGTTGAGCCGTAATATAGACATCGGGAACATCCAAATGGGTGCTTTGTTTGATTTCGACTAGCCCTATATGTTCATGAGTCCTTCTAGTCTCCTTCGGCTAGAACCAATTACATTTGAAGACTATGCCGTTTGGTGGGTTTTCACCAAAGATTTTAAGTTCATAAATTGCTTCAACTCTTCCATAATACTCGACCTCTCCATTGCCGACAGCGGAGACACAACAATTTGTAGTCTTTCGGTCGGCCATAGATAGCTCTTTGCCAAAAGTACGATAGCGATACGCATTGATGTCGTATTTGTCAAATGAACGGACCTTAAAGTCAAAACCATTAGCGACTTGTCTCAATTCGGAGTCCATAGACTCTGCATTAGCCTACAAGTTTAATACCAAAGGAATGTTGCATTAGCCGCAAACTAGGCGAAGAAATGAAATTATCTAATTAATGGAAATTACTGTTTGCTTGAACCAAGAGATGAAACCGGGATAGCCGCCTCCATGCTTTGCCAGTAGCTCATACTCTTCAATGGAATCCTTTTGGATCATGGCTCCAGCCGAGAATTTGGCGACGTATCGACTGTATCACATATCAAGGAATAAGAGCATTTCAAAGGAACTAGAAGTTGCGAAACAATGTACCGAGAACTTACTCGATGTATGGCCGCACTTCTGTTAGGTTGTTGAGAATATACAACGAATTGGTCCACCATTCTTTGACATCCAACCCTAATGATTTCGAAGCACCGGCTGGTGCAAGCTTCCCTTTGAATAGGCTGAGGTTGGATCGACCTTTTTCATGGTCGCCATCATTGTACCTCCTTAGTAATGAATGCCTCGGCTATCGATGCTTCAACTCTATGTTTATTTTTACGTTTTGCTCGAAGCGTCTTCTGCATCCTCTCAGTTGAGAAGCACCAACGATTTTGCACGCCCCCCCCAATCTTGCCTCGGTCGGGAGATGCAAAATCAAATGCTGCATTGGATTAAAGAAGCCAGGTGGAAAGATCTTTTCTAACTTGAAGATCAACTCCGGCGCCAACTCTTCCAGTTCGTCTAGCACGTCAGGCGATAGTTCTTTCGCACAGAGAGCGCGGAAGAAATAGCTCAGCTCTGCTAGTACTAGCCATTCATCCTCAGGGATAAAGCCACTCAACATCACCGGCATTACCCGCTCAAACCATATGTGCCAATCATGACTCTTGAGACCAATTTTTTTCAATTTTTCAAGACTCGCTCCCCTCTTTAGATTCACTGCATACCCATCAGGGAACATCAACTGCATTTTCACCCACAAGATCATTTCCCTCATTGCTGGCCTTCCAAGATTGAACCATGCCTTTGGCTTCCTCCAGTTCTTCTTTCCTTTCGGTTGTCAAATGTTTTGTAACGGTCTATCACATAGAGCCTCCTGGTCGACTCTAGCCTTAGGATTATCCTTTGACTTCCCCTCTATGCCGAACAATGTACCAAAAAGGGCCTCCGCGACATTCTTTTCAGTGTCCATCACGTCGATGTTGTGTGGGCAAAGGAGGTCTTTGAAGTAAGGTAGATCCCACAAACATATCTTGTGAGTCAAGGCGTGTTCCCTATTATACCCTTTGAAATACCCTGGACGAGTTGGATCCAGCTCGAGAGCGTTTATCTGATCCAGGATCTGTTAGCCTGTCAACGCAGGTGGTGCAATGTTTCTGACAACTCTACCTTTGATGAAATTCTTCTTGTCTTTTCTGAACTTATGGTCAGGATCCAGGAACTATCTATGCATGTCGAAGCAAGAAAACTTGAGACCCGCCTCCAGCCAACGGAACTGAAGAGCTGCCTTGCATGTGGGGCACGGAAACCTTCCATGCACACACCAGCCAACGAATAGCACATACGCCGCCAAGTCATGCATCGAGTACATGTACCACACATGCATTTTGAAGTTCTTTTTTGTATCGGCGTCATATGTCTTGATCCCATTATCCCAGGCTTCTTGCAATTCATCCTTAAGCGGTTGCATGTACACATTCATATTCTTCCCCGGATATTTGGACCCTGGAATTATGAGGGTCAGGAAAATGTTCTTTCTTTTCATAATCTCTCCGGGGATAGATTGAGTGGAATGACAAATACAGGCCAACAATTGTATTGTGCTGCCGTCATACCATACACATTGAACCCATCATGCTGATGGCAACTCGAGGATGCCTTTGTTCTGCGGCTTTATCCTTATGTAATGCATCGAACTGCTTCCACACAAAAGCGTCCGAAGTGTGTCCCAACATCAGATTCCCCTCTGCATCCACTTCTGTTCTTTTGCCCAATTTATGCCACGTCATCTGTCTAGCCGTCTCTTCGACCATGAAAAGTCGTTGAAGTCTTGGTATGATTGGCAGATACCGAAGAACATTAATAGGGATTTTGGTCTGACTCTGCTCACCCATACCGTTGTCTGCCAGAACATACCTGGAAGCATTGCAAATGGGGCAATATTCCAAGCACGCATACTGAAGCCTAAATGAGGCACATCCATTCTCACAGGCATCTATCTTCTCATAGGGCATCTTAAGCGCATGCAGGATTTTGTCCGACCGGTACAGGTTTGGTGGCAATACATGGCCTTTGGGTAGAAAGCATCCAAATATCATCATAATCGCGTCGTAGCATTCTCTGCCCAGGTTGAACTGAGCCTTTAGAGCCATTACTTGCGCGATGGAATCCAGCTGACAAAGCTCAGTGTGCTCATGGAGAGGACGTTTTGAAGACTCCAACATTTCATAAAAGGCCTTTGCAGATTCCTCCATCTCATCGTCCGAATCCCGAGCATCATCAAAGTCTTGCACCATGTCTTCGATCCCGGTACCATGCTCGTCGGTGCGATGATGAAGCACCTCAGCTCTGGCACGTTGGGCAGACTCACTATGAAATGTCCAGATCGTATAACTAGGCATAAAACCCCACTTCTCTAGGTGTTTGATCATTTCAAACTCTGACTTCTTCTTATAGTTGTCGCAATCGACACAAGGGCACCAGGTTGTTTTCTGTCCATTTGCAAATGCGACTCTCACAAACTCCTTGTTTTTTGTTAACCATTTGCGGGTCATGTCTTTCTGACTAGTGTGACCGGTGTACATCCACCCACGATCACTCATCTTGCCTAGCTACTGGACACACACAAAATATATACATAATTCAGCAAACCATATTCATCAGTTAATAGAGATTGTCAGTTTCATTACGTCGATGCAACCTAGACGCTAGTAGGTAAAGATAGGTCCTAATACCACCTAAGTATTTGTAGATTGGGTTCGTTTTCCCATGCTCTGCTCTGGATCCGATGCAAAATTTCGGCAACACCTCCCCACTGTTCTCCTGATACACGTCTCGGCAATAAACAGAGAGGATGTGTACCTGAAGAAAAACAGGGAGGCACTGACGAAATTCTGCATCGGATCCGGAGCAGAGCATAGTGGAAAATGAACCCAATCTACACATACTCGGGCTGTCCATGGATAACATTGGACAATTCGAAAGAATCACGGTCATAAATATGCAAATGTATGCATATTTATAGATGTAACCCTTTCGAACGGGAGACGCATAGTGTTCACGCATACTGATGATTCAATCTACCTACATCTAGCAAGTTTCATCGGCACGAAGACCGGAACAGAGCAAATGAAGGGGGAGGAGGAGATGTTATTTGGGCTCACCCACGAACGCAGGGGCGGAGCTCGTCGAACGCATGGGGAGGTTGTCGAACACTAAACCCTCACAGCGACGAAACAACTGCACATTTAAATCCACCCGATGAACACAAATATATATATGATGTTTTTCATAACAAAATCGGAAATTATATGACCTAACTAATAATTCACACATATATGACCCCGTCGGCCTTTGGAAGGCCGAAGAGCACCCTTTCGGTCAACAGGAGGCCGAAGAGGTGTCGGGGTGTCGGGGTGCCGTGTCGGGGTTGAGATGTCGTGTCGGGGTTGGGGGTCATGGGTGTCGTGTCGTGGTGTCGGGTTAGGGGGTTCCTCGACGTCGATGAAACCCTAAATAGCAAGTATCATCGGTGCAAGATATATGTGGCGCTCGGTGTTGAACACTAGATCCACATCCCACAAGTGACGCCGGCGCCCGGTGTCCCGCGTGCAGTAATAGTTTTGGGTCGGTGTACATCGGTATAATGTGTGTGTGACTTTCGGTTCGTCGAGGCTTTCCTTAAGTAATTCTCATATCTCATGGTGTGTTGGTGCGCTGTCTCTCACACTGATATGGTGGTGTATATATCTTGGTGGACACTCTCACAGTAATAGTTTGACCGCTGGTGATGGACGCCTCTTCTCTCCTCTTCTTGCGCAATATATCGACGACTATATCGCAAAGAAGAGAAAAAAGAAGAGGTGCCCCCCACGACAACAGTAGGGATTTCTCCATCAAGAACACACATGAAAGTTATTTAAGGAAAGCCTCGAGGGACCGAAAGTCACACACGCATTATACCGATGTACATCGACCCACGATCACTCATCTTGCCTAGATATTGGACACACACAAAATACTGATGATTGAAGACACCTATACCTATAGTGTCGTGTCGGGGTCAGGGTGCTGTGTTGTGGTCGTGGGTGATGTGTCGGGGTCGGGGTGTCGGGGTGTCATGTCGGGGTCTGGGTGTCGGGCATGTAGTGTCGGGGTAGGGGTGCTATGTCTGGGTTAGGGGGTTCCTCGACGTCGATGAAACCCTAAATAGCAAGTATCATCGGTGCGAGATACATGTGGCGCTCGGCGTTGAACACTAGATCCACATCCCACAAGTGACGCTGGCGCCCGGTGTCCCGCGCGCAGCAATAGTTCTGGGGGCCGATGATGGTCGAACACCTATGCGGATTTTTCTGGCAGCCTCTGCGATGAGGATCAAATCCAAGTTTTGAAACTTCAAACAACCAAACCGACTTGAGTCAGTTAGGGTGTTTCAAGTTTCAACACTTGGCTTTTAATCGTCATCGCAGAGGCTGCAAGACAAATTGGCAAAGGTGTTCAACCGCCATCGACCCCGAGAACTGTTGCTGCGGGACGCCGGACGCCGGCGTAACTTGTGGGACATGGATGCAGCGTTCGACACCGACGGACACATGTATCTCCTACCAACGATACTTGCTATTTAGGGTCCCATCGACGTCGGGGGTGTCATGTCCGGGTCGGGGTGTTGGGGGTGTCATGTCGGGGTGTGGGGGGTGTCGTGTCAGGGTGTGAGGGGTGTCGTGTCGGGGTCGGGGTGTGGGGGGTGTCGTGTCGGGGTCGGGGTGCCATGTCAAGGTGTCGTGTCGGGGTGTCGGGGTGTCATGGTGTCGGGGTGTCGTGGTGTCGTGTCGGGGGTTGGGGTCGGAGGCGTCGGGGGTTGAGTGTCGGTGGCGTCAGAGGTTGGGGATTAGTGGCGTCGGGGGTGCCGTGTCAGGGTGTCGGGTGTCGTGTCGGGGTCGGCGTGTCGGGGGTGTCGTGTCGGGGTCGGGGTGCTGTGTTGTGGTCGGGGGTGCCGTCTCGAGGTGTCGGGGTGTCGTGTCGGGGTCGGGGTGTAGGGGGTGTCATGTCGGGGTCGGGGTGTCGAGGGTGTCGTGTCGGGGTCGGGGTGCTGGGTCGTGGTCGGAGGTGCCTTGTAGGGGTGTCGGGGTGTCGTGTCGGGGTCGGGGTGTAGGGGATGTCGTGTCGGGGTCGGGGTGATGTGTCATGGTCGCGGGTGCCGTGTGGGGTGTCAGGGTCTCGAGGTGTCAGGGTCGGTGTGATGTGTCGGGGTGTCAGGGTGTCGTGTCGGGGTGTCGGGGTCGGGGTCGGGGTCAGGGTCGGGGTCGGGGCCGGGGTCGGGGTCGGGGTGTCATGTCGGGGTCGGGGTCGGGTTCGGGGTCTTCTTCTTCCTCCTTTCCTTTTTCCTCTTCTTCTTCTCCTCCTGTCCTGTTTTTTCTTCTTCGTCTTCCTCTTCTTCTTTTTTCTTCTCCTCCTCCTCCTCTTCTTCTTCTTCCTTTACTTTTTTCCTCTTCTTCTTGTCCTCCTCTCCTCTTTTTTTCTTCTTCCTGTTCTTCTTTTTTCTTCTCTTTCTCCTCCTCTCCTATTTTTTCTTCTTCTTCTTCCTCTTCTTCTTTTTTCTTCTCCTCCTCCTCCTCTTCTTCTTCTTCCTTTCCTTTTTTCCTCTTCTTCTTCTCCTCCTCTCCTCTTTTCTTCTTCTTCTGCTTCTTCCTTTTTGTTCTTTTCCTTTTTTATTTTTCCCTTTTTTCTTCATCTTTTCTTATTTTTTCTTCTAGGTTTTTTCTTTTCTTCTTTTCTACCTAATATATACTAACTAATAACTAACTAATACAAACTAAAGCAGACGGCAAAGAGTGTAACCATTAGTCCGCCCCCCGCCGTGACGTTGTGGGCCCTCCTCACCTCTTTGCCGTCCGCTAGAAGAAATCTTTGCCGTCTGCCAGCGGATGGCAAATAAGTGCCAGATTGACCTAGCCAGTGTCGTGGCCCGTGGCGGACGGCAGAAAACTCTTTGCCGTATGCCAGCGGACGGCAAAGAAGTGCAGACGGCAAAGACCCTCTTTGCCATCAGCTGGTTCTTTGCCATGTGCTTTGGAAAGACAAACGGCAAACAGCCTCTTTGCCGTCCGCTTGCAGACGGCAAAGAGTTGGCAGATGGCAAATTGTCTGATTCCTATAGTGATAGTTTCTCCTCCAGATCGGATTTCTGAAGTGCTTAGGCGAAGGCCTGCCGAAATAGCTCCACCACCATCCGTGGAGGTGTCGTCCGTTCAGCGCTAGAACAGAAGGACCATGATCGAGATCACGAGATGGATCGTGATGAGATTGCGAGACGGATCATGATGAGATCGCAGGACGGATCGTGATGAGTTCGCGGGATGGATCATGATGAGTTCGCGGGACGGATTGTGATTGGATCGTGGGACGGATCGTGATTGGATTGTGGGACGTTCGACGAGTTGGAGCACGAAGACGTTCGACTACACCAACTACGTTTCTTAACGCTTCCCGCTTAGCGATCTACAAGGTTATGTAGATCCACTCTCCCTCTCGTAGATTCTCATCACCATGGATAGATCTTGCGTGTGCATAGGAATTTTTTTGTTTCCCATGCAATGTTCCCCAACAATGGTATCAGAGCTAGGTCTATGTGTAGATGAGATCTCTATTAGAACACAAAGAGTTTGTGGGCGTTGATGCTTTGATTGCTTCCTTCCTTGGTCGTGTTTTGGTTCAACGGTATTGTGAGATGAAGTGGCTAGGGCCAACATTACTCGTACGCTTACGAGAGACCGGTTCCCTCAACCGCAACTTGTTGCATAGATGGCTTGCGGGTGTCAGTTTCTCTCACTTTAGTTGGATCGGATTCGACAAAGGCGGTCCTTGAGAAGTTTGAAAAGCAACTAATGTATCACCGTTGTGGTTTATGTGTAGGTCAGAATTGTTCTTACTAGATACCCGTAGCAGCCACGTAAAACATGGAACAACAATTAGAGGACGTCTAACTTGTTTTTGCAGGGTATGTTGTGATGTGATATGGCCAATTACATGATGTGATATATGTGATGTATGAGATGATCATGTGATGTATAGAATATCATGACTTTCATGTCGATGAGTACGGCAACCGGCAAGAGCCATAGGGTTGTCTTTAATTATTGTATGACCTGCGTGTCAATCATTAAGCGCTATGTAATGCTTTACTTTATCACTAAAGGGTAGCAATAGTAGTAGAAGCATGATGGGCGCGACAACCCCGATGGCGACACGTTGATGGAGATCATGGTGTCGCGCTGGTGACGATGGAGATCATGCCGGTGCTTTCATGATGGAGATCAAAAGCACAAGTTCATGGCCATATCATGTCACTTATGATTTGCATGTGATGTTAATCCGTTTATGCACCTTGTTTTGCCTAGGACAACGGTAGCATTATAAGGTGATCCCTCACTTAATTTCAAGATAAATTGTCTTCTCCCCGAGTGTGCACCGTTGCGAAAGATCGTCGTGTTGAGACACCACGTGATGATCGGGTGTGATAGACTCTATGTTCACATACAACGGGTGCAAGCCAGTGTTGCACATGCAGAACACTCGGGTTAAACTTGACGAGCCTAGCATGTACAGACATGGCCTCGGAACACAAGAGACCGAAAGGTCGAACATGAGTCATATAGTAGATATGATCAACATGATGATGTTCACCATTGAAGCCACCTCAACTCACGTGATGATCGGACTTGAGTTGGTGAATTTGGATCATGTATCACTCGAATGACCGGAGGGATGCCAATTTGAGTGGGAGTTCTTCAGTAGTATGATTAATTTAACTCATTATCATGAAAATAGTCAGTAGTGCCTTTTGCAAATATGTTGTAGATTACTTGCTCGCGCTGTAGCTCCCTTAATTTTTTATATGTTCCTAGAGAAATAGAGTTGAAAGATGATGGTAGCAATATTGCGGACTGGGTCCGTGATCTGAGGATTGTCCTCATTGCTGCACAGAAGGCTTATGTCCTTAATGCACCACTCGGTGCGCCAACCCCTCTAGCGTCGTCTGTAGATGTTGTGAACATCTGATAGGCACGTTCTGATGACTACTTGATAGTTTAGTACGTCATGCATTACGGCTTAGAATTGAGGCTCTGAAACATTTTGAACGTCACGGAACATATGAGTTGTTCTAAGAGCTGAAATTAGGATCTCAGGCTCGTGCCCATGTCGCGAGATATGAGATCTCCAACAAGATTCTTTGCCTGCAAGATGAAAGAGAATAGCTCAATCGTTGAGCATGTGCTCAGATTGTCTTGGTGCTACAATCTCTTGAATCGAGTGGGAGTTGATCTTCCAGATAAGATAGTGATTGATATAGTTCTCCAAGTCACTGTCATTAAGCTACTAGAACTTGGTGATGAACTATAAAATGCCAGGGATAGAAATAATGATCCCTGAGCTGTTCGCGATGTTTGACACTGCGAAGGTATAAATCGAGAAGGAGCGTCAAGTGTTGATGGTTAGTATAACCACTAGTTTCGAGAAGGGCAAGGGCAAGAAGGGAAAATTCATGGATGGCAAGTCAGTTGCTGCTCCAGTGAAGCAACCCAATGTTCAACCCAAACCCGAGACTAAGTGCTTCGATTATGAGGAGAGCGGTCGCTGAAGCGGAATAACCCTAGATACTTGGTAGATGAGAAGGCTGGCAACGTCGACAGAAGTATATTTGATGTACGTGTTATTGATGTGTACCTTGCTAGTACTCCAAGTAGCACTTGGGTATTGGATACCGGTTCGGTTGCTAAATGATAGTAACTCGAAGTAAAAGCTACGGAATAAACGGAAACTAGCTAAGTGTGAGGTGATGATGTGTGTTGGAAATGTTTCCAAGGTTGATGTGATCAACATCGCACGCTATCTCTACCTTCGGGATTAGTGACAAACCTAAGTGTTGTTGGTGTTTGCGTTAAGCATGAACATGATTAGATCGTGTTTATTGCAACACGGTTATTCATTTAAGTTAGAGAATAATGGTTATTCTGTTTACATGAAAAATACCTTCAATGGTCATGCACCTAGTGAGAATGGTTTGTTGAATCTTGATCATAGTAATGCACATGTTCATAACATTGAAGCCAAAAGACACAAAGTTAATAATGATAGTACCACATACTTGTGGCACTACCGCTAAATGTCATATTAGTACAAAGCGCATGAAGAAACTCCGTGCAGATGGATCTTTCGGCTCATTCGATTTCAAATCGGTTGAGACATGCGAACCATGCCTCTTGGGCAAGATGACTAAGGATCCCGTTTTCTAGATTTATGGAGCAGGCAAGTGATTTATTGGAAATGATACATGTTGATGTATGCAATCCAATGAGTCTTGTAGCGTGTGGTGGATATCGTTATTTTCTTAACTTCACTGATAATTTGAGTAGATATAGTGTATATTTAATCAATAAAACACAAGTATGAATCGTTTGAAAGGTTCAAGCAAATTCAGAGTGAAGTTTAAGATCATCATGACAAGAAGATAAAAATGTCTGCAATGTGAGCGTGGAGGTGAATATCTGAGTTACGAGTTTGGCATACAACTTTAGACGATGTGAAAGTTGTTTCACAACTCGCGCTACCTGGAACACCATAGTGTGATGGTGTGTCCGAATGTCATAGTCGTGCTCTATTGGATATGGTGCGTACTATGATGTATCTTATCGTTTTGCTACTATAATTTTGGGGTTATGCATTAGAGACAACTACATTCACTTTAAATAGGGAACCGTCTAAATCCATTGAGATGACACCGTGTGAATTATGGTTTGATAGAAACCTAAGCTATCATTTCTTAATGTTTGGGGCTGCGACGCTTGTGTGCAAAATGTTTTCACCTAATGAGGTCGAACCCAAAGCGGACAAATGCATCTTCATAAAATACCCTAAGAACAGTTGGGTGAACCTTCTATCTCAGATCCAAGCAAAAAATGTTTGTTGCTAATAACGGGTTGTTTCTCGAGAAAGAGTTTCTCTTGAAAGAATATAGTTGGAGGAAGATAGAACTTGATGAGGTTGTTGAACCATTGTTCAACCACAGAGTAGTGCAGCGCAGGAAGACGTTTCTGTGAAGCCTACGTTAGTTGAAGAGGAAGTTAATGATGATGATCATGAAGCTTCAGATCAAGTTACTATCGAACCTCGTAGGTCGACAAGGATGTGTACTGCTCTTGAGCGGTATGACAGCACTATCTTGTAGGTCATGTTGTAGGACAACGATGAACCTATGAGTTGTGGAGGAGCGATAATGGGCCCGAATTCTGACAAATGGTTAGAGGCCATGAAATCCGAGATAGGATCCATGTATGAAAACCAAGTATAGACTTTGGTGAACTTGCTCGTTGGACGGCAGGTCGTGGAGTACAAATGGATCTTTAAAATGAAGACAGACGCTGATGGTAAATGTCACCATTTATAAAGCTCGACTTGTCGCAAAGAAGTTTCCGCCAAGTTCCAAGAGTTGATTGCGATGAGACTTTCTCACTCGTAGCGATGCTAAAGTCTGTTGGAATTATGTTAGCAGTTGCTGCATTTTTCAATTATGAAATCTGGCAGATGGATGCCAAATCATCGTTTCCTTCCTTAAGGAGAGGTTGTATGAGATACAACCAGAAGGTTTTGTTAGTCCTAAGGATGCTAAAAGGTGTGCAAGCTTCAGTGATCCTTCTATGGGACTGAAGCAATCAACTCGGAGTTGGAATATACACTTTGATGAGGTGATCAAAGTTTTTGAGTCTATACATAGTTCATGAGAAACTTGTATTTGCAATAAAGTGAGTGGGAGCACTATAGAGTTTCTGATAAGTATATGTTGATGACATATTGTTGATCGGAAATAATGTAGAATTTCTGGAAAGCATAAACTGTTGTTTGGAAAGTGATTTTCAAAGGAAGACCTAGATAAAGCTACCTAATTGTTGAGCATCAAGATATATAGAGATAGATCAGTATGCTTGATGAGACTGTCAATGAGTACATACCTTGACAAGATTTGAAAATAGTTCAAAATGGATCAGTCAGAGAAAGAGTTCTCGCCTGATTTGTAAGGTGTGAAGTTGAGTAAGATTCATATCTCGACAACGGCAGAAGAAAGAGAAGGGACGAATCTCGTCCACTATGCCTTAGCCATAGGCTCTGTATAGTATGCCATGTTGTGTACCGCACTTGTGTGTGCACTGCCATGAGTCCATCAAGGGGTACAAGAGAGATCCAGGAGTGGATTACTTGACAGCGGTCAAGATTATCCTTAGTAACTAAAATACTAAGGAGATGTTTCTCGATTATGGAGGTGATAAATAGTTCGTCGTAAAGAGTTACGTCAATGCAAGCTTTAACACCAATCCGGATGACTCGTAGTAGCAATCTGGATACGTATAGTGGAGTAGCCATTTGGAATAGTACCAAGTGGAGTGTGGTAGCACTGTTTACAGTTTGACATAGAGATTTGCAAAGTACACATGGATCTGAATGTCGTAGACCCGTTGACTATGAGACCTCTCTCACATGCAAAGCATGATCGAGCCCCAGAACTCCTTGGGTGTTAGATTCATAACAATGCGAGTCACATGGTGATGTGAACTAGATTATTGACTCTAGTGCAAGTGGGAGACTGTTGGAAATATGCCCTAGAGGCAATAATAAATTAGTTATTATCATATTTCCTTGTTCATGATAATCGTTTATTATCCATGCTATAATTGTATTGATAGGAGACTTAGATGCATGTGTGGATACATAGACAAAACTATGTCCCTAGTATGCCTCTAATAGACTAGCTCGTTGATCAAAAGATGGTTAAGGTTTCCTAGCCATGGACATGAGATGTCATTTGATAATGGGATCACATCATTAGGAGAATAATGTGATGGACAAGACCCAAACTACAAACGTAGCATATGATTGTGTCAGTTTATTGCTACTGTTTTCTGCATGTCAAGTATATGTTCCTATGACCATGAGGTCATGCAACTCACGAACACCGGAGGAGTGCCTTGTGCGTACCAAACGTCGCAAGGTAACTGGATGACTATAAAGGTGCTCTACAGGTATCTCCGAGGGTGTCTGTTGAGTTGGCATGGATCAAGACTGGGATTTGTTACTCCGTGTGACGGAGAGGTATCTCAGGGCCCAAGCGGTAATACAACATCACAATAAGCCTTGCAAGCAATGTGACTAAGTGTTAGTTGTGGGATCTTGTATTACAGAACGAGTAAAGAGACTTGCCGGTAACGAGGTTGAACTAGGTATGGAGATACTGACAATCGAATCTCGGGCAAGTAACATACCGAAGAACAAAGGGAACATTATACGGGATTAACTAAATCCTTGACACAGAGGTTCGACCGATAAAGATCTTCGTAGAATATGGAGGAACCAATATGGGAATCCAGGTCCCGCTATTGGTTATTGACAGTAGAGGTGTCTCGGTCATGTCTACATAGTTCTCGAACCCGCAGGGTCTGCACACTTAAGGTTTGGTGATGTTTCAGTAGTGTAGAGTTATGTATGGTGGTGACCGAAGGTTTTTCAGAGTCCCGGATGAGATCCCGGACATCACGAGGAGCTCCGGAATGGTCCGGAGGTAAAGATTCATATATAGGAAGTCCTATTTTGGTCGAAAAAGTTTCGGACTCATCGGTAGTGTACCCGGAGTGCCGGTAGTGTATAGGGAGACCATCGGGAGGGGTATTTCGACCCAAGAGGCTACATGGGCTGTGGGAGAGTGAATACCAGTTCTTAGTGGGCTGGTGGAATTCCTACACAAGGCCCATGAGGCTGGGAGAGAAAACCCAAAGAGAAAAGGTGGAAAAAAGGCAAAATAGGGAGGAATCCTAGTCCTACTAGGATTGGAGGAGGAGTCCTCCTCTCCTCCTTGGTTCGGCCAACCCAAAGGCTGTCTCCTTGAGAGCCAAGACGCCTCCTCTCTTCCTCTTATATATACTAGAGGTTTTAGGGTTTTTGGCACCTGATTTTCAGCCACGTATTACCCGTTCCTCTAGTGCATGGTTTCTCCTCAAGATCGAATTTCTGCAGTGCTTAGGCGAAGCCCTGCCGGAATAGCTCCACCACCATCGCCGGAGCGCCGTCATGCTGCCGGAGAACTCTTCTACATGTCCGCTCCCTCTTGCTGGATCAAGAAGGCACAGATTGTCATCAAGTTTTACGTGTGCTGAACGCGGAGGTGTTGTCCGTTCGGCGTTAGATCTGAAGGATCGTGATCAAGATCGCGAGACGGGTCATGATGAGATCGCGAGACGGATCGTGATGATATCGCGGGACGGATCGTGATGAGTTCGCGGGACGGATCGTGATTAGTTCGCGGGACGGATCGTGATTGGATCGCGGGACGGATCGTGATTGGATCGCGGGACGCTCGGTGATTTGGATCGCGAAGACGTTCGACTACACCAACCGCGTTTCTTAACGCTTCCCGCTTAGCGATCTACAAGGGTATGTAGATCCACTCTCCCTCTCGTAGATGCTCATCACCATGGATAGATCTTGCGTGTGCATAGGAATTTTTTTGTTTCACATGCAATGTTCCCCAACATAATGAACTTCCGCTTCATCCACAAACAAGGAAGAAGGTATAGATACATAGAGTCATAGGCCATGTGCTATGATTGTTGTTCTGCTCCCCAAAAGGATTAATGCCATCTGCACTTAAACCAAACCGTACGTTCCTTGCGTCCTTTGCAAAGTCCTTCCACTTTCTCTCGATTTTTCTCCACTGCGACCCGTCAGCGGGCACTCTCAACTTCCCTTCTTTCTTACAGTCTTTGTTGTGCCATCACATCAACTTGTCATGCTCTTTGTTTTGGAACAAATATTTCAACTGTGGTATTATAGGAGCATACCACATCACCTTGGCAGGAATCTTCTTCCTCGGGCGCTCCCCCTCAACATCACCAGGGTCATCGTGACGATCTTATAGCGCAATGCACAACATACCCGGCGTGCATTCAAATCCTCGGACTCACCGCGGTAGAGGATGCATTCACTAGGGCATGCATGTATCTTCTCGACCTCTAATCCTAGAGGGCAGACAGTCTTCTTTGCTTCGTACGTACTCTCTAGCAATTCGTTGTCCTTTGGTAGCTTCTTCTTTAACAATATCAACAACTTTTGAAATGCCTTGTCAGATACACCATTCTCTGCCTTCCATTGCAGCAATTCCAGTGTGGTACCCAGCTTTTTATTGTCAACTTCGCAATTTGGATACAACCCTTTTTTGTGATTCTCTAACATGCACTACAACTTCAGCTTCTCCTTTTCACTTGCACAGTTTCTCTTTGCATCGGCAATGGCCCGACCAAGATCATCAGCGGGCTCATCTGATGCCTCTTCTTCAGCTCCTTCCCGCATTGTCGGCTCAGCGTATTCCCCCATTGTTGTGCCATCGTATTCATGGAACCCATGGCCAGGATAGCTGTTGTCATCCTCTTCTTCTTCTTCTTCATTCTCTTCCATTAGGACCCCTCTTTCTCCGTGCTTCGTCCAACAGTTATAGCCGGACATGAAACCAGACTCAAACAGGTGGACGTGAATGGTTCTTGAGCTAGAGTAATTTCGATCATTCTTACAGCCAGCACATGGACAATACATAAAACCATTCGGCCGCTTGTTTGCCTCAGCCTCAACCAGAAAAGTATGCACGCCATTAATGAACTGGGGACAGCATCGGTGGTCGTACACCCATTGTCGGCTTATCTTCATTACACACCACCGAAAAGACCAAATTAATACAGTTCGTACATAAAGTTCATACACACTTGTTCTCATAAAACAACATACAAACTCTCTAGCTAAAGCATTTAAATGCAACAACAAATACGATCAACATCGCAACTAAGGTAACGATTGATCCAACAACATAGTTATACCAAGCCTCACTATCAATGGCATATATTTTAAATTTTCTAATCTTCAAGCACATTGCACCTATCTTGATCTTGTGATCATCGATGACATGGGCAAGATACAACTCCAGTTTCATCTTCTCTTCTTCAACTCTTTTCAATTTTTCTTTCAAATACTCGTTTTCTTTTTCAACTAAATTTAACTTCTTGACAAGAATATCTATGTCGGTTGGAATCTCCGGTTCACATACCTCCTAGATAAAAACATCTATGTCAAATTGATTGGCATAATTGTCATGAACACGAAATGCAACAAAGAGTTATAAAAAAGAGTATATACCACATCCGCATCATAAACTGAACGAGGACCGACGGGGACAGATTTCAAAACCATGCCACTCTGTATAACAAACAACCATATAGGTAAGAAAACTATACAAGTAACTAACTAAATCTTACGAACAAGTTTTTTTTATAAAAATGATAAGAACAAGAGGCTCACCAAGGTGGTGCGAGCGACGGGACGGCGCGGGCGATTGACGATGGTTAGGACGGGGACGGGAAGGCACTAAGTAAAGCACACCTACAAATGCAAAGTAAGAATTTAATTTGACCTCAAATTACATAAATCAAATAAACTACCACATACAAACTAAAACCCATAAATTACTATACTTATAGAGCATTGCAAGAGCTAATCTAGCAATGAGAGATGAAAGGACAAAGTTGCTAACCTTTGTGAACACTTGGATGGATGGGATGCTTCCAAATCTTGACAAATTTTTGGGAAAAATAGATGATGAGCTCGAGGAAGAGAGGAAGAACAAAGAGGAGAGGAAATGGGAAGAATAGAGAGGACTCTACTCGGGTTGGGGCCTAAGGGATTCAATATAGGGGGACCTTTAGTCCCGGTTGGTGGCTCCAACTGCGACTAAAGGTTAGCCTATAGTCGTGGTTGGAGCCACCAACCGGGACTAAAGGTTCCCGTGAGGCCCTAGGCCGACGCCAGCCTGTCACCACACCTTTATTGCTGATTCGTGGCACAAACCGGGACTAAAGGTCAGTAACGAACAGGCACTAATGATCCCCGTCACGAACCGGCGCTAATGATCACATTAGTGCCGGTTCAAAAGCCAACCACGACTAATGGGGCGGACGAAAGGTCTGCTTTCTACTAGTGCTTGCGGCTAGTGTTTCTCTATTGGGGGTTGTTGGTTAGATGTCCGGACAAGCCTTATGTCAACTCTAGTGCAACTTGTAGTGAGTTTGCCAAATCATGGGCAATAAAATACTTAACCAATATATTGGCTAGCCAAACGTTTGGTAGGCCAAACTTGGCTTTAAACCAAATGTACCCAACAGGACAAAAATTTACTAAGAAATGTTCCAATCCTAGTGAATTTTAGTATAGACAATTGTCATAAAGAATTAAAGAAAATGAATAGTATTCTAATATTTTAGTGTACAATTCATGATGAACATACACTCTCTATCATTATGATGACCATCCATCGCGCGACGCTATTGCAGTGCCTCAAATTACAACTATAGGCTCAACATAATGATGAGGGCCTAACAAACTATCGGCCTCTGTACCACCTGATCGGAGTAGTGGCATTGCCAAACATCGTCATGTTTTTTTTGAAGCAACCATATATTTCATTAAATAATTTTTTCATACAGATTACACATATGGTCATCATAAAAGACAAACATGTTTGTCAAGCAACTTTGCACAAAGAATTCCGTAAGAAGTAAAATTACTATTCCACCCTTGTAGAAGCTTGTGCCCGACCGAAACATAGTCCACAAACGTCCTCCGCCGCCACCATGGCAACGCCGGAAAAAGAGGAGACCAACCGTCATACTGAGATCAGGGAGAGCTCCATCGCATACCAAGATGCTTTACCAGCCGATGAACTGGACCGCCGCAAGCGACGAGACCGATACTTTGTGGCACGTCCGTCGGGGATCTTCCCCGTGGTCACCAGATCTCGATGCTGTCAACTTCATCCGATGTAGTCGAAGAAGAGGAACACCGCTGCCTGCCGCCATCCACGTATACAACTGCAAGACAGCAAACATAACTACAGTAGCCGACACGACCGCCACCCGCAATAGTGCCAACGGCCGACCACCAGACACAAGCCTCGCCAGATCCTGAGATCGGCGAGACGACCGAGCCGCTTGCCCCTCAACGTCACTGGTTGAAGCAACGCCGAGATGGAGGAAAGGCAGAGGCAAATTATTCCGACGCGGTGCCATCTCTTCCATGGAAACAACGCCTCAAGGAAACACTTGCAAAACCTAACTAAAACATGGGGCCGAAGTACGAGAGTCCCCACCCCCTCACGTCGCCGGAATGGCAGACGGAGGAGGCAGAGACCGGCGGGCAACCGTTCGGTGTTGAGTTCGCCTCAGAACCGCAATCGCAGTCGCGAGAGCGAACAGAAACCGTCCACCTCGAGGGGTGGTAACGAACAGAAAAAGAGATCCGTGGGAAGAAAAGGATTAGGAAGTCGCCTAACCGCGTAACATCGTCATGTTGATACAACTGCAAACGTACTTCAACCAGCCGATAGCACATGAAATGAGAATCAAATGTTTTGCCACCTTTAAATCCTTTAAAACTCTCAACTCTTCAATTTTCTGTGTCTTTATTCTTTGTGGGGGAAAAACGTGGATTCTTCATGGCTTGTTCATCAAACAAAGTTGAAGGTTTTTCTTTTCATTTCTGCGTGGAAAACAAGGTTTAACCTTGATGCCCCAGGAAAGCAGTTCAACATTTTCAGCCCCTCAGAAATTGAAAAAAAAACAACTGCGCCTGGAGATTTTTTGAAGCTAGTCTCTCGCAGGTACAAATTCTTAAACATAAGTTTTAATGTCCTTTCAATGGTCTCGCTGCCCATAAAAATGTCTCTGAAATCGTCCTAGAATTGATTTTGCACGCCCAAAAGTGAGATATAATGTATTTTTTGGCGAAGAAGAAATGATGTGTTTTTAAACCAAAAGGAGAACGAAAACCTATAGATTGTCACTTTAGGAAAGTTTCTATCACTTGTACAGCATGCTCCAACCTGTCTCTGCTTCGATCAGTTTTCCTGGCGCGTGACACATACCCCTAGTCTATAGCCAGTTATCCGTTGATGCTTGACAGGCCGTACGATGGGCATCCAACGGCCAAGGAGGAAGAGATTTTCACGAGAAAGTAAGTCAAACTTCATGTGGGGTGATAGCTGTTCGTACCACCTGCTGCCCTTTTCCGCGTTTTGCCCGCCATTCCTCCTTTCCATTTCAACATGGCCACCACCGCGTATAAGTTGATCCAATCCACCCCTGGTCCTCTCCAAGCCACCAGCACCAAACCCTAGCCGCAACCATCCAAGGGACTCGTTGAAAAGATCCCTGTAGACGTCGTCGCCGCATCCTCCTCCATGGCACCAGCGATTGGCCGGACATTCAGTGGTTTCATCCCCGGCGCTGGCACCGACGAGAGCGCCCATGACAGGTCCGTAAACTAATTATATGTTCCTGTCCTGTGCTTGTGGACCTATTTTTTTGTTGCCTTGTTGATATAATCTCGGCAGATTCCAGTTTGTTAGATCTCAAATCGTGAATAAGATGTATGCATGCGTGCTTGGTTTCAAATCCATTTGGAGTGTCATCCCAATGGCCGATGAGGGGAACTGGGACGACCTCCCGCAGGAGCTCGTATCCAAGGTAGCGGAGATCCTGCTGCGCTGTGACGTGACGGACTACGTCCGCCTGAGAACCGTGAGGCCATGGAGGCACGCCCTCACAGCCCCAAAGCTCATGGGCATGAATCCACGCTTCTTCCCGCGCCATTGGAAGATGCTCGTCCAAGCCCAAGGTCAGGGTGAGCAAGCCAGGTTCGTGAACGTCCTCACCGGCGCCGCAATCCGGGTCAAGATCCCTCTGCACTACGGGCAGGTTCTTGCCTGCGCCGAGGGCTGCCTCCTCTTCGCCTCACCCTCAGACCGGGGCACTCAGAAGCTGCGCCTGTGCAACCCGTTGACCAGAGCCGTTGCCGACCTACCCAATCTCCTGACCACGCTTATTTCACAAGACAACAAGGCCGCAGGAATCATCTACGACGTCGACGGGGACGGTGAAGCTCGCACGCCCACTGTGGTGCTCCTCGTGGCGGTGTCCTCCATTGACATGGTCCTCTACACCAAGCCAGGAGACTCCATGTGTCAGTGGCATTTCTTCAGTGAGCTTCCGTTGTCCGAAGGCGATGGCGGCCTCTCCCTGGGCGGCAACTTCTACGTCCCGACCCGCTCAGGGGACGTCCTCAAGTTGGAGCTCCAGCCGCAGCCTCATTTCGTGTACGCGGCCAGGCAGCAGGAGCCTACTGATCAGGCTCGTCACCTGAACCTGAGGTCGTACCTGGTGCCGTCTGTTGACGCAGGGATGCTGCTGGTTGTTCGTAGGTTCGAGAACCATGCCGGGTACCTAGCAGTTTGCCATGCTGTGTTCCAGGTGAACCTCACAGAGGGCACCCTTACCCTACTCCAGGACCACAAGGATATTGGGAAGCGGAGCATTTTTCTCCGGTGGTTGACGCTCGGCACGAAGTGAGAGTGTACTACTTACCATACTCATCAGGGAAAATTAAAGTGTCCCCATATCATGACGACGAGATTTTATTTGAACAATTTAGTCTCATCAGTTGTTATTCAAAACTGTGTAAAACTTTTGGTTTATTTGTCAACTTCTCAAGATTTCGTGAATGTACATCGGCTCAGCTAATATGCCTCGAAGATTTCGGTAGGATGAACTATTCTATTTCCACTCTTAACCTAGATAGTGTGCCATCCGTGTTATGTTTTCAGGAATTCAATTCATGTTATCTGGGTAAAAAATGATAGTATATACAACAAAATCCAATTATCCTCCGTGTGGAGTGTCCAGTTTTGTACGCAAAATTCACAGTCCATCGTCTGATTTTTTCACCTCCAACAAGAAATTTTATTTGATACAACTTCATATAATACTTGCTATCATTTTCATATGATCGGTCCAATGGCCATAAAGATCTGTCAATGCAGGGATGCTCCTGGTGGTTCGTAGGTTCGAGAACCATGCCGGCTACATAACCGTGTGCCATGTAGTGTTCCAAGTGAACCTCATAGAGGGCACAACTTACCCTACTGTAGGACCACATGGATATTGGCAGTCAGAGCATTTTTATCCGGTAGTTAACGCTCAGCATGGAGTGAGAGTGTCCTAGTTACCAGATCTCATCAGGGGAAAGTAAAGTGTGCTCACATCACACGACGACGAGATTTAGTCTGTTTATATCATTTTTTGGCCGGTGTATGTCTATCCTCTACTACTGAACAATTTGTCTCATCAGTTGTTATTCAAGACCGTGTAAAACTTTTGGTTTATTTGTCTATTTATCAGGATTTCGTGAATGCACAACCACTTGGCTAATATGCCTGGAAGATTTCTGTTGGATGAACTATTCTATTTCCCCTCTTAACCTAGATAGCGTGTCATCCACACTGTTGGAATTCTATCCAGGTTAACTGGGTAGAAATTGATAATATGTACAACTAAATCCACTTTTCTAGTTTAAGATTTGTAATCCTAATTATTTGATTATCCTGCGTGTGGCATGTCCCATTTTGTATGTAGGATTCACAATCACTCTAATTTTAATCTTCTTACGAGAAATTTTATTTGATCCAACTTCATACTCACTCCGTCCCAAAATAATTGGTAGTCTTATTTTGGGGTGGAGGGAGCATTGTACTTTCTATCATTGTCATATCATCTGACAAACGGCCATAAAGATCTACTGAATTTAAGGTGGCATTTAATTGGATAAACGGGGCGTTGTGATCTTATATTTTCTTTCATTTTGATTTGGGAATCTGTCTATGTCTAAAGAGCATGACCTTTGCAAAGTTATCCAATATGTGTGCTTAATGGATATTTATTAATCATATTTACTGTTTCTCATAAAATGTGTTTGTAACCTTGGGATTTACAGTCCAGATGAGTTGATTTCCAAAATATATTTCTTGGCACGCTGCAGTGAGCAGAGTACTGAGCGTTTACCCCCTCTGAGGGAATGAAGAGCTAGCTGACATAGCGAAAATATTTGTATGGCTATAGTTGTGCCTGTAATTTCTATTGGATCCACTATTCTATTTTGTCTTGATCTAGTGTGTCCAATCCATTTTACTTTTTCAGGAATGCAGTCCATGCTATCCAGAAGGGTGAAGTTGATAATATGTACATCGAAATCATTGTTTCTTAGTCCAAGATTTATAATGATTTATCCCATGTGTGGATTGTCTCGTTTGTAGAATTTGCAGTCCATCTGGTTTTATTCCTATGAATTGCTCTGCACTTTCATCACTTCACATGAGAAATTTCATGGGATCCCACTTCATAGAATATTTTATATCTTTTTTCATATCAATTGTCAGTCAAAAAGATCAGTTAGCCTGATTTAAGGTAGCAATGACATTGTAGTTCTTTTTTTTATGTTATTGGGAATGTCCCTATATCTAGAAAGCACAACCATTGCAAAGTTATCTAATATGTCTTCTCAAAGATTTACATTGGATGTTTACTAACCATATGTATAGTTTCTCATAAAAGTAAGTCCATAGTGTTTGTAACCATTAGGATATATAGTCCATGTATATGAATTGATTCATAAGATATCTTACGCACTTCATTTCCTACAAGAATATTTGCCTAGAAAGCCTAATCAAAGATTTTAAAAATGCATGTGGCGCCTTAGCAATCTATCTTTGCCTAGAAAGCATGACCTTGAAAAGTAATACAATGAAAGTTTAAAAAAACTTTCAGTGTACACACATAACATGAACTTAGACGGAGGTTCTAGTACACAACCCTTGGCAGTTTGGGGTTCCGACAGTGCCAAACAAAATACCTAATGCCCCGGTATATTCAGGCTTTAGAACCGATTGGGAGAGTTAAGTATCCTAGTCGGTTCCACACAAAACCGATTTAAAAATGCTATGCTACAGTGTTCTTTTACAATTTTTTGCACTTATTTTTGCTTATAATTTGCTTGCTTTATGCTACAATCTATATTTGTAAATTTTAAGAACTGCTGAAAATTTACAAGTTTTACACCGCAATCATTTTTCCTAGTGAGAAAGATGCTGCCAAGATAGCACGCAGAATATAGGGTGTAAAGGCGGAAGCTGGAAGACGTGCGCCCAAATGCACTACACGTGCAGGCCACTCATTTCCTAGACATAGCTTGGTGCAGCACCCATCTTCTATCCGCTACCAGTCAGCATACCAGATCCATGCAAGTCCTAGAGTTGTTCCAGATACTTACGATAACCATGTCAGCTAGTCGTACCAATTAGAGAACCAGAAACATACTGCACGATGAACATCCAACAGCCTATAGTGGGGGTACCACACCCGCTGGGCACCAAATGCTCACTTATTATGTGCATGATCATCTGCTATGTATCACATGTAGCATAAAGAAACAATAGATTAACAATTAATTAAAACGAAAGGAAACATGTGATGGTTGGTATTTTGATATCAACACTCTCTAACCCGTGTCCAGCCTAACTCTCTCATCCAAATCCATCTTCTCTAGCTAGTTGAAATGTGAACTGGAGTTGAGAGGTGGAGTGGATAGGCAGGATGAGACTGTGAAGTTCTTCCAGACTCATCTTATATGCCTTCCCCATTTGGCAGATAAAATTTATCATCTACCACAAAAGGTCTTCATTGTCTAGGGGATGTGCTTCCGGATGCCTCTCATTCCAATATCAAATTTGTCTTTATTCATGTCTCTTTGTCTTGCTACCAAATCTTGACAGAAGTCCGCCATTTGTGTAAGCTTGAGAATAGGAAATAGGACAGTCAGACACGATAAGCTGAAGATAGTGTCTTTGACATATCTCTAGCTATGACTGGAGGTAGTATATTATATGTAAGTGATGGCTATCTGAAATTGGTGGGAACAATAGCTACATCTTTTAATGTCAAAGCAATCTCATATCTTCTAGTACTAAAATTACATCCAAAACTCTGAACGTGCATGTGCTGCATTCATCCACATCTACTATTTATAAAACCACATAAGAGTATTTTCATATGACTCACTTCTGGAACAAACGTCTACGCTAAAACCCAAACTAGGGAACTCTGAAAAGACTGGATAATAAGAATGTACTTCTCGGCAAAGAGTGGCACACTGCACAGACATGCCATTGATGAGAATCTGGTAAAAGGGACTCAGACGAACAAAAACAGGCTCGGCTTACAACACCTATGCCGAGAACTAAATGGTTAGCACCCGGGAAAATGAATCGACGTGACACGACCAGTCGCTTGATTGTATGGATATTAATATGCATATATATATACATGCATGCATGGATTCTATGGATAATCCGATAGATATGTGGATATTTCTATGAATGTTATAGATTTATTAGCTTTTAGTTTATATTTCATAAATTCAGAGAGGAGAGGATATAACATTTTTATTTGTGTAAATACATGTGGTTAGGTCAACTCATGTGTACCATAGTTTAGCAATATGGAAGGAGAAAGAAAAACAAAAAAAATAAGCTAGTTAGTAAAAATTGTTGTCTTTTGTTGAAATTTCGATATGTGTACTAGCAAGAGTTTTTTCGTGATGAATATACAGCGCGATCACATGAGAGGGAAGGTGTCGGGTTTTTTATAATGAAAATATAATCAGTAAAGCCGCTTCCGAGGAAGGGTCTAGTTTTAAGGAGGGAACATGTCCATTTTATGAAGAAAGTGTGGGAGGGACATGTGTAATACAACTAAACCAAAAGCATTTAATACACCAGGTAGAAAGTCCAGTCCAAGATGAATGTCAATCAAGAAGAAAAGAGGTCTTGCGGAATAACACGGTATAGCAGCTAGGTTTGTATACGTCCGAGCTAGGACTACAAGGTGCGACAATCTATTGTTGTGGCTTAATGGCCAGCAGTGCGGTCACCAAACGAAAATGGCCGAATATTAATTGTCCATTATACCGGACAAATTCAAAGATTAGATTTATTGTATACTGCTTCTTCCTCTACAGTAGTAAGGTGTAAAGTATTCCCTCCGTCCGAGAAAACTTTTCGGACAGTGTATTTGCTTTTTTGCAAAAAAAACCTCCGAGTTTTAAACCCATCACGAATAGCTCCATCATCTTCCTTCCTCTTCCCCCGTCGCCTGCGCCTCACAACCATCGTCGGCTTCCCACCTGCGCCACCACCCGCCTGGACCTGCGCTGCGGCCAACACCAGCGCCTTCGCCCAGCGCTCGACCAATTCCAGCGCTGCCGCCTGCCTGGACGTGCGCCACGGCTTCCCACCTGCGTCGCCCGCCATGAATGCAACTTGCGCCGGCGCCCACCTCCAGTTGTGCCGCCGGCCCCGTTGAATCTCGCCGCCCTAGGCCGCCCACCTACGCCGCCCACCGACGCCTCTGACTTCGCCCGCTTCGTCCACCGGCGCCGTGGACAATTCCGGCCAGTCTGGCCTTTGATGCTGCTACTGGTGGTGGGCGACGCCGACGCGGTGGACCTCTAATGTTGTGTCTGCCTTTTCTCCAGCCCCGCCTCTGCTGCTACTGCTGCTGGTGAGTCTGCCCTGCCCACCTCTGCTACCGCTCCTATTCAATTTGTTTCCGGGAGTCTGAAGATAATTGTTTTGGCTGCTGGAGAACCTGCAAAGATAATCATTCATCATCTCAGATAGTCCATACTTGATTGACACCTGAGATTGACATAGGGATTCCTTATCAGTTATCACTGTGCATAACTGTTGAGTGCAGGAACAACAAACTTGAGAGTTCAGTCTCTGCACTAGTTTAAACAATCTGCAACAGAAAATGCAGTGAACGTAGAAGCAGTAATCGCATGAGGGTAAAAATAAGCTCAGAACAGTTGAAGCTCGAATGCACAATGTAACACTTCTTTCAGATAAGCTCAGAACAGTGAACTGCAAACTAATTCTACAAATTATCCTAAATCAGATCTGTTCCACCAAGTTAAGCTTCTTTCAGATAAAATCAACTAGAGCGAGTTCAAGTGTGTGCCACATAAAGAATCTATTTCAGGTTTAAGGAAGAATAGGAGCAGTCAGCCAGTTACCCCAGTAATTCATCGGCTGTGAGGACGCAAATCGGGAAGCTAAACTGTTGTTACGATTAACCTAATCATCATATGCATCTACAGGCTACAAAAATTTGAGCATCTTCTCTGTTTTTAGAAAGCATCAGGATACAAAAATTTGACTGAATACTCCACTGTTTCCAGTGGGCAGTACGGTTTGACAGTACTCCACTATTCAGTTTGATCTGCTATTAATCTCAGCTTGATCTTTTCATTATCTCTGAATTTATAAATAGAGTCTACATACTACAATAATTTGAGAAAACTATTGAATTATTGTTGTCACTGGGAGTTATTGACAGTAGCCAAAATCTTGTGTATTATTGACCAATCCAAACAGCAACAGAATGGTGGCAAAGATAATCCTGATGCTTTATTCTGCTTGAAAACTTGCTGAAATTGAAATGTTTTCCTTTGGTATGCAAAGAGCCGATGAGTAGAATGTCTTATTTAGGCACTGTAGTTTTCAGTATTCTGTACAAACTGAAAACTGATTGTGTTAGACTAGGAGTACTTGATTGTGTTAGACTAGGAGTACTTGCTTAATTCATCAACAGATTGGCCACACTAGGAGTACTTGCTTCTTAATTATTTGAATTAAGTTGGATTTAATTGAATTAGCTAGGTTTATTTGAATTAATTTGGAATTGTTTGAATTAGCTAGATTCTTCTTCTTCACTTTTTAAATGCTAGCTTCAGAAAATTCAGTTATGCATGAACTGCACCCATTTTCACTACTCCAATATGCCATAGCCAATGGACCAAAATGTGACTAATGGGCAACTATTTCAAATCAAAACAAGCTGAAAATACAAGCTTCGGAAATTTGTTACAGAAATTTTCGTACTGAAAAGATAACTGAATTTTGTGTACTGAAAGTTTACAGTGTCCAGTGTAGGAAAGTTTACTGAATTTTGTGGGGTACTCAATGTGCATTAAACTAGAAAATCATCAAAGTTCAAAGCCTAGCTGATTTGAACGGCTCATTTTATGGAATCATCAATGTGCATTCAGGCTAAATGTTGATAATGCTTTGAACTTTGAGAAAGAAGATGAATGAACATCAGTGTGCATTCAGCCTAATTCTTTGAACTTTGATCATCAATCCAAAGAATACACTATGATTAATACGGAGAATCATCAAAGTTGAGCAGTAAGCATCAATAAAAACCATCAATTTGCATTCAGATAATACAGCAGCAAAATCAGCTCGGGGCAGGGGAACAACCTTAGGGTCGAGGAAGGGGAGCTCGAGCAGCTGTGTCGCCACCCCCTCCCCCCAGCATGGTGACCACAGAGGGGGCGTCCACGTAGTCTCCCACGGCCTGCTCGCCGGCGTCCGTGAGGGCCGTGCCTCCGCGTGCTCGTGCAGGGGCGTCACCAGCGCATGGGATCGAGCAGAGGAACGAGGCGGCGTGGGGGTGTCAAGGGAGAGGGAGGATGGGGAAACATGGGTCTTCGCCGGTGTGGGGCAGGGGCGTCGCCGGCGTTTGGAGAGAGGAAGGAGAGGGGACGGTCGCATGGCCGAGGCAGCGACCGGCGCGTAGTCTCGCGACGCGGCGGCCCACTCGCACCCGAGGTCTCGCAGGCACAGCACGAGCCACTGCTGCCATGGGCGTCGAGGTCCAGCAGCGGGGGCGACGAGGAGGACGTGCCGTCGCCGCGCGCGAGCAGGAGACAGGGTGAGAGGAGAAGAAATGATTTTTGGAGTGAAAGAGGGGAGATTCGGGAGGCAGGCAAGGGGAGCAGGGGAGGTGCGCGGGGCAGAAGATGCGGCGGCGGAGGAGGACGCACGGGAGTGCAGGGGAGCAGCGCGGTGCAGGGGAGCTCCGGCGTCCATGCGCCTATATTGGAGCAAGGAGACGACGAGAAGACACGGGGAGTGCGGATTGTGTCGGGAGTTTGGGGAGGGGTTTTCTACAAAACTGACATGGGAACAAGTTTTTTCGGACCGAGGGAGCAGAAAATATGTTCTAATACTATTCTAGTGTATATTTGAGGGGTGTTTGTGATATGTTAGGAGTATTTAAAGTACCAAAATAGAGTTTAGGATGTGTGTATACAGTTAAGGATGTGCGTCGTGGCAGATGTGCGTATCAAGCTTAGGATGGTTTATGTGTGTAAATGTACGTTGGCAAAGACGTTGCCATATCCGAACTCAATAGTACTGGTCATAAACTTTGTATTATCCTTGTTCCATTCATAATTTTTTTTGTGATATATATTTTGCTTGTAATATTAAAATAGAGAGCACATGATGTTGGGCAACGTTACATGGGAAACAAAAAATTCCTATGAACACCCAAGATCTATCTATTTAGATGCACTAGTAGAAAACAGGGCTTTGATTGAGGCCAAGATAAGGGCATTAATCTCGGTTCACTTACGAACCGGAACAAAAGGGTGCATCTGTCCCGGTTTCGGGGGCCATTGGTTCCGGTTCGGCTGACAATTTTGGTCCCGGTTCCAAACACGAACTAGGATCAATGAGCCTCGCTCCTGGCCTAGCACCTTTAGTCCCGGTTCGTGCCTGAAATCGGGACCAGAGATCAGCCTTCTGTCCCGGTTCTAAACACCAACATCGACTAATTAGATTAGCCTATATATACCCCCGCCCCTGCCCGCTCACTCTCTGTTTTTTGGCCGGCGTGTGCACATGAGGTGTGTTGCTCTAGCTCTCACCTCCTATGCACATGAGGTGTTTAATGAAATGCCCAAGCCACACTTAAGCTTTCTCCTATCCAAACTCGACCTCCAAACTCCATTTTCCTCAAGATTTGTCTAGGTTTGGCGGTCCGTCCCGTCCCATCACTGTCCTCACCGTCGTCGATCGCCCCGGCCGATCTCGTCGCTGACACCACCGTGGTGAGCCTATTGTTCTTATCTTCTTTTTAAAATAAAAAAAATTCTTATTTGTATGATTCAGATAGATACTTGTATAATTTTCTTACTTTTGTTATTGTTTGCTATTATATAGTGCCATGGTTCTTGTATCCGCCCACGTCTGCACTCTTCATGTCTATGATTCGGATGTGGTATATTATATTTTATTACTATTTGTTTCATTCAGTGTTTACGACAATTATGCCGACCAATGTGACATAGATGTTTTTATGTAGGAGTTATGTGAACCGGAAACTCCAACCGACATAAAAATTCTTGTCGAGAGGTTAAATTTGGTTGAAAAATGAAACAATTGATTCAAAGAAAAAATAAAAAGATTTGAATAGGAGAAGATGAAATTGGAGTTGCATGTTGCCGATGTCGTCGATGATCACAAGATCAAGATGGATGCAGTGCGCTTGAAGATTAGAAAGATTAGAAAATATGACATTCATACCGAGGTTTGGTATAATTATGTCGTTGGATCAATTGTACCTTAGTTGCAGTTATGATTGCATTTGTTGTTGCATTTAATTTTTTTACATAGTTTCAATGTATGTTTCAATTAGATGCTCTAGAAAGCTATATGTTGTTCAATGAGAACTATGTATGAACTTTATTTATTTATTTTGGTCACAACTCTACTTTGGCTTTAACGTGATGATGAATTTTTATTAATTTGGTCACTTCTCTATTCATGGTGTTCTGTAATGCTTTTTGATACACTTAATTATATAATGCACGCAGATGAATCGACAATGGATATATGGTGACCGACGCACCTACGAGTATATTAAGCGCCTTCATAATTTTTTCGAAACGGGTGAGGCAAACAAGTAGAATGATTTTATGCATTGTCCATGTACTGTCTGTGGAAATACGAATGATTACTCCAACTCTAAAACCCTTCACTTCCAGCTGCTTGAGAAGGGTTTCATGCCACACTATAGTGTTTGGACCAAGCACGAAGAAAAAGGGGTTATGATGGAAGACAATGAAGAAGAAAAGGATGATGAAAACTATCCGCCCCCTTAATACGGTGATGCTGCAATGGGGGAAGCTGAAGATCAAGAGGAACCAGACGATGTGCCCGATGATGATCTTCGCCGCGTCATTGTTGATGCACGGAGAGAATGCGAAAGTGAAGGGGAGAAGTTGAAGTTCGATCGCATGTTAGAGGATCACAAAAATGGGTTGTACCCAAATTGTGAAGATGACAACACGAAGCTTGGTACCACAGTGGAATTGCTGCAATGGAGGGCAGACAATGGTGTACGAGCACACAATGGTACACGAAGTTCGCTACTAAAAATAATGAAGAAAAAGCTTCCAAAGGATAACGAATTGCCCGGCAGTATGTACGAAGCAAAGAAGGTTCTATGCCCTCTAGGATTGGAAGTGCAGAAGATACATGCATGCCCTAATTACTGCATCCTCTACCGCGGTGCGTATGAGGAGTTGAATGCATGCCCGGTATGCGGTGCATTGTTGTATAAGATGAGACGAGATGACCCTAGTGATGTTGAGGGCCAGTGCACCGGGAAGAGGGTTCTTGCCATGCTAATGTGGTATGCTGCTATCATACCACGGTTGAAACGTCTGTTCAAAAACAAAAAGCATGATGAGTTGATGCGATGGCACCGAAAAGACCGTAACAAAGACGGGAAGTTGAGAGAACCCGCCGACGGGTCGCAGTGGAGAAAGATCGAGAGAAAGTGGAGGGACTTTGCAGGTGACCCAAGGAACGTATGGTTTGGTTAAAATGCAGATGGTGTTAATCTGTTTGGGGAGCAGAGCAGCAAGCAGAGCACATGACCTGTGACTCTATGTATGTATAATCTTCCTCCTTGGTTGTGCATGAAGCGGAAGATAATTATGATGTCAGTGCTCATCCAAGGCCCTAAGCAACCCGAGAGTGACTTTGATGTGTACCTAAGACCATTAGCTGATGAACTTTTACAACTATGGAATGGAAAAGGTGTACATGTGTGGGATGAGAACGAACAGGAGGAATTTGACCTACATGTGTTGTTGTTTGTAACCATCAACGATTGGCCTACTCTCAGTAACCTTTCAGGACAGACAAACAAGGGATACCACGCATGCACGCACTATTTTGATGACACCAAAAGTAATTATTTTGACAAATGCAAGAAGAATGAGTACGTGGGGCATTGTCGATTTCTTCTGACCAACCATAAATGTTGAGAGAAAGGAAAGCATTTCAAAGGTGAGGCAGATCACCGGAAGAAGCCCGCCCTCCGTACTGGTGATCACATACTTGATATGGTCAATGATTTACATGTAATCTTTGGAAAGGGTCGTGGCGGACTATCTATTACGACTGACGATGAGGGACGCGCACCAAGGTTAAAGAGTGATTTGGTGCAATGTCTTGTCAGTTTCGAATTGGTGTTCTCACCATCCTTCTCAGTATCATGACGCATGTCCTAGTTCATCTAGTCAACGAGATTGGCATTCTGGGCCCTGTATTTCTACACAATATGTTTCCCTTTGAGAGGTTCATGGGAGTCTTAAAGAAATATGTTCATAACCGTGCTAAGCCAGAAGGAAACATCTCCACGGGCCATCAAACAGAGGAGGTCACTCGTTTTGTCTTGACTTCTTTCCTGACCTTAAGCCGATTGGTCTCCCTCAATCGCAGTATGAGGGGAGACTAACTGGAAAAGGCACGCTAGGACCAGACTCAGTAATATGTAGGGACAAACATTCTTGGTCTCAAGCACACTACATAGTACAGAATTCTATCTTGGTGACCCCGTATGTCAATGAACACAAGAATATTCTGCGCTCCAAACACCCGCAGCAGTGTGACGACTGGATTACATGTGACCCCCCTAGTCACATTGCTTCGAAGATTTTTGTGATGTTGTATTACCGAGAGGGTCCACAGATACCTCTTCGTCATACAGAGTAAAAAATCACAATCATTATTCATGCCAACCAAACAGACACCCTTGGAGATACTTGGATATCTCCTTCATGATCACCCAGTTAAGAAGCAACGTTTGGTACACACAATACATTCCTCCGGTGTCAAGGAGCTGCATGATCTCATGGTCTTAGAAACCGATACTTTATGTGAAGAAAGCACTGGAAATAAACTATGTGACATGATCAAATGCTATGCTTAAGGTCGGGTCTTGTCCATCAAATAATTCTCAAGTTATCAAATGTCAACTCATGTCTATCACTACTGGAATCAGACAATTTGCCGTCTGCCAGCTCTTTGTCGTCTGCTAGCAGACGACAAAGAGTGTCTTTGCCATCAGCTAGCACAAAGCAGACGACAAAGAGCTAGCAGACGGCAAAGAGGGGCTTTGCCATCAGCCAGCTCTTTGCCGTCAGCGACCGGACGGCAAAGAGGTGGGTGGGGTCCAGTTGACAGCACTATTGTAATGGCCAACCACCCCACCTCTTTGTCGTCCGCTAGAGGATGACAATGAATCTTTGCCGTCCGCCAGCGGACGGCAAAGACGTGGATACCTAAACCGCTAACGGCGCACCCCCGACCCATCTCCCATCTCCACGACCCATCTCCCCCCAGCCCCAACCCCTCACCGCGCCCCCGTGCCGGCCGCCTCCCCGCCCCCGTGCTCCCGGCCACCATCGCACCCCCGTCGCGCCCCCGCCGCCAGCCCCTGTCACGCCCCCACCGCCCCCCACCCTCACCGCCCGGGCCCACCGCCCGCGCCCCCCACCCCCACCGCCGCGTCGCCACTACGTCGCCACCACCGGCCATCGCCCGCGCCAACCACCCCGCCCCGTACCCCCATCGCCCGCGCCCACCGCCGGCCACCGCCCGCGCCCTCCACCCCCACCACCGCGTCGGCACCCGCCAGTCGCTGGCCGCGCCCAGCGCCCCCACCACCCCGCCCCTCTCTCCTTCCCTGGCACCCCCGACACCCCACCACCACTGCTCCCGCCACGCCACCCGCCGCCCCCGGCGCCCCACCGCCGGCGTCGGCCTCCTCCACCTCCACCAATGCCGGCCTCCACCTCCCCCACTCCGGTGAGCCCCCTCCCCCTCTCTATTTTTTCATTTTTTAATAGTCTAGTTAGTAATTTAGTTAGTTAGTTGTAGTTAATTAGTTTAGTTAGTAATTTAGTTAGTTAGTTATAGTTAATAGTTTAGTTTAGTTAGTAATTTAGTAATGTAGTTAGGTTAATTATTTGTAGTTAATTAGAAGAAGAGAGGATATGAAGAAGAGGAGGAGAAGGAGGAGAAGAAGAAGAAGAATAGGAAGTAGAAGAAGAAAAGGAGGAGGAGGAGGAGAAGAAAAGAAGAAAAAGAAGAAGGAGAATAAGAAGAAGAATAGGAGGAGGAGGGGTGCGTCGGCGTCGACATAACCGGGTCGAGGATCACCGACACGACACCACCGACACCCCAACCCCCGACGCGACACCCCGACACCCCGACACGGCACCCCGGACCCCGACACGACACCCCCCACACCCCGACCCCGACACGACACCCCGACCCCGACACGGCATCCACGACACCCCGACCCCGACACGGCACCCCCGACACCCCAACCCCGACACGGCATCCCCGATACCCCGACCCCGACACGACACCCCCAACACCCCGACCCCGACACGGCACCCCCGACACCCCGACCCCGAAACGACACCACCTAAACCCCGACCCCGACAGGACACCCCGACACCCGAACCCCGACACCCCGACCCCGACACCCCGACACCCCGACACGGCACCCCGACATCCCGACCTCGACACGGCACCCCGACCCCGACCCTGACCCCGACACCCCGACACCCCGACACGGCACCCCGACCCCGACACCCCGACACAGCACCCCGACCCCGACACCCCGACACGGCACCCCCGACCACGACACAACACCCCGACCCCAACACGACACCCCCTACACCCCGACCCCGACATGACACCCCGACACCCCAACACGGCACCCCCCACCACGACACAGCACCCCGACCCCGACACGACACCCCCGACACCCCGACCCCGACACCCCGACCCCGACACGACACGGGTCATATATTTGTGAATTATGAGTTAGGTCATATATTTTTCGATTTTGTTATACAGAACGTCATATTTATGTTGATCAGGTGGATTTAAATGTGCAGTTGTTTCGTCGCTGTGAGGGTCTGGTGTTCGAGGACCTCCCCATGCGTTCGAAGAGCTCCGCCCCTACATTCCTGGGTGAGCACAAATAACATCTCCTCCTGCCCCCTTCATTTCCTCTGTTCCGGTCTTCGTGCCGATGAAACTTGCTAGCTATAGGTGCTTTCAATCAGACGTATGCGTGACCACTATGCGTCTACCGTTCGAAAGGGTTACATCTATAAATATGCATTCATTAGCATATTTATAACCGTGATTCTTTCGAATTGTCCAACGTTATGCATGGACAGCCCGAGTATGTGTAGATTTGGTTTGTTTTCCCATATGTTCTGCTCCGGATCGGATGCAGAATTTCGTCAGTGCCTCCCTGTTGTTCTCCAGGTACACATCCTCTCTGTTTATTGCCGAGACGTGTATCAGGAGAATAGCGGGGAGGTGCTGCCGAAATTGTGCGTCGGATCTGGAGCGGAGCATGGGAAAACGAAACCAATCTACACATACTCGGGTGGGATTAGGACCTATCTTTAACTACTAGCTTCTAGGTTGCATCGACGTAATGAAACTGACAAACTCTATTAAGTGATGAATATGGTTTGCTGAATTATGTATATATTTTGTGTGTGTCCAGTAGCTAGGCAGGATGAGTGATCATGGGTGGATGTACACCAGTCACACTAGTCAAAAAGACATGACCCGTGAATGGTTAACAAAAACCAAGGAGTTTGTGAGAGTTGCATTTGCAAATGGATAGAAAACAACCTGCTGCCCTTGTGTCGATTGCGACAATTGTAAGAAGAAGTCAGAGTTTGAAATGATCAAACAACTGCATAAGTGGGGTTTTACGCCTAATTATACGGTCTGAACATTTCATGGTGAGTCTGCCCAACGTGCCAGAGCTGAGGTGCTTCGTCGTCGCACCGATGAGCATGGTACCGGGATCGAAGACATGGTGCAAGACTTTGATGATGCTCGGGATTCACATGATGAGATGGAAGAATCTGCAAAGGCCTTTTATGAAATGTTGGAGTCTTCAAAACATCCTCTCCACGAGCACACTAAGCTTTGTTAGTTGGATGCCATCGCGCAAGTAATGGCTCTAAAGGCTCAGTTCAACCTAGGCAGAGAATGCTACGACGCGATGATGACGATAGTTGGACGTTTTCTACCCAAAGGCCATGTATTGCCACCAAACCTCTACCAGTCGGACAAAATCCTACGTGCGCTTAAGATGCCCTATGAGAAGATAGATGCCTGTGAGAATGGATTTGCCTTATTTAGGCTTGAGTATGCGGGCTTGAACTATTGCCCCATTTGCAATGCTTCCAGGTATGTTCTGGTAGACAATGGTATGGGTGAGAAGAGTTAGACCAAAATCCCCATTAATGTTCTTCGGTATCTGCCAATGATACCAAGACTTCAACGACTTTTCATGGTCGAAGAGACGGCTATACAGATGACGTGGCATAAATTGGGCAAAAGAACAGAACTGGATGCAGATGGGAATCCGATGTTGGGACACACTTCAGACGCTTTTGCGTGGAAGCACTTCGATGCGTTACATAAGGATAAAGCGGCAGATCCAAGGCATCCTCGAGTTGCCATCAGCACGGATGGGTTCAATGTGTATGGTATGACGGCAGCACAATACAGTTGTTGGCCTGTATCTGTCATTCCACTCAATCCCCCCCGGAGAGATTATGAAAAGAAAGAACATTTTTCCCGACGTTGATAATTCCAGGGCCCAAATATCCGGGGGAAATATGAATGTGTACATGCAACCACTTAAGGATGAATTGCAAGAAGCCTAGGATAATAGGATCAAGACATACGACGCCGCTACAAAAAAGAACTTCAAAATGCATGTGTGGTACATGTACTCGATGCATGACTTGCCGGCGTATGCGCTATTCGTTGGCTGGTGTGTGCATGGAAGGTTTTCGTGCCCCACATGCAAGACATCTCTTTAGTTCCGTTGGCTGGAGGCGGGTCGCAAGTTTTCGTGCTTCGACATGCATAGACAGTTCCTGGATCCTGACCATAAGTTCAGAAAAGACAAGAAGAATTTCATCAAAGGTAGAGTTGTCAAAAAGACTGCACCACCTGCGTTGACAGGCCAACAGATCCTGGATCAGATAAACTCTCTCGGACCGGATCCAGATCGTCCAGGGTATTTCAAAAAGTATAATACGGAACACTCCTGGACTCACAAGATATGTTTGTGGGATCTTCCTTACTTTAAAGACCTCCTTTGCCTAGACAACATCGATGTGATGCACACTGAAAAGAATATCGGGGTACATTGTTCGGCATAGAGGGGAAGTCAAAGGATAATCCTAAGGATAGAGTCGACCAGGAGGCCCTATGTGATAGACCATTACAAAACATTCGACAACCAAAAGGAAAGAGAACTGGAGGAAGCCAAAGGCATGGTTCATTCTTGGAAGGCCAGCTATGAGGGAAATGATCTTGTGGGTGAAAATGCAGTTGATGTTCCCCGGTGGGTATGCGGCGAATCTAAAGAGGGGAGAGAGTCTTGAGAAAATGAAAATATTTGGTCTTAAGAGTCATGATTGGCACATATGGCTTGAGCGGGTAATGCCGGTGATGTTGCGTGGCTTTATCCTTGAGGATGAATGGCTAGTACTGGCAGAGTTGAGCTATTTCTTCCATGCTCTTTGTTTGAAAGAACTATCGCCTGACGTGCTAGACGAACTGGAAGAGTTGGCGCCAGAGTTGATCTGCAAGTTAGAAAAGATCTTTCCACCGGGCTTCTTTAATCCAATGCAGCATTTGATTTTGCATCTCCCGACCGAGGCAAGATTGGGGGGGTGTGCAAAATCATTGGTGCTTCTCAACTGAGAGGATGCAGAAGACGCTTAGAGAGAAATGTAAAAATAAACGTAGAGTTGAAGCATCGATGGCCGAGGCATTCATTACTGAGGAGGTGGAAAACTTTGTGACAGCACACTACACAACCCAGAATCGTCATTTGCATAATCTGAAGCCTCGGTAAAATGATGGCGACCGTGAAAAAGGTCGATCCAACCTCAGCCTATTCAAAGGGAAGCTCTCACCATCCGGTGCTTCAAAATCAATAGGGTTGGATGTCGAACGGACCATTTCATTGTATATCTTCAACAACCTAACAGAAGTGCGGCCGTACATCGAGTAAGTTCTCGGTACATTGTTTCGCAACTTCTAATTCCTTTGAAATGCTCTTATTCCCGGATATGTGATACAGCCGATACGTCACCAAATTCTTAGATGGAGCGGTGATCCAAAAGGATTCCATCGAAGAGTATGAGCTTCTGGCAAAGCATGGAGGCGGCAATCCCGGTTTCATCTCTTGGTTCATGCAAACGGTAATTTCCATTAATTAGATGATTTCATTTCTTCCCCTAGTTTGCGGCTAATGCAACAATCCTTTGGTATTAAACTTGTAGGCTAATGCAGAGTCTATGGACTCCGAATTGAGACAAGTCGCTAATGGTTTTGACTTTAAGGTCCATTCATTTGACAAATACGACATCAACGGGTATCGCTTTTGTACTTTTGGCAAAGAGCTATCTATGGCCGACCGAAAGTCTACAAATTGTTGTGTCTCTGCTGTCGGCGAAGGAGGGATCGAGTATTATGGAAGAGATGAAGCAATTTATGAACTTACATTCTTTGGTGAAAACCCACCAAACGTCGTAGTCTTCAAATGTTATTGGTTCCAGTCGAAGGAGACTAGAAGGACTCATGAACATATAGGGCTAGTCGAAATCAAACAAAGCACCTATTTAGATGTTTCCGATGTCTATATTACGGCTCAACAGGCGACCCAAGTTTTCTATCTACCGTGGGCGTGCCAAACGGATCCAAATTTGAAAGGTTGGGATGCCGTTTATGATGTGCCGCCACATTTTAGACCACCTCCACTCAATGAAGATGATCATGAACCTCACATTAACCCAGACACATATGAAGGATAATTCTTCCAAGAAACACGTGTTTCCAAAAAATGCTTCAATAACCGCTCTACTTCACCCCAGAACATTGAGGTTGAAAGCAACAGTGAACCCGGCCTCACCCCTGAGCAGGAACAAGAAGAGAGGGAAGAAGAAGAGGTTACTGCTGCGGATGACCTAACAATGCTTGACCGATTACATAGAGGCCTTCCACATGTTGATGCATTTATTGATGATGCTGATGAGCACGTCATTACTGATAGTGATGATGAGTATGCATTTATTGATCCCGGAGCATATATAGACGATGAAGATTAATATTAGTAATGTGAGTTATTCAATTATTATTATATACATATATATTATTAATTAGTTCATGTTATTAGGTATTCAATTTTTTTATGTTCAACTAATTTCGTTCACTCTTTGTCATCGCAGGTGTTGACAGATGGTGGGCGGGGGTCAAGAGCGCTCTGAGCCTCCTTCCTCGGCGCGTGCTGGGAGGGGTGCGATTATTCCACCCCAGGAACTCGGGACAGTGCTGGTACTTAGCATGCAGATACCGTCAGGCCATTCTTCTTCGACCGGGAGAGGTCAGGGGAAGCCGAAGAGAGGTGCTAGAAGTAGGAAGGCTGCTGCGCCTTCCTTGCCGCCACCCCCAGCTGATTCTCCCGACCACATGAGTGCTCCGTCTCAGGTGGACCCGTCTAACTTGGACCCGTCTCGGACTCTGGTCCACGAGCCTCAGGTCGACGAGCCTCGGGTCATGGAGCCTTCGTCCCAAGAGACTCCGGTCCCAGAGTCTTCGTCCCAGGAGACTCGGGTCCTAGAGTCTTCGTCCCACGTGACTCCGGAGGCTAGTGGCCAAGCTAATGGTGGTGAGGACAATTACTTGTCTGAGGACACCTATAGAGAGGGAGAGCTGGTTGAGGAGGGCAAGAAGGTCTACCAACGTGGTTGTACAAATCTACCGCGTGTGCCGACAACCCCCGAGCAGAGGTGGTTGATTGCGCCTAACGCGGAGAAGTAAGTCCATTTACTCTTTTTTAACCTTTTGCCTTCATGTTTCTTCAAATTAATATCTAATGTGTTGGCCTTGTCCTACTGCAGGGGTTGGAAATATGATCGTGGTGTCCGCAGGCCCAACCAGGTCCTTGGTGTGCTTCTCCGGCACCACTACCCGGGGAAGGTCCAGTTGCCCGGTGAGGGTGAGTCTCCACAGGTAGCACTGACCTGGGAGCTGTACAAGGCTGCCCCAGCCCCGCCGGAGGAGATGGTCGACGGTGTCTTGTGCGATACGGTGGCTGACATTGTGATCTGTCGCTTTTGGGTAATTTCTCCTTTACAAAATTAAAAATCAACAACACCTAGTGAATGTACTAATCGGTGTCTAATGTGTTGTCTTGTTTGATTGTAGACCTTCTACAGGTGTCTTGAGGAAGACGAGGCAAGATTGAATGTTGTTCTCGAACCCGAGTGCAAGCGCCTACTTCAAAACTTATGGCACGAGGCTCGGGTGCAGGCTATTCGAGACTACTACGCCTCGAGTAACATTAAGAGGGCCAAGAAGAAGTGCTGCAAAAATTATCTGAGTAAGGATAAGTTTATGAAGGTAATTATCTATTCTTAAGGCCTTGTACTTAGTTTGTTTGATTTGATTCATAGGCGTAGCGCTGAAATTTCTCTTGTCTAACTTAGGTGCCCCCGAGATGGTGTGCGGATAGGATGGACTATTGGGAGGCATTGGTGGATGAGTGGTGCTCTCCCGAATGGCTAGTCGAACACAACAAGGCCAAGGAGAAGCGTGCCCAAATGAGAGGTGTGCCACACCGTCAAGGGAGATCCAACCTGTTTGCGTACGGGGATAACTAGGTATGTGGTTTGCTTCATGATTCATGCAATTTCATTCTTCATGCTAGCTTGAGCCCTTAACTAATATTTTGTTCACCTCTTTTAGGCGCGAGAAAACAAGAAGGAGGTGCTGTTGGGGAACGTCGCATGGGAAACAAAAAAATTCCTACGCACATGCAAACCTATCCATGATGATGAGCATCTACGAGAGGGAGAGTGGATCTACGTACCCTTGTAGATCGCTAAGCGGGAAGCGTTTAGAAACGCGGTTGGTGGAGTCGAACTTCTTCGCGATCCAAATTGCCGAGCGTCCTGCGATCCAATCACGAACCGTCCCGCGAACACATCATGATCTGTCCCGCGAACTAATCACGATCCGTCTCACGATCTTGATCACGATCTGTCCCGCGAACTCATCATGATCCGTTCCGTGATCACATCACGAACCGTCTCGCGATCTCGATCACGGTCTTTCCGATCTAGCGCTGAACGGACGACACCTCCGCGTTCAGCACACGTGCAGCTTGATGACGATCTCCACTGTCTCGATCCAGCGAGAGGAGGTGGAGAGGAGAGAGAGTTCACCAGCAGCATGACGGCTCTCGGGTGATGGTGGTGGAGCAATTCCGGCAGGGCTTCGCCTAAGCGCTGCAGAAAACCGATCTAGAGGAGAAACTATGCACCGGTGTAACGGGTAGCACGTGGCCGGAAATCCTGTCCAAAAACCACCCAATCCACTAGTATATATAGGAGGAGACGATAGGATAGGCAGCCAAGGCCTTTGGGTTGGCCGAAATAGGAGGTGGGAAGCAATCCTACTTCACCTCCAATCCTAGTTGGAGTAGGATTGCCTCCTATTGGCTGATTTTCCACTTTTTGCTTTAGGACTTTCTCTCCTACGCCATGGGCCTTTGTGGCTGTTTTCCCAGCCCACTAAGGGCTGGTTATTATTCTCCCACAGCCCATGGACCTCTTGGGGTCGAAATACCCCTCCCGGAGGCCTCCCGGCACTCCCGGTACACTACCGGCACTCCCGGTACACTATCGATGAGCCCGAAACTTTTCCGAAAACCAAACTGGGACTTTCTATATATGAATCTTTACCTCCGGACCATTCCGGAGCTCCTCGTGACGTCCGGGATCTCATCCAGGACTCCGAACAAACTTTGGTCACCACCATACATAACTCTACACTACCGAAACGTCACCGAACCTTAAGTGTGCAGACCCTGCGGGTTCGAGAACTATGTAGACATGACCGAGACACCTCTACGGTCAATAACCAATGGCGGGACCTGGACGTCCACATTGGTTCCTACATATTCTACGAAGATCTTTATCGGTCGAACCTCTATGTCAAGGATTTAGTTAATCCCGTATAACGTTCCCTTTGTTCTTCGGTATGTTACTTGCCCGAGATTCGATCGTCGGTATCTCCATACCTAGTTCAACCTCGTTACCTGCAAGTCTCTTTACTCGTTCCGTAATACAAGATCCCGCAACTAACAATTAGTCACATTGCTTGCAAGGCATATTGTGATGTTGCATTACCGAGTGGGCCCCGAGATACCTCTCCGTCACACGGAGTAACAAATCCCAGTCTCGATCCATGCCAACTCAACAGACACCATCGGAGATACCTGTAAGGCACCTTTATAGTCAGCCAGTTACGTTGCGACGTTTGATACACACAAGGCACTCCTCCGATATCTGTGAGTTGCATGATCTCATGGTCATAGGAACACATACTTGACATGCGGAAAACAGTAGCAATAAACTGACACGATCATATGCTACGTTTGCAGTTTGGGTCTTGTCCATCACTTCATTCTCCTAATGATGTGACCCCGTTATCAAATGAAATCTCATGTCCATGGCTAGGAAACCTTAACCATCTTTTGATCAACGAGCTAGTCTATTAGAGGCATACTAGGGACATGGTTTTGTCTGTGTATCCACACATGCATCTAAGTCTCCAATCAATACAATTAGAGCATGGATAATAAACGATTATCATGAACAAGGAAATATGATAATAACTAATTTATTATTGCCTCTAGGGCATATTTCCAACAGTCTCCCACTTGCACTAGAGTCAATAATCTAGTTCACATCACCATGTGATTCGCATTGTTATGAATCTAACACCCAACGAGTTCTGGGGCTCGATCATGCTTTGCATGTGAGAGAGGTCTTATAGTCAACGGGTCTGTAACATTCAGATCCATGTGCACTTTGCAAATACCTATGTCAAACAGTAAACACTGCTACCACACTCCACTCGGTACTATTCCAAATGGCTGCTCCACTATACGTATCCAGATTGCTACTACGAGTCATCCGGATTAGTGTTAAAGATTGTATCGACGTAACTCCTTACGACGAACTCTTTATCACCTCCATAATCGAGAAACATCTCCTTAGTCTCTTAGTTACTGAGGATAATCTTGACCGCTGTCTAGTGATCCACTCCTGGTTCACTCTTGTACCCCCTGACGGACTCATGGCAAGGCACACACAGGTGCGGTACACAGCATGGCATAATATAGAGCCTATGGCTAAGGCATAGGGGACGGCGTTCGTCCTTTCTCTTTCTTCTGCCGTTGTCGAGCTTTGAGTCTCACTCAACTTTCACACCTTACAAATCAGGCGAGAACTCTTTCTCTGACTGATCCATTTTGAACTCTTTCAAAATCTTGTCAAGCTATGCACTCATTGAAAGTCTCATCGAGCATCTTGATCTATCTCCATAGATTTTGATGCTCAACAATTAGGTAGCTTCATCCAGGTCCTCCTTTGAAAATCACTTTCCAAATGACCATTTTATGCTTTCCAGAAACTCTACATTATTTCTGATCAACAATATGTCATCCACATATACTTATCGAAAATTCTATAGTGCGCCCACTCACTTTATTGCAAATACAAGTTTCTCGTAAACTTTGTATAAACATCAAAACTTTGATCACCTCGTCAAAGCGTATATTCCAACTCCGAGATGCTTGCTTCAGTCCATGGAAGGATCACCGAAGCTTGCACACCTTTTAGCATCCTTAGGCCTGACAAAACCTTCTGGTTGTATCACATACAACCTTTCCTCAAGTAAACCGTTAAGGAAACGATGTTTTGACATCCATCTACCAGATTTCATAATTGAAAACACAACAACTGCTAACATAATTCCAACAGACTTTAGCAGCACCACGAGTGAGAAAGTCTCATCGTAGTCAACTTGAACTTGTCACAAACATCTTTGCAACAAGTCGAGCTTTACAAATAGTGACATTCACCATCAGTGTCTGTCTTCATTTTAAAGATCCATTTGTACTCAACGACCTACCGTCCAACGAGAAAGTCTACCAAAGTCTACACTTGGTTTTCATACATGGATCCTATCTCGGATTTCATGGCTTCCAACCATTTGTCGGAATCCGGGCCCATCATCGCTTATCCATAGCTCGTAGGTTCATCGTTGTCCAACAACATGACCTTCAAGACAGGGTTGCCGTACCGCTCAGGAGCAGTACACATCCTTGTCGACCTATGAAGTTCGATAGTAACTTGATCCTGAAGCTTCATGATCATCATCATTAACTTCCTCTTCAACTAATGTAGGCTTCACAGAAACATCTTTCTGCGTTGCGCTACTCTCTGGTTGAACAAAGGTTTAACAACCTCATCAAGTTGTATCTTCCTCCCACTCAATTCTTTCGAGAGAAATATTTCCTCAAGAAATGATCCATTTAAGCAACAAACACTTTGCACTTGGATCTGAGATAGAAGGTTCACCCAACTGATCTTAGGGTATTCTATGAAGATGCATTTGTCCGCCTTGGGTTCGACCTCATTAGGTGAAAACATTTTCCACACAAGCGTCGCAGCCCCAAACATTAAGAAACGACAGCTTAGGTTTCTATCAAACCATAATTCACGCGGTGTCATCTCAACGGATTTAGATGGTGCCCTTTTTAAAGTGAATGTAGTTGTCTCTAATGCATAACCCCAAAATTATAGTAGTAAAACGATAAGAGACATCATAGCACGCACCATGTCCAATAGAGCATAACTATGATGTTCCAGGTGGTGTTTAGTTGTGAAACAACTTTCACATTGTCTTAAGTTGTATGCCAAACTCGTGACTCAGATATTCACCTCCACGATCATATCGCAGTCATTTTTATCTTCTCGTCACGATGATCTTTAAACTTTACTCTGAATTTGCTTGAACCTTTCAAACAATTCAGACTTGTGTTTCATTAAGTAAATATACACTATATCTACTCAAATCATCAGTGAAGGTAAGAAAATAACGATATCCACTGCACGCTACAAGACTCACTAGATTGCATATATCAACATGTATCATTTCCAATGAATCACTTGCCCGCTCCATCCAACGGGGTCCTTTAGTCATCTTGCCCAAGAGGCATGGTTCGCATGCCTCAACCGATTCGAAATCGAATGAGTCCAAATATCCATCACCATGGAGTTTCTTCATGCGCTTTATACCTATATGACATTTTGCGGCAGTGCCACAAGTATGTGGTACTATCATTATTTAACTTTGTATCTTTTGACATCAATGTTATGAACATGTGTATTACTACGATCAAGATTTCAACAAACCATTCTCACTGGGTGCATGACCATTGAAGGTATTATTCATGTAAACAGAATAACTATTATGCTCTGACTTAAATGAATAACCGTATTGCAACAAACATGATCTAATCATGTTCATGCTCAACGCAAAACACCAAATAACATTTATTTAGGTTCGTCACTAATCCTGAAGGTAGAGAGAGCTAGCGATGTTGATCACATCAACCTTCGAAACATTTCCAACACACATCATCACCTCACCCTTAGCTAGTTCTCCGTTTATTCCGTAGCTTTTATTTCGAGTTACTAACATTTAGCAACCGAACCGGTATCCAATACCCAGGTGCTACTAGGAGTACTAGCAAGGTACACATCAATAACTCGTATATCAAATATACTTCTGTCGATGTTGCCAGCCTTCTTATCTACCAAGTATCTAGGGTTGTTCCGCTTCAGCGACCTCTCACCTCATAATAGAAGCACTTAGTCTCGGGTTTGATTTCAACTTTGGGTTGCTTCACTGGAGCAGCAACTGACTTGCTATCCATGAAGTTTCCCTCCTTGCTCTTGCCCTTTTCGAAACTAGTGGTTTGATTAACCATCAACACTTGACGCTCCTTCTTGATTTCTACCTTTGCGGTGTCAAACATCGCAAACAGCTCAGGGATCAATACTTCTATCCCTGGTGTATTATAGTTCATCACTAAGTTCTAGTAGCTTTAGTGACAGTGACTTGGAGAACTATATCAATCACTATCTTATCTGGAAGATCAACTCCCACTTGATTCAAGCGATTGTAGTACCCAGACAATCTGAGTACATGCTCAACGATTGAGCTATTCTCCTTCATCTTACAGGCCAAGAATCTTGTTGGAGATCTCATATCTCGCAACACAGGCACGAGCCTGAGATCACAATCTCTGCTCCTAGAACATCTCATATGTTCCGTGACGTTCAAAACATTTCGGAGCCTCAATTCTAAGCCGTAATGCATGACGCACTAAACTATCAAGTATTCATCGAAACGTGCCTGTCAGATGTTCACAACATCTATAGACGACGCTAGAGGGGGTGGCGCACCGAGCGGTGCATTAAGGACATAAGCCTTCTGCGCAGAAATGAGGACAATCCTCAGATCACGGACCCAGCCCGCAATATTGCTACCAACATCTTTCAACTCTATTTCTCTAGGAACATATAAAAATTTAAGGGAGCTACAGCGCGAGCTAGTAATCTACAACATAATTTGCAAAGATACTATTGACTATGTTCATGATAATGAGTTCAATTAATCATATTACTTAAGAACTCCCACTCAAATTGACATCCCTTGGGTCATTCGAGTGATACATGATCCAAATTCACCAACTCAAGTCCGATCATCACGTGAGTTAAGGTGGCTTCAATGGTGAACATCATTATGTTGATCATATCCACTATATGACTCACGCTCAACCTTTCGGTCTCTTGTGTTCCGAGGCCATGTCTGTACATGCTAGGCTCGTCATGTTTAACCCGAGTGTTCTGCGCGTGCAAATCTGGCTTGCACCCGTTGTATGTGAACGTAGAGTCTATCACACCCGATCATCACGTGGTGTTTCAACACGACGGACTTTCTCAACGGTGCACACTCGGGGAGAACACAGTTTATCTTGAAATTCAAGTGAGGGATCACCTTATAATGCTACCGCCGTACTAAGCAAAACAAGGTGCATAAAAGGATTAACATCTCATGCAATTCATAAGTGACATGATATGGCCATGAACTTGTGTTTAAGATCTCCATCTTCGAAACACCGGCATGATCTCCATCGTCATCGGCACAACACCATGATCTCCATCATCTTGATCTCCATCAATGGGTTGCCATTGGGGTTGTGGCGCCAGCCCTGCTTCTACATCTATTGCTACCGCTTAGCGATAAAGTAAAGCATTACATAGCGCTTAATGATTGACACGCAGGTCATACAATAATTAAAGACAACCCTATGGCTCCTGCCGGTTGCCGTACTCAACGACATGCAAGTCATGAAATTCTATACATCACATGATCATCTCATACATCATATATATCTCATCATGTAATTGGCCATATCACATCACAACATACCCTGCAAAAACAAGTTAGACGTCCTCTAATTGTTGTTGCATGTTTTACGTCGCTGCTATGGGTATCTAGCAAGAACGATTCTCACCTACGCATAAACCACAACGGTGATACATAGATTGCTTTTCAACCTTCTCAAGGACCGCCTTTGTCGAATCCGATCCAACTAAAGTGAGAGAAACTGTCACCCGCAAGCCATCTAAGCAACAAGTTGCGTCGAGGGAACCGGTCTCTCGTAAGCGTGGCCGCTTCATCTCACAATCCCGCTGAAGCAAAATCCGACCAAGGGAGGAAGCAATCTAAGCATCAACGCCCACAAACCTTTTGTGTTCTACTTGAGATCTCATCGAACCATCAACCTAGCTCATGACACCACTGTTAGGGAACGTCGCATGGGAAACAAAAAAATTCCTACGCACACACAAACCTATCCATGGTGACGGGCATCTACGAGAGGGAGAGTGGATCTGCGTACCCTTGTAGATCGCTAAGCGGGAAGCGTTAATAAACGCGGTTGGTGTAGTCGAATTCTTCGCGATCCAAATCACCGAGCGTCCCGTGATCCAATCACGAACCGTCCCGCGAACACATCATGATCCGTCCCGCGAACTCATCACGATCCATCTCACAATCTTGATCACGATCTGTCCCGCAAACTCATCACGATCCGTTCCGTGATCACATCACGAACCGTCTCGCGATCTCGATCACGGTCCTTCCGACCTAGCGCCGAACGGACGGCACCTCCGCGTTCAGCACACGTGCAGCTTGATGACGATCTCCACCGTCTCGATCCAGCGAGAGGAGGTGGAGAGGAGAGAGAGTTCACCGGCAGCGTGACGGCGCTCCGGTGATGGTGGTGGAGCAATTCCGGCAGGGCTTCGCCTAAGCGCTGCAGAAAACCGATCTGGAGGAGAAACTATGCACCGGTGTAACGGGTAGCACGTGGCCGGAAATTCTGTCCAAAAACCACCCAATCCACTAATTTATATAGGAGGATAGGAGAGGATAGGCAGCCAAGGCCTTTGGGTCGGCCGAAATAGGAGGTGGGAAGCAATCCTACTTCACCTCCAATCCTAGTTGGAGTAGGATTGCCTCCTATTGGCTGATTTTCCACTTTCTGCTTTAAGACTTTCTCTCCTGTGCCATGGGCCTTTGTGGCTGTTTTCTCAGCCCACTAAGGGCTGGTTATTATTCTCCCACAGCCCATGGACCTCTTGGGGTCGAAATACCCCTCCCGGAGGCCTCCCGGTACACTACCGGCACTCCCGGTACACTACCGATGAGCCCGAAACTTTTCCGGAAACCAAACTGGGACTTCCTATATATGAATCTTTACCTCCAGACCATTCTGAGCTCCACGTGACTTCCGGGATCTCATCCGGGACTCCTAACAAACTTCGGTCACCACCATACATAACTCTACACTACCGAAACGTCACCGAACCTTAAGTGTGCAGAGCCTGCGGGTTCGAGAACTATGTAGACATGACCGAGACACCTCTATGGTCAATAACCAATGGCGGGACCTGGGCGTCCACATTGGTTCCTACATATTCTACGAAGATCTTTATCGGTCGAACCTCTATGTCAAGGATTCAGTTAATCCCGTATAACGTTCCCTTTGTTCTCCGGTATGTTACTTGCCCGAGATTCGATCGTCGGTATCTCCATACCTAGTTCAACCTCGTTACCGGAAAGTCTCTTTACTCATTCCGTAATACAAGATCCCGCAACTAACAATTAGTCACATTGCTTGCAAGGCTTATTGTGATGTTGCATTACCGAGTGGGCCTCGAGATACCTCTCCGTAACACGGAGTAACAAATCCCAGTCTCGATCCATGCCAACTGAACAGACACCATCGGAGATACCTGTAGAGCACCTTTATAGTCACCCAGTTACGTTGCAACGTTTGATACACACAAGGCACTCCTCCGATATCTGTGAGTTGCATGATCTCATGGTCATAGGAACACATACTTGACATGCGGAAAACAGTAGCAATAAACTGACACGATCATATGCTAAGTTTGCAGTTTGGGTCTTGTCCATCACATCATTCTCCTAATGATGTGACCCTGTTATCAAATGACATCTCATGTCCATGGCTAGGAAACCTTAACCATCTTTTGATCAACGAGCTAGTCTATTAGAGGCATACTAGGGACATGGTTTTGTCTATGTATCCACACATGTATCTAAGTCTCCGATCAATACAATTATAGCATGGATAATAAACGATTATCATGAACAAGGAAATATGATAATAACTAATTTATTATTGCCTCTAGGGCATATTTCCAACAGGTGCCACCTCTGTTCGACCTCTATGCCATGGCCCATACTGCCTCGTACAAGAAGGCCAAGGCATTCTCTAAGGATGACCTCGATCATCCAGAGAGCTTCAGCAACATCTCCTCCCACAAAAAGTTCATGAGGTACAAAGATGAGGGGAAGGCGAGGAAAGGGGAGGACTTCAACCCGAGCCAGAGTCCTTTTGATCCAGAGCTCGTGATGATATCTTGTGGTGGGAGGCCCCATGGTTAGACAGCCATTGGGGATGGACTGATACGTTGTCCTAGAACACTCCCAGAGATCAAGAAGCACCAGACGAGCTCTGATCCTGAGATTAGGCCTCGTCCATGGCCAATGGAGCTCGCCATTGAGGCTAGGGCCCAGTAGCTTCTGGCGGAGGCAAGCAGGTAGGCGGCGCAAAGGGAGAGGGACATGGAGGAGAGGACGGCTAGGCTGTTGAAGGAGGAGAGGAACCGGAACGACGCGTCTCACCGGGCCCTATACGAGCTCCTCGTGGTAAGTTTCTCCTGCATATTAGCCAAATCATGCACGTAATGTTCGTTTCATCACTAACTAATATGAATGACTCATGAAAACAAAATTTGCAGACTGTGTGCCAGAACAATGGTCAGACCCCTCCGTCGATGCCCCATATTGCAATAGCACCCATGGTGAGTTTCATTTAAATGGTCATTAGTTACTAGTATTCACATTTGAGTTGCATCATGCTAAGGAGACATTGCAAATGATCTTTGGTGTAGCGTGCCTCCCGACAAGCATCGACCGATCCTTCTGCGTCTGTCGCAAGCCCGACCGGTCCTTCTATGTCTCACCCTGGCGCGAACCCTTCCGGTCCTTCACCTTCGTGTTGATGGTAAGTTTTCCCAAGTGTTTTCATTAACAAATGCATACTTAGCTTAAGAAATGACCTACTTAGCTGCAAAATGACCTATACTTAGCTTATTTTCCTCAAAAATGACTTGATATGCTTAGTTAGCTAGAAAATGGTATATTCTACCTAGGATAGCTATAAAATGAGGTATACTTAGCATTTTTTCCTCCAAAATGACTTGATATGCTTAGTTGGCTAGAAAATGGCATTACTACCTAGTATAGCTCAATAATGATGTATAGCTAGCTTAGCTAGTTCATTTATGACATAATTAGCTCACTTAGGTAAAAAAATGGCATAACTACCTAGAATAGCTCAATAATGATCTATAATTAGCTTAGCTAGTTCATTTATGACATAATTAGCTCACTTAGGTAAAAATGGCATAGTAACCTCGGTTTAGCTCCAAAATGACCTATATTTTCCTCAGAAATACATCATAACCTTACTTACCTCCTAAACGATATATTCTACCTAGGATACCTATAAAATGACATATAGTTAGCATTATTCCGCCAAAATGACTTGATATGCTTAGTTAGCTAGAAAATGGCATTACTACCTTGGAGAAGAGGAGAGGAGAGGAGAAAAGGAAAGAGAAGATAAATTCTTCTTCTTCTTCTTTTTCTTCTTCTTCTTTTTCTTCTTCTTCTTTTTCTTCTTCTTCTTTTTCTTCTAGCTAGTCTTCTTCTTCTTCTAACTATCATCTTTCCTACTTTGTAGATTTGCTATAGATGAGGAAGAGTGCATTGATGGACTGTACTCTTCTACTTCTGCTTCCTTTGTGTTTATGGAAACTTGTTTTGGATAGGTATGTATGGTTATGTTGTTGGAAACCATTGTGTGTTGTTGGAAACTTGTATGTTGGACTTGTATGTTGGAACTTATTGTTAGTATATGCTTGTTTCAACTTATTGTTGGTATGCTTGTATTGTTGGATATATGTGAGATTGTTGGATATATATGTTTCAAATTGAATGATTTAAGAAAAAAATAGGGGCTATATAGCCACTTTGCCGTCCACTGGCAGCCGGCAAAGTGGTTTGCCGTCAGTCAGCAGACGGCAAAGTGGCCACGTGGCAGCTACCTGTGCAACCTGGGGCTGGCCTATGTGGGTTCTTTGCCGTCTTCCAGCGGACGACAAAGAACCCACCTAGGCTAGCAAAAAAAAGGTGCTTTACCGTCCGCTGGCAGACGACAAAGTTTCGAAGGTCTTTGTTGTCCGCCAGCTGACGACGAAGCGCCATTTACCGTGGCTTATTCAGCCAGACGGTTGGTCGTTTGCTGGCGGATGGCAAAGCCTTTGCCATCCGGGATGCATGCCTTTGCCGTACGGGATGGTGACGGCAAAGTGCCCGATTCCTGTAGTGTATGGTTAGGAAACCTTAACCATATTTGATCAACGAGCTAGTCTAGTAGAGGCTCACTAGGGATATTGTATTGTTTATGAATCCACACATGTATTTGAGTGTTCAATCAATATAATTCTAGCATGCATAATAAATGATTATCATGAACAAGAAAATATGATAAGAGCCACTTTATGCTCCTAGGGCATATTTCCAAAACCTGATGTCAATAAAATACAACTATAGACCCATGATGAACATGAACATGTGCTTTTATATGACACTAAGCACAGAGAAACAATAGAATATCAAATAACTAAAATAAAATAAAAATAAAGGTCGGTTTCGTCTTCTTTTAATCAGTCCTCTCTAAAAATGGTCCGAGGTATCTCTGTCCACCAAATTAAATCTTCTAGGGCTAGAATCAAGAAGCGGAATGGGGGTGGACAAAAGTTGGAGTATGGTCAAGTTCTTCCAAACGTAGCCATCTATGGTTTGCGTTTGGAAGATAAAATCTATCGTTTACATCTACGACACTACATGTACTAGTAGATGTGTTTTTTGGATGCCTCTCATTTCAAACATGTGGTATGGAACAACTTTCTCTTAATCGTTGTTGATATTTCTTGCTAGCAAATCTTTACTGGAGTTGTCCATGTGTAAGCATGAGAAAAATGAAACAAGATTGGAAGACACGATATGCTAAAGATAATGAATTTGATATTTCTCGAGCCATGGCTAGGGGTATTATATTATATGTAAGTGATGACCATGTGAAGTTGGCAGGCACATTAGCGACATCCTTTAATGTCGAATCAATCTTCTATCAAACAAGTACTAGAATCACTTTGGATCTGAATGTCCATGTGCTGCAATTCATCGACATCTGCTTATTGAAAAAGCGGAGAAGCGAATTTTCCTATAATGAGATTGTACCATATATGCATTGAAATATATTGCATATCTTTCTTGCCATTTCAAAAACTTGGTAAATTGCTAAGGTGTTTGATATTTAATACGCTATCAAAGGCTAGATTTTCATAAACTAGTTAGTTCAATGCAAATGAACAATCTAGTCTCCTTTATTATCTATGAAGACATGCAACTCTCCTGCATGGCTCCAAGTAAGAGCTAGAGTTGACATAGATTCACGGCGAAAGCAATATATTGACAACATTTCAAACAAGCACCAAAAATTATGTGATTACCAAATAGTTGGTCGGGTAGGAATTGACAACCATCCAAATACACCCATCAATCCTCCAAATTTGTATGTTTTAACATAATCCGTAATTACTGAAACTGAAGTTCTATATCATTAATACAACTACTTACACTGCTACGGAAAACCTTATACACAGAAACTTATCAGTAACGCTGCTTAAAATAAGGTGCTACTGATAATTAGCAGTAGCGCATCTCCCAAAGAGGCGCTACTGGTATCCACATAGTAGTAGCGCGGCGTGTATAAAATGCGCTACAAATATAATTGCCACACCGTTGCCGACAGGCTAGGTATATTAGTAGGGCACTTCAGCAAACAGCGTAGTAGCGTGTTTTTCTCGACCACGCTACTGCTAGGTCATACCTTATCATCTCCACCCCCTGGCCCGCGTCCCCTCACTCATCACTCTGTACATCTCCCTCTCCACTATGTCCCTTGCGGCGGCGCTCCCGCATCCCGGCCGACCGCCCCACACAGCAGCCCTCCCCGTCTTGGCCCTCCCCACGCGACGGCCCTCCCTTGTCCCGGCCATCCCGTGCCGGCCATCCACGCAGCGGTAGCTCTCCCTCCCTCCTCTCTCCCACTCTCCCCCTTCTTCCTCCTCCCTCTGTTTTTGTACTGCTAGAAATTCTTAGTGGCTGGATCGATTGATGCATTTAGATGGTTATGAATAGATGCATTTAGATGGTTAGATGGATGTATGTATGCATTTAGATGGTTAGATGGATGTATGATGCATTTAGATGGTTATGGATGGGTGCATTTAAATGGTTAGATGGATGTATGATGCATTTAGATGGTTATGGATGGATGCATTTAGATGGTTATATGGATGTATGGATGCATATCGGAATTCATCCACATGCTGTAAATTGTGTTACAAAGGTGCTTCACATCGTAACCGTAAAAAATATTTAAACTTGCAAACTCTGTGCAAATGTCCATTGTTAGATTTCATGTCCATTGTTAGATTCCATATCCATTGTTAGATTCCATGTCCATTGTTAAGAAAATGTCATGCCAAATTTACAGGGATTCCATGTCTCCTAGATGTTCTCGTGAAGAGGAGTTGAAGTGGCGGAGGAAGTTGCTGGCGCGAGGAGAAAGGATTGATGATGCAGTGTTTGGATGGAGAGATTGTATGCGGGAGCTGAAAGAGGTGGAGTCTATGTTTCGAAAGACCCAGTGTAGTTACTGGGAGTTTGAAGTCAAGGAGTGCAAGAGTTATGCCCAAACACAACTACAAGTTGTAGCAGGCGTCATCATCGTGGAGGACAACGCTGCAGAGCGGCCTCAGATGCCACCTCAGAGTAGTCCCAACTTGGTTATTGAATGGACACTACAACAAGTGACATCTTCATGCCCGGCTCAAAGAGCCTGTAAGGGCATATTTATCCCTAAGTGGTTTTGGTGATTGATGACAATGCCTTTGTGGACTAATCGTGTGCATTGAGCATTTCAGATATCTCAGGTCTAGGCACAAGACGGTTCAGTGCCCCTCGGAATCTCTCGAAGACGGTTGTTCTATGCGTTTCTTTTCGGTGGATTTGATTCATAGGAAAGCCATACTATCAAGAGGGGGTCCGCATCGGAAAGGTCTGGGTGGAATCAACTCGTGCACATCTATTCCTTTGCAGCACCTTTCCCTCTCTTCAATGGAGCCCCAACCCGTTTTCCTTCTATGTGCAAAAGGAACGCATGCGAGGTGTTTGGGTTCTGTGGCCGACGGTAGTACTGTTACAGGCAGCAGTAGTACCGCAGGTGCCAGCGGTAGTACCGCTACCGCTATCTCCTCCCTTGGCCACTACACCTACGGTAGTAGGCGCGGATGTAATTTTTTACTTCTCCCCTACTATAGTAGTACCGCGATTCTCGTCCGGTATTACCGTGCGGACTTTTTCGCAGAGTTTTCCTCTGCAAAGGTTGGCACGGAAGTAATTTTTTACTTCCGTGCACCTCCAGTGGCTGCCTCTGCCAACCGTACGGTAGTACCGCACGGGCTCGTAGTAGTACCGCTACGGCGGTTCTACCGCTTGTGTCGTCTATACCTATACTAATTAGGCACTCTCAAGAAATTCCCACATTAATCAGTAATTAGGAGCCGTTAATCTGGTGAGACCAAATTATTACGGTGGAGATTAAGCCATATAATCCTTAGCAAAAAAACTGATTCGTGAAAAAAAAACTTAACTCCATGGTCTTTTCCACGTTTTTTGTATGGATGGTGTGTTCCACGTTATTTTCTTTTTAAAGGAGATAGTCATACGTCAGATCTGTTTAGTTTCCGCACATAACCATTGGATAAATAGTGTTCTTTTTACACTAAAAAAAATAGTGTTCTTTTAATTTTCCAGCACGTACGCATCCTTTCTGGATACACATGCGTACATGTGTACATCCCATGGACACTCCTTATTGATATCCCATCCATGCTCTCCCGATTGCAGTACATATCTTGACAGACATGCATACATACGTATATCTCATGGACTCTCCTGGTTGAATTTTGAAAATATAAATCACATATGTGTTGTCCCGATGGAAATCTGAGAAGAAAGAAACCCTCATCCGCGTGTTGCCACAGATAGCCGTTTTTAGTTCGCCCCTCATGTGGACGGATCATCATCAAGGGTGCCCTACAGCCGTTGTTCGTCGTCTGCCATCCAGCTATGTTTTTGTTCAAGCTCTGTGGGCCGTTTCAGCCATGCTGAAATCAAACTAAAAAATTGGGGTGTGATGCAATCCATCTCCCGTCATGGTCATCCATCGATCAAAGGTTATAATCTTCGTTAATAGCTCAGATATTGTATATGTATGAACATATGTCACGGGTCACAGGTCATGATCTCCCTTCATGAAAAGATAAGAGCCAAGTATAAAGGCATAAAAGAAAAGGCTACGGCGATCAACTGCGTTACAAAAATCACCCTCCTATTCGGCGCAGGGTGCAAGCCAGACATGATGTTTTCGGATGCTATGCGCAGATTATATTGGAAGTCGATCGATGCAAGGTAAAGACAGAGTACTATTTGGTGGACATGGGTACGACTATTAGACTAGACTGAAGGGTCACACCTTTGTTCTCCAATTTGGTTTCTTACAAAATATGGTTATAACTTATACATGGTACGCAACTTCTTTCATTTACTACGTACTTCTGCATGATACATGCATGAGTGGTGAATTACATTTATTTTCTTAGAGCTTGGGTTTGTATAGTTATTCCTTATAGGTTTGTGATAGTACATATAGGTAAGATTGATTTAGTTGTCTTTGTACATTATATGATTCTCAGAGATAATCATAGTTTTTACAAAGCGATGCCAATTTTTTTTTGGCGTAAAATTGTGGATCTAAATTCTGTAAAAGAAAAACCGAATTTTCACCACGAGATTCTGAAAAGCAGGTTGTAGATTAACTATTTTACTCTATGAATCAAAATAGTGTCACTGATATGTCAATATCTGTATGTGGCAGTAATAAGCAGGAGAAAACAAACTTTTGGAAGCACCATTATAGGTGCCATATAAAATTATGTGTTAGTCATAATTAACTTTTTATGTTAATTCTTTTTTTAAAGTCCGGATGGTAATATTCAAATAAAATATGTTTTTGATAGGCAAGAGATGTGTGTGTACCATTCATGACAAGCGAAAAGCAGTCTTGAAGCAGCAATGTCATGCAGATTTCCTACGAGGAAAACCGAGGCGGCGGGCGTAGGTTCAATAGAAACTAGATCCTACGTTGCCGATTCTACTACAGAGGGAGGTTGAACTCACATCGGCATTCATGCTGCATCGAACATGTCATTCAACCCCCGATCTTCTGTTATTGGCAGTCGCATTTTTTAGAAAATGTACCATTTGACAAGTTTAAACAATTAATCACCAGTGTATGTTGTTGTGTCTCTGTTGCGAACATATCATCTAGCCTACCCATGTACAATTCTTATCATAACTGTATGTTTCACTTTCTTTTCACACGAACACCCAACAATATCACATGGCTAAAATCCAAATAAATAAAATCTAAATTATCCCCAAAAATATATCTAAATTAGATGGTTTAATATGTGGTGCTTGCATGCTTTCTCTTGCCCAGGCGAAGAAAACTTTATATCATATCTTCTATGAAATATTCCCTCACGGGCACAGTTTCTACAAGGCATAATTGTTCTCTTCAAATATAAAGTGATTCATCCAAATTTTCCACATGACAAGATTGGGTAGGTAGAGTGATCCTTTCATAGAATTTGTAATGATTTTTCAACATTTGGTCCTGCATAGAGATCTAAGTGACAATGAAGGTGGAGGTGGACAATGTATCTTCATAATAATTTCTAGAGTCAACAGCCTTTCAAAATCTAAATATATTATTTATCACTTTCAGTTTACTAATTGCATGAAGCATATTCTTAGTATGGAACCTTAGATTTTAGGCTCCGGTCTATGTACTTATAATTTCAATACATCTTTTTTTATTTCTTAGTATTTCATCTCAAATAATGAGATATTTACTGAATATACTCTATAGAAGAGAGAAGTTTAAATTAACATTTTGGATTTGAGCAGCCTTAGAATTATAATGATGGCAATGACCAGATTCGTACCAGCTTGCATGTTTCTCCAATAAAAATGTTATGTCAATGTTCTAATGAATTTGAAACATTGTATGTGAACCCTACTTTTCAATGATTATCTTATGTTTCCGAAGCAAGTTACTTTATAGATTACTTTGTTATCACACGATGCATATGTAAATTTAGGCTTCGTGGATATCGTGTACTAATATAGATAGAAGAGATAGTGGTATAGGCCATATTATTATACCCACATTACCCATAGGCTTGCTGACATGTAGATCGAAGCGGTCGGCTCAAGATGTGTCGGATCATACGTGCGGCAGCCGGCTGATATGGGCCATTTATGCGCGAGCGTTTCGCAAAGGAAGTTTTTTTCCGAGAAACTTCAAAGAAACGTGTACTATGCATATAAAGTAGCTTGCCCGTGCGAACGCACGGGTTGACGACTAGTAGTGCTAATGGCTAGGGCCAGCTACTCCCGTGCTAGCAGTAGTACCGCAAGCCATCGCGGTAGTATCATGAGTTTTACGGTAGTACCGTGATGCGCGGGGCTGAGTGAGTGGATAACGGTTGGATCTTGTCCCCCACTATAAAAGGGAGGTCTTCTTCTCCAAGAAGCTCACCTCTTCCTTTCCAAAACTCCATTGTTGCTCGAAGCTCCATTTTTACCCGATCTCTCTCCCTAGCCAATCAATCTTGTTGATTTCCTAGGGATAGGTTGAGAAGGCCCCAATCCACACTTCCACCAAGAGAAATTTGATTCCCCCCACTAATCCATTGCGGATCTTGTTACTCTTGGGTGTTTGAGCACCCTAGACGGTTGAGGTCACCTCGGAGCCACATTTCATTGTGTTGAAACTTCATGGTGTCGTTGGGAGCCTCCAATTCAGTTGTGGAGATAGCCCCAACCTTGTTTGTGAAGGTTCGGTCGCCGCCTTCAAGGGCACCAATAATGGAATCACGGCATTTCAAATTGTGTGAGGGCGTGAGGAGAATACGGTGTCCCTAGTGGCTTCTTGGGGAGCACTGTGCCTCCACACCGCTCCAACAGAGATGTACTTCCCCACAAGGGAAGGAACTTTGGTAACACATCCTCGTCTCCACCGGCTCCACTTTTGGTTATCTCGCATCTTTACTTCTTGCAAGCCTTTATTGTGTCATATCCCTTGCTTGCTTGTGTACTTGTAGTGATTTGCATCATATAGGTTGTTCACCTAGTTGCACATCTAGCTAACTTATTTGATGCAAAACTTTAATTGTTAAAGAAAAGTTAAAAAGTGTTAGTTGCCTATTCACCCCCACTCTAGTCAACCATATCGATCCTTTCAATTGGTATTAGAGCCACGTCTCTTTATTAAGGGTTTCACCACCCGAAGAGTATGGCTGGCGAAGAGGCTCGTGTGGGAGAACTTCCTGAGGCCATGGGTGTGAACACGGTCTCAGCAAGGATTTGAACGAGGCTTTGACCATACTCAAATCCTCCATGGCTATCGAGGTTCAATCCATGTTTAAAGATTTCCTTAATACTCTTAAAATTTCTACCGATGCGGGGCAAGTTGTCAAGCCCAAAAACTCGACATCTGATGCCAAATCCGGTAAGGAGGGGGCTAGTGCCGACAAAGATAATCATGCTCAAAGAGTTAACGGGTCGGGGAGCTTTGCCTATGTCCCCCCTTCTCGTGGTCTATGGAGGACCGGTGCACCCACCTCATATAGTCAATCTCGGTCCTCCTCCTAAACTTGTTAAGAATGATTTTGCTAACTGGGTTTTCAGTATCAAGTCTCATTTAGATCACAGCTCAATTCATCTCATGAGAGTCATTGAAGAAGGATAAATGCTTCCGCCCTGTTCATACTCCAAGTTGTGATTCCTCCTGAAGATCTACCTGTTGGAAATATGCCCTAGAGGCAATAATAAAATGGTTATTATTGTATTTCCTAGTTCATGATAATTGTCTATTGTTCGTGCTACAATTGTATTAACCAAGAACCGTAATACATGTGTGAATACATAGACCACAACATGTCCCTAGTAAGCCTCTAGTTGGCTAGCTCGTTGATCAATAGATGGTCATGGTTTCATGACCATGGACATTGGATGTCATTGATAACGGAATCACATCATTAGGAGAATGATTTTATGGACAAGACCCAATCCTAAGCATAACACAAGATCGTGTAGTTCGTCTGCTAAAGCTTTTCAATGTCAAGTATCGTTTCCTTACACCATGAGATTGTGCAACTCCCGGATACCGTAGGAATGCTTTGGGTGTGCGAAACGTCACAACGTAACTGGGTGTCTATAAAGTTGCACTACGGGTAACTCCGAAAGTGTCTGTTGGGTTGGCATGAATCGAGACTGGGATTTGTCACTACGTGTGACGGAGAGGTATCCCTGGGCCCACTCAGTAAGACATCATCATAATGAGCTCAATGTGACTAAGGAGTTAGCCACGGGATGATGTATTATGGAACAAGTAAAGAGACTTGCCGGTAATGAGATTGAACAAGGTATAGGATACCGACGATCGAATCTCGGGCAAGTATCATATCGATAGGCAAAGGGAATTGTATACGGGATTGATTGAATCCCCGACATCGTGGTTCATCCTATGAGATCATCGTGGAGCATGTGGGAACCAACATGGGTATCCAGATCCCGTTGTTGGTTATTTGCCGAAGAAGTGTCTCGGTCATGTCCACGTGTCTCCCGAACCCGTAGGGTCTACACACTTAAGGTTCGATGACGCTACGGTTATAGGGAAATGGTATACATGATTACCTAAGGTTGTTCGGAGTCCCGGATGAGATCTCGGACATCACGAGGATCTCTAGAATGGTCCGGAGGTAAAGATTGATATATAGGAAGTCCAGTTTTGGTCACAGGAAAGTTTTCGGGCTCATCGGTATTGTACCGGGAGTGCCGGGAGGGTGTCGGAGGACCCCCGGGAGGGCTGTGACGACCATAGGACTTTGTGGGCCCTTAGAGGAGGTGTGCCAGCCCTTATTGGTCTGTCCAAGACCTTCTAGAAAGGCCCATGCGGCTGGGATCAGGAGATAAAGGGCAAAAGGGTTTTAAAAGAGGAGATCCACCTCCCTTGTGGGAGGTGCACTCTATCCCTAGTTTGGCCGAACCTCTCCTCCTTGGAGGAGGGGCCAAGGTAGCCCTCCCTCTTCCTACTCGTATATATATCCAATGGTTTGGCCTTTTGAGAACAGATCTGAACTCTCTCTCTCACGGTGAAGCCCTACCTCTCCTCTTCCTCCTCCGCAGCGCTTAGGCGAAGCCCTGTCGGAATGCCTTGCTACTCCACCACCACCACGCCATCGTGCTGCTGTTGGAGACCTTCCCCAACCTCTCCTTCCTCCTTGCTGGATCAAGGCGTAGGAGACGTCACCGGGCTGCACGTGTGTTGAACGCGGAGGTGCCGTTGTTCGGCGCTTAGATCGGAATCCACCATGATCTGAATCGCTGCGAGTACGACTCCACCAACCACGTTCTTGTAATGCTTCCGCTTAGCGATCTTCAAAGGTATGAAGATGCAATCTACCCCCTCCCGTTGCTGGTTTCTCCATAGATAGATCTTGGTGACACGTAGGAAAAAGTTTGATTTACTACTACGTCTCCCAATAGTGGCGTCATGAGCTAGGTCTATGCGTAGAATCTATGCACGAGTAAAACACAAAGCAGTTGTGGGCATCGATCTTGTTAATATGCTTACCACTACTAGTCTTATCTTGATTCAGCGGTATTGTGGGATGAAGCGGCCCGGACCAACTTTACACGTACGCTTACATGAGACCGGTTCCACCGCCTAACATGCACTTGTTGCATAAGGTGGCTAGCGGGTGTCTGTCTCTCCCACATTAGTCGGATTGGATTCGATGAAAAGGGTCCTTATGAATGTTAAATAGCAATTGGCATATCACGTTGTGGTTTTGGCGTAGGTAAGAAACGTTCTTGCTAGAAACCTATAGCAGCCACGTCAAAACTTGCAACTACAAATTAGAGGACGTCTAACTTGTTTTTGCAGCATATGCCTTGTGATGTGATATGGCCAAAAGGATGTGATGTGATGCATTGTGATTTATGAGATTGATCATGTTCCTGTAATAGGATTCACGACTTGCATGTCGATGAGTATGACAACCGGCAGGAGCCATAGGAGTTGTCTTATTTTATTGTATGATCTGCATGTCAATCATAAACACCATGTAATTACTTTACTTTATTGCTAAACGTTAGCCATAGTAGTAGAAGTAATAGTTGGCGAGACAACTTCATGAAGACACAATGATGGAGATCATGATGATTGAGATCATGGTGTTGTGCCGGTGACAGTGATGATCATGGTGCCCCGAAGATGGAGATCAAAGGATCAAGATGATATTGGCCATATCATGTCACTATGTTGATTGCATGTGATGTTTATCATGTTTACATCTTATTTTCTTAGAACGACGGTAGTAAATAAGATGATCTCTCAATAAAATTTCAAGAGATGTGTTCACCCTAACTGTGCACCGTTACAAAGGATCGTTGTTCCGAAGCACCATGTGATGATCGGGTGTCATAGGTTCTAACGTTCGCAAAGAACGGGTGGAAGCCAGATTTACACATGAGGAACACTTAGGTTGACTTGACGAGCCTAGCATGTACAGACATGGCCTCAGAACACGAAAGACCGAAAGGTCGAACATGAGTTGTATAGAAGATGCGATCAACATGGAGATGTTCACCATGGATGACTAGTCCGTCTCACGTGATGATCGGACACGGGCTAGTTGATATGGATCATGTAACACTTGGATGACTAGAGAGATGTCTATCTGAGTGTAAGTTCATTAAATAATTTGATTATGTCAACTCAATTATCAAGAACTTAGTCTAAAATTGTCTTTACTATCTATATTGTAGATCGAATGGCCAACGCGAACGTCACCCTTAACTTCAACGCGTTCCTAGAGAAAACCAAGCTGAAAGATGATGGAAGCAACTATGCGGGCTGGGTCCGTGGCTTGAGGATCATCCTCATAGCTTCCAAGAGATTGTATATATGTCCTTGATGCACCGCTAGGTGACACACCCATTTTCCCAGCAGACCAAGATGTTATGAACGCTTGGCAGTCGCGCTGAGATGATTACTCCCTTGTTCAGTGCGACATGCTTTACAGTTTAGAATCGGGGCTCCAAAAACGTTTTGAGCAACACGGAGCATATGAGATGTTCCAAGAGCTGAAACTGGTTTTCCAAGCTCATGCCAAGGTCGAGAGATGTGAAGTCTCCGACAAGTTCTTCAGCTGTAAAATGGAGGAGAAAATAGCTCTGTCAGTGAGCACATCCTCAAGATGTCTGGGCTACACAACCGTTTGACTCAGCTGGGAGTTAATCTCCCGGATGACTCGGTCATTGATAGAATCCTCCAGTCGCTTCCACCTAGCTACAAGAGCTTTGTGATGAACTACAACATGCAAGGGATGGAGAAGTCCATTCCTAAGTTGTACTCGATGCTAAAATCAGCGGAGGTCGAGATCAAAAAGGAGCATCAAGTGTTGATGGTGAATAAGACTACTAGTTTCAAGAAAGGCAAAGGTAAGAAGAACTTCAAGAAGGACGGCAAAGCTGTTGGCGCGCCCGGTAAGCAAGTTGCCGGGAAGAAGAAGAACAAGAATGCACCCAAGCCTGAGACTGAGTGTTTTTATTGCAAGGGTATCGGTCACTAGAAGCGGAACTGCCCCAAGTACTTAGCGGATAAGAAGGACGGCAACGTAAAAGGTATATGTGAGTGGGATCACTATAGAATTTCTGATAAGTATATGTGGATGACATATTGTTGATCAGAAATAATGTAGAGTTTCTGGAAAGCATAAAACGGTCATTTGGAAAGTGATTTTCAAAGGAAGACCTGGATGAAGCTACCTAATTGTTGAGCATCAAAATCTATGGAGATAGATCAAGATGCTCGATGAGACTTTCAATGAGTGCATACGTTGACAAGATTTTGAAAGAGTTCAAAATGGATCAGTCAGAGAAAGAGTTCTTGCCTGATTTGTAAGGTGTGAAAGTTGAGTGAGACTCAAAGCTCGACAACTACAGAAGAAAGAGAAAGGACGAACGTTGTCCCCTATGCCTTAGCCATAGGCTCTATATTATGCCATGTTGTGTACCGCACCTGTGTGTGCCTTGCCATGAGTCCGTCAAGGGGTACAAGAGTGAACCAGGAGTGGATCACTGGACAGCGGTCAAGATTATCCTCAGTAACTAAGAGACTGAGGAGATGTTTCTCGATTATGGAGGTGATAAAGAGTTCATCGTAAGGAGTTACGTCGATACAAGCTTTAACACTAATCCGGATGACTCGTAGTAGCAATCTGGATACGTATAGTGGAGCAGCCATTTGAAAATAGTACCAAGTGGAGTGTGGTAGCAGTGTTTACGGTTTGACTTAGAGATTTGCAAAGTACACACGGATCTGAATATCGCAGACCCGTTAACTATAAGACCTCTCTCACATGCAAAGCATGATCGAGCCCCAGAACTCATTGGGTGTTAGATTCATAACAATGCGAATCACATGGTGATGTGAACTAGATTATTGACTCTAGTGCTAGAGGGAGACTGTTGGAAATATGCCCTAGAGGCAATAATAAATTAGTTATTATCATATTTCCTTGTTCATGATAATCGTTTATTATCCATGCTATAATTGTATTGATCGGAGACTTAAATGCATGTGTGGATACATAGACAAAACCATGTCCCTAGTATGCCTCTAATGGACTAGCTCGTTGATCAAAGGATGGTTAAGGCTTCCTAGACATGGACATCAGATGTCATTTGATAACGGGATCACATCATTAGGAGAATGATGTGATGGATAAGACCCAAACTACAAACATAGCATATGATCGTGTCAGTTTATTGCTACTGTTTTCTGCATGGCAAGTATATGTTCCTGTGACCATGAGATGATGCAACTCACGGGTATCGGAGGAGTGACTTGTGTGTATCAAACGTCGCAACGTAACTGGGTGACTATATAGGTGCTCTACAGGTATCTCCGATGGTGTCTGTTCAGTTGGCATGGATCGAGACTGGGATTTGTTACTCCGTGTGACGGAGAGGTATCTTAGGGCCCACTCGATAATACAACATCACAACAAGCCTTGCAAGCAATGTGGCTAAGTGTTAGTCACGGGATCTTGTATTACAGAATGAGTAAAGATACTTGCCAGTAACGAGGTTGAACTAGGTATGGAGATACCGACGATCGAATCTTGGGCAAGTAACATACCGAAGAACAAAGGGAACGTTATACGGGATTAACTGAATCCTTGACATAGAGGTTCGACCGATAAAGATCTTCGTAGAATATGTAGGAACCAATGTGGACGTCCAGGTCCCGCCATTGGTTATTGACCGTAGAGGTGTCTCAGTCATGTCTACATAGTTCTCGAACCCGCAAGGTCTGCACACTTAAGGTTCGGTGACGTTTCTGTAGTGTAGAGTTATGTATGGTGGTGACCGAAGTTTCTTCGGAGTCCGGATGAGATCCCGGACGTTACGAGGATCTCCGGAATGGTCCGAAGGTAAAGATTCATATATAGGAAGTCCCAGTTTGGTTTCCGAAAAAGTTTCGGGCTCATCGGTAGTGTACCGGGAGTGCCGGTAGTGTACCGGGAGTGCCGGTAGTGTACCGGGAGGCCTCCGGGAGGGGTATTTCGACCCCAAGAGGTCCATGGGCTGTGGGAGAATAATAACCAGCCCTTAGTGGTCTGGGAAAACAGCCACAAAGGCCCATGGCGCAGGAGAGAAAGTCCTAAAGCAAAAAGTGGAAAATCAGCCAATACGAGGCAATCCTACTCCAACTAGGATTGGAGGTGAAGTAGGATTGCTTCCCACCTCCTATTTCGGCCGACCCAAAGGCCTTGGCTTCCTCTCCTCTCCTCTCCTCCTATATATACTAGTGTATTGGGTGGTTTTTGGACAGAATTTCCGGCCACGTGCTACCCGTTACACTGGTGCATAGTTTCTCCTCTAGATCGGTTTTCTGCAGCGCTTAGGCGAAGCCCTGCCGGAATTGCTCCACCACCATCACCGGAGCACCGTCACGCTGCCGGTGAACTCTCTCTCCTCTCTCCACCTCCTCTCACTGGATCAAGGACCGTGATCGAGATCGCGAGACGGTTCATGATGTGATCACGGAACGGATCGTGATGAGTTCGCGGGACAGATCGTGAGACAAATCGTGATGAGTTTGCGGGACGGATCATGATGTGTTCGCGGGACGGTTCGTGATTGGGTCGTGGGACGCTGGGCGATTTGGATCGGGAAGAAGTTTGACTACACCAACCGCGTTTCTTAACGCTTCCCGCTTAGCGATCTACAAGGGTATGTAGATCCACCCTCCCTCTCGTAGATGCTCATCACCATGGATAGGTTTGCGTGTGCGTAGGAAAATTTTTGTTTCCCATGCGACGTTCCCCAACAGTATTGTCAAACCGGGCGTCCAACCCCACCATGTAGCCACGGACGTGCTCGTCCTCCTCCCTGACCTGCCGACGTACCACCTCCGCGGGTGCTAGCTCCCTCCGGGTCGACGACGATACCTGCATTCCTCCCCAACCGCCGAGCCCGGGAAGGTAGCACCTCCCAATGCCAGCCCGGCGGAGCCTAGTCCCGGACATGGCGCCTATCTAGGAGGCTCTCGCGGACTACTCGACGACGAGGATGCGGGCCGGGCATCAACGACAAATTCCTATGACAACGTTTTCTTATCGTTTAATAGCTAATTTTTCATACAACCCCAAATCAACATACGCATACTAATCTATCATAAACATACTAATCTACTTTAAAAAAGCATAAACATACTAATCTGGCATACACATACTAATCTAGCTAACATAAACATTCATCATATAAAAAATCAACATGTATTTAAAAAAATTGCAACGAGCCGGGGCGACGGCGGCTCACAGCGGTGGCGGCGGCGGTGGCGGGGCGGCGACGGCGATGGGGCGGCAACGGCGATGGGGCGGCGACGAGGCGGGGCGGCGACGGGGGCGCCAGGCGAGGCGACGGGGAAGGTGCGGCGATGGGAGCGGGGCAGCGATGGGGAGACGACGGGGGCGGCGGGGGAGGTGCGGCGATGGGAGCGGGGCAGCGATGGGGAGACGATGGGGGCGGCGGGGAGGCGACGGGGATGGGCGACGGGGGCGGAGACGGGGACGGGCAACGGGGGCGGCGACGAGGGGGGACGGGCGACGGGGCAGCAACGGGGGCGACTAGGGAGTTTACGGGGCGACGACGGGGACGGGAACGGCGACGGCGAGCTCGGGGCGGCGACGAGGGCGAAGTGAAATGAAAACTACGAATTTTCCTAAGTGCTTGTTATATAGAAGGAGCTTTGGTCCCGGTTGGTAACAGAAACCGGGACTAAAGGGGCAAATTGGTCCCGGTTTTTGCCACCAACCGGGACCAAAGCCCTGTTTCCAGCAGCCCAAAGGGCGGGAAACAAGGACCTTTGGTCCCGGTTCGTGGCAATAACCGGGACTAAAGGGGGCATTGATCCCGGTTGGTGGCACCAACCGGGACCAATGCCCTGTTTTCAGCAGCCCAAAGGGCAGGAAACAGGCCCTTTGGTCCCAGTTGGTGGCACCAACTGGGACGAAAGGGGGGCATTGGTCCCGGTTGGTGCCACCAACCGGGACCACTGGTCCCTTTTCGTCGGCCGGCGAGGAAGCAGCAGATGTTTAGTCCCACCTCACTAGTCGAGGGGAGACATCACTTGTTTATAAGCCCCGATGTGCTTGACCTGTCAAGCTCCTCTCATAGTGAAAATAGATGCCCTTATACACGAAATTTGACCTAAATTCAAAATGCTAGTTAGGTGCCTAACTAGCACTTTGAATTTAGGTTGAATTTCAGTGTAAGCGCATCTATTTTCATTTTTGCTATTTTTTATGTTATTTCTTTGCTATTTTTCCTGTTTAATATTACTTTGTTTTTCACATTATATTAAATTTGGTAATTTTTTGGTTTTATATAATTTTAGTTTCAAAAAAACTAGAGGTTTATAATTTTAGTAATTGATTTTTTTGAGCTAAATGACCCTGAAATTGAAAAGCACTACAAATTAACTCTGAAAAGGTTGAAAGTTGGCATGGTATCATCATTTTACCCACATAGCATGTGCTAAAAATTTGAGAGGGTTACGACAAAAGCAGGATGCACTAACTACTAGGGAAAACCTTATAGACAGGACAATATCAGTAGCGCTGGAATGTAACAGGCGTTGCTGCTAGTTAGCAGTAGTGCTTTATTTAGCAAGCGCTACAAGTACAGACTTAGAAGTAGCGCTGTAAACAAAAAGAGCGCTACTGCTAAGCGGGAACAGACGAGCCCATCGACACTATTGGTAGTAGCAGCGCTGTCCAGAATAAAGCGCTACTAGTAATACTCTATTAGTAGCGCTTTATTTCTTGGAACCGCTACTGATAATGGGTCCCACTTAATAGTAGCATTTTTTTTGGAAAGTGCTACTCCTAAGTAACATAGCAGTAGCGCTTGCTGAAAAACAACGCTATTGCTATGCGTGGCTGGTGCCACCTTTTCACCCCTCCCCTCCTTCCCATTGCCCTCTCTCCCCCTCCTTTCCCCTATCCCCTCACCATTTTTGCTCTTCTTCTCTCTTCCTCCTACCTCTTTTCTCTCCCCATTAATGCCCCCCTCCACCATAACTCTCCTCCATAAATGGCCTTCTCATCTCTAGCTAGCTCCATAACTAAATGTCCCCCTATCTCATTTGTTTGGCTCTCCCTCCATTCCATTAGATATAGATCTAGCTAGCTCATCTCTCTCCCTCTCCATTAGTTACCTAGAGTCATCTCTCCTCCCCAACAAATTGATCTAGCTATGTAGCGACCCGACTCAAAACGAGTCAAGCCTCTGTGTTTTCTGTGCCATCCCTGGATCAGTATGCTGGCACACACAATACATCAATGTATATATCAAAGTGCAATCACATGTAAATAGCGTAAAACTGATATATACCTTAAAATAGCAGCGGATACAGTCAACGGGAGTGGAGTCCCAATAACACCAACGGCAAGTTGAGTGCGGACCGTAACCCTGAATCGTACTCTTACCCGTCGTAGAAGAGAATCTGCAACATAATACATTGCAGCCATATAGGTCAGTACATTGAATGTACTGGCAAGATCACCATAGTAGAACAGAAGAATAAAGACTACTCTATATGCAAAGGCTTTATGGCTCTGTGTCTAAGTTTTTGCGTAAAAGCTGATTTTATTTTCCTACAACAAAGGAATATCAGGAATTTCACTATAGAGTTACCTATCATGACATGGTTCTACCAACCAATGTCTCAATTGCCCACAAGTATCATTAAGTTGCCCACAATTAGTTATCAGTCCAGTGTTGAGAGTTCAGAGATAGATCCAAGTCTAGAAGCTCAAATTGTCCGTAACCGGGGACATGGCTAATCGATTAGGTTTAACTCTGCAGAGTGTTGTGTACTTTACCCACAAGATTCTTTCCCTCCTGGTAAGTCCTCGCACTGCCTGGTGTTTGAGAACAGGATGAAAGAAACATGGTCTTTCAGAGTGCTTCCCTGACTGTCCAACAGTGCCCATCCCAATCCTAACGTCGACTACATCTCGTAGCACTGCCCAGCAGAGTCACAACAAAGATCAACCAAGCCAGAGCCCATAATGACTTGTGGCTACACAGGTAAGCTTCCGGGCATGAAGTATTCATCCTTCTCTTTGAGTCTGGGTGAAGCTTTCCGCAAGATTTCATGGCGCTTCTCCATGCATCCCGGCCACTCACTGGTTTCTCCAGGGTGCCCAATCAACCATCCTTCACCCAATAGTGTGTATTGAAAACTTGTCTTCTCGAGTCTTGAAGTCTTGAGGTCTTGAAGATGCAGGACTTGAAGATGTCTTCATGAAGTCGTCGTTTTGACGTGGAGTCCTTCTTCACACCACTCACGAACACTCATACCAGACCCCGTCTACTTTAGCATAGCATTGCACTAACTAGCGTTCCCGGGGCTTTAGTAACCAGTGGTGGGTTCCTACCTCATGCATTCTACTCAACTACAAGAATTTCAATAACACTACGGGAGGGATATGTTGGATGATGTCACTACATGCAATAAAAACATAGGTATGAAATAGATGGTCAAGGTGAACTTGCCTGTACTGTTGATGAAGATAAAGATCGCTCTCAGAAATAACTTGATAGACTATTCGTCACTCTCCGATGAGAAATCTATATAACAACAATTGCATTCATATAAGCAATCATACTAACAATCAGTTCTAACAATCAAAAGTAACACAAAACAAAAGCAACAAGGTTGATGGAAGAAATACTTAAGACAAAGTTGAAACACAGAACTCCAACAATTTCAAAAGTAACACAAAACCCAAAACAAAGTAAAATATAATAAAAGCTTTTTGTAAATATTTTTCTAGAAAAAATGAATCACTTTTGAAAGACAACTAGAACTATAAAAACAACCTTCTAAACAATATAAGTGTTTGCCTAATGAACTTAACAACAAGCAAACATAAACTAAGAGAAAACATATTGTAAAACAACTAAGTTAAAAGAAAATAATTAAATAAAATCTTTATTAAAAAACAGAATTAAATCATATGAAACTTTGTGAAAATAATTTCTATGAAAAACTAAATTGTTTTGTAACACATTACCTAATGCAAAATAATCTAGTTTCCTATCCTAATAGAGCAAAACTAAATGATTTTTATTAACTAAGCATTTCTTAACAGAAAGTAATCAGTACAAATTTTTATTTGAAAACAGAATCTATTTATATAAAACTTTGTTGGAATAAACTATTACTAACTAGTTTGTTTATCACAAATTAAACCTATTTGAAAATGTATAGTGTTCCTACAACAACATGGTAGTAAACTAAGCAAATTATTTTTATTTTAACAACAAGTAATTCACCTAAAGTTTAACTAACAGAATTTACTAAATCAAATATATAATTAACTCAGATTTAAACTAGCAAAATAAAACTAATTAAACTATATTAACAACTAAACAGATTCTGTTTCTAGTTAAAACCCTAATAAATTTTATTTAAAAAATTCTCAAACTCTACCTAATGATAACTAAGATCACTAGTGACAAGTAGGAAAAAGAATCAATCAAAAATTCATTTTAGAACTCAGGATATTCAGAAAACAAAATTTAAATCAAATCTGTTCAAATTCAAATTTAAATGTTCAAACATGGTCAAATTTGATATTTACAGAAACTAGATAAATTTTTTGATCTAATGCAAAAAGAATCAATTTAAAATAGTTAAAAACATAAAAGATATGATTAAAATGAAAACAGAGCGAAATCTGTTTTTAAAACAGAAAACAGAAAAAACGAAAAACTTAACTAGCGGTCAGGGGGTGACGTGGCGTGATCCTATTGGCTAGCGAGCGCGTGCGGTAGGTGATTTAGAGCGGGCGACCGGTCGGTAGAGGATACCGGTTCGGATTTAAATCCGTTCTAATCTCGGTCGTTGATTCAGGATCCGATGGTCGAGGGGAGCTTACGGGGAAAGGTCGCCGACGTCGGAGATCTCCGGCGAGTCCGGAACGGCAAAGACGACGGCGTTGGTGCTCCGGTGGTCGGGGAAGACGGGGAAGTGGTCCGGGCGACGGCGACAGTTCTCCGGAGTCGATTGGTGAGGTCGGTTGGGCGAGAGGTGGACGGAATCGGTGGCTACGGTCGACGGGAGGTCCGGTGGGGGTGGGAGCTCCGGCGAGCAATTGCGCGGTCTTCCGGCGAGGGACAGAGGGGGCTCGGGGGGAAAATGAAAGACGGGGCTGTGGGGCTCTTATATAGGTGCTCGGGGGTGCGGGGAGTTAAGAGAGGAGAGAGATCCGGCGAGGGGAGGAAACGCCCGGCGAGTCTCCGGCGCGTGCGGGGGAGGGAGAAGATGACCGTTCGGTGAAACGGTCGGTCGGGTGGGGTCCAGCGTCAGTGAGAGGAGGGTGTGTCCGTTACGCGCGGTCGGCCGGCTTCTAATCAATACGCGAGTAACTGCCGTGGGCCCGCCCGTTTAATACCGGAAACGGTTACCGTTTTTCCTTTAATAATTTTCCAGAGATATTCAAAAGCTTTTAAAGCATTCAAATAATTTGTAAATATAGGGGTATTATATATCAAAATTAACAGAATAATAAATGAAATTTAATGAACATTTTTATTCTGGCATTTGAACAATTTCAAAAATATCATTTTTCAGAAAATGCCTTAATTGGCTTTATTTAATTTTGCAAATATTCTTCAAATAACTTTTTGGGTATGATGATTCAAAAAAACTTCACAAATTACCCCCTGTCTTGGAGTGTCATGTTACTCCTCTCAAATATTTGTCAGGGGTTTGAATACTTTGAAAATTGGAATAGGAACCAAATATGAAATGATTCCAAAAGAAAATCCAGAGATTTTCACATTCACTATTCAAAGATTTATTTTAAACTTCCAAGTCATATTTCATATAATTTGAAGAATTCATTTTATCTTCTCTCATGAAAATCATTGAGTTGCTTAAAGTTTTCTGAATTTGAAATATTTTCAAAATGGAAATTCAAATCATTTTCAAATCCCTTTTCATTTCTTTAAATGGAAGAAGTCATGTCATCTTCACTCTAGGGTTTTGTGATGAAATGAATTTGAATTCCTGGTGATCAAAATGCAGATTGAAAGTTTTGGGAAAGTCATTTCATTCCCTCTCAATAAACTTTCAAAAGTTCCAAAAAGTTTCAAATTTCACTCACTTTCACACAATAAATCACACAACATTCAAGCAAACAATCCTACTTATTTATTTAATATAACATTCCAAAATTTAGAATTTTGGGATGTTACAAGCTAGCTATTGATATGTCCCCAACAACTAGATGTAGCTAGATCTAGCTTGATATATAGGTGAGTAAAAAGTTGTTCATTTCAAGAATGGGAATATGTGTGTGTGAATGGGAATATGTGTGTTTGGGATATGGAGAGATTTGTGCGAGTGGCATGACCCCGAGTTGCTTATGTTTTTCTGAAGTGTCGATTTATTTCCATTTCGGTGAATTTTGAGCAAACTTGATATGTCCTATTTTTAGGCAAGGTCATCCCAAATTTTTATATGACTTTGATGCATGCATGCATTTTGTTTATAACCCTTTTGCTTGTTATACTGTGCATGCAGTCGGTCATGAAGGTGAGTGGATGGAAGGTGGAGCGATACATGCAATCCGCGGTAATGGACATGCATGCAAATAATCGGACTAGGATTAGATGTCCGTGTATAAGATGCAAAGAAGGATTCCTTTTGGACCCTTATGATCTGGCAGCTTGAAGGCGCACCTGCTGATGAATGGTTTCATGGATGGCTATACTCGGTGGATAAGTGAAGATGATTATGATGGGGACGTCCACATGGCAGGGAATAACGACATGCGGCTAGACGAACAGATGACCGATCGACACGAAGACGATGGCGTCGGACATGGCGGCGGGGAAGAGTTAAATGACGGTGGCGGAAAAGATTCCGAACATGGCGGCGGAGAAGATTCCGGACACGGCGAAGCAGAGGCGATGGTCACGCCGTTGTCTTCGATGCAACTAAGTGCAGTCGTGCAGGACACTCATGTTCGAGACCTCCTTTGCAAGAGTACGACTAGCGACAGAGCTGCTTCTAGAGAGGAGGCCACGCTGGCGCAACTAGAAGTAGACTCGAAGAGTCCATTGTATGACGGTTGCTATCCCGAGGTGACCCGCTTGAGTTTCACACTCGAACTTCTAAAGACCAAGGCCAAAAACAAATGGACAGACAAAAGCCTCGATGAGCATTTGAAGTATCTAAATAGTAAAGTTCTTCCTGCGGGGAACCTGTGTCCTACTAGTGTCGATGAGGCCAAGAAAATCGTTTGCCTTTTTGATTTTCCGCAGATTAGGTACCATGCATGCATCAACGATTGCAACATTTATCGGTGGGAGCACGCGGAAAAAAACAGTTGTCCAGTGTGCAATGCTTCTCGATACAAGAAGGAAGGAAAGAAAGCTCCTCAGAAAGTTGTATGGTACTTTCCGATCACTCCGCGTCTGCAGCGGTATTTCGTAGATCCTAAGGAAGCAAAGCTCATGCGCTGGCACGCGGAGAGGAAGAAGCCCGATGATGGAGATGATCCGAAGCTGAGACACGTCATAGATGGTATCCAGTGGAGAGCATTCAACACCGTATATGGATTTGATACAGAAGATCCAAGGAACATTGTGCTTGGTGCGAGTAAGGATGGCATGAATCCGTTTGGAAACCAAAATACCAACCACAACACATGGCCCGTTTTTGTATGGATGTACAACCTTGATACATCACCATCGTATCTATCATTTTTGATTGTTTCATGCCAATATTCATATACTTTTGGAACTTTTTATACTATTTTTGGGACTAACATATTGATCTAGTGCCTAGTGCCAGTTCCTGTTTGTTGCATGTTTTTTGTTTTGCAGAATATCCATACCAAACAAAGTCCAAACGCAATAAAAAACCTACGGGGATTTGTTTTTGGAATATTTATGATTTTTGGGAAGAAGAATCAACGCGAAACGATGCTCGAGGGGGTCATGAGCCCGGGAGGCGTGCCCTACCCCCCCAGGCGCGCCTGGTAGGCTCGTGACCAACCTTTAAGGCGGTTGGGTCCCTTCTATTTCTGCAAGAAAGATATTTTTATAAGGAAAATCCTCTCAAAATTTCAGCCCGATCGGAGTTACGGATCTCCGGGAATTTAAGAAACGGCGAAAGGCCAGAATCTGGGAGCGCAGAAACAGAAGGACACACGGAGAGAGATCCAATCTCGGAGGGGCTCTCGCCTCTCCGTCGCCATGGAGACCATGGACCAGAGGGTAAACCCTTATCCCATCTAGGGAGGAGGTCAAGGAAGAAAAAGAAGAAGGGGGGCTCTCTCCCCCTCTCTCTCGGCGGTGCCGGAACGCCGCCCGGGACATCATCGTGTGATGACGATCTACACCAACACCTTCGTCATCTTCACCAACACCTCCATCACCTTCCCCCATCGATATTCAGAGGTCCACTCTCCCGCAACCCGCTGTACCCTCTACTTGAACATGGTGCTTTATGCTTCATATTATTATCCAATGATGTGTTGCCATGCTATGATGTCTGAGTAGATTTTCGTTGTCCTATCGGTGATTGATGAATTGCTATGATTGGTTTAAGTTTCTTGTGGTTATGTTGCTGTCCTTTGGTGCCCATCATATGAGCGCTCGCATGGATCACACCATAGGGTTAGTTGTATGTTGATAGGACTATGTATTGGAGGGCAAGAGTGACAGAAGCTTCAACCTAGCATAAAAATTGATGCATATGGGTTTGAAGGGGGACCAATATATCTTATTGCTATGGTTGGGTTTTACCTTAATGAACTTTAGTAGTTGCAGATGCTTGCTAATAGTTCCAATCATAGGTGCATAGAATTCCAAGTAAGGGATGACATGCTAGCAGTGGCCTCTCCCACATAAAACTTGCTATCGGTCTAGTAACGTAGTCAATTGCTTAGGGACAATTCGGCAACTCCTACCACCACTTTTCCATACTCGTTAAATTAACGTAATTGTTTCTTTATCTAAACAGCCCCTAGTTTTTATTTACGTGTTCTTTATTAGCTTGCAAACCTATCATATCACACCTACAAAGTACTTCTAGTTTCATACTTGTTCTAGGTAAAGCGAACGTAAAGTGTGCGTAGAGTTGTATCGGTGGTCAATAGAACTTGAGGGAATATTTGTCCTACCTTTAGCTCCTCGTTGGGTTCGACACTCTTACTTACCGAGAAAGGCTACAATTGATCCCCTATACTTGTGGGTTATCAAGACCTTTTTCTGGCGCTGTTGTTGGGGAGAGATAGCGTGGGGTGAATATTCTCATCTGTGCTTGTTTGTTTATCACTAAGTAGATTTAGTTGCTGTTCTAAGTTGTTCTCTATCTTTAGTTATGGATATGGAACACGAAATACCAAAAAAATTAGGTGTACTTGCTGCTCATGGAGATGAGGAACCTCCTCAAACCCTCGATGCTCGTTATGTGGAAAATATTATGCACTTCTTTAATAATCCTGAGAAAACCCCATTCAATTATATAATGGGATACACATTGGATCAACGTGAATACTTTAGGGATTATCGCTTGACTAAAAAAGGGAAACTATTATGGGATCAAATTCATATGTTTAAATGGTATGCTTGGGATCTATGCTTGACATATGATATTACTTGTTGCTCTAGGATGAAGGCTAAACACCTTTCCTTTTCTTGTAAATTTAATGCTAATGAAACCTTGGCTTATTATGCTAATGGTATATATGATTACTATGATGTGGAACAAATAGAAGAGCTTGTTGCTTTTATGGGTGCTTATGAAATTGAAGCTCTGTTTAAAAGGTGTGATGATAATTATGATGCTCTTTACCGATCTAAAAATTTGGTTATGCTTCGTTATTGTTATACTAATTATGAAGATAATGCCCATATTTATCGATTTATGGATAAATTCTCCGCTGCCCAAGAAGAGACTAATATTTTGTAGGAAACTATGGAAGAAGAAAATGCTGAAACTATGAGCTCATTAGATGAAAAAGATGACGAGGAGAGAGAAGAACAAAAGGAGGAAGAGCGGACTAGCTACCCATGCCCACCTTCTAATGAGAGTAACTCTTCAACTCAAACATTGTTGAATTTCCCTTCATGCATACCGAAGGATGAATGCTATGTTGATTGCTATGATCCCTTGGATTCGTTTGAAATATCTTTTTTTACGAACTTGATGCTTGCTACGCTTGTGGCCATGATGCTAATATGAATGATGGTTATGGAGATGAACTTGCTACAGTTCCTTATGTTAAACATGAACTTGTTGCTATTGCATAGGAAGAGAGTTAGACTTCTTAATTGCATGATATATGTTACCTTGTGCTCACTACTAAATTACAAATCATTGTTAATTAAAATTGGCTTTGATATACCTTGGGATCCGGGTGGATCCATTACTTGTGCACTTTATGCCTAGCTTAATGGCTTTAAAGAAAGCGCTGCCTGGGAGACAACCCGGAAGTTTTAGAGACTCATTTATTTCTGTTGAGTGCTTTTATATATTTTGAAAACAAAAAAATATAGAGGGTAACTTAAAACTTTTTCAAAAAGAGAAGCGATTGAAAGGTGATGCATTGCGGCGGGAGTGAGGGTCGACCTTGAACACTTGTGTTCATGCTCATGGAAACAATGTAGAATTTTTCATGGAAGTTTCTCGGGAAAATAATTATCCCCTTGTACAATTACATTGTATTATAAAAATAATGTGCCAAGTAAAGCCTTTATGATTAGTTTGGGTGATAGTCGTTTGATCATGCTGAAAAAGACAGAAACTTTGTGCTCACGAAATTATTTTTAGTTCCTATGAATAAGAGCTTTTGAGTTGATTCTTTTTTATGATGATTGATATACAAATTTCCCTAATTTCCCTAATTTTTTAAGAATTTTTGGGATAGCCGAGGTATACGAAATATACATATTTCTACAGACTGTTCTGTTTTGGACAGATTCTGTTTTTGTTGTGTTGATTGCTTATTTTGATGAAACTATGGTTAGTATCGGGGGGTATGAGACATGGAAAAGTAAGAATAAAGTAATATAACATCAGTCTAAATGTAAATTAAGTTTACTACAGTACTTAAAAAGTTGGTGGTTTGTTTTCTTATGCTCATGCCATCACGAGTTTCTGTTTAAGTTTTGTGTGATTGAAGTTTTCAAGTTTTGGGTGAGACCACGATGAATGAAGGAATAAGGAGAGGCAAGAGATTAAGCTTGGGGATGCCCGAGGCACCCCAAGGTAATATTCAAGGAAGACTCTAGCAGTGGCGTCTCCCACATAAAACTTGCTATCGGTCTAGTAACATAGTCAATTGCTTAGGGACAATTCCATAACTCCTACCACCACTTTTCCACACTCGTTAAACTAACATAATTGTTTCTTTATCTAAACAGCCCCTAGTTTTTATTTACGTGTTCTTTATTAGCTTGCAAACCTATCCTATCACACCTACAAAGTACTTCTAGTTTCGTACTTGTTCTAGGTAAAGCGAACGTAAAGTGTGCATAGAGTTGTATCGGTGGTCGATAGAACTTGAGGGAATATTTGTCCTACCTTTAGCTCCTCGTTGGGTTCGACACTCTTACTTATCGAGAAAGGCTACAATTGATCCCCTATACTTGTGGGTTATCAAACCTCCCCCCATGGAAGTGCATGAAGACAAAGTACATACACATGAGCATGCTAATTCAAGGGCCGAAACAACCGGAAATAATATTAACCTGTATATGGGGCTTCTGAAAGAGGAGCTTGACACGTTATGGAAAACACCCGCATGGACATGGGACGCCAGCAAAGGAGAGTATTTCTATATGAGAGCCGCTCTGATGACGACGATGCACGACTATCTCGGTTACGGGTCCACCTCAGGCCAGGTGTGCCACGAATACTGCGGATGCACGAGGTGCATGGATGATACAATGTCTTAGCAGCTTACGTCGACGAAATATGGCGGGTCCGGGAAAATCGTGTACATGGGGCATCGTAGATGGCTCAAGAAGGATGATCCGTGGAGAAAGCGTGGAGATCTACTCAATGGGTTGACTGAGCATCGAGGACCTCCACGTAAGAGAAGCGGCGCTGAAATCAACGAGCTGTTGAATAACCATGGACAGTGCCCCGTGCCGGGAATAATGAAAAAGGCACTGGAGCTGCTATTGAAGGTATGGAAAACGAGGTTTGTTTTCTAGGACTTGGAGTACTGGCCCAATCACGACACGCCTCATTGCCTCGATCAAATGCATATCACGAAGAATGTCCTCGAGAGCTTGCTTGGCACATTGATTAACATGCCGGAGAAGACCAAGGACGGGCCGAAGGCAAGGAAAGACTTGGAAGATTTCAAGATCAGGAAAGATCTCCACCGTAAAAAGTCGACGGAGGAGACGGAGACGGAGACGCAGGAGAGGGAAAGGGGCAGAAAAGTCAACAAGTAGGAGGAGAATTATTGCCCCCCTTCTTGCTTCACCTTAAGTGCGAAGGAGATCGATCAATTCATCAAGTGCCTTATGGGAATCAAAGTCAGTTCCGGTTACTACGGGAAGATAAGTAGATTTCTAGACCCCGAGAAGAAAAGGTTCAGCGGGATGAAGTCTCATGACAGTCACGTGATGATGAGGCAGATACTCCCAGTTGCCATTAGAGGGATAATGGACAAGCACGTCCATGACACGCTTACTGGTCTCTGCAACTTCTTCGACGTTATCTCTCGAAAGTCCATAAGTGTGAAGCAGCTCCGAAGGCTACAGGAAGAGATCATTGTCATACTATGTGAGCTTGAGATGTACTTCCCGCCCGCGTTCTTTGACGTCATGGTGCATCTATCTGTCCACATCGTGGACGACATCATCGACCTCGGGCTGACATTCCTTCACAGCATGATGTCGTTCGAGAGGATGAATGGGGTCATCAAAGGATTCGTTCGTAACATGTCCCGTCCCGATGGGAGCATCGTCCAGGGGTATCTGAGGCATGAGTGCATCTCCTTTTGCGAGAATTATATAGGCATCGGAGACCCTGTTGTTGGTTTGCCCGTCAACAAGCACGATGGGAGGATAGAAGGAGAAGGTCACATCAACGGCCAGAGGGAATTGCACGTGGACTACTCGGATCGACGGAACGACTTTGACAGGGCTAACTTAGTAGTGCTACAACAACTAGATGTGGTAGATGATTATGTGGCACGGCACAAAGAAACCATCGCAAATAAGTACCCTTATAAGACGGACGATGAAGTTATTGTAGAGCACAACGCCACTTTCTTGCGTTGGTTCAAAGAGCAAGTTCTTGAAAATCCCCCAAAAGAGGATAGTTCGGACAGATTGCTCATACACGCCTTAGCACATGGCCCCGCACGCAAACTCGCGAGCTATCAATCATACGATATCAACAGGTACACGTTCTACACGGAGGCCGAAGACATGGACAGTGATTACCAGAACTCCGTGTCAGATGCGATGATGTTCCGTGTCAGATGGGCTAAGAATGTCGTAAGAGAAAACAAGTATTTCACTACCATGTCTATACCACCCGCTGGCGCGAAGAGAGCAACCGTGAACGTTAACGTCATCGCCAAAACTGAGCCATTGCTACACGCTAAGCACATGACACAATGCTTCTTCATAACTGACCCGAACAATCCCAGTCGTGTTGTCGTGAGGAGAGGCAAAAGGAGCATCGTCGGAATGGATGGAGTCGCCAACGAGGAAGACTACGACCAATACGGCAACCCGATGAGAGAAGATGACGATGACGATGAAGCATACGTGAAAAGAAGAATCAATACTACATTACATAAGAAAGATCGTACTCCATCGTTCCGAAAAAGTCACAAGGAGGGGCTTAATTATTCGGCAACGAACAAGAAAGGGAAGAAGCTCAATGTGAAACGTCGTCGACGCAGATGAGAAACCATCATTTATATATATGTATCTATTTTGTGTACGCACTTAAGTAACCGTTATCAGTCAATTGATATATATACGTTACCATCACATGCATGGTTCCAGTGATACTCACGCAGTGTGAGTGGGAGACGTCGTCGTCGGGAGAAAAACAAAAAACCAAAAACAAAAGAGGGAGAAAGCAATACGAAAGAAAAGAAAAGGAAATAGAAAAGAAAAGGAAAATAATAAAAGAAAAGGAAACTAAAAACTAGAAAAGGAAAAAACAATTAAAAAATAACTTCGCTATAGTGTTGTTTCCTAAATCAGCGCTACTGCTAGTTGGGGTTAACCTCCCGGCGGTCCGGTTAAAAATTTCGACAACTCCTTCCCCCCCCCCACCCCGCCCTTGTCCACTCTCTTCCCCTCTCCTCTGTTGCCGCCGCCCTCGCCGCACCGCCGCGCTCTTCTCTTCCCCGTCGGCCACCCTCCCCCGCGCCGGCTCTTCTCCTGCCGACCGCCCGTGCCCACGCCGGCTCTTCTCTCCCCCGCCGGTTACTAAGTAGATGTTAATTAGGTTAGGGCAGTAGTTGTACTGTTAATTAGATGTTTTTTAGTTATGGAAGTAGGTTAGGTAGTGGTTACTGAGTAGATGTTACTAAGTAGTGGTTACTAAGTAGATGTTACTTAGGTTAGGGCATTTGGTTCAAGAATATCCGAGTGGCCTATGTTTTGCCGGAATGTTGATTCATTTCCGTTCCGGAAAATTTCAGGCGCTCCATATGTCAACTTTTTAGCAAAGGTCATGCCGAAAGTTTTCATGATTTTCGGCATGACTTGTGCTAGAAACTAGGACATATGGAGTGCCCGGGATTTGCCGGAAGGGGAATGAATCAACATTTCAACCAAATATAGGCCCCTTTTTTCTCTTCATTATAACTTTTATTTACAATTGTTAAATAGGAAACATGTCTAGCCACACCTCAGCCGGGGGTTATGCTCGCCTCGAAGAAGACCCCATCGAGGCAACAAATCACTTTTTCGAGTACCTGGACCAACACCAGATGGGGGAGCATGGTGGCGGGAGTGGCACCAACGACCCCGACGCCCATGCTGACACCGGCACTAGCACTGGCACAGGCACCGACACCACCCCCGAGACCGGCAACGATGCTGCCGTAGCCGGTAAAGCACCGAAGCAGAAGAGAGCACGAAAACCAAACGCGCTCGGCACCGGACAAATTGTGGTCACGGAGATGCACCCCAAGAAATTAGAGCCAACGGTGCCGGATGAAGCACGCTCGTGCTGGGGCAATCAACTAGGATGGATCCTCAGGGAAACTACCAACATCAACGACGAGAAGTTGAAGAAGATACCACATATGGAGCACATGCTCCTAAATAAGTTGCACAATAGGTTCTTGTTCCCCGGCCGCACAGAAAGCAAAGATCCATGGGACGAGGACGCCATGACAAAGATAAATAACAAGGCGATGGTGATGTTCACCAACGACTTGTCCGCTTGGAAAGTTCGGGTGAAAAAAGCGATTGATAAGAATGAACTGTGGTCCAAGATTCATGCTGACAATCCGTCACTTACGGAAGAGGACTTTGAAAAATTCAAGGAGACTTGCGCTAAGGATGAAACCAAGAAAAAGTCAGAGAAAATGAAGGCGCTCCAGGCTAGGAACACGCCTCCCCACCACCTCGAAACTCGTGGTTACAAGGGGATGAGGCACGTATGGGCCAAGGAGGATGCCGAACGTGAACTTCACGGAATCCCAGACCCCTTGGCGGAGTTCACCGACCCGCTGGAGCATGACTGGATCAGGGCCTAGTACAAGTGGGACCGCGTCAAGAAGACCTGTTACACGAACCCGAACACGAGGGAGTTCATGAGACTTCTGGTAATTGTTATATTACCACATTATCATATTAGCTTCCAATCAATTCAACTACAAGTTTTGTCACATTATTACTAAACCATCCACGTTCCTTTTGCAGAAAGAGCAGCACCAAAAGGCAGCCGAAAGCGACGAGTCGTCACAGTCGTCGGCGAGGCCAAAGTGGGAAACCCATTTCAATCGGGCCCTAAACATACTGAAAAAGGTCCCGGAGGCCACACCAATGTCCGATGGATGTGTGCACGGAATCGGAGATGGCGCCTCATGGAAGACGTGCTACCACGAGGAGCTAGGGGAAGAAAGAAGAGAAAGTTGCTTACTCAATAGACCATCGACCAAAAGGTCGCGCTTGCGTTCAATAAGTCCAACGCTGAGTTGGAACAGACAATCGACCAGAAGGTCGATGCAAGGGTCAGTGTAGCGGTTGCTTCCGGCATTTCCAGCTTGCTTTCGACATTTTTTGAATGGGCGAAGAACAATCCAGATAAAGGGCCAGTAGACTTTCCGATGCCCAGCCACATCGGGAGCAATTCGGTGAACATCGCACCACTAGCACCTGCTCATGCCACTGCACATGCTCCCGCTCCTATTCATAGCAGCCCGTCTTCCATCTCTGGCCAACTTGGCGGGCCTTCGTCTATGGCCGAGCTCCACGGCCTCACGGTAATTACGCGTCATACCCTTTTCACCAGCATGTCTATATAGTCTTTCGTTTCAATTGCCTTTCAGATGTTTGACATCGCAGACATGTCTTCGTAGGCCAACGATACGCCGTGCACCCTACTGTACGACATCAAGGGTCAGAAGGTGGCCGTGGGAAAGGCAATGATCGTGAAGCCGAAGGACCGCATGTTCCACAACCGAGAGATGCCCGATGGCATCTTCAAGGTTAACGTGGCCAATGTCTTACAGGGCTTCGAGGATTTCACTCCTCCGGTACCAGTCGATGACGAGGAGACACCTCAACGGATTGGCACATGCAAGAGCTGGTTCTTGCCTTGGCCGAAGACTCTTCTTCATTTTGAGGCGCCCAATATCGCACCAACGACAGCTTCTCAATAAGGTATGAACACCACCCCACCTACCAAATTACCTGCACCTGTCGTGGCGAGTCATAGCGGGCAACGCGAGGGAGAGCCTCCATTAGTGCCAGATGACGTCGCCCCCGTTGTTGAAGAAGCAAATGTGGATGATGACATGGAGGAGGAGGAGGATGACCCAGACAAGTATTTCAATACCACCTATGATGATGGAGGATTGATGGCTCAGGACAACGAAGACTCAGGCTTTGAGTGTGGAGATGATGACTTGATGCTGCCTGATTTGCCGGAGTCGGAACGTCCTAAGGCGGAATGCAAAAAGTCTCTCTTCAAGCGATCCTCGCAGGAGACGCCTCCAGATGCCGCCTCTACCCAGCAACCCCTCGAGGCCCGTGCAGTGTTTAGCCCGACGACACTTGGGGGGTGGTTAGGGAAGGTATGTTGGGCTCACTACCGCTGCGACCCAACAAGAAGGCAAGGAGGAGAACGGAAAAGAAAGGCCCTAAAGGCGCCGGAGCTGCTTCAAGCAGCCAGCCGCCTCTGAAGCCCGGGGAGGTAGATAGAATACCTGTCATAGGTGCGGAGCGAATCCATGTCGCCGGCCACCCGATCCTACCTCAGAAAGCGCTAGAGGACATACTGAACAATGATCTAAGGAGACTTCATGTTGATGTGCTGGCTAGAGAGAAAAGCCTTCTCATCTTGGGAAAACCAGGATACCAGCTTTACGCGGCTCAGGTGCTAGCTGGGAAGTTGTACGTCGAGGGATGGCCCGCGAATAAGTTCATCCTGTGATTTGACTACATCCGCGACATGTTCCACATGACCAAGATGGATTTCCAGTTCATCCGCATGTATGCGTTGTATCTCAACTACATCATCAGGATCGAGAACATAAAATATATCTGCGTCGCGGACCCGTACCATATGCACGAGAGCTTCTTGGATGTCTGCAAAGAGCACCATGACTATGCGAGCCAGTACATCGGTGGCTTCATGATCGCTAATAAGGACAAGGAAGCGATTCTCCTGCCTTATCATCCCATGTAAGTCATTCGCGCATATCCTTTCAAAGTGTTAATCATTCCTTTGCAAGCATGGAGTCTAATTTGAGGCGTACTTAATTTGCACAGCGGGGGGCGTCCTCATTGTTCTGTACCCAGAATACTCCCATGCTATATACTTGGACTCATCTAAGAACATCAAGAAAAAGGATTACAAGCACATAAAGAGTGTTCTTGATAGTGCCCTATTAACCTTCAGCATGTCTGGTGGATATATCAGGGACAAAAAGTATAGGAGGAACGGGCTGGGTTTCTGCCATAAGACCGACTTCTGCTGCATCCAGCAACCGCACATCAGTAAGGCAGATGGACTCTACCTCATGCATCACCTGCTCGAGTTCAGAAGGGATAATCAACGCCTTCGCATGTCAGCTACTACCAACGATGCCGAGATTGTCAACAGGGCCACAAGCATAGGAAAGACACCGGATCATCGAGTCCGAGCTGAGTTTTTTCACGTGCAGTGTGCACTTGCCCAAGTGATCATGAAGCAGGTCCTCGAACAAACAAGGATGTTCTACCATGGGCCAATCACGCAGGATGATGTTCGAGCACTGCTATTCGCTCAACGTCTGGACCTGAAGCCTTTCATGATGCTCGGGTCCTTCCTCCCTGACTATGAAGATTGGACCCAGGACTGATTGTCGTTGACAATATATGTGTCACTAGCGTCCAGACAAAACTATGTGATGTAATTAAACCGTGGTCCTAAACTAGCATAGATCGCTCTAGTTAATTAGTTTGGGTATGAGGAACTTCGTCATTTATGTTTACTTACTATAGGTTGCTTGTATTTTGCTAATTATGCCGCTTTGTGTTCTTAAGTACATTATGTTGCATATTATCGTTCACGATGCAGGTACATAGATCAGAGATGGCGAAGGGCTGCCACGTCGTGTTCGTTGGGAATGTTCCAGGAGTCTACGACCACTGGCCAGACGCTCAGGCCCAAGTGGACAAGTTCCCGGGTGCTAGCCACAGAGGGTTCGATAGCAGAGCTGAAGCGCAAAGGAGTTACTTGAGGTGGACTCTCCAGCAAGAGCGGGCGCGGAACCGCCGGTGCCTCAAGTACTGCATAGTCGCGGTCTTGATGATGTTGACCGCTCTTCTCTTGTACATCATGGTTTAGATAGAGATGATGAAACTTGTGTGTGTGCCATGACCATGCAGTCACATTTATTCGAGACATGATATGACTTGTGTATCGTTATTTTCGAGATGTGATGATATTTGTGTTGAATGATGATGATGTATTGTATGTGTATGTTTATTGTGACCTGATGAAACTACTGTATAGAGCATGTATAAATACGTAACGAATACGTAGAGCGGATATGAATCTCTGATAGTAGGAGTTATAGCAGCAGCGCTGGAATACATATAGCAGCAGCGCTTGCCTCTTTGCAGCGCTACAGATAGTTAGCAGTAGCGCTGGTAAGTGCAGCGCTACTGCTAACCAGACTTAGCAGTAGCGCTGCAACAACCAGCGCTACTGCTATAACTTAGCTGTAGCGCCTTAGCAGTAGCGCTGGACCCAGCGCTACTACTATAGGTTTTTCAAGCGCTACTAGTAGGGTTTCTCCTAGTAGTGACTTCGTGTACAAAACGGACAGTCTCTTTTGAAGTATCGGGGTTTTGGACGGAAACTCATCGGTTACAAAAGGAATTTCATTTTCTTGAACTTATTTGAACTCTAGGATTTTTGTGTGTTCAAAATGCACCATTCAAAGACAGATCATCAATTTTCAACCCTTTCTGACTTCATTTGATATTTTTCATGCATTTATTGATTTTTTTAGCTAAATGACCCTGAAATTGAAATGCACTACAAATGAACTCTGAAAAGGTTGAAAGTTTGCATGGCATCATCATTTCACCCACATAGCATGTGCTAAAAAAGTTGAGAGGGTTACGGCAAAAGCAGGATGCACTTCGTGTACAAAAGGACAGTCTCTTTTGAAGTATCGGGGTTTCGGGTGAAAACTCACCGGTTACAAAAGGCATTTCATTTTCTGGAACTTATTTGAACTCCAGGCTTTTCGTGTGTTCAACATGCACCATTAAAAGCCACATCATCAATTTTCAACCCTTTCTGACTTCATTTGATATTTTTCATGCATTTATTGATTTTTTTTGAGCTAAATGACCCTGAAATTGAAAAGCACTTCAAATGCAGTCTGAAAAGGTTGAAAGTTGGCATGGTGTCCTTATTTAAGCCACATAGCATGTGCTAAAAAGTTGAGAGGCTTACGGCAAAAGTAGGATGCACTTCGTGTACAAAACGGACAGTCTTTTTCCAAGTATCGGGGTTTCGTACGAAAACTCATCGGTTATAAAAGGCATTTCATTGTCTTGAACTTATTTGAACTCCAGGCTTTTTGTGTGTTCAAAATGCACCATTCAAAGCCACATCATCAATTTTCAACACTTTCTGATTTCATTTGACATTTTTCATGCATTTACTGATTTTTTTTAGCTAAATGTCCCTGAAAATGAAAAGCACTTCAATTGAAGTCTGAAAAGGTTGAAAGTTTGCATGGTGTGCGTGCTTGCCAACGATGAGAACCCACTTTTTTATTGCATTCTGTTCTCAGCCACAATCGGAATTTAAGAAAAAACTGAATTAAAAAGCACTACAAATATATAATAGCTAGGGAGATATGTAATATATAATAGTTCAGATATCCATTACAGAAAGTACTCGTCCAAGAGAACACTACTAGCTAGTTTGAATCAGAAGAATATGCCCATGGTGGTGGTGGTGCGAGGTGACGCTGCCCATAGTTCATGGTTCGAATCTTGCGGTACAACTCATATGCAAGGTATCCATCTTTTGCTACATACTCATTGTTGATAGGTTGAAGTGGGGTCCTCTCCCACTCTTTGTGCTGCGCCGGAGGGAATGTGGTCTTCATATCTCCGTAATAGTCGTCGATCAAGGCGACTGCCATAGAAGCCATCGAAGTCCTCTCATACTGAAGCCTGAATATGTCTTGGATATCAATAAGGCAGCCAACTGGTATCTCAATACCTAAGCTGTGCCTCATCTTCAGCTTGTCATTACTTACATCAATGCTAACAAAATGTATGCCGCTGCGTAGGAAGTCCCTGAGTGCTGGGCAGTGCTTGTCACTACTGCAACATCAACAAATTAAAATGGAACAAATGTTAAATACTGCCGCAACAAGCATATTTCGGCAGAATTATAATATGCAACTATATAAAGGAAAATTATTTTGCTGCAACAAAAGAGGAAGACGCAGAGTTTTTTCTCCCGGGCTCATTTTAGCCCGGTGAACAGTAATATCATAAAAAATCGAAAATTATTTCACTACAACTTAAGAGAAATTGATCTTTGCCATAGGATTCAAAATAGAACATATATATTGCTATATCCTATATATATGCAATTTTCATATCCTATGAATTGGTGAAGAAACCCTAAATTAACTATATGACATATATGTTCTCCCATGTTTTGCAACAAGGAAAATTGTTTCACTACAAACTTAAAAAAGAAATATTGATCTTTCCTATAGGATTCAAAATGGAACATATTTCTATCCTATGCAATTTTCATAATAATCTATAAATTATTAATTGATCAATGAAAACCCTCAAAACTCACCTTGCCCATTGGAAGATCATGACATGTTTCTTGAAACATAGCTTGATGATGGCAACATCTTCTTGCTTGGCCGTGTACTCGAGATCAAGCCCTATGAACTTTTCTTTCTTATCCGCCACTTGAAGCCATTACTGCGAAAGGGAAAGAAAAAACGTCGTGGGGAAGCACCTCCCCGTAGACGACATCGGGATTGGCCGTGCCATGTGCGAGCACCTCCCCGTAGAGAGTGATTGGATTCATGATAGAAGATGTGGGGAAGCAGAGAGGAGAATGAAGGAGAAGAAGAGAAATCGGCGAAGTTACTGTAGCCCTCGCTGAGGAACAGTTATCTTGCCTATTTCTCGGAGCGCCAAACGTCGTGGGGTTCGAACCGTTCGAACCTTTAGTCCCGGTTTGAGCCACCAACCGGTACTAAAGGGGCTCGCACCAGGTGAACGGTTGCCCCCTTTGGTCCTGGTTCCAGCCATGAACAGGGACCAATGGTTGTGGGCCAGGAGCGAGGCACATTGGTCCCGGTTCGTGTCTAGAACCGGGACCAAAGGTTCCAGACGAACCGGGACCAATGCCCCACGTGGCCCGCCTGTCCCCCTGGCCTCACGAACTGGGACTATTGCCCCCATTGGTCCTATTCATGACTAATCCGGGACTAATGTGCTAGCCCGGCCCGAACCAATGCCCTGCTTTCTACTAGTGATTTTATTCTCTTCTCCGATGGACCATGCTCGTGTTTTATCCCAGATCATAGTTTTTCTTGTCTCGTGTGTTGTGTGGTTTTTGGCAATCTCCCTCTTTCTTATTTTGTTCTATTGTCGCGTTTATTCACCAAGAAGGCAGCACGGTACTACCGTGGAGGAGCACGGTACTACCGATGGAGCAGTACTACCGCTTACCGCGCGGAAGTAAAAAATTACTTCCGCCCGGTGAGCGGTACTACTGCGATGACTGTGGTACTACCGTAACATCATGTGCGCGTGGGGGGTAAGAGCGGGTAGGGGGTTTCCCATCTTCCCCATACCCCATTTTCTCTCTTCCCCTCACGTCTCTCTTTCAACTCCTCTCAACTGCCGCCGGAACTCCTCGTCGGATCTCCATCTCTAGCCACCCGATTCTTATTTGCTCCAGTGGGATCGTTCCCCACATCGTCCCCTTGCAATGGACCCCGGTATTTCCCCAATCCCCTCTTGTTTTGCCTCTTTCTTTTTGAATCTAGGCTTTTGGGGAAATATGAGATGGTCAAGCCTTGTTTGGATCCGATCTATGCATGACGAGATGTTTTGCGAGTGTTAGCTCGATAGAAGTGCGTATTGATAGGATTAAACGGGGTATTTTTTTTATCTAGGGCATTAACAATATGATCTGATCTGTGTTCTTCCGAAGTTCCGCCCCGTGCGGTACTACCGCACCTGGTGCGGTACTACTGCTCGTAGGGCAGAAGTAAAAAATTACTTCCGCGGATGCCACGGTACTACCGCGTCGGTGGCGGTACTAATATTTTACTTCCGCTGTCGGGCGGCAGTATAAAATTACTACTGCTCCAGCCGCGGTACTACCGCTCCCAGCGGTACTACCGTGTCTGAAGCGGTACTAATTTTTTACTTCCGTTGTCGGGGCGGTAGTAAAAAATTACTTCCGCTCCAGTCACGATACTACCGCTCCAGCGGTACTACCGCGTCTGGAACAGTAGTAAATTTTTACTTCCACAGAACATATTTGTACTCTTCTGGATCCACAACTACCTCGTTTTGTCCTGTCCATTCTCTCTTTTACATGGTTTTTGTGTCTGCTTTCGTCCTTGCCTTATTTTCTCGTTTGTCCTTTGTGTTTGCGTTGTGTGCCCTAGGTGGTGGCTCTGGTTCCAGCTCTGCTTCACGCCGTTCCAATCCGTCTCGTGACACAAGTTCCAAGCGGCTTCGCAATCCATATGCTCCTGAGGGCTCCAATGATCCACCCCGCCATTTCAAGAGGACCGCATCCAAGCTCAAGCAACCAGTTGAGAACTTGGATGTCATGCCACAACCTGAGTTTCTGGCTCGAAGGTTGATCAATCCCTACGACAAGCCAAGGGAAGTTTCCAAGGCATATGACTTGTTCTAGACCAAGCAACAGTATCTTATTCACCTGGATGTGATCATGGGCAAGAAAAATCACTATGTTCCTGTCCAATACATTGATCTGGACCACATGAGGAAGCATCTGCAATACTTTGGTGAGGCTCTAGAGTTGGTGCAGCAGTTGGCTATAGAAGACATCATCACCTTCCACCTTGACTTTGATCCAGAGCTTTTGGGTCAGTTCTTTGCCTCTGTCCACTTTCACTCTGATGCGGAGCGGACCATGACATGGATGACCCATGGTGAGCAACTGACTGCCACCTGGAAGGACTTCATGGAATTGCTGCATGTTCCTGACTCCGGACTTGATGTGCCACTTGGTCTGTGCCCTCACGGCAACCCTCACCCAGCTGGTAAGGATCAGCTCGTGCCTTTCCATATTCTGAAGAGCTTACGATCTTGTGAGCAACACTCTGTTTCCTCGCATGGGAGACAAGGACAAGGTACACTCCTAACTGGTGGGTATGTTGCTGCTATGTGCGAAAGGAAGAAATGAAGACATTGGCATCCTTGATGTGTCTCACGTTATGTGGTATGAGCTTCGCACTGCTCTGTTTCATCGGAAGGTCCCCATTTATGGGCCATACTTGTTCTACCTGATTCGTGCTACTTGGGACAAGACCTTTCCAGGTCAGGACATGCCGAAGCACATGTTTCTTCATGAGCCCATTCGTTTGTGTATGAAGGACAAGTGGGCCAACACCACCACTAAGCCACTGTCTGCTCGTATGGAGGTCGAAGAGGAGGAGGATAACAGTTATGAGTCCTATGTGCCTCCATCTTCTGAGCCATCCTAAGCCAAATAGCTCTCTCACAAGTTGAAGACTTTGTTCTGCATGCAGGCCAAGGGTCAGTATAAGGCTCACGTTGCTAAGAAGGAGAGTCGCCAGCGTGACAAGCGTATTCTGAGGAAGCTTGGCGAGACCATTCGAGTGGGTCTAAGAAGGACATCACCCCTAAGGCGACTTGGATGGCTAAGCAGCAGTTCCAGTGGGTTAATTCAGATGCGGAGTCCGTTCCAGATGCTTCAAAGGAGTTTGATGACTGATTTTTCTGCATGGGAGCTACCACCTATGTGTTAGGTGTCTTCTCTGCCTTTTTGGCGTCTCGATGCCAAAGGGGAGAGAGAGTAGGATTTGCGCGTATTTGTGTTTGCCTTTTCGTCGTCTCTTTGCTTTCGTTGAACCTTGGTTTATGTCGTTTGTGTGTGTGTGACCTGAAGACTTCCTCTATCATATGGTGTGAGACATATGCTATCACTACTACTCTATTATTGTCTAGTATGTTTCATAGCTTGTGAGTCTCTCTATAACGTTCCCTTATCTTTATGCTCACATGCTATGCCTAGCTTCCATACTTAGTTCTGTTCATTCTGTTGCAAAGATTGCATTGCCAATAAAATATAGGGGGAGTGTTGATCCTAGTGTGTGTGCCCTGCAGTCCAAAGCATATCTAGAGCATGCACACATCTAGGGGGAGCTATCCTATATTTTGTAGGTCTTGAGGTTGCATATGCTTATTTTATATCCTTGTGTGCAAATCCCGTGTTGTTATCAATCCACCAAAAAGGGGGAGATTGTAAGGGCATATTTCTCCCTAAGTGATTTTGGTGATAGATGACAATGCCTTTGCGGACTAGTCGTGTGCATTGAGCATTTCAGATATCTCAGGTCTAGGCACAAGACGATTCAGTGCCCCTCGGAATCTCTCGAAGACAGTTGTACTATGCGTTTCTTTTTGGTGGATTTGATTCGTAGGAAAGCTGAACTATCAAGAGGGGGTCCGCAACCGAAAGGTCTGGGTGGAATCAACTCGTGCACATCTATTCCATTGCACCACCTTTCCCTCTCTTCAATGGAGCCGCAACCTGTTTTCCTTCTCTGTGCAAAAGGAACGCCTGCGAGGTGTTTGGGTTCAGTGGCCTGCGGTAGTACCGCTCCAGGGAGCCGTAGTACCGCAGGTGCCAACGGTAGTACCGCTCTGAGGAGCGGTAGTGCCGCTGTCTCTTGCCCTGGCCACTACACCTGCGGTAGTAGGCGCGAATGTAATTTTTTACTTCCGCCCTACTACGGTAGTACCGTGATTCTCGTCCGGTACTACCGTGCGGACTTTTTCCCAGAGTTTTCCTTTGTGGAGAACTGCACGGAAGTAATTTTTTACTTCTATGCACCTCCAGTGGCTGCCTCTGCCAACCGTGCGGTAGTACCACACGGGCTCGCGGTAGTACCGCTCCGGCGGTTCTACCACTTGTGTCATAGTGCTAACGGCCAGGGCCAGCTACTCCCGTGCTAGCGGTTGTACCGCACAAGGCTGCAGTAGTACCGCAAGCTATCGCGGTAGTACCGTGACTTTTGCGGTAGTACCGTGATGTGCAGGGCTGAGTGAGTGGATAACAGTTGGATCTTGTCCCCCACTATAAAAGGAGGTCTTCTTCTCCAAGAAGCTCACCTCTTCCTTCCCCAAACTCCATTGTTGCTCCAAGTTCCATTTTTGCCCGATCTCTCTCCCTAGCCAATCAATCTTGTTGGTTTCTTAGGGATAGGTTGAGAAGGCCCCGATCTACACTTCCACCAAGAGAAATTTGATTCCCCCCACTAATCCCTTGCGGATCTTGTTACTCTTGGGTGTTTGAGCACCCTAGACGGTTGAGGTCACCTCGGAAGCATATTCCATTGTGGTGAAGCTTCGTGGTGTCGTTGGGAGCCTCCAATTTAGTTATGGAGATAGCACCAACCTTGTTTGTAAAGGTTCGGTCGCCGCCTTCAAGGGCACCAATAGTGGAATCACGGCATCTCGCATTGTGTGAGGACATGAGGAGAATACGGTGGCCCTAGTGGCTTCTTGGGGAGCATTGTGCATGCCTCCACACCGCTCCAACGGAGACGTACTTCCCCACAAGGGAAGGAACTTTGGTAACACATCCTCGTCTCCACTGGCTCCACTTTTGGTTATCTCGCATCTTTACTTCTTGCAAGCGTTTATTGTGTCATATCCCTTGCGTGCTTGCGTACTTGTAGTGATTTGCATCATATAGGTTGTTCACCTAGTTACACATCTAGCTAACTTATTTGATGCAAAACCTTAATTGTTAAAGAAAATTTAAAAAGTGTTAGTTGCCTATTCACCCCCCCTCTAGTCAACCATATCGATCCTTTCAGAGCCCAATGGGGAAGTGTTGACGGGATACTTCCGCCAAGAGTGCCCCCACCAGCATCAGATTCTGCACCACCAGATTCTCATTAATAGTATTGTAGTAATATTAAGCTCTAGTTTAAGGTTTAATAGTTTTATCATTATTGGTCTCGATCTAGCAGTTCGGTCTGGACTTGTAAGGTTTTTGAAATCTAGTTATCTGTTTGACGAAAATAATGATGATGAGGAGTTGTTATATGACAATGATGTATTATGATGATACTGTATGAAAACTTGTATACTGGTGTATGAATATACGACATTAAAAAAAGAAATACGTAATAATAGTAGTAGCGCAGGCGGAGAGGGACGCTGCTAGTAACTACCAACAGCACTTTCTACTAAAAGCGCTACTGCTAAGCAGGTATAGCAGTAGCGCGGGCTAACACACGCTACTGCTACACTTTAGCTGTTGCGCCATAGCAGTAGCGCATTGCCCCGCGCTACTGCTGTACCAAAAACCAACGCTGCTGCTAGGCTTTTCCCTAGTAGTGTGAGTATACAAACATCAATAGGAATGTTAAAATGTAGATTTTGTTCCATGTCTATAACTATTTACTGTACCAACCCACAAGAAAATTTGAATTTCTATTTTGATATACACAAATACATTTGGGTGCATGACTAAGAAACGATACATATTAGAAGTAAGGATGGTTCAGACGAAATGAAAAATGTATTGCATTTGTGTCCATATTCAATGGAAGGGCATACTTTCAATGTATGTCTTAATCTTATTTATTTTCACACCGGTCGACAAAAATATGAATTTAGTGCGACATATAAATATGCAGCTTTGATACATGCTACTCAACGTTCACGCCCATAGATTCACAAATTACACTGAATACATAATGCCAAATCATAACATATATTTGCCTACAAACTGTAGTTTTCACTAACACAAGAAAACCATGCATTATCCTCAACGATATCCAAATATAACAACTAAGTTCAAATTTTTGAACATAAACTTGTAGTTCGAGATTACTTGGCCGCAAACTCAGCAAAATTCTTGTCCAAACTTCCTCCTTCCTGCATTGCCTCCTTAGTTTCTCTCATTGAACTAGCACAATTCTTCTTGTACTCCTACTTCCTCTCACCATCTAAGACTTCTCTAATGGACCTCTCTGCCTCTTCCTTCCACACTATACCTTCTTTACCACGATGCACACGCACACCAATCCCCCATGCACTCTCATTGTACTTTACTGTAGTTGGTTGATCTGTCCGCTAGGTAGATAAAATCGGTCGTTTACAGATAGAACACTACATATACTAGGGGATGTGTTTTCGGATGCCTCTCATTCACAACATGTTGCATGTATTCAATTTCTCTTAATTGTTGTCTCTCTGTCTTGCTACTAAATCACTAAAGCGAGTCATTTGTGTCAGCATGAGAACAGAGAAATAAGATAGACATACGCAACACAATGAATCTAATGAATTTCGGTATAGAGCTACGGTTAGAGCCTTTGGAGGTGGTATATTATATTTCAGTGATGACCATATGAACTTGGTACCAAGCGATCAGCTTGGTAAGCTACCAACCAAAAATTGCAATCACTGACCATATGAAGTTGGTGGGCACATTCGGTACATCCTTTAATCTCAAATCAACGTCATATCTTCTAATACTAGAAATACATCGTCTCTCTTTTATGGTTAGAATTACATCTTTATTTTTGCAGGGAGAATTACACCCCTTAATGTCACATCAATCTCAGTTATTTTAATAGAGAGGTTTTTCAAAATATATTTTAATAGAGAAGTTGATTGGTTGCACTACACTAGAAACACATGACCGTAATAAGTGAATGATTGTGCTCGTGCTTGCCTCCGGGGCCATAGGTAGGAAGGAAAACATTCATGAGGATAGACCTCATGATAAATAGACCTTGAAAGAGCACAACTAGTTTATAAGGTGCTCATATTAGTTTTTAAATCCTACAGATGAATCAAAGTCTATAACTAGATTTCTTCTACAAGACAAAATTACATAAAATTCTATGGGATTTCTTTCAGTCAAAGTGGGCCTAGAGTCGGAAATTCCTTGCTTCATGTAGAAGTGGCAATCACATCGTTTTCTCTGTGTATCTTTCCCCCTTTTTTTCCACGCGCGCCACACAAAAGTCACGTCACATGCACGTTTCCGCGTTGGGTATAGGTCACTTACATGCATGCAGCCTTAGACCAGGTCGGTCAACGCGTGTGTTCGGTCAAGCAAGCGAGCAGCCGAGAGCAATCACCCGTGCAACTTGCTCAACTCGTAGAAAGTTTTATAATTGGTTGGAGAGACGATCGTCGAACAACGATGACTCCTGCAGCGGCGTTGACGTTGTTGCTGCTGCAGCTCGGCCTCTCGACGGCGGCGGCTCAGGTTACGCCAGGTGAAGGGCCTCCACTGCGCTGCCCGACCAGCTGCGGCGGCGTGACCGTGCCCTACCCGTTCGGCATCGGCGACGGATGCCACCGGCCGGGGTTCAACCTCACCTGCGACCAGACACGCGGCGGGGAGCCGCGGCTGCTCGTGAGCGGCGACCTCCAGGTCCTGGAGATCTCCCTGGCCGACTCCACGGTCCGAGTCGTGGACAGCGCGGGCCAGGTCAAGCTCACCTTCTCCGGGGGCCTCGACGGCAGCGGCACGTGGGGCGGGCTCGGCGCCGGCGGCCCATACGTGTTGTCGGAGACGCGCAACCAGTTCGTCGTGACGGGGTGCAACGTGCAGGCCACGCTGCTCGGGGACGGCGGCAGCGGCAGCGGCGGCAACGTCGTCAGCTGCTGCTCCTCCTTCTGCTCCGTCAACGACAAGTGGACGGGCGCCGTGACGAGCTTCACTGGCTACGGCGGCGGCGCTTGCTCCGGCATCGGCTGCTGCGACACACCCATCCCCATCGGCCGCCCGTCCTACGGCGTGGAGATCAAGTCGTTGGATTCGAGCAACGAGTACGCCGACATGCTGCCCGTCGCGGTGCGCATCGCCGAGCGAGGGTGGTTCGACCGTGCCTCCGCCGCGCTCCTCAACGACTCGACCGGGTATTCCCCCTGGCGGCAGCCAGCGGTGCCTGTCGTCCTCGACTTCGCAATGGATTCGAAGCCGGCGGTGCTGCCCGGGGTGGCGACGTCGGGCTGCCCCGTGGACACACGGAGGAGCGCGTGCCGGAGCAGTCATGCCTCCTGCCGCAACGTCTCCGGCATCTACCGCAGCGGTTACGTTTGCCAGTGCCTTGACGGGTACCAGGGCAACCCATACCTCTCCGGCGGATGCCAGGACATCGACGAGTGCAAGCTGCCGGGCATGTGCTTCGGCGACTGCACCAACACCGCCGGAGGACACCTATGCCGGTGCCAGCATGGCGCCCAAGGCGACCCGCGCATAAGAAATGGCTGCATTAAATCTTTTCTAGGTGAGCAACAATACAAGACCAGTGCACATAAGAGATTGCATCTGTTCATGTTCTGTTTCAGAGATTCATTAATTGTGCACATTCTTCAGGTCTAAGTGTCGCCATTGGAGTTGCCAGTGGAGCAGGGCTTCTGATCATGGTATTTGGTGCCATTTTGGTGAGGCGAAATATGAAGCAACGGAGGGCAAAATTGCTAAAGAAGAGATTCTTCAAACAAAATCGAGGGCATCTGTTGCAACAATTGGTGTCTCAGAAGGCGGACATCGCCGAGAGAATGATCATCCCCTTGATGGAACTACAAAAGGCCACGAACAATTTCGACAAAGCTCGCGAGATTGGAGGAGGAGGGCATGGCACGGTCTACAAAGGGATCATGTCAGACCTGCATGTCGTGGCGATCAAGAAGTCCAAGGTCGCGATCCAAAGGGAGATTGATGAGTTCATAAATGAGGTCGCCATCCTTTCGCAGATCAACCATCGAAATGTGGTGAAGCTCTTTGGGTGTTGCCTCGAGACGGAGGTGCCGTTGCTAGTGTATGAGTTCATCTCCAATGGGACCCTTTACCATCATCTTCATGTCCAAGAACCCGCACCATCCCTGACATGGGAAGATCGGCTAAGGATCGCAACCGAAACTGCAAGAGCTCTTGCCTACCTTCACTCAGCCGTGTCGTTCCCTATAGTCCATAGGGATATCAAGTCCCAAAACATTTTGTTAGACGGAAGTCTCATAGCAAAGGTTTCAGACTTTGGAGCTTCTAGATGCCTTCCGGACGAGCAAAAAGGAACCGCAACTGCTATCCAAGGGACATTTGGGTACCTAGACCCCATGTACTACTACTCAGGACAGCTAACTGAAAGGAGCGACGTCTACAGCTTCGGCGTCCTCCTCATGGAGCTTCTCACTAGGAAAAAACCGTGCTCATATCGGTCATCCGAGGAGGAAACCTTGTCGCATATTTCACTGCTTCGCTAGTAGCAGGCAAGCTGGTTCGCGTGCTAGATCCTCAGGTCGTGGAAGAAAGTGGCAAGAAGGTTGAAGAGGTGGCTATGTTGGCAGTGGCGTGCGTCAGGATCGAAGGAGAGTACCGGCCAACCATGAGGCAAGTGGAGATGACACTCGAGAGCCTCGGGGCCTCTCATGATAACTTTGCCATGCATGACGTGGATGTGCCAAAGTATCCTGTGATTGAGGGTAAGAACTTGGAGGAAACAAGCCGGCAGTATAGCTTGGAAGCAGAGTATTTGTTGTCATCAAGGTACCCTCGGTAATGATTTGTGAATATGTGTGATCAGTTCAATTTTTAGAACTGATGACTGCTTAATGCGTTGTAAACAGGGATATGACATCCTGTATGGTTCACGTAAAATTTTCTTCTGAAAGAAACAATGATACATCTGGAGTTGTATAGTTTGCCGTCTGCCTCTCTGATCGGACAAGCTAGAAAACTTGAGTTAGTTGAAAGAAATACATGTGCTATTTAGAAAATATGGATCATCAATTCATAATACACAGACCCCTCGCGTCGCCCCCGTGGGTGACTGGGGAAACCCTAGCCGCCGCTACTCGGCACTCCTATGCCTCTCTCCCTCCTCGCCGCCGTCCGCAGCAACGCCGGGCGAAGCCTGGCCGGCAGGGCGGCGGCGGGGTTTCTCCTCACCCTTTCCATCTCGGCTGGCGCGGGACAACGAAATCGAGAGGAGCAACGGACAAGCATGGGGTCTGGCGGCGCGGCGGGCGGGTCTCCCGGCGGCGTCGTGGGCGACACGGCAGCGGCCTGCTTGTGGCGAGGTGGTGGCTGCATTGGGCATGCCGGTGGTCGCGGGTGCCGCCAGACCCATATTGGATCCATCTGGATCCTGTCTTTGGACACCGTCGGCCGCCGCGGGGTGGTGGTGGTGGTCGCTGGCTACATCGGATCACTGGATTCGGCGTCTGGAGATCTACGATGGGTTCTTCTCGATCCTGCCTCCTGGCGAGTTGAGCCCCATGGCCCGTCCATCTTTGAATGTTTCGGGTTATGGCTCATTGCCGGATTCGGAGCAGACGAAGGTTTGGTGGTATAGGATTGGGACCGGAGGAAACTTTGGTCGGCTTGTTCGGCCCGGCATCGGCAACGTAACTCGACGTCGTTACCCTCCGTGGAGGCGAAGCCGAGGTCTTGTCCTATCCACCGTCGAACCCCTCCCGGACGAAAGTCCAAAATTCAGTCTGGATTGGGTAGCAGCGGCGTCCTGCGCGTCGTATCCTCCATGGAGGCGCCGTCTTGGGAGGACCTCGTGTTTGGGGGAGCGATGCTGTGGGTGGTGGGCTCCGCGTTGCTCCAGGAGTGGCGACGGTGTGAAGGTTGCCAGGCGGTGCGGCATTGTATCTACCGCGTCGATGACGACGAGTATTGGCGGCATGGCGGTGCAGTTGGATATCGAAGACGGATGCGGCTGGATGAGCGAGCACAGGGCGGTGGCGCCGTCTGGCGCTATGGTGGCGTTGACGGCGAGCTTGGCAAGGCCTATGCATCAGTCCCTACTCTGGAGATGGACCGGTGGAAGACGGCGGCGGCGGCTTCGATGAGTGCGCCAGACCAGTGTGTTACTCAGTCCCGGTATTTGGCTAGGATAGGGCACCCAGCATTAGATGTTAGGTTTTGGTGCAATGTCTGTTTGGTACTAGGCTCGGACATTAGGCACCCCTGCATCAAGGGGATAGGAGTAGTGACAGGTGTTGTCAAGATGGTGGATCCAGGCTTACTGATGTATTACTTTGTAAAGTCTTTATGAATAATTAATAAAATGGCTGCATGCATCGCTTAGATGCAGAGGCCGGGGGTACATCCTATTTTTTCTAAATTTTTTTAGAAAATATGGATATGGAATGATACTTTCATAAATGTTTAACCCCAACAATTCACATACTGGGCATAGAAAATGCTAGATGACTGATAATATGCTTACAGATAAGGTGTCATATTGCATACACCATGTTTGATTTTATAACATTCTATCTATTAACACAAGAAAAGTAGGCATCCTCACCCCTTAGTAGTATGAAAATGCAGTGTGTACACATGATTAGAATTCTAAATATAAGATTCCTATCCCGGTAGGAACCTTTCAACATCAAAAGCATACTTGCGTGCTGGTAGGTATACCAGCACAACTATTACATTAGTTTAATAGCTACATGCCAGAAGTGTATTTGTGAATATTCTCTACTTCTAGGTCTTGATTAGAAATGTTTTAATAAATCAATCGCTAATTTGATTATTATTCTTTTCAGAAAAATTGATTATTATTTATGCAACTACCAAGAATGATGAAGGACAAAAGGTTTTGAGTACCAAAGGCTTCAGCGCTTTCTAGTTAACAACTTTGATGTTACAGGGGACGAGGCTTTCAAGAAGCAAACCAAAGGGTGTGAACTGTAAAGTCAATGGCGCATGTACCAGCACATGTGCAGTAGTATAGAGATTGGAGATTTGTTTTTCATGCCATTTGCTGATGAAAACCCCGACAAAAAGCATGTGCATCCATGTGACGGAAATGCATCGAAGAGATATACTTCATATTTTATGCCAGCCAGTGCTCTGTTCTTCAATCTTTTTTCATAGTTGATAATTAAGCCCAATGCGCTGCTAGCCTCGGAAGTAGAAACAGATCCAGATCTTGATCAATGGTCAACTGAGGCGGCATGCTGGATGACAGTATAGCGTAGTGACTTTATTTTCTTGAGCATACATTGCCTTTCTCTATCCGTAGCCAACACCAGAGAGACAGAGTGAATACCCGAAGGAGCTGGGCAACAATGGCGGGCGTTCTGGTGAACACATCCACAGGAGCAATGGGTTCCGTCCTGGCAAAGTTAGCTTCTATCCTGAGGGCTGAATACAAGCTGCTCAAAGGTGTCCATGCTGACATCGAGTTCCTCAAGAAAGAGCTCGAGGCCATGTATGCATTCCTCCTTGTCATGTCAGATGTGGAGCAGCCTGACGAGCAGGCAAAGATCCGTGTGAAGGCTGTGCGAGACCTGTCCTTTGAGATCGAGGACAGCATTGACAAGTTTATGCTGCTCGTCGAACCTGAATCCAGTTCTACAGATAATGGCTTCAAGGATCTTATTAGCAAGTGCAAAAGAAAATTAACAGATATCAAGACTCGCTATGAGATTGCAAAGGAGTTCAAACACCTAAAGGGCCAAATCAAGGAAGTAAGCGAGAGATATGCAAGGTATGAAATGGCAGGTTCTGTATGAAACATGTCCTCCTGTGATATCTTGTTTAAATACTTCTTACTATGATGTCATGTTTAATATACGATCATATGTTATAATGCCCGACAACTACAGGTACACCATCGATGGTTCCTCCTCCAAACCTGCCAATGCAAAAGTTGACCCTCGAGTTTTGGCGTTTTTCAAAGATGCTTCTGAGCTTGTTGGAATTGACGGCCCAAGAGATGAGCTTGTGAGGTACCTGAGAGAGGAGAGTGGATCAGCAAACCACATAAAAATTTTCTCCCTTGTTGGATATGGGGGTTTAGGCAAAACTACTCTTGCTAACCAAGCTTATCAGAAGCTCGGAGCAAGCTTTGAATGTGGGGCTTTTGTGTCGATTTCACAAAATCCTGATATGACCAAGATATTGAGTTCTATATTATCTCAAATCAGCAATGGGGATACTGACAATCGATTATTAGGGGATCAACAAACCATAATCAACCATATCAGAGAATACCTGGAAAACAAAAGGTATGTAATTATCGTATACTAGGATATTTATAACTTTGTTTCATTATTTCACAAAACACTGTTTTCGGTACACTTGAAGAAAAGGGTACACCATTTAGTAATGACACACTTGTTAGATACAATTAATAATTGTGTAATCCTTTGAAATTAAATTGCAATTTTACTTATAGACCCCATAGTAGCCTAATTAGATACTCACGCTTTCTGCCTAATTCTGCCTAAATAGTAGATAATAACTTTAATATGACCACATTCTTCAAAATCTGTAGATTTGACCGACATACATTTTAATATGTCGGCAACAACTTTATTACAGCATTAAATGTTTTTCTTGATGATTATACTATTTTCATCTCACCAATTTTAATATTTTTAAATATATTACGTGTCAAAAGTTGGAGAAGTTTGACAACATGCATTTATGATCTGATCTATTTACAGAATGGGCATATATAAATTATGTCCATATTCTCTTGTTTTCAACATTCTACTTCATTTTAACTAATGTCAACTATCTATGATAAACACTGTCACCTATTGTATGCCGAAGTATCGTTCCACAATTTGAAGGTTGTATTAATTCAGTACAGGAACAAAGAATGAATAAAAAAACTCACCTCAACTACATGAAACTGTATGAACTACGTAACTCCAAATCATAGATTAAAATAGCCCGCGATAGCTGCGCTATAGCTGCCCGGGAGCCTCGCCGCTACACTATGGCTGCTGCCGTGAAATGCTCCATAAATCCCTTTAAATGGCTCAACAATCAGCAAAACCCTCCAGAAATAATCTCTCCCACCAGAAAAAAAATCCGCTATTTGCCGCGATTGCCCGCTATAGCTGCTGGGAGAGGCCGCCGCGAAATCGTTTCTCCCGTGATTTTAATCTATGCTCCAGATCAAGCATAACATAACCAAACCTATCGTCTCTATGTCAGAACCTTGTCAGGCAGAACTATCTCCAGCATGAATACATTGTTGTCTGTCATATTTTTGTTTTGATTATGTTTCTAATAATTTCGATCTAAATATCTTTGAGATAAGGCTGCTTTATGCGCTACAAACCTAGGACCAATTTTTATAGCATGCAACGTTTATCACAAAGCCACTCAAAAGTCACATCCTATCTAGAAAAAAATGTGTATGGTATATGCATAGACCAATGTATAAATTAAAAGTAATGCACCTTATCTAGTTCTGACTATAAGCAAGCCAGAAAACATTTCTCTTTCGTACAAATGAGTCGGTATCCATACTAGGATTGGCCGACGAACTCTTGCCAAGCACACAAAGTATTGTACGAAATCACTGCAGATATGTTATGAACACGGCTTCAATAATGTCAACTGTATGACTTTCAAAAACTATAATGCAGGTACTTTGTAGTGCTGGATGATATATGGGATGTACCGACATGGAAATTTTTGGAGTGTGCTTTATTCAAGAACAAATGTGGTGGTAGAATAATGACCACAACACGTATTAATGATGTAGCTAGATCATGCTGCTCTTCCGTTGGTGGTCTAATCTATAAAATGAGACCACTCAGTGCAGATGACTCAAAGAAGTTATTTTGGAAGAGAATATTTGGTTCTGGAGAGAACAGCCCTTTTGACTTAAAAGAAGCATCAGCGGACATTTTGAAAAAATGTGCTGGTTTGCCATTGGCCATCAATTCTATATCTAGTTTGTTGGCCACTAGGCAAACTAAAGAAGGGTGGGATCAGGTGCGATGTTCTATTCAATTTACAAAAGACAAAAGTTCTGAAATAGAGGCAATGAATTTTATATTATCTCTGAGCTACTTCGACCTTCCTCACTATTTAAGGAGTTGCTTGTTGTACTTAACTCTGTTTCCTGAAGATTACGAGATCAAAAGGGAGCGCACAGATGGATTTATATTAACTCTGTTTCCTCACTATTACAACATGCATTTATGATCTGATCTATTTAAGGAGTGCACAGATGGATTTCAGAGGGTCTTATTTGCAGGGAAGATGGGAAAGATCTTGTCAAGTTAGGAGATGGATATTTCCATTAGCTTATTAATAGAAGTTTAATACAACCAGTTCAGATAGGATATGATGGCAAAGCAAGTTCTTGTCGAGTACACGATGTTATCCTTGATTTCCTAATTTCCATGTCCGCCGATGAGAGCTTCTGTACCTTGCTAGGCAATCATTCCAATCGCACACATTTCTCAGATAGCAAAGTTCGTTGGCTCTCCCTAATGGGAGATGGTGAGCAAGGAAATGTGATTAAACCTAATAAGGTGGATTTATCACATCTTCGATCACTTGGTACTTTTGGGTATGGGTTCGGCAAGCAAATACCTTCCTTTGTGAAATCAAATACACTCCGTGTGTTGGACTTGGAAGGGTGCCATGGACTGAAAGACCATCATCTGAAAAATATTGGAAGATTCTCTCAGCTGAGGTACTTGAACATCTATGATACAGGAATATCTGTGCTGCCAGGACAAATAGGAGATTTACAGTACCTGGAGACACTAAACGCAGTTAGTGATTCTCTCGATGAGCTGCCTGAAACTATTACCCGGCTTCAACGACTGATGCATCTATCTGTTTCACGGTTCACTAGATTGCCAGATGGGATTGGGAACATGAAAAACTTGCGAGCACTTTGGAACGTAAACATCCTGAAGCAATCACTGAACTTCGTGCACGAGCTTAATGAACTGACAAAGCTGAGAACACTGACGATTAATTGGGATGCTGATGAGATAGAAGGCCATAAATTAGATGTTTACAAGGAAACTCTAGTGTCCTCCCTCTGTAAACTAGATGCATGCAACCTTCATAACCTATGCATCTATTTAGATTTAGGAGAAAAGGATGGGCACCTAGGAGACAATCCATTCATTCCTTCTCTAAATAGCATTCAAGATATTCATCTCTACGGTGGAGAGATATGTAGGATGACAAAATGGCTGATCTCACTCGTCAACCTACAGAAGTTAACTATCTATGTTTCCGCGATAGAGCAGCAGGATATTCAAATGATTGGAGATATACCTACTCTGGTTGAATTCAATCTGGATGTGTATGGAACCTGTATCATCACCAACAGAGGATTTCAACACTTGCAGAAGTTTGAAATCAAATGCAATGATCTGATGTTTGAATCCAGGGCTATGCCGAAGCTCGTCGAGTTCCGCCTGTCTATCCGTTCAATTAAGTTCAAATCTGCTGATAGTAGTGGTGGTGGTTTCGACTTTGGCATTTTTCACCTATCTTCACTTGATACAGTCCATGTCACCATAGATTGCCGTGGTGTGAGAGCTGCAGCTGTGGAGGCTTCTGAGGGTGCTATCAGGAGCAAGTCTGGGATACACCCCAACCATCCAAAACTAGAGATCACAAGGAAATATGCAAACCAGATGTTATAGGACAAGTGAAAAACATTTGTGGTATTCGAGGTACAGTTTTCTCACCTAGAAAACATACCTACTGGACAGTTTGTATTTTTCATCTTGCACTAGCTCACATGTTAATATATATGTTTTGAATCAATTATTATCTGGTAATTTAAACAGGACAATCAGTTTTTGGCCAATCGTTTCTCATGATCATGCGATCTTTTTCGACAAATATTTTCTCATTTATACGATCCAAATCAGAAAGGGGAATTCTCCAGGATTTATTTTTCATTTGTCATTCTTATGTGATATGTATAAAGTAATCAATCGTCTTGTCTGAAACTTCCCTCATGTATTGTTTGATCATAGCGTCAGGAACACCCAAGCAAGAAAGCAAATCGGAATGCGTACATACCGTCCAGGTAAATATCCCTTCCAATTAGTGTTGCGCAAATTTGGTGAATCATGAGTTGACACCATCCGGATATCACTTCTGCAGGTTGGGACTTGCAGCTTCTCTTTGAACACGTGTTGGCAAAGAATTGGGAAGCGTCCGTGACAAGGAGACATTGCCTGAACTGTGGGAGGAAGTATACATGGATGAGAATGTCAGGAACTCAAGCAAATCGGAGTCGAGATCATGGTGAAATCCTTTTCACTTTCAGTAATAAATAAAGCATCTTCCCATGCTACTGTAATATCTTTCGATTGGAAACATCTCTGTTACTCCTACTCCTAGTTCATACTTATGAATGAATCAATGCTCATGAACAGATACAATTGGCATTTGTTGTCAGGTGCCAAGAGCATGCTCTTATGGTTGCTAGAGTTCCTTTTTGTTAAATACTGCATGTGCAAGTACTATAGTACCCTCTCCTTTTGGAAATTTCATTAAGGTGGCCACATTTTTCAAGATTTATCTTTCACAAGCAGTCAGTTTTCAGTTCAACGATATGTAGATAAGCAATTTGTAAGGTAGGAAAGTGTTTACAGATATACGAACCCAATAGTAGCAATTTGGTATGATATAATCTATATATTTCTGAATCCCCATTGTACCAGGTTTGTATCACATGATCTTTAACAAGCAATCAGTTCAACACTATGTAGATAAGCAATATGTATCATGTAATCTATAATATTTGTGAATCCCCATGGTACCATATTATCACATGTTCTAGATATGGGTGAACTAATTGCTGATCAAAATAAACCTTGATGGGTAGGCGCTTTACAATAAAGGAGTACTTACAAACAAAACTACAGAAAACATTATCATTTCGCTGGAGGGACTTGGTTAGTGCAACTACTTACTTTCTTTTAAAATCTCAGCATATGACAAAAGCACTAGGACAGTTCCCTTGCTTGTCGGTACTTTCCGAGGGACAAACTTCCCAGTGAGTTCAATCTATATGGACAGAAAAGAAGTGGTGTGGTTAATTACTTATTAGTGTTTACGGGTAAATAGAACCAACCGGAGAGATGAGAATGTTACTGGTGTATCACTGTTGGGAATACCTTAGTGGACAGATCAACCAAACTGAAACAAAGTACGTTGGAAGTGCAAAGAGAATCGGTGTGTGGGATTTTTGTTATCCAGCTTGCACTTGAGCAATACAGAAAACAGGTTGCGGGCACGAGCAAGGCGATGGGACATCACCTTCGGCTGAAGTTCATGGGACGAGTCGACGAAGACCAGCACAACCGATACCGCTTCGAGCTGCCCCGCCACCGCGTCCAGCACAACCGATACCGCTCCGGCCGGCAAGCCCAACGCGCCGCACGTAGAACTTCCCGCACACGACGTCCACCGCGCATGGCTGCGAGAAGAGCGCCGCAGTCGGCGCGCGTCACGGTAGCCCGCCCACGGGAGGTGCGGGTAGTACTATTACACCAGCGCACGAACGTGCCTTCCTGTCGCGGCCTGCGAACGGAAGAGCGCCTCCAGGGTGAGGGTGTCGGACCCCGGCACGGCCGAACGGTGCCCGTATTCGTCCATTGGTGGATGGACTGCGGGGGATCGTAATTCTTGTCTTCTCCATTTCTGAAAACCAACCCGTCGCTGGATTTGAAGGTTCAGGTTGGGTTCGTTGGACAGCCAGCAGCAGCAGGTTCAGGTTGGCTCCCGAATTACTTTCTTATGTTTGTCTAAGTAGATATGGACGCACGTAATTTTGGATCAAGATAATATTACATCTCGGTTGATTAATTTTTATTTGGTCTTAAATCGATTTTTTCAACCATCCGATCTAGAGATGCGCATCTCAACGCGGCATCTGGCTTCCACGTGTTGGTTTTTATCGGCTTTCCGGAAAAACGAAATGACGCAGGGTTCTCTCCTCTATTTTGTGCACTGATTTGATCCATCTCGGTCCAGAAGTGGTTACCGCTCATTTATGTCAACCTCATCATCGTCCGTACCACTATGGTGCCCACCTCGGGCGACCTAGGGCGTCCGTCCCCGATAGCCACAGGCGTTTCTTCTTTTCTTCTTTCTATGTCGAATTGACGTGAGCTCGTGTCCTCAATTCGGGCTAGTTTGATTTGTCTATCTTCATGACTGGACACAACAGCTGCCTAGTGTGGAATTGAACTTTGGACAATTATTACCAGGTCAGGTAGCCTGGGTTTAACATTGTTTGGTTTTTGGCTTAACCTCGGAGGCCATATATAATGTACGGTTTGCTAAAACATATCTAGATGTGAGATAACTATTGCACATCTAAGTCATATATCATTGATATTATCTAGAGTTTCGTGTGGGTATGTTCTTTTTTTTTATGCTTGATTTAGTCGTTTAGATGCGCAACAAATATGTCACATCTAGATGTGTCCTAGACACACCCTAGAATTTATTACTTAGCGACCCAATACTAGTGTAGAATAGGCCATGTGAGACGGTTTTTGTACACATTCTATCTCAAAGTCAGTGTCGCTAATACTAACCACATTTGCAATCCTCTACGTGCCCTAGGCGGTTTGATATCAATAAACGCCTTCATTTCTAGTTTTTTTCCAATACCCGCCATACTATTAGCTGTAACATCCCAAATTTTCAATTTGGAATGTTTTACAATTATTAGTTAAGCATCTATGCATTATGATTGAAATGAATGTGACAGTTATATTTTCATCTTCTTTATTTGACTCCTTTTCAACTGGCATTTGAGTTTACTCAATTACCTGACAAAATATGTTGATACAAAAAAGTATGAGAGGAGATAACATGACACCCCAAAAGTGAGAAGAAAATAGTGCCAATTTATTTGAAAATCAAATTTGGTTTTATTTAGATTTTCTTTAAATAATGTTTTTATAAAGTTTTTAATTCGACTCTAAATAAATGTTCACGTTTTAGGATTTATTTTTTTGATCGCTTTGGTATATAATACCTTATGTTTTGTTTTCCGTCTTATTCTCAAAAAAATAAAAAATAATAACACAACGCACGCACGCACGCATGGACCCAGGCCGCTCGCCCGAGCCAGCCAGGCCGAGCAAGGCTCTTGCCCACGGAGCAGCCCCAGCATTCGCTCCCTCTCGGTCATCTCTCTCTCTCTCACGCACCTGGCAGGTGGGGCCCGACCCCAGGTCATCTCTAACCTTCCGCTCGACCCGCCGGATAACCCAGCGCTCGCAGCGTCCACACCGGCCGCATGAGGCTCACGGGATAGAGCCTATCCGTAGCTCTGTAGCACTCCTAGCCACGCCTATAAGTAGCCCTCGATGCCTTCTTTCCATTCAGCCAAGCTGCACCACCTCTCGCCGCTCGTAGCCGCCGCCCCGTCCGTTCGCATCTCGTCGGAGCCGGAGCTTTCTGACGAAGATTCCGATGCCGGTGAGCCGCCATGACCTTTTCTTCTTTGAGAAATCAGAACCCCTAGTCCATCCGCACCTCCCTGACATCTTTGTGTGGCCCTAGGTTCGCCGGAGTTCACCGGAGCTCCGCCCTCGCTCCACTCCCTCAGGTCGTCGCCGCCGACCGCCTTCACCACCGTCCGAAAGCCCCTGACGAGCCGCACCTCTCCAACCACCTCGCCCGCGCCTGAGCTCGTCGGAGTCGCCGCCCCGTCGTCGCCGAGCTCCCTGCCGACGCCAGCATCCGTCTCTGTAAGCGCTCACCTCCCGTACGTGGACTAGTTTTTTTGTTTTTGTTTTTTTAGATCGAAGAGGTACCGGTTAACCGCGTTTTAATATAAACCATGTGGTTTATTTAAACTGAACGTCGGTTTTTCTTTTAGTCTAGCTGAAACCGGATGATTTTTCTTAGTTCGCGAACGTTCATCGCGTAGCCGCCGCAGCGAACGCAGCCAGCCAACCAGAGCCATTCACTTCGCGCTCTAGCTGCGAACGTTCACAATTTAGTATTTTCAGAAACGTTCCTGTAACAGTTTTTTTTCCAGATTTAATTCAAAACTTCAAACGGCCTTAACTTTTTAACCGTAGATCGAACGGGATGAAACAAGAGGCTAAATTTTCGTCTTGAATAGCCCTAACCAGAAAACTCATAGTTGCAGATTTTTGCAAGTTCAAATTTCAAATTATTTCAGAATTGAATTTAAATTTCATTAGGCCATATCTTCCAAATGGGATACCCGTTTGAAGGGATTCTTTTTGCACCATGTCACACGAACTAAATCCTTTGCCATGAACTTTTGCCACTAGATATTCTACATAAGTATTTTCTGTTCATAATAATTTTACTAGAATGCCTTGTAGGAACACTAGTGCACGTCACGAATTTTTGAAAATTATTTATACTTTGAAAATTTTCATGTTAATGACTTGTGTTGGACTTTATTTGGATTGTGCAAATATTGTGTTGCATGTTTTCTTTGCATTGTATGAAGACTTGTTTATGTGTGTTTATTTACTTTGCGATAGATTGTCCAGTGTGCGAAGCAGAGTACTATCATTCCCTAGAACTTCACTCCCAGCACGAAGGCAAGTTACATTTTGATCATATCGGTTTTTATCTATGTTTTATTTTTTCACATAGTCCTTTGATGTAGGAGTGCATGGTAGGAGTTTATACTTGTTGATTTAACTATCACCCAGTAGTTCATTTGAGGTAGGTCTGAACCGTACCAACTTTGTCGCCACTGTGTTATGTTACAATGCTTCACCAAAGTAGACGTGGATTGGGGAGTGTTATCACCTTGAGATGTGAGTGACAAAGTAGTAATTAGGACCAACTTTAATGAACTACCTGGGTGGAAACTGGTTTGTATGGTGGCGAAGTACAGTGGGAGCATTCATGGGAATCCATGGGAGTGCACACTAGTGGTCCGTCCACCCAGGCTCAAAGGGATCAACCTTATTTTCATGTCTATAAGCTTTCGTGTGCAGCCGCAAGCCAATATGGGCTCTGGCTTAGTTGAGTAGATGGTGTGACCTCTTCTGGGATAGGCTAGCAGATGTAGATGATGTAGGTGTATCGGCCTATCCGTGGGTTAGGGGAAATGCGTTCGAAAGACTATGTCTCAATCTTCCGATCAAGGATGCAGTCGAGTCTTGTGGGGAAAAGTGCACAACCTCTGTAGAGTTAAAATCTAATCGATTAGCCGTGTCCCTGGTAATGGACAACTTGAGCTTTTAGTAGTGGAAATGTAGGGAAATCTCATCACTCTTAACTAATCAACTAGGTACAAAATTTTGGAAATAATTGAGATGGGCATCACCTCAGACTTACGATATTTGTAGAATTAGAACAATTATTTTTGATAGGAAAAAACTAGCTTTATGCAAAACTAAACTTAGAGCTTTCCAGCAGCCAAATTGCATGTACTATGTAGGATCATTACACTTCATGATGTGACTTGCCAGTACATTCCATGTACTGACCTACACGGCTGCAACTTATCATGTTGCAAATTTATCTGACGACGAATGAGGTGCGACAGGTCGTTGTTTTGCACTCAGCTTGCTCGTGGAGTTGATGGACTCGTTACACTTTTTGCTTCCGCATGTTATTTGTTTCACTTGGCCTTAGGCCACATTAAAGTAATAAATACTCTTTGAGGATTCTCGATGTAATAAATGTGTGAGTGAACTCTGTTGTAAATCCTCAAGTACTATGTGTGTCAGCATACCGATCCAGGGATGACACTTAAGCACAGAGACTCCGATCCCTTGAGAACGGGTCGCTACAAGATGGTATCAGAGCACACGTTGACTGTAGGACGCGACCCTAGAAAATGGAAAGCCATAGGATAAAAACCATATTTTTACAATAGTTTTATATCCCTGTTTTGGTCTCATACTTTTCCCTGCTTCACTACAAATTTCCCCTCTCTTTCAAAACCGTAGATGTCGACCCCCATCGTTGAGTTTGCTCAGCCCGACGCAACCATGCCCTTTCGAAGAAAGATCGTGGATATCACAGGACATCTACGCATTGCCTTGCCCAGCTTCACCGGTACCTTCACGGCCACTCTACCTGAGGAGATGCGCTAGAAGACTGACGTCCATAGTCCAGGGCAAACTTTTGGAAATGCCATTGAGCCGGTCGACTTCTACATAGAAGTAAGATCATGGGGCATTGGCAAAGGGATCGCTGCGCTCTTTGCACTTGGGCGAATCCGCCAGGACTACCACGAGGATCTCAGGAAGATGAACTATGTCATGTGCGCACGCCGCGACTCGGATGGAGATGTGGTGCGCACTAGGGAGGACGACACCATCACCTCACACATTAATGACCTAGAGGGGCTCATCACCAGGATGAAGGAAGAGATGGACGACAGCCTCATCACCACCCACAACCTGACTACCCGCAAGGTCGAGCTGGAAGAAGAGCTTCAGAACGCTCACGCAAAGCATGAGGAGGAGCTTGATGCGCTGCAGGATAAGTTCGACGACTTGAAGCTTCAGCTGGAGGAAGCTGAGGAAGAGCTTGATAACGGGGAGAATCTCCAAGAGGATCACTCTTACGGGGACTACGTCAGTCAGGACAGAGACTATGAGGACGACGATGAGGAGATACAGAGTGATGCCGCTGGAGCTGACATCAACATGATAGATCTCTCTTCCGATGAGGAGTAGATTTGGACCACCATGAGATATTAGGATTCAATATTCGATTAGTATTTGATTTATTTATTTGTGGGACCTTGTCAAATCTTGTGACATGGCTCACCCTAGATTTGTTTCATGTGAACTCTTTGATTGAATTGAATTGGAGTGATTTGGATTTTTTATTGACATCATTTGCATATGGGTAGTGTTTCTCCCTTAGGCCTAATTCTATCTATACCTCATCTATGCTGACCTAGCAGATGCGACCAAGGCACGACCCTTCTGGGAGTGGCTCAGGGAATGATATCCCACCCGCCTTGGAACAATTGCTTCAAACCCAGAACCAGATGATACAGTTGATGATGCAGAATATGGCCCAGAACAACAACAACAACAACAACAACCCGCCTCCACCTCCACCTCCACCTCCACCTCCACCACAAATTGACAGCCTTACTCGTTTTCTAAGGCTGAATCCTCCAATCTTCACGAGCAGCCCGGAGCCGATTGTCGCAGATGACTGGCTTCGCAACATGGGTAGGAAGCTAGCCACAACAGGATGCACTGATCAGGAGAATGTGAGGTTTGCCTCTCACGAACTGGATGGACCAGCAGCTTCGTGGTGGGAGAACTACACCGCCACGTACCCCATGGAGAATGTGACTTGGGCTCAGTTCCAGCAAGCGTTCCGCACTGCTCATGTTTCAGCGGGAGCTATGGCTCTCAAGAAGAGGGAGTTCCTCAACTTGCGCCAAGGAGGTCGCTCAGTGTCTGAGTATGTTGATGACTTCAGCAGGTTGTCCTGTTACGCCCCAGGTGACGTGGCAACCGATGCAGCCAAGCAACAGAAGTTTCTGGAGGGACTGAATGATGAACTGGGAATTCAGTTGATGGTAGCGACTTTTGATAACTATCAAGAGTTGGTGGACAAGGCGATCACTCTAGAGGGCAAGCATCAGCAGATGGAAAATCGCAAGAGGAAATACGGTAAGGCAAGTTTCAGTCTGGAGCTCAGCAGAAGCCTCGCTCCGCCCCTTTCTCAGGATATTCTGGTACATGACACAGTACGTTTGGAGGACACAACCATCATAACCATGGTGGTCATTCTCAGCATGGAGGCAATGGACACAACCACAATGGCCATAAGAATGGCAATGGGAATGGAGGAAACTACAATCACCATCACCCTACCCCTGCTACACCAGTGAGGAAGGATCTGAGTCACATCACCTGCTTCAAGTGCAAGAAGACAGGTCACTAGTCCAATGAGTGTCTCGAGCTACAGAATGGGAATGTCAATGGAAGTTCTGGAGGCAAGAAGCCCAATCCTTTGACTAAGGGGCATGTGAATCATGTCAACGTGGAAGAAGTCTATGAACAACCAGATGTGGTGATTGGTAAGTTCTTGGTTAATTCTTTTCCCGCACTCATTCTATTTGACACTGGTGCATCGCATTCATTCATATCGAGGGGGTTTGTGGATAAACATAAGTTGCCTACCGTAGCTCTTAAGTCACCTATTCTAGTGAGTTTCCGAGGAGTAGAGTCTATGACTAGTCAGGCATGTTTACAGTTGTCTTTGAACATAGGGGGACATGTTTTTCCCACAAATATGATCGTACTTGAGTCACAAGGGTTGGATGTAATCCTAGGTATGGATTGTATGTCCAAGTATCAAGGAAGCATTGATTCACTACTGGAATCAAACAATTTGCCATCTGCCAGCTATTTGTCGTCCGCTAGCGGATGGCAAAGAGGCTCTTTGCCATCTGTCTTTCCAAAGCAGACGACAAAGAACCAGCTGATGGCAAAGAGGGTCTTTGCCATCTGCACTTCTTTGCCGTCTGCTGGCAGACGACAAAGAGTTATTTGCCGTCTGTTAGCGGACGGCAAAGACCAAAGTGGGCCCCATAGGGCACGACACTAGCTAGGTCAAGCTCTTTGCCATCTGTCACTTCTTTGCCGTCTGCTGGCAGACGGCAAAGATTTCTTTGCCGTCTACTAGCGGACAACAAAGAGGTGAGGAGGGCCCATAATGTCACGGCAGGGGGCGGACTAACGCTTACCCTCTTTGTCGTCTGCTGGCAGACGACAAAGAGTTCTTTCCCATCTGCCAGCAGACGGCAAAGAAATGAACTTAACTTTCGGCCCCGCCCCCCGTGCCTCTCTCTCTCACACATCTCTCTCTTAGCGCCGCCGCCCCGCCCTCCCGCCGCCGCCCCCTCCCCGCAGCCCTCCTCCACCACCGCCCCCTCCTCGCGGCCCTTCTCCACCATCGTCGGAGCCAGGCCGTGGCGCCGCCCGCCCCGTCCCCGTGGCCCTCCTTCACCACCTCGGCCGTGTCGCCCCCGCCGCCCCCTGCCCTGCCGCTCCGCCGTGTCGGGTCGCCGGCGAGCAGGCACCCCCGATGACCCAGCTCCGCCCCTCCCCCTTCGTCGTCCCGTGCCGTCGCCTCGACCCCCCATCCGGTGAGCTCCACCCTCCCCCCTTTTTATGTTTTTTTCTGTTTATTTTAGTTCATATTAGTTAGTTTATATTAGTTAGTTATTAGTTCATATTAGTTAGTATATATTAGGTAGAAAAAACTTAGAGAGAAGAGAAGAAAAGGCAAAACCTAGAAGAAAAAAAGAAGAAAAGAAGAAGAAAAAATTAAAAAGGAAAAAGGAAAAGAACAAAAAATAATAATAAGAAGAAGAAACAGAAGAAGAGGAGGAGGAGAAGAATAAAGAAGAAGAAGAAGAATAAGAAAAAGAGGAGAGGAGGAGAAGAAGAAGAGGAAAAAAGGAAAGGAAGAAGAAGAAGAGGAGGAGGAGAAGAAGAGGAAAAAGGAAAGGAGGAAGAAGTAGAAGAAGAAGAAGGAAAAAAGGAAGAAAAGGAAGAAAAGGAAGAAGAGCAAGAAGAAGAAAAGAAAAAAAGAGGAAAAACCCTGACCCCGACCCCGACCCGACACCCCGACCCCGACCCCGACCCGACACCCCGACCCCGACCCCGACCTGACACCCCCACCCCGACATGGCATCCCCGACACTCCGACCCCGACACGGCACCCCCGTCACCCCCGACCATGACACGGCATCCCCGACACCCCGACCCCGACATGACACCCCCGACGCCACGACCCCAACACGGCACCCCCGACACCCCGACACAGACACGACACCCCCTACACCCCGACCCCAACACGACACCCCGACACCCCGACACGGTACCCCCGACCACGACACAGCACCGCGACCCCGAAACTACACCCCCGACACCCCGACCCCGACACGACACCCCGACACCCCGACACAAGACCCCCGACCACGACACAACAACCCTACCCCGACACGACTTCCCGGACACCCCGACCCCGACACGACACCCCGACACCCCGACCCCGACACGGCACCCCCGACACCCTGACCCCGACACAACACTGTTAGGGAACGTTGCATGGGAAACAAAAAAATTCCTACGCACACACAGATCTATCCATGGTGATGAGCATCTACAAGAGGGAGAGTGGATCTATGTACCCTTGTAGATCGCTAAGCGGGAAGCGTTAAGAAACGCGGTAAGTGTAGTCAAACGTCTTTGCGATCCAAATCGCCGTGCGTCCCGCGATCCAATCACGATCTGTTCCGCGATCCAATCACGATCCGTCCCACGATCCGATCATGATCCGTCCCGCGAACTTGATCACGATCCGTCCCACAAACTTGATCATGATCCTTCCGATCTAGCGCCGAATGGACGACACCTCCGCGTTCAGCACACGTATAGCTTGATGACGATCTCCACCGTCTTGATCTAGCAAGAAGGAGTGGAGAGGAAGAAGAGTTCTACGGCAACGTGATGGCGCTCCGGCGATGGTGGTGGAGCTATTCTGGCAGGGCTTCGCCTAAGCACTGTAGAAATCCAATCTAGAGGAGAAACTATGCACTGGAGGAACGGGTAGGACGTGGCTGAAAAACTAGTGCAAAAACCCAAAACCCTCTAGTATATATAGGAGGAGAGGAGGAGAGGAGGCAGCCTTGGCCTCGAAGGCTAGCTGGTTCGGCCGAACCTACTAGGAGAGGAGGACTCCTCCTCCAATCCTAGTAGGACTAGGATTGCTTCTTTTTGCCTTTTTTTTTCACCTTTTCCTATTGGGTTTTTCCCTCTAGCCACATGGGCCTTGTGTGGGAGTTTCTACCAGACCACTAAGGGCTGATATTCACTCTCCCACAGCCCATGAAGCCTCTTGGGTCGAAATACCCCTCCCGGTACACTACCGGCACTCCCGGTACACTACCGATGAGCCCAAAACTTTTCCGGCGACCAAAACAAGACTTCCTATATATGAATCTTTACCTCCAGACCATTCCGGAGCTCCTCGTGACGTCCGGGATATCATCCGGGACTCCGAACAAACTTCGGCCACCACCATACATAACTCTATACTACCGAAACGTCACCAAACCTTAAGTGTGCAGACCCTGCGGGTTCGAGAACTATGTAGACATGACCAAGACACCTCTATGGTCAATAACCAATGGAGGGACCCGGATGTCCACATTGGTTCCTACATATTCTACAAAGATCTTTATCGGTTGAACCTCTATGTCAAGGATTCCATTAATCCCGTATGATGTTCCCTTTGTTCTTCGGTATGTTACTTGCCTCAGGTTCGATCGTCGGTATCTCCATACCTAGTTCAATCTCGTTAACGGCAAGTCTCTTTACTCGTTCCGTAATACAAGATCTCATGACCAACACTTAGTCACATTGCTTGCAAGGCTTATTGTGATGGTGTATTACCGAGTGGGGCCTGAGATACCTGTCCATCACACGGAGTAATAAATCCCAGTCTTGATCCATGCCAACCCAACAGACACCCTCGGAGATACCTGTAGAGCACCTTTATAGTCACCCAGTTACGTTGCGACGTTTGATACACACAAGGCACTCATCCAGTGTCAGTGAGTTGCATGATCTCATGGTCATAGGAACATATACTTGACATGCAGAAATTAGTAGCAGTAAACTGACACGATTATATGCTACGTTTGTAGTTTGGGTCTTGTCCATCACATCATTCTTCTAATGATGTGATCCCGTTATCAAATGACATCTCATGTCAATGGCTAGGAAACCTTGACCATCTTTGATTAACAAGCTAGTTCACTAGAGGCATACTAGGGATAGTGTATTGTCTATTTACCCACACATGTAACGTGTTTCCAATCAATACAATTATAGCACGGATAATAAACGATTATCATGAACAAGGAAATATAATAATAAACACTTTATTTATTGCCTCTAGGGCATATTTCCAACAGTCTCCCACTTGCACTAGAGTCAATAATCTAGTTCACATCACTATTTGATTTAAATGGTAATGAATCGAACACCCATGGAGTTCTGGTGTTGATCATGTTTAGCCCTTGGAAGAGATTTAGTCAACGGGTCTGCAACATTCAGATCCGTGTGCACTTTGGAAATATTTATGTCCTGCTCCTTGATGTAGTACCGGATGGAGTTGAAGCGTCGCTTTATGTGTCTGGTCCTCTTGTGAAACCTTGGTTCCTTGGCTAGAGCAATGGCACCAGTGTTGTCACAGAACAGGTTCATTGGATTCAGTGCACTAGGCACTACTCCAAGATCTGTCATGAACTGCTTCATCCAGACACCTTCCTTCGCCGCCTTCGAGGCTGCGATATACTCCGCTTCACATGTAGAATCAGCTACCATGCTTTGCTTGGAACTGCACGAGCTTACCGCTCCCCCGTTAAGAATAAATACGTATCGGATTTGCGACTTAGAGTCGTCTGGATCAGCGTCAAAGCTTGCATCGACGTAACCCTTTACGACGAGCTCTTCATCACCTCCATAAACAAGAAACATTTCCTTAGTCCTCTTCAGGTACTTAAGGATATTCTTGACCGCTTGCCAGTGCTCCATTCCAGGATCACTTTGAAACCTTCCGGCCATACATATGGCAAGGCTGACATCAGGTCTTGTGCACAACATTGCATACATGATAGAGCCTATGGCTGAAGCATAGGGGATGACACTCATCTTTCTCTATCTCCTGCAGTTTCTGGGCATTGTGTCTTACTCAACTTCACACCTTGTAACACAGGCAAGAACCCCTTCTTGGACTGATCCATTTTGAACTTCTTTAAAATTTTATCAAGATATGTGCTTTATGAAAGTGCTATTAAGCGTCTTGATTTATCTCTATAGATCTTAATGCCTAATATGAAAGCAGCTTCTCCTAGGTCCTTCATTGAAAAACTCTTGTTCAAATATTCCTTCACGCTATCCAGCATTTCTATATTGTTTCCAATTAGCAATATGTCATCCACATATAATACTAGAAACGCTATAGAGCTCCCACTCACTTTCTTGTAACTACAAGATTCTCTGTAAACTTGTATATACTCAAACGCTTTGATCACCTCATCAAAGCGCTTATTCCAACTCCGAGATGCTTGCACCAGTCCATAAATGGATCGCTGGGGTTTGCAAACTTTGTCAGCATTCTCTGGATCGACCAAACCTTCGGGTTGCATCATATACAACTCTTCCTCAAGGAAACCGTTGAGGAACGCTGTTTTGACATCCATCTGCCAAATTTCATAGTCGAAAAAAGCAGCTATTGCTAACATGATTCTGACAGAGTTAAGCATCGCTACGGGTGAGAAAGTCTCATCGTAGTCAACTCCTTGAACTTGTGAAAAACCCTTTGCCACAAGTCGAGCTTTATAGACGGTGACATTACCGTCCGCATCTGTCTTCTTCTTAAAGATCCATTTGTTTTGAATGGCCTTTCGCCCTTCAGGTAATACTTCCAAAGTCCATACTTTTTTTCATACATGGATCCCATCTCGGATTTCATGGCCTCTAACCATTTCTCGAAATCCAGGCTCACCACTGCTCCTCCATAGCTCGTAGGTTCATTGTTGTCCAACGACATGACCTCCAAGACAGGGTTACCGCACCGCTCAGGGGTAGTATGCGGCCTTGTCGACCTACGAGGTTCAATAGCAGCTTGATCCGAAGCTTCATGATCATCATCATTAACTGCCTCTTCTACCGTCCTAGGTTCCACAGAAACAACTTTCTACGTTGCGCTACTTTCTTTTTGAAGTAAAGGTTCAATAACCTCATCGAGCTCTATTTTCCTCCCACTCAATTCTTTCGAGAGAAACTCTTTCTCAAGAAATGTTCCGTTCTTAGCAACAAACTCTTTGCCTTCGGATCTGAGATAGAAGGTATACCTGACTGTCTCTTTCGGTTATCCTATGAAGACGCATTTCTCCGCTTTGGGTTCCAGCTTTTCAGGCTGAAGCTTTTTGACATAAGCATCACATCCCCAATCTTTAATAAACGACAACTTTGGCCTGTTGCCAAACCATAGTTCATATGGCGTCGTCTCAACGGATTTCGATGGTGCCCTATTTAAAGTGAATGCAGCTGTCTCTAATGTATAACCCCAAAACGATAGTGGCAAATCAGCAAGAGACATCATAGAACACACCATATCTAATAAGGTTCGATTACGATGTTCGGACACACCATTACGTTGTGGTGTTCTGGGCGGTGTCAACTGTGAAACAATTCCACATCGTCTTAAGTGACTGCCAAACTCATAACTCAGATATTCACCTCCTTGATCAGATCGCAGGAACTTAATCTTCTTGTTACGATGATTCTCAACTTCACTCTAAAATTGCTTGAACTTTTCAAATGTTTCAAACTTGTGTTTCATTAAGTAAATATACCCATATCTACTTAAGTCATCAGTGATGGTGAGAAAATAACGATATCCACCGCGCGCTGTAACATTCATTGGACCGCACACATTAGTATGTATGATTTCCAATAAGTCACTTGCCCGTTCCATTGTTCTAGAGAACGGCGTTTTAGTCATCTTGCCCTTGAGGCATGGTTCACATGTGTCAAGTGATTCAAAATCTAGTAACTCCAAAAGTCCATCAGCATGGAGCTTCCTCATGCGTTTTACACCAATTTGACCTAAACGGCAGTGCCACATGAAAGTGGTACTATCATTATCAACTCTACATCTTTTGGCATCAATGTTATGAACATGTGTGTCATCACTATCAAGATTCAATATGAATAAACCCCTAACATTGGGTGCATGACCATAAAAGATATTACTCATATAAATAGAACAACCTTTATTCTCTAATTTAAATGAGTAACCGTCTCGCAATAAACAAGATCAGCATATAATGTTCATGCTTAACGCAGGCACTAAATAACAATTATTCAGGTTCATCACTAATCTCGATGGTAATCGAAGAGAGAGCGTGCTGACGGCGATCACATCAACCTTGGAACCATTTCCCACACGCATCGTCACTTCATCCTTCGCCAGCCTTCGCTTATTCCGTAGTTCTTGCTTTGAGTTGCAAATGTGAGCAACTGAACCGGTGTCAAATACCCAGGCACTACTACGAGAGCTAGTAAGGTACACATCAATAACATGTATATTATATATCCCTTGTTTGTCGTTGGCCGCCTTCTTGTCAGCCAGGTACTTGGGGAAGTTCCGCTTCCAGTGACCAGTTCCTTTGCAATGAAAGCACTCAGTTTCTGGCTTGGGTCCATGCTTGGGCTTCTTTACAGGAGTAGCAACTGCTTTGCCATCCTTCTTGGTTTTACCCTTCTTGTCCTTGCCCTTGACTTTGCCATTCTTCTTGAAACTAGTGGTTTTATTGACCATCAACACTTGATGTTCTTTCTGGATTTCAGACTCAGCGACTTTTAGCATCGCAAACAGCTCGGCGACTGACTTATTCATCTCATGCATGTTATAGTTCATCACAAAGCTCTTGTAACTAGGTGGCAGTGACTGAAGAACTCTATCAGTGATCACCTCTGGCGGAAGGGCAATTCCCAACTCCGCTAGACGAGTTGAATACCCAGACATTCTGAGTATATGTTCACTGATAGACCCGTTCTCCACCATCTTGCAAGCATAGAACTTATCGGAGGTTTCATACCTCTCGATCCGGGCGTCCTTCTGAAAGATAAACTTCAACTCCTGGAACATCTTATATGCTCCATGACGTTCAAAACGTCTTTGAAGTCCCGGTTCTAAGAAATACAATATTGCACACTGAACTATTGAGTAATCTCAAGTACGTGCCTCCCAAGCGTTCTGAACGTCTTCGGCGGTCATGTCTTCTGGTTGGTCACCAAGCGGTGCATCAAGGACATATGATTTCTAGAAAGCCATGAGGATAATCCTCAGATTACGGGCCCAGTCAAAAAAGTTACTTCCATCATCTTTCAACTTAGCTTTCTCTAGGAACGCATTAAAATTCAGGGGTGCTACTGCGCGAGCCATTGATCTACAACATAAATATGCAAAGTTCACTTTAGACTATTGTTCAAGATAATGAGTTTAGTTAATAAAATTACTAAAGCTCCCACTCAAATTGACATCCCTCAGGTCATCTGAGTGTCGCATGATCCAAATCCACCAACTCAAGTCCGATCATCACGTGAGTTGAGGTGGCTTCAATGGTGAACATCGTTCTGTTGATCATATCTACTATATGACTCATGTTCGACCTTTCGGTCTCTTGTGTTCCGAGGCCATGTCTGTACATGCTAGGCTCGTCAAGTTTAACCTGAGTGTGCTGCACGTCCAACACTGGCTTGCACCCGTTGTATGTGAACATAGAGTCTATCACACCCGATCATCACGTGGTGTCTCAACATGACGAACTTTCGCAACGGTGCACACTCGGGGAGAAGACAATTTATCTTGAAATTAAGTGAGGGATCACCTTATAATGCTACTGTCGTCCTAAGCAAAACAAGGTGCATAAAAGGATTAACATCACATGCAAATCATAAGTGACATGATATGGCCATGAACTTGTGCTTTTGGTCTCCATCTTGAAAGCACCGGCATGATCTCCATTGTCACCGGAAAGACACCATGATCTCCATCATCTTGATCTCCATCAACGTGTTGCCATCGGGGTTGTCGTGCCCAACATGCTTCTACTAATATTGCTACCGTTTAGCGATAAAGTAAAACATTACATAGTGCTTAATGATTGACACGCAGGTCGTACAATAATTAAGGACAACCCTATGGCTCCTGTCGGTTGTCGTACTCATCGACATGCAAGTCGTGATAATCTATACATCACATGATTATCTCATACATCACATATATCACATCATGTAATTGGCCATATCACATCACAACATACCCTGCAAAAACAAGTTGGACACCCTCTAAATGTTGTTGCATGTTTTACGTGGCTGCTACGGATATCTAGCAAGAACAATTCTCATCAACGCAAAAACCACAACGGTGATACACTAGTTGCTTTTCAACCTTCTCAAGCACCGCCTTTGTCGAATCCGATCCAACTAAAGTGAGAGAAACTGGCACCCGCAAGCCATCTATGCAGCAAGTTGCGGTCGAGGGAATCGGTCTCTCGGAAGCGTACGAGTAATGTTGGTCCAGGCCGCTTCATCTCACAATAACGCTCAACCAAAATCCGACCAAGGGAGGAAGCAATCTAAGCATCAACGCCCACAAACCTTTTGTGTTCTACTCGAGATCTCATCTACACATAGACCTAGCTCATGATGCCACTGTTGGGGAACGTTGCATGGGAAACAAAAAATTTACTACGCACACGCAGATCTATCCATGGTGATGAGCATCTACGAGAGGGAGAGTGGATCTACGTACCCTTGTAGATCTCTAAGCGGGAAGCGTTAAGAGACGTGGTTGGTGTAGTCGAACGTCTTCGCGATCCAAATCGCCGTGCATCCCGCGATCCAATCACGATCCGTTCCGCGATCAAATCACGATCCGTCCCGCGATCCGATCACGATCCGTTCCACGAACTTGATCATGATCCGTCCCACGAACTTGATCACGATCCTTCCGATCTAGCGCCGAACGGACGGCACCTCCGCGTTCAGCACACGTACAGCTTGATGACGATCTCCACCGTCTTGATCCAGCAATTCCGGCAATGGTGGTGGAGCTATTCCGGCAGGGCTTCGCCTAGGCACTGCAGAAATCCAATCTAGAGGAGAAACTATGCACTCGAGGAACGGGTAGCACGTGGCTGAAAAACTAGTGCAAAAACCCAAAACCCTCTAGTATATATAGGAGGAGAGGAGGAGAGGAGGCAGCCTTGGCCTCCAAGCCTAGCTGGTTCGGCCGAACATACTAGGAGAGGAGGACTCCTCCTCCAATCCTATAGGACTAGGATTGCTCCTTTTTGCCTTTTTTTCCCACCTTTTCCTATTGGATTTTTTCCTCCAGCCACATGGGCCTTGTGTGGGAGTTTCTACCAGCCCACTAAGGGCTGATATTCACTCTCCCACAGCCCATGAAGCCTCTTGGGTCGAAATACCCCTCCCGGAGGCCTCCTGGTACACTACCGGCACTCCCGGTACACTACCGATGAGCTCGATACTTTTCTGGCGACAAAAACAGGACTTCCTATATATGAATCTTTACCTCCAGACCATTCCGGAGCTCCTCGTGACGTCCGGGATCTCATCCGGGACTCCGAACAAACTTCGATCACCACCATACATAACTCTATACTACTGAAACGTCACCAAACCTTAAGTGTGCAGACCCTGCGGGTTCGAGAACTATGTAGACATGACCGAGACACCTCTACGGTCAATAACCAATGGCGGGACCTGGATGTCCACATTGGTTCCTACATATTCTACAAAGATCTTTATTGGTTGAACCTTTATGTCAAGGATTCAATTAATCCCGTATGATGTTCCCTTTGTTCTTCGGTATGTTACTTGCCTCAGGTTCGATCGCCGGTATCTCCATACCTAGTTCAATCTCGTTACCAACAAGTCTCTTTACTCGTTCCATAATACAAGATATCGTGACCAACACTTAGTCACATTGCTTGCAAGGCTTATTGTGATGTTGTATTATCGAGTGGGCCCTGAGATACCTCTCTGTCGCACGGAGTAACAAATCCCAGTCTTGATCCATGCCAACCCAACAGACACCCTTGGAGATACCTGTAGAGAACCTTTATAGTCACCAAGTTACATTGCGTCATTTGATAAACACAAGGCACTGCTCCGGTGTCAGTGAGTTGCATGATCTCATGGTCATAGGAACATATACTTGACATGCAGAAAACAGTAGCAATAAACTGAAACGGTCATATGCTATGTTTGTAGTTTGGGTCTTGTCCATCACATCATTCTTCTAATGATGTGATCCCGTTATCAAATGACATCTCATGTCAATGGCTAGGAAACCTTGACCATCTTTGATTAACGAGCTAGTTCACTAGAGGCATACTAGTACAGTGTATTGTCTATTTATCCACACATGTAATGTGTTTCCAATCAATACAATTATAGCATGGATAATAAATGATTATCATGAACAAGGAAATATAATAATAAACACTTTATTTATTGCCTCTAGGGCATATTTCCAGCAGACACCCCCTACACCCCGACCCCGACACCCTGACACGGCACCCCCGACCACGACACAACACCCCTACCCCGACACAACACCCCCGACACCCTGACCCCGACACGACACCCCCGACACCCCGACCCCGACACGACACCCCGACACCCTGACATGGCACCCCCGACCACAACACAACACCCCTACCCTGACACGACACCCCGAGACCTCGACCCCGACACGACACCCCCGACACGACACCCCCGATGTCAATGGAACCCTTAATAGCAAGTATCGTCGGTGCGAGATACATGTGGCCGTCGGTGTCGAACACTACATCCATGTCCCACAAGTTACGCCAGCGTCCGGCGTCCCGAAGCAACAGTTCTCAGGGTCGATGGCGGTTGAACACCTATGCGAATTTGTCTTGCAGCCTCTGCGATAACGATTAAAAGCCAAGTGTTGAAACTTGAAACACCCTAACTGACTCAAGTCGGTTTGGTTGTTTGAAGTTTCAAAACTTGGCTTTAATCCTCATCGCAGAGGCTGCCAGACAAATTTGCCAAGGTGTTCGATCGTCATCGGCCCCCAGAACTATTGCTGCGCGCGGGATCTAGTGTTCAACGCCGAGCGCCACATGTATCTCGCACCGATGATACTTGCTATTTAGGGTTTCATTGACGTCGAGGAACCCCCTAATGTGACACAGTACCCTACCCCGACACGACATCCCCGATACCCCGACCCCGACACGGCACCCCCGACCACGTCATAGCACCCCTACCCCGACACGACACCGCAGACACCCCAACCCCGACACGACAAAGGTCATATATTTGTGAATTATGAGTTAGGTCATATATTTTTCGATTTTGTTATTCAAAACATCATATTTATGTTGATCAGGTGGATTTAAATGTTGTGCATCAGTATAATGCATGTGTGACTTTCTGTCTGTCGTTGCTCCTTGTCTGACTTTCATGTGTGTTCTTGATGGAGGAATTCCGACTGTTTCTGTGGGGGGCGCCTCATCATTCTTCTCTTCTTTGCGATATACTCGTTGATATGTTGCGCAAGAAGAGAAGAGGTGGGGCGTCCATCACCGGCGGTCGAACTATTACTGTGAGAGAGTGCCCACCAACATTTATAGACCACCATATCGGTGTGAGAGAGAGTGCACCAACACACCATGAGATATGGGATTTACTTAAGGAAAGCCTCGACGAACCGAAAGTCACACACGCATTATACCGATGTACATCCACCCACGATGTAATACCAATTACTATTATGTACATATATATTATTAGTTAGTTCATGTTATTAGGTATTCAATTATTTTATGTTGAACGAATTTCGTTCACTCTTTGTGATTGCAGGTGTTGACAGATGGTGGGCGGGGGTCGAGAGGGCTCTAAGCCTCCTTCCTCGGCGCGTGCTGGGAGGGGTGCTATTATTCCACCCTAGCAACTCCAGAGAGCGCTCGTACACAGCATGAAGACACCGGCGGGCGCTTCTTCTTCTATCGGGAGAGGTCGGCGGAAGCCGAAGAGAGGTGCTAGAGGTAGGAAGGCTGATGCGCCTTCCTCGCCGCCACCCCCAGATGATTCTCCCGACCACAGGAGTGCTCCGTCTCAGGTGGACCTGTCTGACTTGGACCCGTCTCGGACTCCGGTCCACGAGCCTCGGGTCGACGAGCCTCGGGTCACCAAGCCTTCGTCCCAGGAGACTCCGATCCCAGAGTCTTCGTCCCAGGAGACTCGGGTCCCAGAGTCATCATCCCACGTGACTCCGGAGGCTAGTGGCCATGCTGATGGTGGCGAGGAAAATTACTTGTCTGAGGACACATATAGCGAGGGCGAGCTGGTTGAGGAGGGCAAGAAGGTCTACCAGCGGGGTTGTACAAAGCTGCCTCTCATGCCAACGACCCGCGAGCATAGGTGGTTGATTGTGCCTAATGCGGAGAAGTAAGTGCATTTACTCTTTTTTAACCTTTTGCCTTCATGTTTCTTCAAATTAATATCTAATGTGTTTGCCTTGTCATACTGTAGGGGTTGGAAATACGAGCATGGTGTCCGCAGGCCCAACCAGGTCCTTGGTGTGCTTCTCTGGCACCACTTCCCGGGGAAGGTCCAGTTGCCCAGTGAGGGTGAGGCTCAATAGGTAGCACTGACCTGAGAGCTGTACAAGGCTGCCCCGGCCCCGCCAGAGGAGATGGTCGATGGTGTCTTGTGCGAGACGGTGGCTGACATTGTGATCCGTCGCTTTTGGGTAATTTCTCCTTTACAGAATTAAAAATCAACAATAACTAGTGATTTTACTAATCAGTGTCTAATGTGTTGTCTTGTTTGATTGCAGACCTTTTACAAGTGTCTTGAGGAAGACGAGGCGAGAGCGGCTATTGTTCTCGAAGCCGAGTGCAAGCGCCTACTTCAGAACTTAGGGAACGAGGCTCGGGTGCAGGCTATTCGAGACTACTACGCCTCGAGTAACATTAAGAGGGCCAAGAAGAAGTGCCGCAAAAATTATCTGAGTAAGGAGAAGTTTATGAAGGTAATTACCTATTCTTAAGGCTTTGTACTTAGTTTCTTTGATTTGATTCGTAGGCGTAGCGCCGAAATTTCGCTTGTCTAACTTAGGTGCCCCCGAGATGGTGTGCGGATAGGATGGACTATTGGGAGGCATTGGTGGATGAGTGGCGCTCTCCCGAATGGCTAGCCGAACACAACAAGGCCAAGGAGAAGCGTGCCCAAATGAGAGGTGTGCCACACCATCAAGGGAGTTCCAACCTGTTTGAGTACGGGGATAACTGGATATGTGGTTTGCTTCATGATTCATGCAATTTCATTCTTCATGCTATCTTGAGCCCTTAACTAATATTTTGTTCACCTCTTTTAGGCACGAGAAAACAAGAAGGAGGTGCCACCTCTGTTCGATCTCTATGCCATGGCCCATACTGCCTCGTACAAGAAGGCCAAGGCATTCTCTGACAATGACCTCGATCATCCAGAGAGCTTCAACAACATCTCCTCCCACAACAAGCTCGTGAGGTACAGAGATGAGGGGAAGGCGAGGAAAGGGGAGGAATTCAACCTGAGCCAGAGTCCTTTTGATCCAGAGCTCGTGATGATATCTGGTGGTGGGAGGCACCATGGCTTGATAGCATTGGGGATGGACTGATACGTTGTCCTAGAACTCTCCCAGAGATCAAGAAGCGCCAGACGAGCTCTGATCCTGAGATAAGGCATCGTCCATGGCCAATGGAGCTTGCCATTGATGCTAGCGCCCAGGAGGTTCTGGCGGAGGCAAACAGGCAAGCGACACAGAGGGAGAGGGACATGGAGGAGAGGACAGCTAGGCCGATGGAGGAGGAGAGGAACCGGAACGACGCGTCTCACCAGGCCCTATACGAGCTCCTCGTGGTAAGTTTCTCCTCCATATTAGCCAAATCATGCACGTAATGTTCGTTTCATCACTAACTAATATGAATGACTCGTGAAAAAAATGTGCAGACCGTGTGCTAGAACAATGGCCAGAACCCTTCGTCGATGCCCCATATTGCTATAGCACCCACGGTGAGTTTCATTTAAATGGTCATTAGTTACTATGATTCACATTTGAGTTGCATCATGCCAAGGAGACATTGCAAATGATCTTTGGTGCAGCGTGCCTCCCGACAAGCATCGACCGATCCTTCTACATCTGCCGCAACCCCGACCAGTCCTTCTATGTCTCACCATGGCCCAAACCCGACCGGTCCTTCACCTCCATGTTGATGGTAAGTTTTTCCAAGTGTTTTCATTCACACATCCATACTTAGCTTAAGAAATGATCTACTTAGCTCCAAAATGACCTATACTTAGCTTATTTTCCTAAAAAATGACTTGATATGCTTAGTTAGCTAGAAAAGGGTATATTTTACCTAGGATAGCTATAAAATGACCTATACTTAGCATTGTTTCCTCCAAAATGACTGTAGCGACCCGACCTAAAAGGTCAAGTCTCCGGTGTTTCCGTACCATCCCAAGATCATGCTGGTACACACACGGTACATCAATGTATATATCAAAGGGAAATCACACAGCTTTGTATTAATCGAAATCTCATATTGAGTTCTTTATTACAATAAAGTTTACAATAAAGTGGCTGAAGGCCAACTCATGAGAATAACTAAGTCTTGCGGAAGCGTCGAAAGTAGGTGAGTCCATCTGACTCCAAGGGCATCTCACTGAGCATAGAACGTGTCCTCACTCCTGGTCGGAAAAGTACTCTGCAGCATGATACGTTGCAGCCGTGTAGGTCAGCATATGGAATATGCCGGCAAATTCACAAGAGAGGGGTGAAAAGATAATCATCTATTCTATATGCAAATATGGCAGGTGGGGTGGTAAGTTTTTGCGTAAAGCCAAGTTTTTCCTACATAAAGGGAGGGGCTAAGCAAAATATTACTAAGTTTGTTGATTAATGAGATGGTTCCACCAACCACTTCTCATACCCAAAATTATTAAATACCCACATCATCATATTAATTGTGTTGAGAGTTCCGGAAGTTCCAATTCCTTTGGCTCAAGTCGTCCATGACCGTGGACACGGCTAATCGATTAGGTTTTGTACTCTGCAGAGTTTTGCACACGTTCCCCACAAGATTTGGTCGCCTCCGTTTGATTTCTCGCACTTCAGGGTGTTTGAGAAACGGATGACCAAAACATGGTCTTCCAAAGGGTTTCCCTGCGACTCTGTCGGTGCCCATCCTTTCCTACCGTTCTTCTACCTCTCGTAGCACCGCCTGTCCAGGGTCACCACGATATCCAACCAAGCCAGAGCCCATAATGACTTGTGGCTGTGCAGGTAAGCCTTGGGTTTTGAAGCACCCATCCGTCTCTTTGTGCCTAGGTGGACCTTTCCGCGTGAATACTGGCCATCTCCAGCATCACCTAGGCTAACCACTGGTTTCTCCAGGGTGTCGTTCAACCATCATCCACCCAGAGGTATGTTGAAAACTTGGAGTCTTGAAATCTTGATCTTTATGTAGGTCTTGAAATTATTAACTCTCTCAACTCCCGTGATTCACACAACCAACCCCGTCTACTAATAGCATAGCAAAAGTAAAACAACGTTTCCCGGGGCCAAATGTTGTCAAAGGGATTGAGAGGAATACCTACCACATGATACTACTACAATGTAACCAAGTTTCCAACTAACCTATCTTGCATGCAATTGGGGAGATGGTAGAACTAATGCATATAAAACATGGGTAAAACATGATCAAGGTGACTTGCCTGATTGCTGATCTTCGTACGTGAGTGACTCTAAGTAACAAGCTTCGCACTCCGGATAATCTAACGAAACAAACAAGCACTCAAATAAGTATACAACAAAATAACAACTCATAACATCAACCAAGAACTAGTAAAAAATCAAGACAAAACAATGCACAAATCTCAAGTAAGAAAACACACAAAGTTTTGTTTACTAGGAGGTGATTGATAAAACACTACTATCTTAATAAAACTATTTTGAATCTAAGTTTGTAAAAGTTTTGATAAACACTAAATGGAACAAATATAGTTTTACTACCAAGAGAGCAAAACAAAACTTATTAATTATTATCAAAACATGTTCTTAACAGAAAAGAATTTACAAATAAACTTGTTTTATAAAACAAAATTAGATTATATAAAACTTTGTTGAAAACAAAACTATTACTAACTAGTTGTTTTAATCAAATTAACCTATTTGAAAAGAAGTTGTGATTCCTATGTTAAATAAAATTAAACTAAGCAAATTTATATTTTTATTCACAATGAGTGAAAACACTAAATGTTTATTAACAGAACCTAATAAACAAATGAAACCAAATCTAAATTTAAACTAATTAAAACTAAGTATATAAAACTATATTATAATACTAGGCAGATTCTGTTTTTGGTTAAAACATTAATCAAATATATCCTAAATATCTTCAAACTAAGCATGAAGGTAGTCCTAACTAATACCAAACAGTAGCAAAAAGATTCATATCAAAATCTATTTTCAAACTCTAGTTATTCAGATTTGAAGATTTTGAGCAAATTTGATTAAATTCAAATTTTATAGCTTAAATTTGAAATTTAAATGCACAGGGTGAAACTATATGAAAAATGTGAGCTATTGCAAAAAGAATCAACTCAAAACACTTAACAGGTTAAAAGATATAAGCAAAACAAAATTTGAAATCATTCTGTTAATTAAAACAGAAAAACAAAAAAGGAAAATTGATTTGCAACGGTCAGGGGCTACGTGGCGCCGTCCTATTGGCTAGCGAGCGCGTGCGGTAGGTGGTTTCGAGCGGACGACCGGTCGGTAGGTGATACCGATTCGGAATTATTTCCGATCTAATCTCAGGCGTTGATTCTGGATCCGAGGGTTGGGAAAGCTCACAGTGTTAAGAGGTCGCCGGCGAGGGATCTCCGGCGAGTCCGAGACGGCAACGTTGTCGGTGTTGGCGCTCCGGTGGTCGAGGGATGTAGCGAAGTGGCCCGGGCGGCGGGGCTTGACGTCCGGCGTCGATTGGTGAGGTCGGAGGGCGAGGGGTGGTCGGAATCGGTGGCTACGGTCGACGGGAGGTCCGGTGTGGGTGGGAGCTCCGGCGAGAAATTGCGTAGCCTTCCGGCGAGAGGGAAGAGGGGTTTGGGAGGGAAATGAAAGGCGGGGCTGGCCGGTACTTATAGGGGGCTCGAGGGTTGCGGGGGAGAAGAGAGGGGAGAGATCCGGCGAGTTGGAAAGAAACGGCCGGCGATGGTCCGGCGCGCGCGGGGAGGAGAGTGATGACCGCTCGGTCATTACGAGCGAACGAGGTGGGGTCCAGCGTCAGCGAGAGGAGGGCGTGTCCGTTACGCGCTGTCGGTCGGCTTCTAATCAATTCGCGAGTAACTGTCGTGGGCCGGCCCGTTTAATACCGGGAACGGTTACCGTTTCCTTTTAATAATATTCCAGAGATATTCAAAAGCTTTTAAAGCATTCAAATCGTTTGTAAATATAGGGGTATTATATATCAAAATTAACAGAATAATAAATTCTATTTAATGAACATTTCTATTCTATCATTTGAACACTTTGAAAAAAATATTATTTTCAGAAATTGCCTAATTGTTTTTAAACCCTTTTTGCAAATATTTTCAAAATAACTCCTGGTTATTATTGTTCAAATATATCACCAATTAGTCCCTGGTGTGGAGTGTCATGTTCCTCCTCTCTTATTTGAACTTTTAACCAAAATTTCAAATGGGTGAAAGCAACTTAGGGAAAAGTAGAAAGAGCTTTCTGAAATCCAGAAGAGACATTTCAACAAACACATACATTCAAGCAATGATGCTGCTAGATGCATAGCTATAATCATAACATTCCAAAATGAAATTTTGGGATGTTACAATGACTTGATATGCTTAGTTAGCTAGAAAATGGCATTAGTACCTAGTATAGCTCAATAATGATCTATAGCTAGCTTAGCTACTTCATTTATGACATAATTAGCTCACTTAGGTACAAAATGGCAAAATAACCTTGGTTTAGCTCCAAAATGACCTATACTTAGCTTATTTTCCTCAAAAATACATAATAACCTTACTTAGCTCCAAAATGATATATTCTACCTAGGATAGCTCTAAAATGACCTATACTTATCATTTTTTCCTCCAAAATGACTTCATATCCTTAGTTAGCTAAAATGACATTACTACCTTGCAGAAGAGGAGAGGAGAGGAGAAAAAGAAAGAGAAGATAAATTCTTCTTCCTTTTCTCTTCTTTTTCTTCTTTTTCTTCTACCTAGTCTTCTTCTTCCTCTAACTCTCATCTTTCCTACTTTGCAGATTTGCTATAGATGAGGAAGCTTGCATTGATGGAGTGTACTCTTCTACTTCTGCTTCCTTTGTGTTTATTGGATATGTTGGAAACTTGTATTGGATATGTATCTTGGACACTTTTTTCGATATGTATGTTGGATATGTTGTTCGAAACTTGTATATGTTGTTGGAACTTATTTGGTATCCTTGTTGGAACTTGTTGAATGATATGTATGTTTTGGATATGTATGTTGGATATGTATATGTTGGTTATATATGAATATTCTGTCAAATTGAACGATTTTAAGAAAACAAAAAAACAGGGGCTATATGGCCACTTTGCCGTCTGCTGGCGGACGACAAAGGGCTTTGCCGTCTGCCAACAGACAGCAAAGCGGCCACGTGGCAGCTACCTGTGCAAACTAGGGCTGGCCTAGGTGGGTTCTTTGCCATCAGCTGGCAGACGGCAAAGAACCTAAGGTCTTTGTCGTCCGCCAGCGGACGGCAAAGAACCCACCTAGGCTAGCAAAAAAAGGTTCTTTGCCGTCCGCTGGCGGACGGCAAAGACCTAAGGTCTTTGCCATCTGCCAGCTGATGGCAAAACACGTCGTTAAGCCCCCTAACGGAGCTAAGTTGCCACATGTGCCGTCCAGGACCTTTGTCGTCCGTTGGCAAACGACAAAGATTCAAAGGTCTTTGCCGTCCGCCAGCGGACGGCAAAGAGGCCTTTACCGTGGCTCATTCAGCCGGACGGTTTGCCGTCCGCTGGCGGACGGTAAAGCCTTTGCCATCTGGGATTCATGCCTTTGCCGTCCGCGATGGCGGACGACAAAGTATCTATTTCCTGTAGTGATTGTGCCAGTAGGTCAATTCTTCTGACCACTCTAGAGAAGAAGAGGATCAATTATGTATCCAGGCTTAAGCCTAAGAGGACTCAAGTGAACTATGTTACGGTAGTTGTCTAGGAAGAAGTAGCAGTGGTGAAGGATTATCCCGATGTATTTCCAGAGGAGTTACCCGGTATGCCACCGGATCGGAAGATTGAGTTTCTCATTGAGTTGCTGCCAGGCACCGGACCTGTCTCGAAGAGGCCATACCGGATGCCCGCTAATGATCTAGCAGAAGTCAAGAAGCAGATTGAGGAGTTACTAGAGAAGGGGTATATTCGCCTGAGTTCATCACCTTGGGGAGCCCTAGTACTCTTAGTGGAGAAGAAGGATGGAACCTTGATGATGTGTGTGGCTTATCGCTCTTTGAATGAGGTGACCATCAAGAACAAGTATCCGCTGCCGATGATCAATGACTTGTTCGACCATCTAGAAGGAGCTAGTGTTTTCTCCAAGATTGACCTTCGATCGGGTTATCATCAGTTGAAGATCCGTGAGAAGGATATACCTAAGACAACTTTTACCACGAGGTATGGGCTCTATGAGTATACTATCATGTCGTTTGGTTTGACTAATGGCCCTGCCTATTTTATGAGCATGATGAACAAGGTATTCATGGAGTACTTGGATAAGTTTGTTGTGGTATTCATTGATGATATATTGGTTTTCTCCAAAAATGAGGAGGAGCACGCGGAACATCTGCGCTTAGTTCTGGAGAAGGTTAGAGAACAAAAACTTTATGCCAAGTTCAGCAAGTGTGAGTTTTGTTTGAAGGAAGTCAGATTTCTTGGACATGTTGTGTCAGGGGAAGGAATTGTCGTGGACCCTTCCAAGGTAGAAGTAGTCACAGATTGGAAGGCACCGACCTCAGTTAGCGAGATCCGTAGTTTCCTTGGACTTGCAGGATATTATCGGAGGTTCATTGAGAATTTCTCCAAGATTGCAAAGCCCATGACGGAGTTGCTGAAGGAGGACACAAAGTATATTTGGACTGAGGAATGTGAAGCCAGTTTCCGGGAGTTGAAGAACCGTTTGGTTACAGCTCCTGTGCTAATTCTGCCGAACATACACAAGGATTTTCAGGTGTATTGCGACACTTCACGCCAAGGACTTGGAGGCGTGCTTATGCAAGAAGGAAAGATTGTAGCTTATGCTTCACGTCAGCTTCGACCTCATGAATTGAACTATGCCACGCATGATCTGGAGTTAGCAGTAGTGGTGCATGCACTCAAGACCTGGAGACATTTCCTTATCGGGAGCCAATGTGATGTTTACACTGATCACAAAAGTTTGAAGTACATCTTCACGCGGAAAGAGTTGAACCTTAGGCAAAGGAGATGGTTGGAGCTCATCAAGGATTATGACATGAGTTTGCATTATCATCCAAGAAAAGCCAACGTCGTGGCAGATGCGTTGAGCCGTAAGAGCTATGTCAACACTCTTATCGCAGGTGGATTACCTCAGGAGTTGTGTGATGAACTTAGAGATCTCAAGTTGGAAATAGTTCCAAGAGGCTATGTTGCCAGACTCGAAGTTCAGTCCACCTTGTTGGGAAAGATCAAAGAAGCTCGGAAGTTGGATCAAGGTATTGCTGAGATAAAGGAGAGGATCAACAAAGGAAAGGCAGAAGGATTCCGTGAGGATGAACATGGAACCATATGGTTTGAGCAACGTATTTGTGTGCCCAATGATCCCGAGGTCAGGAAGTTGATTCTTCAGGAGGCTCATGATTCTCCTTACTCAATACATCCGGGAAACACCAAGATGTATTTAGACTTGAAGGAAAGTTTTTGGTGGACCGGTATGAAGAGGGAAATTGCTGAGTATGTAGTAGTATGTGATGTATGTTAGAGGATAAAGGCAGAGCATCAGAAACCAGCAGGTTTGCTTCAGCCATTGCCGATACCGGATTGGAAATAGGATAAACTTGGCATGGACTTCATCACGTGATTATCCAGGACCCGTTCAGGTTATGATTCCATTTGGGTGATTGTTGATCGCTTGACCAAGGTTTCTCATTTCATCCTTGTGAAGACTACCTATACAAGTGCTAAGCTGGCAAAAATATATATGACTAGGATTGTATGTCTGCATGGAGTTCCGAGGACCATGGTATCAGATAGAGGAATGTAGTTTACTTCAATGTTTTGGCATCAGCTACACGAAACTTTGGGAACCAGGCTAGAATTCAGTACAACCTTCCATCCACAAATAGATGGGCAGACAGAGAGGGTGAATCAGATTCTGGAGGACATGTTTAGAGCTTGTGCGCTAGACTACGGGTCTAGTTGGGATGATAATTTACCTTACGCAGAGTTCTCATACAATAATAGCTATTAAGCCAGTTTGCAGATGGCCCCTTTTGAGGCAGTGTATGGGAGGAAGTGCAGAACACCATTGATGTGGGATGGAGTTAGTGATCGCAAATTTTTTGGATCGGATTTGATTCGAGATTCCGAGGAGAAGGTCAAGTTGATCCATGATAGACTCAAGATAGCTCAGTCTAGACAAAAGAGTTATGCCGATGCTAAACGCAAGGAAGTGATTTACGAAGTGGGACATAGAGCATATCTGCGGGTGTCTCCACTTCGAGGTATTAAGAGGTTTGGAGTCAAAGTAAAGTTAGCACCACGATTCGTGGGGCCATACAGAGTTCTGGAACATAGAGGAGAAGTTGCATACAAGTTCAAACTACCAGAGGGTTTGTTAGAAGTTCATGACGTGTTTCATGTTTCCTAACTGAAGAAGTGTCATGCAGAGATGGCAGATATTCCTTTGAGAGACACAGTGCCTCTAGAAGCAATTCAGTTGGATAACGATCTAACTTATGAGGAGAAACCTGTTAAGATTCTTGAGACTGCCGAGAGGATCACTCGTACCAAGGTCATCAAGTTCTGCAAGGTTCAGTGGAGTCACCACACCGAGGAGGAAGCTACTTGGGAACGAGAAGAAGATCTCAAGCGTGACCATCCTCACCTTTTTGCTGGCCAACCCAAATCTCGAGGACGAGATTCATCTTAAGGGGGGTAGGTTTGTAACATACCAAATTTTCAATTTGGAATGTTTTACAATTATTAGTTAAGCATCTATGCATTATGATTGAAATGAATGTGGCAGTTATATTTTCATCTTCTTTATTTGACTCATTTTCAACTCGCATTTGAGTTTACTCAATTACCTGACAAAATACTTTGATACAAAAAAGTATGAGAGGAGGTAACATGACACCCCAAAATTCAGAAGAAAATAGTGCCAATTTATTTGAAAATCAAATTTGGTTTTATTTGGATTTTCTTTAAATAATGTTTTATAAAGTTTTTATTTTGACTCTAAAGAAATGTTCACGTTTTAGGATTTATTTTTCTGATCGTTTTGGTATATAATACCTTATATTTTGTTTTCCGTCTTATTCTCAAAAAAAAAATAACACAACGCATGCACGCATGGACCCACGCCGCTCGCTCGAGCCAGCCAGGCCGAGCGAGGCGCTCGCCCAATGCTCGCTCCCTCTCGGTCAACTCTCTCTCTCTCTCTCACGCACCTCACAGGTGGGGCCCGGCCCAGGTCATCTCTAACCTCCCGCTCGACCCGCTGGGTTGCTGGATAACCCAGCGCTCGCAGCGTCCGCACCGGCCGCGCGCAAGGCTCTCGGGATAGAGCCTATCCGCAGCTCTGTAGCACTCCTAGCCGGGCCTATAAGTAGCCCTCGATGCCCTCTTTCCATTCAGCCAAGCTGCACCACCTCTTGCCGCTCGTAGCCGCCGCCCCGTCCGTTTGCATCTCGCTGGAGCCGGAGGTTTCCGACGAAGATTCTGACGTCGGTGAGCCGCCATGACCTTTTCTTCCTTGAGAAATCGG